>OZ030017.1:53085418-54460418 GCA_964023405.1 Apodemus agrarius | reverse complement strand
ACTGGGGTTGTGAATTGGAGAAACAGTTAAAACGGGGCAGTATAGCCTGACTCTTTTAAACCTGTGTCAAGATGAGCACAAACAATTCAACGTGATTTGTTTCTAGCACATTTTATATAAAACATATTATATATAATATATAAAACATATGTATTTATACATATATTCGTGCAAATATATTTGTATATAATATATAATACATATATAATACATAATACATTATATATTTTTATAAAACATTATATATAAAACAATTTATATGTTTATTCTTGGTATTCAATGACCATGTATCTTAAAGGAATTATTTTAATTTTATTTGTAATAGTAAAAAGTAAAAAGCAAAACAAAAATCTCAGTACGGCTTTATGAATGCATGGAATTTATTGCCTGTTCAGTTTCCTCTGGATATCAGGAGGGGGACTGAGATTGTCTTTATACCCCCCTCCTTCTCTTTCAAGTCTTAGACCAAAGTATCTATTTTTTTAGGTTAGAGATAGAAATGATAAACACAAAATAAACGACAACAACAGCGATGACATTGAACATTTTCATTAATGGATTGGATTGCAGTTCATCTTGAAGAGTCCTTATTAATTTATCTCACCTGTCTCAAATATTGCCTGCCAATATCCAGTTTCTTACCTTAGATTCTCCAGACCTGACTACATCACTCTATTTCTAGAAGTTCATTGGCACAGAGGGTTCTTGCAATACATAGAAAATAGCATGTGTAGCTGTGTCGCACCCACAGATGCTTTTAAACACTGGGTTTTGACCCTTTAGACTCTGAAATTTCTGGGAACTGATTATTGCCAACTTAATGTGATGGACAAAATGATTTTGGTCCTAAACCTGGATTTCTATCTTAGCTTCTCTTGATGATAGGATGTAACTTCTAAGTCAAATAAATGCCTTTGTCCATGGTGTTTATTATGGGAATTAAATACAAACTAATACAATGATGGGTTTTAAGTTACATATTAGTACTAATATGTGAAAATTTTGCTTGAGCAATTGGTTGGAAATATCTATTTTACCCCAACGTGTGCTACTAATAACTGGTATTCTAAATGAGTATTGCCTGGAATGTTTACTTGTGTGGAATAGGCTCTTCAGGGTACAGTAAATTCAAATAGAAAGACACTCATTCATATCTCCTGAGATATCTCTGCTTGTATCTCCTTGGGCACTTAGCCTAATTTCTCTGGATCTCCATTTTTCACCTCATAAAGTAGTAGTAAAGCCCAGAGAATTGCTTTGGATCAGTTGTCTCTGTGTTAATAGTGTTCTGTTTGTGTTTACTCACCTCGAGTTAATTCATCTTGGGAGTTTGCTTTGTTGCTGTTGTAGTAGGACAATAGCTTTATATTTTGCACTGTTGATGATAGAGATGTTTAAAAGGTTGTGTAAAAATAATTTGATGCATTGCCTGGTACTGTATGAGCATTTGCCTAATGTGGGTTATAAAATCCTCTGTTGAAACTAACAGAACAGTTATCATATTCAGTTATGATAATAGGTCTTAGATTGCATATATGAATTTATATTATGGAAACAATAAAACAGTCTACATATTAAATATTGTGATTTTTCATACCATTCATAGCCAAATTATCTGTAGGGTTTTAAACATAAATCTCTTCATTAAAGGGGTCAGCTTAACTGATAAACTTTTTCCCTGCAATTTTATTTATTTTTTTAAAAAATTATCTCTGAGTGTGTGCATCTGGATGTGGCTGTGCACATTCCTGGCGTGCTCCTGGAGGCCAGCAGAGGATGTAGATTCCCCGGAGACAAAGGAAATCGTGAACTGCTTCTGGAATGAGAACCCTGGTCCTCTGTAAGAACAGTGTATATATGCTCTTCACCTCTGAGCCATTGCTTTAGCCTTATCCAACTTTATCTAAAAAGTAACTGAAATGCTTTCTGTGTAGAGGTTAGGACCCTTAGCTCTCCTAGAATCTAGAAATTAATTTGGAGTTGTGGATATTTTCCTTATGTGTCCTTTACTATAAAACTGTAGTATATATTATGTGCATTATTATATTAGTGATGTTAAAAGGAAGCAGGAAAATAAAGTGATGTAAGTACCACTGAACCATCCACAGAATTGTTCTAGGTACCAAGACATATTAGGGTAAAAGGAAGATTAAAGAAAATGTTCAGCATTTTTCACACTTTAAAACTGTTTAGACTATGGATCTTTCTGATTATTTAATTAATGCAGCTAGTTCACTGCTTCTTGAGGGGTTATAGTAAATATTTACTTAAAATGACCTTGAGTTTTGAACCCCAGTGATTTCAAAAACATGCTTTGACATTATGATTCCCTCAAATGATTACTGTGATTCAATATAGAAATGGCCATCATGTGAATTTGCTCAAGATATCATGTTACTTGTTGAAAACTCTTGTAGAAAACAATAATTATTGACAGCAATGGCTCTTTATCGCATTAAAAATTTTAAAGTTTATGTATCATTTCCCTGTAAGATATAATAATAATTTTATAGAAATTTATGGTACAAATCTGCAGCTATTTTGGCTATGACTACTATGAAAATAGCATTTCCATTTAATATATAGAACATTTAAAAGTTCCAATCAATCATAATCAAATAATGAGAAGAAAACCATGGATAGAGTGTGTGTGTGTGTGTATGTGTGTGTTTGTGTGTGTATGTGTTTATAACCTAATAAATCCAAGGTTTTATACGACCCAGAATGACAAATACTGCATTTTATCTCATGTGGGAGCAGGGTGAGGATGATGTGTTAAATAGAAGAAAGATTGCAGTTACTAAGGACTGGTATAGGACTGAGGACAGGAGGAAAGAGAGATGGAAGGAAGAATGCATGGTACAATGTGCATGGAAAGATTTTCATGTATATATAGTATTATCTTGTACAATTGATAACTGTTCATAATTTTATAATACATTTAACAGGCATGTTGTTTATACAAATACATAATGAATTTAGGAATAGACTCAATCTACTAAAAGAGAGATATTTTACCTGAAAGAGCCAAGAGTCAACGAATGGATTGTGGCAACAGAGCAACCGTGACACCACAATTAATGGAGGATAAGCCAAAGCACATCTAGTTCCCTCAAGTGAATCACGATTAAGGAATGGACTCTCTTTAGACACGATAGGGAAAGTATCCATGTCCTATGTCATTATTCAAGTGGCCAGCACTGTCTGTGTAATTCAGGTAAAATGTACTGTGGGGGTTAGGTTGCATAAAATAGCAAAGTGATCAATGTATGTCACATGTTTCCTTATTCACACAGACAACTTTTTTTTGTTTTTGTTTTTGTTTTTGTTTTTTCGAGACAGGGTTTCTCTGTGTAGTTCTGGCTGTCCTGGAACTCACTCTGAAGACCAGGCTGGCCTTGAACTCAGAAATCCGCCTGCCTCTGCCTCCCAAGTGCTGGGATTAAAGGCGTGCGCCACCAACGCCCGGCTCACACAGACAACTTTTATTTTTTTTAATGTATCATCATGACAATTTGGAACTTTCAAAATGTTACCTGACATATAGAGGTGTGAATATCATATTGTGGTGACACTTCAGAGCAGTTTTCCCAATGTCTCAGTGTTTTGTAGTGACCACCTTATCCCTGACCTCCACCAGTCACCTCTCCCAAACAGCTCATGGTCTCCACATGTCTGCCTCCTCCTTCCCCATGGAAGAGGACATATGGGACATATGGTGAGGGGGGAACAGGGAAAGGGGAAAGCCTTCGGAATGTAAACAAAGAATATAGAAAATAAAAAAAATTGTAAAAAGAAAAAACATACTAGAAAGTAAATGAAAGAACTGCTGTGTGACAAACCTTTTCCTGGAGAGATGCAACATACACTCTACTCACCCCAAATAGGGAGCCCTCGACTGACCATTAAAGTTCAACTTGGTGATCCAAAAAAAAAAAAAAAAAAAGTTCACATTCTCAACTGCAATAGGTATGAACATAAGCATTCTTCTAGTTACATTAACGACCCAGAAAGTGCCTTTACTATCAATGCTTTTTTTGATTTTATAGATAGTGTTGAAATAATTATGCCAAAATACTTTTGGAAAAATTGATCTTATAAAATTGTTTATAAAATATTTTTGGAATTTTGTATAGAAATCAATGAAAATGAGGTTGCTCTTTCTTTATTTCAGGGAGCCTATTGATGCCCTATTTTATTTTTCTTGTTAAACTTTGAGCTAGTAAAGTTTTTGATTTTTATTGATTTGACATATACTTATTAAAAGGCAAATACAATGAACAGATTATTTTTAACAACAGTAAGAATGGGATATTAAAATAATAAATTATTGGACTAATGTTTTGTATATGATTTTGAAAATCCTTTACACTATACAGAAAAATTACATTTAATGGTAACATGTGCTCAGAAAAAGAAAGCATTATGGTTTTCTTTGTATAGCTGACTTGGACATTCCAACACAGTATTCAGCAAGTTCAGGAGATGTTTTAGTTGTTTTCTATTATGTCTTGAGACCCCTTTATTCAGTTTATAATATATAGGTGTGCAAAGTCTCAAAGTTATAATGGCTTAGTGTAGAAGTCCCTACACTATCTCTTGCCCCTGGGCCTATCAAACAATGACAAACCTCCAACCCAACCATAGGAACAGTGAAATGCCTTTTCCTCTGAGCTGCTTTGTGCAGCTGAGGATTGAGCTTGGTGGTAGAGTTCTTGCCAAGCATTCTGATGCTCTCATTTCAATGTCTAGCAACAAAGAGAAATCAATCATGAAAAGTCTAATTTGTACGTTTATCTGTTAATAACATGTTTTCTTTTTAAGTATTCTATAAGCCCTTAAACATTAAAGGGAGCTGTAATGTTTTCTAATATAATATCAATTCTTATTACCTCTCAGTTGTTTTGAAGTTGGAGTGACAGAAGGTAAAGACTGGGTCTGGCAGCCTTACATATATTTGCACAGATGTGTTGAATATTTCATCATGACACATAAAAGGCACTAATGAAGTTAAAAAAAAGCAGGATGCCTCTTTCATAAAATATGTTCCCAAATTCCAATATCCATTCATCATAAAAATAACAATGATTTTATTCACACCATAAATGCAATCTATTGATATAATCCTATAATATACTCAATTTAAAATTAAATTGGATATTTCTTCTCAGAATCTTTTTAAAGTTTCAAATCTTTCTTTTCAAGAGTGTGTCGTTGTTATATGTGGATATGTCTCATAAAGACGTTTTACACCAGAATAGCCTGTGCTTGGATTCTTAAAAATAAAATCTTATTTCAAAGATCACATTAAGAACTTATTTTCTTTAGACAAACTATTTTTAGAGTGTTTTTATTTACTCGACTTTAGGTTTGTGCATGTTGTCATTGTTTTGAGGAAAGAACTGTTTACAGTGTGTAGTGGCTGGTTTTGTGTGTCAACTTGACATAAGCTGGAGTTATCCGAAAGAAGGTAGCCTCCCTTTAGTAAATGCCTCTGGGAGATCCAGCTGTAAGGCCTTTTCTCAATTAGTGACCAAGGGGGTAGGACTCGTTGTGGGTGGTGCCATCCCTGGACTGATAGTCCTGAGTTCTATAAGAAAGCAGGCTGAGCAAGCTAGGGGAAGCAAACCAGTAATCTGCACCCTTCCATGACCCCTGCATAGCTTCTGCCTCTAAGTTCCTGCCCTGTGTGAGTTCCTGTCCTGACTTCTTTTGGTGATGAACAGCAGTGTGGACGTGTAAGCTGAATAAACCCTTTCCTCCCTAACTTGCTTCTTAGTCATGATGTTTTGTGCAGGAATGCAAACCCTGATTAAGATACAGTATGTTGAGGAACTAAAATCCACAGGGAAACTCTGTGTTCGAACCTTTGCATCTTCTGCATCCTACTTGTCAGCACTTCTTAAGCGAGCCAGAATGTATCTTTCTGAGGTGCTCTCAAAGAATGTTGTGAGAATCACGTTAAAAAATATCTTTTAAAGAATTTATTTAAAATACCATTATACATTTATGCATTTCTGAGAATGGATATGTGTTCTTAAATTAATATAGAATAAAACAGAAAATTCTATGTGCTTTTATCAATGGGACCCTTTTTCTATGTATTCCTCCTATATCTTTAAATTATTTACCTACAATTTATCTATTTTATGTTTTTCATATTGAGATTAATAAAATACAAAAATAAGTTTTTATTCCTTAGAATTATTCATGAGGGGCTTACAGGGGAGCTATCTCAGTCTACTTTTCATGAGACCTGAGTTTTTACTCAGCACCATACAATTTTGAAGCAGCAGGCTACAGAGGACCTAACAACCTATCTTGCCTCTGTTTACATCCACATTGACAGATACAAATTAAAAAATAAAGTTTTATTATATATCAAAATGATTTTATACAAACACACACAAATACACACACACACACACACACACACACACACACACACATACACACACACCTACCTATACCTAGGAGAAAAGAAAGAACATTCCTATGTTTTATTCAAGAGTCAGAGTCCCTGGAGTTTAAAAGCTCTGAGATGAGTTCTTCAGGCATTCCTACACAAAGAATGATTTCATTCATGTGGTGATATGTGTTTCAGCTGAATAGCATGAACACAGGAGGAAACTGAGTACAAAGATAAAACGTACCATCCCTTGCCCTACCTAGTGGGACTAACGTGCTTTCCAACAACTGTAATAAAATTGTAAATGTTGTGACAAAATTTTTACCAAAGAGCAAACTTGTCAAAATATAAATTGGAGGTGATGAGAGAATTGGCAAGCTTTCGTTCTTTATCTCTCAATACTATAGTACTGAATCCAGACATTTTCCTCTAGGCCCTATAAAGCAGTCAGTTCTCAATAAAATGACATATTATTATATGTATTGTATACTTATATATTTAATATAGGATTAAAATCATTCCTGTGGAAAAAGAATAAACCCTTCAATGAATAGGGATGGAAAATTGGATATCTATCACAAAAATAAAAATAAGTTTCATAGTTTATATGATTCAACTCTAAATGGTTCGTGTACTTAAACATAAAATATAAACAAAACAAAAACCCATACAATTAGAAAAGTATAGGACTTACTAAGACCTGATAAAGATGCTTGAAACCTATAAAGAATAGAGGTGAAAAGTGAAGTTTGTCTTCAAATTTAAAGCTTTTGCTTTGTACAGGATCCTGAATGGATGAGGAAAAGATGTTTTTGGCGGGCTATGTTTTGACAACAACTTTTTGTCTAAGTACATAAAGAACTTACAAACCTCAACATTAAAAAGGCATGAAAAATAGATGGAACACTAGAAGAGCACAAACAGTTGAACAAAGAAAGCATACAATTTTCTATTATTGCAGCTTGAAAAGAACCTACCCATAAGCTTCATGAAGGAGGTGAGAGACCTTTACAATCGAAACTTTAAGATACTGAAAAAAGAAATTGAGGAAGACACTTGGGTGATGCAAATTGCTTCCATGATTTTGTGTGGGTAAAATCAATAGTATAAAAATGCTACACTAGCAAAAGTAAGCTACAGATTCAATGTAAGCCCTTTCACAGTTCCAGTGACAGTCTTCATACTGGAAAGAACAATCCTGAAATTCCTATGGAAACACAGCCGGTCACAGCGATCCTGAAATGTGTTATTTTCATTTACTTGTGTGTGAGGCTGCATGAGTGTATGTGTTCCCCTTATGTGCAGGTTCCTGCAGAGGGCAGAAAATGCAGTTGTGAGCTACCTCATGTGGTTGTTCAGAATTGAACTCAGATCCTCTGCAGGAGTCATAGGTGAGCTGTCTTCCCATCTCCACTCAAAGCAATCTTATGTTAAAGAACATTCCTGAAAATATCTAAATACTTGACTTTACAGTAAGTCATGATAACAAGGATGACTATAGTGACATAAAATGAGAGGTGTAGTCCTGTGGAATGTAATAGAGGACACAGATGTAAATTGACAATGTGATGAACATCTGTTTTTTGACAGTGTCACAAAACGCGCTAGAAAAATGCCTATCAAATGTATGGTGCTGATAAACAGAATTCACAGGCTGAAGAATGAAGTTAAAGCAATAACTCTTACCCTACATGAAATATAATTTCAAAATATATCAAATAAATAAATAAATATAAAATGTGGAGTGCTGATAATGCTAGGTAAGCCATATTTAAATTGCTTATAGATATAGGTAGAAATATGAATTTTCTAAATAGAATTCCATTAGCTTAGGAAGTAGCCACAGGCATTGTCAACTAAGCATTCATCAAATTCAAACTCTTTGCACAGCCTTGTGGATAGAGAGCCTCTCTGGGAGAAAAAAAGTGATTGCAGGTGAATATATACATACACACATTTTATATATATGCAAAAAAAACAAAAACCAAAAGTAATTCAAAGCAAAACAAATCAATCCAATCCAAAGAAAGAAAGAAAGGAAGGAAGAAAGAAAAAAAAGAAAGAAAGAAAAAGAAAGGAAGGAAGGAAGAGAAAGAGAAAGAAAAGGAAGGAAGGAAGGAAGAAAGAAAGAAAAAAATCACTTCCATCACACCGAGTTTCACAGTGCAATTCATCAAATTTGTTAGTCATTTTCCTGTGGTTTATTTAGAAACCAAGACTGCCTAGCACTAGCTAACTTTTTAAAAGATTTTAAATATTTTTTAAATGTTTGAGTATTTTGTTTGCATGCATATTTGTGTAGCACCAGAAAACAGAGAGAGTTCCACTGTAAGTGAAGTTACTTCTGGTTGTTAGTATCCATGAACTGCACCTGAGGCAAGTATTCTGAACCATCTCTTCAGCCTCTGCATTGCTAGTGAACATTCTAAACAGTTAGTGTGGAACAATCTTACTACCGGAACCATTTTTTCTCTAATGCATAACACAAAATAAGCAAAACATTTTCTGTTGCATGTGGTTGTGAAGTGAACAAACACACACAAACATAGATATCTTTATGAATTATGGCTTTTCCTTACATGTTGTTTAAAATATACCTTTTAAGATTTCATTGTGTCTTTCATTCTTAAAATAAAATTAGCCCAGATTGTTACTAATGAATGATCATTGTATGGTCTTTCATTGATTAAGTGCAATGGAGGAAATCTCTAGAAGGCCACATCCTTCTTTATTTTCTAGTTTGGTTATAGAAGTATTTTTTTTCCTTGTGAATATTCAAAAGCAGCCCCCTCCAATTCATGAAAGTCTTTGAAGGAGAAAGCCTAGAACTAATTAGGCTATCCTGGCTGTATGGTTACCAGATTTTTAGTACTTCACATTTGCAGATGTATTTGTATTTTTCTCTATTTTCCAATGTTACTTTCTTTTGTACTGGAGTGGAGTGGAACTAATTTTTGTGGCCTTTTGAGAATCAGGGAAGATTCACCCTATATCAAGAAGTGCCTGAGATGGTGTTAGACATTACTGCTCACAACGTCTCTGTGAAATCCTGTGTGGTATTCTTGTCTTGCTTCGTTCCATTTGTCATCCATTCGACAATGTTCTCAGCTTCCCATCTTTTCAGTAAATTTCATTCTCTTTTCTGGATCCTGTTATCGAATGCCTATATTTGCCTACCAGAATGCAGTCTGTTGATTAATGAAACAAAATTACTTCGGAACAACAATCACTCCAATAGAGAACATTTGCATTTTACAATTATGACCTAGAAACTTCCAGTTTTCTGACAATGTGGCAAAGTATATCCTTTCTTGGACACTTCTTTTCCCCCACTATGCTTTAAGCCATGTCTGTCTTCTACTCTCTTTACCTTGTGAAAAGCTTAGATTAAGATATCCATATTCCCTTTGCATATTGTTACCTAGATTTGTCTTGTCTTCTTTCTTTCCTGCTAGGGAGATCTAGTGTTTTATTAGTAGTAGTAGGTTAGCACAATGTCTTCCAATAATTATGTACTAATGCTCTACCTCTCAACAATCTTTTATCAAAATGAGCTTTGCCCACATGGAGAGAAATCACAATTGTTTGTAGAATTTTTTTTGTCTTAGGTTGTGAGCAAGATTGGGAATGGTTTTCCTTTGACTAAGATGTTGAGTAAAATCTCCAATATGGCACACTTCTCTGCCTTTGTCATCATTATTCTGAATCTATAAGCAGCTAATTTATAAAAGTAAAGATTTATTTAGCTTACATTTTTGGCTGTCCAAAATCCAAGATTACTTTGGAGGCCTTATTTCTGTGCCTCCTACGGAGATGGCAGATGATAGCAATTTAGGGTGGGGAAAAGTCACATTCTAAAGTGACTGGGGTAGGGCAGGAAGAGAGCCTCTGCCCTACCCCAGAAGAATGTAGGAGGGAGAGGTGGAAAGGGAGGGAAGGAGAGGAAAGGAAGAAAAGAGGAAAGGACATGTGTCATCTCTTCTCAATTATTTCCTAGGAGTCTCACCCAAGGGACAAAACCAAGACCTTTCTTTACCATCAAAGGTTGTTGTCATTCTCCAACCTTACAAAGATAAAGAGTAAAAACATATGTAAGCAATGAAAATAACTGGACATGCTTTTTCATTTTGTTGAACGGTCATGCTCTAGGTTCTGCTTTTTCTATTAAAATCTCCTTTAAGTATGTTTTTACATTGAAACAATCAGACTCATGATTTTAGCTGGGGTGCCCATGACTAAAAATACATACTTTCTCTACTACTAAAAGTAAAACAATTGCCATTTCTGTTTTATAAAAAATTAAGTATACACCCCGTTGGATTATAAATGTAACTTCATTCACAGCTGAGTTGGATTCTTCACAAGGAAAAGAAAGTTTTTATCTCTAGGGAAACTGCCAAGCCACCAGACCTTTCCATTCATGGGTCTCAGAAGCACTCTGCCTTTCCTTGGCTATCCATTATGTGGAAATTATTTTGCTGGATAGCGAGACGTGATTGATCACAGCTGCCTCATTTATGAAGAATGACTGGAATACATGCAGGGGAGTCTGTGTCCTCCCTGACATTAGCCCAGCTCCATTTGAGGATTATGTGACTTGAGCAAAAACTAGCTAAACTAAACTTTCTCAAAGAAGAAAGTCTCTATATTCCAATCTTAAACAAATTCTATCATTCCATCTTTCTGCTCTTGATGTCTGAATCATAGGCCAATGCCATTCTACTGGGAGGTCTGCTATGAGGACAGCCATAATATCTTGAAATATTTCTTCCCCTAAATTAGTAACTTTTGGGAGGATGCAGTGAACTTTATTGATTTGAGAAATAATAATTCTCCAGGCCTTTCCTCTTCTTCTAGGGATCTGGAGTGGAAGCTATGAGGGACAACAGTCATTCTATGGAAGACTAGGCTGCCCTCCTCCTCTGGGTTCTTGCTGGGATGGGTGCTTCAGTGCTTCTTACTTCTTGGAGACAATATGGTCACCGCACCATTGCTATAAACAGATTTATTGTTTTATCAGCTTGAGAAAGTGGTTGTTGAGGGCAATGCCAATCCCAGTGTCACAGGTAGAAGGATGGTGTCCCTGTTAAAGCAACAGGGCAATCTATTCCTCTATTTAGGGCACCTTATGATGACTGCATCATATCTGGACACTTTCCTCATGTGTAAAATCAGATCGACAATGAACTCTCCATGCAGCTGTGGCATACCCATGCTCATATCTATGCCTTGAATATTATGAACAGTATGCATAGTATATTGTATAACAGTATTGTAGGTGTATAACACAGTATAGTATGTATTACACAGTATAAGACATTAGGGTGGATGGCTTTTTAACACAGTGACTCATTTTATTTAGATATAGAAGTGGGATGGTTGGATTACATATAATTTTACTTTTAATTGTTAAGAATTCTGCAGAGTGTTTTTTCTAGGTACATGCTAATTTATTTACCCACACACAGCACGAAAGCTTTCCTGTTTTCTATATTTTTTTCAGAACCAGCTGTCAGTTTTTAAAGTACACATAATGAGAGAGAAGAGATAACATTATTATACTTTTGTATTTCATTGCTCTGTTCATTTGTAACACTGAATATGGGTTACTTTTATTTATTTAATTATTTATATTTTTTCATAGAAATGCATGTCTTAAATTTCCTTGCTTAATAAAATTTTAGTGGGGACAATTTGTTTGTTAAAACTTCCTCCATGTCAGCAAAGTTCTTTATGCAGTTTGGGTCAACTTTATTATAGTTTTTTTCAGCAATGTATTTCCATCTTCACCCCAAAATTGCTCATCATCCCATAATCTCACTGGATATATTAACCATAATAACCACACTTAGGGGAGCCCTCATGCCCAGCCGTAGAAGGCCAACAGAACAAAATCTCTATCATATTTTTGTAAACATTTTGTCTGATGTTGCTTTGTTTGTACATTTTTGTATGTTTGATTTTGCTTTGTGTTTTTTTCATTCCTGGTCTTTCTCTTGCATGTTATCCTTTCTGATTTTGTGACTTTTTTGTGTGTGATTTTGTGTGTGTGTTTGTGTGCGCGTGCGTGCGTTATCTTTTATTCTTTTTATTATGTATTTGTCTGTTTCTAACAAAAGAGAAAAGAAAGGAAGAAGTTGGAGTTTTGTTGAGAGGAAGGTAGAAAGTTTCTAGGAGACGTTTGAGGTGGGATTATTGTGATCAGAATATATTGTTTGAATATTTAAAATAATTTATATAGTTTTATTTATTGTGTTTTTTAGAAGGATTTTACCCACTTGAATGAATCATGTTTTTCTTTTTTCTTTTTTTTCTTCTTGCTTTTACATGTTTGAGGTTTTATGTACTGTACTTTAGAAATAATTCCATTCATGGTAGATGTGTGGGGTATATTATTTTTAAAGTTAAATTTATTTGTTTATCTGTGGTGACTAACATAATATTATAGAATGGACACATACTGTTCTGTGGTTACCGTACAGAAGCAGATTCACATATTCAAAATTTCAGTTACATTTTGTATTTGACAGTGAGATTAGAACCCGCCTATTTAACACAAAGAAGACAAATGTGAACAAAGAGCCATAAGGATAGTCAAGGAAGCTGGAAATCTGTGTTGATGTTGATGAAGGGAAATGAATGTCTCAGGAATGCAGCATTAATAACAGTAACTCGAAACCTCTTTGATTTTGGCTTCATTTCTAGTGTTGCATGGGAAATCACTACTAGCAGACACATGAGCACATTCTGTTCTGCAGACTGTGAGTCCTTTTGACTCAGAGCTATGGATTTGATGTATTCTAAACAAATCATCTAGCAAGTGTTATCTAATGTGGTAATTGCTGCAATTATGAAGGAACCTGTAAGAAAGAAAACAGTCCATTATGCAACAGAAAAAAGCAGTTTAATTTATGTTAAATGTGGGAAAATATTACTCTTGGACATTAAGGAAGAATTTAGAAAGAGTTATTTAACCAAAGTAAGAAGTATATTTCAGTGTGTTCTCTGTTTCTCTGTCTCATTTGTCTGTCTGTCTGTCTATCTATCTATCTATCTATCTATCTATCTATCATCTATCCTTTTATTATTTACTTCTTCTGGCCTAATGTCTTCTATAGTGCAGTGTTAGCCCTGCTAAGAATTGTGTAGAGACTTCTGACCATACAAATTAAAATTTAAAACTAAAGACATGGTGTTTTCATAAATGCAATGTGTGTGCTAGATGAAATAAGGGTTTGGTTCTGTGAGTGGTTAAAGATGTAATTGTTGCCTTGCTGTTAGTTTCTTGTTAGCCACTAACCATGCAAACTACAAGAAACTTACTTCTCATAAGCTTCTCCATACTCACGAAAAGTTCTTTGCTACTTCCAGCTCTTTCTCAATGGAATATCTCCCTTCTCAGTTCAGAAATCAGATGCTATCACTTAGTGGAGTTACTTGGAGGGTTTGCTTTTTTCATTTTGCATTTGTTGTTGTTGTTAAGTAAAATTTCCCTAAACAAACATTTATTATTCATGACGTCAGGGAGGAGATTCTCTTGCAAATTGTGAAACACATCTCGGGAACTTGTACATTTTGATGGGTTTCTCCAATTAATTGTCAGTTTGAATTCTAAAGTTGCATCAAAACACTTAGAATTCAGTAAGTATTTTTAAAAATATGTTTATTATCACTTTTTTTGTGAATGTGTGTTTGCTAGTGGATATATTCACATGGCGTATGACTTACATATGCCTGTAGAGGACAGATGTGTCTGATATCCTTGAAGTTGGAAATTTGTGTGTGTTATCTTTGCATGAATGGTGCCATGAAAAGCAGTATATATTCTTAAACACTGAGTCATCTCTCAAGACCCACATAAAGGCATTGAAATGGAATGTTATCATACAGTGGTTAAACTTGGGGGAAAAGATATTTGGATTTTTTTTTTACAAGCATATTTCCCTCCTGGTAGGTAATATTTTCCCCTCTTTTCTCTGTAGTCTCCTGATTTAAGCAATAAATGATATCTAGCTCTTAACTCCACTGTCTGCTGATTTTCTTTTTAAGGATTAGTGTTTACATTGACAATTTAGTGTCTGTGTGTGTATATGTGCACACATGCTATGGTGTGGTATATAAATTTGTGTGTTGTGTGCATTTTAGACAAGGCTAGAGGTCAATGTCAGTTGCTTTTCTTACTTCCTTTCCTCCTTATTTTTTGAGACAAAAATCTCTCATTATACCTGAATCACATTTGTTTGTCTCAGCTGGCTTTTTAGTGATCTTCAGGGATCTGCCTGTGACTATTCTAACTCCCATGCAATAGGTTCGCAAGTATACAGTCATATCTGGCTTTTCTGTAGTCTGTGGGGAATCCAAACTCAGATCTTAATGCATACAAAGCTGTATATTACTGAATGAGCCATCTATCTCTCTAGCCATTTGCTTGGCATTTAAGCTTAGAATGGTATCTTCTAGAGTCATCAGTTTTGTCAATGATGACACGATGTCCTTGATTTCAAAGCTAAATAGTATCCAGTTGGTTATAGCTACTATACAGTCTTCATCCATCCACCCACTGATAAAGACTCAGGTTGACTCAATCATTTGACACTGGAAATTTGATGAACATGAGAGTTCAATCACCTTTTCATTAAGCTAAATTCATTTCGTTTGGCTGTCTATCCATTGGAGGGGTTATCAAATTATATAACTATTCTTTTTTGATATTTTGAGGGACTTCCATGCTAATTTTCAAAGTAGCAGCAATAATCTGTGTTGTCAGATTTCCTTTTTTTTTCTTTTGCTATGCCACCACTCTTGTAATTTTGTATTTTTGATAGTAGTCATTGAGCCAGTGCCAGTAATATCACCTTGTGACTTTAGTTTGTATATTCTTAATCGAGGTATTCGCCGTTTGTATAATGACTCTTAAGAAAAATCTGTTCAGACCATTGTCCTCCGTTCAGACTAGTCTGTCTTCTTACCAGTGAGTTCCCTTAAACGTTAACACAGTACCATTTATATGTATGGTTTGCAAATGTTTTGTCTGCCTTTTCACTTTTTCTCTGTGAATGGTTTTCTAGTCTGTGCAGAGATGCTTTATTTGATAAAATCCATTCATCTAGTTTTGATTTTGTTGCATGTGTTTTAGGTTCATATTTTAAAAGATAGCTTCAGGAAGTTTTTCTCTCTGCTCTATTGTAGTAGTTTTATAGTTCTAGATATTTTATTTAAAATGTTAATTCTTAGAGTTTATTGGGTATACAATGTGGATTAGCATGAAATAGATTCAATTTATTCTTCCACATATGGAAATAGAATTATTTTAATAACATTTACTGAAGAGATTGTCCTTTTCCAAAAAAAAAATCAATGCAATATTAACACACTAATTTGTTTCCAGGCTACTTATTCTGGTCCATTTGTTTGCTTGAATGTCCATATCGTGCTATTTGGCTAGTATAGCCTTGCGATATTCTTGAAGGCACTAAAGTTCTTTTTTTTATGTAAAAAGTCTAGCATAATCTATTTCACTGAGTATATTATATTCAACAAGCCATTCAAGAAAGGACACGTTCCAATATAATTAAAATTATGACTTTTGCACATGACGAAAGGACTGTCATCACATGCTCAGCTCATATTTCTAGAACATACAGCACACTTTGAGGAGACACAGCAAGAGTGAGAACCCTGGGGAGACATTTGTGGGTGACTCAAATAGAGCTACTGGTAACTCGTCTTGCCATCTTATGGCTAACATGGGAAAATGACTGAGATAGTACTCACATACATTCCTCAGAAGTTTTGCTATAGTATGTTTTGGTGTCAGGTAGGTTTATCTCTTCCTTTTTGTTTAGTTACAAAGGGTTTAAATATTTGGAGTGTTTTGTAGCTCCTTACTATTTTTAGAGATTTTTTGTGTGTGTGCGTTTCAATCTATCGTTAGAATCTGAATAGCTATTGTATTAAATAGGTATGGTATTTTCTGTAGCATGGATATAATATTTTAACTATGCTGCTTCTGTCAACTCAGGAGATGATAGCTTTCCATTTTTTGTGTCTTCACTTTCTTTCATTGATACTTCATAGCTTACAATTCATATTTCTTTCACACGTTGTTTAAATTTATTTAAAGTTTTTCCTAGTTATTATACGTGATATTTAAAAATCCCTTTGGATAAATCTCCATCCTATGAGTCTACTGATATTTCTTTTCATTTTTCTTATTGCTTTTTTAAATTTTGAGTACAACCTTTATGGATTTTTATTTATTTATTTATTTATACAAATATCATCCATCCACATGGAAAAATTTATCTCTTTTTCCTTTTACAGATGGTTTTTATTTTTTTTTAAATCTCATTCGCCATGCTTTCTTGGGTAGGTCTTCCCAGTGGTTCCCTAAATAGATGAGATTAGGCATCCTTGCAAACTTCCATGCAGAGATGAATGGAAGAGAGTGTCTCTGTTTCCACTGTGATGTGTAGCATTCACGAAGCTGATGCCTGAAGATTCCTCTCAGCACAGAACAACACATGGCATGCCTTTCGGGAACCAGGAACCTGCTTTCTACATCTTATTGTGCCTTTGATAGTCCATATAGAAAAAAGACAATTGTGCTTATGTTCACTGACATGGGGACTTGCTATTAGGAGTTGGGAATGAGGTACAGTTTTCTTTTCACTATGGCTTAGTCTTGAGATGTAATTACTGTTGAAACAAATCTGGAGACATCAGTTCAGTCACAGCAGTTTGAATGTCAGCAGAGTGAAAATGTTACTCCTCCATTTTAGAGTGACAGTGTTGTTCTATCTTTATGATGAGTGATAAGAAAGTAATTTTAGGAAATGGTTCATGAACCAATGGGAATTTCATGTTATAGACAATTATCTGTTAGTTCCAATACAGAAAGACATTTTATTTCTCTTCTGTATTTTTGATAATAAATCAGTTACTTGTTTTCTGTACATACTTCTAATTTTAAGTTAAGGATTTATGTTTTTTATGTGCTGTATATAAAATATTCAGGCTCTTTAACTTGATATTGTAAGATAATGAAAATCATTTTCCATAGTAGGGTATTTGTACAGTACACAGTTAGAATTTTTATTATCTCAACGAAAGTAGAATTAGGAAGCTTTCAACTTCTCTTGCCAAGCAGAGGTGTTTAGCTGTGGCTTTATTTGATATGGCTGTGTTGAGCTTCATTGATTTAATACCATTTTTCTTGAGAGTTGTGTCTCAAAAGTTTTCTGGGTTCTGGAATATGTTTTGGCCACATATATTACACTAAACATATGGTTTTGTCTTTCATTCTCTCAATGTGGTATATCCTATTTATTAATTGCTATATATTGAAGCATCCTTCCTTTATAGGAATAAAGCTAATTGGACTGCTTGCTTACTAGGCCATTTAATATGCTATTTATTTGGATGCATTAGTATTTTGTTGATGATCCACATTGATCAAGAGTATCTACTTTTGATTTGTTTGATTAAGCCATTTGTATGTCTTTAGTATTAGGCTCACACTTACCTTTCATAATGAATTTAAAAACTGTATTAGCCATTAGAAACAATGAATTCATGAAATTCTTAGAGAAATGGATGGAGCTGGAGAACGTCATACTAAGTGAGGTAACCCAGTCTCAAAAGAATACCCATGGTATGCACTCACTGATAAATGGATATTAGCCTAGAATCTTGAAACACCAAAGACACAATTCACGTACCAAATGATCTCTGACAAGAAGAAAGGAGTGGACACTGGTGCTGGAAAGGATCAAAGCATCAATGTAGGGGAATATAAGAACAGGGAAGAGGGAAGGGGTGGAAGAGGGAGCAGGGGGAGGGAAAAGGGCATGTGGGACCTTTGGGGGTTGGGGAACCAGAAAAAATGGAAATGAATTATAAATATAGAATATATCCAATAAAAAAACTGTATTAGACTGAGGTTTTTTTTATTTTTTTAAGGAATGAAACTACTAGAATAAGTGTGTGTTATATAGAGACATGTGGTTCTGATCTCAAAGCTCAGTGTTTCAGTTTCCCAGTCTATTACTGAAGGCCTGGCTATCCCTGGAGGGTTACTGATATTGTATCTTTTCTGGAAACCTGAGGAAGTTGGCATCTGGGGTAAGTGGAGGATGGTAGCAGTAGAGACACACTCTATATTGGGGACAGACTAAGGAGAGAATGGTATCCTAGTTGCTCTCTCTTACCTGAGATTGTCTGGACTCTCTTTTGAATAGTGTTGACCATATTGCAGGCATGTTGTTCCTATTAGTAAAACCTCCTCAAAGATATGCCAAGTGGTGTGTCACCTAATTGTTCACAAATCCCCTCAAATTAAAAATTACAAAAAGAATCATCATGGAAATATTCTTCCAAATGACAAAAGCAGAGTATTCAGGTTGAAATAGTGACTCACATAGATGATTTCATCAACATGGGCACACCCAACATTGTTGATTATATATAAACCATAAGAGTGATCAAACTGCCAGCAAGTCCAGTCCCAGGGAATCTTCTGGACTCTAGTACAAACACAGGTATACATATAAAATAAAAAATAAATTCTACTTATTAAGCTAGATGCAGAGCACAGGAGATCTACCAAGATACTACAAAGCTAGAGTTGAAACTTGTAATTTTATAAGCCAAATGCACATCATGGCTTTGTTTTCAATATAAAAAATAATTGTTTCTTAAATTGGAACATTTTGAAGCACTATTTGTCACAACTACTTAACTCTAACTGCCTGGTAGTTATGGTGACCAAGTATGTTAAATAATTGGCTTTATCCAGAGGATTAAAAACATCTCACAACAAGCTTATCAGCACTTTTATGGGCAATTTGGTCAAATAAAACAGGTTTTCACTGGAGTTAAAACTTCCTCTTACAGAAAATGAGAAATGTGGACATTATACCCTTTGATGTGTATATTTCAAAGAGATGGCCCCTGGGTTCTTCAGAAAGACATGACTAGATCATAAGCCCAAGAAACGTCTACCAAGCTTTCCAAAGGATGGGTATACATTTTAATGAAAACAGGGTAGAGTATAAACACACACAGCAAAAGTGGAAAAGGAGATCACTTCACTTATTTCCAGCATGGATAATTAAGGCTTCTGTTTTCATTTGTAATTTTGCTTTCAACAAGAAATACTTCCTATATTCCAGTCTTCCTAAGAAGTGGAACTTTTAAGCATGGCCCACACCTTTCTCTCTGGCTCACTGTGATCTGTTTTATTTCTTTAGTTTTTAGTTGCATTTCAAACTGTGTGGCTTTAGCAAAGGATACAAAATAAGTACACCTTGTGTTTCATCCCTCTCCCAGGCTGACACACTGCCTCATCTTTCAGACTCAGCTCTGTCATCCCCTTCTGTGTTCATGTTTCCTTTGCTGTATTTTAAGGAACATGAACTATTTCATAATTTCACAATTGACTCTCACAGGCATCCGATATATGTGTGATGTACATGTGTAGGCAAAACACATTAAATACAATAAATAAATCCTTACAAAACCACCATAAAATCTGTGTTGTTTAAAAACATAAATTAAAACACAATTAACCTGTATTAAATGTGTGGACGAAAAGCATTTTCTTTATTTTCTATTTTCTGTATTCTTTGTTTACATTCCAAAGGCTTTCCCCTTTCCCACTTCCCCCCTCACCATATGTCCCATAAGTCCTCTTCCCTCCGCCCATTTTCTAAAACTAAGAAAAAATAGACTTTAGATGTGTAGTATCTGTTCAACACCATTAGTCACTAGAGAAATGCAAATTAAAACAACCCTGAGATTTCACCTCGCATCAGTCAGAATGGCTAAGATTAAAGACTCAGGAGATATCAGGTGTTGGTGAGGATGTGGAGAAAGAGGAACACTCCTCCACTGCTGGTGGGACTGCAAGCTGGTACAACCACTCTGAAAATCAGTCTGGCGATTCCTCAGAAAAATGGACATGATACTTCTGGAGGACCCAGCCATACCACTCCTGGGCATATACCCAGAAGATTCCCCAGCATGCAATGAGGATACATGCTCCACTATGTTCATAGCAGCCTTATTTATAATAGCCAGAAGCTGGAAAGAACCCAGATGTCCCTCAACGGAGGAATGGATAAAAAAAAATGTGGTATATATACAAAACGGAGTACTATTCAGCCATTAGAAACAATGAATTCATGAAATTCTTAGAGAAATGGATGGAGCTGGAGAACATCATACTAAGTGAGGTGACCCAGTCTCAAAAGAATACCCATGGTATGCAGTCACTGATAAGTGGATATTAGCCTAGAATCTTGGAACACCAAAGACATAAATCACATACCAAATGATGTCTGACAAGAAGAAAGGAGTGGACAGTGGTGCTGGAAAGGATCAAAACATCAGTGTAGGGGAATACCAGAACAGGGAAGTGGGAAGGGGTGGATGGGGGAACAAGGGGAGGGAAACGGGCATGTGGGACCTTTAGGGGATGGGGAACCAGAAAATGGGAAATGAAATGTAAAAATAGAATATATCCAATAAAAAAATTAAAAAAAAGAAAAACCACAAAAGAATTGTTTGACATATCCCACATCAGTAGTCACTTTTAGCCATAACTTCAAAAGGCAAAAAATATGCTAAGCTATAATTATTTTGGAAAAGAATTAAGTGGAGAATCTAGAAGAGTTAAAATGTAAATTCTATTTACAGAAAAATATAGGCGTTAGAAATGAAACATTATACTTAAAATGATCTGTCAAATTTAACCGTGGTGGCTCTTTTACAGCTATGCTGTTCTCTAGGAAGGAACCTCTTGTAGAACTGGAGTTTCCTTACCTTGTCAACAGATTGCAAATTTGTATAATCCTTTACAAAGCAATTTGTCAATATTTTTCAAGGGTCCTGGTATGTTTTTATGTCCTGATCAAGCAAGTCGACCTGTAGGAGCAAACACTAAACATGAAGCTGAAACTCAGGGAGTTTAGTCTGTTACCCACAATTATTGATGATAGTCAAAAATCAGCAATAATCTACATATTCCACATTGCAAATATGGCTTATTAATTTATCACCTACAAATATTCATAGGTAAATTATTGTATAAGCATAATATGGTTTAAGTAATGTAGGAAATAGCACCATTGTGTTCTTATTATTGCCAGATTACAGGTAATATTATACATTAATTACAGAAAGCATCCCAGTTAATCATTGTTACTGGCCTTAAGTCTAAGGTTCTTGAAAGTCTTACTGTTCTTGTAGAGATGTATAAGTGATCTTAAAAAAAAAATCTCCTTTTAATGTGAAATCACATTAAGAAAATATTGCCATTATACCTCCCTCAGTAAACAGCTAATAGTTAAGTCATTAAAAACTTCAGTTAGGCATTGGTTTTGTTATTCATATTTTATTTTTGTCAAGAAGATGTGTCTCTGAAGTTGTCATTTGCTCTTTCACAAAAGCACTATGCAAAAACACATATGGTAGAGTTGATATTTGTAACAAAATGTTATACATATTAAAATTATAATCTTATACAATGTGTATAATGTATACAATGTGTATAAAATGTGTAATATTATGCAATGTGTATTTTCTAATTTTCTTATATTTGCCAAATATTGTAAAAAATGAAATTCAGCTCTTAAAAATTGTGACTCTTAACTGTAAAAAAAAGTCAACCTAGGAGCCTATTTCTTTCAGTATTTAGGTGTATGTGTGTATGTGTGTGTGTGTGTGTGAGAGAGAGAGAGAGACAGAGAGAGAGACAGAGAGAGAGACAGAGAGACAGAGAGACACACAGAGAGAGTATTTTTGCACATGTTAATCCTGCACTTACAGTACATTTTGTTTTGATTGAGTTTCCGATAATTTATTCAACAGGTTTCCAAGACATTAAAGTTTCTGATAGTTTATATGTTGCTTGGCACTGCTTGTGAAAATAGTATTCTCTCTATTGTCTTACAAACAAAACAAAACAGCAAAACCTCCAAATCCTCTACTATCCACTTTCAGTAAAACAAACTAAAAAAAAAAAAAAAAAAAGAAAAAGAAAAGAAAAACAAAAAATGATAATAGAAAAAATGAAATAGAATACAAGCAAAAACCTGTCAATACTTCTGTCTGTTTCTGATTTTCAAAGGTTACATTATAATTTTATTTCATCTTCTTTTAAATTGCTTAGGGGAAAAATTTGTATTTCCCCTTTAATTCTGTTTGACTTAAATGACTTGAGCTTGGATATTTTCCTATGATCTCTGAGGACTGTATACACCATCCCCTCAGTATGGTTAAGATGGCAGTTACTTCAACAAGAAATTTCTTTGGTGTTATTAATTAAATTATGTTGTTTTTAGTTAGACATGAAAGTTATCCCCTCACATGCATGCAGTATGGAATTCTACATAAAGTATTTTTGTCATTGCTGTCTTTGTTGTTGTTTGTTTTTAAAGTCTAGGACACCATCTACTTCGCCTGGATGCAGTTCTGTAGCGCCTTTATGACAACAGTGACATAAGAGAATTAATAGATCCCTTTGTCTCTTCTCAATAATTTTGAAGAACATTGTTAATAAAGAAGTTTAACTTTGAGACCAAAAAATGCCTTATAAAACAGTGAATTCATATCCATCCAATGAATGTAAATAACTAAAAAGTTGATCATTGACTTTCTTGCTGGAATAGATTATATGAACTTATTCACAGATAGATCATCAAAGTTGTTTTCACCTTGCATTTTAAGCCTTCTTTTGCTCCTTAGTTCATTTGGATGGGATTAAATAGGCATGTGAGAAGCAAAGTGTAATTACCTTAATTAATAAATGAGCTCTGTGTGTTGGCCCAGATTGCAAGTGTTTCTTGTCTGTGTAGTGATCAGTTATATGATCTCTGCATGAAAAGAATATCCCCAGGGACCATGGAGAATTTCATCTTGACAATTAATTAAAACCAAGTTGCTGTGCTTACAAGGATTGTTATATTTCTCAAGAGAAGGCAAGAGATGATATTTTCTGTTTTCAAGAATTGTCATTCTTAATTGTGATAAAGTCAAAATATTATTAAAATTTTTGTAGAAATAAGATTCTATTCCATTTCTGAATTTGATAAATAGAAGTGCTTAAGCATTTATGAACCATTGGACAGATGCTTAGGAAAAGGAAGAAACTAATAAATTTAGGAATTAAATTATCGGCAATTCTTTTTCAAATGTAATATCTTTGGAACACAATTATCTATATCAGTGAGGATAGTTATCTTAGAATTAGGGTTCCATCTTTGTGTTTCCAATTCACAGTAATCATGACACTATATTTTACATACTCATGCTATTCAGATTTAATAAAACGTTGTGTTGGGGAGGCTTCTCTTCAATGGCTTGATAGGGCATATAAGACAGTCTGTAGATTTGCTATGTTTTTGAAATTTCTGTATTTATTAGTATTCTGACATGCCATTAAATTGCAGTATTTTTACACAATAGGCAGCTCCCTATTATATTCTAAGTGTCTCAAAAATAAGGGGCTGTGTGTGGCATGTAAAGTAATTAAGTATAAATAAATAAATAAATAAATAAATAAATAAATTTAAATATAAGTAAAAAATAAATCATACATTGTGATGACATAGTCAGGTAAGCAGATTACATGGAAAAGTGAATGTTTAATAGTTGAGCTGCTTGCAATTATCTGAGCACTTCAGGGAAATGACTGCCATGTTTATTTATTCAACTTGTGCTATCATCCTTCTTTGCTGGCCATGATTCAGAGCACATTAAGAAGGGGAAGTTCAGCAAAGAAGATGCACAGAAGAAGCCACTGTTCCATGTTGATGGTGGGTCTCACTCTAATGAGCTGGGCTTTCTGTCACCTGGAAGCTCACATTAGGAAGTGACTTGACATCTTTCTAAACAGCATTAGAAAGTAATTTCTGAGAACATTCATGTTTTAACTTTGTACCATGATACTTTATGAGTCCCTAGCATGCAAAATATAAGAGCCACCAGTGTCAATAACACAGTACGATAGTCGAAATGAACTTTTATAATCTCATTTTTCACTAGAAATCCAATCGTGCCATCTTTAGCATCTTTAAAATCTTCACATTTTCTTATCAGAAACTAGTTCTCTCACTCTGTCTCTTCATAATCTTTACAAAAATAATTCCAAACATCCCACTTACGATTGTTACACAAACCAAAATAAAATTATGTCCCACTGTGCAGTATTTTCATATGAAATATGATACAAAACCATACCACAAAATTCATGAATTTATGACAGAATTAACTTTCTCTGCATTTGATCATCAGTTACTTTACATTAGTCTCTACTCAATAGGCATTTGGGAGGTGAGTATCCTCCTAATGGAAAAGAGGTCAAGCTGTGCCTCTGACATCCTTCTCTTTGCAGAAGTGCTGCAAGGTCATATATCATAGACTTATAAGTGGGCATCATCCTGTGAAATTCTGTGTATACTTTGGGTCAACATCAGACCTAAGTATATCAACATGATTTTTTTTATATGTAGAACATAATGATCTCCCCATATAATCTTGAAACTTTCCTTGGGGTTCGCATGAGTTCTCTTGTTTACTGTCTCCACAGAGCATCTCCTCTCCCTCCTCTCAAGGCCTTCACAGCCTTTGGTTCAGAAATCTGAAGCATCTGCCTGGAGGGAGCAGGTTCCCATGATAACAAGGCAGAAAGGGAATAGAAGTGAGAAACAGAGCTTGTTCAGTTTCCTGGTGTCTGCCTGGTGATTTATTTTAGAACCTCTTTGACTGATCTGTGCTTATTTTTAAGCTTGCATTCACGGGTAAAATATAAATGTGTCTAGGCTTAAGATCCTAAGTGGTGTCCTATATGTTCATGCAACGGATAATCTACTGGGCAAAGGCTACCGTGATGGGATATTTCTTTGCCTTAGATATTCATTTATTAGGATATAATAGAAAATACTTCAGTGCAATGGAAAATTCCATACTTTTTTCTGTCGGTGATCAGTAAAATGTGTTTTTTTTTCAATAAACCATCTTTACTCTGTGTATTTTCTCACCCGTGAGACTTGAAGGAAAATAGTTAAGAATGTAGAAAATCTAAAAGTTTAATTTTTTTTAAATAATTTAGCCAGGATCTTTGTAATTTGTTCTCCTCTCATGCTTGCATAGAAAGTGCATACATTTAGAATTCAGAGCATTTCAGCAGTGAGTGTATCTTCTATCCTGTAAGCTGGTAATGAGCATATGGGAGCAGGGCTGACTGGAAGACAAGCTGTTGATTTCTATTGAACACTCAAAAATATAAGATATATTTTTTTTAATTTGAAATTTACTCTCCAGTAATGGCCTGAAATGAAAAAGAAAAAATAGAAAAAAAAGAAAATGAAAATCAATGGGCAAACAAAGTTAAAAATCATTTTGATGTGGGGCTTAAAGGAAAATTTAAAAAGTAGCATTGTAACTATTATCTTTATTATTTATATAGAGTTTCAAGAAAGATATCAAGAACCACAAAGGAACCCATAACTCTCACAATAGCTGCAAGAGAAGGAATATCAGAGCTATCACAGTGCGCACTTTGTATAACTTCTGCTTTGTTATTTTTGGAATCAGATAATTGGGCATAACATATTTAGAGCTCTGAGACTCTAAGAAAGATTTTAAACACATATATAAACTAGAGATGTTTTACACAACACAAGTTACATTTTCTTGTATTTTTTGAGAAAATGGTATTGGAGAAATTGATGTCCTTCTTTAGAAGATGGGCAGAAATGGAGAGATCCACGGCATTTCCATTCTTATGAAATTGGGAATCACAGGCTTCTCTCATAGCTTGATCCTGTTTTCTTTATGAATCTGTTAGACTGGATGGGAAGGCTGCTTGTTAGTAGTTTGGAGTAGTCCTGTTAGAAAAGGGACTAAGTCAGCTTTAGAGCATTTGTCAAAGTCAAGCTGCCTTTCTGGGGTTCTGCTCACCTTTACCTGTATTTGATTAAGGCATCTATGCTTGGGGACCATGGGAATTCCAAAATGTCTATGGGTAGCAAATCCACATGGCTCTTTATAATTACTGTGACTCTAGGTTGAAGCCTACAGTAGAGCCTGTGGATGTTGGGTTTCCGTAACTATTTCAACAAGACTCTGATGACAGTTCAGAAACAAAGCTCTAGTATCCTAGTATCATGCTAGAATGTTAGAAAGGCGTAATAGAGATCAGAAATATAGCTGGCGGGGCATTGTTTGTTGCTTATGATGTAATGTGCTAAATTACATAATAAAATTATATTTGCATATTCCTTTAATATACAGTGAATGAATCCATAATAAAATCTTATTGGCTTTATACCTTAGCTTACTCATGCTTTCTTTGTAATTGTTATATACTCAGTGTGCCTACTGGAAACATTGTGTTAGAGACAGGAAGCCTAATGAAAAGAGAGTTGGCATGTGGAGCCTACTAGGACACACTTTGGTCATAAAAGCCCCACCCTTCTGAATGGACCAATGCAGATAAGACCATTAAGTCTTCAAATTTGATCTCATGTTTATACACAAAACATTGTTTTTTCACATTCTGATATGAATGGTTCTAGAATCTGGGTACTGACAGTTTGAAGTCAGTTCTGTTACCAGATAACCTATGTAAGCCTATTAGACAAATAGCTTACAGGAAAAAGCAGCAAAGGAGATTTATTCAATGTTAGCATGTTGTGAATGGGAGGGGGGTCAATAGGTCCCTCGGTCATTCATGTCTGTCTTTGGGGTTATGACACGAGTATTATATATAAATGAGGGATGAGTTTTCCATAACTAAGCAATGACAGTCAAGCTATGGTTCTGTCCATCATTGTTTTGGTTTTTTTTTTGCATTTTTAATTCAATATATTCTATATTTACATTTCAAGCGATTTTCCCTTTCCTCTTCTCATCACTGTTTTATTCCCCGAACCTATGTGGTCCTATAAGGTTGTCTGGCAACTTGCCAAAACTGAGTGAAATTTCTTTCTATGATGTAAATTCTCCTGTAACTGTAACCAGTCTTTTTCTTTTTCCCAACCTGAGATTCTTGTGAAAATTTCCAGGGTTTTTTTGGGGGGTGGTGGTGGCGGGGAGCCTTCTATTTTTATAGTTTGATAGCCAAAATGAAAGACACAAAATTCTTATTAGAGTTTTCTCTGTCCTTTCTAAGCATGCCAGTTACTATTCTTTGCCTTTGTTTTAATACCTCAGTCTTGAAGTTAACATATCTGAGTCTGAAAGAAATACATCTTGTGTGAGTAGGAATACATTTTAAGCCACTTCGCTGATATCCTACAACAACACATAACCATTTCTCTGAAACCACTTGGCATTTAGGTACTTTGGAAAGGTTGGTCTGAATATTTGTTGAATTATATTCACTTTGTATTCAAAAGTATTCTAAGATTTTCACAATGACCAAAATGTGAAATAAGCAAGCAAGCAAATAAGCTAATAGAAAGACTATTTATTTTGTAATGGTGATCAGATGGAAGCTTATAATTAAGTGATATTCTTTATATAGTTTTGCTAGAACAAAACTATACAAAATTGGTTAGTCACCTTCTAATCTCTGTTAAAGTTAGCTAAATCATAGACACGTGGAGAAGATTAGAGCCATTCAAGACTATCACTATTTCTAACAATTTCACAGGGCAAACATATGAAAAAAATGTATTTAGTTCCCGTTGGTTTAAATTTTTTAAAAACCTTCCTTTTTTAGGGGCTCTGAAACTCCTCAAACCCCATCCCTTCTAGCCCACCATCCAAAGGTAGGGTAGGAATGATGGTAAATAGGACAAGGGACTGTGGACTTGTTTAGAAGTATAGTTCCTTGTGGCAATTCTAATCTCCATTGTCAGGATACAACAGTGATCAAAATGATGATCAAAACAAAGATACGTGGATTGTAGAGAAGCCGTACAGAGAAGCTGGCATTTTAAAGCAATCGTTTCCTTCTCCTATACTAAGATACTTCAGACCTGTGTACACTGGAACTTTACAGTACATTTCTTTTCTATGTACTTGGGAGCATATTTTAAAGGAGACTGGGTCAAAGGGAACAGGAGAGTACCAGCTGTGTTTAAAGTCTACATAGTACTTCATTTTCAAAGGACAACAGACAAATTTAAATTAAACTGTGCAGATTTTAGAATCAAACTAAATGGCACAGTGGAGTGCAAAACCATGTTTTCCAGCAGACACAGAGATGTTCTAATTCATCAAGGTGACATAACCATTTAACAAGAAGAAAATTGGAAGGATTTTCATGAAACGAGGAAGAAGGAAATTTTTATTTTTCTATGTGGTGTCTTTAAAGAGAAAAAAAACTTTTCTATGAGGCTAATGAGTCTAAGCCTGATATTTAAAATGAACAAGGGGGTAGTAGATCCGATCCATGGGACTTTTTAAATGGTTCGAAGACAAGTGTTAATAAGTTCATCCATAACAGGAATAAGAGATATTTGTGAGTAATGGCAAGTCACTCCGCTACATATAGACCATCTGCTTGTGAAAAGCAGATAGGGAAATTATTCTATTCTATTCTATTTTCTATTCTATTCTATTCTATTCTATTCTATTCTATTCTATTCTATTCTATTCTATTCTATTCTATTCTATTCTATTCTATTCACATTTCAAATGTTATCCCCTTTCCAGGTTTCCCCTCTGCCACTGCTCTATCTCATTCCCCCTTACACTGCTTCTATGAGGGTGCTCCCCCACCTACCTACCCACTCCCACCTCACCTCCCTAGCATTTCTCTACACTGGGGCATCAACACTTCACATGACCAAGGGCCTCCCCTCAGAATGATGCCAGATAAGGCCCCTTGAGCTCCTCCAGTCCTTCTCCTAACTCTTCCATTGGGTTCCCTGTGCTCAGTCCTATGATTGGCTGCCAGCATCTGCATCTGTGTTGGTCAGGATTTAGCCGAGCCTCTCAGGAGACAGCTGTATCAGGCTCCTGTCAGCAAGCACTTCTCAATTGTGTCTGCGTTTGGTGTCTGTATGTGGAATGTATACCCAGGTGGGGCAGTCTCTGGATGGCCTTTCCTTCAGTCTCTGCTCCTTTCTTTGTCCCTGTATTTCCTCTAGATATACGAAATTCTAGGTTACACTTTTTTGAGATGGGTGGGTGACTCCATCGCTCAACAAAGGGGCCATGCCTAAACTCTGGTTATGGCCTCTATAGGTTTTCCATCCCCTTTGTGGGGTATTTCAGCTAATGTCATCCCCATGGGGTCCTGGGAGGCTCTTGCTTTCCTGGAATCTGGGACTTTATGGTTGCTATACAGTTCCCCATCCCCCATTGCTACACACATCTGTTCAATTTCCTGACCCTCTGTCCAGCTCCTTCTCCTCCCATACCTGATGCTGCCACTATTTTTCCTGAACCCCTCTTCTCTTCCTCCTAAGACCCTGCCATCCTCTACTTCCCTTTATTATCTTGCTCCCCCTTCTAAGTAGGACTGAAATATCCACTCTTTGGTCTTCCTTCCTCTTGAGCTTCATGTGGTCCCTGAATTGTATCATGGGTATTCCACACTCCTTGTCTAATATCCACTTATCAGTGAGTATATGCCATGTGACTGAGTTATCTCACTCAGGATGCTATTTTCTAGATCCATCTATTTTCCTGCAAATTTCATGAAGTCATTGTATTTAGTAGCTGAATAGTATTCCATTATGTAAATATACCACATTTTCTGTATCCATCCCTCTGTTGAGGGACATCTGGGTTCTTTCTAGTTTCTGACTATTACAAATAAGGCTGCTACGAACATAGTAGAGCATGTATCCTTATTACATGTTGGAACATCTTCTAGGTATATGCCCAGGAGTGGTATAGCTGGGTCCTCAGTACTATGTCCAATTTCCTGAGGAACCACCAGAGTGATTTCCTGGTTGTCTGTACCAGCTTGTATTCCTGCCAGAATGGAGGAGTGTTCCTCTTTCTCCACATCCTTGCCAGCATCTGCTGTCACCTGAGTTTTTGAACTTAGTCATTCAGACTGGTGTGAGGTAGAATCTCAGCATTGTTCTGGTTTGTATTTCCCTGATGTCTAAGGATGTTGAACATTTCTTTAGGTGCTTCTCAGCCATTTGGTATTCCTCATTTGAGAATTCTTTGTTTAGCTCTGAACCACATTTTTAATAGGATCATTTGGTTCTCTGGAGTCTAACTTACTGAGTTCTTTGTATATAGTGGCTATTAGCCGAGGAGGAAATCTTAACATCTTGTATTACAATGATGTATTGGAGTTTCTTTTCAAAACACAGCTCCCAAATAGATATTTGATGTTTAAACTTTGTCACATACTTCTGGTAAAAATAAAAACACACATAAAATAAGTGAACAATATTTTTAATAATATTTCATCATGTTGCATCTGTCAAAGTCACTTAGAGTATGTCAAAGTCACTTATGAGAACATTCTGTCTACAAACATTACATTCAGTAGCCCAATGACCAGAGAGCCTTGACCTAATATTGCCTGAAAATAATACTATGACAAATGCAGCTTATGTTAGGAACAGTTTATTCTCTTTCACAGTTTAAGGTAGACTCTTTCATGGTGGGAAGTCCACACAGCAGGTATTGAAAGTAATTTTTCACCTCACATTTTCATCTGTTAGACAATGTTGAATGCATGTTGCTGCTCCCCTATCTTTTCCCATCATTATCCATCTATCAGGATCCCAGTAGGAAATGTCACCACCCTCAGTGGCTTGGCCTTGTTCCATGAATTAGCACAATCAAAATAATGTCTCAGAGTACCATCTCCTAGATTATTCTATATGATCTAGATCTCAGATGATTCTGTTAACAACACTTTCATTTAGAGATATTGTCATCATAAAACATTTTAGATGTTATTCTACTTGTTTCAGAATTTTAATCATCATTTTTAATTGTCTAATATTTTTCTCTCTTAGATTAGATTTTCAGGATTAACATCTGAAAGCATCAGGCAATAATCCACTAGCAAGGAAGTTCATAATTAGCATTCAGCTATTTTTCACTTATTTTGGCATACCTAAACTTATCTCCGGCTTTTTGTTTAGTCTCAAAAATCCGAAGTTTTGTTACTCAATTATTTTAGAAGCTTCAGGGTCAGGTTTCTTTCATATCATGATACCTCAGAAACCATGGTAATTTTGCAAACACCAGTGGGCTAGAACTCCTTAGGGGGAGCAAGTTTCGGAAGTTCTGTTATCCAGATTAAAACAGACATCTTTTTGGCACTTTTGTTTCTCTATCTCAATTAGTTCTGTGGAAGTTAATGATTCACACAGAGCCTTCAACCTCATACAGCAGACCCCCAAATACATTAAAATCTATCCTACAATGGCATACTAGCGTGAAGTGTTTCCACAGGACTGGAGCAGTGAATGATAAAAACCAGTTACAGGATGGCAGCTGACAATAATAGTTGAAAAAGAACCCAAGAACAAGCAGGAAGGCAAATCCAAGTCACACCACGTGGGGAGAAGCCTACCAAGTGTAAAATGTATAGAGAATTCAAAATGAATTTCAAGTATTAGTTTTTCTACATCATCAAAGGAGCTGATGCTTGCTGAAGCAGAAAGATGTCCTTGAATTAAAATGATTCCAGCAGCTGCTGGGACCCTTCTGCACTCCTCTCCATCTGGGGTTCACAGTGCTGTAAGCAAAAGACCTCAAAATGTGTCCTAGTCTAATTTACAACATCAAGATTGTTACTATAGTTATTAAGAATCAGAGCCTGGGCCTTGACAGTCTCAAATGACCAGGTTGTGAAGGCAGGCATTAGTAAAACAAGTAAACTAACCAGTAACAGGCAAAAGCTTAAAAAGAAGTTTATTCAATGTCTACATTTCAGGAGGAGGGAAAAGACCCAGGGACTGCCATGTCCATCTTCTGGGCCCTAACATGAGGTTTAGATATCAGTACAGAGTCAGAGATATGAACAATTTAACAGTACTCGTCAAGTTCTGGTCCAGCCTGTTTAGTCTTCAGGTCTTCACTCTGTATTGCATGATGGTCTCATCAATGGTCAACATCCAGTGAGAGAGGATCCTCAGCTGCCCGGCACAGGATTTGCCAATTTATGTCTCTTAGGCTGAGATTCTTAAAGAAAATTTTACTTTCTTAAGGTGATTCATTTTGAATCTCTGGTACTTAAAGTGAAAAATACAAATGAGTCCTTAGAATTTCCTCATTCATTTTAGATTTCAGTTTTCAGGTTTCAGTATGAGTCAACACAAAAGCCATGGCTAGATTTTGATCTTGGGTTTCTCAGTCCTTTATACTATAAAAATAATGTGTTTTCTTTTCAAAAATAATTCTATCTGTAATACTTTTGTGGCAACAGAAAACACACTGAGGCAGTCAAAACTGTTTTCTGTAGATTACTTCTTTGGTAGTTTTCTGCTGTGAAAGTTCATATTTGACAATTCACTTTGGAATTCTTGGGAATCCAAGGATCAGAAAATATAGTCACAGTAGAACAAAGTGAAAGAAAAATCACTTTCAAAACTATGTATTTTATTGAAAAAAATAATAGAAATGGTGTGTTCCTCATAAAAAGGAACCTATCATGACTGCACTCCAAAAGACCCAACAAGCAGCTGAAAGAGTCAGATGCAGTTATTTACACCCAACCAATGTACAGAAGCTACTGACTCCTGTGGTTGAATTAGGGAAAAGCTTGAAGAAGCTGAGGAGGAGGGCAAACCTGTAGCAGAACCAACAGTCTCAATTAACTTGGACCTACGAGATAGATCTCCCAAACACTGAGCTACCAACCAGGCAGTATACAGCAGGTGATAAGAGGTCCTCAACACATATAAAGCAGAGGACTGCTGGGTTTGGGTTCAGTCAGAGAAGATGCACCTAACCCTCAAAAGACTGGAGGCCCCAGGGAGTGAGGAGGTCTGGTGGGATGGGGGGTGTGTGGTCCTGGGGACATCCTTGCAGAGTTGGGGGAGATGGGAAAAGGAGGTATGGGATGTGGAACAGTCAAAGGGCAGAGCAGGAAGGGGAATACTGACTGGACTGTAAAAAAAATTAAATAAAATTTAAAAAACAATTGTAGCAGTCAGATTACATTTGTTCACTCGGCATGAAAAGGCAGTTGTATAAGTTTCCCTGTGTTTATTTGCTAGATAGTATTATTTTAAAAATTCTCTCATATCCTCACTTTCTTAACTTATGAATGTGTTGTTTATTTAATGTGTGAGTCTGTGGAGTTCTTCAAGATTTATGACTCATTCTGTGGCCCAAACCACTGTAAAATGCCAAGTCTCTGGACTCACTCCAGACCCTCTTAGTCAGGACTGAGCTGATTTGTGGCTAAAACTTGAGATCCAATGTCACTTTGTTTTTCTTCTTGGAGTCATCCACCACCCCTGGCTCTTACAATTATTATTATTTTTTTTTTTTGCATCTTCTTCATGGATTGCTGAGCCTTGAGGGGAAGGCTTTGACATAGACATCTTTCTCTTGGACTTTATTACACCAAGCTTATTTCTAACATTTTAGTTCATAAATTATGGACTTTTCCATTTAAAAAAATATATATTGTTTTTCATGAAAGTTTATGTGTTCATTTAGAAAAATAATTTTCACATAAACAAATAGGACAACTCACCCAACAAGTCGGAAATAATATCTTTAGCGTAACATAACTCCTATACGAAAACAGATGTACATATAAAGGTTATAGATGGTTGGAAAGTGGAGACAGATGGGTGTGGAGAAAGGATAATACTGATGAATTTCGGTCAGTCTATCTTTAAAATTAAAAATGAGAGATGTTCATCTGACTTTTCTATCTTCTGATCTATTCGCAATTTGTCTATATAATTGAAATAGAAAATGTTGTTTAAGTTAAAATAAATGTTTCTTTATAAGGAGAACTATTATGTTTTTCTAGTCTGCTGACATGTAGTAACATTTTGAAATGGCTATGATTCAAGTTGAGACATCTGCTGTCTGTCCAGTGAAGGATGAGGAAATAGCTTCACTGCTTCACCACCTCCCTATCTGGTTTCCTCAAAACATTTTATTTGTAAAGATAAAAGTTTTTCACATTCCATCCCACAGGCAAAATGACAGTAATTGCTTCAGTTACTTGTATGTTGTCTCAGTAGTGCTATTTACTATAACACCTCTTTTTCTGAGTCTAAGGTTTTTATCCTTCCTCCCTTATTTTTCTCTTTCCCTTGCTCCCTCCCCCCATTTCTCTTCCCTCCCTCCCTCTCTTTCTCTCTCTCCCTCTCCCTCTCCCCTCCCTCCCTCGCTCCCTCCCTCCCCCTTTCTCTCTCTCTTTCTCTTGAGTTCATGATTTTTCTTCCTCAGCTTCCAGAATTCTGGGATTACATGCCATGTCCCCTCCAACTCTTGAGTCCCTTCTTCAGTGCACAGGTTTCCATAAGGAATTTTGTCCTCATTCCATGCTGCATCTAAGAGTATTATCTGCTTTTACATTCTATGGACTTTGGATTAAGGCAGGACATTTTTATCCTGGGAGGTACCGATATATAGATGTACAGTTCTTTTGTTGCTGTGTTGTTTAACATTGTAGACAAGCATTATTTCCTGGAATATGATTTATATTCTAATTCGGCAGCCCTTTTATTGCATTTAACTTAGTTAAAATATGTCTTATTTTTGCAATAAATTTCTCATGGTATGGTATGCATTATGAAGGTTAGAAGTATCCACTCTCGCCTTTACAAAACTCTGTAACACTTGGGAGTTTTAGCATTAGTATATTTATACGGAAGTCTTTCATTATTGCCCACCATTCTTTTGGGAATAGTTTAGTAGGCTAGTGAGTTTTCAGAGATTTGAGTTGAGGTGGCCATCAAATATAAAATGTGTGATGAATAAAATATGTAGTTGGGGTGAGCAGATAGCTCTGGTGCCTAAGGGCTAATCATGCAAGTGTGATTACCTGAGTTTGATCCTCAGAACTACATCCAACTGTTGGTGTGAGGCTCTACAGTTGGAATCCTGCAGGTAGGAAGCTAGAGCCTGCAACATCAATGGATTTTCCTGGCCAGTGATCTCTGATTAATCTATGAGCCCCAGAACAGACACCCTGTCTGAAAAAACCAGGTGAATAATGCCTAAAGAAAGGCACCTGAGGTTGTCATCTGCTCTTCATACACATGATCACAACATGTAATGTGCACACACATGCACTTGCATACTTGCATACTCACAGGAAAAAAAAGAGGGTCCGTAGGTAGCATTTAGATTGAGAATTTGCTCAATAATGGAGGAATAAAATATGAAATTGAAGCAAAGGAGGAGAGAAGAGTAGTTAGGCTAATAGAGGGTCTAAGAACATATAATTCATTTATGATGGAACTAGTTCAACCCACAGGAGAATTGGGAGAGTAGAAACAGTCATTAAACAAAGGAAACACTTTTCCTTCGAAAGATACCACATACCACTTTCACTATTGCACTTTCACCTTGAAAAATCCCACATAACAGCAAAAAGGGAAGCCACAGAGTGGAGAATGTGGCCAGCCACAGGAAAAGGTGGGTGAGAAAATGAGCTTAGAACGAGGCACCCTCCATTTTAGGGTTGAAGCCATCTTGTAGTGAAGACAAACTCAGCTTAATCCTGTTTATGTCTAAACCCCTGTTTCTCAAGGCATGGGCTATCCTCCACTAGCAACCTTAACTACAAATAGTACTGTACTGCCTGTACCAAGATACGACACCCATAGCTTTGCTTCAAAAAGTTATTATAACGGTCTTGCAACCCTATCTTTGTTTCAAAATGTTGTTATAACTACTATGTTTTGACTACCTTCTTGAGTTCATTGTATATATTGGATATTAGCCCTCTGTTGGATGTAGGGTTGGTGAAGTTCTTTTCCCAATTTGTTGGCTGCCATTTTGTCCGATTGACAGTGTCCTTTGCCTTACAGAAACTTTGTAATTTTATGAGGTCCCATTTAAGCCAGAAGCTGGAGAGAACCCAGATGTCCCTCAATGGAGGAATGGATACAGAGAATGTGATATATTTGCATAATGGAATACTACTCAACAATTAAAAACAATGACTTCATGAAATTTTTAGGCAAATGGTTGGAACTGGAAAATATCATCCTAAGTGAGGAAACCCAATCACAAAAGAACACACATGGAATGCAGTCACTGATAAGTGGATATTAGCCCAGAAGCTTTGAATACCCAAGACAAGATTCACATATCAAATGATTCCCAAGAAGAAAGGAGAGGGCCCTGGTCCTAGAAATGCATGGTACAGCAATATAGAGGATTACCAGGACAAAGAATTGGGAGGGGATTGATTGGGGAACAGGCCGAGGGAAGAGGGCTTATGGGACTTATGGGGAGGGGGTAACCAGGAAAGGGGAAAGCATTTGGAATGTAAACAAAGAATATAGAAAAAAAAGAAAGTTTCAAAAAGGTTACTTTAATTCATTGCTTGTTATAAATACTTTAGCCACAGAGATTTGGATCTGTGGCCTTTCTCCTTATATCTTTGGGATTAACAGAACCTGTGTTATTTCAGGTGAGAAAATCAATGCCATCTTTGCTTTTATAAGCAATCTGGTAGTTTATCAAATGTTGGACTTATATGCTGTTATATACTCCCATACTTTCATAGCTTTAATTAAAGAAAAATGGAGACAAGTTCACATAAAAAATTGTCTGTAGAATATACATGGTTTTAGTACTGTTACTCTTATTAGCTCAAAATTGGAAACCAACTAAATAACCATCAGTAACTAGGCAGACAAGATAAAGCTGACATATTCATTCAAAAGAATACACAACAAGAAATTAAGTACTGACACAAGCTAAAACAGGGATGGTAGTTGAAGCCATTAGTCTCAGTGAAGGAGCCAATCATAAGAAAAAAAACCTCACAGACATAACAGGTTCTGGACGGAAAATATATTAAACATTATAATAGGGAAATGTATGAAGTATATATCTGTAGTTTCTATGGACAGTATGGAATTCTGGGTAAAAAGAGTGCACTATTTTGCAGTGTAGGAAATGTTCCAGAATTATCATTGTTGGTAGTTGCACAATTTATTCTTAGGTTAAATGCCTTTGCAATGTGTGCTTTGAGTAGACTCAATGTGTACCACATGAAGTTCATAGTAATAAATCTATTTTAACAAGAAAAGCCACATAACTGTTTAGACATTCTGTCAGCCTCTCCTCTCATGTGACTTATTTCAAAATAAGTGGGGAAGGAAGGAGTGTGTGTGTGTGTGTGTGTGTGTGTGTGTGTGTGAGTGTTTACCTGCGAGCATGTAGGTACACTCTTTTGAGAGCCTCATATCTTCAGAGCCAGAAGAAAGTGTTTGAGTCCCTGGAATTAGAATTACAGATGGTTGTAAACTGCCTGCCAGTGATGATTGCTTTTTTGCAAAAGTCAAGATCTAATCCTTAATCATTTTCAATTGGTTGTTAGTAAGGCTTGGAAACATGTTTCATACTTTGTATCAAGTTGCTTTTGCCTTGTATGGAGGGAAATGTATTTGCTTAGTTATAAATATCCAAATATTCCTGGCGGTTGCTGCTTGGTTTTCAAAGAGAATATTTTTGCAGCAGTCAGATTTCGCTTTTCCATTGATTTTTTGTCTGCAAATAACCCTGTCTCGAAAAAAACCAAAAAACAAAAAAAAAGCATTTGGTAAATATTAGTTCAGCTTCACACTTCAGTGTGTGTGTATGTGTGTGTGTGTGTGTGTGTGTGTGTGTGTGTGTGTGTGATTGCCACTATGGCAGGGTTGTCTTTCTTCATCTGTCCTTAGCTAAAATGTGGTATATTTATACAATGGAATACTACTCAGCAATTAAAAATAATGAATTCATGCAATTTGTAGTCAAATGGTTAGATCTGGAAAATGTCATCCTAAGCGAGTTAACCCAATCACAAAAAAATACACATGAAATGCAATCACTGATAAGTGGATATTAATGAGCCCAGAAGCCCTAAATACTCAAGGCACAATTAGCAAGTCAAATGATTCCCAAGAAGAAGAAAGGAGAGGACCCTGGGCCTGAACAGATTGGATCCAGTTTTGTAGATGCAGAACAGAGAAATGGTGGGGGGCTGATTGGGGAATAGTTGGGTGGGAGAGGACTTATGGGACATATGGTGATGGGGAACTGGGAAAGGGGAAAGCCTTTGGAATGTAAACAAAGAATAGAGAGGAAAAAAAAAAGAAAGCCACTGTGCTTAGTCTCAGAGTGGACATCGTGTTATAAAAGGAAAGTTCTCCTGGAGAAGAACACATCAGGCCTGGCGGTGCACTTGCCTGCCCGGAACATAAGTATTCTATGATCTCTATGGTAGAGTCCAATTTCTGCTTGAAGCTTAACCAGAGAAAATATCATATCAAATATAATGCCCAAATCATCTGAATGTTTCTGACATTTAAAGGGGAAAGCCTTTGGAATGTAAACATAGAATATAGAAAATTTAAAAAAAAGTTATTACACTATTACAAAAAAGAGAGAGAGACGTATTGGGCACTTTCCCTAGAAACTAAATCTAAAATTCCCATGGTTGTCCTTTTCATCATCGATCTTCCGTCCCATTTATGACTCAAGCATTTGCTTTTAGAAGAGTGCTACCAGCCACTGAACTTCTAAAACCATATTTATTTTAGAATTGGTAAGATATTCACATTATGTAAAATCTTCATATCAGTGTAAATTGGAATAATACCAAAATTCTGTACTAGCTCTTACTCTATCCATCTTATTTTGCAAAGATAGTTTAGCTGGGTCTAATGCCTATGCTCTAAGATGTGGTCTACACACAAACACACATACACCAATATTCATATATTGATATATATTTTGATATCTTTTTACTGGTCATTCAGGTTCTAGGGTTTATTTAGTCTGTTTCACAAATTTCCATTTTAACTTTGCAGAAAATCTTAAGGACATTTCTATTGCAGTGTAAGGGGATGCCATCAATTGGAGATCAGTGATCTCTCTTAGATATTTAGGTTGTGTTGCAGAGTTATTTAAGTAGCTGTGCATATGAATAATTGATGCCTTTTTCTTGCTGAATAACATTCTCTTTTATACAGAGATTCTTTTCTTTGGTTGGTTATTCATTCCCTGAGGACACAAGGCTCCTTATGGGATTGGGGATATCTAAATAAAACTTCCATGAACTTGTGAGAATATAACTTTGTTTCTCTCACCCAATACCTGAATCTATATGCTAGGTTATTCCATTTCCTATTACATTGTTTTCAGAGATGGTCTTATGGTTTTCCACATTGGCTACATCCTGTTTATTAACATCCCATTGCACATATGACTAAGGCTCTGTACTGTCATGTCATTAGTTTTCACAAGCAAATGTTAATGTTCTCACATTGATAATTAAGGATGTATTGAAATGGATATAATTGAAAATACTAAATGATTACCTACTTTCATTAGACTCATTCAGAAAAACATAAATTTTATAGTATCAACAGAAAAAATGGACATGTTTTTCTAACAAAGGATAATTCTTCAAAGGTAAAATCCTAAGTTAAGAATTCTATTTTATGATTTTTTTAGAAATTCTTTTATCCTATTTTTCTTGTCCTTTGACAGTTGTATTCAAGAATTTGAAGGTATTAAGTGTGATTTTTTTTCTCTTTTGCAATCAAAAACAATTTATAGGTCAGTGGCCATCTTGCAAAAAAACAGTAGATTAGTAATATCTCATATTATTGAAAGATGTTTCATTGAGACTAAACTTTTCTGCTCTGATTTTGAGACCTTACAATTTTAGTGTTATGAAATATTAACTTGTTAAGATATTGCTGAGAGACAGATGGGATCATTAGATATATATCAAGTATAATTTTTTGAAACCTACAAATTAAATCATGAGTCAATTTCTTATGGTGAAAATTGCACTGCGGTAAAAATCACCCTTAGAATTGTTTAGTCAGTAAGTTTAAGAGGAAGAGGAGTGGTTTGTTTGTTTGTTTGTTTGTTTTTTGTTTGTTTTTGTTTTTTTTAATTTTCTATATTCTTTGTTTACATTCCAAAGGCTTTCCCCTTTCCCAGTTTCCCCCACCATATGTCCCATAAGTCCTTTCCCCCCAACTATTCCCCAATCATCCCCCCCACCACGATTTCTCTGTTCTGGACCTACAAAACTGGATCCAATCTTTTGAGGCCCAGAGTCCTCTCCTTTCTTCTTCTTGGGAATCATTTGAATTGCTAATTGTGCCTTGAGTATTTAGGGCTCATTAATATCCACTTATCAGTGATTGCATTTCATGTGCATTCTTCTGTGATTGGGTTAACTTGCTTAGGATGATATTTTCCAGATATAACCATTTACCTACAAATTGCATGAATTCATTATTTTTAATTGCTGAGTAGTATTCCATTGTATAAATATACCACATTTTCTGTATCCATTCCTCCTTTGAGGGATATCGGCCTCCAATTTCTGGCTATTATAAACAAGGCTGCTATGAACATAGTGGAGCATGTGTCTTTATTGTATGCAAGGGAATCCTCTGGGTATATGCCCAGGAATGTTTCTTTAATTAGTAATTGCTTATATGTTTACTAATTACATAGTTACTTTGAATTGGCATGTTCTTTTTATCCTCTTCTTCCTTCCTTCCTTCCTTTGTTTTATTTTTTTAATGAATGTAGACTCTTCTTTCATACAATACATCCTGACCACAGTTTCCCATCCCACCACTCCTCCCAGTTCCCTCACCTTTCCTCTCCCCTAGTTCTACTGCCAGCTCCATTTACCTGCAAGAGACAACATCTCATGTCATATTATTCTGTTATTTCATAACTATGATGTTTCTACTGTTTTGAATCATAATGTAAATATCTGATGTGCAGTATATCTGGTATATGACCCCTTATAGGGTCACACTCCCCAAATTGAGAACCACTGCACTAGATGACCATTTACCATGCTGATTTTTGTTTCATGATAATTTCTCAGGATAGTCTCTGACCAAGCTAAATTTTTCTACTGAGGTTCCTTACCTGTCACTCCATAACTTAATTCAGTGCTTGTATTTATCACCATTTACCAGGACTTCATGAAAAGGAACTAGTATCATTAGTTCTTCCCAGAATCAAGCTTAGAGGAAAGCCATAGCATGTTGGGATCAACAGAGGGGTTTATATCACTTAGATAATAGACATGATAAAAATATAGGTGGTAGTTAGAGGAAGAGCGATAAAACAATGAACTTAAAACTATCTTTATCTTCTAAGCTGCTTTCAGATGAAACTGCATTTCCTTTTCTTCAGGAAGAAATGTGTCTGTAGCTCCCATTTCCTTGAGGGCTATAAAGTTGATGGACCCAAAGATGGAATTGTGTAAGGAGTTCTTTAGGACTCTCATTTCCTCCAAACACTTTCAGAAATCTCATGCATGATTAGGGCCATCTACTTATGTGGCAGCTTCTTAAGGATTCAAATTTATAAAAAGTATAATATATATGTTCAGTTTTGAAAAAAGACTGAATGTAATATTGTGACTATGTTTATGTTCACAGAACTTTAATACATAGTTTTTTCTGCTCACAGGATATAAGAAATTTTCAATTGACTGTGGATACATTTTTAAAATCACATTCCCTTAAAAATAGATAAATTTCAAGTATGTACAAACAAATTATTTAGCCATTGAAAACCATGATGAAAAGTTATAAATATTCTTATCTGTTTCTTCTCTTCTATCAGGTATATACATACTTTATATCATATTTAAGTGCTTTAAAACACAAAGTGCATTAAAACACAATTTTAAATACTTAAAATTAGATGTGATTTTATTTCCTTTTGTTATATTATATGTAGTACCTTGTGACTTTGTTTTTCACTGAGTAAGGGGCCCCGGATGTACTTAAAATGTTCTAATCCCTTATTTGGTATATTTTAAGTCAATTTTTTAAACTGCTAAAGGACAATATAGAAATCATGTACAATAACATGCCTTGAAAGGTGAAGTTAAATGTTTCTGTCTCCTGAAACATTTATTATTTCTTTTGATACTCTCCCTTAGAAAATTTTCTAGTCTTTGAAATATATAGCATATAATTATTATGTATGCTTACCCTACGATGCAGTAGCACACCAGAACTTTTTCTCTGGCTCAGTGTCCTTAAATTCACCTCTTACTTTCTTCCCAGTACTCTTTGCACCATCTGATCACTTCCATTTACTCTGAACTTCCATGAGATCCACCTTTTAGAGTCTTTGCATATATGAGGTCTTCTGGCACTTGTTTTATTTGTTGTTGTTGTTTGTTTGTTTTGGTTTGGTTTTTGGTTTTTTTTGTGCCTAGGTTGTTTATTTGTCAACTGATAATGGATACTGGCTACTGAGAGTGGTAATGAAATAACTATCAGAGGGGAAAGGTCTTGTTGAAATACTGATGAAAGGACTGTGTTTTAAATATTTGCTTACCTTATAAACACATCATTTTAGTTGTTTAATGGGTTGCTGATTTTTATATATTGATGATGGATAATTCTATATGTATGCAGTCAAAACTCTCATAACAGAATCTTCTAAATACTCAGTTGTCATTCACATCCTCAGTCAGTAAACATTATTTTCAATTTCATGATACAGTCTCATCATACAGGAAATGGATGGACAAGCATGTAGGATGTATTATTAGATAATGAATAACAGGCTCAGCCTGTTAAGGGTACTATTGTTCCTTCAGAATCCTGTTTATTTATCAGCACTATGTGGTGACTCATAAATTTCTGTAATACAAGTTTTATGGGATCCAATGCTTTCTTTTGACCTCTGTGGCACCAATCACATACATAATTATAGTCAAAATACTCATTCCCCTAAACTAAACTAAATTATCTAAAAAAGAGAAAAGTGAGTTAGAGCAAAGATCAGCATCACTCTCTGTGCAGAAAACTTGTGTCTTTATTTTTGGTTCAATAAACCAGAAGTCTCTAAGGAAACTTCCCTTCCATGATGGTGTAACTGGAAACAATTCTTTTACTCTGGACATGATGGGTCTTTAGTTACAGAAATATATTTAACTTTGTAATATAAGCTATGCCATTTCTAACTGTTCTTTTACTAAATTACATATTGCAAATTTAAACAAATATATTTATTCTATCCTACCCCATTTTGTTTTGGTTTTGTTACTTATAGCAGAAATATAATTAGGATATGCTGCAAGAGAATTGTACTTCTTTTTACTTCAACTGGTTTCCAGCTCTGTAAAATATGACCAAAGGCCCATTGCCATGGTTACTGTTCTGTTGCTGTGATGAAATACAAAGAGCAAGGCAACTTCCAAAAAGAACATTTACTTGGGGACTTGCTTAAAGTTTCAGAGGGTTACTTACTGGATATCATGGTGGTGTATATGGTACAATAGGCACACATGTCTTCAGAGAAGCAGCTGAGAGTTTACAACCCAATCCACAGAAAGCAGGCAGAAGTGGCAGTGATTAAGAGAGAGACATGAGAAAGAGGAAGTGTCTGTGAGACAGAAAGAAAGAGACAAAGGGAGACAAAGACAGACAATCTTCCAAAAACCCTTGAAACCTCTAAGCCCTTCCCTAGTGACACATTTCCTTTAACACCGCCATATCTCCCAAACCATGCCCAAATTTTCCACCAAATGGGAAACAAAACCTAAAATATATGAGTCTATGGGAGGTGCTCTAATTTATTCCAGTGCATCTGTTTCTGTATTACAGGTGAGGTATATGGGAGGGGACTCATTAACATTCTAAGGCTTACATGCTTGATGAGACTTGGACTGAAAGTTTTAGTATAGGTTTGCCTGACTCTGTTTATTGACATCAACCACTTTGATTCACATAAATCCGCTGGTACTACTAGGTGCAATCATCGGGTTCTGGCTTTGTTTCTTAAGTTTTGGATATGTTTACTGATTGGTTGATCTTAAATCCTGCTGCTTTCACAGAAACTGATGACCTCATCTTTATTTTGCATTATATTGCCTTCATTTGAGTATTTTTGCTTTATCTCGCATTTCTCCAACGGGGATTGAATTGGACATTATTAGCATTTGACATATTGGTTACTTCCTTCTCCAATATATACTCCTGATTTGCAATCATCCTTGCGGTTATGTTTGAATGATTCAGTGTCTCAGAGGTTGCTCCTGAATGCTCCTGTGGTGCGAAATCACTGATGATGTTTCAGTAATAGGAACTTTTGGTGGTGCTTAGAGGAAAACAGAGTGTTCTGAGGGGAATTATTAAATATGCACAAACACATTCTCCTCTGGCCTTTAAAAGTGCCTAGGGCAATCTTTTTACTCAAAAGTAACATTAAATTTCAGCCACAGTGTTAATAGTCTCCAAAATTTGTCAACACTTAAACACAGACTTCAACAAAGGAAACACTTTTCAATTGATTTTGCAGTTGTTTAAATTTGAGCATTCACAGATGGATACATAGGGATTTATTAAGCTTCAAATTGTTTATATTTCAACAGAAATGTTAAACAAATGCAAAAATCCGACAGTATTCCATGTCTCTTGTTCAGGACAGAAGCTTACTTTTTAAGTTTTCTGATGCCATAAGACATACAAATAAGTTGGATGACCAGGGCTTTGCACATGCCATAAAATAGTCTTTGGGAATATATTTTGGAGTGCATTTACTGAGTGTGGGTTGATATCTAATATACTGAGAGGATTCTGGGAGAAGGCTTACCACTCAAAATACAATTTGTTCTAAATTGATAGTACTTTATACATCAGTCAAGTTCATTTAATTAAATTATTTTTAGTGGCTAATAATTAGAAGAAGTGACAGATTACTTTTAGATGTCAGAAGATTAACACTGGCTCCCAAGATTTAGTATAAATTACTAGTAAGATGGTGCCACTGTACTTTGGGAATCCATGTGAATGTCAAATACTGCTATAATAGCTCTAAAATGTGAATGTCATTTAAGTTTTGGTCCAATTTTTTAAAATTGTGAGCATTTTCAAATACTTACACATTTATAGAAAAGCTGTAACCCTTTAGAGGAGTACCATATACTGATTAAAAGCATTCAACTTACCAATAATTTCAAACTCTGCATGAATACTAATGAATGAGTGGATTTAATAGTGTCCCAACCACCTATGAAATGCAAACACATATGAGTTATATGAATGTTTATGAAATCAATTAAACCAACAGAGTTTTTTCTTACAAACATTATTGTTTTCTTATTTCATCAGTGTTTTAATAATCATTTATCTTTGTAACAAGAGCTGAATAATGTAATCTTAAATATTTTGGTTATGAATATTAATTTTCCTTTTTGTATCAAATTCTAAGGTTTCTTTTTCAAGGGTATTTTATAATTTATTTTTATGGACTGCATAGAATACCCATGCATAGAGAAAAGAAACACACAACACGATACTAAAAACCTCATAATACAGTTATGATAAGAGGTCATAACACCTTTTATTTCAAATAAAAACATATTTAGTTGTAGTGCACATTTTACTTCTCAATGACCAAACTTAAGCACAATTTAACTTCTTTTTTATTTATTTACATGTCAAATGTTGTCTCCTTTTACAGTTCCTGCTCTGCCAACCCCCTATCTCATCCCCCGCCCCATACCATGCTTCTATGAGGGTGCTCCCTCACCAACCTATCTACTCCTGCCTCCCCTCTTTAGCATTGCTCTACACTGGGTCATCAAGCCTTCACAGACCAAGGGCCTCCCGTCCCACTCATGTCAGATAAGGCCCCTTGAGCTCCTCTAGTCCTCCTTCTAACTCCTCCATTGGGGTCTCTGTGCTCAGTCCTATGGTTGGCTGTGAGCATCCAATTGGTCAGAATCTGGCATAGCCTCTCAGGAGACAACTGTATCAGGCTCCTGTCAGCAAGCACTTCTTGGCATCCAATAGTGTCTGGGTTTGGTGACTGTATATGGGATGGATCCCCAGGTGAGGAAGTCTCTGCATGACCTTTTCTTCAGTCTCTGCTCCATTCTTTGTCCCTGTATTTCCTTTAGACAGAAACAATTTTGGGTTAATTTTTTTTGAGATTGGTGGGTAGTCCCCTCCTTCAACCGGGGGTGGGAAGGGTGGGGCATGCCTAACCTCTAAACACGGTCTTTACAGGTTCTCCCTCCCCTTTGCGGGGTATTTCAGCTAATGTCATCCCCATGGGGTCCTAGGAGGCTCCTCCTTTCCTGGCATCTAGGACTTTCTGTTGGCTATCCCTATCCCACATTGCTACACAGCTCTATTCAATTTCCTGACCCTCTGTACACCTCTCCAACTCTTCCCATGCCTGACTTTCCCCTTTTTCCCCTCTCCCTCTTTTCTTCCTTCCAAGTCCTTCCCACCCTTTACATTCCCATTCTAATTAGGAATGAAGCATCCAATTGCTGGTCTTCCTTCCTCTTGAGTTTCATGTGTTCTGTGAGTTGTATTATGGATATTCCACACTATTTCCCTAACATCCACTTATCAATGAGAATGTACCATGCATGGTCTCAGGTGACTGTGTTACCTTACTCAGGATGATATTTTCTAGATATATATCCATTTGCCTACAAATTTCATGAAGTCACTGTTTTTAATAGCTGAGTAAGATTCTGTTGTGTAAATGTGCCACATTTTCTGTATCCATTCCTCTGTTGAGGGACATCTGGGTTGTTTCTAGCTTCTGACTATTATAAATATGGCTGCTATGAACATAGTGGAGCATGTGTCCTTATTACATGTTAGAGCATCTGCTGGGTATATGACCAGGAGTAGAATAGCTGGGTTATCAGGTAGTACTATGTTCAGTTATCTGAGGCACCAACAAACTGATTTCCAGAGTTGTTGTACCAGCTTGCAATCCCACCAGCAATGGAGGAGTCTCTCTCTTTCTCCACATCCCTGCTAGCATCTACTGTCATGTGATGTTTTGCTTTTAGCCATTCTGTGAGGTATAAGCTCAGAGATGTATTGATTTGCATTTCCCTGATGACTAAGGGTGTTGAACAGTTCTTTAGGTGCTTCTCAGCAATTCCAGTTTCTACAGTTGAGAATTCTTTGTGTTTGTCTGTTTCCCATTTTTAATAGGGTTATTTGTTTCTGGAGACAAACTTCTTGAGATCTTTGTATCTATTGAATATTAGCCCTCTATTGAATGAAGGATTGGTACAGATGTTTTCCTAATCTGTTGGTTGTTGTTTTGTCCTACTTGTTAGTATCCCTTGCCTTACTGAAGCTTTGCAATTTTATGAGGTCTCATTTGTCGACTCTTGATCTTAGAGAATAAGCCATTGATGTTCTCTTTAGGAAACTTTCCCCTGTGCCCATGTATTCCAGACCCTTCCCCACTTTCTATTCTATCAGATTAAGTGGATCTGGTTTTATGCAGAGGTCCCTGATCCACTTGTACTTGAGCTTTGTACAAGGAGATAAGACTGGATCTATTTGCATTCTTCTACATGCTGACCACCAGCTCAACCAGCACCATTTGTTGAAAAAGCTGTCTTTTTCCACTGGATGTTTTTAACTTCTTTGTCAAAGATAAAATGTGTATGTTCATTCTGTGTATTCAATAACATTCCATCCATCGATGTACCTGCCTATCACTGTACCAATACCATGCAGTTTTCAGCAGTATTGCTCTGTAATATAGCTGGTTGTAGGGATGGTGATTCCCCAAGATGTTATTTTATTGCTGAGAATAGTTTTCACTATCCTGGGTTTTTTGTTATTCCAAATGAATTTGAGAATTGCTCTTTCTAACTTTATGAAGAATTGAGTAGGAATTTTGAATCTGTAGATTGCTTTTGGCAAGATGGCCATTTTTACTATATTAATCCTGACAATCCATGAGCAGGGGAGATCTTTTCCTTTTCTGAGGTTTTCTTCAATTTCTTTCTTCAGAGACTTGAAGTTCTTGTCATACAGATCGTTCACTTATTTGGTTAGAGTCACACAAAGATACTATATTTCCTTTGTGGCTATTGTGAAGGGTGTCGTTTCCCTAATTTCTTTCTCAGCCTGTTTATCCTTTGAATATAGGAAGTCTACTGATTTGTTTGAGTTAATTTTATATCCTGCCACACTGCTGAAGTTCTTCATCAGTGGAATTTTTTGGGTCACTTAAGTATAGTGGTCACTTTGACCTCCTTTTGTTGTCTAATTGGGCTAACTAGAACTTCAAGCACTATATTGACTAGATAACAAGGGAGCAGGCAGCCTTGTCTAGTCCCTGATTTTAGTGGGATTTCTTCAAGTTTCTGTCCATTTAGTTTGATGTTGGCTACTGGTTTACTCTATATTACTTTTACTATATTCAGGTATGGATTTTGAATCCTAGATCTTTCCAAGACTTTTAACATAAGACAATGTTGAATTTTGTCAAATGCTTTTTCTGCTTCTAAAAAATGATTATTTTTTTTGAGTTTGTTTAAGTAGTGGATTACATTGATGAATATACTTATATTGACCATACCTGCATCCCTAGGATGAAGTCTGCTTGTTAGTGGTGAATGAATGATCATTTTGGTGTATTCCTACATCAGTTTGTGTGTATTTTTGCATTTGTTATCATAAAGGACATTGGTATGAGGTTCTCTTTCTTTGTAGGGTCTCTGTATGGCTTTGGCATCAGTGTAAAGATGGCATCATAGAACAAATTGGGTTGTGTTCCTTCTATTTCTAGTTTGTGGACCAGTTTGAAGAGTATTGGTCTTCTTTGAAGGTCTGATAGGAGTCTGCACCAAACCCCTCTGGTTCTGGCCTCTTTTTGATTGGGAGACTTTTAATGATTGCTTCTATTTCTTTAAGGGTTGTGGGACTGTTTATATGGGTTATCTGATCCTGATTTAACTTTGGTACCTGGTATCTGTCTAGATAATTGCCCATTTCATCAAGATTTTACAGTTTTGTTGAGTATAGCCTTTTATAGTAGGATCTGATGATTTTTTGAATTTCCTAAGTTTCTGTTGTTATATGTCCCCTTTTCTTTCTGATTTTGTTAATTTAGATACTGTCTTTGTGCCCTCTGGTTAGTCTGGATAAGGGTTTAACTATCTTGTTGATTTTTTTCAAAGAACCAGCTCCTGGTTTGTTGATATAGTCTTTGTATAGTTTTTGTTTCTATTTGTTTAATTTTAGCACTGCTTTTGATTATTTCCTGCCATACACTGCTTTTGGGTGTACTTGCTTATTTTTTTGTTCTAGAGCTTTCAGGTGTGCTGTTAGCTGCTAATGTATGGTCTCTCTCCAGGTTTTTTTTCTTTTTTCTTTTTTCTTTTTTCTTTTTTCTTTTCTTTTCTTTTTTTTTCACTCAAAGCTATGAGTTTTCCTCTTAGGACACTGCTTTCATTGTCTCCCATAATTCGGGGTACGTTGTGCCTTTATTTTCATTAACTTCTATCATCCCCATGAGATATGAAGTTTTAAATCAGAGTCTTGATTTTCAGGTATCTTAGGGTATCCAGGGCTTGCTGTGATGGATGCAGTGGGTTCTGAGGATGCCAAGTAGCCCTGATTTCTCTTGCTTATATTCTTGCCTTTGCCTCTGGACATCTGGTATTAGTTGGTGTTCCTGTCTCTGACTGTGTATTGTCCCTCCTGTAAGCCTGTATATCAACACTTCAGGGAGACCACTTCTCTCTGGGATGAATTTGGTTATGGGGTGCTGTTGCATAGGGTCAGCTCCAATGTGCAGAAGGAAAATGGAAGGACCTGTCCCAGACAGTTCCTTGGTTCCTGTTTCCTCATGACTCTGGGTGGGTCCCTCTTGGGCCAGGAATTTGAACAGAAGTGGTGGTCTCACCTGTGCTCTCAGGTGCTTCTGTCCTTCGTGGAGACCTACTCTCTGTAGGTGGAATCTGGGTACGAAGAGCTGTGGCACTCTCTGCTCCAGGTGCAGATGGAAACTGGAAGGATCCTGTTCCAGCCTGCTCCTCTCTTTCTGTGTCCTGGGGGCTTTGAGCGGGTCCCTAGGAACAGATTTGGTAGTCCTACCTGGACACCCAGATGCTAAGATATTAAGATGATGATGCTAATTCACCTATATATGCACTGGGCCTAGGACTGACATATTTACAGAAAAGCAACAGCTGAACAACTAGAGCATTAGCCTTTGATATTGTAGATATGAATTTCAGTCAGGGGAAAAATAAGACACATGCCAGTTGCTGGTGCTTTCATCATAGTGTCTTTGTTGTGGTGTGTGATGGCATATTACTTCAGACTCCTTAAAAGATTAAATATATGATTTTATGAGAATATTCAAAATTTTGTCATTTTGAGTGTTTGTATCCTTCTTAGTAGAACGAGTATGACTTAGACACAAACCATACTGGAATGGGAAATTATAATGAGAATTATACTTTTTAAAATAGAATTGTCTACAGAAAAGGGAAGTGGGTCCGTTTCAATGACTAAATATTTTCCATGTCATGCCTATTCTCTATATAGAAAATTATAATAACTCATTCTCTCATGTAAGTAATAGCATTTTCAGATGTGGCCTCTTCTTGTTGAAATGGTGCAGCAAAGAGAGCAGAGGATTTGTGAGTTCTACGAAGCACTTGCTTTTTATTGCAGTGAATTACATATATTCACTATGGAAATGAAGTTTTGTGGATTTTGTCATCAGAAATCTAAGAAAGAACACTTGTATTTTTTTTATTGTTTCAAACGCTAGAATGAAAGCTTTTCTACATTTATTTTACTTAATGTTAGCTTAATTCATAGCTTCCTATCCTTCTTGGTCTTTTTATTTCCTTCTTTTTCTTCATCTCTGGATAGCTTGTGACATTAGCATTCTTATTATGGCTCAAATAATTGCCCCCTATGTCTAGTAGATAGTAATTTCATGACTTGTACATATTTATTGTCTGGGATAGAACTTAAAGATTCGATACTTTAATGTAGTTAGCCTGCTGTGCACTTTTAAGGCAGAGACAGTTGCCTTCCCAGTCGAGAAGTAAATCAGTTTACTAAAAGGAACATTACCTCCGAGTGATGTTTTCCTGAAAATATAACCATATTGAAAAGTGCTTATACACGAAAAGGATGCAACGTTAAAATGTGGACAACCCTTGACTGTAGCATTGGTCTTGTAAAACTGTTTTGACATGAGTATGTCTTAAGTACACTCAGTGACTTTCCTTACTCCCAGCAATGTAAACCCCTCTGTAAACCCCTCCTCAGACCCACCCACCCACTCTTGAGCTTCTTGGAAATTTCATTTAGAGAACTTAATACACTGTGTAATTATACAATTATTGGTGTTGATTATTTTCTATTTCTGACTATATTATAAATCATATGAGAACAAAATATATGATGATTACAGTATAAATAAATAAAAATGCTGAATGAATAAGAACCAAACTGGAAAATTTTCCAACCAGGTTGATATAAATAATTACAAAGTATTTGGTGGGGGGAAGAGGGAAATGTAGCTATATTTTGTCAAACACTAAGCACACAAACAGGTAAAACTAAATATCTCTAAATATATTTTAATCAATAAGCATGCCATTAGTTACTATGAATTTACAGTGAGTTACTATTGGTTACTATGAGTCACATTATTTTTATATCTTTTAGAAATGTAAACCTCCCCTAAAAACTGGAGATGATAACCTCTCGTTGTATGGAGGACAGATCTTGTAGTTATACACAGTATGAGAAGATTTTTAATTATACCTTACAAGAGAGCTGCAGCAGATTTGTAGCATGCCATCAGTCATTCTGTGCGTGTTCCAAAATGCTCTGGGGGATTTTTTTTTGTTTTTGTTTTTGTTATTATTGGATATTTTCTTTGTTTACATTTCAAATGTTATCCCCTTTCCCCAGTTTCCCCACCCCCCAGAAACCTCCCATGCCATCCTCCCTCCCTGTGCTTCTATGAGGGTGTTTCTCCATCCACTCCAATCCCACTTCCCCACCCTCAATTCCCATACTCTGGAGCACCTATCAAACCTTCATAGAACCAAGGACCTCTCCTCCTGTTGATGCAATGCAGCACAATCCTCCACTACATGTGCAACTAGAGTCATGTGTACTCCTTGGTTGATTGTTTAGTCCCTGGGAGCTCTAGGGGGTCTAGTTGGTTGATACTGTTCTTAGTATGAGGTTGCAAACTCTTTCAGCTCCTTCAGTTCTTTCTGTAACTCCTCCATTGGGCACCCCACACTCAGTTCAATGGTTGGGTGTGAGAATCTGCCTCTGTATTTACAAGGCTCTGTCAGGGTCTCTCAGGAGACAGCCATTATCTCTCAGGCTCCTTTCAACAGCATTTTGGCATCCACAAGGGGTTTGGTGGCTATATATAGCATGAATCCCCAGGTGGGACAGTCTCTGAATGGCCTTTCCTTCAGTCTATGCTATACACTTTATCTCCATATTTACTCCTATGAGTATTGTTTTTTTGTTTATTTTTTGTTTTTTGGATTTTTTTTTGAGACAGGGTTTCTCTGTATAGCCCTGGCTGTCCTGGAACTCACTCTGTAGACCAGGCTGGCCTCGAACTCAGAAATCCATACTCTTATGAGTATTTTGCTTCCCTTCTCAGAAAAACTGAAGCATCCACTATTTGGTCTTCCTTCTTCAGTTTCATGTGGTCTGTGAATTGTATCTTGGGCTAATATTAACCTGAGATTTGGGGTTAATATCCACTTATCAGCGAGTGCCTACCATATGTGTTCTTTTGTGATTTGGTTACCCCACTCGGAATGATATTTTCTAGTTCCATTTGCCTAAGAATTCCACGAATTCGTTGTTTTTAATAGCTGTGTCGGCAGGGGAGTAGTGGGGACAGGAGCATTTGGTCTTCATTTGCACTTGGGAACTAGGCAGCCCCACAGCATTCTGTCTACACACCTTGGGGAAAGAGTGATCTCCCAGTGGTGCCTCCACTCTTGAGTGCAGAGGTGAGAGCCCCACTTTCTCTCCAATATCTCTCTGGAGGGGAACAGCTAGGAGCACACAGGATGATCAGTGGAACAGCAGGAACAGGAGCCTTTGGTTGCCATTTGCACCAGAGAGCCAGGCAGCTGTTTCACAGCTTCCTGTGCACAGACCCTGCTAGAAGATAGTTGGTTTCCCAGGAGTAGGGACATAGCCTTATAGGCCCACAGGAGGGATAAGTGCCAGCCAGAAACAGCAAGGCCAACTAACAGGAGAAATAACCAGATGGCAAAAGGTAAACATAAGAACCCTACCAACAGAAACCAAGGTTACATGGCAACATCAGAACCCAGTTCTCCCACCACAGCAAGTTCCAGATACCCTAACACAGCAGAAAAGCAAGAGTTGGATTTAAAAGCGCATTTTGTGATGCTGATAGAGGACTTCAAGGAGGACATAAATAACTCCTTTAAAAAAATACAGGAGAACATGTGTCAACAGGTGCAAGCGCTTAAAGAGAAAACACAAAAATTCCTTAAAGAAACACAGGAGAACATGGGTCAACAGGCAGAAGCCCTTAATGAGGAAACACAAAAAAAAATCCCTTAAAGAAACACAAGAGAACATGGGTCAACAGGTAGAAACCCTTAGAGGGGACACACAAAAATCCCTTAAAGGATTTCAGGAAAACACAAAGAAACAAGTGAAGGAACGGAACAAAAATATCCAGGAGCAAAATATGGACATAGAAACAATAAAGAAATCGCAAAGGGATGCAACTCTGGAGATAGAAAATCTTGGAAAGAAATCACGAGTCAGAGGTGCAAGTATCAACAACAGAATCCAAAAATAGAAGAAAGAATCTCAGGTGCTGAAGATAACATAGAAAACATTGACACAGCAGTCAGAGAAAATGCAAAATGCAGAAAGCTTGTAACCTAAAACATCCAGGAAATCCAGGACACAATGAGAAGACCAAAGCTAAGGATTATAGATATAGAAGAGAGTGAAGATTCCCAACTTAAAGGGACAGCAAATATCTTCAACAAAATTATGGAGGTAAACTTCTCTAACCTAAAGAAAGAGGTGCCCATTATCATATAAGAAGCCTACAGAACTCCAAACAGACTGGATCAGAACAGAAATTCTTCCTGTCACATAATAATCAAAATACCAAATGCACTAAACAAAGAAAGAATATTGAAAGCAGTAAAGGAAAGAGGTCAAGTAACTTATAAAGGCAGACCTATCAGAATTACAGCAGACTTTTCACCAGAGACTGCGAAAGTTAGAAGAACCTGGGCAGACCTCATACAGACCCTAATAGAACACAAATGATAGCCCAGAATATTATACCCAGTAAAACTCTTAATCATCATAGAAGGAGAAGGCAAGATATTCCATGATAAAATCAAATTTACACAATATCTTTCCACAAATCCAGCCCTTCAAAAGATAATGAATGGAAAATGCAAACACAATGAGGGAAACTACATCCTAGAAAAAGCAAGAAAGTAATTTTTCAACAAACCCAAAGGAAGCTAACCACACAAACACAAAAATAACATCAAAAATAGCAGGAAACAACAATCACAATTCCTTAATATCTCTTATCCATGGACTTTGACAAATAGACACTTTACTAAAGATTAAAGCATACATTGCACCTCACACAATAATTGTGGGTAAATTTAACACCCCACTCTCATCAATGGACAGATCAGGGAAACACAAAGTAAACAGAGACACATTGAAACATGTACATGGAGACTGTAGTACTGCATTGTGTAAACATACCACATTTTCTGTATCCATTCATCTGTTGAAGGACATCTGGGTTCTTTCTGGCTTCTAGCTATTATAAATAAGGCTGCTATGAACATAGTGGAGCATGTGTCCTTGTTATATGTTGTAGGATCTTCTGGGTATATGCCCAGGAGTGGTATATCTGGGTCCTCAGGTAGTACTATGTCCAATTTTCTGAGGAGGTGCCAAACTGATTTTCAGAGTGTTTGTACCAATCCCACCAGCATTGGAGGAGTGTTCCTTTGTCAGAATCCTTGCCAACATCTGTTGTCACCTGAGTTTTTTATCTTAAGTGTTCAGATTGTTATGAGGTGGAATCTCAAGGTTGTTTTGTTTTGCATTTCCCTGATAACTAAGAATGTTAAACATTTCCTTAGGTGCTTCTCAGCCATTGATATTCCTCAGTTGAAACTTCTTTGTTTAGGTCTATTTCCCATTTTTTTAATAGGGTATTTGACTCTGGACTCTAACTTCTTGAGTTCTTTGTATGTATTGAATATTAGCCCTCTATTCAATGTAGGATTGGTAAAGATCTTTTCCCAATCTGTTAGTTGCCTTTTTGTCCTATTGACAGTGTCCTTTGCCTTACAGAAGGTTTGCAACTTTTTTACTTTAGTATCTTTAATAGCAAGGATAATATCTACATGGTAAAAAAAAGTGGATGTGATATGAATGAATATATATTGTACATTGGTCATGAGAGTCATTGAAATCAAATGTTGTTTGTTTCCTAAATTATAAGATAAAAAAACTCAAACTTTCATGAGACCTCTGTATTTGAATAACACCCAACTTTTTTAATCCCCAAAGCTCAGAAAAATAGGTATTTTTTCACAATAGTCTAGCCCTGACTTAGATTTTAATCTCCTGCTTTCATTTCTTTGTAGTTGTACAGTTCCTGCCATTTAGTGTGTTCTTTCAAGAAAGAGATCAAGAGGTACACCTCTCATGTTTTCTCTATGTGTGACACTTGCTCTCTCTATGGTTTATCGCTTCTTCTTCTTCTTTTTTTAATGAGTTCCCATTCATTGATTCTGATCTTAGAGCATAGGCCATTCACCAATGGTCCTTGATCCACCTTGACATGAGTTTTGTGCAGGAAGATAAGAATGGGTTGCATTTTTCTAAATGTTGACTACCAGTTGAACCAGCACCATTTTTTACAAATGTTGTCTTTTCTCCCCTGGATGGTTTTAGCTCCTTTGTTGAATATCAAGTTGAAACCCCCCATAGGTGTGTGCATTTATTTCTAGGTCTTCAATTCTATTCCATTGATCTTCCTGCCTCTTTCTGTATCCTAGGAAATCAATAACTTTCACCTGTTACATAGAAAGTTATGGCTGGTATCTTGAATATTAGTTTTGAGTTTAAGTTTTTGTTTTCTTCAGAAAGAGGTAAATTTCCATAAGAGGCAGCATGTTGTATAAATTATAGAGATAAAATGTTATCTGAACTCTTGGCAGATCTGAACTTGTGGCAGTGCTTCACATTAATAAAGATGGTTTTCTTCATCTTAGAATAGAACAGAGTAGTATTTTATAATTTAAGCATCCTCTTAAAAGGGAAAAATAATATACACTGTAGAAACAAATAATGTTATCTTAACAACAGAATACATAAAATTATTAAAAAGATCTATCAGTGTTGTTGATGAGTTACTTAAATATATTTATAAAATTTATCTTTTCTCAATTTTTGAACCCAAATGCAAACTGAGTCTTCCTTTCTTGGCAGCTAGTGGTTCTTTCTTTCTATGTAAATTAATGAATATATTGAAATACAATATCCCTAGAAAATATGAAAATTCAAGGACAAAATATACAATATGACCTCATGGCTTCTCAAGGTATATGTCTTTTCTTAATATTTTTCTTCTTTTCTGGTTAATGAGATTGTTATTGTAAGCTGGATCTTGGAAATGCTTAAAAGTTCAAGAAGTTTAAGACTAACCCATGAATTTGACTATTGAATAATTCTTCTGCTTTTGGTTCTGGAACCTCAAATCATGTCCAAAGAAATTAAATAGAAATGCTCTCCTTTTCTCATTCCTGTTTGGCCACTGCTGGTGTTTATGTTTTACTCAGAGTCAGAATGAGGCTTACCTGACAGCATCTGGGATACACAAACTTTGATGTTTTTAAATGAACTTAAGTCTCAAGTCAGAATATTTCTGTTGATCTTTATTTATAATCACCGTGCAAGAAATAAACCTCGGCACCTGACAAGGCATCTTTTCTTAAGATCAAAAGGTCTAATGAAGACTTGTCTTCACTAAAAGCAATATCTTTCTATACTGTACCAAAGAAAGCATACTGTATTGAAGAAATCTAATGCATATTCTAGTGCCTTGGTAGGTGTGCATAATTATTAAAATTGTTTTATAGATAAGACCATATAGTCTTGTAAATTCTGGGAAATAACATGATAATTGTGTCTTCTTCACATTTTACTAGCAGGCATCTTAGTGTTCTTATAACTCATTGCTGAAATACTGGCATCTGTCATTACCTCATAAGGACCTCAGTAATAACCAACTAAAGATAGAGTCACTCTATGCTATAGAATTCTTTTAAGCCTTTCAATAAATTCACTATAAATCTTTACCTCTCATAGATACCATTGTTTTTTCTTACTTAAATCTCATTGTTTTGATGCAAGGTTTTATCAGTGTGTGTGATAATACTGGTTATAACACTATCAGGGAAATGAAGATGTGGGAAAGAAGCCATGAATTAAGAAGTTTTTATATGCTTTCCCATATGTTCTGTTTAGCATTAGAATACAAGAACCACTACTTTATTTTACTTGGAGAAAACTCTGAGTCTTACAGCACTTAGTACATTGGTGCATTGAGAATTCCATAAGCATTAGTTTAGATGATTAGGAAGTGTGATCCTTTTTACTCTCCACTTTCCTGTCATCTAATCCTCAGAAGGAACTCACTTTCTGGGAGGCTTGTAAGGGTATTTTAAAAAAGAAATTCAAAAAATAAAAATAAAAAAGAAATTCCAGAATATCTTTCCCCTTTTTTCTGTAATGCGCATCAGAAAAAACATGGTTCCATCTCAGTTAAATAGAAGAAAATATCTCCCAGAGAGTGCTAGATAGCAAAGCTTTTGTGTTATATTTGTTAATAGAATGAATAATTCCTAAACAGACTTAGCTTAACAAACTTTACAAGACTATTAGATGATATGATAAACCCTCAGAAGTGAAAAAATCAATAGCAGACATTTTTTTTAATTTTTATTTTCTATATTCTTTGTTTACATTCCAAAGGCTTTCCCCTTTCCCAGTTCCCCCCCCCCACCATATGTCCCATAATTCCTCTCAGACATTTTATGAAATAAATACTTTTATTCAAAGAATAATTTTGAAGGGATGGGTATTTTCAGACATCTATGTTTAAGCTCTGTGATCTTGATATTTCTCTCATTAGAGATGTGTGTTATTTGTATAAGATACTTTTCTTGTTACAACAAAATAACCTGACAGTAGCAACTTAAGGAAGGAAAGGTTTGTTTGCTCATAGGTTTAGGTTACAGTCTATTAAGGCAGAGGAACCATGATCCCAGAAGCTTGTGGTAATTCGTCTTATTGCCTCAGCTGCTGGAGAATTGAAAGAATTTCCCGAATTCCTTTTCTCTTGTTTGTCAGTTTTGCACCTAGTCCACAGACTGATCCTTCTCCCATTTAGGATAAGTCTTTCTTTCCTCAACCATTAACCAAGTATAGATAAACCCTCATAGGCATGCTCTGAGGATAATTTAATTTGGATAATCCTCCATGCTCAGGCTCACGTCATCTAGATAATTCTCCATCCTCAAGGCTTTTCTTCTCCGTGATTTTAGATGCTTTCAAATGGACAGAACTTGATTTCAATATTAACCACAACATGATGTTTTGTTGGTTTTGTTCTCTTTTTATTACATAAACATTATTTTGGCATTGTGACACAGACAGAAAAGATTAGTTAAATCAATTACAATAAGATTTAAAATAAATAGTTCACCTTAAATTTCCAAATTTTAAAATGATTCATTTCCCAACATCCCATTTGCAACTCACCAAAACAGATTTACACTATGAAAGTACTTGTTAGCCTATTTTTTGTTTGTTATTAGCTTTTTACTTTATAAGACATTTCCAATGTTATTTGTGATTGCAATGCTTCAAGACACTGTTATTTACCAAAAACGTAACTAGAATTTTCTGAGAAATTACATTTTTTTCTGCCAAACAAAGCTCCAATATTTTCTTATATATTTTAAAATCTTACTTACATTCAGTTTTAATTTAATATGATTTGTACTCAGTCCCTTTCTACATTTTATGAATTTGTTTATTATTTATATATACACTTTATTCATATATATTATTTTACCATATATATTTATCTTAATTTAGTATTGTGTAATTCTGATATACTAACAGGAGACTTCCTATTTACTGAGTTCTTAAGTGCCTCAGGCATTCAATAGGTAGTGTTTGAGATATAATTGCTACATATTTTTTTAATTTTTGAAACTTGCTGTCAGTAGACGGTACAGCAGTATCAGACTTCTTAAAATTAACATCTCATTTTGTTTATTAAAGTTAAGGTCATAGCTCACGTTTTCTGAAATGTACTGTATTATATTCTCTATTTTTACCACCAAGAGTCGTGAGAACAAACAAATCTAAATAAAAGATTAGAGAAAGAAGCAGAGAAGAATGTCGTGAGAATTTATTTGCTATTAATGAATGCACAGTGCTCTGTAAAATAATCATGTTAACCAGCACACTGGCCTTCCTGCATCATCAACATTTCCTTAATAGTCTGTCAAGCAATGCTGAATCAAAGATAGCATTAAAGAAACTAGACTCAGCTGCTGAGCCTGAAATGTTTTCACCGTACAAACATCCTTAAAAAAATAATGATAAAGCTCAATCTTTGGCTCCTTTTATCATTTTCCTGGATGAAAGGAGTTTGTGGCTGTAAATTTCTCTCTCTAGGGCAATATCTAAGAAGATATGTCTCCAAAGCTAGTTCCTTGTGGATCTACTTTTGTGCCTTTCCCAAGACTGCAGCCATCCTTATCTGATTCAAGGAAAAGGTAATGTAGGTTAAGCTGTAAATACCAAGATTTGAAATGATAATAAAATGTCTTTATGTTTTTGTTGACATAGCTAAAGGTATAATTACTTGCTCTTTTATTTCTGAGACAGTGTTCTTTTAGTGATGTGTAGATTTAGTGACTCCATTTTGCATACTTTATTTATTCTGATGATTAATGAAACATGCATTTCTGAAAGTTCTCTTCAGGGCTGCCAATAATAATTCCAGTAACATATTTTTGAGACACTGAAAAATAATTGACTGCATATTATACTCTTGACGGCATAGCATACTCCAATTTGAAATCATTACTGTTACTCTTGCTGGACATAGTATCCTTTTTTATAACATTATTATTTAAAGTGAAGGTACTTAAATATGTTATGCTTAGCATTTGCTCTATATTCCGTTTAGTCTCATTATCTATGTTAATATCCAGGCTCAAATTAAAGCCTTAATAACATCAAATGTATAAAAATGAAGGCTATGTGACTGGTCGGCTACATCAGCTCCGGGTTTTTCTCCTCTTCAATGGCTTGTATAGCATTCTCTCTAAATATCTGCCTCTGCTTCTTTTATCAGAGCTTTTTGGGCTGGGCTGCCAGTATTGCAGATGGGATTTTTTGCAGATACATTGATGTCATCTGTCAAGGGAATAATTCTACCTAATAAGCAAAGGAAGTGCTAACCAATTTTTATTAATAACAGTGGTGTTGCTGCAGATAGGAAACTCCCACACCCAGGTTAAATCTGAATTCCATTAATGATTATGTGATTTATGATCAACATTTAAAGCTAAAACACATCTTCCTCAAATGAACTATGTTAGGGGAGTATTTGGGTTTTGACCTGAAATGAGTAAAGATTTATTGCTTCTCTTACAGTCTTTTTGTCAATAGCACCTACATTGTCTTATATATCACTGGAGAAAAGAAATCAGTGCAGGGAATGGGTGGAGGGAAGAGGGCTTATGGGACTTATGGGGAGGGGGGAACCAGGAAAGGTAAAATCATTTGGAATGTAAACAAAGGATATGGAAAAAAAAGAAATTAAAAAAATTAATTAATTAATTAAAAAAAGAAATCAATGCTGCAATTTCTATTCTATACTTGTTTAATCACTGCTTATAGACAAGATGAAGGGAATCACACATGATTTCTTTTACTATTAAAATGTTGTTCAGAAGTTGAAGTCAAAAAAATTAGTATCAAAAGACCTTACTTCAATACGTGTAAATACTTGGCTACCAAGCATTGTAACACTGAGTAAACTGTTTCTTCAGAGTGATTCAGTTTCTCCTTTTGATTCTTTCTAGAAAATTATATCTTATATTACATTCAGGATTTCCTTATTATTGTGTAAGTTTACAATGAGCACAACACTGGTGAAATATAAAAATTAGGAAATTGAAAATAATACACGATTCCCTCCCTCCCTCCCTCCTTTCCTTCCTTCCTTCCTTCCTTCCTTCCTTCCTTCCTTCCTTCCTTCCTTCCTTGTTTGCTTTCTTCTGGTTAAATTCATTTCATTGTAACCAAGAAGCATGTATAAAAGACCTGTACATTGTATACAAACTCGTATTAAGACTGAACAACCACAACACAGATGATAGAACACTATTAACCATCAGATTTTGCTTATTTTTTTATTATTGGATATATTCTATATTTACAATTCATTTCCCTTTTTCTGGTTCCCCAAAGGTCCCACATGCCCTTTTCCCTCCCCCTGCTCCCTCATCCACCTCTTCCCAATTCCCTGTTCTTGTATTCCCCTACACTGATGCTTTGATCCTTTCCAGAACCAGGGTCCACTCTTTTCTTCTTGTCAGACATCATTTGGTATGTAAATTATGTCTTTGGTGTTCCAAAATTCTAGGCTAATATCCACTTATCAGTAACTGCATACCATGGAAATTCTTTTGAGACTGGGTTACCTCACTTAGTATGATGTTCTCAAGCTCCATCCATTTCTCTAAGAATTTCATGAATTCATTGTTTCTAATGGCTGAATAGTACTCCATTGTGTATATATACCACATTTTTTGAATCCATTCCTCAGTTGAGGAACATCTGGGTTCTTTCCAGCTTCTGGCTATTATATATAAGGCTGCTACGAACATAGTGGAGAATGTATCCTTATTGCATGCTGGGGAATCTTCTGGGTATATTCCCAGGAGTGGTATGGCTGGGTCCTCCGGAAGTATCCTCTCCAGTTTTCTGAGGAACCGCCAGACTGATTTCCTGAGTGGTTGTACTAGCTTGCAGTCCCACCAGCAGTGGAGGAGTGTTCTTCTTTCTCCACATCCTCGCCAACACCTGATGTCTTCTGAGTTTTTAATCTTAGCCATTCTGACTGGTGTGAGGTGAAATCTCAGGGTTGTTTTGATTTGCATTGGTAGAAAATTAGAACCCATTTGAAGCGAAGAAAGTTGGAGTGATAGAAGAAATATACTACATAAGAAGAAGGCGTGATTCAGATTCAGACACATGCACTCTTCCTTTCTCTCCTGCATCCAAATCTCTTGTCTGGGTCTGCATTTCATTTACACATCTACAAACGAAATCTCTTCTAAAGACTTGTCATAAGGAGACCTGTATACTTCACATCTACTGTTCATACAAGTAAATGTAAGAAAGGAGATGTGAAGAGAGATTAGTTTAATGTTTAACAGCTGTGCTCTTCTTAGATCCTGGCTCTAAATTTATTACCAATGTGATCTCAAGCAATTAAGTGAAATTCTTAAGCCTGACCTGACTCTTGGTTATGAGAAAAGTCTTGTGAACTCGGAGAATTTCTATAGTGTCAAGTGAAAAACACATCTGCTCACATGTGGCAGGCATGTAATTACATCTAAATGCTAAATGGGTCCCTATGGTATGATAGTTAATATATGAATATATTTTGAAAATTGTCAATTCAAATGGTAATTAGTTTTAATACTATTTTTCTCTTTCTTTCATTTGTTTGTTCTTTTTTAAAATAATTTTTATTTTAATTTTAATTTTTGATTATATTCAGCACAATATATATTTTTATACCAATCATAATGGGCGTGTTACTAAATGAACATTAAAAGATAAAGTTATTTGTTTGTTTTGATTTTAGTAGAGCTTTAAATCTTCACTCTTACTGTGGTACAAACCCAAAATAAGAACAATTTTTAGGCATTGGAGTTCATTGTAATAAGGCTGTACTTCAATGTCCCTAACATTACCAAAGGATTTTACCTCCATAGTAGTTAAGCTAAGAGTTGACAGTTTTGCTGCAACAAGGAATGAATTGTAGGTACAATTATTTGAATACAGATTTCCTGCTGGTCAAAGCTTTTTGACTTGAGTGATTGTCATCATTCTCAACCTACAGGGAACAGGTTATATTCATATAAGAAATGGTGTGTGTATAAAGATGGTTATCATCAACTGCTTCAATGAATAATGGTTCTGCTTGGAGGGTGACACGGACATTATTAGGTGAGGATAAGATTCTGGTTCATTGGCTGTAATTATTTTGAAAAGCATTCATCTCAGAAAAAGAATAAATTATAAGGTCATCTTCTTCAAAATTGATATAATAATTATAAACATCGATCAAAGTATTTAGTCTCACTCTTCATTGTTCTCTTTCAACTCACCTGTACTGGCTAGTTTGGTGTGTCAACTTGACACAGGCTGGAGTTATCATAGGAAAAGGAGCTTCACTTGGGGAAGTGCCTCTATGAGATCCAGCTGTGGGGCATTTTCTCAATTAGTGATCAAGTGAAGGAGGGCCCCTTGTGGGTGGTGCCATCTCTGGGCTGGTATTTCTTAGGTTCTATAAGAGAGCAGGCTGAGCAAGCCAAGGGAAGCAAGCCAGTAAGGAACATCCCTCCATGGCCTCTGCATCAGCTCCTGCTTCTGACCTGCTTGAGTTCCAGCCCTGACTTCCTTTGGTGATGAACAGCTGTGTAGAAGTGTAAGATCAATAAACCCTTTCCTCCCCAACTTGCTTCTTGGTCATGATGTTTGTGCAGGAATAGAAACCCTGACTAAGACATCACCTCCCAAATTAATTGTCTACATTTCTTTTGGCTGTATAAATACTTTTGAAATAAGTAAGCTGTTCTGAAAACCATAGTATAGTATAAAAACATCAAATAAACAGTATTATTAATAGAGAGGCTGAGATAGGAGAAGCATGATTTCAAGATCATTATGTGATACACAGCAAGAAAGTGTATATGGATTGTACAATATTGGACATATCTCTTCAATTAACAAATTAGAGAGACCACTGGGTGTCAACCAATAAATGTCTTATTCCTCATATTCTTAAATTTCAATCCATTAGGATATGTTGGTAATATTATTTTTCATATTAAGAGATATGAAGGAAAAGTGATTGTTATTTCCTGTTATTTTGTTGTTAGAAGTGGAAATATGTTTGTGTGTGTTTGTTGAAAGGTCACTTTCTTGCTTTTTCTAGGGTGTAGTTTCCCTCCTTGTGTTGGTGTTTTCCATTTATTATCCTTTGTCGGGCTGGATTTATGGAAAGATATTGTATAAATTTGGTTTTGCCAAGGAATATCTTGATTCTCCGTCTATGGTAATTGAGAGTTTTGCTGGGTATAGCAGCCTGGGCTGGCATCTGTGCTCTCATAGGGTCTGTATGACATCTGCCCAGGATATTCTGGCTTTCATAGTCTCTTGTGAGAAGTCTGGTATAATTCTTATAGGCCTGCCTTTATATGTTACTTGATCTTTTTCCCTTACTGCTTTTAATATTCTCTTTGTTTAGTGCATTTGGTGTTTTGATTACTATTTGAGGGAAGGAATTTCTTTTTTGGTCCAGTCTATCTTGATTTCTGAGGTTTCTTGTATGTTCATGGGTCTCTCTCTCTCTCTCTCTCTCTCTCTCTCTCTCTCTCTCTCTCTCTCTCTCTCTCTCTCTAGGCTAGGGAAGTTTTCTTCAATAATTTTGTTGAAGATATTTACTGGCCCTTTAAGCTGTGAATCTTTACTCTCTCCAATACCTATTTTCCTTAAGTTTGTAGTTTTCTCATTGTGTCCCAGATTTCCTGGATGTTTTACTTTAGGAGCTTTTTGCTTTTTGCTTTCCTTTGACCATTGTGTCAATGTTTTCTATGGTATCTTCTGCACCTGAAATTCTGTCTTCTATCTCTTGTATTCTGTTGATGATACTAACATCTATGACTCCTGGTCTCTTTCCTAGGTTTTCTAGCTCCATGGTTGTCTCACTTTGTCATTGTTTTTATTGTATCTGGTTCCATTTTTAGATCCTGGATGGTTTTATTCAATTCCTTTCACCTGTTTGGTTGTGTTTTCCTGTAATTCATTAAGGGATTTTTGTGTTTCCTCTTTAAGGGCTTCCAGCTGTTTACCTGTGTTCTCCTGTATTTCCTTAAGGGAGTTATTTATGTCCTTATTAAAGTCCTCTATCACAATCATGAGAATTTATTTTAGATCTGAATCTTGCTTTTTCTGGTGTGCTGGTGTAGCCAGGACTTGCTATGGTGAAAGAATTGGGTTCTGATGATGCCAGGTAACCTTGGTTTCTGTTGCTTATGTTCTTATGCTTGTCTCCCACCATCTGGTTTCTCTAGTGGTACCTGCCCTCACTATATCTGACTGGAGCCTGTCCTTCCTGTTATGCTGGTTGTGTCAGAACTCCTCAGAGTCAAGCTGTCCCTGTAATCCTGTGATGTTGGGCTCCTGTGATCCTGAGATCCTGGGTTTTTCTGAACTCCTGGTAGTCAAGCTGCCTCTGGGACCCTGAGATCCTGATGTGACCACGATACTGAGACCTTGGGATCCTGGGATCCTGTGATCCTGGGCCTGTAAAAGCACCTGGTAGTGGAGCTTACTCTGGATGTTGTGGAACTGGCTGTAGAGTTTGTGCCCATGGTCTGCTCAGGGTACCAACCCAGACAGACTGGAAGGAACCTGTGCCACTGGTCTGGTGGAGTTCCTGCTTGCCTGGGTCCTGCAGTTCCCAGTCACTCCCAGTGTTAGAGTAGATGTATCCTCCTCACCTCTGATCCTCTGATCCTGTGCATGTTAGAGTGCCTGGGAGTGGAGCTTCCTCTCGGTGTTGTGGAACTCTGTAGTTTGCAGGTCTGCTCCTTTTATACTGTTAATATTAATTATTTGAGGCTTTTCCTTTTATTTTCATGTAAAGTTATGTGTGTGCATAATTTGCACTCCTACGTAATTATACTTTTATATGTTTAGGAGGAAACTATTAGATAAGGTAATCATTGAAGAATCAGGAGTAGAGAAAATGACCTTTTCAGTGGCATTTCCTGTACAAAACAAATAAGATTTTTTTTAATTCATTGGCCACAGTGAAAAACAAATTTACTTCTATGTTTTGTTAAATATAGTTTTGTATAAATTATATTTCTTGTGCTCTGGCAAGTTTGTTCTATAGTAAACTATTCAAACTAATTATAGTTTTCAAAAATTGTAACTTTGTATTTTTATGTAAATTACTGCTTCCCCATAAGTAAGCATACATCTTTCACACACTAGAAATATGGGCTCTTTTCTCAAGAGCACATGCTGATCTGCCAGCAGAATAATGCCTTCCTATTAATATTCAGCTCCATGGACCTGATTCAAGCAGCTTTTAAAGTACTTGAGACTGTAAAGATAATGGCTTCACTTTCAGAAAATTCATTTGATTATTAATATCATTCATTTTACATCACTTACTTTCTCGAGTTATTGCAGCTCTGCGTGTGTGAATAATTCACACACATTTCAGTTGCTTCTGCCCAATGTTGTAGTGTATGATCACCTTCTGTCTTCTCTTGCTTACATTCATGCTGTCAACAGCTGTCAAGAATGCTACATTCTTTTCTATTATAACGAAGATAGCTTACTGTTTCAAATGCCCTTTTACTATTACAGTAAGGCTTTTGAGGCAACATCTGGAGAGTGAACACAGCAAGCGTGATTTAAAAGGGCAAGATACAGGCTATTGTGTTGGCAATGTTGGAGGAGCAGAAAAGAGCATATTGGATTAAACAAACAGAAGCACACAGCAGGTTATGAGGTCATGGTATGTAGGATTTTGCAGGCGCTCTCTTGCTTTGCTTAAGGACAGTTACATTTTGAGTTTATTGTCACACAATTTTGTCATCTTGTAAACATGCCGTGAGTGTACTTACACATACAAACACAACCCCATGCATAACTATGCAGTATGATCTCTTGATATACTGTTATTGACAAATGCATTGTTATTTACACATGGCTATATATAAAACATGAGCATGTACCACACTTAGTTCAAAAGCTCACATATAATCACATATATTCATGTTGTATTCACTGATGGCATACTAGAACAAATATATTACTTAACTGTAAATTAAATGTGACTTTGATATAAACAAAACTGTCTTGCACTGTGTCATGTCTGTCATGACCCTTTATAGCACTGACATTAGATGATGCAATGGAACATTGTTACCCCACTTGAAGCATTTGTGAAAATATGTCAAAGCTATAAAATAGAATGCTAATGAAAACACACTTGTTTGCTAACTCTCTACTTTACTTCTCTTGGTAGGACTGTTGCCCCATCCTTACTGCCTTCTACTGTCTTTCCTTTCTACCCTTTTCTCTTTTTCTTCTACGTCCTACTCATCCAGTTTCCCTCACGCTGACTCTGAATGGCTCAGTTCCAGTCACCTTCCTTGTTTCCACTTCTTCGGTACTCGAGACTGTAGGAAATATCACTTGCTAAAGATCGTGATTTTTTTTTCCCTTTGGAACTCTAGAGTTCCCCCTCCCTTTCGTCTTGCTCCATGTGCCTAAGTGGCCACAACATGTATTCACTCATGTACAAATGGAGATCAAAGATGTAATCAAGACAATGCTTTGCTTTAAAAACATCATTTAAAACAATATGTAAATTTACCTTTGGGCTGAGTGTATATATCGTATAGGTAACTCCATTGACTCGTTTGTTTCCAGTAAAATTACAACTTCTAGATAGCAAGCACATTATGTATGAAAATTTCACAAAATATCAAGAGTCTGAAATGAAATTGATTCTAAAAAATTTATATAATGTATATTAAATCTATCTTTAAATATAACATATGGACTTATGTTATTATTGAATAAATATTTATATAGTATATATTTTAACACATATTTTTGTAAAACTTATCCAAGATATATAATAATTCTGAAAGTGTCAGTAAACTATTTCTCTATGGTACTTCCCCTAAACAGAAAAAATTATTTTCAATTCATTGGTTGGGTTGTTGAGACTACTGAAGGAATTGTTCTTTGGAAATTCTAAATAAGCACTAATATTACAGAATCTGAAAAAGAGGTATATGAAAATGTATGTAAAGGTATGTTGAAATAGTTAGAAGATGCTGAAAATTATGAACTTCATATTTAACATAGTAAATATAAGTATTTACTATGACTGAACATGACTAAAGTCAATTTTATATAGCATGATTCACAATACACACAGAAAAGCAACTTGTTTGAAGAATTAGTAATAAGTATTTCTGGCCTGTATTGGGTTCTGAAGGCATAAGCAAAATGAACAAAATCGACAGTTCTTGCCCTTATAATTTTAGACACAAATCCACCCATACTGGCAGCTTTGGAGGGACACAGCAAGAAACATGCCCTCAAATCAACTGCTGATGAGGCTCAAAGTTGGATGTTATTAGTAATGTATTCCATCTGCTTGCTTCCTGTCTATTCAGTCTATTTTTGCTCCATCTTTTTTAAACCTATACTAAGCTGCCTCTACTTTGTTCAAGAAAAGTATACACTTTCAATATTCAAACGACCAAATATCTAATTATATATATATATATATATATATATATATATATATATAATTATTCTGTTCTCTACAACTTATGGCATAGATTGTTAAGATTTACTTGAAGGATGTAGATCATAAAAAAGGCATTTGTAATATATTGTAATATGGGAAAAGGACATGGAATACTGAACAAATATATACTTGTACCATTTAAGTACATCACTGATGAGGAAGGTTGCAGTGACAAAGACAGATGAGAGCTGATGGGAACAAGAAGGATTCGAAGAAAAGTAGATGGAATCCTTGCTTGTTCAAGAGATGTCTGTTTTCTCCATATTGGGCTGAATTATTTTTATAGGGAATCTGTATAATAATCCTGTAGTTGAAAATAAAGCTATATGCTAGAATATTTGTTTATCTATAACAGCAAATCAGAAGCTTGCAGTCTCCAATTTTTTTTAAAAAAAATATGTGTTCTCTGTTTTGGAGGAAAGTTATTTGGGAATTTCTGTTTCTCTGCATAGATGATGCCAGATGGCAGTGTCTACAGATCGTCAGCCTTGCATGCTGACAGTTGTCAACTTTGGATGCTAACAGGGTGTTGGATGGAAGTACTACAGAGTAACTTTTAATTCCATCTATATTGTGAATAGACATTTTATTCTAGGCATTGGCCATGGACATATAAGCAGACACTTTAGTCTTTCTTTCATGGAGCTTACTGTTTAATGAGACCTTCAAAGCTACACAATGATACATTTTGATGTCACTTAAACCAATTCTGAATGTGTATTATATCCTAGATGCCATAAGGAAACTGAGGGTAGGCAAGGCTAAGAAGATAGATTAGGCTATCTCCCTTAGGGGAAAAATATGTTTGATAGTTTTTTGTTTTTGTTTTTGTGTTTTGTTTTGTTTTTTGTTTTTTTTCTTTACAGAACTATCTTCTATGATATTGACATCCCTCACAATACAGATGCCATCTGAGGTTTTTTTCTCAGTCAGATCTAATCTAAGGTTATGTCTTGCACTAAAAGACATTATATTATACATCACAGTGATTTCTATGATGTATATGCAGCATTTTGCTATGAATTTTGTAGATTGATTACTTGGGTAAAGTTTCAGCTGGGTTCAATACTAGCACCTTCTCACTTAAAGTTTAGCCTTTTCTATGTCTTCTGCTGAAAATAAATCTTTGTTTGAAGGCAAGTTTAAACATCTTCATGTCTCTGTTGCTGTTCTTCGTGAACCTTGTCAAAAGTATTGATTTTGCTCCTCTGCTTGTCTGTGAAATGATGTTTACTACTCAAACAGCCTTTGAGGATAATGCTGATATGTACTCAAGTGAAGGAAGAGTTGCCTGGATTATTTTTTGAAGCATATGGATGTATTTGACATCAGCTTACATAAGAAACTTTCAGAAATGAAAACCAGGAATCTAGTTACGTTTGGATGTGTTGGCTTGAAAATGTCCACTAGAGAGCCAAGTAGAAAAATTGAGTAGGCAGTTGAATACATAAAACGGGAGGAGGGACTGGGCTGGAAATAAACTGTGCAATCCGGGTATATCTGGGGAATACATTCTGAGTTTAACTATAAAAGGGAACTCATTTTTAGTAATAGAAGAGAAAGTATCAGCCCAGGATACTCAAGAGCAACCCAAAGGGGTTTGAAAATGCCAAGAAAATGCGAACGTTTTTAAGTCAAGCAGGGAATGTGGTTTGAAGAGAAAGACACGATCTTTTGAGCCCATTGTTTCTAAGACAAACAGGGAGAATTTTCGGCTCAACCTTCTTTTTTGGTAAGTACAATTAAATGGTAACTATGACCACTGTTCAGTAGAGATAGATGAGCCATTACAAACTCTAATTTATGAAGAATTAGTCATTAGACATGTTACTAACAAGTGCTAGGGACTGATTTGTGGTTGTTTCCCAATCTACATGCTGAAACCCCATGCTCTTCTAACCTCAAAATGTGACTATATTCAGATGCATTCCTTAAAAACGTGATCAAATTAAAATGAGGCTATAATCAAGATTTATGTGAAGAAGAAATTCAAACCAGTGGAACAAAGCCAGTGAACCATCACTGTGGTTTTGTTTAATTCCTTGCTATGACAATGGACAGGGAATTTAGCACCTCTGTTTTTGGATGACCATGGAGTTCCAGAGCTGGAGAAAATAGTTCCACTTTAGCATTTGTTTCTCTGAAGTAATCCCGTCTTGTCCTGTCCTATTCTATCTGGTTCTGATTTTTAAAGTGTCCTGTAAAAAGGCATGATTCTTCCTTCTTCTTGAGCATCATTTGATATGTAAATTGTATTTTGGGTATTCCAAGCTTCTGGCTTATATCCACTTATCACTGAGTGCATACCATGTATGTTCTTTTGTGATTGGGTTACCTTACTCAGAATGATATTTTCCAGAGGAAGATAGGAATAACAATGTATGGATACTCTGGTCCTACTTAGAAGGGGGCACCAAATTCCCACAGAAGGAGTTACAAAGTGTGGATCAGAATCTGAGGGAAGAACCATCTGGAGACTACCCCACCTAGTGATCCATTCCATATACAGTTACAAAACCCAGACACTATTATTGATGCCCACAAGTACTTGCTGACCAGAGCCAGATATAGCTGTCACCTGAAAGACTCTGCTACTGCATGACAACTATAGAGGGAGACACTCTTATCCAGTCATTGAACTGAGCACAGGGTCCCCAATGGGAGAGCTAGAGAAAGGACCCAAAGAGCTGAAGGGGTTTGCAGTGCCATAGGAGGAATAAAAATATGAGCCAACCAGTACTCCCAGGGTTCCCAGGGACAAAATCATCAACTAGAGAGTACACATGGTGTAACCCATGGCTCCAAATGCATAGGCAGCAGAGGATGGCCTTGTTGGACATCAAAGGGAGACGAGGCCCTTGATCCTGGAAAGGCTCAATGCATCAGTGTGGGGGAATTCTGGGACAGGAAAGTGGGATAGGGTTGATTGGGGGACAGGGGTAGTGGCGATGGGTTATGAGACTTTCGAGGGGGAACTAGGAAAGGGGACAACATTTGAAATGTAAAGGAAAGATATATCTAATTTAAAAAAAGAAAATAATTGTCAATAAAAAATGGCATGATTCAGTGTGTGTGTGTGTGTGTGTGTGTGTGTGTGTGTGTGTGTTTCTGAGGTGTTTACTCAATTAATTCAACTGTTTTAGTTGTTTCATTTTAGAGGCTGTGACAGAAGTATAAGGTCTGTTTTGTAAAACAGGTTTCTTTTATTTATATGTTCTTAGTTCAATCAAAACCTGTGGTTTGCGTTTTTGCTCGATCTGGTGCACTGTGGCCATGGCCATAGCATAACTCAAGAAAATCGATCTTCTACAGCACATTTCTCTCTGAATTTATTATTTTTCTTTCATTCCCCTTTCCTTTCCTTTCTGTTCTGTTCTGTTCTGTTCTGTTCTGTTCTGTTTTGTCTTGGTTTTGATCAGTTATGTATCGTTGACATTATAGACAAAAGTGTTGGGTTGTAATTGTAAGGATCCCTCACTGAATTCTCTAGAAGGAAATCTCATGCAGAGATCCTCCAAAGGTGTGACTAGCCAGCCTAGCTGTTAGCAGCTGAGGTGAGTCTGGACTACCCAACATCTGGGGAGTGTCCCACTAATTTATGTATATCTGCATATCAATATTATCTGAAAAATCCTGCAAATACCCTTTGAAGTATGGTAATTAATCTTATAATTTATTTAAATATGTTTTGCAATTATGAAACATGAGAGCTCCAACCCTAAGTGTTGACCTCCAGGGAGCACTGGGTACTTACTAAAGGAGCTGGATTCAGAGGTAGTTTTCCGTTTCCTGACAGTACTTGCGACTGACTCAGTCTTCTGCAAGAGACATGTACTCATAACTCTTAAGTCATTACTCAAGTCCCACTTTTCCCTCTTTGAACCATGAATTTTGTAAATCAGAAAATATCCTTTTCCTGACTTTTTCTATCACTCAAAACTATTGAATCCTTACTTTTTGGTTTACACCCAAATTCCTGTGGGTGCTGAAGTTTTGATTCATCAGCTTATATGGAAGTTTTGTTTTATGGAGTACCTTATCCTTTAATTTTTTAAGTATTAGAAATGTTTATTTGTCAAAAACTTGGGTAGAGGTTAAATTTGAGCTAATGTTGAGATACTATCACAGGTTAAACCAAAGAAAATAGACAAACACAAAACAAAACAACATATCACAATATATGAAACCAAAGTATCAACAGACCCTTCCATGGACCTAGCAACTTCCAGTTAGCTCCAGGGTTAGAGTTCAGAGCTAATAGAGTAGGTACTTGCCAATGCAGTGATGTTATAAAAGGAAAAACGATTCTTCCGGTAGGCAGCTAGAAAGGCAATTGCCAGGAAAACAAAATAAATCATTCTCTTATACAGGACAAAAGAGAATGCCAGATGTATCCATATCTAGGCCTGTGTAGAGAGTGGAATATAAGAAACAGGCTTAAAGGCATCAGGATGAAAGAAAAGTCAACTTAGAGAATTATATTAGGAAATAATTTGGTAACAAATTTCTTCATTTTCTGAAACACAATACTGTGAAAATACTCCAGCCAAGGTATTATATGGAGCAAGTACCTGACCCCATCTATTACCTCAGACTCAAGAATCACAGTTTTCTAAATTCCAACTTTTAACTGACTACAACTCCTATGGGGCCATGAAACACAGAGAAGTCTTGCAGCTGCAGAAGTCTAAGACAGGGCTCCAGTACTGCACCATACTGTTAATTGTACTGCTCAGTAAATATCACGCGGACTAATGGACTCCTGAGAACTTCTTGGAGCAGTGTCTTTCTTTGCCACACTTATATCAATGAGGCTGGTGACCCATCCAAGGGATAGTTCAAAATAAGCATATGCATTTCTTTACCTTAAAACTTAGTTCCTGCGATATCTTCCTTGGATTCCCTCCCAGATGTCATTACTATGCTGTTTTTTTTCTTTCTCCTACCTTCAAAAAATTACAGTTTAACAGAAGTGCATGCTTGCTAGAGTCATTTATTTGATTTTAAATACTTTTGATCTTAATTAACCCAGGGAGTTGATGTTTGCTGTTAAACTTGGATCCTTCCCTCACCATCAGGCTATGAAATGCATCTCCTTTTCTCTTACCCAAGCATAAGCATTTATTTCTATTCCAACTTTCCATTGTAAGATTGTGTTACCACTTTTCCATTTCCATGTCTGGATATTTGTATCTATTTGTCTATTTACTAGTGCCTTTTAGAGCGTCATGTTCCCACATCAAACTACTGTGTTGAAAATTCCCTCTGGTATATTACTAGAATTCAAATGGTCAGGTCGTAAGTGTTAATTGACACCAGGTTGTTTGCAGAAATGAATTCACTAACATACTCTTCATTGACAAGTAGCAAGATCTCCTTTGTGGTGTGTGTGTGTGTGTGTGTGTGTGTGTGTGTAAAATGCAGTGCCCAGAAAAAAATGCCACATTATATTAATATTCTATAAAGGTAGTGAATGAGTAGAACTTTGTAAATGCGGAGAGTTGGAAAGCTGGAAGAGCTAAAATGCTCTTGGACTCTCTTTAGTCCTTTAAAGACCATTCATTTTCTACCTTGTGTCTGACCTAACATCTTTCACCTAGCAGGTGAAATTTATGGATTTGTTCGTCAAACAGATCACAAATATTCCCCACCCAGAAACTAATGATGCCATTTGGTAACATCTAAATCTTATAGCAGACTTTCCCTGATTTCCTGAAAAGTGCCTATCTGCAGTCTCCACCAATATATTTAGTGAATGCAGGGATTTATCACTTTAATTATGTGCCTAATTTATCTCAGTTAACTGCTTTCACAGTGGAGCAGTCATTTAGGCAACTTGAGTCTGTGTTCACAGGACATAGCTCACTCCCATTTAGCTAAGAGTAAGCTCTCTTCATCCCTTGGAGATGAAAGCTGTGTTTTCTGTTGAGGGTCATTTACTTCAGGCCCTTATGGATAGATACTTGGCTACTTCATTAAAATAGTCTTGCTTGCATTTCTTTTTAAATTTTCTACCCATTTAGTTTCTTCTCTGGGAAGGGACATTTTATATGTTTTACTTGTGCTTATTCTTTTTAATTATTTATTAAAATTATTTACATATTCTTATTTTGAAGTACTAGCTATTATCTCTTTCTAAACAGAACTCTATTTAGCAAATGTTTAAAGTAGAAGAAACACCCATTATGAAAGTTCCAGATAGAAAATGGATTCCCAGTAAAATGGAATTTCAGAGCAACAAAATTCTAACTGGTCACAAAACAGAAATATCACCACTGACACTTTGAAACACATTTTAGAAGATGTTCTCAATCAAAATTATTGAGTCCTCCCCTGTGACCACTAGACAACCAAGGCAGGATGAATTCCTGACATCTCTGCCTTTTTATTTTTTCTTGTCTTTTTAGCTGTCTTTTGTGTAGTGTGTTCATGTTTTGTCATATTTTAAATCCTGACTTTGAATTGAACACTTTTCCCTTTATTTTTGAGATTATAATATGATTATATCATTTCTATCTTCCCTTTCCTAAATACAACCTACTCAGTCTGCATACAGTTACTTGTCTGCATGTTTTCAGGACTGACTATTTGGTATTGAACAAGCAATGGTGTATTCTTTCCTAGAGAGGACTATGTCTGATGTTCTCAATCTTCCTTAGTTTCCTGTAGATTTTGTGTAGGATTGATGTTTCATGGACTTCCATGTTCACATTAGCATGATTATCATTGATGTCTTTGTTTAGCTTATGCTTAGTCAGATATGTTGGTAAGACTTTGTGGGTTTGTGGCTTCTGTTATCATGTTTGCCGCCCCCCCCCTTTGTTGAAGTCAGAGATTGAGTCACTGGACTAACCCTTTACTCTTGAGTTGTTTACAGTCATAGTCCCTTTTTATTCTATAAGCACAGATGTCTACGAACATGAGCTGCGCCATGGAACAGAAAAAGTCATTTGAAAACCTTGATTCCCAAAAGAATAAGGCATTCTTTGAGATACCAACCAGGGCCTCAACCAGAACAGTGTTTAAGAGTACTATGCCCAGACCACAACTGATTATATATGCTTCATGACCCTTGATCTAATTTTTCTTGTATTTAAAACCTAAAGTTCTTTCTAGACCAAAGGTGACTTGGGGCCATTGGACCTCAAGTTCCTCCAGCCAGTGTAGACACATTGAATAAGCTTCTTTTTATTTTTCACCAATCTCCTTAATTAACATAATGAGTGCAGGTGGCAGAACTAAGCCTGGTAGGGCAGCTGCAGCCTGGGCTGTTATCCTAAAACTCCATTTACAGTTTGGGAAATGGCATTTATTTATTTATTTATTTATTTATTTATCCATCTATCTATATTTACTTGCATATTTATTTATTTCCTTTTATATTGTAAATGTTATTTTAATCACTATATCTGGATATTTCTATGAACATCACAGAGAAGGCATGCAATAAAATTTTATTGTAAACTACCTACACTGGGAATAGGAACAGCGCACTCTACAGTGCAGAGTGTGTGTCATTCACACCCTTGTTACATGCCTTTATGCTACCCATGCTTTATTATAGCTACTCAGTATGTTGAGAGTATATCACACGGTTGTTCTGGCATAAGACCAAATTGACTGTTGATATTCCAGGGAAATGTGTATTGCAATTTCAGGTAGAAATTATGTGACTGTTTATCCTTTTATTTCCTTATACTTTTGATCATGGAGGATGAGGAATCATGATGTCTCGTACGATTTAAGATTTACAACCTATATCTTAGGACCTACTTTTAAATTCTCCATATTTTGTTTTCCATGGAGTTGTTAAAATGCAATTATTTCAATTAAAATGGAAAAGTTCAGAGTGTAAGTCCATCAAATGAAGTCTGCAAATAGTGACATGTCAAATACAGATTGATTTATGATATTTTTGCTATGGAAATTACACATTTAAATATCTGCAAATAATGCAAGACATCTCAGTACTTTCAAGTGTTAAAGTAAGTGTTACTAGGCACTGATGTTAAAGGCAAGTGGAGCTCTTGGTTTTTCAACAATCCATGTCTATATTGGAAGTCATTTACCTACTGACTAGCAGTTCAGGTTTTCCTTTTTTAACCCAACACCTTATAGTATTGGAATCCACATAAATTTATTCGACAGAATGATTTATCTACTTCAGAACAGAGCAAAAGCAGTAGATATTTAGTATAAACTGTTCCTTGAGTTTAAACTTAGGCATTGAGATATTATTTACTTGTGATTCATTAAGGTATAAGAATGTTAGCCACTTCTGGAAGAAAGATGATGAACATTTGAGAATACTACAAAGTGCACTGGATACAATGTTTTAGATATAGATGTTTGGATGAAAATGGATTTTGGAGTGCAACTCCAATCTCTTCCTTAGCCTTCATCTGAGCACCTTCTCCCAGCATCCTTTGCTGTGGTTTTGGTTTACCTCTTTTTATTAAGACACTAATTATACTTAATTCAGGACCCTTTCTAGTCCAGAATAATTTTACCCTAATTTGACTAACTATATCTACAGGAATTCTATTCCAAAATAAGCCCACCTTTAAAGTACTGGGAGCAGGATGATCAATGTATCATTTTTTGGCAGAGGCAGCACAATTTAATTCAGAATCACGTTTGTAGAAAGAATAGAGGTAAACATAGACTACTGAAATCTATTTGGAAGGGTGACAGTTTCATAAGCATAAACTGAATTTACTGTTTTCTGTGATGAGCAGTGAGAGAACATGGTGCTACATTAAGATACTGCGCATTTGCTTCTTATCATATAGAAACCACCTGTGGTATTATAATATTTCAAGAACAAAAATACCCACATCCATGAAAAGTTCTTAGAGCAGATAGCCTCCCTGGGAGCTATGTACATCATTGTGGTATCCACAGATTAACTTTGTGTACAAAATCCATTTTAAGTAAGATGACATTGGAGCTAAAATGCATCTAGAGAACCTGTCTATTACAACCTAAGGCTCCAGAGAGTAGTTCCAAGGTTTTTGTTTGCCAGGAGTACACTAATGAAGATGTTACTCATGGATCACACACTAATACTGTGCGATCAGTAGCAGGATGTCAAGTAATGGCTCCAAATAGCAACAGGTAGAAACAGAGGCCAAATCTTCTTTGTACTGATGTTTATCTGGCCTGAGATCTAGAGGACTGTGTCTGATTTAGTGTTCTGCATAGATTTCAAGGCATCAACATTGCAAGCACCAAAATGCTATTGCTTTTTCTATATATGGACATATAGTCTGTTATTTCTCTAAAGGTTGTAAATATTTGTTCTTCTCTTCTTGCCTAAGTGATATTTGATGAGATATTCAATAATATTGCTTTCTGTAAATAAAGTTCCTCCCATAAATTTCTTGTTTTTTTATTTTACACATGAATTTACTGTTGAATTTTGATAACTGCTTATTTTCCTTTCAGCAGGGTAGCATATAAGTCTTCTCCAAACCTTTTTTTTTCAATGTTTTTTTTTATTGTATATATTCTATATTTACAATTCATTTCCCCTTTTCTGGTTCCCCACCCCCAAAGGTCCCACGTGTCCTTTTCCCTCCCCCTGCTCCCGCATCCACCCCCTCCCACTTTACTGTTCTTGTACTCTCCCACAATGATGTTTTGGTCCATTCTAGCACCAGTGTCCACTCCTTTCTTCTTGTGAGACATCACTTGATATGTGATTTGTGTCTTTGGTGTTCCAAGCTTCTAGGCTAATATCCACTTATCAGTGACTGTATACCATGGGTATTCTTTTGAGACTGGGTCACCTCACTTAGTATGACATTCTCCAGCTCCATCCATTTCTCTAAGAATTTCGTGAATTCATTGTTTCTAATGGCTGAATAGTACTCCATTGTGTATATATACCACATTTTTTTGTATCCATTCCTCTGTTGAAGGAAAATGGTATTTTATAAAATATACTATGCAATTGAATTGAATATTGATTGTTGCCACTCTACTACAAGTAAGGTATTTTAACACTCATTAGTAACAAGTATACTTCCTTGATGAAAATTTGTTTACATCTACATCTACATCTATAGGAAATCTATTCCCAAAAAAGCCAACCTTTAAAGTACTGGGAGCAGGGTGATCAATGTATCTTTTTTGGCAGAGGCAGCAAATTTAATTCAGAAACATGTTTGTAGAAAGAATAGAGGTAAACATAGACTACTGAAGTCTATTTAGAAAGATGACATTTTCATAAGCATAAACCGAATTTAGTGTTGTCTGTGATGAAAACACAGGCTTCATTTTTTTAAAAGGAAGTAGCAAAATAATGTTTCTGCATTGATGTCCTGGATCAAAATTACTTTTTTGTGTTGTTAATCTAAGACCTACTTTAAAGTTATTAAACATGAATATGAAGTTGAAGGCAGGGAGTTTAAAGTTTAGCAAGCTCTGGAATGAATTCTACACAAAACTCAAGTATGATAGCTATAGGATGAGAGGAAAAAGAAAAACAAGTGCTAAATTAACAAAGGCTGTTATCATAGGGAAGACGTACAATCCTTCTGTCCCCCCAGCTCGGCAGTAATTCCAAATTTTTGGAATATAGAAATGACAGAAGAATTTCTAATTGAACACACTACATTATTTTAGAAAGGATAACAAAACAAAAATAATAACTTATACAGAAAGTCATTTCCTTAACCATACACTGAAGCAAATCCAAATTTTCCTGATAGCCAAGATGATTGCATATAGATATATTAGAATATTTATGAATAAAATAATTCACCTAATCAACCAATCTAAAGAAAGGAAACTATGTGCCATAAATTTGTCTGACTGGATGTAGTATCAATAACAATCAGTATCTATCCATGTCTGATATAACTTTTGATAGATTTTGAGTTTAGACTGGATGCCCTGTAGGGTCATCAGTAGAATTATTGGAAAGGCAGTGGGGGCTGACTCTTATATATGAAATGCATATCAAAATTATTTGACTTAATTTTACACAAAGATAGTTGTCAAACTAATAACTCCAAAACTAGAAAATGGAAATAGAAAGTATAGAGAATATTTCCAGATGAAAGGATATTTTTGGTAAAAACCCAAATAATAAACATAAAGTGATAAAATATATACAAGTGTTGAACACAATTGTTTTTAATACAAATATATCTATTCCAATAAAATAATACATATCATCAGCTAACATAAAATGTTCCAATAGAAAGGAAGCTAATAAAGATTGTCATGTGTTAAGATAAATGTGGAACAAGCTAGATGAAATTTTTTCTTTGTTATGGGCTTGTAATAAAAATGACATTTAGAGCAATGATATTTTCTGATTTGCCCTTGTGCATTATTTAAAACATCATTTTCTAAGGAAATTAAATTCAGATAAGCAAGTTAGTGGGAAGGTCAAAAGAGAGATAGGCTCACAGACAAGGAGAGGAAGGAAGGGAGGGAGGGAGGGGTCGAACAGGGAGGGAAAAGTAGTGGGTGGAAGGCCAGCAGTCAGAAGAAGAAAGAGTCAGGAGAGAAGGCAACTTTATGCCAGGATAAGGAATTTCTTTATCATTTTTACAATTAGCTGAATTCAAGAAACATATTGTAATGGTCATCTCAAAATTTTACTTAATCCCAGAATCTCTAGAACTTTACATTTCTGGGGAGTTTATCCTAATTTCACTACATTCACTTTGACCATGAAGTAGTTGTCGTGTGATTAACAAAGAAAATTTTATTGTGTTTTATGTGTATTTTTCTTCTTTTTTCACTATGTTCTTTCTTCCTTCTCCCTCTTTTTTAGTCCTTTTTCTTCTTCTTCTACTTTATTTTCCTTTTCTTCTCTGTCTTTCCTGCCAACCTCACTCATTCTATACAGGAAAAGGGAACAAATTTCTTACCTCACCCTCCAAGTGTTTTATGTTTTTCCCCATATCTAAGTCAACAAATCCAAATCATTACTTTCATTATTTTCATTGTCACCAAACTTAAAACCCATTTGTGAAAATTTATATTTCAATATTAGAAACGTTTTACAGAATAATATTAGTCCAGTAAGGTCAATAGATTAATTAAGAGGTTTGTTTCACAAAATTTCATAATTGGATAGAAATTAGGAAGTCACACAATGAACAACTCATTAATATGCCAAACAGTCTGTACTAAGAAAAGAACTCTGAGTGGATGGTAAGCTGTCATTCATCTTTGGAACATTTACATATGTTAAGGAACTCTTAGTTACACAATGATATCCATTTCTGATTTAGGAGTTCTGATTCATATTTCTCCTCTAGAATTATCTCTCTTCAGAGGTATGTCTGGTAATGGCTTCTCTTATTTGAAAGATGTTTATTTAAGTGATTTTGGCTGCCTTGTTCTTTAAGGATGATCATTTTTGTGACTCTTAACACTCAATAGGTGTTACACTTCTGTGTGTCTCATAGTTTTTCTGAGGTGACATGTTTCACATGCTCCTGATTACTTTGTTTATGTGATCTTATTTTAGTTAAAAAGAAATGTTCATCAGTTTATTTTCATATCGGCTCCAGCTACTGTTTGAAGAATGGATGGACCTTCTTATAAATTTGATAATTCTAGGAAGTAAATCAGAATGGCCTTTCCTAATTTACTTGCATAATAGCCATGTGTCCTCTCAAATTTCGTTTTGTATCCATAACAAATTTTAATCATTTAAGCTCAGTATCAGTGTTACAGTCCCTTTGTTTCAAATGAGCTGGCTTTTCATTTGCTCCAGGAAGGAAACAGAGCCAATGAAGGACTTTGAAGACATAAACTGGGCTTAGTCCCAGCTTGCCTTTCCTCAGCTTTTGTGGGAGTGTAATTCTGTAGGGAACTGACCAAGCACACGGGCCTACAGACACCATGGGCTTCCAAAGGCACTACAACTTTTATGAGGAATATCAAGTAATTATAGACCGGACGTTTGACTCCCCACCTCTTTTCATGTATAAAGTGAATAAAAAGATAAGGATAAGTACTTAAAAACTGTTAATAGAAATCATTTAAAATAGGAGACAAAACTTAGGGAATATTGAGAGCTTTTAAAGTTATATAAAATTTGATTTATCATGAATAAAATCCTTTTATTGAGCAGAGTTTTGACTTTTTTAAAGTACTTCTGTGCCCTAAATATACAGAATAGCCAGTTTGTAGAGCAGTCCAGCAGGGCAGTCCTCTTTGAAACACATAGCATATTATGTCACTTATTTTCTTCTCCCTGATCTTTTCCTCCACATATGTCTTTTATAACAAAGCAACTAAACAAGCTTATAAATATATTAAATGCATGCAGATCATATATTCAAATGTTTGTGATGTTAGGAAAGTCTTGAGAAAATTTTGGCCATGTTAAGCATTGAAATTCTGACCTAGCTGGTTTTGGAATCTAAACATATAATGAGTGTGTGTGAAACAGACAAGTGTTAACTGATGACAAGCCATTTTGCACAGGACGGCATTTCTGGTTTATTATCCGAAAATTGTAATTACATTCTCGAACAGGAGCGACAGTAGTGTGCATGCCGATACATGACGAAGAAAGACACTTATCTGTCCATAGTGATGCAGTAGGCAGCATAGTGACAAAAGGCGCTATTCTGTCAATGGTTCACTTTACTTCAGGGTAGGTTAAGCATGACATCTTAGTGCCTCACTGGGGTTCCTTCTTAATAATCTTTAAGCTTAACCTTCTGCTGCTGATTTAAACCCCTTTGCTGATCTCCATATTTAAAAATGAGATGAAATATATCAACAAGAAAGGGAGATGTTAAGTAATATGTGTCTCAGGTAGGTTCTAGGCTGAGTGAAAGGCTTGATAAAAAGGGACATCCAAGCCCTGCCCCATAAGTTTTCATTCATTCAGTTCCTTTTTAAAGCAGAAAAATATTAGAAAAATGATTCTTTGTGGGGATCGGTCATTTTAGGTATACTTCAAAGATTAAAGGTTTAATGTTTTTTAAAAATAAATTCTGTGAATTATTAAATCACTAATTTAGAAAATCGTTAACTGTGCATAATATGTGAACTTTCTTTAGTATTAGAAAGCAGAAGTTTTTTCTGAAATAACAGTACTCTATTTTAATCAACTCTCCTTTTTATGGTATACAGTTCACTCTAAATATAGAGTGCATTAATTCAAATATTTTTATTTTTATCTGTCTGGAGAACTGAGACGTCAGTTTCTATTTACTTCAATAAAATAAATATGCTGTTAACTTACATAAATTTGGTTTACTTTTCTGTTTTTAGGGTCCAAGTTGAATTCTACATGAACGAAAACACATTTAAAGAGAGATTAAAATTGTTTTTCATAAAAAACCAGCGATCAAGTAAGTTTTTCCCCATCACTGTTTGGCTCTTTGCATAGAAATCTACCTGAAAATTCCAGCTGTGTAATACTGCACAAAATCATTGTCTGCATAACAGAATAAAAATTGGGAGAATATCTAGTGGGTAGTAAACGTAAAACAAAACAGAACAAAACGACAAACAAAACTGAAGGTGCCTCATCCAATAGTTTGCATGTCTCTAAAATTTTAAGTCTCAAGATATCACATGAATAAGTAGCACCTTGTGTATCCTGAGTTTTGAAAAAAATATTAAAGAAAATTGTTTAAGGAAAGAACAAGTGTAAATTCTCAGGACGACAAGACAGAAGGAATAGAAGATTGAGGTCATTTAGCATGGCATAATGCATGGGGTTGGGTTTCAGAAGTCTGATGTCTCCACGATAGCTATCGGCAGTTCTTGGTTGCTGGGCATAGGGAAGTAATTTTATTCCATGGTGTAGTCACTGGATAATGCTCGTGCTCCACTAAATAACCCTTGACCCCTTGACTCAGGTTAGTAACCCCAGTTAATCTCAGTGGATTTTGAAAAGAAACAGGATGTGAAAATTGGAGTTGTTTTCTTTGGGAAGCAGAAGTGGTTTGTCAAGAGTTGGAGAGGGAGTGGGGAGATAATTGGGGTAAAAAGTGATGATAATACATATGCTTTCATAAACAATATTTTCTAAGACATCATGGTCATCTCTGCTAACAAAGAGTTTGAGCGTAGGTTTCACAACAGAGCAACCAGCCAATCTTGGATTATAAAGACTTGTCACATATACTTCCCCTAAACTAAAACAATGACTACAATAACACTTGCAATTTAACCGAGGGTTTTAAATGTGAAGGCTGTCTAGACTTTCACTGTTTGTCAATGTTTCCTAATCAGTTCCAATGGTAATAAATGTTAAGTGTAGCCTGAAGTATAAGGATGGGTGTTGCTCTTCCTAAGGCTTTACATTAGTAAGTATAAGGGTGATTGCCAAGTTGAACATGTCTCCTGAGAGGCTCTTCCAGAGCCCAACAAAAACAGAGGCTCACAGCCAAACATTGGACTAAGCACTGGGTTCCCAATGGAGGAGTTAGAGAAAGGACTGAAGGAGCTGAAGGGGTTTGCAACCCCATAGGAAGAACAATATCAGCCAACAAGACCCCACCCCAAAGCTCCCAGGAATTAAACCACCAACTGAAGAGTAGACATGGAAGGTCCCAAGGCTCCAGCTGCATATGTGGTAAAGGAGGGCATTGCCTGGCATCAATGGGAGGAGAGGCCTGTGGTCCTGTGAAGGCTCAATTCCCCAGTGTATGGAAGTGGCAGGGTGGGACAGTGGGAGTGGGTGATGGGTAGGGGAGCACCCTCATAGAAGCAGGGGGAGGGGATGGGATAGTGGGTTCTGGAGGGGAAACAAAGAAGGGGATAGCACTTGAAATGTAAATACATAAAATATCAAATAAAAATACGAGGGGGAAAGAAGAAATTGGGAACTACTGAAGATACAAAAATACTACTGGGACCATTGCTGAACCCTGCTGAGGTTGAAGTATGTGTGATAGTTGCTACTTCACACAATCCTAAATGCTTTTCAGGCAATTTATAATAACACGATCATTGATTTCCATACAAGCAGAAAAGCAGCTCTACTGTTGCGGAGTTGCAGCTGTCAATTTTAACACCTGGATCTGTTTGCATTGCTCTCAGTTGAGTTGTGTGCCATCAGGTAGCATTCATAAAGAGAATCCTGGTTTGTGAGAGCACACCCATATACTGCATATAGGAAATCCATCAGTATTTAACCCATATTGCTGAGATATTCTCAGCAGTAGACTTGCTTCAGTGTTAATGTCAAGAAGATCAATGCCTTCCTATCTGTATTTACAGGGAAGCCCCATCAGTAGATAATTACCCAAAGGGGGTTAAATCATCTGAATGATGATGCCAATAATCACAGTGTTAGGCCAATCGTTGAATACTCACCTGACTAAAGAGGAGACGTATATCTATGAAACTGTAAGCTATATCTCTAAATAAGCCCTTTCAACCTTGTACTGTCTTGGTTAAAAATGTTTTATTGCGATGAAAGACATGAAATTAGAGCAGCAGGTAACCCACACAATCCCTCAGCACTTCAATATGGAAACTGTGAAATGATTGCACAATTAAAAAAAATTACTGTTAAAGAATGTTATAAATACACTCCACAGAAAAGTAGAGTAAAAAGGTGACAATTCATTCTAGATCTCATCAAGTAATAATTATTGAAAGGCCTTTCTCACAATTGTATGCAAAATCAAAAGGCCAAAGCACATATCACTGATTACAAGAATAGCAGTGTTCCTCTTAAGCAGTACAGTTGACCTTCATTGGCCTTCGTCATCAGTCATCCTGGTTCTCCCATCTGTGACCTGACTGCTTTGTGTGGTATTCGCACGTTACTCTTGATTTTTCAAAAACCTTAAGATTCAGTGGCCCTTAAACCTGGTTTTTAAGAACTTTAATTTTATTTTAGTATGAGAGAGAACTTTTTTCTATTTGTGTCTTCTCCTGGTAAATGATGACATAATTATTATATCACCTATAATTAGAGAGATGATATATGCCAGAATATAAATATAATAGCAAAAGTATCACAGGTAATTATATAAATACGTTTTCTCTATAATCACATCAACAAGGGGCTTCAGAGTCATAGGATGTATTACAGGCAATATGGGGGCAGCTCGATTTTTGAGCTAGTTAAAGTTATTTCCCAAGTAATGACTACTGTATAGACAGACTTGAACAAACCTTGACATGATATACATTTTGTGGCTTTTGACTTTTAAAACCAAGATCACTCATTTATGGAATGCTCTCTGTCATTTGCAGCTCATGAATTCTATGACATTCACATTTTATTTTACGAGTTATTAAAATCAGCTACTAAGAACTTCAGTAAGTTTAGAAAATTATTGCATGTGCTTTCTAAATACCTTCTATGTGCTGAATTGAAAGACAAGATTTTTGACAATTCTTTCATTCTCCTTTATGTGCCGTACTCAAATGATATCTAACTTTTTGTTGTTTGCTTAAAGGTCTAAGAATCCGCTTGTTCAACTTTTCCCTCAAATTATTAAGCTGCTTATTATACATTATCCGCGTGTTGCTTGAGAAACCTTCACAGGGAAATGAATGGTAAGGCTTCTTCTCCCTGTGATCCCCACACCTTTCATTATTTTTGAATTATTACGATTTAAAGATTGTTATAAGAATTCAACTTCTAAGGGTGTAAGACATTTGTATGAACTGATAGGATGTTGAGAAAAATTCCAAGTTTGGTGAATACATTATTAACTAAAGATAATCTGAAATCTATTCCATGAATGTGTAGTTGCTAGTCAAAATGTTATGAATATTAGATGAAAATGGGCTCATCTCTCTACAGGCTCGCATGTGTTTCTGTTACTGAATTACATCTCCTTTGCAGTTTGCCTGTCTCCTTACACTTTCCATTACAATGTATTTATTACCTTCCAGTGGAAACACTCAAGATTCTCTCACGATGGCTTTAGCCTATGCATATTTAGTTAGTTAAAGTGATATTCCTTTTTGATGTATTTTAGTCTTTTTTCATTACGATCTTATTTTTCTTAATTTATATTTACACTAACTCACTGCCTTTCTATGAGACTCTGTCCTTTGCTAGAACTGTAGAGTCCTGAGTATGTAATGACATTTATGCATAGTTTTGATCTCATTAATACACAGGACTTTTGGATTACCTAGTAAGTTTATGATGATATTCAAAGGATAATTAAAATTGAATATCAATATCTGTTATCAATATCTCTTGTGAAATTTTGTCTTAAAAGAAAACATAAGTATGTAAGTGAGAGATAGAATGAGTTTTTCATAAGTACATAAGTAAGAGAGAGAACAAGTTTATCATAATTACAAAAGTAAGAGAGAGAGAGAATGGGTTTATCATATATACTGAAACACATTTGATAATCTAGCTTGTTTAGAAAGTGACTGTGACTTTGAGGTTATTTAAAGGTTTGGAGATTAGATGAGTGTTATCAAGTGAATGAGTGAAGCTTGGCTAGTATGATAGTATGTGTGATAATTATTTTGAAATTGAATTATGATGACTCACTGTAGTGAATCCTTGGCCTTTCTGAATCATATTACTGTAAGTGAAATCAGCAAGAGGCTCATTGGAATATTTAGCTTTCTGCAGGAACCTCTGCCTGTGTAAAGCTGTTTGGGGGATAGTGCTGTTTTCTAGCGTTAGATTCATTTCATGGTGTATATTATTTCTTTCAATATATAGTTAATTTTACCTTGCTGTTTTCTAGCATTACATTCATTTCATGGTATATATTATTTCTTTAATATATAGTTAATTTTACCATGCCATTTTAAAACAGAAGCAGAGGTTTGCTTCAATTTGCCAAAACTTTCTTGACAAAACCCATTGTGCCCATTTTCCAGTGCTCCTGGGGTAGTGTTTGCCTTTCCCCATATTTCAAGCGCATTCTACACTGAGATTCTCCACTTGGCTGCCCAGAATGCATCCTAAGCTTACCATATTCCATGCAGTTTGTGTATTGTTCTTCCCTTCTATGATGAAGAACAACATGCTCAAAATCCTGTTCCGGACACAGCTTTCTCCACTGCAAGTGATAATGCAATCAAACAGTGACTCAGACCAATGATTTTAGAATTCCCCTTAACTCCCAGTGTTTTCTGAAACAGATGGAAATCCCTGGGACCATGTGCCATTTGTACATTCAATATCTATCCTGCTATCAGTTGCTTTTCAATGTACCTCCATGATGCTTACCACATACCTTTGACAGTATTGCTGCCGTAGCCTGCTACGTTAGTCTTGCTAGTCTATGAATGCTCCCTACTGGTTTATTCACTTTGTTATTTATTATTATTATTATTATTATTATTATTATTATTATTATTAAATGTTTTTTTAGAGCTCAGTCATTATCCCCCTCTGACTGTTTCTCCTCCCTTTCCTCTTCCCAACCCCACCCTCACTCCCGCTCATACACCACCAGACCTACCAACTCCTTAGGGCCAAAAGTCTCTCAAGAGTTAGGTGCATCTTCTCTCACTGAGGACAGACCAGGTAGTCCTCTACTTTATATGTGTTGTGGGCTTCATATCAGATGGTGCATGCTGCCTGGTTGGCGGCTCAGTGTCTGAGAGATCTCAGGGGTCTAGGTTAGTTGAGACTGCTGGTCTTCTTATGGGGTTGCCCTCCTCCTCAGCTTCTTCCAGCTTTTCCCTAATTCAATCACAGGAGTCCCCAGCTTCTGTCCATTGGTTGGGCATAATTATCTGCATCTCTTTCAACTGTTTGTTGGGCCACTCAGAGAGTAGTCATGCTAAGTTCCTGTCTATAAGCACATCAGTAATAGTGTCAGGCCTTGGAGCCTGTGTTATCATTGTGCCAGCAAAGTGTAAAGCTAGTTCCTATGTACCTGTGTTGAATGGCAACTGCCTGTCTTAAATCCTACTTTTCCTGTAGCTTCACCTTTGATTGCTCATCCTTTGCCCCTTTCCTTCAGACTAGATGACATTGTATCTACTATTAGATCCCAGGAGATAATCCCCACCAAAGGGCCTTCCAGACATTTTGCTTGTTTTTCTCTAGTGACCTTTTATATATATATATATATTGAATGCATTTTTCTTGGTTGGTTTAATTTGGAGTTTTCTGTGAGTATTGGAATAGACACAGGTCATTTCCTAGATCCAAAATTCTGTCATAGTGAACAGTAGTAAGTTTTTAAATGAGTGCATCACAGACGTGTAAATGACATACCTTTATGTTCCAACTCTAGTTCATACCACTTCAGGAGTTTCTTACTCCAGCTGTGGTGGCTTCTGTAAAGTGTCTAGGACATTCTGTGCCCTACTTTTTGTTGAAGTCTCATAGAAATGTGTTTTCTCTATCTGATACTCAAAATTCATCACCTTAAACTTCTTTTTGCAATTCTGAACCCTGCAGGATATTAACTCTTTGGCTAATATTTAAATATAAAGTCTTTGCCAGGCATCCTGCCCTCCAGCCCAGATCTATACTGTTGGGAGTCTTATGTGAGTACAACCCATAGGTATTTCTCGCAGACATTCTATTTTTTTTCTTAAGTTTCCCACGATTTCTCTGTCTTATTCAGGGGTTTGTTGAGATGAGAGCCATGTTTTCTTGTAGCTCTCATACTTGCCATAGGTCTTGGGAGATTCTGTTCATGGAATTATTCCTACCAATTTTATTGATGTTTATGCAGTGAAGAATATCTAGAGATGTCAGACTGAGAAATTACATGGTTCTGTCTTTTTTTCATTAAAAATTAGTACCTATGGAAAAAAATCCTTCCATAAAGTACTAAAGATGTTTTTTAAAACTTAGGGACTTTTGAATAGAAAGTATATTAGAAAGGCCTGAAAATTCTAAATGATCTGTGAAGGATGCTTCTAAAGGAAAAAAAAAACATTGTGAATGATAGCAGAGTAAAATTATATTATTTGGAAACATTAGGAGAACAAAGTTTCCTACAATTAACTTCTGTGTACTATTACTAAGATATTCAGTCATAATTACAGAGGATATACATCTGAAAAACCAGATTACTGTAATTAAAAACCATAATAAACTAACTTAGGTCTCCATTTCAAGAACACTGTTTTGTTTAGTTCCATTGTCAATGCAGCCTTGGTTAATGAAAAACAGAAGTGGCCTTTATGGGTACAGGCTCTATTTTAAAATAATGAGGCTAATTCAGCAAAGAGATTTATTTAATTATAGTTTCTGACCTGATAAGACTGTAGATATTTTGAGCTGCCTTGCTTTATTTTTAAGCCTTTCTCTGGAATTAAACTGATATGAAACTAATACAGTATAGAGGACTAGAAAGATAGGAAAGTAATTTTACTGTGAATATCTGGCATCATAGATACTAAAGATGTTGATACACAGAGTGTGTAGTTAAGGATTTCATGGCTGTAGTGCCAGAGACTGTTCTGGGTCCTTTATGGACACACTGAACTTGTTTACTCATGACCTGTAGAAGAGTTTATCTAATGCATAAATTTGTTTTGAACTATTGAAAATGTTTGAGTGATTTTCATTGATACAATTACTACAATTTTAGTAGTATTAATATTATTAGTAATATTATTTGTAGTAGTGGCAGTAGTAATAAGGATTATGAGTAGCTGGTTGAAATCTTTGATATCTGTGATAAAAACCTGGAATTGCGAGCTAAAATAAACTATTGCCTCCCTTAGTTTTGTTGGAGCCTCTGGAAGAGAAACTGAGGTACATATGAATGTTCTTTGATTTTTGCAATTTTTGAATTTGTCCATAAAGTTGGTGCCTAATATAACATGTATTGTAATCAGATTTTAAATAATATTACTATTTAACAATAAAAGTTATTCACATAACAAATAGAACTATAGCAATGTATTTTCAATGTTTGGTCAAATATAGAAATGAATTTTATAATATGGACTTTCCTTTCTTTCCCATGAAGCTACAGTATAGATTTAGGCAGTATCAAGTATAACACAAAAATCTCAGCCGGGCAGTGGTGGCGCACACCTGTAATCCCAGCACTTGTGAGGCAGAGGCAGGTGGATTTCTGAGTTCGAGGCCAGCCTGGTCTACAGAGTGAGTTCCAGGACAGCCAGGGCTATACTGAGAAATGCTGTCTCAAAAAAGAAAAACAAACAAACAAACAAAAATAGGTTCATAGTTGGCCTGCTTCATTATTGCTTGTCTTATTTGGAGTTAGGGATCTTATTTCTAATGTTTTCAAATTTATGTTTCTGAAAATCATTTCTCTCCTGTAGGCTAGAATCTGGTATGAGTTTATATTGTGTATGCCTTAGCAATGTGGGCACTGCTAGTAGTATACCAAGTGCTCACTTTCTTCTATGTATTGTGGAGTTTTTAATTCAGTGACCTGGTTTACATACTGCATAGTACTAAGTAAGGATCAGTAATTTTAAGAACTATGAATGGTTATTTGAGTTTACTTTATGGTAATGCTCAACATGTTGACATGGTTACTCTAGTGTATTACACATACATTCTGAATATGGCACTCCATGAAACTCAGTTTTGATGTCAAGATTGTTATGGCATTTTGAGCATCTCCCCTTCACGTGGGAGGAGCCTGTAAGAGGATGCTGTGGAAAGGTGCTGTACTTTATGTCGTTAACTTTCTATATTTGACTGTTTTTCTCTCTATGCTGTTTGATATGGCTCTTATAATTTAATAATGTTTAATACATGATCTTGAGCTACTTGCAAAGTCAGATTAAGCATACATTATTTGCAATTACATTTAATCATTTTCTTTTGTGTCATTTCGATTACTTATTGTTCTAAAGAGTAGAATTGTTATCCACTATTTGATGTTGAGTTCATGCAGATTTTCCGTAGAAACACAGACATGGCATATCTCCATGTATGTGATTATCAATCATTGTTCATTAAAGCTGTCATGATTAGTTTTTTATAATCTTGATGATGATCATGCTTGCTTGTTGGACACTCAGATAGATGCCAGTTAAGTTCCTTTTATTAATAATACCATAGTAAATGTTATTTATATATTTTTATTGATTTTTTCTTCTGTTGTCAATAACATGAAGTTTTCTCTATCACTGTGGTATAGATATAAATTCTGATTTCATCCCTCCTTTGTGTGGATTCCTTTTTAATTTGTGCATTCGTAACTTATTCTTGTTGTTCATGACAAACCCATTTTTAACATTTCATAGTTTTGTCATTAGCACAAAATTTTCGCTATATTTATTGAACATTAATTTTGTTTTTGATGTTAGAGATTTATAGGTTCTTTCATACATGATAAAACTTATGTGATATAACGCTTGTAAATCTTATTTCAATTTCTAAATATTAAGTTTATAAACTGTCCATGGTCTCTTTCCATGGTATGGCAAGGTAAAATCACAGTTAATAAAAAAACCCTTCATAGATATAACTATAATCTTATATCCACGATAATTATGAATTACTTTTTAAAATCATTTACTGTTCATTTTAGCAGTTTGTTTTATTATTATCAAATGATTGAGATCTTATTTATATTTTTTTGTAAGACACATATTTCTGTCTTAAATTTATTTTATTACTTTCTGTTTGATGTTTTGTCTACATGTATGTCTGTGCACTCCATATGTTCCTGGTTCCTTCAGATGCTGAGAGAGGCATCAGATTTCCTGTACCTGCAGTTACAGACAGTTGTGAGCTGGCATTAAAACAGGGTCTTGTGGAACATCCAGCGCTCTTAACCTCTGAGCTATCACTCAAACCCCAACACCTATCTTTTAAATCAACTGATATAGTGCTATCATCTTTCTTTTCTCTCTCATATTTTTGCTTGTATCTTGTTTCTCATGTTAGTAAAAACACAGAGGTGTTTTTGGAAGGATGGCAAACGCACAGCTCTAACTTTTTTTCTGACCCCATCTGTCACTCATACGGAATGACTAGACTATTGTATGTGCGTACTCATTGAGGTACTGGGTTTATAATGAGTAAAACCAGCATAATGTTTGATGTTATATATCTCATAATTTTGGGAAAATGAGCACAAAATAAATACATTTTTAAATAAATATGAAATTTCAGTCGCAATGAGTAGCAAGGGAAATGTGAGACTTGACAACCCGAAGTGATGAACTAACAGGGTTGATCAAGATTTTGAAGAGAATTCTGAGATGAGGAAAGAAAAACTTGAAAGGGGCCTTAATAAGAATAGCTTACATCAGACATAGAAAGTTTCAAGGACTTCCATGTCAGGGACTTTAGTCTTTATATTTAGAAGGCATGGATGATAGAGAAACCTGATCCAAGATTTATTAAAATAAAAAAAAAATTACTCCAATTGCAATTTAAAAAGTTATAGGAGGCAAATTAATTGATTTTGGAAGATTTTAGAGTTAAAAAGATCTCAAAGGGCCAAAATGGAAAATAAAACCTATAACTTAGATATGTGATAAAGATTAAGGTGGATGAATTCTACATGTACTTGGAGGCGAGGGTGTTGTTGTTGAAGTGGTTGAGTAATGAGGTAACTGCTTGAAAATGCAGAGAAGCAGATGGCTGGGAGCCACCACAACAGACTCCAAGTCACTTCCTGGAATCTGCACTGGTAAAAGGACACCAGACTGTGAGAGGAAACCCGAGGTTTGGGTTGGAGTATTTAAAGATGTTATTGAGCCAGATGGATGTGGCATTGGAAACTCTAGATAGTAAAAAGAAAATCCCAGCATTTAGAAAAAGGTTTAATGCTTTATGAGATGTCTCACTGTTCATAGCCACAAAAAGGGGATGGTTTTATCTGTATTTAAGGGTTATTTTATTTCATGGAAATTGAATTGCAACAATTTTCATCTTTTCCCCAGTAGAATTTATTTTTATGAATAATTCCCAGTTCAATCAATTATATGTATAATTAGTGGTATGGTAAATCTTTATTGTGGTTGTTGGAGAGTTTAAACATGTTAGAATCAGGAAGACTAACATTTAAAGTGACTCTTACAGACAGTTATTTCACAATTGGATATAACACATAATCATACAAAATAGTAAATATTTAAATGTTTTATAGAATTATAAATGAGAACTATTAGATAGATAGATAGATAGATAGATAGATAGATAGAGATCCAAAAAAAACCCCACAATCTTTACATTTGTAAAAGTGCCATTAATGGTGCTCACTTTGGCAGCACATATACTAAAATTGGAATGATACAGAGAAGATTAGCGTGGCCCCTCACACAAATTCGTGAAGTGTCTCATATTTTTCAAAGGACCCTGTCATACCACTCCTGGTCATATACTGAGAGGATTCCCCTGCATGCAATAAAGACACATGCTCCACTATGTTCATATCAGATTTATTTATAATAGCCAGAAACTGGAAGGAGCCCAGATGTCCCTCAAAGGAGGAATGGATACAGAAATTGTGGTATATTTATACAATGGAATACTACTCAGCAATTAAAAATAATGAATTCAAGCAATCTGTAGGCAAATGGTTGGATCTGGAAAATATCATCCTAAGTGAATTAACCCAATCACAAAAGAATACACATGAAATGCAATCACTGATAAGTGGATATTAATGAGCCCAGAAACTCTAAATACTCAAGGCACAATTAGCAAATCAAAAGATTCCTAAGAAGAAGGAAGGAGAGGACACTGGACCAGAAAAGTCTGGTTCCAGTTTTGCAGGAGAGTACCAGAACAGAGAAAGGGTTGGGGGGTGATTAGGGAATGGGCGGGGGTGGGGAAGAGGACTTATGGAACACCTGGTGAGGGGGGAACTGGGAAAGGGGAAAGTCTTTGGAATGTAAACAAAGAATATAGAAAAAAAAAAGAACAATCTTCTCGGGGGGAAAAAGTGCCATTAATGAATTTGTAGTGGAAAATGGGACAACAATTTTGTAATGTCCTTGTTCTGCCATATCCTCCTAACTAAAGGCTTGTTTTATTTTTAATTTGCTAGTAATAAAGACAAAAATGTAAAATATGATGTCTTTTTATGATTCGAAATAATTATTAGTAAAAAAAGCTGAATGCATTATATTGATATTTCTCATGTTAATTTCTATATATCATTGTGTTTTGTATACTAATTCTTATTTTAATATTTTCAAATATAATCAATTTTTTTTAACGAATGGACTTTTCACATTTTTTTCAAAACCTAAAGTTTTAATTTTTCTTTCCATAGGTCTCACATATTTTGGGTTAACCGAAGTCTACCTTTATGGGGTTTACAGGTTACGTATAAGTTTATTTATTCCTGTATTTCAGTATTCATTTATATTTCACAAAGAAACACTCTTGAGAAGTGTTCTCTTGTTGTTCAAGTTGTGTTTCCCTTATGTCATGCCTTAATGCACATTTTAGGCTAATGTCTTGACTTATTTCTTCTTGTCTTCCCATTCTACCTTTTGTGACTTTCCTTGCAATGTGGATTAGGCTTCTAAGAGTGTTGAAATTTCGAAAACAAAAACATAAAAAGCAAGCAAAATCAGTGTCCTAACACTGTATGTTTCCCAAAGTATTTTACAAGACTCATATATTTCCTATAAGAGCAGCCAAGCACCATAATTGTGGGTACTCTTTCCCTAGAGGAATGTGGTATTTTAGAGAATCTAAATAAATGGTTGTATAAACTTAAAAACCACACAGATGATTGTGTTGCAGAAAATATTAAAATTTCAACCAGTCAACTCTCCTGCCCCAACAGGGCCATCTTTCACTGGTGGTCCTGCTGGCCTGCCAACTATCAAGCCCCTGCTGAGCCATCTCTCCAGCAGGGGTCCTGAATACCTCTCTCTTCCACTCAAGGCTCTCACCCATGATCGGCCACCTCAACACCTAATTGCCAGGTAGAATCAAGACTCTTGAGGCTTAATTAACCAATCAGATTTGAGTATAAATAATATCACAATTTACATGATGTCAATACAATATTTTAAGAGCTAATGATATTTTAGAGATAATGATAAAAGCTTTATCCCGATATTTCTAACCTTGTAAAAGCATAGCTACCTGTGGCTGGTAAATGTCACTCAGGTACAAGTCTGAAGCTGTCTTGGTTCTTCTTTTTTACTTTCTGGCACACTCCCTCTCTCTCTCTTAGCTCTGTCCCCCATTTTCTCTGTCCAATCACAGACTTCCTCTGCACTAATATAATCGCGCAGGGAAAATCCTGCAACAGTGTGTGTAAAGGAAAAAGAAAGAAAATATGCCATAGGTCCTCAGAGTTTCAAGAAAACCATGTACAAGGGGAAAGTAACTCTGAATTAGAGTTCAGTGTTCCCTTCAGTTGCCTAGCCTCAACTCTTGTTTTTATCAGACTTAGAAAACAGCATTGTTTGTGTAAGATCCTATCACGTTCCCTATATTTGTGGTCTATAGATGATCTTTAGCTTTCTAATATTTCTTAAAACTGCAAATTAAATAGAATACATGATTACTGACATAAAGAAGACATAGAGGTTGCAGGAAAAGCTATGATTTATCGCCTGTCTCCTCTTTGTAGTACATGGATCAGGAGTCTGATGCTCTAAAATTGCATGTTGGTTCTATCCACATTATTTATGGTAGTGTATAATTTTGAAAATGCAGTGTGATTATATGTACAAATAAAAATTAATATGCACACTTCATTTTTAAGTGAATTTAATAACATCAGTGGTTCTCAACCTGTGGGGCTTGTCCCCTTTGGCAAGCATTTATTTCCAAAAATATTTGTATTATGATTCATAACAGCAGCAAAAGTACAGTTTTAAAGTAGCAATGAAAATAATTTTTTGGTTGGGCATCACCACAACATAATGAACTGTATTGAAGAAGTGCAGCACTATTAAGATTAGAACTATTGGTTTACATTGATTTCTATTGCAATGACAATTAGTATAGAAATAATTAGTAGCAAATACCTTCCCAAATTAGAGGTTCATTGAAATATAGTCTTATGGAATCTCATGTAACTCCTACATCATTCTTTAAAACTACACTAAATTAATATTCTATAAATTCATACATTAGCTTTTATTTATCTTAAATATTCTGAGTAACGTGTACTGTAGCATGTTATAATTTTCTAGAGCTCATGTAATGATATACTATTAGAAAATATAATCAGAGGATTTGTGGAGAAAGTCAAAATATTCCTAGCTTCCTATTATTAGAATGACTAATGCATATATTCATGGATAGAGTTTATTGGAATTGCTAGCCATTCATCTGTTTTTATTGTGTTAATTTTTACTGTTCACTTAAATTCTAAAATTTTATTTTAGTAAGAAACAAAATTAAAATTGTAAGAAATTTCACTTTTTATTAAGTAGCTTCAACCTTAATTATATAATAATTATAGTTGATATTTAAATAATTTCTTGTTCATTTTGGCATATTTTATTCTAATCTCCATTTTAAACTAATGAGGAAGTGGGATATGTAATTCAGTGGGAAATTACTTGCCTACAAAGTGTAAGACCTTGAGTTCAATTTCTCAGCATCACAAAAGGAAAACACTGTAATTAATCCACTTACATAATAAAAAGCACATCACTGAAGAATAATTTCTGAATTTCTCTACTCATTTTTCTTCTCCAATGTTTTTTGACAGTAATTGTAGATATTCCATATGCCACTGAGCACAGAGAAAGGAGCATGTTCAAATAACACAAAACTAGCTTTGCCAGCCATAAAAGCACAATTGGTCATGAGTTGTTATGTAATCCTGAAGCATCCTGCATGGCTGAAATGGCCCATGTTTAGAAAACTCACAGATGTTAGCATTACATATTGTCCTAGGTGAAATAAAGTGATTCAGTCTATTCAATTTGAATCTTGTTTCTGATTTTCTGAAGGGAAACACTGATTTGAGCAATGATGTTGTTAAGGAAAGCAAATGGGTGAAATCCTAGTCTTTATGTATCTTGCCCCCTTTAGTCAGTATGAATATTGAACTCACATTTTTATACTTAGGATAATGAGTAAAAATTATTCATTAAGAAAATATGTAATTTAAAAAACTAAATATAATACAGAAGGCAGTAAAATACTATGTGCATCCCTTTACCTGCAAACTGGCGTTTATGTTCTATGTACCATATATATATATATATATATACATATATATATATACATATATATATATATGTATATATATATATATATGTATATATATATATATATGCATGGTATACACATATTTATATTTGTATATACAGCCTCACATGCTTACGTATTTGTGTACAGTTACTAACACATAATGAAAGCATATCTTATTTACCTTGCATTTCTCACAGGTCATAATTTACTTTTTAGGTCTCGGTGGCGTTGATAAGTCTATTTGAAACAATACTCCTTGGTTATCTCAGTTATAAGGTAAGATAGTCTGATTAGTTTTCTACTGAAGAACTCACTGCTAGCATTTACGAAGTTTTCTTCTTTTTATTATTCATACTAGGGGATAAGGCAACCTCTTCTTAAACCACTTTAATTATTCAGAGCCTCTCTAGTATGTGATAAAAAACTAGAGTAATACCGTAGGATTTTCCTTGGTGTGTTAGAAGTGCTTGCCTAATTCCTGTGTGTTCACTTACCCATTACAGGCATACTTCTTTTGAGGCAGTGGAATGGTTCTCATGTTTATTGTTCACAATCTCTTTTCTTAATTTATTTAAAAAAAGTAGAAAACAAGTACGTCTTTTGGGAGTTATTTCAATAAATTATTTTAATTTCTGGTGAAGTTCAGTTTAGTTAACACTAAGTGTATCAAGTATTTTTGAAGGGCTCCTGTTTGATGAACTCTACACTTCCTGACCCTTTTCTAAATGAGTTTGCAGTCTAGAGAGTGGCATGATTAGAGAAATTATACAGATAAGTAAAATGTCAATGAGAATTTAAGAAGCAGCATAAATAAGTGTGGTACATTGTGTCTTCAGGTAAATAGTCTAATAATAGTCTGAACCCTTGTATCAGTGATTTTATTAAAGCAATGTGAAAAGTCATGGATGTTGGGATTGATAAATTATGAAAGGGGTACATGTAATAATATGTATATGAAGCAGAAGGATGACAAATGATTTTATTTGATTAAAATATGAATACTTTGTATGGCAACATAGAAAGGGAAATTACCAGAATCTCTGGATAGGATAACACAACTCTAAAACATATTATAGTAAAGATCATGTGTTTGATTGGCAAATGAAACAGGATGAAAAAATATCACTAGTGAAATTGGGCATGGTGGTTCAGCACTATAGTCTTTAGAGGTAGAAACAGAAGGACCGAAGAAATCAAGGCATTCCACAAAGGCATTGCAAGTCTCAAATTAGCCTGAGCTTCTTGAGGCTCTGTCCAAAAACAAAGAAGGAAACAGAACAAAACAAAACCAAAAAAACATAAACAAAAACAAAATCAAGTCAGCCAAGCAACCAACCAAATACACAAAAAATCCAACCTAATCAAAAGATTAAGAGGACCATTAGAGAGAATTAAGCTAGGCCAATTAAACTGTAGTACCTGATGAAAAATTGTGAAGGCAGAGGATTAAAAAAAATGGCCATCTGATTGGTTTCATCAATGATAAAAAGGAAATCAAATGCCATTTTTAAAGTTTTTTTAAATTGAGATGACTGGAAACAATGTAAGAAGAATGTTGAAATTATTATAAAAGGGAAAAATCAATATATGATCTAGATAGAATAGTATTGGCTTTGTAGACACCACATTCTGGTGGACAGAGAGGCATGTTGTGAAAACAGTTAAGAGGATCACCCATTTCTCCCAGAGTCTAGACCACCAACTATGGAATGTACCTAGAAGGAGCCATGGCTCTAGAGACATATGTAGCAGAGGATGGCTTTGCCTGACTGCAACAGCAGGGGAGGTGCTTGGTCATGGTGAGGTTTGATTCCCCAGCATAGGGGGATGCTGGAGCAGTAGGGTTAAATATTGTCGAGGGGTGAGGGAGCGCCCTCATAGAGGTAAAGGGTAGGGGGAGGGCAGATATTGGATGGGGGTTTGGTGGGGCAGTAACCCCAAAGTGGGATATCGCCTGAAATGTAAACAAATGAAATGATAAACAAAAAAGAGTGAGGATTAATATCTAGAAGATTCATTAAAACTCAGAGGTCATGTTCACAGAGATGATAAAGTGAGTCAGGAAATTCTCATGCAAAGAATCAAGATAAAAGTAGCAGCCAATGATTTGACAGGTGGAGCTGATAACCTTGTAGGATTTAGAGGGTATATATAAGAACTGCAAGACAGAAAAGACATAAGTATAGAAAGTACTAATTTTTCTAGTGTCATAGATAGCAATATAAGTATACAAGGGCTTAATTTTGGAAGAATCATTGTTTTCTATCCAATTTATTTCCCAATTTTCAAGGTGAAATTACCTTTTTTAAAAAGTGTTTTGCATTTATTTTATTTCATTTTTTTCTATATTCTTTGTTTACATTCCAAATGATTTCTCCTGTCTCGGTTCCCCACTCCCCATAAGTCCCATAAGCCCACTTCCCTCCACCCATTCCCCAATCACTCCCCTCCCATTTCTCTGTCCTTGTAATCCCCTACAATGCTGCATCAAGCCTTTCCAGGACCAGGGGCCTCTCCTTCCTTCTTCTTGGGAATCATTTGATATGTGAATTGTGTCTTGAGTAGTCAGAGCTTCTGGGCTAATATCCACTTATCAGTGAATGCATTCCATGTATGTTCTTTTGTGATTGGGTTACCTTACTTAGTATGATATTTTCCAGTTCCAAACATTTGCCTAAAAATTTCATAAATTCATTGTTTTTAATTGCTGAGTAGTATTCCATTGTGTAAATATACCACATTTCCTGTATCCATTCCTCCATTGAGGGACATCTGGGTTCTTTCCTGTCAGAGAATATGAACTATAGATTTGTCCGGAGGAACAGACAAATCAAAATTCACAACTACCTAAAGTGAAAAATAAGCATATTGGGATTTTCTTGTAAATGGTTTAATTTTCAGCAGAGTGGTAAAGATTGAATGCAAGGTACAGGAGGTTTATATTTAACTAAGTAGACATGCAGACTTTTTGGATAAATCAGTCATATCTCTTTCACTTGTGCATGCTTATTTGCAAATACATATCAGTCATGTATTAATATTCATTTGTAAATGCATTTCCTTATGATTTCAACTAAAGTTAATATAAAAAATATTTTTCTGCTTTTCTAAAGGGACTTATAACTCAGATTGAAAAAGTTCTTTAAAGTATATAATGGTATTCAGTATAATTTTCCATTGCAGTTATATGATGATGATATTCATAATTAATTATTTCTTATCAATAACATAAAAGGCTTTAGCAGGCATGGCTTGATACTATGTAATATTTCTGTTCTGACCCCATAAACTTTAATTGCTAGCTGGAGGAGAAATAAATGGTAAAGTAGAAGAAGTTACAATGGAAATATTAAGGATTTAAAAGAATTTTTAACTGTAGAATAAATTTCTATTCATTATCTTCTTTCCTCTTATTAATCAAATTCATGAAATTTTTTGATGTAGCCAGCACAGTGTTGAGAAAATGGCTTTGCAAGGAATGTAATAAATAATTGATACCAATTAATGGCCTGTAAATAAGAATCCAATATATGTTCCTTTGTACAAACCAGGATATTTAAAAATTAGAAGATATACTTGCAAAAACGATATTTAATTGCATTACAAATTTTATCAACCCTCATATTATTTGATACCCAAACTTTTAAAATATCACGGTAAATATTTAGTTCCCATATAATTCTCATGCATATTTGTATAAAAAGTTATTTATATATGTAATATTTAAAAACAATTGCAATGTTAAAGATATTTATACTCCCAACCTATTCTAAAATAAGTATGAAATAATTTTTAAAAATAAAACAAATGCTTAATGTTTCATTGAGATACAGAAGAGAATTAGCAAAATTTTAAAGGGCCTTTGGAAATTAGCACAAAATGAAGTAAGTAAATATCCATCGCATGATGAACCTTACTTACCCTTATTTAGAAGAGTAGGTCTGTGTTCATGCCCTCCTTTCGTTAATGTTTGTAGGTGTTGGGCAGTACAAAATAACTGCCCAACAAATAACAAAATACAAAATAACTACAGTTTTTGTTCTATCATATACCTGACTTCATCAAATGCTTTCAAAATATAGCTCTTAATTATATATACATATTAAGTATATCAAGAGGAAATAACAGCAAACATCAGCATGGTTTCCAAACCTCTAAAACAAAAATTCTTTTCTATCAAGCATTAATTATGTGATAAAAATCACCATAATAACTTGTTTAATAAACTGATAAAGTACATTTTATATGGTAACAGGTATATCTAAAACTTTGGATTGATTGTCATGCTTTGATGTTTGATATTTACATATTGCTAATCATACATTTAATGCTATAAGCTCTACTATATAGTATTTGAAATCTATTCAAATAGAACATAAACTATCATATTCTCTCATTATGTAAGTTAAGTGTTATTGGTTTTGGTCCTCTAAGAATAAAACGGTTAACTCACGCATCCAAGGCTCAACAAATATTGCAGAATGGGGGACAGAAAGCTTGTAAGAGCCGAAAGATCGGAGACTTTGCTGAGATATTGTATATCCTAGTAATATCAGGAACAAGGACAGTAAATTCTCACAAATAAAAATGCCTGTGCATAGACTGAACAAGAGAATGCCAAAATACATGTGAAAAAGCCCACAAGGTTTCAACTCCACACTTAACCATAGGCAATTGAATGAAACAGAGCAGAAGCATGGGAGGTAGTCTTCTCCAGGGAAGAGAACTCCAGTTGGTTGTCCGCAGCTAAACAATCAGCCCTAGAAACTTACATACAAAAGTAATGCTATATGGACTCACCACATTATTATAAGAAATATATATATATATACATATAAGAAATATATATATAAGATACACACACACACACACACACACACACACAAACACACACAAACACTTAAATGCTTGCAATAAATAATTGATGAAAAACATCCCACGAATTTGGAGAGTCCAGAGGGCTATATTCAAGGGATTGGAAGGAGGAAAGGGAAGAGAGAAATGTAATTGATACACAATTTCAAAAACAAACAAACAAAAATCCTCACAAAGAACACAAATTTTATAAGTAATTCCTAGGTTCAAAGTGGGCTTTTCCAGAACTAGATTGCCATATTTCTGCAACACTTTTCATGGTGATAATTCTAGTATATTTTCTGTTATGTATTTTGTTACAGTTTGACTAAGGACTGATATGCCCATAGTCATTGAAATGGTTGGAATAAAATTTCTTTACATCTTACTGAATTTTGCCAGTAAGAAAAACCTAACATTACATAGGTAGAATTCATAGCATATTATCTCTTAGAAGGAACAATCGCTTCTGTTTCTAATGTGAAGGTGAAATTAAGTGAAATAAGTGTTTGATATGATTTTGAGAGGCACTTTGCCTGTCGTTGGGGATTGTTTATTGTTTGCTGCATAGTGGCATTCCATCAGTGCATGTTCTGTTTGTTCATCAGAATTCAATTTTGTCCTGTAGATTCATATGATGCAGGTCCCCTAGGAATTCCTAATGGCCAGTAAAACCCAGGGATACTTCTCATATTTATTTATAATAACTATTTTAGGAAAGATAATTTATGTATGCCTCACTTAGTTCAGAAGATAACCTGAGACCTAAGAATTAAGGAAACCTAATAGTTTATTTTTAACCTAGAAACACACTATCTTCTATTCAGTGTGACTCTGAAAATTAGTCATTAATTGGAAGTTCATTCAGTTGCTGTAACACACACACACACACACACACACACACACACACACACACACCAAGAAACTCCTGCTTCCCAAATCAGACACAGTGAATCAGCCATGGTGTGGTTAGCACAATGTTTTTATTTAAGGACTGTGTCCTTTGAAGCACTTGTGTGAGGAACAGATCAAAGCATCTTGACCTGTGTTTACAAAATGAAGTAAGTATAGAGAACTCTTGTTAAAGTGTGTGAATAGTTGAAGAGTTTTAACGTGAGTGGAGTGAAGTTATACTTGATCAGCTCATTGGCAATGTATGTTTGGTAATATAATGCAGGTATAGACAGTGTAGATAAATTTCAGTGGGACATGATTGGATGGGCAGCCAGTAATAAGAGGTTTAGCACTAGATGAAAATGAACTAAATGTGAAATAGAAAGTTCTCATGCTCTATTTGCAAATCTTTATGTCTTGTTTATACAGTACATTCATGTGTTACAGGAAAGGATAATGTAGTAGGAATCATAAAGATACTTGATTTACTAGAAGAGACAGGAATAAAATATAAATCTGGCTCTCACATGCATACATACATACATACATACATACACATACATACATGCACACAATATACATACACATATACACATATATAAACACTACACATACATGCATACATTTATCATTTCAAGAGCTCAGTATGGACTGCTGAATTAACTATTTGACCTGAGTCAAAATTTCAAAGATGGGCTATTGATCTGGACTAGAAAGAAAATGTCTTAAAGTCACAGGCTATTGTTGATTATAAGTTGTAGCTGAAGCCTATATAAAAGTCCTGACATGCAGGTAGAACATTTTAAATCTCCTGGAAATTTCTGTTGACATTTGATTTATATTTACTTACAGACAGGAAAGTTTCCAACTATAAACTTCTTTCAAGGGTTTTCAGTGTAGGTTCTTAACAGGCTATATACTTCAGTTAAAAATAAAACATTGCATTAAAGAAAGGAGAAGGTGTATAAAATATTTTGTGATTTATTTATTCACTTTTGTACTTACTTTAGCCCCAGTAAGTACATAAATAAGTGCAAATCATTTACAAACTCTTTTCAGTTACATTTGAAACTCAATTAGTTACACACTTTTTTGTGGGAGAAATGCATTTTATCCAGAAGAAATATGAGCAGGGTTCCACAAGTTTAAAAAGACTGGCAGCTCCGGTGAGCTGCAAAATTTAATATGGATGAATCGGTGGGTGATTTTATAGCAGAGAAAGCAGAATACTACAAACTAAACTGGTATTTAGAATTAAAATTGTAAAATCTTCAAGTTACAATATAACTACAGGCTTGGATTTCATTCTCCAGACAGTGGAAACAGAAATTTAGAAAGAACCTTGTACCCAAAAATGAAAGATAATTCAGAAATAAATCCCATCAAATCAATAGACTGTTTTAAGACATCTTTAATGGTTCAAGAAAAAATCATTTAAAAACAAATCGTGGATTAAATAATTTTTAGGAGATAAATTACCTTGAAGTAAGTTTATCCAGTGTTTCATGGGAACTAGGGAAGTACTTGTAATTGTGTCTGTATTGATAGAAAAATATAATCTGTAAAATAAGTAAAATAAGTTAACCCTGATGGTTTTGATAAGTGTGCATCAGTATCAGTTTGGAAAATCTGGACATTTTTACCTTTATAAGTCCATGCATACTCCTACTGGTTCATGCTAATTGGACAGAAAGATGAACTTATATATAATTGTGGAATGCAAGAAAAGTGTGAATTGTCCTCAGGTTAGAACCATACCCCCCCCCTGCTTACCACAGTTCTCTTCCTCTTCCTCAGCTCACTTTTCATTCTGTTTGATTCCAATTCACTTGTTACCCCAAGGCAGAGGAAAGCCCGGAGGGAATTGTGGTCAGTATCTGCAATTGGTATGACATCCTTTGGAATGACAAGGGCCAGCTCTTTCTCACTTTCTATGATAGATTACAAGACCGTGCTTGGACTTTGGGCTGAAAGTCCTTCATACAGTCTGGCTCAGGCTTTCTTCTCAGGGTCTTGTAAAGTTGTGGGCTCCTGTGATTCCCATCTGTTCCAGTCTTCTGTCACTCCAGTCACACACATTGTGAGGGGAAAACCACTTAGAATGAGATGTGTCCCTTCCTTTGTTTCTGTATCTAGCTCCATTAAACTATTGTCTTATTAAAAGAATTATGGCTTGTTCCTAGCCTAGCTCACATTTTCTTTGCTTTCCTCATTTTTCCTCACATGTTAGGCATGGGCTAAATATAGCCACAAGTCTGCATGAAGCTAAGTGATTCCTTCGAGTCCTTTTCACTTAGCTGAAAATTCAGAGAAAGGTTTCATTTAACTCATAACAGTCTATCCAGAAACAATCTCCAGTTCCTTCCATTCCCCAGCTGCTCCTTACTATATTACATTGTGACTTCGTAGCACCAAGGAAATATAGATGATGTAGCACAATGCTTGGGGATATGGGCATACTTAGACTGCGATAATGTAATGAAATATTGAACACTCAAGGAACAATGACAGCTTTTCATTCATATCTAGTGTTAAATGATAACTGGAAAATATAAGCAATCCACTTTTCTGATAGTTTTTCCAGTGCATAGATCTCATCACACATTAAATTGTTTGAGGACACTCTGAGGATTTGCTATGAGATATAGTATTGGTCTGTAAGACTATTTCACAAAGGAAAAGGTAACTCTGTCATACTGGCCTGAAGTAAAGTCCTGTTAGGTAGTTGATTGATTTGCCTCATTCAAGGTCTCTGTGTTAGTTCACAGTAAGGGAATGGGGCATTGGAAAGTGCGATGTTGAGACAAAAAGCCAGGGGGGGGTAGTCACATGCCCCACTGCTCTTATTTTGAAGACCTGTCCCAGATGGAACTCACTGGGATTCCACAAAGGCGATATTATTGTCCTTCAGAGTCAATTCTCCTTACCCAAGGCTTGACTCATTTCCCATTAAGACTCAGAGGATCCAGCTTCCAGTACAAGGCAGGGACATTCAGACCATACCCAGACCTTAAGTATCAAGGTCACTTTAATGGTCACATTTATCATCTGTATAATCCAAAGGTTTCCACCACATCAAGATCTCCATGACTGTTTTAATATTGTCATAGCCTTTCTAGAAATTGTTAAGAGACCCCATATCTTTATTCACTGGGCTCTGACATTTATGTAGTTAGTCCTTATTAATTTCACAGTGGAAATTGGGAGAATAGAATATACTTGATTAAATGATGTTTTAATTTTTTTTTAATTTTCTATATCCTTTGTTTACATTCCGAAGGCTTTCCCCTTTCCCAGTTTCCCCTTCACCCTATATCCCATAAGTCCTCTTCCCCCAAACCCCACTGCCTCCGGCCTATACCCTCATCACACCCCCTGACCTTTTTCCTGTTCTGGTACTCTCCTAAAAATAAACTGGATCCAGTCTTTTCAGGACCAGGGTCCTCTCCTTCCTTCTTGGGAATCTTTTCATTTGCTAATTATGCCTTGAGTATTCAGAGCTTCTGGGATCATTAATATCCACTTATCAGTGATTGCATTTCATGTGTATTCTTTTGTGATTGGGTTAACTCACTTAGGATGATATTTTCCAGATCCAACCATTTGCCTACAAATTGCATGAATTCATTATTTTTAATTGCTGAGTAGTATTCTTTTGTATAAATATACCACATTTTCTGTATCCATTCCTCCTCTTTTTTTTTAAATGTCTACACAGTTTTATTTGCAGTATGAATAGGAGAATACATAAATTTTTATAGAATCATAATTAACGAACTGAAAGAAAACTGACAGGATTTCATAGAAGAAGAAGCTTTGAGGGACATCTGGGCTCCTTCCAACTTCTGGCTATTATAAATAAAGCTGCTATGAACATAGTGGAGCATGTGTCTTTATTGTATGCAGGGGAATCCTCTGGGTATATGCCCAGGAGTGGTATGACAGGGTCCTCTGGAAGTGTCATGCACAATTTTCTGAGGAACCACCAGACTGATTTCCAGAGAGGTTGTACCATCTTGCAGTCCCACCAACAGTGTAGGAGTGTTCCTCTTTCTCCACATCCTCGCCAGCACCTGTTGTCTCTTGAGTTTTTAATCTTAGCCATTCTGACTGGTGTGAGGCAGAATCTCAGGGTTGTTTTGATTTGCATTTCCCTGATGACTAATGATGTTGAATATCTCTTAAGGTGCTTCTCGGCCATCTGAATTTCTTCTGGTGAAAATTCTTTGTTTAGCTCTGTACCCCCATTTTTTGATAGGGTTCAATTTTAAAATAATAATTGTTAACAAAATTTTAACTGGATTTAAAAAGACCTAAGATACCTTACAAGGAACTGCTATACTTGTGGTTGTGGAAACAACTTGTGGAATTATCCTCGTATGTTGTTAGAGTACTTTATTTATTAGTAGCTTGTTTTAGAGCCTATTATATGATAAATCTTATATACACTATGCCCAGTTTACTTTGGATACTTACTTTAGTTCTACCATTACAAAACCATAGAGTGCAATTCTGATTAAATTAGTTTATAAATTATTGCCACACTTATATGCAGATTCAATAATATGTTAATAAAGGTTTGGTATTACTAGAGAAATTCTGAGTCCTGGAACATTTCTGACATTTGCTTTTATTCAACATTTATTTATAGGGAAATATCTGGGAGCAGATTTTAAGAATTCCATTCATCTTAGAAATAATCAATGCAGTGCCCTTCATCATCTCAGTAAGTATTAGCATCTTAAAAAGGATTATTTGTCACTAGGTTTAAGTAAATTTTCTATGTCTAAATACTTCTACAGAATAAAAGCTAAAAGGCATGGATTCAGACTTATAGAATCCTAAGTGAGTTAACCCAATCACAAAAGAATACACATGAAATGCAATCACTGATAAGTGGATATTAATGATCCCAAAAGCTCTGAATACTCAAGGCACAATTAGCAAATCAAAAGATTCCCAAGAAGAAGGAAGGAAAGGACCCTGGTCCTGAAAAGACTGGATCCAGATTTGTAGGGGGTGGTGATTGCAGAGTGGATGGAGGGAAGAGGACTTATGGGACATATGGTGAGGGGGGAACTGGGAAAGGGGAAAGCCTTTGGAATGTAAACAAAGAATATAGAAAAAAAAAAGAATCTGGCTCCTTAAGAAAAGAATAAAGTCAGTATGAGGACTGAATTCTATAGTTAAGTGAAGTCTAGTATGTTTTAGTACAATAGTTTAATGAAACCTAGTATAGAATTATTCAGTGCAGAGGTATCATTGAACAAATGCCAGTATTGTTTAAAGATCCTCAAAATAACATTACTTACATTGTGGCAGTTTAAAAATATTTCATAGTATGAGATATTTACCACAGTATTCATATTCATATTGAGAGCATGTTTGTATCTAGTTTGTCTATGCAATTACCAAGTTTGTTTTTTCCCAAGAGTCAAATGGCTAGCTCTTCCTCAAAGGACTCAGTTTCCCTTGCAATAATTCCATGCTACAGTCCCTCTCTTCCATTGTCATCCTACACGTATGTAACCCTGAGGATCTCACTTGTAAAATTAGATTCTAGTATCAATTTTATAGAGCAATGATGTTTGAGATTAGGGGTGTGTGGACTTTATTTGATAAAAAAGAGAAAATAATACATTATTATTTGAAGCTGCTTCTCACCTCTTATTTTTTGAGTGACTTATCTACAGACAGAGCTGAAACTATTTTAGATGAAAAGCTAACTAAATACAAGTACAAGTGACTGCAGTTTCTCAACATCATTTAAATTGATTGAATCCTGAGAGAGTGATATTTTATAAAAGACAGCCTTGTAACTTCTCACAACCATAGGTAGAGGAATAGCAATGTAAAAAAAACACAAGACTTAATAATAGAATCAGCATGGTTATGTCTGACATCTGTGAAGCCTCTCACTTGTTGATCCTGTAATAATTTCCCCAAGAAAAACTTTAGCAATGAGTAATGATTTTAAAGTATTTGGTGCTGTTTTAAATCTTTTCTTTATTGTATTAACTTTTATTCTATTTTGCATTTCTTTTTAACCTGCTTAATATAATTTATTTCTGTGAGATAAAAGTTTAGGGTTTTTTGCTTTTTTTTTTCAGATATTCTGGCCTACTTTAAGAAATCTATTTGTTCCAGTTTTTCTAAATTGTTGGCTTGCCAAACATGCCTTGGAAAATATGATTGTAAGTAATAACAGTAAAGTTTAAAGCAAAAAATACGTTAATGTCCACCATGTTTTACTTATTCTCAATGTTTTAGTAGAAGGAGAAGACTATTTGGCCTCTAATCTTGTTCTTTGACATTCTGTCTGCCCTTGGGAATTTGCATAATATTCAGAATTTGTTTAGTTATAGTTATTGAAATTTCAGATGTTTTCATTTCTAAACTCTCACCATAACTTACTGTTTTAAATAGTCTTATTTAACTATTTAGTGGTAAACTACTGTTAAGTACTTATTGTACTATATAGTATACATATACTTATTGTACTATATAGTATACATAGTTAAATATATATATTATTGATAAAAATTAAGTGGTGAATCTACTATATCTTAATAAGACTCAAAATCTGTAATAGGCCTGAATTCACTAGGTGTTCAATGGTTCCGTTGTGAGAAAAGAAAATGGTTTGGATTTTTTTCTGATGTTATCAGTTCAACACTGCTGTCTACATAGGTGTAAATGTTTGAACAGTGTTTTCTGAAGAGCAGTACCCTTCACTTTTAAGGCTGTTTATGCATATGAAGGTCATAGCTCATAAGCTCTAGTTTCCATGGCTCAGAGATGGCATTGTCTATAATTATTAATTGTTTCATGTTTCATGAACACATGAGGGGACTGTTAGACCTTTTCAGAGTAAGCATCTCATTTATTATCATTCTCGCAGATTGTTGAGCTGTATTGCAATTCTTATGAAGAGGGGTTGAGATGGAGATAAATACACACAAAACTCACAGCTCTGCTGTAGTCACAGTCTGCATCAAACACTGATACTCCTTGGAAAGGATCATTTATACCTATGACATGAAAGCATTCTCCAGATTTCAATCCTTACAAACAAGACATAAAGCATCCATTAATTCATCATTCATTGTACAAATTCTAATGAGGTTCTGGAATAAGGCCCTTTGCTGTCATCAGTATCTGATGGGAAGCAATTTAAGGAAAGGATTATTTGGTTTACTGTTACAAGGATCACAGTGCATCACATTAGGGAAGTCAACAGCACTAAGTGCTGATCACATCCTCTTTTGGAGTCAGGGCATCAGACAGTGAGCACAAAGTGGGACCAGATGTTAAAATCCCACAGTTTACCACAGAGCCTCACCTGCCAAAGTTCTCATAATCCTCCAAAACACTCCCACCTGCTGAGCACCCAGTGTTCAAACACATGTGACCTTCGGGCATTTTATATTCAAACCACAACATTCTATCTTGGCTCACCACATAGGCTCATTGCCACCTTATAAGACACTCCATACAGATATAATTTCAAGAGTCCATGTTTGTTATAATTCCAACACTGTTCAAACTCCAAACTCTTTTCTGAACTCCAAAGCAATCAATTCACTGTGAGTCCCTGAAAAAAAAAAAAAAGGTTAGTCATTTCAATCACATAAGGTCAGACTAAGTATGTCTATTTCTATAGGGTCATGGCCATAGCAAGGATATATTTACCGAAGTAAGACTAAATCTAGCAGGGAAAAGTTGGAAACCTGAAGTGTTAAAAGAAACACCTGAGGTTAATGCTATAATTTGCTCAGGTCAAATAATAATCCTGAATATCAATAGGTACTACCTATAGCACACTTAACATCGTTCCTGAGAGACATAGGTCACAGGAAATAGGGGGTGGAGAGTGTCAAAGAAAGATCTTAACTTGTCATGGAGACAATTGGGAGGATGGGGGAATAATGTCATAGAGGTAGGAGGAGGAGGGAATGGGATAGGGGGCTCCAGATAAAATATCCTTTAAAAGAAAAACAAGTTTTGCTCAGGTTCCCTGACAAGGGAAAACAAGCTAAAGTATAGGAACCTGGGAAGTGTTGGAGCCTTGGGCTCCACACCACTGTAGATAAGCATCCTGGATAATTCTTTACAGTCAAACTCTTAATAAGACCGATTGTAAGCCAACCACCAGCAGCAATAGGCCCAAATAAGGTTCTGACAAACCCTAAACTAGTGTTGACCCCATCCTGTCAATCTTTCATCCAGTTATCCAGTCATAGAGACCCTCAGTTCCAGAACTTCCCCATGAACGACCAGAACCAGCCGATCCCCTTTGGTCAATGATGTTAAAAATCTTCTAAATACTGAATGTTTAGCTGGAACTTACCACCCATGGTTGGTTGTGTTATAATACTAGCCTCCACCCCTTTTATGAAGGCATTGGGTTAATAGCTGAGTATAATGTTTCTGAAAGGGACTCTGTATGTAGAAGCTTACAAGGAGATCCAGCTTTAGCCCTCCAGACTATATCAGAACAGGATATCTGTCTGGGGAAGGTCCCTTTCTCACATCAACTCTTTGTAATCGAACCGTTCCATAGTTCATTCCAAATGGTGGGCCTGTTCAATGGGACTGAACCATTGTGTGCATGGAGAAATTTTCAGTTCCTCTACCCCAAGAGAGTCCTCTATTTTGGTTCAATTAGTGCCCCACATAATCTATTATTCAGAAGAAGCAGTGCTAAGAGCTTTAGGCACACTGAGGATGACCTTATGAGACAGAAGAGATAACCCATCTCTTTAACCTTAGTTTTAATTCTAGGGGCAAGTCTAGCCAGACCTGGCACTGGAATAGCTGCACTTACATTGCAGGAGAATAATTCCAATAATTTATAGGCAGACATAGAGGAGGACATTCAGCGCCTTGAAAAATCCATCTCTCAATTGGAGTACAATGTCAACTCTCTTGCTGAAGTAGAGTTACAGAATAGGCAGGATTGGACTTAATGTCCTATGACAGGGAGGACTATGTGCTGCTTTACATGAAAAGTGTTTCTATGTCAACCCTTCTGGAGTTATTCAAGAATTATTGGCTATAGTTAAGGAAAGTATACAAAGATACCAGAGGGAACAGGAAGATTCCCAAAGTTGGTACCAGTTACTATTTGATTCCTCCCTCTGGTTAACAACTCTTATTTCCACTCTCATGGGACCCTTAGTTATTCTTTTGCTTCTTCTTACCTTTGAACCATGCATTATAAAAAGACTTCTACAATATATAAAACAGAAATTGGGAACTATTCAATTAATGGTGACAAGGTCACATTACCAACAAATAAATTCAGACAATCCAGATCAGAAAGAGCGCAAGATTGGCCTCTAAACCTACTAGTAGAAGGGAGAAATGAAGAGGCCAAAACAGCAGGATAGACTCCATCTTGCTCTCCAAACCTCATTTTAAGTTGTTTGCCCACAGGGTGACATCGACACCCACCTTTATGCTCTGGGAAAGAGAACACCAAGTGTTCTCAGCAGTTGAAAATAGACTTAACAGCTGTGGGCAGCTCACAATAACAGGATAGACCAGTCACAATAACAGGATGAGTTAGAAAACATGAGTCCTTCCCAGGTCAAGATGCTCCTTTTAGATATGTGGTCTCTCCTTGTGGTTTAAAGAGATGCTGTGTGCCAATCAGTTTAAAGGCCAACATTTCTTTACCCATTTACCCAATCATCTAACACCAATGCTTGAAAGCCCCTGCTTGCATGATTTCCTTATATAAACCCTAAGCCCCTAGACCTGGATATCACTTTCCTGACCTGTTGCATCAGGAAGGTTTGTGACCTGAGTCTGAACTCAATAAAGACTGTTGTGTGCTTGCATCTGAACTGTGGTCCCTGGTGGTCTTTTGGGGGTCTTGAGATCTGGCCATAACAAAGCTTTATATGCAACACCTGAGGTTCATACTGTAATTTGCTCAGTTCAAGTAATAATAATCCCGAAATCAATAGCTACTACCTGTAGTCTACATAACCTCTTTCCTCTTTCTAGATCTGGTCATTACATGCATGTTGTTTTTCTTAGCAGACTTCCTAGTGTCTGGCCATCTTTTACATCCTGCTTTCTCCAGTGCAATCTAAACCTGGCCTTCTCTTAACACTGACCTCTCATGTGCTCCTTGCAAGTACACCATCCCTGCCATGCATTTCCTGGCCTGAGTATCTATTTAAAACCAGAGTTTGAGAGTATGTGACCCCTTAGTTTGGCATCTTTCATGCTTACAAAACCAGTACCACTTGATGAGGTTGCCAGTGTGTGCCTTCTCCAAGCTGGGGAAGCAGCTGCTTTGTGTGCTGACCCTGGAGAGAGCCTTTGGTAGCTCTCTGTGGTGCTAATCTGCTTAGCAATTAACAGCTGCTTTTCATTGGCCTAGCCTTCAACTTTAAGTTCAGTTCTTTCACACTCAGATGGAGCATTAAAAAAAATAATTCTTTCTGCTCCAGTTGTTGCTCTTTCTCAGTGAATCCTGTTCCAGAGCAGTCAATATTACCCCAGTGTCACTGCTTGTATATTATCATGTCTTGCACTTTGCTGTACTAAACGTATTAGTTTATTTATTTAAAATTCAGGCTCATTAAGTATCAGGGCATAAGCGACAGGCTTCTAGATTTGCTTTCAGAATGTCATACCAATGGCCTCCAGCCTTGCTCTTTATACAGTTCTTGTTCCCTTGTGAAGTCTCATAGGTCGAGCCTCTGTTCTTCAACACTGCCCCCAGAAAAGCTCATTAAGTTCTGCTTAAAACATTTAGAAGTTCTCTGGTCTAGAATTGAAGGCTGTCCTTCATTAGTTTGTAAACTACCACAAAGCCATTATGTACACATTATCTGATTTATCAAATTAACAAACCAACTATTTTTCTTCTTGTTATAATGAGGAAAGGGTTTATTTAGGTTGTAGTTCTATAAGCTATTCCATCAAGGTGTGGAAGGTATAGCCAGCATTATATATTTCAATATTTTGTTTTTGTAGTCAGTAATCAAGGAGTGAACAGGAGATGGGATTAAGCTACCTTAAGTCTGAAGGTCCCAAGTGATTGATTTCTTCATTAAGGAGTCATATTTTGTGGATTCCACTCCAGGCCTGGACAGATGGATCAATGAGGAAAGACACATACCACCAATCTTGACAACTTGAGTTCTATCCATGTGGCTGAAGGAAAGATTGAACTCCTGCAAGTTGTCCTCCAACTGCCATACAAGGGCCATGATACATATGCACATGCACTCATAGAGGAGACATAGTATTCACATATGCACACACATGTACACCTACACCCTTAAAACACATGTATCTTTCAAGATACACATTTTAAATACAAGAATAAGGTTTCTACAACTTTTGAGATTAGTGTGCCAGCTAGAGACCAAATGTTGAAACACATAAATCTCCACAGCACAACCTACTTAATACTAGGGACTTTAATGGGCATTTGATTTAATTTCTCTGATAATGTCTCTATCTTAAGAGAAGGTAATTTAGTTGCAAACTTCCTGTGAAAATAATCACACACATAAATATGACTTGCATGTGTATTGTATCTTTTGGGTGTAATGTTTAGTAAGTAATTGATTGCATTTCTTGGAAATTACACTTGTTAGCATTAACACTTGTTTTTCACTCAAATGACCTTTAAGCAGACATTATGTCAGAAGCTTTGGCCAGAGAATTATTATAATAACATTTGAGCATTTTCAGCAGATGAATGTTTCTAAATACTTATCTGAAGTAAACCCACGTTTCTCAGGAAAGCACATGGCCAATGGTAGCAAAGGGTGAGTAAACATGGCCCAGGAAACTGCTCCTGATGTGTTCCCTGACACAAAGAATAACAATTTGAATGAGTAAATTACTAATGAAAAAATTGCTCCCAGAATCAAATAAATCTTTGTGCACTGCTACCCAATTAGCTGTTGGAAAAAATAACCTCTCGAAGTCAGGAACTCTTAGTCAGTATTCCAGAGAATCAGACCATGTACAATGTTAGTTTAAGCCTCACATGCCAGCCACCGCAGTCCTGTAGCTTGCTTTTTCAGCTCTCTCTGGGTTTGAAGTTCTGATTGTTTTCCTGGTCATTGCCTTCTCTGCTCTAGGATTCTAAAGAATGAGAGATGAAATTCTGGCCAATAAACATAGGTATTTGTTTTCATAACAGTCTTGGACAGTCGTGGTTTAATGTGCCACATAAAACCACAATGACGAACTGAGATAATTTTCTTAAGGACATTCATTTTCTCATGCTTCCACAGTTATATGAATAAGAATGAATTCTTAAATTCTGAGAAAATTATTGAAGAATCCAAATTATGCTATATGAACTTTATATCTTAATTATTTCTATACTTTAATAACTTTTTACATGCCTACAAATCATATGTCAAATTACCTAATTCAATTTTTTATTTAAAATTTCACATACTGGTATGTAGTGGATAACTTGTCTTGTTATTAAATATTTCATTTTAAAAGCATTTAATCAATATTTCTAAACTTTTAGTTAGACATATAAGTTTTGTTCTATTATTATATTGTACATTTTAATTTAATAGTGCTAAATATACTTCTTTTATTTAACAAATACAAACTTACCATAAATATAAGCATATGTAACTACTAGTGTTCATTTCAGTTGATTTTGAATGATTAAATTCTGATTTTTTTCAGTAACAGCTTATTTTATGAGTGTATAGAGACATGAATAGAAATAACATACTTTGAGATATTGATCTATATAACCAAGTTGCCTTCCAATACCTTATGTTGTCTAGGGAGTTTTAATTTTATTTCCAGTCACCATTTACTGTTTCCTTCATTGATAAATATTTTTTTTGAAATTCTGCATTTTTTTCTGTGAGGAGTCATTACCATTGAAAGAGTTTTGTTTTGTTTTTGTTTTTTTGTTGTTGTTGCTGTTGTTTGTTTTTTGTCTTTGAGATGGCCTTCAGCTATATAGCCCAACCTGAGTTTGAACTCACAATTTCTCTTTCTGAGGCTCTTGCATACTAAGGTTCTAGCCTGAACCATCATACAGTGCATGACATGCCTGGGATTTATAACTACAACATGTATTCAGATTTCTGCAAAGCAAGTGAGCTGAGGTTTAGAGCTTTATTATTCTTTCCATATTCTATATTTGCAATATGGATTGTAACAAAAGTTATGTCTGGATGCATGGAAAATGACAATATACTGCTAAGTTCATTTTACTATGTAAATTATGTATAGTAGATACTTGACAATTAATCTCAAGTATGTTTAGTACTTAGTAAAATTTATGATATGCTTCTCTTTTACTCTAGAATGATCTTCATAGAGCCATTCAGCGTACACAGTCTGCAATGTTTAATCAAGTTTTGATTTTGATATCTACATTACTATGCCTTATCTTCACGTGGTAAGACCATATATAGCTCCCCTCCTATTTTTTATATTTTTACATTCTTTTATGGGAAACTCTATTATAAATCAATTTCATCAAAATTTGGCTATTATAAAGATAAGCTTACTGTAATACATAAAAAAGATCATCTACAGAATTAAAATTAATTTTTTTCTCAGTTTTACAGACAAAACAAGAAAGCACATGTTATCATGTGAGTTTGGGATTTACTGAAACTTTGACATTTTTTCAAAGGTAAATAGTTATGTCACAAGGATTTGGCCCATATGCATGGTTGTCAAACACCCATTTTTCCTTCAAATTATTGACATGCAGGCAGCCTCCTCCGTCTGTTTTCTTCAGAGCAGAAACATTCTTGAGGATATTCTTAATACCTATCACTCACCACATATATCTCTGTGTCTGCACAGTGTCTTACTGTGGGACCTGCTGGACTGCACTGCTAGAGAAAGAGCCTTTTATTGGACTAAAAGGGAGAGCTAATGAGAGAATCTCTTATTACTGTGTGGAAACATTACCTGTCAGTCAAAAGCTGATGGCCTAGCTGAGGCTGGAAATAAAAGATGGAGCATCACATAGAGAGACAGATAAAATTCTGATAAAGACTTAAGAGTGGGAGAGATTGACCCTGAACTATGGGGAAGTTGAACACATGAAACCAAAGGGAAGTCACCAACCAAATGGTCAAAATAAACATAAAAGGCAGACCTAGACTAGAAAAAACAGGTTACGTAAGTTACAAACTTGTCAGGAAATGAGCCAAAGTTCATGGCCTAGGCTTTTATTCATGAATAATTAAGTCTCAGTTATTGTTTGGGGAACAAAGAAGCGGAGTGGAAAAGCCATGGCGACAGAGCAGTGGCAAAACTTTTGGCATCGCACTATGAGGCCTCGCACTTTGGTTTATTATGAGTTAAGATGATTTTCTCTTTGGAAGTCATGCTTAATATTGCAGAGTGTTCCAATGTGAAATGATAGGTTATGTGCTTGGATTCAGGTATATCTTTTACAAGAGCTAAAAAGGTCAAAAAGTTCGTGTAATAGTGTTTGCTTTACAGAAGATATAGATGCTGCTTGTATTTGTAACCTCTGTGACCTATTTAGAATGAAAAATAGTCAATCTGGAGTTAGGAACAATCAATCTAAACATATACAGCTACATATGCTAGATACAAACATTACTATAGATTAATGTATGAAGACATGGGTATTATATATATAACGGGCCATAAAAAGATCATCTACAGAATTAAAATGAAATTTTATTTCATTTTATATGTACCCATAAACATATGGCCCACACATGATGTATATACACATATGCAGTCAAACCCTACATATAATTTACTTAAAGTGTCTGTATGTGTGTGTATCTAAATTAATATATTCTTTATAATTTGAATCTATAAGATTCAGGAACTTATATTTTATTGCATTGGCTGTATTCTTAAAAAAAAAAAAAAGAACTTCTCACAATCCTAAGATTACCTGTTTTAGAAAGCTGCAGTCAATCTCTAAAACACATGTGAGAGAGAGAGAGCTAATAAGCTGTTTTGTATGAAAAAAAATCTGTAGTTGCTAATAAATTGATCTTAAATATATTTATTGTAGACTTCTATGCTTTAAAAGAAATATAATATATTTAACATTTAATTATAATTTTTTGAATAATGTGTTTAATCTTTCACAAACAGCATCCTTGATTCTCTTGACAAGTATCTACCTGTATAAATAAAATTTATAGAAATTCTAAAAGTGATTCTATCACACAAATACTGTAGAACTCTATTAAATTAATGATTTCTGGAGCAAAAATAACTAAGAATTCTTAATTGAAACAATAATTACATTATTTTAATAATAATTTTTACTTTAAGGAATTTATGAAATTAAAATCTCTGTGTGGAAAGACTAATTTTTCTGAGGTTGGATAATTCCTGGAGTAAAAATTAGTAATTTCTAGGCACAATATAAAATGAATTTGGTAAAGATATATTTGTGTCTAGGGATTGTAGCTCAGTTATATCATAGTAGGTGACTGCTCAATGAAGGAAAAAATAAATATATAAGTTTGTGTTCTGTAGAAGTATATCTACTGTTAATGAATGTTATATTTCCTTTTGAATACTAAGGCCAGAAATACATAGTGTTCTTCTTACCTGATCCAAGAACCTATAATGAAAGTATTTTGTTGATGGTGGGAAGGTTCAGTTATTAGGGAGGCTGCTGTATCAACACCTCCTTCCCACCAAATTGGTAGCTCAAAAGCATTAATAACTCTGTTTCCATGAAACCCAGCACTTGCTTCTGGCCTCCAGCAACACCCTCCACACATGATCTATATACACATATGCAGTCAAACACGAGTACATATAATTTACTTAAAGTGTGTGTATGTGTGTGTATCTAAATACATTCTTTATAATTTGAATCTATAAGATTCAGAAACTTTAAAAAAACAACAAACAAAAAAACTTCTCACAATCCTAAGATTACCTGTTTTATAAAGCTGCCGTCTATCTCTAAAACACATGTAGGCATCACAATTGTTAACATTACAAAGCACGATTATTAAGCATCTGCCTATGAGGGACGCAAGCTCAGTGCCAAACTGAAATAAGCATTAAGCTGCTGACCCATTCATTCCAGAAAATGTGCTGAAGTGTTTTTCCCATCATTGTAATGGAATTGGATTCATCTGTCCACATGCTGGCTCCCTACCCCTCTTCATCAGCGCTGCTTGCTGTGGAGACAGCTGGCCATTGCAATTCATCCTGCATCTTGGTAACAAAGCAATTGTAACTGGTACATCCGGGAATCAACTGCATGACTTTAGCTCAATTATCAATATATTCTAACCAGTAATAAGTACTATAATTGATAATGCCTTTGTTGCTTCTAATTTTATATAGATGGACTTATTTTTTTCAAGTACTTTGCCAAAAAACTTTAGTTTTTTTGAATTCATATGCATAGTTTCACATTCTTATTCCATAGAGCTGTAACACAAAGATTTGCACAAATGGATATTTTTTTCTGGTTATAGTCCAACATAAAAAAAAAAATCAATCTACTTTCTAAGCCTTTGGTCAGTAAGAAAAAGATCCACTTATTTCTAAGTGTGTTCTAGCCTTAACTGTTGTTTACACGTTTAGTTCAATAGCCTTTGGCCTTTCCTTCTTTGTGTGTTAAGGCATGTTTGAGGGATGTTCACTTAAGTTGTATCTTAAATTCAGCAGAGTTTTCAAAACTGTCATATTTTTTTTCCAGAATACATGTGGCATGTGCAACACTGCTGTGCAAGAAGGAAGCCCACAGAGCAGGCCCCACGTGGCTTCTCTGTGTCCTATAGCTGATGTTGTCATCAGATGCTCAATGAAGAATTGAGCAACCGATTACAACATGCTGTTGTCTGTTGACAATAATGAGCAATAGCATTATAATAATGTGTTCAATATCAAAGGGCAATTCAGCAGTGACAACAGTCTTTTTGATGAGGGAACCTCTGTAGGAAAAGTGCTCCTCCCTCAGCACAGAGATTTTGATTTGAAGCCACTTCAGCCCTATTATATAGCTGTCACTTTTCAGTTAGCTTAGGAAATGATAGGTTTTCTCTAAGGGGACCCTTAATTTGGGTTGGCCATTCCTCCAACCCTTAAGTTTGTCCTATGCTCATATCTTCATCTACCATTTAAACTGTCCTCTCATAGCAATGCCTCCTTTCTCTACACATTAGAACACTTTGCTTTAGTTTGCGACAGTGTCTGACCTCTTCTAACCGGTTTCACTGTGTGTGTGTGTGTGTGTGTGTGTGTGTGTGTGCGCACACACTCTTTTAAGATTTTTAACTTTAGGATCCACATTCAAGAAAGGAAATATGGAGTGTAGTATTTGTCTTTCCAGGCCTGGATTACCTCACTCACATACTTTGCCAGTTTGCTATGCTTTCCTACAAATTTAATTTTTGTTGATGGTAAAAACACAAAATAAAACAACAACAACAACAACAAAAACAGTATTGTGTAAATGTGCTACAGTTTGCTTACCCATCTGTTTGATGATGGACACCTCAGCTGATTTCATTTCCTTACTCTTATGAACAAAGCAGTGCTAAATCCAAATAAAATTTCTATATCAAGGTGTGAAGCCCATCGGCTGTATTTCTGGAAATGATACATGCAGGTCATATAGCAAATCTAATGATTTCCACCATCTCTGCAATGTCTATCCATCTACCAACCAGGTATAAGATTTTTCCCACCCCCATATCCTTACCAGCATTTGTGGTCATTTGTTTTCTTGATATCTTACTTTGTCAAGATGGAATTTTAAAGTGCCTTTAATTTGCATTTCCAACGGGCTAATGATATCCAACACTACTTAGAATGTTTATTATTCTCCCTTACTATTTCCCCTTTTGAAAATCACTGTACAATTTCATCTTTCATTTTTTATTGTGTATTTGTTGTATTGGTGTTTACCATTTAAATCCCATATGCATTTTAGGTAATAATTTTCTGTCGGGTGTATAGCTGAGCTTTCAATTTATCTGATCATTTCCGTTATGATATGAACTTTTGAAAATATTCCTTGAGTTCCCATCTGTCAGATATTGGTCACGTTTTCTAAGCATCTATTTTCCTGTTAGGAAATCCTCAGCTATGCCTATATGTTTCAGTGTGTTTGAGTGTACCAACCTGTATTTTCCTTTATCAGTTTCAGGTTTTTGTTTTTATACTGAGATCGTAATCCATGTGCAGTTGACTTCTGGGGGCAGGGGTTGGGGAGAGAGTGACAGTTCTAGCTTCACACTTCAGTATTAGGTGTTCAGTATTCCCAGGACCATTTTTTTATACATTTTTTTAAATCTAAAGTGTAAATTTGGCATGTCTGTAGTTCCACAAACTTATCTCTTGGTCGTCTGTTCCATTCCATCGAACTATGTGCCTGATTTTGTGCCAGTATTAGGTTGTTTCATTGGTTCTTTCATTGTTCTTTAGTATAATTTAAAATCAGTTCAGAATTGTTTTGACTCTGCAATGTCCATTGTTCTTTTATATGCGTTGTATGATATTTCCTACTTCTCCATGAATAGTATGAAAAGTATATAGACTTTTTATTTTGATTGAGTTAAAAATGTAGATTTTTGAGAACTTTGTATTTTTATTTTTATTTTTTGGAAAACTTTGTTAAGGAATATTTATTTTTTATTTTTTATTATGTATAATGTATGTATGTATGTATGTATGTATATATGTATGTTTTGGTTTTTGAGACAGAGTCTCACTATGTAGTTATGTCCTGATACATAGATCTACCTACCTCTGTCTCTTGAGAACTCGGATCAAAGGTGTCTTCTGCTACCAGCAGCTTATAGGTTGCTTCGGATACTTCTCTTGACAGTTTTACTCCACTAATCCACAAGCCTAAGAAGTCTGTTTGTCCTTTAGATTCTCTTCCTTTCTGCATTCAGAATTTTAAAATCTTCCTTTTATAAATCTTCCAGTTTCTTGGATAAATAATACTGTGCAAGTTCTCTTGCAAAATATTTCTGAAATCTACATGAATAATCAGAGGTGACTAAATACTCGAGGATAACATTTATTTATCATATTTTTGCTACATATTTAGTATATAAGAGTAATGATTCAATTCTACCCTCTAGCCACATCATGCCTAGCATCTGTTAAAACACTTGGAAAATCTTAGATGCTTAACAAATATGTATTGAGGAAAGGTAGTGGAATTTTCAAGTAAGAATATCCTTTCTAATTAGAGATTCTTAAATGTATTGAGAGCATTTTATCTATATTATATCTACATCTATATTGAGAACTTATATCAAATCCCTTTCTTCACAGTCAGCTTTTATGCAACTTGTAGGAGTGAATCTACAGCCCCAACTTTCCAGAAGCTCTGCTTCTGAGAAAGGGATTTAATTAGGTAGTATAACTTAACAACTTCTAAGTAATTCTTAAGTTTGACACACTTTTGTAAAAAGAAATACTAGATAAATCACATTCGTCTGTTACTTTTTTGTTCATATAATATCAAATTTTTCACCTTAGGATATTTCCCATTCTTTGAATTTGTGGAAACAGAACAATGTTATGAAATCACTGTACCTTACAATTCATTTGTTAAGTTGAAAACTAAACTGGTCAAGCTATAAAAGTGTGGCCATATTGCACCATATTCTCTTTGTATAATTTAGAATTTTAGTTTTTCATTTGTATGATTTTATTATTATTATTATTATTATTATTATTATTAAATCTGTTTGTTTGCAATCCACTCATGTGCCTCCCATTCCACCCTCCAACAGTTCCTCATCCCATTCCTCTTCCCCCCCTATCTCCAAGAGGATGTCTCCCCGCATCCCAAGGGTTAGGTGCATCTTCTCTCAATGAGGCCAGACCAGGCAGTACTCTGCTATATATGTGTCAGGGGCCTCAGATCAGCTGGTGTATGTTGCCTGGTTGGTGGCTCAGTATCTGAGAGATCTTGTGGGTCCAGGTTAGTTGAGACTGTGGATCTTCCTGTGGGGTTGCCCTCCTCCTCAGCTTCTTCTAATCATTCCCTAATTCAACCACAGGGGTCCCAGGATTCTGCCCATTGGGTAGGTGTTAGTATCTGCATCTGACTCTTTTAGCTGCTTGCTGAGCAACTCAGAGGACAGCCATGGTAGGCTTCTGCCGGCAAGCACACCATAGCATCAGTAATAGTGGCAGGCCTTGGAGCTTTCCCTTGAGCTGGTATGGTTCTTTAGAAATTTATTTTCTTCCCTTCTGGTCTAAAAGTTGAGTTCCTCTTAAACCTCTACTTGTTGTAAATATTAAAATAAAGGAAAAGCATGTTTGTGCTTAACAGGTAGCATTGGGCAATGTGACCGGTTCTAATGAGTTAGTAAGCAGCAGGGTTCATTATCTCTAGATTTGGAGGTCTAATATAGTATCACTCACTAACCTTTTGCATAGATACTGTATCAAAGAGAGGGAGAGGTTTCTTTCAGCAATGGAAATAGGCTTTGTTGTATTTAAAAAAAAATTCCCATAAAAATGTAAAGTTCTAACATCTCAAATTACCTTATGTTCCACGGGAATATTAGGTGTTAGCAGATACTCTGCAGGAAATGAAAAATGATTACTTGAAACCATTTAATTGGAATTCACTCAACAAATACCAAAGTGCAATTTGTAGCCTGATTTGAATGCTAATGCCTGAATTATAGGCATGGAATCAAAGTGCTAGATGCTTTCAGTGCAGAATGCCAGTGCTTAATTAAGTTTTCCAGTAACTGTGCACAGCAATCCGATTCACAGGGAGTGCGTGGATACTTAAGGTTATTTATTTCTGCTATGCAAAGTATTTTTCCCTTGAAATCTTTGTTGGACAAATTGACATTTACCAGGTGGTGAAAAAGTTTACAATCTTGATAAATTCTTTCATTCAAATTAATGTTTTTCTCATCAATCATTTCAAACGTAAATGCCTGGATTATTAAACACACAGTTAGCATTTAAAAGTATAGTTTTAAATGTATGGAGTAAAGGACATTTAATGTATGTGATTTCTTACTGTGTATAGGCCTATACTGAATCAAACTGGTTGTGGTTTTCCAGAATTTTTTGTTTGTTTGTTTGTTAACTGAGAGCTTACATTTCTCTATAGTGCTGAAATATTTTCTATAGATAGGTGTTAAAGTTAACAGTGATGTTTTAAAATGAAGTAAGTTTCATAGCAGATTCACAACTAAATTTAATATTCTTTTGAATTGTCTTAAACATTGAAGTGGATTTTTCCTTAACAAACTGCTTTACCTTACAAAAGAGCATTTAAAAATGTTTGTGGAAGTCAGCTAAATCCTCTAAATGTTATTTTGTATTAACCCAGTTTCAGCATTTCAATATCCCCAGACTTTTCTGTTTTGTGATGTTACCTTTTTACAAAGCTGTTATTCAATGAGGATCCCTACCCATATATAGTTTGAAGATATCAACAAAAGTTCATACAACAATGCTATCATAGTTAGAGTTTAATGGCTGTGAAGAAACACGACCAAGGCAACTTTTATCGACACAACAATTGATTGCAGATGGCTTACATTTTCAGAGGTTTAGTCCATTATCATCCTGGTGGGAAGCTTGAGCGTGTGTAGGAGGATATGATGCTGGAGAGGTGATCTGAAGGCAATAGAAGGGGACTGTACTGGCTGGTTTTGTGTGTCAACTTGACACAGGCTGGAGTTATCACAGAGAAAGGAGCTTCAGTTGGGGAAGTTCTTCCATGAGATGCAGCTGTGGGGCATTTTCTCAGTTAGTGATCAAGTTGGGGAGGGCCCCTTGTGGGTGGTACCATCTCTGGGCTGGTGTTCTTGGGATTTTATAAGAGAGTGGGCTGAGCAAGCCAGGGGAAAGCAATCCAGTAAGAAACATCCCTCCATGGCCTCTGCATCAGTTCCTGCTTCCTGACCTGCTTGAGTTCCAGTCTTGACCTCCTTTGGTGATAATCAGCAGTTTGGAACTGTAAGATGAATAAACCCTTTTCTCCCCAACTTGCTTCTTGGTCATGTTTGTGCAGAAATACAACACCTGACTAAGATAGGAACTGTGTTTCATAGTGGGTATAGATTGAGCATTTGAGACCTCAAAGCCTGCTTCCTTAGTGACACACCTCCTCCAAGCTCCTAATAATTCCACTTCCTTTGAGCTGAGAATTCAAACACATGGATCTGTGGAAGCCAAATTTATTCAAACCATCATGAATGTTTAGGCAAGGTTTGTCTCCAATGAAGATTCAGGCCAGTATGGGGATGAAGTAGTGTGTCTTATTCAGACTTTGTTTACTCCTATATATTCCTTGAGCTAGCGTCCCCAGTGCCAAGGCCAGAATTCTGATTCTAGGCAATATTATCACTCACAACTGTAGCCTGTCAATGCTATAAACAGAACCCTTTGAGATCAATACACTCCTGAATGCTGTCTCACCTGTAAGCTGAAACAACAAGTGTAATCTTTTTTGGGTCAGGGCAGGTTGTGCACTAATTAGGACAACTGCTGTCTAAAAATAGCATAGCAGTCAATATATGTGTCTGTTCTGCTTCAGACGGTTATCACTGTTTTCACGGATGATGCACATTTCAGCCATTCTGTTTCTAGGACCAGAGTGAGTGCAAAGAGCTTCCTGTGTTTGCTCTATAATGTGCTTGCTTTGGCGGTAGAATAGCAAAAGTATCCATGTTAAGCTATATATTCTTCAGCTCGTATTGTACTTTTTCAGTTAGCTAATCCAGTGACTAATGTCATAACATTTAGATGCTTTGCTTTAGTTTAATATTTGCATTGTATGAATAAGAATCCTGCCACAAATGCATGATTCTTGGGTGAATTATGAAAAGTCCATAATAAGTCACAGTGAACATTCTTGTAAAAAGAAAATACCTTGCTTAAAATGGACCACAATGAAGCAAAGCAAAACAAAATGTAAGGAAGACTATGGCAAAAGTTTCCTGAGCCCATCCTTCCACCTGTGCTAAAAATATCAACTTGTATGTTTCCATGATTCCTTAACCATGACCCCCCCCCCGCCCCGAAAATGGCACTATATAGGGATGATGGGATCATTCTCTGCTGCTGGAGAGGTAGAAGTACATGAGACTCGAACAGGACATGAGGATATAACTGAACTTGTCACTGCCATGAACTTCATGGTCAACACTGTTGTGATGAATTCAACCATTGTGTGTGGATTCTAAAGGCAAAGGGAGAAGTTAGTAATTTGACTGATGTCTTGTACCCACTAAGTATAAGAAAGTCAAAAGCTGAAAGGTGGGGAGAAGGGGCTTCTTGGTACTGCAGCCAGGGACTAACTAGGATATTAGCCTTAAGATGGCTCCTAAGCAGAAGTATTCTCAGGACTTTGACCACAAGCCCTTTACAAAGAGAAGGATAGATAATTATTCAATAGGACCCGTAACCAAAGTATGGGACATAGAGAATAATCTAGATAAATCTATAATGAAGCAAATATGCTCTAAGGAGAAAATGCTCCATGAACCTACTGGTAGATATCGCTGGGGAGTCTGATTGATTTTACAGCCATCAGTATGCTAGAGAGTGAAGGGTAAAGGAAGAAGAAGCAAATAATAGGAACATGACATACTGTGTCAAAGAAAGATATAAACGAAGAAATATGGGGAAAGGTATACGTTGGATTATATCTCTATTTTTTAAACTTCAAGAGCAAATAAACTTTTTCAAGTTTCCAGCTTCCAATGAGAAAGTAAAAGAAAATGTATTGACATGATGTGTCATGTCAAACTATAAATGCAAATATGGCAAAACACGTATAGCGAGACATCGAGAAAATGAAGATACCTAACAATATGGAAAAATGGAGGGGTTTGAATGTAGTTGTAGATTATACTATGTATTGTTAAAATGATTATATTTAGGAAGCACTATACTCCAGAACCTCATTAAGGGCTACGAAGTGAGAGAAAGTAAATGTCTTTAATATTTTCCTATTGCCAATATTACTGATGAGGTTGAATAGAACAGCAAATGACAAATACAGAAGTATATGCTCTTTGAGTTTTAGTTTTGCATATTAGTAAAGCACTATATAAAAGGAAAGTAAAATAAATATGAAGGGGTGTTTCAGATATAATTGGAGAGAGTTTGATAGAAGTGGTTGTGAAGTGTGATATCTGAAGGACAGTCATATAGGTGGACTCTCTGAGATATGACAGTGGGTCAAATAACCAATATGTGGTAGAAGAATAGATAATAGGAAGTGTAAAACAGTCTAAGAGGCCAGATTGAATTGTAATCCTTAATAGCCATCCAGGCAAACATGGATGACCATGAGTGTACAAAGGGAGTCCTGGCTGCAAAATATTTAGATGTTCTCAGCGTGCGAATATTAAAATGTAAGCTTATTCTACTTCTAAGCTAAGGGAATTAAAGTTAAATGTTGTGGTGGTTTGAATATGCTTGGCCCAAGGATTGGCACTATTAGGAACTGTGACCTTGTTAGAGTAGTTGTGACCTTGTAGGAGTAAGTGTATGTGCAAGGATCTGAGACCCTCCTGCTAACTGCTTGAAAGACAGAAGTCTTCTCCTAGAGGTCTTCAGATCAAGATTAGAACTCTCAGCTCCTGCCACTCCATGCCTGCCTGGATGCTGCCACGTTCTCACCTATGTGATAATGGACTGAACCTTTGAACCTGTTAGCCAGCCCCAATTAAATATTGTCCTTTATAAGAGTTGCCTTGGCCATAGTGTCTTTTCAAAGCAGTAAAACTGTAACTAAGACAAATAACAAAGTTGGAAGCATCATGGCTGCTCTCTTATTCCCCTTTGCCTTGCTGGGATAAAATATGTTATAAAAAGCAATTTAAAGAAGAAAGAATTCATTTGTCTTGAAGATTGGGGTATAGTCTCTAATGGGAAGGAAGAAACAGCAGCAGGTATTTAGGACAGCAAGCTAAGTAGTATGAGAGTCAAGACATAAATAACAATGAACGCAGTTTTCTGCTTTCCCATATTTCTACTTATAGAGCCCAGTGTCCCAATCAGGGAATTATGGGTACTAAGAGTGGATGGGTCCTCCCACCATACACATGCTCAGATGCCCTCTTTCAGTGACCCTAGACTTTGAAAATTAACCCTAAGCAACATGATTGTTAATTTACAAAAGATCAAGATCTACATGATGACAGACTTTAAATGATCTTGGTGTTCTAAAGATGCCTATAGCTGCTGTTGCCACCACCTAAAATAACTTATACGTGCTTGCTTGCTTGTGTGCTTGCTTGCTTGCTTGCACACAAGTCTGTGCACACATTCACATGCCATTCAGCATGGGCATGCACACACACAAACACACATGCAAACCTTTTTTTTTTCCTGGAAATCCTTAGTACTTAGAGTTTCTGTCCACAATGTCTACATGCTGAAAAGAACCAAGAATAAAGTTAAATAGCTAGGGACTTGGAGGGTAGGCATATTTACTCATGCGTAGTTTGCGAAATTTCATTGGATGTGAAACTCAGCTATTAAGTGAGCTCAAACAATAATGTTAGATTGTTGGATCAGTCATATATTGAGATAGAGAAGGGATTAAAGAGTCGGAGTTCTTAAAAAACTAGAGGAGCAAGATAAAGCTTTGAGTAAAAGGTGTACTTAAAAGTTCCATAGCAACCAAGCTAGGGAAATGAAAATCTTACATCTAACTATCACTGTCTTTTATATAAAGTGGATCATTAGTTCTCAATTTGATCTTTGGATTCATCTCATAGATAATTTAAGACTTGAAATAATGTAGTGGCAGCTGAGTTGATGGCATTATTAAGATGCGGAGACTTTTAAGTACTCTTCTTCAGTATTGTAGTGGTTGGAAGCATGACTGAAGGATGAAACCAAATCCTTAAAAATAACATGAGTCTTACGTACTAATAGTCTGTGACACCTTAACACCATGTAATTGTTTAAGACAAATGGTTTGTGTGAATTGTTATATATTAGTTAAGACTCCTGAACACATTAAAACTAAATTACCAAATCAAAGATAGAGGAGGAGAAAGGGAAATCGAGAAAAGTACTCTACCTAACCAAAATCCATTATTTGTGGGGGTTCAAAATGCACAGTATATAAAAGGGGCAATGTGTTGCATGTAATTAATAAAAAAACAATCAGCACTATCACCATCTACTCTCTGACCGCTGCAATCTCCCTACCCCCATGGCTATCCCCAAGTGGTAGTCTGCCCAAATTCCTGAGGTTTGCTTGCTGTGGAATCTATTCACAGTCATCCCTCCCCTGTGGCTAATCTGCCAAGACTGGCTCTAAACCCCAGCCCCATGTAAAGAAATCTCCAGAGGCTTATAATATATCAGTCAGACTTATAACAGTAAATTATCAAACTCCAAAATGCCCACACTCAAAACTCAATTGGTATTGATACAAGCTGCCTACCAAGATTGGACAAATTTCCCTATATTATTCTACTGCTCCTCTATGCTATCCATAGCTACCTGTGGCTATTTCTTTTCTTCTTTTTTTTTTTCAGTTTTTTTATTTCAATTTTTATTATCTATATTCTATGTTTACATTCCAAAGACTTTCCTCTTTCCCAGTTCCCCCCACCATACGTCCCATAATTCCTCTCCCCCAACTATTCCCCAATCATCCCCCCCCCACGATTTCTCTGTTCTGGGTCTACAAAACTGGATCCAATCTTTTCAGGCCCAGGGTCCTCTCCTTTCTTCGTGGATTGGGTTTGTCTTCCTCTCCTGTAGGTTCCATCTTGTCTTGTCATCTCCATCTCACACTCTGTCTCTTTGTCTATCTCTCTCTAGTCCTCTCTAAAACTCTCAACCTGCCTTCTTTTTCCTCTGCCCAATACAGGCTTTAGCCTTATCTTTCACCTATTCTCACCTACATAGAGACAACAATCTACAGCAGTGCCCAAGAGAGAATAAAGGCAATTCCAGAATAAAAAAAATAGTAATAGTACTAATAGCAATATTGTTTAAATATTAAAATAAGTTGGACCAACCTTCTGATACAATACCCACTAATATAAAGACACTAACCTTTTTGAGCTATAAAACGAACTGATATTTAATAAAAAACACAATGATTTTATAAGAATTTAAGACACAATAAAATCCTAAACCATGTTTGAAAGGATAAGAGGAAAACCCAAATGAAAATGGAGGGCTGAAGGCATTTATACTTATTCTTGCTTATATTTTTTGGTTCCTCTGTGTGTAAGAATAGAAAAAGTAGACCAAACAATAGCTATAAACAGTGAAGTGTTAATGATGCAAATGAATGTACAACTGAGATCACTTGGAAGCGGGTTGCTTTTCTAGGTAGGGTTCTCAGGAAATGGCTGGCCAAAAATGCAGAATTTTAATTGGGAAGTAAATACCACATTGTGAATAAAGCATATTTCTGGGAAAAGCCTGTTCAGGATGAAGAGCCGCCAGTGCAAACACTCTGGAACAGAAGTTTTCATATGTTTTTAGGAGAAGGTGTTTCAACAGATGTCATATTAGAAAACGTTCTGACTACTCTGTAGATTATAGGTTGAGGGAGGGAAGGGCAGAGGCAGAAATTCTGACTGGAAGGCTGTGGTGGGATTTCAGGAAGAAGGTCATGGGATCTTGATCTGGAACAATAGCAAAAGGGTGAGCTGTCCTTTGATTTGACATCCATCTTGAAGATAAATGTGAAATAGATAAGATGAGTTGGCTGTAGAGTATGAGACAGAAGAAAGGTGAATTTCAAGTCTGTATTCTGAGAAAGGGAAAATCAATGAAAGGTGACATTTTTAAAGCACATAAATCTGGATAGAATTTAAAGGGAAAGAGATGTAGAAAGACTTTCGTGGTAGAGATGTGATTAAGAAATCCAACAGGAGATAGTAAATAAACAGGAGACTACAGCCTGGAGTTTAAATCTTAGGCTGCATTTGCAGACTTGGCATGTGTTAGCCCATGACTTCTTGCTAATGTCAAAGTATTTAGAAAAGACAATCTAGCCATGCCTGTGAACAAAAAGGTAAGGCTGTGTTAGGATTAAGATACAAATTGTAAGAAAAAATAGCTTTCATTTACCTATCAATCCTCAAACATGGCAATTAAGTATACAAAATAAAAATAAATAAAAAACCAAAACTCACAGTTTATTTGTTGCAGATTTTTATGAAGTGCTATATTACGAAAATGAATCTCAGATTTTTTTCCTTATTTCCCATTTTTGCAAACAGAGCCCTTTCTATACTATACAACCCAGATGGCTGTCTATTTTAAACTGTACTCAATGTCAGTTTTTATAGAGCACTTTTATTATCATCAAAGCATTTTCTTACCATTCGGCAAACAGATCCTGGCGGAATTTATATATTTTTAAAAGAAGGAAAACCAAAACCAAATTTCAAATCTAACCACCATTATTTTCCTCCTTCAAAATTCCTTCTTAGATATTCTTTCTGTTTTTCCTTTCCTTTTAATTTCGCTGTTACTCACCTTCCTTAATTTAACTTAGCCACTTTTATTTTAGGGCCAATCATTTATATATGTGGTGTATGTGATGTTTATACATGTGTGTTTGGTGTGTAGTGAGTGTTTATGGTGTGTGTTTGTGGTGTATGTGTGATATTTGTGGTATGTGTATGTGTGGGGTGTGTATGTGTGTGTGTGGTATGTATGTGTAGTTTGTATTTGTGTGTGTGTGTGGTGTGTTGTGTATGTGTATTTGTGTGTTGGGATGTGTATGTGGTATGCATTTATGGTACATATATATATGTGTGAGTGTAGTGGATATGTGTGTTTGTATATGTGTGGTGTGTAGTATGTATGTGGTGTATGTGTATGTGTGTGTATGTGTGCATAGTATGTATGTGTGTGATTAACTCATGTCCTAACTCTTGAATACCAGTCACTCTTATCCATTGCGCCATCTCTCTAGTCCCAGAGCTGAATTTTTGAATCTTAATATTTTATTACATTTCAGCTGTTTTCATAATTTCCCAACTGAATGTGGGAATTATGTGTGTCACAGTACAGTTTACCCTCTTTTTCTTCATAATCTTTGCTAGTGTATTGCAAAGTATGTATATTTAGAACTTGGGGAGGTTCACTTAAGCACTGTCTCTTTTGAATATACATTCTATGATCTGACTTAATTATGTTATAATCTTGGTTACATGAACTTTCACCAGTATTTTTCTATGTACATATGATATAGCACTCCTGTGGTTTTCATAATAATTTAATTTCATGGAGCCTCTCAAATATGTTTTTTTATTATTCTCATTTCCCAGTTGAACTACACTTATTATAGACTTTTGTCTTTACGTGCAAAGTTTTGGTATTTATTTTTAGGTCCTTGATTTGCTAGCAAATTGATTTTAGGGTGTTCTAAATATCTCATTTGACTTTCATATGAGCTGGTGCCTGCTAGTGTGCCAACTGTGAAGGTGAAAAAACACTTTCAATCCGCTGCTTTATAATTATCTTTTTTATTGACCATTGAGAGCACTCAGTTTATTTTTTTCCTTCAACCAAAATATATCCTCAATAGTATAACTTTTCTTCACGGGACTTTTTATTTGTTGCTTATGTGCTCTTTTCTAAATCTGTTCCAGTTCTTAAGTATAAATTCAAACACAGCCACCAGAGCTGAGTAACCACAAAGATCAAGATAATCTATTTAAAAGAATTTGTAAGCCATAATGTACCATTCAAATATAGAGCAGCCCTTTATTGCTATAATTTAGGGAAAATGTTAAGAGTTTCATAGAAAAGATTTTTTTTTCTAGAGTCTTACTTCTCAGAGGCTTGGAATGTGTATAGCTTTGTAAAGGAGCATTTCTTCAGAAATAAAGTAGATTTGATGGAATCCTGGCTATTCGCTACACTTTTTATGGGTACAGCTTAAAAAGATATATTTATTTTATCTTGGTTTTTGCTTTGAAAAAGTAAGGATAAAACAATATTATATAAGCTTTCTTCAAAGAACTGAGACAACCTTTCAAAAAATAGTAGCTTTCATTTAGTCTTTAAAACTTTAATATAGCTATGCAAGATAATTTGAACATACAGTTAACCAACTACCTCCTTGAAGCATTTACCTGGAGGCCCCACAAGAACTGTCCCTCCCAATTTTAGGTCTTCTTCTTTCAGTTAAAAAATTTTAAAAATCCCTAATCCTGTTATTGCTGCGTATTTGTAAATGGGAATGCATAGGCACATATGAACCAACTGCAAATCAACTGGCTTCCCATGCCAGGACAGCCACCAGTTATCAGAAACCCCTTAGTCAGACCCTCTCCTCCAGCCATGGTGATATTATGACAGGTATGATATTGCGGAGTTCCTGGGCAGGTACCCAGAGCACCTTTGATTTTATTCATGCAAAAGCCATGCCATGTTTAGAAGACATAATTTTCGATTCCTCTTCCCATATTTCCATCCTCTCTTCCAAAATGATCCCTTAGTCTTAGGTAAGGGAACTTTAATCAACAGTTGAGCACTCACTCCGAGCACTCTAACACTATATGAGTTTGTGCATGAAAATCAGTAAGAGGCTTCTCTGGCCAACGTTGAGACCTTTACAATTGAAGGGTGTTAAACAAAAATTTACAAGACAGTTTAGCAAAGCAATAAAATATTTCACTGAGGCCTATAACCTTCGAAGAGTAGAAAGTTTTGACCAGATTTACAATTCCAGGCCTGGAGTCTCCTTTTTGGAACGGGCCTCAAATATAATCAACAATCTGTTGTTTATTCCCATAGGTAACATACCACTACTGCAACAGTGGTTCCTTGCTCTCTGTTCACAGCATTAAAACTGAATGAACTAAGAGAAGTTGGTACCAGGATGAGGTATTGCTGTGATAGGCCTGAACATGTGGATTTTGAGACTTTGGATTTGGGAAACTATGGAATAGCTTTATGTGGTGCATAATGGGCCTTCCAAGTAAAAATATGGAAGGCATTGGAGCTGAGGGTGCATCTTTATTGTTGAAACCTCACTTTAGATATTTCAGAGGAGAATTTTGTATGTGATGTAGAGATGTATTTTGGATGTTTTGGTAAAGAATGTAGCTGCTTTTTCTCCTTTTCTGTAGAGTCAGCCTGAGGCTAATGTGAAAAGACTAAGATTAACTGCAGTGACAAAGGAGGCCTCAAAACAACCCAGTTTAAACTCTGGGCTGTGGTATCTACTTAAGAAGAACACTTTGATCAAGTGTAACAAGCTTAGAAAGGAAAAATATAAAATGTATGGTTTAAAGAGTAAAGGAGCACTTGGAAGTTCAATGGCGCTAAATCGTGTGTTCAAGCAGATAAAAAGATTAAGGATAAGATCCCTCCCAGCTAGGCTTATTGTCTAAGTGTTTGCAGTGAAACAATTTATAGTTCTATAATTATGACCTGGTTTTTACTATCACTTGGATATAAGAAGATATGACTGTGTGTCAAATTGACATGGATTGACATAAGCATTTGATCAGGATCTTGAGTTATAGTCACCAGGCTTTGGTCCAGTATTTCGTCACTAAGAGAGTCTGCTCCTGCCTTCTTTTTAATGAAGATGTAAAACTTTTGGCTTCTCCAGTACCATGTCTGCCTGCATGGTGCCATGCTTCCTCCCATGATGAAAATAGACCTAACCTCTGAAATATGTAAACCAGGCCCACCTGGATGATGTCCTTTATGAGAGTCGCCTTGGTCATGGTATGTCTTCACTGCAGTGGAAATCTTAACTGTTGGTATACCGGTAACTATGACAAATGTCATTCTGTGTCTGGCATGTTTTCATTTAATAACTCAAGTATTCTTGTTTATTCATGTAGTATATCGCTATTCAAACTTTGGTTTTAAAGTATATCTTTAGGTAGCTTACAAACTAGTGGGTTTCTATAAGTCTTTGGAATACATTAGCAATGTGGTTTATAGATCCACTATTCTCTCTTCTTTTTATCTTTATCACAAGACAGTTATGATAGGCTCCATTCTACAAACATAACAGAGTACCATTGATAGTTTCAGTGATTAGTGCTTGTTTATAGGATTGGTCTCAAGTTGGACCAGTTATTGGTTGGGCATTCCTTCATTTTCTGCTCCATCTTTGTCCCTGCATTTCTTTTAGACAGAACAAATTTGGAGCTGAACATTTTACGTAATTTGGAGGTGGGGTTCGTGACTTTCTCTCTCCACAGGGAGACTGCCTGATTATAGGAGGTGGCCTCTTCAATTTCATGTTTGCACTATTACATATGTAGTCTCAGGTCACCTGCATTGACTGCTGCGAGCCATTCCCTTTTCCTGGTCTCTGGGACTTTGTAGAGGTTCACCCTACCCTACCCACCTCTACCAGCTGCAGATTTCCATTCATTCTTCTGGCCTTTTGGCCCTCTCTTTTCTCTCCTCTCAATCCTGATCCTGCCCTATCCCCTCCACCCCTCCTTTCCAAGACCTTCCCTCTTGTGACTCTTTTATTCCTCCTTCTAAGTATTCTGTACTGTATGCCTATCACTACTTGCCAGTGAGTACATATCAAGCAAGTGCTTTGGGATCTGGGTTACCTCAGTCAGGATGTTTGTTTCTAGTTTCATGTGTTTACCCCCAAAATTCACAATGTCCTTGTTTTTAAGAGCTGAATAGTATTCCATTGTGTAAATGAACCACGTTTTCATTACCCACTCTTCAGTTGAGTGAGTAATAACTGGGTTATTTCCAGTTTCTGGCTATCACAAATAAACCTGCTATGAACATAGTGGAGTATGTGTCCATATGCTGTGATGGAGATTCTTTTGGGTGTATGCCCAGGAGTGGTGTAGCTGGTTCTTCAGTTAGAACCATTTCCAATAATCTGAGAAATTACCAGACTGATTTCCAGAGTGGTTGTACAAGTTTGCTCTCCCACCAGTAGTGGAGGAATCCCTTCCACATTCTCACCAGCATGTGCTGTCACTTGAGATTTGAACTTAATCATTATGATTGGTATAAGGTGAAATGTCAGGGTTGTTTTAATTTGCATTTCCCTGATAACCAAGGATAATGAACTTTTCTTTAAGTTCTTCTTGGCCATTTGAGACTCCTCTGTGGAGAATTATTTGTTTATCTCTGTATCCATTTTTAATTGAGTTATTTGGTTTGTTGGGGTCCAAGTTGTTGAGTTCTGTAGACTTAGTGAGGACCTTTCCCCAATCTGTCAGCTGCCATTTTGTCCTATTGACAGTATCGTTTGCCTTACAGAAGCTTTTCGGTTTTGTGAGGTCCTTTTTTATCAATTTTTTTTATTTTAGAGCCTTGATATTCTGTTCAGTAAATTATCTCCTCTCCCAATGTGTTCAAAGCTATTTCCCTCTTTCTCTTCTATTAGATTTAGTATATCTGTTTTCATGTTAAGGTTCTTTATCCTCTTGGACTTGATATGTATATATTTAATTTATTAAATATATACTTAATATATACTTGATATGCATATATTAATATATATTTTCTTAATTTACTCTTCTCCCACCCTGTCATTTCATCAACAGCCATCTATATCATCCTTTAAATCTTAGAAACTTTTGGTGGAATTGCAAACTAGAATAACTTGACTTGAAATAAATCTGGAGGTTTCCCTATAAGCTAGAAATAAAACTTCCATGTGACTGAATTATATTTTCCTCTGCATGTCCCTTAAGACTTCATAATTACCGGCAAATGCTATAGGTGGATCTTTGTTTTATATCTCTTTATGTGTTTAATTTGAAGTACTTGTGTGTGTTTGTGTGTGTACGTGTATGTGTGTGTGTGTGTGTGTGTGTGTGTGTGTAAAATGAAACTGAAACTAGAGTTGGAACACTGTGAGTATATACACTAAGGCAGGTGAGGTAGCAAAATGTTGATAAAATAGAGTAATATATTTCTGTTCAGTAAATTATCTCCTCTCCCAATGTGTTCAAAGCTATTTACTGAACAGAAATAATATAGAGGAAGAATGCTAGACATCGATCAGCTTTTCACACAGAAACATATTTGCTTTTTACAATATAAGAAACACAAACCTAAGCATGGGAATTCAGCGTATACCTGATCTGAAACTTCTTGTCATCTAAGATGAATGAAATAGGTAACTTTATATAGCTGTTATTTTCAAAAGAAAACACAACTTCCCCTAAACTGGATTAATACCAAACCTGCTGCTATAGAAATCCAGATTATCATGCCATTAGCAAAAATATTTTAAATGATTATGTTTAATAGTGTAATGAAGCATGGCATATCTTATAAGTTTTAACAATTTTTTTTAATTTTTGATATTTTGATTATGTCATCCTTCATTCATTTTCTTTACTCCCACTTTTCTCATAAAACATTATTTTTCTTTTGTATGGTTTCTTATTATGAATTGTTTTATATATATCCATTCCTAAATTTATCAATACATTCTGGTCAGTATGTTCAGAGTTACTTGTATGTATATGATTTCTGGAGAAAAAATTGCAGAATGCCCTGTATCAAACAAATGTGCTTTCCCCCTTTTATGTTACTATTTCCATCTGTTATTGTTTTCATAGCCTAGTACTGCTTTCTGTCTGTTGTTTTATATCATTTAATGTTTCTCCTGCAAAAAAAAATGAAGCTATTACAAAATTTAAGTGCCTATATCTATGGCTTGTGAAGTCATACATCTTGGAGGAGAACTTATAACCACCAATGTCCAAAACCAGCACAATCCCTACCTATGTTGTAAATATTTATCCCAATGCCCAGAGATAAGTATAACCCTCACTCCCCTTCAAGGAAACTTAGGTTTGCAACAGCCAAATGCCATTACTGAACACCACAGTCAGTCAATATTCATAATTGTGGATTTGTATCTATATCTATTATACAAATCCTACATCAAAGGCTCAGAAATTATTCCTGAATAAGACATTGGATTATAGTAAGAGCCAGAGAATCAGGCTTAGAGATTGTTCCCTAGTAATACCAAAGCAAGATACATAAAGTCTCACCAAAGTTGAACTTATGCCTGCCTAAGCATGAGCTCAAAAATGGACTAAGGGAATTGCTTCATTTTTCAACCTTATACAAAGAGTTGTCAGTAACGAAGCATTGTTGATAATGGAAGAAATACATTTTCCATACATACTCTTGTTATATGGAATATACACATGCTATACACATTGCATATACATGTATATACCGATGTCTATGTAACAACAATTAATGAATAAAGTATACATGAATCTGAAAGAGAACATGAAGGGTTTTATGGGAAGCTTTGTGGAAAGAAAAGAAATGAAAATATTAAAAAGAATTTTCTTCACATGGCCCAATAGAAATGAGTCCCAGGACATCTCTTCGTAGCTAGTCTTCGTTTCCACACACCTGAAGTAGTTCTTTCAAGGAAAATGTGTTATATTATGAACTTGAAAGTTGATAAGGTTATTTTTATAATTCTAAAATATATGGATGTGGAAGAATAATTTACATACTTATGTACCATTTCTTTTACTTTCATACTATCATTTTCCATCAGGGCATTTGGTGAACTTAGAGAATAAGCTACTGTTACTCCTTCTCATCCCAAGGTCTGGCTTTCTCTGTTGTCTTGATGGAGTTCAGTTATCTTGGCTTTCAACACCAAATAGGCTGATCACTTCAGCTATCCAAAAACATTGCTTTTGTTCTCTCAATTGATACATTATTCCCAATATCATTCATTCTTCTGAGCTCATTAGAGAACTGAAAACATTTACTATTTAATAATTTACTCTTTGCCTTCTTTCCATTGACTGTCTGCTCTATAGGCATCACCTATAGGAAGTCTCTGCTCATGTATCTGTTCCATCTAGGGATCTTCTTGTCCATTGTCTCTGCTTAGTTGGTCTAGTCTCTTTGTGTATATCCTTGTAAAATATTTTCTTAGAACCATAAGAATAATCTTGTAAATTTAAAATATGTTTGCTTCCCAATACTTTTAGATTCAAAACATGATTAGTCAGCTTTCTGTTGGCTGGACCTACATACTGGCCTCAGCTCACCTTGCATGTTTCCTTCTTTCTGTGGTGTGAGCTCCCTCTGCTTGCTTCGTGTCCCGTTATGAAATCACACGTTCCCAGATTTATGGGCTTGAACTAAATGCTTTTATTTTTTTACGAAGGATCTTAACTAAATTTCTGGTTTACTTTTGGCCTCAGCTCTTATGCCAAATTTTCAAAGAAATCTTTACTTGGCATTTCAGGTAAAGGTCCCAAAAAATTGGTTCTGCCATATATCCACTTTCTGTTGTCTCCAAATATTTGATTTCACCAGAGATTTGTGTCTTTATTGATGACAGACTGGAAATGTCTCCGATTTTGTATAATATGTGCAGTATAAAATATTTTAAGTTACAAAATGAAGGAGAGAAAATAAACCAGTGATTTTTTTTCGTTTGAACTTCAGTGACAACCAAAATACGTAATACTAACAGACAACTTGTGAGCTTTTGTTCATGCTCTACTGGCTGTGTATTAAGATAAACTATAATTATCCAAAATATGTATTGGAATGTTGATTTTTGTATCTGAGACAGATAGATATTGGTAAGTTGTTGGAAGACAGACTTTTATTGAATCATTTACTCTTGCATAATATAAAGAGAACAGTTTGTGGCTTCACTTTTCACTTAGTAAAATAGCAAAACTTGGATATATTTTTAGAATTTTTTTTATTGAAACATATCCTAGCCCTCAGACTCATTTTTAATCCAACATAACCTTGGAATTTCTGCACCCTTTCTCCAAAATGCTTCCATTGTAGGCACATATCATCACACCTAGTATATTTATTTTATTTCAGCCATGAGTTTTTGTTAATTAGAAGTTAAATAGCTATTACTAATTCTGGTCACTGGATTATAATGTTCCTCTTGTTACAGGGTAGGGTTTGGAACCCTTTGCCCTTATGTAAGTGTTTTGCAATGACTGGCTTTCTCTTTTAGTAACTTCAGTGACAACATGTTAAATTATAAATGTTCTGAGAATGTTTTCATTTTCTTAATGCCTTAAAATAGCCACAATTAGTAAAAATGTTTTATTTTTCTACAACTTATGAGTAAAGAGACCTTTCACCAAATCTGTGACTATTACTAACCTAAGGCACTCCTCTGTCAATACTGATGTTAGACAGACTCAGCTCTATCAACTGGCTGCTCTGAATATTTCAAAGTTATCCAAGTTGTGTCATACTAGGGCATTGACATTTCCTAAGAACTGAAAACAGTGCTATAAAGATAGTGCCTGAAAACAGAATTCCAAGCCTAAAAATCTTCCTCCTATATGAAATATAAAAGAAATAGAATATTAGTCATATATATTTATTTTGAAGAAGATTTTCTCTTTGCCTTGTTAATTTCAATTCTCATGTGAGATTTTATTGATAATTAAAATTATTAAATAAGTATTCTGAAATTAATTAAAATAATTAAAACCATTGTTGGGATTAAATGACTAGTATATGGGAAAGCTCTTTCAACCTTTTCAAAATAATGTCACAAGAGCAGTGTTCGGTAAGTCAGCCTTGGCCTAAATCATGAATTTCCTGTAAATTGCTTGTTTAGGGAGTATTGTTCTTCTGAAATTTCTCTTTGAACAAATAATATTGATCAGGAAAATAACTAGATGACCATATGTACAGGTGTTTATATGTGTTTGACCTTAACTTCGAAATATATGGCTCAAAAGACCCAGTTGGTACTACCCAAGCTTCATCATTACAGATGGCTCCTCTTGTAGACTAAATACATATTTGTGAGCAATAGCCCATGCAATAGATGTAAACTTGCCATTCATCACTTAGAAAGTGGAACTCTTAAAAAGAGATTTAAGCAGGAAGTATGGAAACAAAGACCCATTTGTTTTTCTCTCAGTTTCTTGTTGATACTAGAATATTACAGTTGAACTTCAGTTTAAATGAATGATTGCATGGAAGTAAGAGTTATTTATTCCATGACAGTTTACCACACTTTATGGTGTGCAGAAGTATATCATGGTCTACATGCCCCTATATTTTTCATGACTGATTTTGGACCACTGTCCTTATTTGATTTTCAGAAAATGTTGACCAGAGACTATTTGTCCTGTGATGTGCTCATACATGGCAGGATGTTCATGTGGGTACGTTGCAAATAAGAAACAGATGGTGGCTTAAATTACCTAGTATTTGTTATGTCCCTTTAAATATTCTATCCATGTAAGGATGCTTAAGTTTTCCTGACTCTATCTTTTTTGATAGTTAAAGAGGAAGCACATTTATAAATCAAATTTTATGACAATGAGAAATTGTGTGTGTGTGTTGTGAGTATGTGTGTGTGTGTGTTTGTGTGTGTGTGTGTGTGTGTGTGTGTGTCTACGTGTATGGATATCAAAGAGGATGTGTGACCAGCAGAATTTTTTAAGAGCAGAGAATCAGTTTTTGAAGATGTATTTATTTGTTATATTTACAGCAGTCTGCTTACATGTATGCTGGTGTAACAGAAGAGGGTACCAGATCTCACTGTAGATGGTTGTGAGATGTTGTTGATGGGAATTGAACTCAGGACCTGTGGAAAAACAGCCAGAACTCAACCTCCGAGCCATCTCTCCACCCCTATTTTATTGGAGTATTCCAATATGAAGGCCCTGGGATTAAACTTGAGTTGTCAGTCTTGGTTCTTCAAACACTAAACAATTTTGATAGCCCTATTTGTTTTTGGTCTCTCCTTTTCTTTCATTTTTTTCTTTCTTTCCTCCTTCCTTCCTTCCTTCCTTCCTTCCTTCCTTCCTTCCTTCCTTCCTTTCTTCCTTTCTTTTTATTTAAAACTTCTTTTCCATAGGAATTATTTGTAGATCATGTTTTCCTTTTCCCTAACTCTCTAAGTCAATTCTTCTCACCTCCAACCTCCCAGCTTTATTCTCTGTCTCTCTGTCTCTCTCTCTGTCTCTCTCTGTCTCTCTCTGTCTCTGTCTCTCAACGAGACAAAATGACACAAAACAAAACAAGACTCATGAAAACAAAATTGAGACTAACATACAGAAAAACAATTACAAAATAAATGCCAAAACAGAACAAAACTCCCATAGTAAAACCAGTGACTTTGTTTTCCATCGGACAACTGATGGGTATGGGTCTTGTCCTGGAGTATTATTGATATACCCAGTGTCACTCAATAAAAAATAACCAATTTTCATTTTTTCAGAGGATATTGGTTGCAAATTACTCCTTCACTATGGATGAGTTTCCATATCACCTTCCTCCTCTCAGAGTTGGGTTGCAGGCTGGCCCAAGCTTCCTTTGTTTTCTGTCACAGCCATTGTGGGTCCTTATGTGCATCACTCCTGTTGTGTTTTGATGACATCGCTTCCTTCATGTCATCTATCACTGCTACTTTTTGCAGCCCTTCTGCCTTTTCTTCATCATAGATCCCTGGACCTTGAAGGAAGGGATTTGATAACAGCATCCTGTTTGGGACTGAATCCTTTATAGTCTTTCACTGTCTCTCTATTAATTCAAGCATACACTTTTCATATGAAGGCTGAGTGAGGCTGCAAATGTCTCAGTCAAGTGTGCCTACTGATGATCCATGGTTGAGAGTGGTTCTATGTGTCTGCAGGTGTCACAAAGAAATGATATCCAGTTAGAGGGAAAGCCCGAAGGCAAAAGTGGTTATTATTTTCTTTTTAGGAACCGTAAATACAAATTTGTTTTTAAACATATGGCAAATAACAGCATACAAGCTAGTGTTCAGGAAGACTCTTGGAGGTTCACTTTATTTTTAAGAACTGAATCTACTATGTAAAAACTAATTAATGCAGGGAATAAAAAAAAACAAGTCTGGTGAGTCAAAGGCTCACAACTTAGAAAATGCTTTAGGATTGAATTTATTAGCTTCTCTGAATCTGTTATTTCCTCTGGGCAGAGCTGTAGCTTCACTTGGATGATTTGTTGAACAGTCTTAAAAGTGATTTTCAGCCCAAGACCAATAGTCCAGTATAAATATAGCCATGGCTTTGGGCAGCAGTAACCACTCTGGGCGTCAGCTGACCTTTATTACAGCGTTCAAACTGCACAAGGACTTCAGGCTCTCAGGACAGGCTCCTCATTTGTGCTTTCAGCACTCAGACTAATAAAAATTCTTTATGGCTGTACATTAAGTTATTTATACCGCGCCTGTTCTTTCTGATTTACATAGAGCCCCATTTTTCACTTGGTTGAAGACTTTGTTTTTAGCTTTCTTGTACTGTAGTGACAAACTGTGAAGTTTATTTTCTAATTAACTTTTCTTTCTATTTTATATGTGTGAGTGTTCTGCCTGCATATATAGCTATGCATTGTGTACATATAGTACCAGTGGAAGGGAGAAGATAGTTTTGGGTCCCCCAAGAACTTGAGTTTCAGATAGGTGAAACCTATCCTGTGGATGCTGGCAATTGAATCTGGTCTTCTAGAAGAGTAGCCAGTGCTCTTAACCAACGAGTCATCCCTATAGCTCCTAAAGTATAGTTTTGAATGTAAACTTCCTGTTGATTTTCTTCTCAACCAACAGAAACTATTTTGAGCTTGCGATGATATTAATTTTTTTTCTTACCTGAGATTTTACTTAAGTTATTGCTAAGAAAAATATAAAAATGAAAAGTCAGGGCAATTTTATAATTTTTTATATTTGTTTTTAAAGTTAACTCTTTTAAATTTTTAATTGGATATATTCTATATTTACATTTCATTTCCCTTTTCCTGGTTCCCTGCCCCCCAAAAGTCTCACATGCCCTTTTCCCTCCCCCTGTTCCCCCATCTACCCGTTCCCACTTCCCTGTTCTGGTATTTAAAGTTAACTCTTTTTAAAAAAAGATTTATTATTTTATGTATCTGATCCCTTTACAGATGGTTGAGAGCCACACCATGTGGTTGCTGGGAATTGAACTCAGGGCCTCTGGAAGAGCACTGAGTGGTTAGCAGTCAGCATTCCTAACCACTGAGCCATCTCTTCAGCCCTAAAGTTAACTCTTATGTAAGAAAAAAACAGAGATCACATGAAGGGACGCATGGCTCCAGCTACATATGTAGAAGAGAATGGCCTCTTCAGGCATTAATGAGAATGCCATGTCAGGAAAGTGGGAGGGGGATATTGTTAAGCAGGGGGAGTGGGGATGGGATTGGGCGTTTTCAGAGGGGAAATGAAGAAAGAGTATAACATTTAAAATGTATATAAAGCAAATATTGGATACAAAAATCTTGAAAAAAACAAAAAAAATTTACTCTTTTTATAATCTTCTTTTGGCAAAACCAGTAATATAGAGAATGATTGGGAAACTAAAGAAAACTTGACCCCTTTGTCACTGTAACAAAAGTTTAAATGAAGAAATATTTATATGTGTATAAAAGTCATGAACATGACTATGCACATGTGATGATACTCCTTGAAAGACCCATAAATATTTTTAAACAAATACATATACACTCACACTTCATATGTATAGTCCATATGTACTTACCATATACTCTGCACGGACACATGCAATCCATCTATACATGAACACATACTCCAAATATGTACACACACTCTCCATATTCATGTGCAAACTTCATAGGTATGCACATGCACATACACACAAACATACACTCGATATGTACAGATTACATAAGCACATGAACAGCCACACATAGGTTCATTCCTTTTATGATTTCCAGATGCATCTTTCCTGAGAATCTTTCATTAATTTGTGTTGCTTCTCATTGGTAAACTCCATCTAGGAATATGCAATACATCTTATTGAATAGCATAGTAGACATTGTTAGGTTTTTTTTGGTCTGAATATAAGCATGGGTATTGTGGAGTTAACTGTCCTCATAAGTTACATCTTGGCATGAGATTCAAGTGTGCAGAAGGCTGCTACCAGCAACTATTACCAGATTCAAGCATCAGTACAGCTCAACCATAATTCTGGGAAATTAATGTGGGGAAAATTAGAACATTAAAACATTCTTCCACCGTGTTTTTGCCTGGAGAAGAAGTTTGTGTGCTTCTGGCCTTCCCCTATTGGATTAAAAGGACATGGGGAACACAGCAGTCTATCCCTGTAGGGAAGTGGTGTCCCAAGTCTAAAGAATTTTTCAACCTGTTTGCACTTAATGAAATTCTGTCACCTGATTCCACAGGCCAGTTGCTCGAATCTACTTGTGGGCCACGTTTACATTTCTTCTTCTTTTTTTATTAATCATTCCATTTGTTTACATTTCAGTTGATATCCTCCTTCTCAGTTAAGGCTCCACAAATCCCCTATTTTACGTTTGCCCTCTCTCCGCTCCCCTTTTCCTCTATGATGGTGCACCCCCACCCACCCACCTGTCCTCTCCTGCTTTACCACTCCAGCATCCCCCTATGCTGGGGAATCAAACTCCCACAGTACTAAGGGCCTCCCCTCCCATTGATGTCAGACAAGGCCATCTTCTGCTACCTTTGTGTGTAGAGGCATGGATCTCTCCCTGTGTACTCCTTGGTTGGTGGTCTAATCCCAGGGAACACTGGGTAATCTTATCAGTGACATTGTTCTTCTTATGGTGTTATAATCTCCCCCTGTTCCTCCAGTCCTTTGGTCAGCTACCCCACTGGGGTCCCCAAGCTCAGACTAATGGTTGGCTCCAACATCCATATATGCATTGGTCAGTTGCTGGCAGAACCCCCCAAGAAACAGCCACACCAGATTTGTATCATCAAGTGCCTCTTGGAGGAAGGGCCCATTGACGACCACCACACTTGAAGATCCATCCTGTCTGCAGACACCAAACCTCTTTTAAATTTTCATTGGTAGAAATCTTTCCTTTAGGCTGGAAAGATGGCTCAGCAGTTAAGAACCCTGGCTGTTCTTCCAGAGGTCCTGAGTTCAGTTTCCAGCAACCACATGGTGGCTCACAACCATCTGTAATGGGACCCGATGCCCTCTTCTGGTGTGTCTGAAGGCAGCTAAAGTGTACTCATATAAATAAAATTAATAAATCTTTTTTAAAAAGAAAGAAAAATTTTTTTCTTCAATATGTTCTTAGTCACACATAAAACGACGGCTGGCATAGATTTACTCTTTCTATAAAAGGGGATTTATCAGTTTGTGTTTTATGCCTGAGCGTGTTCTAAGTTTTGCTTTCTCTATATGTTTGGCAAAAGCATGTTGATGCCTCTCTTTTTGCTTTATATTGGAATCTGGAAATTTCTCCCAAAGGATGTGACAGTTATGAAAAGATACTTTTTCACCTCCATTTCTAGGGCTTTAATTATAATCTTTATATTCAATTATTTCAGTATCAGTTATCTTAGATTCTTCATTCTATTAACCCTTAGAAATACATTATACTTCCTCCCCAATTGTTCATACCAGTAAAAGGGCATTTTTCCTGTGTTTTTGAGTGGGAAAGCTTAGATATATAAGGGTTATTTTTTATTCTAGACATTTTAACATACACAATCTACAAATACTTTGGTTCTTTCTAGTGGCCCCTTAATTTATACTGTCATAAACTTTGTGACAACAGGAAGATGAGAAGCTTATATGTCTTACATCTGGTTGTTTTCTAAACCATCCATCCCTGGCAGCTAAACTGCCATTTAACAAATACAGACAGAATGGTGTTGCCATACTCTTTATATTTTAAAAATAGAAAAATATTTATTTTATTTTTTAATCCCTTTTAGAGTTCAGACTTCATTCCCCTCCTGGTCTGACCCCAACCACTGCCCGTACTATACCTGCCCCTCCAGTCTCCAAGAGTATGTCCCCACCCAGCACCGACTCCCCACCAGGCCTCCCTACTCCCTGGAGCCTCATGTCTCTTGAGGGTTATGTGCATCTTCTCTCACTGAGGCCAGACCAAGGTGCCATAATCTTAATTCTCATTACATTTATCCCAATCCTCTTGAGATGTGTAAATAAAAGTCATTGATTATAAATTTTCTCCACAATTTCCATACTAATTATTACCAGCATTCTTGACCTGTGTTCTTTGCAAAATAATTTGTCCTTTTGAGTTGTTACTAGGATTTTTTTATATATGATTTATCTCTTCAGTCATGCCACCTGCTTTCTTCTCTTGCATGCTTTCTGTCTCTTTTCAAAGCCTGAAGTACGTTTTCTTCTGTGAGATGTCTCTCTTTCACTGAATCCTGACCCATATCATTTTAGTATGGCAGAATAATATAACATTTGAGGCACTGCTTTGCATGTTTATATTGTACTGGTATTTACATGAAATGGTTTTGGTGAATTCACCATACTATTCCTGATAGTAGGGAAACAGGTAATTTTAAAATTTATATAGATCACTTTAGGGGAAAACTAAAGAAAAAATTTAAAACTATTAAAAATGTTGTGATATAAGCGAGTGCTATCACAGAGAGAACAAAACTAAACATTTTACCTCAAATGTGTTTTCACTGATTCATAGTAATGAATAGGTTGATCAGTTAATACATTGCCTTTTCCTACTGTGGTTTAAAAGGTATTTTATTTTAAAAAGTAAAATAAATGTAACGGCTTTGCTGATGGTAAATAGAATTGGTGTTTGTTTATAAAACATCAAACACTTCACATTAGTGAGCTTAGATGTTCATTTATTTGACTCCTGTTACAACTTCTCATTATCTTGAACTGTAATGGTTTATCTTTATTTTTACTTAGTTTAATCTACTTAAGTCATCATTCTGCCCCACAGCCTTATCTTTTTTTTAATTTGTCTTTTTTTTTAAAATCCCACTAGAAAGCATCTATCAAGACAAAGTACATTTTCTTAATTTTTATGGATGAACATAAGCATGTGATAACTGTGACATAAAACACAAGCAACAGAGACAGGAGAATGCTACACAATAACTATTATGCACTCTCCCTACCATGAAGATGAATTCTATGCCTTTCATCTCTATGTATTAGTAATAACAAGGCTTCATAATCATTTGTGTCTATACAAGTTTTCCAGAATGTTTAATGGTTATCATTATGCTTAAATATTATTTATGGAGGAGGATAAATTTCAATCCTGTTAAGAAATATATTTTGCAGGATAGCCAGCAGACAACATGGATTTATTTAAATTGAATTTTATTATGTAGGAAAATACACTATTTTGATATGCTATGAGTAGTTTGTAATCTTAGGTAATTTCTTCTTTGCATTTATAACTAAGTGGGTGAACCAAGTAGATTAGAAAGAAAGAAAGAAAAGATGCTATTGGAGCCAATGTTGCTAAGTCAAAAAGAACATTTCTTTTCATCTTTTCTACTAGAAAAATAGTGTCTATCATGCACAATGCGTTCGTTTAATCCCCCAAAAGATCTCTCTCCATGATGATAATAAAAAAATTAAAATAGTGAGAAAAAAACTAAATGAAGCTGATGAAACAGTAGAGAGATGGCTTGTTACCTAAATAATGCCTAAGAAGTGAGTATCCTTTTCATATTAAACTATATTTGGAAGTTGTCAAAAACCTATTTTTCTACTCTACTTATTGCATAGTAAGACCTAGTTCTTTTATAGTTAATGTAAATGAGATGTTTGCTTAGTTGTGTTATTTTGTTGTTGTTGTTGTTGTTGCTACTGCTGTTTCATTTTTTAACCAAAATGACTTTTAATGAGATCGAACAGATTCCAGTTTACAAAATAATGGGATTTTAAATGTTTTAATGAGTTCTAATGCTGACTCCCCTTTTCCACTCAAGTACCAAATATTCTGATTCATGTTTAATACAATCATAATCCTCTAAAAATATGTCCTGTTTGTCGAGCTTCCATGTGAGTAGGACCACACAGCTTCTGTGCTGATCCACTGTGCAATGCTTGTGGTGAACTAATGTACTTTGTTAGTTGTGACCAAAATTTCTAATCACTTCTGAATAATGAGGGAGAACTATGGATATTTGTGGGTCTGTAAATGGGATAGTAACTCTGGATAAACTCTACGGGGATTTAGGTAGAGTTAAACTGATGTAAAAAAGAAATAGTATATAAATTGTGACATTTTAACATTCATTTTTTGATCCTTTCAAACAACAAAACATGTACAACCGTGCACCCAGGGCCTTAGAGTTTTTTACCATGTAAATATTTCTTATTTGTATAAATTACATTTATCATTTACTTTGTGTGTATCTTGCGTGCATATCTACAGGAATATCAGGGCATAAGCTTACTGGGGTTGACTTCCTGTTGATTTAAGAGCTCAAACTCAGGTCTTTGAGCTGTTGTTAAGAGTCTAAGCCTGCCAAGTTACCTTGCTGGCTTAAATTCTACTTAAGAAATGATTAAACCAGAGATATTTTGTACTGGGCATGAACTAAGGTATAAAGTGTACAAGTAAATGTTGGAGTAAATGATTATAAAATAGTTACAAAGCACAACTGTGGACCTTAATTATCTAGTTTAATTCACAAAACCTTAATCATTTGAATTAGACTTGAATGGAATTCAGTGGATGTGGTTAATTATAAATAGAAAGAAGAGATCCAGTTAATTTCACATACATTATCTCATTAAAATGAAATTAAAAGTCTCGATAAATTCTGTCTTATATCAAGTACTGTCAAATGTCTTTTAATATATATGGAACCCTGAATCTTTTGATTGTCTATGGTCAGGTTGGCTTTTGTATTGTAATAGGAAACATCAGACCAAGCAATTCTTTCAAAGAGGTCACTACTTTGATGTTGAAATCCTTCCCCAGAAAAGTAATGAATATTTTTCCATTGCCAATTTACCAGGAATTCATTGTCAGTTTCTGTAAATGATGACGGTGAAACATCTAAAGGTCAACTATGATTAAACTTGTCAATAGTTAACGAATATGGGTCTACATTGAAAATTGCCCAACTCTGTTTGCAGGCAGAAACCTCTCTGTTCATTCTTGCTGTTTCAACAGCTGAGGGGAATAGACCACAGCTACTTATTAACTCATGGATGGTTTGATCTTTCTATCTGTCTATCTGTCTCTATATCTATCTATCTATCTATCTATCTATCTATCTATCTATCTATCTATCTATCATCTATTATTTATTTTTTCTAAATTTTTATTGCAATTTAATTCACTGCATCATTAATAAGACATATGACTGCTGCTCCTTGCTGTATCACCAGGCTTCCCTACTGTTTGCACCACTATGCCTTTTTCTATAAACTCTGACTTTGGTAAATTTTTCTCTTATAACATAAAGGCTGTGGATCTCTTTCTTTCTTTCTTTCTTTCTTTCTTTCTTTCTTCCTTCCTTCCTTCCTTCCTTCCTTCCTTTCTTTCTTTCTTTCTTTCTTTCTTTCTTTCTTTCTTGTTATTCTAGTTTTATCAAATAGAAATAAAAGGCTCTATTTAGATTTCAGGTATCTATAAAATGCCTTAGTGACTAAAGGTATTTGCTACCAAATCTACCTACCTGAGTTTTTTATCTGGGATCCACACGGTAGAAATAGAGACTCTACTTTTGTAAGTTGTCCTTGACCTCTTCAGACACAGACACACACACACACACACACACACACACACACACACTAAATAAATGAAATATAAAAATATGAAATCTGTTATAGTTAATTCTTCTGTGTATATATTTAATGATTATATTAAACTCATTTCTATGCTCATATTTCATGTAGGAATTGGAAACAATTAACAAAATTATTCAGAGGTTAATTTATCATTATTATTTGCTAGGTGCTTCATGGAACATTTGCTTAATTCTCGTAATGGCTAATGACGATGTTAATATCATTGCATTTCTTTTTCAATTGATTAAGAAGTTAAAATAAAATCAGAAATTTATCTAGGTACCCACAGAGGTAGAAACAAGGCTTAGATAACATCAATATATTTACCTAATGTCACAAACTTATACAGTTCCTCATGTTGTAGTGATCCTCAATCATAAAATTATTTTTGTTGCTACTTCATCACTGCAATTTTGCCACTTTTATGAACAATAATGTAAATATATGTGATTTCTGATAGTTTTAGGTGTACCTTGTGATAGGGTCATTTGATGTCCATAGGGGTTAAGAACTGCTGGTTCATTTGATGAACTAGTATAACGCAATTTTTCAATACAGCTAGTCATTGCTTTAGGGTCTTTCTGTGCGTTTATGATATAGGTGTATGTTCATCTGCATGAGGCAACAGATTATGTCCCTTGTCATGCTCGCTTCCCACATTGTTTGAAACACAGCCATCTCTTGTTCAGTGCTGTATAGAGCAAAGTAGTAGGCCCTTGAGCTTCTGGGAATTCTGCAGTCTATACCTCCAGTTTGCATTTCCCAGGTAAACTGGATTAAATTAACACACATATTCCAATTGTGTATAGTTCTTATGTGAGTTCCATGATCTGAATACAGGCCATCAAGCTTTCAAAATGAGAGCCTTATGATTACTCTGATACTATTTCTTATTATGAAATGCAAGTTAGACTTTATGGCAGCTACTAGATTTACACATGAAATGCAATCACTGATAAGTGGATATTAATGAGCCCAAAAGGTCTGATTACTCAAGAAACAATTAGCAAATCAAAAGATTCCCAAGAAGAAGGAAGGAAAGGACCCTGGTCCTGAAAAGACTGGATACAGATTTGTAGGAGAGTATCAGAACAGAGAAATGGGGGGGGGTGTAATTGGGGAATAGTTGGGGGGGAGAGGACTTTTGGGACATATGGTGGGGTGGGGACTGGGAAAGGGGAAAGCCTTTGGAATGTAAACAAAGAATATAGAAAATAAAGAAAAAAATGAGAAAAAAAAAGAAGTTACTTAATTTGGACCTAGGGATTATACCCCACCTTTGACCCTTGCATTCTTAGATAAAACATAGACTTTATACTTAACAATAACCCTTGAACAGCACAAGAGCTGGACAGATACCTACCCTCTATGCTATTAGAGCCTACTTTCCTGTCAATAACCCTGAATTACTACTTATGACTTATAATGTGCTATCTGGGCTGCTCTTAACTTCAATTTGCCAGCACGCTATGCCAAGTTTTTATTGTTCACCTAACCAATGGCTGCTTTTCCTTCTTCCTTCTCCTCACCTTCTTTTCCTCCTCTTGATTCTATTCCCACCCCAAGCCCAGGAAACCTAAACCCCAACTATGACTCTTCTGCCCAGCTATTGGCTTTTGGTATCTTTATTTATCAATCAGAATTAACTTGGGGTCAGACACTAGGTCTTGGAGATCTGCCCATAGCATTACAAAAGATGGCAAAATGAAACCTCAGCCGTTTCATATAAATTATTTTTATGAAAGATTTTCAGAGTATACTCTTATTAAGAATATGTATTAATTTTTAATATTCCACTAAATCTCTATAATGAATTTAATTTTATGTATATTAAATAAATAAAACATTTAGTAGAAAGGGTTGAATGCTTATGTTTTTTATACTTTTAATTGTAAATTATTTTAAAAGTTTAAGCAAATAATAGAGGATAGTAAATGTTTTGTTATAAGTAGAAAAGTTGTAAGAGAAAAAGCTATCCAGTAGCATAACAATATTAAATTTGAATTATAGACACTGAAGTGGTAAGATAATTAAAAATATTCTATTTTAGATACTGTTAATAAAAATGCTTTGTAAAATTCTTTAGCTTCCTTAAATTGAGGATATAATTAAAGGTTTTAGCCTTTAATTTAGCCTGTACCTAAGTAATTGAAAAGTTCTATCTTTTTACTTAAAGGAAAATATAATATTTTTGTTATGAATATGTAGTATTTGAGGACAGTGCTTTTATCAGTAAATTTGTTACATAAAGCTACTCTGCATAGAGATACAAAATATGAAACATCAAATGTGATGAGAAAAAAACCATGTTTCATTTAATAATGGCAGCTCTGATTCTGTGAATGAAGTGATAGTTATCTATATTAAAGTATATTTTCATCATCTAATAGTTTCAAATCCTTGTAAGGTGTTTTTTTAAGATTCAGAGCTGTAGGTTAAATGGTTACACAATAAATTTAGTATTAAATTTTCTGTACTATATAATAAAAGCTGTTTCCAGTTTTTCATTTGTATTTGCCTTATTCAGTTCTAATAATTGATCTATTTAGCTATCTTGAGGGCACTATTTCTTGATGGCTTTCTTACAATTGGATGAATTATTTTAAATATGAATAATCTAAACATGTACCTAGATTGGAGGATTAGCAGAGAAATAAACAAATTACAACTATTTCTGAAAACATTCTCTTGTGTGGTCTGTATGCAAAACAGTTCATTTTTTATAAAAGTATAAAAATGCCATGTTGCAATGTTGACTCTTTCTAACGGGGATCAGAAAATGAGACTAGGAGGTTGTTGTACAATTAAAGCACTTCAGTGTCTGACATTTTGTAATATTCATAAGTTGACATTTGCTTTAGTTTTAAAAATGTTTAGATTAAGTAAAATTTTAAAATAATTATTAAGATAGAATGAATTTTGGGATGTTTTAAAAATATAGTATTCATGTTCTAGTTTATAATTTTATAGGCTTGTACATATTTCTGCAAAAATTTTCAAACCTAACAAAAAGCCAAGGATGCACTACACACACACACACACACACACACACACACACACACACAGCCCTGACAATGAGAACAAACTGTTAACATTATAGGTCATTGCAATGATCCTTTTTTTTTATTGGATATATTCTATATTTACAATTCATTTCCCTTTTTTTTGGTTCCCCACTCCCCCCAAAGGTCCCACATGCCCTTTTCCCTCCCCCTGCTCCCTCATCCACCCCTTCCCACTTCCCTGTTCTGGTATTCCCCTACACTGATGCTTTGATCCTTTCCAGCACCAGTGTCCACTCCTTTCTTCTTGTCAGACATCATTTGGTATGTGAATTGTGTCTTTGGTGTCCCAAGATTCTAGGCTAATATCCACTTATCAGTGAGTGCATACCATGGGTATTCTTTTGAGATTGGGTTACCTCACTTAGTATGATGTTCTCCAGCTCCATCCATTTCTCTAAGAATTTCATGAATTCATTGTTTCTAATGGCTGAATAGTATTCCATTGTGTATATATACCACATTTTTTGTATCTATTCCTCGTTGAGGGACATCTGGGTTCTTTCCAGCTTCTGGCTATTATAAATAAGGCTGCTATGAACATACTGGAGCATGTATCCTTATTGCATGCTGGGGAATCTTCTGGGTATATTGCAGTGATCCTTTTTTAATGTTGGTAGTTATTTCATTTTCTGTAAAATGTAAAACAAACGTTTTCCTGACAATGCTGGTTCATATTATCCTGGGTGAGTCAATGCAGTATTGTAGAATTTACTGCCAGGATCACATACAGGACTGAAGTCCTAGCATTGGGTTAGTAAATATTTAAATTAATCATTCAAATATTTGTAGAATTTGTAAAAAAATAATAATATAAAATTTAAAAAATATGTAAAAATGAATATGTAATTGAACTATTAGATGCAGCTGGTACTTTTGAACTAATATGTATCTCATAGTTTATTCATTTGTTTAAATTTTATTTATATAATTTAGTTATTAATTATTGTGTGATATAGATAAGTTTAATTCAAATGTATACCATATATACATACTTCCACCTTTTTCTTTTTAAATAGGTCTTGTACCTCGTGTGGCTCAGCTTGGCTTCAAACTCAATATAGATATAAATAACCTTGAAGTCCAGGTCTGTTGGCTCCACATTTAAATTGTTGAAATGACAACCATCTCCTGCCATGCCAGTATCATTTACGTATTTTTTAAATGAAATAAATGCAAAAATTACAAATAGTCATTGACTGAAGAACAAAGACATATTTCCTTGAGTATAATTCTTAGATATCTCAGATAATGGTAATTAAATGTTTTCAAAACTGACAGATTTATAAAGTATTGCTGCAAACGGTCTCCTTTAATTATGTCGTTAATTTCTAAAAATGCATATATTCAATATGATTATTTAATGAGTTTGAAATATGTGTGTACCTCAGCCACTCAAAGCCTAACAAGGACACTAAACATGTTTACCAGTTTCACATTGTTTCTGTTTTTTTTGTGTATGTGATTTTTAAAAAAATACATTTTGGGGGCTCGAGAGATGACTCAGCAGTTAAGAGCACTGACTGCTCTTCTGAAGGTCCTGAGTTCAAATCCCAGCAACCACATTGTGACTCACAATGATCTGTAATGAGATTTGATGCTCTCTTCTGGAGTGTCTGAAGACAGCTACAGTATACTTACATATATAATAAATAACAATAAATCTTAAATGATCATTTTTATTGAATTCTTTGATGGATGATTTCATAAAAATACTTTGCATTTTAATTACTGCCATTTCAGTTAGCTCTCTTATTCCTCTCATCATTATCCTGTACTTCTCCTTCCCACATTCATATATTTTTGTTTTGTTTTGAGGCCCACTGAGCTGAGCCTTGTTCTTCTGTGTGAATACGGGTTCAGAATTATCCACTGGATACTGGCTTGCTCATAAGGGGGTATAAAGTCAAATACAATATTTTTTCTGGACTCCATCAATAGACACTAACTCAGCAAGAATGCATAGGATGTCTTAGTTCCATATCTCTGTAACAAATGATAGACTATTGACACACCCAGACCTATGTAGGTCCATTGCAGACAAGCACATGGTTCCAACACTGCCATATAAAGACAAGATCGCTAGACGTGGTGTTTCATGATGTTAATCTAGGGCTAAACTCGTGTCTTAAAATAGAGTAACCTAACTTCTCTATTCAGTGATCAAGGATTTCAGGAAACAGCTGAAAAATTTCTTAAAGCCTAGATACCACAAATCTGTGAAAGATTTGTGATTAGTCCAACTGGCCATTTCAAACCAGATGTTAAAATTATGTACAAACTCCTTTTGAATAAAATGAGTTTGGTTACCATGGGTGAGTTACATTTAAAATTGTACAAACTGAATGCAAAGATGTACATTGGGTGATATTTTATAACTTATATTAGATAACAAATGTTTGCATTGGGAACTGATTATTTGTCATCAAAGATCAGTTTTAATCTGTAATTAATCTAAGTACAGCATTCTCAAAGAATACTTGCCAAGGTCCAGCCTCAGCTTGAAGAGAAGTTCCGAGGAAAGGGTAGCTGAGAATATACACTGATTTTTAGCAGATTTTCAGAAGCATAATTTACACATTGTCAAATTCACACATCTTAAGTGTAAATTCAATCATATTTCATCATATTTACTTAGAACTTATCCCACCACACTCCCAGGCAAGGCAGCTGCTAAACTGCTTTCTGTCTCTTGAGGTTTCTCATAAACACAATCCTGTGTGCTGTTTTCATTTGACTTCATTCTCTCTGATTATTTCAGATTACGCTTGTATCTTCTATCAGTATTTTATTCCTCTTCTTGTTTCATCTTATTCCTTTCTTTCTTCTCATTCTCTCTGCCCCCCTTACACTGTCCTCTCTTTAATTCCAGAATAGTACATTTAACTGTGCTAGTCTATTTTTGCTATTATACATATGCTTGAGAATGGGTGGTTTCTAAGAGGCATGCATTTTTTTCTCAGATCTCAGTGCTTGAGTGTTCAAGTCCAAGAGCCACAGATTCCATGTCTGATGAGAGGGCTCTCTGCATCTCTAAAGTCATGCTTCCTATTCACAAATGTTGTGTTCATTGCTTGACTTCTCTAAAGGCCTCCATGCTTAATGTTATTGCATTAGATATTCAAGTTCGAAACTCAATATTTGAGAGGACACATTTAAGTTCATATTTTTTTTTCTGAATTAAAAGCAGGTAAGAAAGCAAGCGAATACTTTTCATTACAGAAGTAGTTCTAAATCTTAATTTACTCTATCAGCAAGTAAGTTCAAAACCTGGTAATTGAAATAACATGACCTCCTTGGACTTGAGGATAGTTACCACCACATCAGAAGTTGTAGAAACTGCAGAAGAGTTTGTTCTTAAGAACTTGGGCAGCCTTAGCTGAAAGGCTTTTCTAGGAAAAATCCACACAGGAATCTTCACAGTTTATAGAGTGTGCAAGTGCTAGATCTCGCAGGTGTTGCATGCTTGTTGCTGTTCAATTGAGTTTTCTGAGGAAGCCTCACCCTTAATTCTTTCTGGACATTATCCTCCTGGGGCTTTACGTATTAAGGGACTTCTCTCTGTGCAGAAATATAAAAGACCATTTTTATTTAAATGAGGAAACTCTTCCAGGACTGTATGCTCTAAATAGCTGCTCATTTTCCAAAGAGATCACTGTCAAAGGTTATTATATCTGTTTCTTCTAGAGGAATCTTGTCAAACCCATTCTTAGGTAGTCTTGTACTTGGACGCAATGAAGAGAATCAAGAGCTCTGTGTCACATTGAAGGAATTAGAGAGCTAAGGTTACTGTGGACATAACCCAGAAATTCTCTACATGCCTTGGGTTACTCATTTAAAACAACTATAAAATCCTGGGCCATGTTATCTTTGGCTTTGGTTAGTCATTATGGTTTCAACAATCTCTGGAGTGACTTCACGATCTGTCTTCTATTGTGTGGATGAATAGCATCTGGCTTCCGTTTTCCTACTACTCTCATACCCTTGGAGTTTTCTAATGAGAACCATATTTATTTTCACAGTTTGATCAGGGTGAGGATCTTCTATGTTAGATCATGCTGCTGTCCTTTTGGCTATATAATCTATCTTTAAACCATTTCTGTCTTCTCTGATTTTAGCAGACCATCAGTAGATGCCATGAAACATCTAAAATACATTTCATAGAGAATCTCCCTAAGTTTCGAATTTAGCATTCTTAAATTCTGGCTTTCATAAAGTCATGGGCTTAATGCTTTATAGTTATGATGCTGTGTTACAAATATTGCTTTCCCTCTGCTTTCTAAAACAAAAAATAATTTCTTCCTCCAACTCATCAGAATCATCCTCAATGTATATTGTTCTATCAACATTTTACTGACTCCTTCTCTAATCTTCTGCTATAAACCTATTTTACTGAGTTCAGCAAGAATTGCCATCATCACAATTCAGTGCAACATCGTCCTTTTATCTGTGTTCCCAATTTTCTAGCCTCTACCCATTTTCAATTCCCCAAACTGATTCGAGATATATAGGTGTTAATGAAGCCTAAACCCAGTTCTTAGTTTTGATGTCTGTATCATTTCTGTAGATATGCATGAGAATGAATAATTTATGTAACATAAACTTCCTTTCTATCAGATTCAAATGATAAGATGTCACATATTATAGTCTTGCACAATTGGTCTGGAAAGGGTCTTCTCACTTATTCGAAGACAATGTCTTAGTGCTATGTCATCACATTACAGAATGTAGAATGACTGAACAGATTTGTGTGCTCATTATCTTCCTGTTATAAGAGTGGCTATCCTCAGGTGTGAGAACACCATTCTCATGATTTTTTTCATACCATAAAGTCCCCATATTTTAATACTTTTATATGAATATGGTCTATATCCTTTTGCAAATCTTGGCAGTTGCATATGGGTTTTATTGTTCCAAATTTATTGCAACTCTTCAACGTGCACACCATATTTATCAATCATAGTTTTCAACTTTTTAATTTTATAGTCAAATAATGGTACTATATGTTTCTATTTTAGAAATTCTAATTTGTGTACATCTTGTATCATTAAGAAATGCTATATTGGATCTTTTATGTATCGGGTGCTATCTGTAGATGTTTGTCTTATAATGTAGGCTTCCATTTGAGAGGTACTTGTGTATTAGACTGCAGTATGGCAGAATTGGCTATATAATTTATAATGAGAAGAGTCTGGGAAGTCCAACATAAAGGAGCTTAGAATTGCCTGAGTTCTTTTTTATTCCACTGTAAAATTCTGGGAACAAAATAAAATATTGCGAGGAATAAAGAAACATTATGTAAAAAATATGATCCCTACAGCAAAGATCTTCCATAATAATGGTAATAATACATTTAATGATGGAGGGGGTATCCTCAGTACTTCTTAAAGCTTCACCCCTGCTCAGCACTGCTATAATAGAAAAAGGATATAGACTAAGTTTTGACAGCAACAGTGTTCAACCTATATTTGATTTTATTAACACATAATTTTCTGTATTGTTGATATATGTATACCTACATATATTAATATACATTTATTCATCCTAAATAAAATGATAAAAGACTTACCATTTTAACAGGTATTAGACTTAGAAATGTATAGGTTTGTATTGCCTTCACATGCACTAAGTATCTCTGAGGTTTATCTATTATAGTTAACTTGTTTTGGCTTTTAAAATAAAAGCATATCTAATATTTGTGTAGTTAAAATCTATATTGTTCTGGGTAAACTTATATATAAATGGATCAATTATAAAATATCTTTGTAAGATATCTTTTGGTTTTGAAAGAACAATATGAAAAATAATCTCTGTGGTGTGATTCTCAATTTAAATGCATATCTTCTGTTTTTTGTTTGTTTGTTTTTTGTTTTTTTAAGCATTTGTGGAATTCAGCATCTAGAACGAATTGGCAAGAAACTCAATCTCTTTGACTCCCTTTATTTCTGCATTGTGACGTTTTCTACTGTGGGCTTTGGAGATGTCACTCCTGAAACATGGTCCTCTAAGCTTTTTGTCGTCGCTATGATCTGCGTGGCCCTGGTAGTACTCCCTATACAGGTAACAGAGCCTGATGACATTTGTAGAGATACGCAAAGCCATGTCAAATAGAAATGTCTATATTAATAAGAAAAGAACCTGATCATTTATTTAAAACTGATATTATAAGATACATTTTGAATAGTTTAAGGAAGTGCTTATACTATTGCAGAAATGTTTTCAGAAATTTTATGAAAATTTCCCTTTTCCCTCATTGGCATGAGTAATAGCTCATATTTTGATTCAATTATTCAACATTTTTTTAAAAAATATATAGTTTGTGTGATATTGTTAGCCATTATGTTAGATGAAGGATTTTGTTTGGAGAATAAATATGAAAGGGAATTCAAAGGCATAAATTGTGTGTACACATTATCAAGCATTTGGAGAGACTGCAAAGGTCAGAGATATAATAATAACCAGACTCCAGTTCATTTTTACAATGAGTTTTGCTTTCCCATGACTGAATAAATCAAGAACATGGTATAATAAATGCAAATTAAACCTGCATGCTCGTTATACAACCTTAGCCAATTCCTACTGTCACACCTAGCTCCCAGACATTCCTCTACCATACCATCCAGCTCACTATGGTACTCATCTTTATATTTCTAGCATGGGACATTGTGAATGTTAATGCAGCTGTCTCCCCTTGCATGATATGGGTACAATATGGCTGAAGATTTACTGTCCTTAAATCATATCAGGCAAAGTTTGCTTCCTTTATGTTCCTATCTGGGCTCCATCTAGCCCTTCCTACAGGTTGAAAATTTTCCAGGTTGAATACTCAGCCTCTTGGCTACTTAATACCCCAGCTACCTTCGCCATAAGATTGCAAATTTCTTAAAGGAAGCAGAAGTGGCAGAGTTGTTAAGCTATATTTAATGAATGGCATATTACATTTTACTTTCCTGGACACAAAGCAGATGGACTAGTCCCTTCATGGTCTGAGATGGTATAATAATAAAATCATTCTAATGCATTTCTTTGGAGACCTGAAGCCCCAGGGCCTCATTGAAATCTCTGTGGAAATCATGTGGTCAGCCTGTTGTGTAGTAGTGATAATTTGATACTCGACTATTTTAAGGGTAAGAAATTCCATGAACTATGGACCTGATAACTGCTGTGGCATGGTATTGGGCTTTCACTTTCATATAGGATGTTTTTCATTCACATGTGGAACATTCATTACAGTTTGAACAGTTGGCTTATTTGTGGATGGAGAGACAAAAGTCAGGAGGAAACTATAGTCGACACAGAGCTCAGACGGAGAAGCATGTAGTCCTGTGTGTCAGCTCCTTGAAGATTGACTTACTTATGGATTTTTTAAATGAATTCTATGCACATCCAAGACTACAGGTACATTTGAATTATGTCATGCACAATATTGAATCATACTTAACAGCACGTTAATCAGTACTGCAGTCTGCATCCTGACAAACATTTATTTATACACATATATTTTAAAAGGGTTAATGAAAGACTACAAAGATAGCTGGGCACATAATAAAAATGATGAAGAAATAAATAGCCTTGAGAATCCCTCTGTCCCTATGCCAAAAGACAGGTGTGACTTGTTATTGTTGGAAAGAAGGATATTTATTTGACTTAACAGATTTTTTTTTACCCTCTCAGGTAAGAGCGTAAATGATAATTTCATGAAGCAGTGAGTTTTAATATGAAATATAATAAAAAATGAAATGATCTGGAAAATTGTAGTTATAAGTTTTGCTGATAGGAGTGCAAAGGTATGGAAATTGTTTTGGTAAGGTTTTAATTCTATGTGTGTGTGTTTACATGTGTGTCTCCGTGCTATGTGTGTTTTTGGTGTGTGTGTGAGTGTGTGTGTGTGTGTGTGTGTGTGTGCACGTGTGTGCAAAACTTATAACTACAATTCAAGTCCTATGCTAGATCACCCAGCACTTTTAATTGCCAACCCACCCAAGGCCCTGGATGCTTCCTTTTTGTACATTTATGATTTGGAATGTGACTAAGCACTACTTAAGTTCTTTTAAATGATAAAACATTAGAACATAATATAAAGAAACAAAAATATAAATTCAAAACTGGAATGTGTGTGTGCATGCGCACCTAAAACCTTTACATATTTCAACTTTTTAGTTTTTTAAGACAAAGTAGATTTAGATACATTTTTAAAGCAATCAGTTGAGTTCAAAGAAGAAAGGGTTGTTTGTTTTGTATTTCCTGAATTTGTGTGATTAAAACCCGAGACAGTGCTAAATGGAAATATATTCCATAAGTAATATCAGAAATGCACAGTAATTTGATTTAACACTATTTATCCCCTGTCTTATGCTTTTCATTTTTATACATTTTAATATTCTTTAAAAATATTATATATTATATTAAAATGGAGTAGAAAATGATCTCTCAATGACTAACTCTGTTTAATAATAATATAAATATCTAAATTCTAAAGATTTTATTTTAGATATATTATAGAGCAACCAAATAAGGAATAGTTCCTGGAGAAGTTAAATTCTTAACTTAAGTCATTTTATCATCTGGGAAGCACTTACCAAGTCTCAAAAGGCGGTGCACATTGAAATATCTTCATCACCTATCATTTTATTCAATACAAACTCCACATTATGCAAATATTCATTAGAAGCTTCTCCAAGATGCTGGTTCATAACAAATATTATTTAAATGACTGATACATTTCATTACGAAAGTAACACTTTAAAGTGTGCATTGACTCTTGAACCTTTCGGACTCCCATTCAGTGTGTATTTTACTAAACTGAAGGTGAAAACTAAACTGAAGGGGTGTGTGGCATGAACTCCATGACTCCTTTTCCCTGTGGTGCCCATGCCATTGCAATGGCTCAGGGTAGCTGTTTGCATCTCTCCCATTAGGTTTATCATAGTGCCTTTCAATTTCTTACTCAGTTTCTCTAAATTTAAATGTACTTTTTTAAAAAAAATTTCACCAAGAATTTATTACAACTTGATCATGATTAAATAAAACTTCTACATTATTTTGTGTAGGATGACATAAAGCCTGAATGTGTCTGCGCCATTTTTTTTCATTATACCTTAAATAGGATTATTATGTGGTGATTTTGTGTCCCACGGAGATGGATGTGCAAGTTCGGAGGGTGCTTCAGATTCCAATGTGGTCCCAGAGAGTGATCTACCTTCAAGGCTCTGCCCTTAAAGATCAGGATCTCCTGAGAGCAAAGTAGGACCCTTTTTAATCTCTCTTCATTTTCAATCTTTTGACGACTTTTCTCTCCAGACGTTTGCAGGCTGCATTTCACATGTATTTAAATATAAAATCGAGCTCTGCTTTGCTAATTTTAGAGTAACGGTGCTAAAAGTACAGGCTCCTGCTTCTTATTTTGGTTTTAGGGCAGATATTTAAGATAATAATTCTACATGATGCAGTAAGACATCCCCATGCTAGAATTCTTTGCTGTCAGAGATAGATGAGGTATTCAGACTCCCTGTTAGAGATATCTCTTAATTTCACAATTCTGGTTATATTTTCCAGGACAAAATCTTGGACTCCATATTATATGAGATATCAAAGCCTTGAGTCAGGGTTTGAAATGTAAGAAACTTGGAGCATTCCTCACCAACACTATTTATTTTGCAGGGGTCAAAGTCTGAAGAGTCCTCTGAGCTGGAGGAAAAGGGATCTTAAGAGTTCCTGCTGAGCTGCTCTCAGATTATGCAAATGCATGTCAATAGGGCTTAAAATATGGCTTGGGCTATATATTTGTTGTGGGAAGCTGGTCTTCCTACATGGCAGTAGAGTGTGAAAAAGGGCAGTGAAGACTGAGGTCACCTGGGATCAGGATTAGTACAAAACATTTCCCTTTGTTTTAAAACCCAAGAAGAAGAAAGGAGAGGACCCTGGGCATGTAAAGATTGCATCCAGTTTAGTAAAGAAACCGAGGGGGGAGGGGGAATGATTGGGGAATAGTTGGGGGGGAGAAGAACTATGGGAACTATGGTGGGTGGGAACTGGGAAAGGGGAAAGCCTTTGAAATGTAAACATAGAATATAGAAAATAAAAATAACTAAAAAAAAAAAAACAGGAATCTCTATTGGTGGAAGATGGGGGGAGTGGGGGAGTGGATAGTCGAGTGAGGGTTGTATAATGCCTTCTGCATTTAAAGTTTTCCATGGGTCTTCTTTCTTTTTGGATGTTCCTATGTGCTTCTTTAAATGTGAAGGTTTCCTCATCACAGTACTTAACCTAAGACGTTTTGTTTGCCTGTCTCTCCTAATGGCCCAAATGATGCTAAGGTACTTAGTAGTAATGCATTCTGACATCATTTTTGATTACGAGTAAGTAAATTTAGCTGAGGTTTGTTTTATTTAATGATTTAATTTAAGAAACAAAACACTGAACAGAAATTACCACAGTAAAATGAATGGTGAATGTTGGAAAGTTAAAAATCTTACGGCATATATTTTGCCTTAGGGTATATCTCTGCTAAACACTCCATGTGGCACTTCTACGAACAGGCAGAAATTCCCAAATTCTCATGTGAATTGAAGAATTCTTACTTGATATCTGTATAATTATTTGTGTACCTAGAAGATGTTTCCACACTTGTTATCTCCTAAATCTATATTCTGCTGTCTCTGTAATCATCCTCCTTAAATTACTGTGAGTTGGGTGATTCCCTCAGCTCATCCACAGTGTGTTGATCAGCCCGCTAGAGGTGGAAGGTTTTATTCTGGGAATTAAATCTGAGCTCTTAAATTTAGCAAGAACTGTGTCAGATAGATACTTTTTATATTTAATTATCACTACAAGTAATGAAATGATTTTCCACAAACGGGTCACATTTACCGAAAGCCCTTCATGGAAATTGAAAATGAATAAATTTAATAAAAGGCATGAAAAGGGGACTGTTGGCCAGCTCTCACTGTTCAGAAAGTTGGGCTGAGAAAGTCCTTGGGGTGACTATCTATGGCATGTTCATTTCAAATCCTAACTTAATATATAATATTGAGGATTTAATGTTAATACATGCTTCAGCATAATTCTTCATGCAAGAAGCAAGGAGTAGCCACCTCCAAACCACAGGTCAGTGGCTTGACTTCACTGCTTTACTAAAAATGATACTTAGAAAATGTTTTCCAATACCCGCGCTATTTAGCAACCTCCCACAGTACATTCTTCAGAATTGTTGTATTTGGATTAATTTCCTGGGCTCTTTGTTTCTCTTCTCCAGTGAAAACAAAAGTGTTTTTGAAGAATCTAACTTTATCACAGTGTACCACAAAGATTAAAGCATTACTCAGTTGAAAAATAAACATCCTTATGTTTTTAAAAGCTCAACGTAGGAAGGACTAAAAAAATATTCTTTAGTTACTAACTTTAAGAATTGAAGAACAGTTTCCGCCCCCGACCACCACCATATGTCCCATAAGGGGAAAGCCTTTGGAATCTTTGGAATGTAAACAAAGAATATAGAATAAAAAAATAAAACAAAAAAAAATAATCCATCCAAAAAAAAAGAAAATGAAAGCATTTCCATTTTACAATATATGATTAGCATGTAACTCCACTGTAACTTAAGATAGATCTGTGCAATATGCTTTTATTGTTTTAATTATTCTAAAATGATAACTTACTCCCAAGAGACAAATAAATAATAAATAGTAGAAAACAAACAGTGCAAAAATAAGAGGCTGCAATTTGATCTATTTTTTTCAGAAGTTCTCAAACTTACATAAAGTGAGATGGTTGTTCCTGGTTAGAGATTATTGCAAATTGAAAAGGTATTTAACAACATAGCAAATCCTAAAGCTAAAACTGGTAGAATTAATAAACAATTATGAAAATATTTGAAAACATACATATTTTCTTAAAGGAATTTACATTATAAGAAGTGTTAAATGAAACTGCTTGGGTAGAGAGGAATTAGTTTACAAAAAAAAAAAAAAAAAGAAGAAGAATTGAAGAACATTCACATGACAAAGAAGGGGTTGGAACAAAAAGTTGAACAGTTTCCTGGAAACAAACAAACAGTAAGGTTTGATCTAAATCCACTAAGCACATTTGTGCCCTCTCTCTAACTGAATCACTGAAGTGGAATGAGTTAGCCATAAAATAATAATGTAATGATTCTAGATTGCAAAATGTATATTAATTAAAATATTATATATATAGACACAAACATATTTATATTAATATACATATATGATAATGTGTACACAAATATTTACATACAAATATATACATACTTAAATATACATATATAAAGGTAAATTAAAATCAGAAAATGAGCAAATTCAATTTCTTTTTCTCCCATGAATTCTGGAGCTGTCTGAGTATGCAGGTTAATTTTCTCACACAGGTCATCATGCTCAGTAAGATAGCCAACTGTTCTTTAAGCTTAAGGACACACATTCTGGATTTGGCCTTGCATTGACATAGTCACTTCTGTAGCAAGCATGTCAGTTTGGTTCCTCTGTTTTCTCTGCTTAGGATGGACAACGCTGAGGCCTGTTTCATTCTGAGCAGCCGCTGTGAAGTGGATAGAACGTCATCTGTAAGTTTCCTAATATCCCCTCAGTGAACTGTGGCTTTCCCCAAACAAGATTTTAGCTTAATTTGAGTCCAAAAAATAAAATGAAAAAAAACAAAACAAAACAAAACAAACAAACAAACAAAAAAACTATCATAGTGAAACTTTGTAACCTTAGGTTTTCACCATAATTAAGAATGTATTTATCATCTGTGATTATTTTAACATTAAAAACATTGTCCATTATGTCAACAAAAGGGTTTTTACTAATTTTCTACCTGATTTCAACTAATCCCCTAAACATGTCCTAAGAAATTCAGTTTGTTCGAAGGACCTACATGTCCCCAGCTTCAAATGAAGGCAGATGGCCCTAGCAGATTTTAATATTATAATAATATCAATTGGAGAATTTACTTTTAAGAAATATATAATATTTTGAAAATTCTTTTGAAGTTATTTGGAATAAGACCTGGGAATGTTCAATGTTTAGAAGGATTCCTAGGGCTCTTTTTTTTAACTTTTGACTTAATGGAATTTCTGTGATGTTTTTTTAAGTCCAAACTTTTCTCAATCAAACTAATTTAAAACAAATTAAACGAGTTACTGAATAATGATTTCAGCTCCTAAGAGAGTTTTTTTTCTTTTGCTCTCCAGTTGTTATCCCCTTTGTGGTCTGCCTTCCCACAGTCCCTCATCCCATTCCTCCTCCCTTCTGTCTTCAAGAGGATGTCCACCATCCCCCCACCTCCAGGCCTGCCCACTCTCTGGGGTCTCAAGTCTCTCAAGAGTTAGCTTCTCTCACTGAGACCAGACCAGGCAGTCCTCCCTGTATGGGCCAGGGGCCTAGGACCAGCTTGTGTATGCTGCCTGATGGTTGGCTCAGTGTCTAACAGATCTCAGGTATCCAGGTTAGTTGAGACTGCTGGTCTTCCTATGGGGTGGCCCTCCTCCTCACCTTCTTCTACCCTTTCCCTAATTCAGTCACAGGGGTCTCCAACTTCATTCTATTGGTTGGGTGTAAGTATTTGCATCTGTATCACTCATTTGCTTGTTGGGTCTCTCAGAAGGCAGCCATGCTAGACCCCTGTCTGTAAGCACACAATACCCTCAGTAATATTGTCAGTTCTTGGATCCTCTTCTTGAGAGGGAATCCCAAGTTGGGCCAGTTACTGGTCTACCTTTTCCTGTTTCTTCTCCATTTTTGTCCCTGCAGATCCTTTAGATAGGATTTGATACCCTGTCTTTCAACTGGAAGTAGACTCTACAAGTGTCCTCTGCCCACTGTTGGCATTTCATCTAAGGTCCTTCCCTTTGATTCCGGTCTCTGGTAAATTCTAGAGGGTTCACCCACATCCCAACCCCCAAGGTTGAATATTGCTATTCATTCTGCTGGCATTCAGGGCTTCTCTTCTATTTCTCTTGCCTACCAATACCTGATCATGTTCCCCCTTTTCCCTCACTCTCCCCTCTCCCACCCAGCTTCCTGCCTCTGCCTTCAGTGATTGCTTTCTTCTCCCCCGCCCCAATGGGACTGAAGCCTCCTTACTTGGGCTCTTCTGCTTGTTGACCTTTATGAGTGCTGTGTATTATATCCTAGGAGTTCTTTACTTTATTTGAATCATATCTACCTTTTAGTGAGTACATTCTATTCATGTCCTTTTGGGTCTGAGTTACCTCACTCAGGATGATATTTCCATCCATATGTCTACAAAACTCAGGATGTTCTCATTCTTATTAGCTCAGTAGTATTGACTTGTGTAAATGAACATTTTCTGTATCCATTTTTCTGCTGTGGGACATCTGGGTGGTTTCCAACTTCCAGGTATTACAAATAAGTTTTCTTTCTATGAACATAGTGGAACATATATCCTTGTAGTATGGTGGGGCATCTTTTGGGTATATTCTCAGGAGTGGTATAGCTGTGTCTTCAGGTAGAACTATTTCCAATTTTCTGAGGAACTGCCAGATTGATTTCCAAGTGGTTGTACCAGCAATGGAGGTGTGTCCCTCTTTCTCCACATCCTTGTTAGCATGTGCTGTTGTTTGAGGTTTTGAACTTCACCATCCTGATTGGTGTAAGGCAATATCTCAGAGTTGTTTTGATTTGCATTTCTCTGATGGCTAAGGATTTTGAACATTTCTTTAAGTGCTTCTCAGCCATTCCAGATTCCTTTGTTGTGAATTCTCTGTTTAGCTCTATACCCCATTTTTTGATTAGGTTGTTTGTTTTGGAAATTAGCATATATATTTTGGATATTTTAACCCTCTATATGATGTGAGGTTAGTGAAGATTTTTTTCCCAAGATGTAAGTTGCCAATTTGTTCTGTTGACTATGTCCTTTGCCTTATAGTAGCTTTTCAGTTTCATTAGGTCCCATTTATCAATTCTTTATATTAGCACCTGAGCCATTGGAGTTTTGTATAGGAAATTCCCTGAAAATTTTAAGGAAGGCATATACACAAAAAACTTTCACAGGTAGGAAAGCAAATGCAAGAGCCACATAAATACATTTAGAATAGGGTTTCCTTTCACACCCTTCAGGGAGCCAAATTGTCAACACCTTTAGGTCATATTCTTGCATCCTGATCATCAAGATATTAGATTTCTGTAGTTTAGGCTGAGTTTAGGGAGCTTTTATCATAGCAGTTCAGAGCCTAATCATTTAATATAACCTAAATAAATGATCAGAAAGTTTGCAAATTGTTATTTTATTTATATCTTCAAAAATTTAGAGATGAAGAGATGATTCTATGGATACCAGAATGTACTCTTCTTATAAGAACCCAAGTTCAGCTATCAACTACCTATAAGTCCAGCTACAGGAGGTCTGGCACCACCCTCTTTTGGCTTCTGTGGGAACTTCCACACAGATTCATGTTCATTCTGTTTCTGTCTCTGTCTCTGTCTGTCTCTCTCTCTCTCTGTCTCTCTCTCTTTAAAGTAAAATTTAAAAGTCCTTCCTCTTTTTTTGATCATACATTATTTTAATCCAGATTTATCTTATTCCATATAATTATGACTTGAGTTTTATAGAAATAATATTTAATAAAGAAATCCCATCTGCAGGTTCACTACCCACCTCAATGGTTTACATTCCTAAATGAAAGGCACACATACACACACAACCTTTAATATTTTGACATGCCTTAGTGAGGACAATAGCTGGGTCACTGCCTAGTCTCCACAAGGTTACTTCACCTCCTGCCAATAATCCCGAGTTGTTGCTAAACTTTATATACTATTTTTGCTGCTCTGGACTCAGAGGACAGCTCCCCTAAACTGTGCTCTGGCCTGTGCTTCCCCAGCTCCTTGACATGGTGGCAAGGCTCTCTGCTCTGCACTCTTCTAAGGCATGGCATCTCTCCTCTCCTCTCCACTCTCCTTGCATGGCAGATCCCCCATTTCCTTCTTCCTCCTCCTCCTTCTGATCCCAAACCTTGGAGTCCTATGTTCCTTACTCTGTCTGCCCTATCCAAAGATGTAAGCTTCTTTATTTACCAATCAGAACCAACTTGGGGCAAGCCCCTCAGTGTCTTAAGTATGGACTCTGTTATGCAAACAATTTTAGAGACCGAAATTATCATTAGAATACAAGCAGCTTTAGGTTAAACCCACTGCAGAGGTTTCCTAAATAGTTTGGCATACAAATGCTTCAATCAAATCTGATAAAGCAATTGAATTTGAAATGAGCATAATCTTCATCTTCTCTGACTGTTTTACATGTAGGTGTCAATCCTGTGCCCTACACAAGTTTTTTTTTTGATTTAATAGGTCTTACATTTTTTCAATAAGGAGCAGGAAAGTAATTGTATGCAGAAATAAATATATATCTATTAAGAGTTAACTTTAGAACATGAATTTGGGAAACTTTCATTGAAATAAATGTAATCTATTTACTCCCAATTTTAGTAAATTGACAAGAAGTTAATAAAAATACCTAGGAAGACTAAAGGTTAAGAGGATGAGGCAAAAGTAGTAGAATTCTGGGAGAATATAAAGCAAGTAGATGAGTGGCAACTGACTCATCCAGAAGGAAGTTAAAATTTAGGTTGAGAGAGGAAATCACAAGCAGTCTGTTGTTGGCAAGGGGAGCTCAGAGGCAGTGGCAAGGAAAGGGACAGATGTTGCTTAAAGTAGAGCTTCATGGAGGACTTATTCAAAGTCAGGGAAAGGAGTGGATTCCCTGGATCTCTCCACATTTGCATTGCTGATTACTTACTGAAACCTAGAAGAGGCATTCTATTTGGACAATTTTTTCCTCGAATCCTCTACTTTCTAAGTCAGAAAGTAAATTGTAGGGGCCTAGGTGTATACTACATCTCAATAGATTCAGACCAAATTGTTCATTATCTTCAATATGCATCTTCAAATGTCTTGGGGAAGTAGTCCATCATAAGTGAAAATGTGGGTCTATTCAGGTGTGTGTGTGTGTGTGTGTGTGTGTGTGTGTGTGTGTGTGTATTTGGATATATAAATAAGCATGCATTTTTATATTTACATGATTATAAAATTCAGACTTCTCAGGTATAATATTTAATTACCATGTAGAAGATCATATATGCTACCACCCAACCAGAATCCCACTCTTTCTTTTTCTTTTATCTTTTGGTATCATTGTTAATTATATAGACAATAAAATAATATATCATGGTACTATTAACCAGTCAGCTCAATACATGAAAATGATTTAGTATATTTTAATGAAAATCATCCTGCATGATTTCCAGCATGAAGGCTAAGGATTATGGGAATGTGGGAGCCTACAGGTTAGACTCATGCCTCCAGGTATCCCCCTAGGCTGATGACCTTCAATCCTCTTCTCTCAGCCAATTTTCTTTCCTAAAGTGTAACCCCAGGTCTCCAGTCATCTGCTCGCTCCCTCTGTTTGACCAGAATCCACCCTTGTTTCAGGATGTTTCAATCTGAAATACATTTTGCTCCTTCATATATTCAGTCAATAGGCATCAGTGGATATTTTAGGGGCTTAATAAGAATAACAATAATGAAAAAGAATGAATGAACACAAAAGGCATCCCAAATAGAAAGGAGAAATTGGAGAAGTACAAGTATGCTATAAATGTGGATGAAGAAATCAGTTATACAATACTTATTCAGAGGATGTTGTCATTCAGTAAACATCTTGAGTGTAATGTGAGATCATGGTGCATACATCAAACAATAATAATAGATTATAGAGCAAAGCAAAACAAAACAATCAAACAAAACTCATGCAGGAACTATAGAGAAGATTCTGGAAATAACAAAGGGAAAAATCAGCAAGCACCCTAGAAGGTAAACTTAAGGCTCTGGACTGAAGAAAAATAAATTACATAATGAAACTAATTCAGCATAAAGTGGAGGAACGAATATCTACATATTAAGAAGTGAAGAGAAGGGGACTGAGAACCAGTCTTATGAGTGAATCCCATCAAAAGTAGAAAATATCATTTCGATCCAATCAAATTTTGTGGCTGATACTCTCCAATGTGAAAGACTTGCGTTTGCAGCATAATGGATATGAAATAACAAAACTTGCATTGGGAGTAGATAGACAATAGACTGAGCAAAACTGACATGAGAAATACTAATCAGAGAAGCCGAAGAAGAAACAGAAATCAGTGAATGAATGAATGAATGAATGAATGAATGAATTCAAATGGAGAATCTAAAACTAAATTTTTCTCCATGCTTTTGATTTGAGTGGTTTGCTCTAATGATATTCTTGTGTTCATGCCAGTATTATCTAATGAAAAGAAAGCAAGCAAAAAATAATTTGAAGTTTAAATATATATCATTCTTCTCGGAGGCTAGAACTATAAAACACAATTCTTTTCAAATTCCTAGCTATGATGTTTTACTTAGAATTTAATATCCTAGTATTTTTTTTTCTCAAAAAAGGAAAACAAAGTAGGTAAAGAAACATTAATGGGTATTGAAGAGATTAGTTTTCAAACAGCAAACAACTCTTGGGAAGTTACAAAAAGCTGTGAATGGTGAACAACAGTACCCAACAGAAGTCAAGAACATGAAAGTTCTTTCCCATTGTTACTGGGAAAGTGAGTCTTGAGCCAACAGCTGTGCAGCAGTGTCTATTTGGAAAGTCATCTCACAGCACATGGAGGGCTGCCCATGAACAGTCCTAAATTTTCTCTTCTTTGATGTGGGTGAATATATTGGAAACAAATAGATACTTACACTTACAAGTTCATGTTTTTGCTTCCACTCTTCCACAGCTGACTTCTATTTAGCCATGTTGCCTTAAAATAGAAAATAATATCAAAATGACACCTTTAATATGATCCCTCCGTTTGGATTGTCACATCAAGAACCATTACTATAGGGCTGCATTGTGTGGGGCCAGCCAAAGCAGATATCTGACAGGGAAATCCATCATTTTGGCACCTGAGTCTGGACTGTGGCCATCAAAAGTAAAGTCCTCTGGTTTATAAACCGCACAAGTCTGGAGTATTTTGTATTGACTGCCGAAATAGAGACTCTATATACTTTGCATCATGATTGGAAAAACACATGCCTAGAGTATAGTGTTGTCTCAAGAGAACAGATCTACTTGATCTGCTGCTTATCAAGAGCAGTTGTCAGCAGTTTGAATGCTCAATAGTAGTCACTTCTCAATTATTTTTGAACACCTATCCAAAGATGTGGAGCGTGGGAGGTAGACATGAGGTCAGGTAAGGGAAAAGAAAGCTATACTTTTCCTGTTATGGGAAGACAGTAAGTAAAATTTTAAAAGAAAAAAATATCAAGTAATAGCAACTAATATTGTCAAATTTGAAAATAAGGCAACAATAAGAAAATCATCAGTATTGGAGCTTCAAAGTAAATGTCGTTTTATACAATAAGATGAAAGAGGGGGCTCCCCCTGTATTTTATAAATGTTATAGAAATGGTGTCTTTTTCAAATACATATTCATGTAGCTCTAAGTGGTTTTTTTTTAACTACATAGGATATGGAAGGTGATTTTGCTTTGCAAAAAAAAAATCATCTTATGATGAGGATTTTGTGTGGAGGAGAAAAAGAATTCTTTTCCTTTCTAATCAGTTTTATATAATTCTTGAAAGACCAGTAAAACAAGTGATGAATTTGCAGTGGAACAGCATGCACGCTATCATTTGTTCATGTGTTTTAAGACGTAACTACCATCCTTGAATTTGGTGGACTTTTTTGCTTTATTAACATCTACGATTCAAGGTTGCAAGAAAAACCAAGCAAGGATTGGTAAAATAGATAGCATTCCTCATGTGCTTTTTGGCTTATTTCAGTGAAAACAAAAAACAAAAAAACAAAACAAAACAAAAAACCGAGTAGTAAGTACTTAGTAGATATTGTGTAGTATGTTAATTCTTAGGAAGCCAGCAGCTATTACCAATATCACATTCAGGGCCCCACAAACAAGGAATATTAAGGTAGTATCATGTGTATGCTGGTAATCTAATGGATTTAATAGAAACAAAACAATACATAATGGCACACGAACCCCACCCCCAACCCTATGAATTCACTAAAGCAAAAACATCTCTTCTCAATTTTTATTTGAGCATTTATAGAAATACAGGAATGTCTACCTCCTTTGACAGGAAGAACCTTTCTGTAATTTGTTATGAAATATATGGCTATTTCTCAGGAACACTCTTTTGGACACAGCAGCACATTATTATTCTTATCTTTTTAAAACTGTTTTTAGTCTGGGGTTTGGGAGCAAGTCCTCCAAACCATAAAGACTTATTTAAAAAATATAAAAATCCTATACAATTATGCTTATTATCTAACCATAGTATATATATCTAATTATATCTAACTGTACCTAACCACATTGCTTGATAATCATTGTAGTCTCATGTTATGATATATGTTATTTGATGGTAAAGCTTGTGTTGTTACTATGCAAGTCCTTTATTATATTCAATATAGAAGGTGCTTGAAAAATTCTTTCAGCCTGCAGACCTCCCGAACCATCTGAGGTAAATGTTATCAGGAGAGTAGAAAATATTCCTCTTTGATTCTTCAGTATTTAATAAATACATCTTTTTTTATGCTTTATAAAAGAACCATACCTGATTCAATGTTTTTTCAGGACTAGATGGTAAATACATGGGGGTTTGGTCTACAAACATTATTCCACCTGTCTAAGTTCTCTCTGGGTGGTAAGTCCATGAAGACATTGAAGCATGCCCCATCATGATTTTTTAATCTCAGTATGATGAATCACTTCATATGTAGGAAACTTGTGTTTTATTTTAATTTAGCGAGTAATGAGTTTTGTTCACTTTATAACTGCTCATGTGCGAATCACTCTGTGTCTGTTTCTCTGTGTCCAGTACACAGTGAGTTTCTTAGAAAGGCTTGGAAACATGGAACGATGATGTGTTCTGACTTAATATTTTCTATTTGGCTAAGGATGATGAAGTCTTTATAGTTTGAGTCCAATTTACTCATCATAAGTATTTGGAGCATATCCATATTCATATCAAAGTACTTTTGCATCCTTTATGTAGCCAGTCGATTCCTAGGCCCTCTCTTTGAATACTCTGATTTGGTAGAAAAATCACCAAACCACTGCTGGGATGGCCATGTAGGGTCATTGTTACTTTGAGGGGTAGAGGAAAGCTTTAGTTTCCAATAGTGAATATATCAGTGGGCTTGCTTTTATAGAATGAACAAACAGTAGTTGAACAACTAACATTGAGTGATTCTTCTCTTTTCTTAGGTTTAATTTCAATTCTGATGATAAAAAAGTGAAGCCAATGATTGATGTCTTAGGATTTCTAAGGACGGCAAAATATAGGTTAGATTTAGAAAGGTTTCAACTTTTAATTAGTTAATTGATTGATGGATGGAAAATAGATTGTTCCCCCATACATTAAAACCTAATCAAAGTTTCAGCTTCCTCCACTCCTGTTAGCACCCCTTCACCTCTCCTCTCTCCCAGGTCTACTTCCTTTTTTTCTCCTTTTGCAAAGAACAGGCCTTCAAGAGACAGCAACCAAACAGCACAAAAGGAATACACCAAGGCAAGAAAAAAAGCTCTCACACAAAAGCTGGACACAAGAACCCAATAGTAGGAAGAGAGTCCCATGAGCAGGCGAAAGAGTCAGAGATCTACCCATTCCCATTGTTAGGACTTCTACAAAACACCAAGTTGACCGCCAAAGCATATATGCAGAAGACCTGGTGGAAACCCATGCTGGCCCTGTGCTTGCCGCTTCGGTCTCTGTGAGCCCCTATGAGCCCGGCTTACTTGGTTGAGTGAGCTATGTTCTCCTGGTGTCCCCTGTCCCCTCTGATTCCTGCAATCATTCTTCCTCATACTCAACTGCATTTCCTGGGCTTCAAGAGGAAAGATTGGATGGAGACCCTCAACTTAGACTCTCTTTCCCCATACTGTCTAGATATGGATCTCTGACTCTTCCCATCTGCTGCTGCCAGGGGAAGGCTTTCTGATGGCTCCACATGTACACATTCAATAGGTTGTGTGGATGTTCTCCTCTACGATGCTCCCCATAATCCCAATCAGGTGGCAAAGTGTAGCCATCTCTCCTAGCATTAGCCTAGGTTGTTTAGTCATCTCCATAAATCCTTCTTGGTCAACAACTCAGCCTAATGCCACTCAGTCCCACTATTGGAAGTCTTGTGGCTACAAGAGATGGCCAGTTGAGACTCCTTACCCCTCATTACTAGGAGTTCTTACAAGGATTATCCTTATTGCATGAGCTAAGTTGGAATCTCAAGGTAGTTTTAATTTGCATTTCCCTGACTGCTAAAGATGTTGAACATTTCTTTAAGGGTTTAATAAATAAGAGTCTTCTACTGAGAATTCTCTGTTCTCTATAGGACAGAACTATATCCTATTTGTAAATTGGATTATTTAATATATTCATGTAGTTTCTTGAGTTATTCTGTATTCTGGACACTAGTCCTCTATCAAATTCACAACTGGTAAAAATCTTTTGCCATACTGTAGGCTGTCATTTTGAACTATTGACTAAGTTCTTTGCCTTACAGAAGCCTTTTCAGTTGCAGGAGATCTATTTACTAATTGTTGATTATGGTGCCTATACTATCCTGCGGGACATTGTTCTGGTGGTTTGGGGTGGCAGGGCAACAATGAGGTCCAGGCAGCAGACTCTGAAGACCAGCATCTGGATGCAGATTTAATTAAATGCAGAAGTTCACTGACATATATGCATATATCATCCAATCAGCTAAGTACATATTGTGCTATCATCCAGTGAGCCTGGATGACAAACAGCCTATGTGATGTGAGGGTGTATGTGAGGAACACCATGTCTTGAAAGTGTGTCGTGGACAAAAGGCAGGAAGCATACAGCACCCTGGCCTAAGCACCATTTTGTGGGTCTCTGGTGTGTAGGACCCCATAATATTTTATACAGTATATTAGTGTACTCAAGCAGCCACAGGAGTCATCTGTGCTTTTCCCATTTCCTGTCTCTTGAAGACATCATCTGGAGGATTTACCTAATCGTACAAGTGAAAGCAGTTTTAAATCCTGAAATGTTCCTCATCGACTAATAGAAAAGATGACCCATTAAATCCCAATTCATGTCGATATCGCTCAGTTTTCACCTGTTCCCATCTGACTTTAGTTTTTGTAAAATAGAATTCACTATTCTAGCCTTAGGCACTCCTTAGAGCCCTTCTTACCAACTGCCTGCCCATCTGGGTCAGGACAGATAACTTTCCAAAGGCATGAAGGGTGCACCAGTGGAGGTATTCTGATTGTTCCCTTACTTGTTCCATTCTGTTCATTTGTCACCGCTGTGGTCTCTTGCCTTCACACTTCTTACTAGCTTTATGTTCTTAAACTCTGAATAGTTTACCTCTCAGCCTGTGCATTTTTAATTTTTTTTAAAAAAATATTCCCTTTTATATCTTAGATAGTATTAATATCTAGCATGTTTCTCTGGGGACACATGGCTCTTCTTATTTCTTTCTCGGCAATATAACAAATACTCAGTTCAATTATAATCCATGTTTAATTGTGTCCTCTCCCTAGTAACTCAGTACATAGCTTATTTGCACATGAGTGTTTACAGAGCAATCAAGTTAAAATTGCACCACCATGGTAGGCTTTTTTCCATTTTGAGTAGTGTGCTTATAAGATGAAAGCCCGAAGCTAAACAAGTCAGAATGCCCTGGGTATATGAATCCAATCAATTCTGATGGGCACAAGAATGGGACAGATGGTTCTTCGTAACTCTTAGAAGGAACCATCCATCATAACACCATGGTTTATGACGTGACATTTAGAATGAAGGCCAAATATATTTACAGGTTTTAGGTTTCATTGTATGCTTGAGTGTACACACAAACACACACACACACACACACACACACACACACACACATTGGATTATTGGAGCTTTAGTAAAGTAACACTAATTTTAATACTGAGAGAATGGAACTTTTAAAGAAGAAAAAAGCGAATGGAAGTAGCTGAAATGAAGTGAAGGCAGAGGACGTGAGACTATGGGAGTGACAGGGAGAGCACCGGATGCCTACTAATTCTAAGGAGATGTGGTTAAGGGTCTGACAGACAAGAAGATGGCTACAGAAAGGCTCTTGTTGATTGAGGCTGAAAATGTATGTCAGTAAGGATATCTTGATAGAAACAATAAATCTCACAGTTACTCCAGCTGAAGCCAAAAATGTGGCAGCAGATGAGGATGATTGTGTTCTGATGTAAGAGAGAAGCTGACGGCATTGAACATTGGCATTTAACTGGGATTTTCTTGATGTGTATGGTGGAAGAGGACAGTGTTACACTGAGGCAGATTTAGTGTACAAAGCACAGCAGGCATGTGGTATACCCTGTTTTTCACTTTAAAATATCACCTTTGTTTGAATGTGAAAGGTTAGGCTGTTCTATGGGTACATGTCAGATGACTCTAGAAGCTGATTCTAGACTAGTTACAGGACCAAGAAGGGTTATTTAAATGAGAGAAGATCACTGTTCACATCTATATGGGGGGTCTGAACTGCAGCTGATTTGAAAGTAAATATTGAAAAGAGATACAATACAATGTATCACTTCATTAAATGATTGTTTTAAAATAAGAGTAGAAGACTTTGAGGTTATGGAATTTAAAGACTAAACTGTCTTTTTTAACACTGAAGTGTTTAGGGAGATGACAGTTTGAGTCAAGAAATTATGTTTTCAATATGTTGTTTAAATATTTAAAGTAATTCTTTGAATACTCAGCAGTTATTTAGTTAAGAGACTTTTGTTTGCCCTGAGTTATATCATTCTAAATACACACATGTGATAATAAAGACAGGAAGTAATTTAAAGCATGATGACTATAAAGGAGAGAAGCTCACAAAAGGACTGACTATTAAAGCAGTGGCATCTTTTTACCGTCCCAAGTGCAGTCCTATAATTAGGGATCATAAATAGGGTAAGATATCAACAAAGACAATTTATGAAGAAAACAAAAGGCAGACAGCAGTTCAGGGAAGTAGGAGGATATACAAACTAGGCAAACAATGAGCATCAAAATGAAGAGGACATTTGTGAAGCTTGTGCTGAGTGGGGATCATGGATTTGAGAAGGCGGATATCATCGGTTATCACTGTAGAATTTTTTTTTCTTTTTGAAACTGATTAAGTTTTATAATTGTGGCTCTACTCTAATTTAAGCTAGATTAAATGAACCTTCATGGGTAATTTAAAAATACAGTTATGAACAGTCTACTGAGATGTTCCAGTAGGGACAATCACAGATCACAAATGAACAAATGAGAGCAGAATTCTGACCTCATGCCAGTCCACTTTCTGTGGTGGACAAATAGTCACCAACGGTCTAAGAAACAAAATTGATGAACTTATTATAAACGACAAGTATTAAGAATAAAGGCTGAATAACACTGTACAGGGATGAGGGGAGGATAAATGCCGAGGTAGAAAAACATGTGTTTCAGAACAGAATTCTGTTTATAGATCATTTCTTGGGATAATTTTCAAGTGGAATTCATGATGTTGAGATCTTTGATCTAAGGTTATACATTGTTATTATATTACTTATCTATGAAACTCCAGATTCTTTTTTTTTGTATTTATAATACCTGTGAAGAATTAAAAATATCCCAGCCTGGATTTTTATAGTTAATGGTTTACAGAGGTCTGAAACATATTTACAAGTAAGTAGGGAACTGCTGCTCTCTGCCATATGGGAGCAGAGAGTTCTGGAATAACGTTCCCACACAAATGTTTAAAATTCTGAACAAGATATACAAAACAATTATTTTCAGACTGAAAAACATGAGCACAGTGGAAATGTGACCTATAAGAATTGAGAAGCAGTAGGTTCAGCCCTCAACAAATTCTGCTTTACTCAGATGTATGCACACACACACACACACACACACACACACACACGTGCACACGCACAGATGTAGATAAAGTCTTCCCAGTAGGTCATTATAGTTTCACTTAACTGAGAAGAGAGAAGACAAAGGTTTCACTCAGGGAAAGTTGGTAGAAAGGAAGAAGTGTGTAATACTGAGCTCCAAGAGAAAAAGGGTGGACAGCCTCTGCCCCTCATAAACTATATTGGAGTCCTTAAGCTCTATGGCTTGTTAATATATTCATATGTGTGTGCGTGTGCGTGTGTGTGTGTGTGTGTGTGTGTGTATTTGTGTGTGTGTTTGTGTGTGTGTGTCTGTGTGTGTGTGTGATGAGATTACATGAAACTAAGTGAAAGAAATAATTAGGAAAAGAACAGCATGTGCACAAAATAAGAACCAAATCCTTCCTGCATGCATTTATAAAAATAGAATTATAAGCATATAAATGGACAGCCTGTTGAATGCCACAGGTAGTTATTAAACTCCAGACTGGCTACTCCAGACATATGGAAGGAAACCAATACCAGATTAAAAGTTTCCTAAAATTAGGTCAACAGAGTTGTAAATGGACTTGCATGATATAATAACTGCTAAATCAAAACAGTATCTTTTAAAGGATAATAAAATTGTTGGCACTTGAAAAAGACAATACCCTGTGAGAAAGGACTAGGTACACAAGCCCCAATCCACATTTATTAACTTGGAAGAATGATTAACTCATGTGACAAGATATAGCAGTGACAGAGATGTTGCAACTAATAAATTTCTAAATAAGCTTGCAAATTTGCTGCTAGTGTATGAGTGAGAACAGGTGCTCACTGAAGCATGACATAGAAAACAATACTTAAAAAAAATAGACTCTAGGGATTAAAGAAAAAACTACTGACAATGACATGTTATCAGATAAGCTACACGGCATTTGAGACCTGTACATCTCAACCCTTGCATAATTCCAGGTAGCCTAGCTCAGCTCTGATGATAAGTGGAAGAAAAGAACAAAAAAGGTGCAGAGTTATTTCAAGTACAGAAATTGTGATGATTATATGGTTTAAAAATATAGACTGTGACACACTAGGAGGGATCAATGGAATTCAAAGTAGTTTTCTTCAAAATATGGATGAAATATAGGCCAATTTTCACATATACCTATGAAGAGAGAATGTAGATAGGGAGAAAGAAGGAAATTCAAACACGCAAAAATGGATGTACTGGGCAGGGGAGTTGACTCACTTAGTAAATGTTATCTCTGCAGGTGACGAAGCCCTGAGTTTGATTCCCGTAGCCCACTTAAAGGCCAGCTGTGGTGATACCCATCTCAAACCCAATATTCCTAAGGGAAAATTTGAGATAGATCCAGAATGTAATGGAACCAGATTCCATGGACTTCAGTATTAATTTAAAAGCAGTTGAAGGAGGGCAGTCTCTTCTGTTCTAGGTATTTCCCTCATCTTTATGAATAACCCCCCCCATCCAGGATACCCCAAGCTCATTATTATCCCCATGCTTCCACCCTTCCAGAATATCATGTACTTGGGATCCTGCATTTTATAGCCTTTGCAGATTGGTCCTGATTTTCCCTCTCATGAATATTAATTGAGAGTCTTCATATTTTCTGACTTGATCCTTCCTTTGTTTTTTTCACTGTGAAATATTCCCTTGCTTAAATGTAGCACATTTTATTTTATTTATTCATTTAAGGAAAGTAGTTAATTATTCTGGTTGATTATTTTTGTTGAATTTTTTATTATAAAGAAAGTTCCTATAAGCATTTATGTATTGACTTTGGGTGGAAATATGCTTACTATGTCTAAATATTAAACACCTCAATCTTGGATCAAAGATACATTCTCTAACATTTTGATATCCTTGGATTTTTGCTTCCCTCTTTTCGATTTTATATCATATACTTGATTTTCATAGAGATGTTTGATTTCAGATAATATTGCCTGTGAGATGTGTCTTTAGAATATTTGGTGATTGCTGTAAATGAATAAAATCTAAATCCGTACGTTTTCACAGTTAATTATTTGCCGATAGTGTATCAGTTGCTAAAAAGAGGCTTCCCTCATTCTTTGGTGATGTTCCTTTTGCCACACTTGTAAGTTTTGATAATATTCACATAGATTATAAACCCCACAGGACAGTCCATACATTTCCCTTTATGGATATTGATCCATTTTAAGGAATTTATGGGGAAATGTTCTATTCTCTTATTTAGTGCATAGGCCATAGCCATTTCTAACATCATCATTTGGATTTCCAAAACTCTAACTTCCCTATGGTCTTATTTCTAAGCATCATAAAGACTTTCTACATGCTCCCTTTTGTAGTTTTATGTTGGTTGTTATACTTGTTCTTACTTATTTTTGTTCTTAAAATTCCTTTCCTTCACTGTCTCCTTTAAACAATTTTTCATTAAAAATAATCCTTGCTTCACAGTGATTTGGGCTTTTACTTCTTTCTGAACACTAAGGCTTTTCCCATTTAGTCTAGTTGTTTGACCCTTGATGAGTTTCTTTGCCATAAGAATGTTCAAAACTTCCTGATCTCAAGAAGACACCATCATTCCTAATACTGAGCCATTTATAATTGTTGTTTTTCAACTCCTTTTCTGGCTTCCTCTATTTTGTTTTCTTCTTTGGAATCCAATTATTTATATCTATTTACACCTGTATGCCCATATCCTTCATATATGTGCAGCTGTGATCTTTTACATTGTTTTGCCAGTGTCTATACTGCCTTTCATTTTTCTTCCTCAGAATGGGGGGAAGGATAAGCATTGTTGTGTAGCAGATACTACATTTTTATCTTCATAGAAAATTAACTTATTGTAACTGGAGTCCAACTTGTTTACCATTGCTGCTAGAAACAACTTCAACATTATTTTAAGTTTTGTTTATTCTGCCTCTCTCATTTGTCAGCCAACTACTTCTGAATTTGTGTATGGGTTTCATGAATTATCAATTCATTTCTCTTCTGTCTTTCAATGCACTGTAGTGTCACCAGTGGTCTTGGTACCTTCTTAAGTCTTTCTGGTAGGTTTATTAAAGAATTATGTCAGCTGATGCTGTAGAGATAGCCAAGCAGAGATGGCTTCAGGACAAAACATCATACCAAGGGAGGCAATGGAATGCTTCTGGTTGTTTCTTCCAAGTTTTATATCCTCTCCAAAGTTCATCTCCTTCCATTCATTTACACACAAAACATACGTTCATGCTCACTTTATATATCTTAAACTAGGGTTTGTGTTTTTATCAGCTTGAAGGATAACTCTTGAGGAATTTGTTCTTCTACACTGGTAGATCCTTTTAACACCTCATATTCCTTCTTAAACTAAACACAAAGTGTACTCATTACTCAGATGATGATGTCAAACCAATTATTAATTCTATTGCTAAGAATGCTGATGTTTATGCTTTATTCAAATTTTATTATTCCTATTACTGAGATGATTCAAAGAATATACAAAATAGTTTGTGTTTGTTCTGAATTTACTGTCAGCTAATAAAAGATCTTTGAATGTACTATGAGGTTCCTTTACTGCAATGCTTTGTGATGGAAAGTTATGTATTTTATAGAAAGCAACTCTGACTTATTCAAGTCCAATTAGATATTGAAGAACAATATCTAATTGAATACCAATATCTGGTTGAAGATTCTATAATAGTTCATAGACTATCACTTCTAAATAACATTAAACAGATTAATTTAAAAATCCAGTTTAGTATTTTTGTTCATTTCTTTCAAAAAAAACCTTGGACTTCTATTAAAAGAAATAACAAAAATCATAAACTCGATTATAATGTTACAAAATCAAATTTAAAATCATTATATTACATAGCAGATATTCATTGGAGAGATATTAGTAGTGTCCTTTGTGTTCTCATGATGTTAATATGTCTTCATGAAGATACCTATGCACATTCAGACCTATTGTTTATCAATTTTCATGTAACATGACATCACTGTCTTCTTCAAGCTGGTACAACAGAGCAAAATAAAATGTGTGGTTGATAAGAAATGGATTAAGGAAGTCAAGACATGGTGCAGGCAGATCTAGTTTCTGACAAAGTGTGGCCTCTTGGTTATTAGCCATTTGGTCTTGCAAGGAACAAGATGGTGTGGGTGTCCTCCAGGTGTTCTTGTATTATAGCACTGATGGCTTTTCCTTTAAGAATATCATCCTTGGGAGGGAACCTAAGTACTTTACAAGGCCCCATGTCCTGATCGCTTCACTAAAAGAATTAAAATATCAACATGGCTATCTAGGTATTGAGTTATAAAAATTTAATATATATGACTGTTACCTGTTATTAACAACTGGTTCATCCATATTTCCAAATTCAACCCATTACATCTGAGTGTATCAAGCATTGGTGGGGGAGATATTGTCTTTATCTTCTTTGACCTACTAATATTGTTGAGTAGAATTATCTGTTTCTACTGGCCACTAATGGCATCCTACTAGTGCTATGTGGCTATCAGAACTTGGTAGGTGGCTAGCGTATCTGAAGAAAAAGATTGTTTAATTTTAGTTAAATTAATTTGAACATTAATATAAATCTACTGACCATTCATTACTGGCAGTGCCACAATGTCCATTTCTAGAACGTGTCTGATAAAGATGTTTTCTAATAGTCTGCCATATGATGTTCAGTTCATTTAATAATTATTTATTCAACTGCTGATATTGAACATTTGTTTTCAATTTGATCCATTTAGCGTCCTAACTTTCCCCATACATTTTATTCCATCTGAGTGGTTTTTATCACTGTGCAAACACATAAGAACAGACTCAAGTGGTTTAATCTTTACTATTATATGAATAATCCAATATGTTATCTGCATGAGTAGTCCTCATAGTTGCTTTTTCCCCCCGAATGTTTTAAATTAATTAGTATTAGGAATCCCTATTTTTGTCTTGTGAGGATTGTCATTATGAGTAATAATGTAATTGTTCTTTTATAATTCCGATTATGCTTAGTTTTGTCTAGCTATTCACCTCTTAATTTCTAATGTTCTAACTCTTAAATGTCACTGGTTGAATTTGGAATTAGATCCTTTATATAAATAGTAAGGATTAAAAAGGAATCATCACCCGAGAATGGTAGTAAAAGACTAGTCAAGGTACTTCAGAAACTGAAGCAAGGATATCAGAAATTCCTGGCCACAACCACCAGCATAACAAACTGAATACAGTCTGGAATATAGAAGATATTTTCTCAAAACATCAAAAATAAAAGAGAGATGACATGAATTGTTTTAATGTTCAAACCTTAACTGTAAATGTGACCATTTGACAAGTTAAGTGCATTATTATTTTAATTTATAGTGTTAAATTTAATCTCAGGATATTTTTTATTTTATCATTTCAGGATCACCAAACAATTTTGAGAGCATGGGCTGTGAAAGATTTTGCCCCAAATTGTCCTCTGTATGTTCAGATATTAAAACCAGAAAACAAATTCCATATTAAGTTTGCAGGTAAGTTTTGGTCTTCATTGACAGCCTTTGAATTCCTCTAATAATTTTCAGGAGTTTCTGTTTATTTTGTTTTGTTTGGTTTTACATTTGTGAAGTTATTAGCACTTTGAGTAGTCTTGGTTCTATAGAACTATTAGTTCTCTTTTAAGCATCTATTAAAACTACAAAAATAATAATATGGAGGAATTTAATATTTGAAATGAATCTTAACTTTTGACATATAACTTGCTGATTTTAGCATCTGAATTTGCCATGTATTTTTGTAAGATTGTTTGAATTTTCAAATGATGCTGTGATTAAATTTTGAAATGTTTTATCTGTCTTTAAGTTTGTACATAATTTTCTTTCATGCATATTGTTTAAAGCATACACTACCTTAACTTACAGTATATTGCAGTGCAGTATAGTTAATTTGGGTTATAGACTTTAACATAATTCAAGAGAGAGAGAATCTTCTGTTTTATGTTCTTTGAGACACTTGTTTTTAAAATAAAACATTACAAGTGTCAGGGAGAACATGTTTTGCATCATTAGAAAATTGAACAAGAAAATTATAAATATTTTCCTGCGTACTTTTGTGGGAGATAGGAACAGCTTTGTACCTGATCAGTGATTCATATACTTTTTTCCCAACTAGAACAGACATTGTGTTTTAATTCATCTCAACAATCAAAGCTTAATAGATTATTAAAATAAAAGTTCTTTTAGCAATATGCCACAAGTTATTTGGTCCATCTTTAAATGCTAATTAGTTCGTTTATTGTACCAAAATAAACATTATAAATGAATTTTAACTAATAAGAAAGTAATGAGGTTGGTGATAGAGTTTTTATGTTCTTATCACAAGTAATGTCTGGTTTTAACAAAATGCTTAAAGGACAGTGTAAAACACTGACACTTTCTCCATTTGAAAATATTATTGCACTTTGGAATATTTTTCTTTAAAAGGTACTCACTGCAGGGGTTCTGATTGTAGTGGTCTGAGGTGCAAGTCCCAGGATGCAAAAAGCTGACAAAGATGTGGGAGGGATTCTATTGCACATGCTTTTGGGAGTGAAATGGAAAAGTATATGCAAAGTGCCCCGTGAAGAGTTTTTCCAAAGCCTCTTTTAAGCAAATATTTGTGTTTTAAATTACTATTTATAAATGTCAAAGAGTGTATTTGGACAGCATTAATGACATGAGCAGGAGTCAAAGTGTTAGAGTAAAATACTAAATTTGAATGTCAACATCTAAGATTTTAAAAGGGCAGGTATGCAAAATTATTCTGAGTCATGCTTTCTGTTCCTCCTGAAAAACTGCCTGTGTTCAACTGGTTATGGCCAGAGCCAATAATTAGAATAAATTTGGCAAACTTCCAGCTGTCCATTCAATCTAAATTGATTGGACTTAATCTTAAGTCAACTTCTGCATCTGAAATGGAAAATTGGCCCATTGTTTCAATATGAGATTACTCACTCAGAGAAGACATCCACTCTTCTTCCCTTTCTTTATCCAGCCAAGAAAAATATTCTTCACATAGATCAATCATCTGTGGAAATAGTGTGTTTTTAAGAAAGGTGTTATAGAAACTATTGTGTTGTTTTTTTCTTTCAATTATTTCTTTTGACATTATTTTAGTAAACTTACCAAAATGAGTACATTATTTAAAAACTCTCTCCCAGCAGTTCATCTGAATATTTCTTATTTTGACACATGTTGAAATTTTGCTTAATAGTGCTTTAAGTTCTTTTATAACTGAGATTACAACATATCAGATGGGAGTCTTTTTATAGTATAAAAGATGAAAGCATTGTAGTTTCATTAAAATGTCATAAAGATGTTAAGGCTGATGTATGAAGCTCTCAGATCAATATAATTCATTTTACATCTCAGCAAGCATTTGAGAAGTAACAGACTTTCTGTAATAAAAGGGAGTGGATAAAGCTGTCAGCTTGTTTAATAGATCATTAAAATGATGGTCCCCAAGGAGCCAAACTCTATCATGTGTGTCTCATTGGAATGTGGTTCTGCAGCCTCTGAGCTGCATCTGAAGAAGCTCTGTTTAGCCTCTTAAAAGAAGGAATAGCAAGAGGAAAAGTAAGACTCATCTACACAGTGCCTGCTTATGTTGCTCCCTCTTATGTTTCAGCCAACTCAAGTCATGTTGATATGTACAATTTTGATGAATAAAGCATACATTGAGTTATTAATTATTGAAAACTATATATAGCTATAGAAAACTACCAGCAATTGCAATCAAATAATGACTAAACACCATATTTCTTTGATGGTTCTCATCATGTTCTTCCATTGCTTAAGTACTACTTCGACTTTCACAGATATCCAAGCAAATACATTTTCATTTTTAGCCTTTTCAATGGCATCCTCAAAAAACCATAAATTGAAGAAGAATCTTCCAATGATTATACATGATATGTTTTAAAATTAAAACATATTAATAAAAGTGGCTGTGGTAAAAAATTTAAATTTCTGCTTACAACTGCATCAATATTACACAGTGAAAACATGACAGCAAGTTATCCCTTATGGAGATTTATGTATGTTTCTTCATTCAAATAGATGACAGCACTCATCCAATAAATGGATGTTATTGTTTGAACATATTGAAGTAATTAAAATAATGCCATCTGTTTTGATTATATCCCAAAATGAAAGACTACAAATGCATTTTGTGGGCAATAGAAAAGATAGGTTCTTATTCATATCACCATAAAATGAAGAAAAAAATTGTAAACCTAAAAAGAGGCAGGAAGAATAAAATGTTCAGTAAAATAATAGTTTTATATTCTGTATATAAATTACAAAAAAATAAACCAAAAGAAAGTGTAATTCACAGGTAATATAATTATTTTTTTTAAAATAAGTTTCCAAAAAGACGCAGATCGTCATTCAGAAACAAGCTTTGCTTTCAGTAGTTTGTGTTCTTAATGAAGAATTTGTCAAATAAAGCACAAAATGTGTAAATGTTGACCTGGTAACATGCAATGTTTTCACACTTTCAGTTGTATAACCTCAGATTTCAATTATTCTAAACTTGTTTCATAATTAATAAAGACGATAATAAAGAAAAGGCACTCCAAAACTGAGTCACTAATATTTTAAAATACACAAGAAAATCAGCTAACAGTAAGTGGAACTTACATGAGTAGCTGCTGTCAATTAGAGCTTACTTACATACGAGTACCTTCTCATATTAACTAATTTTATTACATTAACTTCTAGAAAATATACTAAATTAAATATACAATATGAATATATACTATCATATCTGAGAGAATGTACCATCAGCTCACAGATTTAAAAGACAGAAAAAGATTAGAAAGGTATGAAAAAGTAGCTTCAGCCTAAATAAGTTATCTTCAGAATATTGTAGAGAAAAAAATTAATGATCACATTGTAGGTAGGACTTGAAAATTAGGAAAAAATTAGGAGATGTCCACGAAGGAAGGTTTTCTCTTTGGATTCCATAAGGATTGCTATAGATCTGTAGAAATAATGGCATCACGTTTGAGAAGACAAGGATTAAAATATTGTCTAAAAGGATCAGGTTATCTATCTGTAAGGAAAATTCTAAAACAAATTTCCTTCATATGATGTGTGTGTGTGTGTGTGTGTGTGTGTGTGTGTGTGTATGAGAGAGAGGGAGAGGGAGAGGGAGGGAGGGAGGGAGGGAGAGAGAGAGAGAGAGAGAGAGAGAGAGAGAGAGAGAGATTTTGAGTATCTCATTAATGTGTAAGATTTCTACTTTTACCATTCTCTGTCAGTAGCCGTTATGAGTGTAGGTACTATATCTAAAACTGCTTAGCCATTACTGTCTATTAACTTGCTAACAGACATTTCAAAATGTAGATTTTCAAAAAAATTATGATTTCTTTACCTAAAACCCATTTATCTTCCCTTCTCACCTGCATCTTCAGCAAATATACCAAAGAACCCACTATGTTTTTCATCTATTACAACTAGAGGAGCCTTAGATAGGCTGCCTCCTTACTTAGGGCTTCTGGTTGCCATGATTGGCACCAGAACATTCACGTTTCCTGTTTCCTGTATTTCAGGAAGCTTATCATCTGCTGCCATCCATCTTCCCACATGTACCCAACAGTAATCACTATTGTGTACATATTTTCACATCTCCAATGTCATATTGAGGTTACCAGTTTCTTTGTTCTATGGAAGAAACACTACCTTTCTTTGGTAGTCAAATTTTGAATATTTTACTCATTTTGGTTTATTTTGTCAGCTTTGATAGACTAAAATTCATCTGGTGATGTAGATGGGGCTCTATGTCAAATCTATTTTCCTTGAGAAAGATTTTCAACAACTCAATATTGTTTGTGTTGTAACGATTGGTACTGTGGCTTAGGACACAGATTACTAAATAATTCCATAGGTAAGAGTGAGGGAGAATGTGAATATGTGACATCATATGTTCTCTACTTACCTTATTTGCGTCCAATAATTCTAGTAAAACTTCTTAAGCATCAATATTTGATATAAAATCATCCAGGGCAAATTTTTGTCTTCATATTGTTGAGTAACTCATAAATAAGTTCTCCTTTGATAAATGCAAAAAACATCAGGATCATTCACTTCAGGTACAGACATGAAGCTACAACTCAACATTTAACCAAACTAAAATGAAGCTCATAATTTCCTCTCCTGTTTGTATTCCAAACTAATTTAAAAGCCTAGAAACACATGCTCACAGACCAACACACACTCACACACACACACACACACACACACACACACGCACACGCACATGCACACGCACACACACACGATGCATACACTTGAGAGGTTTATATTTCCAGCTAGAAAGAAGGCCTTGTATGAACTCAAATCACCTTCACAGATTTACTGCCTTCTCCCACTCGTCAACTTCATTTCCAAGAAGTTTTCTGTCTCTTTCGCTGACAAAGTTGTCTGCCATTTAATTAAGAGTTGGAAAAATGTGATAGGGTAATGGTATAGGAATGACCTGACAGGTAAACTTATGTTAACCCTCTAATCCCATTTCTTAAGTAAAATGTTATTTATCTTTTCTTTCTCATATGATTTCCTTTCAACTGTTGTGTCTTCTGAAAAGTTTCTACTTCTTTAAAACACAAAAGGGCAGACAACAATGTTAAGTTGGCAGATGGTACTTGTAAATCAGAGTAATGCTCACAAAACCACTTACTGAAATTATTAATTCTCTATAAATTTTACTTTCCAAGTATTAAGATGTTTTATATATAACATAGCCTTGCAGTAGTTAATGAATGAAAAATCACACCCGTATTTCAATGTGTTTACTGAATGAAATACTTTCTACTTCACAATTATATCAAGTCTTGAGTATGAATCATCTCCTAGAGGCGTAGGAGTTAGTTCTACAGTAATTACAATGCATAATTACAATACATTTTAGATGTGAACAACCCTAAATAAACATTTAACAGTATTGTTGGCAATATTATAAACCTTGAATTTTCTTGGAAAGCATGACTACAATTATAAAGACATTATTGTAAATAATACATGCATTCAACTGTTATATTGTTGAGAAATAGTTTACTTAAAAAATGAAGATTGTACTTCATCTTTGACATTATGTGCATTTATTTCTTTTTTGTGAAACATTAGACTTTTAAGTGCCTCACATTTGCCTACCCAAAAAAGAGAGCATGGAATATTCCAAAGCAACATAAATATTGGAAATTATCTTAGCTGTTTCTAAATAGCATATGGTTATGCAGGCTTGAATTTCTCCAAATGGTAAAGTGTGATATATTCAAGCAGAGTGATTTCTTCATTTCCCATATCACACCCACATAGACATCATCTTAAGCTTTGCTTCTGCAACCTGCTAAAGAAGACATATTTATGTACTTTCAAAATATAGAACCTCTGAACTTCAACATTCTTGATGGTTCTAAATGGAAACCAAACTATTGAACATAAGAACATGTTCAGTACAATTTAGAGAACCTTTTATGTTTTGGAAAATTCAATTTACACTTTAAAAGCTATTAAGTAATTAAAGTTTTTATTCAGTCAATTTATATTCAGTGGTTGTCTACATTTTATTCATTTGGTTTTTTTTTCTATTCATAAATACACATAAACTGATGCACATGTCTATACATACCCCCAAACAGATGCACATACATCATGTTCAGATACATATATGCACAGATACATATATATACAAACACATATACCTTTAGACACATATGTACAGATATATAAACACATACACGGTGTGCATTCACAAAACTCATAAACACATATACACACGTATGATAATTACACACAAAGAAACAAGCATAGCAGATTTGTAATTTAGTAAGATTTTCAAGAGAAGCAGGCTTCTCTTCTATTTTGTAGAAGTACACTGACAATTTTTAAACCCTGAATAGTTTAATAAAAAATGATATTAATCTAGTTTGTATTCAGGTTTTGATACTCTCAACAACTTCCTTAAATCTATAGTTAAAAATTTTGTGTTTCCTGAACTTTTTATGTCATTATTTTTATTAAATACTTTAGACATGCTATAGTCTCATGTACATTCTCAGTGTTCTACAGATTTCCATACATTTAATCTTATATAAACATGATCCTTTTTATTTCAATAAATAAATTATGATGCTATAAATTCTTTTATGTAAAATATGTTTGTGGATATCATACTTGCTAGGTAATTATTTAAAATAAAATTTGCTCTTCACTTTAGTGTCATTTGCAAGCTTGATATGTGCTTCTATAAAGTAGGCATTACTTTAAATTATTTGCTTTAGCACCTGAACAAATTGATCTTCCACAATATGCATATCAGGTAGTGTTATTGTAGGTCACTTATAATTTAATTGACTCAATGCCCTTTCATGCTCTTTTATGACCATTTCAAATGTCTGTACAATTTTCAAACACTCAGCTTCATAATTCACATTAGAGTAAAATATTCTGTTGTCTTTGAAGAATTGCAGGTATTTTCTGTCAGAGACTGAATCACCATTTTCAGTCTTTGACTTGGTTCTTTTAGATGTATGCTTTGTGGAGTACAGTTATGTGTCTTTGTGTCTTGTTTATTTATTTGTACAAAATATGTCTGTGAATCCTTCTAAGAAAAATCAGTTGTTGTATGTGCTCAAGATAAAATGTGAATGGTGTGCTCTCTATTCCAGAAGAAACTGTCATTTTCTATGTACCATACTCTTAAAACAATCAGTGAAATAAGATACAAGGAAAACACTTCAACTTGCTCTGTATTTTTACCTATGTCTTAACCCTAAAATCTCTATTCTCTTTCTTTGACAGCATGCCATTACATCTACATGGTTAGTTTCTCTGGTTAGTTTATGATAGTGTCAATTTTAATGCCAGGAGAATTCTTTTGAGTTGGACATGAAGCAAACAGGAGATGACATATTGTGAGAGGCTTGCCTTTTATACTATTTATTTTTTTAATCATCTGTTTAGACACTTCAAATTGTGAATGATGGATTAAGACTTACTAAGGAATATAAATTTTCTGAATGACATGAGAAGATGAAAGTTTGAGGAAAAGACATTCAGTTTAAACTTGATGAAAGTGTAACTGGAGGAAATGTGATATTCAGTGAAAAGGATAAAAAGATTCTCCTAGGAGTGAATATTTAGGAAGCTATTATGACTGTTCAGGTGAAAGATGCTGAGAAATTGAATTGAGGTGGTGATAATAGAAAACAAGAGTGAGAACAGATTCATAAAACATTTCATTTATTTTTTCATCGATTGTGAGAACCCAAAACAGTAAGGAAGCTTTGCGTTCTCTTTAAAACTCTCATTTTTTTTATATCCTCACAATTGATGAGGTTTCTAACAGATCCCTTTGCTACTTGATTAATAGATGCTTTGGTGTCTGCACATTAGATTCTAAGTCTCCGACATGCTTCATCTCTTCATGGATGATGTAGTGCTTGACTACTACTAGCCTTTTTGTTTCTCCACTATACAGAAAATATGGAAAGCACAAGAAAACTCAAAGATCTAGTAGGGATATTTACTGTTAATGGTATATAATTCAATACTATATAATACAACACACCTCAAAATATATTAAGTAGTTTTTCAGTTATATAAGTTCAAACAAGCTTCATGTCAGAATATATATGTAAGAATTCTTAAAGATAAATGACAAAGTAAACAAAAATAAAAAATATGTCTCCTATAGGTTTTTGAATGTTAGTTATTTTAGTCTATAAGGTGAAATATCTAAAGCCTCTGTCAAAAAATAAAAAAAGCAAAAAAACACAAATAAAAACAAACACAAAACAACACAAAACAAACAAACAAAAACAAACAAACAAAACCAGACAAACAAACAGGAAAAGGCAGAATGATCCCAGAAGCTTAAGAAGGGCAGGGAGAAATTCATACCCAGAACTTTGATGGTAGGAAACACAGCCATTTGGTTCGAGATATGTCCAGGAACTGAAACATTCAGGTAGTGATGCTTCTTGGAAACTGATTATTATTACTTTTACCCTGATCATGAAATACAGACATTTGGTTCAAGATATGTCCAGGAAGACTGAAACATTCAGGTAATGATGATTCTTGGAAACTGATTATTATTCCTTTTGTCCTGATCATGAAATACTATTTTCATGACAACTTAAAATGATATTAATTCATTATCTCTAAATGGCTTAGTTTCTCATAATTGATTTTCATAGATAACTGACCAAGAATGAGCAGTCAACAATGAAAATATCTGAGGGAAACCTTGATTTCTTACCTGAACATTTGTTAACATATAGTGACTACCTGTAGATCTAGAACTAGAGATTCTTCTAGAATTAGCCATTTGTTCCCAACCTTGTGCTCTATTCTAAAGATTTGTTTGTTTCTTCAAGGCCACAGGGTTACAACATTTGTAACTTCAGCCCTTTAACAGTAGGAGATACCAGCACCTCTTTAAGGTTAAATCTTTTCATTCAACTAAAAGATAAATAATTTACATTTGTTCTATTGAGCTTACGCCTACAATATGTCTATCAACTGCACTCAGGTTATTTTATAATATAAGCATATCTTTAAAGTCATTTAGACATTTTGCCTTACAGTGCAGTACTATTGCAGAGATTAACAAAGTAAATAAACAGATAAATAGAAGACAGGCCTTGACTTTATTCAATGGATTCTACCAAAATCATTGACTTCATTTTTAAAGAATGAAAGTAAAATGTAAATAATTTATGATGTAACATTTAAATAAAATAGTAATGAAAGTGTCAATAAGCAGGAACTTCCAACTACGCGATTAAGGAGGATGTCGCCCTGTCTACACACCACCCACATTTACACACACACACACACACACACACACACACACACACACATACACACACACACAGACACACATGAAACTTGAAGACTTTTTCTTTATATAAACCAATGTGAAATATTATTCCACAAATTAAAGACTTTCTAGAATTCAATAAAGGCACAACATACCCAAGCTTGAAAACTGTGCTCAGAGGAAAGTTCATTGCACTAGCACTTTCATATACAAATTGGAGAGTTCATATACTAACAACTTAAAAGTACCCGTGAAGCTTTGCGGGGGGGGGGGGAGGCGGGGAGAAATATACCCGAGAGGAGTAGACAGAAGGATATAATGAAACTCAGGTTGTTGAATTCAATCGATTAGAAAGAGAAAAAAGCTTTTTTGAGGTTTATATCTTGCTAAAGAAGATACAGAACAAATATACACTTCTATGATTACTTTAAGAAAATAATGGGAGCAAGAAGCAATGGTTCAGATCAGCAAATCCTATACAACTAAGGAAATTACATATAAATTATGTAGAGAGGTGAATGGGCTGTTAAGCTACTAAAAAACACAGCGGTGGTTCAGTCATGAAATTAATAGGAAACTGAGGTAAAAAGTCAATAATGGGGAAATTACATGGAATCAGACAATGGTATTGTGTGCCTTCAGAGAGAAATTTAGGAAGTGTGGTTGGTAAAGACAGCAGAAATGAGATGAAAAAAAAAAAAGCAGTAATCTAAGCTGAAGGTTTTTATCATTCTGTTATTGATAAAGGGTGTTTGACCAAAGAGTACTGTCATGGTGTCTTACAGGAAGCAAGTTGGAAAGCGGTTGGGAGTTAGTGCAAAGGGAGTGAGTGCTGTCTCACTGAAACAGGAACAGAAATAACATCCAGCAATCCAGAGCAGCAGGCGGTCAGCCATGCAATTGCTCACTAGATTCCTTAAGAAATATGCACACAGCACAGGAAACTCAACTGTGAGGACATCCATTATATTCTTGGTGTACATGAATGTACAAAGAAACAGAATTCATAATCAGGGAGGAATGGCTATAGGAAATATAGTATCTGGTGGAATTTAGTATTGATTAACTGTAAACTTTTGCCAAATTCACATCAGACATAAAATACTACAGAAGAAACTAGATATGGAATTTCTTAAATGAGGAACAAGGAAACAATTGTATTAATAATAATTTATTTATGTCAGTTTTATTAGAAGTGCTCCTAGAAGATTGGTTGTTGATAATGAGTGACTTTAATTTATTCATAGATTTTGGTATTTTTAATTAACTTTCAAGATGATTAAGGGTTTGTGACATAATAAAATAATAGAATTGGTAAATTTAAATAGGAAACATTTTGTCACCTAGAAGTAGTTATGAGAGTTATACAAATGTATTAGAATATGTTGATATTAAATCCCATATCATTGTTAATAGATGTACATTTTAAGTAGTAAATCCTAGTTGATAACTTAATATACGTGCATTAGTGGTGCCAAGTTCTCATTTAAATTTCCAAGCTGTTCAGTGAAATAAATAATAAGTAGTGAACCCAATAAGTCTGCCAATAGCACCTTCCTCCTTGAAAATTCCAAGTATGATTCAAATTAGAAATGGAAAATAAGGAAACATATGAATCTGTAGCTATTTTAAAAATATCAGCAAGGCTAGTAGAATCTATGTATCATCTATATGTGTATCTACTTTTCTATGAATCTTCTATGTATCTATCTACTCTTCTATGTATCTATGTATCTACTCTTCTATGTATGTATTGTATCTATATATCTATGCATCTATCCTCCATCTATCTATCTATCTATCTATCTATCTATCTATCATCTCTATCTTTTATCAAAGTGTTCATCTGTCTATATCACCTATATCATCTATATTATCTATAATCTATATATGTGTTCATTTACCCAAGGGGCAAAATTTTACAGAAATACTATTTTATTTTATCTATCTATATCACCTATATCATCTATATTATCTATATCAATCTATATATGTTTTCATTTACCCAAGGGGCAAAATTTTATAGAAATACTATTTTATTATATCTGTCTCTATCACCTATATCATCTATATTATCTATCTATGTTTTCATTTACCCAAGGGGCAAAATTTTACAGAAATACTATTTTACTATGAATGATATCTTTGCATAGATTGTAGTACACAATTTCATTTGATTTTCCCCAAATTAAGGATTAACACATAGAATTTATTTTTTATATTGTTTTTGCCTCTTGTTTTAATGAAGAATAATATAAGGAAGATAATTGCAACCATGTAATCACTGTAGTGATTGCATAAAAAATTTTATTCAATAGATTCATACTTTATGTGTTGATGATACACTTTTTTGTTGTTGTTGTTGTTGTTGTTGTTGTTGTTTCGAGACAGGGTTTCTCTGTGTAGCCCTGGCTGTCTTGGAACTCACTCTGTAGACCAGGCTGGCCTTGAACTCAGAAATCCGCCTGCCTCTGCCTCCCAATTCCTGGGATTAAAGGTGTGCACCACCACCACCCAGCCCTATTGCTGATATTCTAAAGCTGATATTCCTGCTTGATTTTCCAATTCTTTTTGAAATATTGAAAGACAGTGCCTTCATTATGTCTTGCTTCATAATCACACCCAACATTTCTGCTACAAACACTAAGAAGTATTTATTATCTCTGGTAGGTTTTTAACAGTTTTGGTGTTTGGAAGGGATAATAAGGGAAATGTGTTGCAAGAACAAAGTCAGTTGAGCCTGCAGGTGTTTCTACGTTTGACTCGTGGTAGTAAGCAATACTGCCAATGTTGTTCCCTCACACTGTTGAGAGTTCAGCCTGGCTAAAGTAGGAGGCCTCCAAATCTTACTTTGTGAACATGTTTTTAGGGTTTCCGTAGTGCCCTTACAGTATGACAGCTGATTTTTCCTAGAGAAGCTGATACAGAAGATAATGAAGCAGAGACTACAACATTTAATACCTAGCCTTGAATAGCACACTCTTCCTCCAGTATCTTATTGAATACACAGACTTCATTATCCCATAAAAGAAGAACTGAAGACAAAGAATAACGATTCACTTCTGGGCATTATGGAATTTGATGCTTACGGGTATTTTCTATAAATTTTCTAATATATACATATAAAATCTGAGGAAAATAACAAAGAAATGAAAATAAGGATCATAAAGAAAAAAGAAAACCATAAAGTAAAAAGAAAACCATTGATGCTATGTATCAAATGGTGGAATCAGAATTTGAATCCTTGTGTTTCATCTATAGAATATGTGTTCTTAAAATAGAAGAAACAGACTGAAAACATGATCCAGTTGTGTGGTACTTTCCTTATATGCACATAGCTGGAAGCCCCTACATTCAATGGAGGGAGAAATAAAGGAAGAAGAAATGACTGGGAGATTACACTTTATTTTAATATTTAACTTTGATGACTAGAAATTTGCACATTAATCTTCTATTGTATCTAATGCTATGTGTATTCATATATATAACATATGTTCTCACTTCATTATTTTTTGGAAATTATTTTGATGCATCATCTGTATTTTTCATATTTTGAAATTATTAACATACTGACTTTATATATTGCTTTTTTTCTCTTTTCCTGTTTGTGTGGGTAAGTTCATACTCACTTGCCCCGTTATGGAGACAACACTATATAGCCCAAATTAGTCTTGAACTGTTCTTCCTTAGCCTCCTATTTGGTAGGGTGAGCCATCTTTCCAGGCTTTTATTTTCCAAATTGAAAGCTATGTTTGAATAATGATTGTGATGATTTTCAGATTGTGTTTATCCCTTATTGACCAATTTAGCACTGCATACTAATTTCACAATCATCTTCTGTAGATTGATCAGAGAACTCAAGTTATCTGATCAAGATTGATTAGATAACTCTGTTAAAGTGCTTTTTCAAAACTTTCTTCATGGAAACATTGCAACAAAAATTAAAAGTGTCATCAATGGTTATAAAATTTGTTCTTAATGATGGAAATGAATGGCAAACTGAATTTGTTTCTTTGGACCTGCTATTGTGGTTACTACATTGAAGGTTTATTAATAGTTAACTTAAGCAGTACTGGGAAAGTACATCATGAGAAGATAAGATACCAGCAAGAAAAAATGTAATTTTACTATTCTACCAAATTACATATTTTTTTCCTTTAAAAGTTTATTTTAAATGAATAAGCCTCCTTGGGAAATATAAAGTACAGTATTTTTGTATAATATAGTTAAATATCATTCTATGATATCTTTTATCTTTCATCCATCATGGTCCTTTTATCCTTCTCTGTCTGCGCTTCTATCCATTTTTCTGTAATTCAGAAAAAAATTGGCAGTTATGAGCAGGAAGGAAGAAGTTATTCTAAAGAGTTTTAGAAAGATAGCTAGTGAACAAAAATCCTAAATGCAGCTTCCCTCTCTGCTGAACACAGAGCAGTGGTGCCCCAAGGTTACAGGACAGAGGGCTCTGAAAAATTTGGATATGGTCTTTGTCTACATAATGCTGTGGTTCTCAACCTTCCCAATGATATCACTGTTTAATACAATTCCTCATGTTGTGTTGACCCCATCCACAAAGTAACTGTAGTTGCTTCTTCCTAAGTGTAATTTTGCTACAGCTACAAATTGTAGTGTAAATATCTGCGGGTTGTAAAGGTTTCCGGTGAACACTGTGAAAGGGTCCTTCAACTCCAAGGGGATTGTTATCCACTGCTTGAAAACCACTGACCTAAAGGATTAGACAAGCCACAGTATCTTTTCTACATAATGAAAATGTATACGCTCAGATCAGAGCATATTTCCACCCATAATCTATTTTCTTAAACATATATATGTATATATATATATATATATATGCATATATATACATATACTTGTATGCATGCATAAGCACAATCTTTATTAATTTGTTATTTTATTTATTTACATTTCAAATATTGTCCCCTTCCCTGTTTCCCCTGTGCAGTTCCCCTATCCCATCCCCCACTGCCTCTATGAAGGTGCTTTTCATCCACCCACCCTGATGGGTGATGCCTGATATACATATGTAGCTGGAACCCCTAGTCCTTCCATGTGTACTCTTTGGTTGGTGGTTTAGTACCTGGGAGTTCTGGGGATTTCTGTTAGTTGATATTGTTGTTCTTCCTATGGTGTTGCAATCCCTTTCAGCTTCCTTTCCTAATTCTTCCTTTGGAGTCCCAGTAGTCAGTCAGATGGTTCCCTGTGGAATCCTCATCTGTATTGGTCAGGTGCTGTCAGAGCTTCTCAGGGGACAGCTATACCAGTTTCCTGTCAACAGTGGCATAAGTGTAATCTTGTCTGAGACCGAGCATATTTTCCTAAAGACTAATTTGCTTTAATGATTGAAAATTATGACTCCAAATGCAACCTTGTAGTCTGTAACAGAACATATGTAGTATTTTCTATTTGAAATTACATTTTGAAAGTTTAATATTGTGACCTTTAAAAAATCTTCATAGAGCCGGGCGGTGGTGGGGTGGCGCACGCCTGTAATCCCAGCACTCTGGGAGGCAGAGGCAGGTGGATTTCTGAGTTTGAGGCCAGCCTGGTCTACAGAGTGAGTTCCAGGACAGCCAGGGATATACAGAGAAACCCTGTCTCAGGAAAAAACAAACAAAAAAAAAATAAAAAAATCTTCATAGAACATTTGATTCAGAAAAATCTATGTTTTTGTTTTATTGACAATAATTTCCTGAGACTTAACGTTAAAATATTTGTGATAGAAAATACACCAGTTAGACCTCATATCTATTCCTCAGTTCCAGACTTTATGAGATCAGAACTCAGTGTCTCATCTTTCTCTCTAACTTGCTATTTCATGTGAAACAATCTTAATTTTTTAACAACCATCAAAGCTTCTGTTACAGTACTTTGTAAAGTATGTTCCAAAAACCAGTTTTCTTTCAGATTTTTTACTAGCTATTATGATAAATATCATATATATGTGTATATATATATATATATATATATATATATATATATATATGTATGTATTTGACAACTGGGCATTGCTAGGATTCTAGTCATCAGCAGACTGCCTCTTCAGAAAGCATCCAAACTAATTTGCATTATATCAGAATCACACATGAATCACTATGGCATTCGCTAGTATTTGCATCAATTTGGTTCTGAACTGCACATGTTGGCAGGGACTAGAAACTTCAAATGGAAACAACACATTTTTTTTCATAACAAAGTGCTTAAATGAATAAGGAGGAATATATCATCAGTACAGATATTCTGTCCCCTTATGTTTTGCCTGATTTAAATACCCCAAAGTTTAGAGTCTGTTTCTTCATTCTGTCAACATCATGCTAATATATCAGTTTATATTAGTTTTTCATATATCTTTCTATATAGCATATGTTTAAAAATAAGCAAACACATACTCAAGCATAATTCTATATAATTAGATTTCCCTTTTTTTTCCTGATTTGTGATGTATAGAAACAAACAAACAAAGAAACAAACAAGCAGTAAAACCACACTGGATGAGATTCAAGTTACCAGGCATTCCAAGAAGTTCCTTGACAGCAATTATTTTCTTCATCAAATCAAGTTTCTTCCTACTCTTGTGGTTACCACTTCAAATTTTCATTCGCTATTTGATTTCTATGAAATCATACAATGAAATGTCTAACTATGTTTTCACAGTGATAATTTATTTTACTATATTCTTTACTTGCTTTGATTTGTATTTGATTATAATTAAAGGAGTTCTCATTTCTTTGATGGAGACCACTGCTTCCTAACTGACCTACAGTTGTGAAGGATTTCTCTTGAATTCATCTGCAAATTTCATTCCTAACTGGTGTTCATAAACAAATCGATATCTCTTACCTCTCTATTTTGACTTCTGAGGAAATTACCAGTATAGACTTTCTTATACTTTCTAATATTTTATACATAATTATCCTTTGTATTGTGGTTTAAACACATTTCCATAATGATGCTTTAAAAAAAACCTTCATCAGAGCAGGCAAAAAGTTCCACTATATCTTCTTTGAGTACCGGCAAATACTTACTTTTAAACATTTTCCTCGTATTTTTTATGTGTCAAAACTGCATCCTTGATCTCTTTCAAAATATCTTTAAATGTGACACTTAAATAATCAAATTCAAGTTACAGTTGCTATTGAAAAATAACCATGATATTTCTTCACAAACATATTCAGGGTGGGAGTTTTAGAAATATAATAGTCATATTTTCTATCATGATAATTTTATAGCAGTTGGTGCTATTTGTCCATTATAAAGGAAGTATAACCAGTCCTATACTTTAAGTGAAAGAAGAACTTTTAAAGTTTCTAGTATCTTATATATATTGTTTTTGTTATATATATATATTTAACAAAGCACACATATACATGTATATGTGTATATGAACCTATAGTGTATATATAATATATATGTATATTAGCTATAAAGGACAAATACCCTCTGGGATTATTGTAATATAAAATTTCAAGAATTTAAGAAAATTCTTAAGTTAAACCAAAAGGATTACATTTCTGAGGACAGTGATTTTGAAAATCATTAACATTAGATGTTAATCATTAGAAGTTATACTATATTGTAACTAATATTTGATAACTATAATCCATTATAACTAAAATTTTTAATGTAGAATATAGAATGATTGACTTATTTGAATATTCATTTAGTGTGATGAAGACAAAGTCACAACATTAAAATAATTATAGCAATTGTAAAAATGCAAATATACATTTTAAACCAAGTACTAATGAATTAATTGTCACATTCGTTTTGCTGAATATTGAGAATCTAAAACTGAGTACCCTTTTATATTTAACAAATATACTTATATTTATATTTTATGAGATTAAATGATGTAATGGTTTACTTAAGTCTGTATTTAGCCATTTAGCATTTGAATGTAGGATATTTCTGTGAGTGACTAAATCTATGATGTGTGAACACACACAGTAATTCTTATTGATTAATGCAATAGGAATGAAAAGATCATAAAATTGTTGGATACTATTTGTTCTCATCAATATGATAGTAGGTTTCCTAGTTCTCAATCCACTCACAGGTATACAGAATCTAATGAGCAAAACAATATATGAGAAATTTTACAATTCAGTTATTGTTTGTAAGAAGCTTTTACTTGTTAAAATAAAAAAGAATAGCATTATTTTTGCCTAGACTCTGTTTATGGTTTCATTTAATATGTCTTTCCTGAAATGTGTTTGATTTCTGTAATCAAAACCCAGGACTGGGTTGGTTTAGTTATTGTTTCTGATTACTGATTTCTAACGAACTGTTGCTTAGCAACCACATGGGGAAAGAATGTACTTTTCAGTCATACAAGAGCACAGAAAATAAAAAGATCCACCTTACATAAATGCACTTGTCATAACTGGTAATAGCCAGTAATGGGTCAATGGGACATCTTTAGCCAACCCTCCCCCCCCAAAGTAACCCATTTCTGGTGCAGGAAGTATTACTTGATGCTATAAAATGACTAGTTGAGGAATTGTCTCATGATTATATAGTGTCTACATTTAAATTACTTTCATGTATGTCTTAGGAAGCTATCATAAACATTTAGAAGCTACTGTAGGAAGCTCTAGTAGGTTTTAGTGGGGCTTTTCAAAGGCACTTTAATGCTCTTTGTTCTTCCTACTATTCTTTCCTTTACCCATCTGCCTCTCCTATTAATCCTGTTCCAGTTTCCATTTTGCCCCCTTAAATCACTGTATGGTATTTATGCTTCCTTGGATGGTTTCCTCCATCTTTCTTAGCTACCCACCCTTTACAGTTATTTAGATTGATTATACATTTCTAAATCTTGATAGCTAACACCCACATATAAAAGAAAGCATGCAACATTTGCTTTTTAGGGTCTGACTTACCTTACTTAGAACGAGATTTTTTAACTCTCCATTTACCTGAAGTTTTGATCATTTATTTTTTCTCAACAGTTGAGTAATATTCCATTTTTTTGAAATTACCACATTTGATTATCTACTCACCAGTTGACAGATGTAGGTTGTTTCTAATTTCCTTATCTTATGAATAGAGCGTAATGAACATGGAGTAATAAGAAATTTTCTGTGATGTAGCTTACTACTTTTCTTTTTTTTTTCATCACATCTTTTATTAAATAAATGCTGAGTCCATATCTAAGCAACAACTCTGGAGGGGAATAATCTCCATTCTTTGACTTTTTAACGTAAGACAACAAAACCAATTAACATGTGTGGCATTCAGGAGACCGCCAACCAACCATATACATGCCAGACACATGTATTGTGTGTGTGCTTCTTATACTTAGCAAAATTATTCTCAATGTTTTGTGTCACTTGGACCTCATAACACACCTCTAGCTCCTTAGATTCTGGCTGTTGCTCAGAGACATGAATCTCTGAGCTTAGAATCTCCTGGGGTATAATACAGGCCAGACTTCCTAGTTGTGAGTCTTCCTATATCCAGAGTCCCTCTTCCACTCTAGAGCAAAATCAAAATCTCAAGCTGATTTATTTATGTAATGGTTCTGGAATTTAAGCCATCCATGGGCTTCTTAGCTTCATGAGTTCCTGTGCATTCGTTGTAGATTACCTGTGTTCTTCATGTCTTGTTCTTATAGTCCTTTCATGTGCCAATGAATTAAAACCTATTTCCTTTGTCTTCTGTGAAATTCAGGGTATTCACTTTTATGCTGAGGTCATAGCTATATTTGGAGTTGGATTTTATGCAGGATTATAGCTATACTTCTACTTTCATTCTTCATTAAGCCATCCATTTTAACTACCATCACTTGTTGGAGATGCGGTCTTTCCTTCAGCATATATGTTTTGTTTCTTTGTCAAAAATCCAGAGCTGTGTAAGTTATATCTGGGACTTCTATTCGGTTTCACTGATAAATGTGTCTGTTTGTATGTATATATTCTTCTGTTATTTTATTATTATGTCTATGTAATTCAACTTGGAATCTAGAATGATGTCATCTCCAATGTTTCATCTATTTTTCACAATTAGTATAACTATCTTGTTTTTATCTGTTTCCATATGAAATTAAACATTTGTAGACATTTTCTGTAAAGAATTGTTAGAATAATAATAGTTTCATTAAATATATAGTTTGCTTTTGGTTAAGATAGCCCTTTATATAATATTAATTCTACTGTTTCACTGACATAGGTATTCCTCCTCAAATTATTATACAAAGTAGAAATAATATTTCATATTTCTTCCTTTGAAGCCACTAATACTTTGCTAGCAACACCAAAAAATAGTACATATATATATATATGTATATATATATATATATACATGTATATATATATATATACATGTATATATATATACATATATATATATATATATATACATATATATATATATACCAATATCCTTATGTACATAGATTGCAAAATAATTCTCAGTAACATACTTTCAAACCAATGCAAGCCAATCAAATGTTTACCAACCACACTTACATTGCTTTCAACCCAGAGATGCAGGAAGGGTTTAAGATACATAAATCTTTTAATGTAATCTTGCCCATAAACAGACTTAAATAGAAAAACTACATAATTACTTCATTAGATGGAAAAAAAAGGGCCTGTGAAAAACGCTAGAATTCTTTCCATGATAAAATTGCCTGAGATATCAAAGATACACTGGACATACCTCAACATAATAGAAGCAATTTTCAGCAGTTCCATAATCACTATCACTTTAAATGATAAAAGTGAGAAAAACAGATAGCATTTCAACTCAAATCTGGAAGCCAACCATTTCTTCTCTAAACCCATTCAATATAGTACTTGATGTATCAACCAGGAGAATGAGGCAACTGACTGAGATGCAAAAAGGAAAGGGAGAAAAATACAAATCAGAAAGGAAGACGCCAAAATATTCCTATATGTAGATTATTTGGTTTTATATATAAGTACTTCCAAAATCCTTCATGTTGCTTCTAATGTTTATAAAGACATTCAGTAAAGTACAGGACGTAAAATTAACACTCAAACTAAGTAGCATTCCTATGCACAGATGACACTTCCTATTCACAAAAGGTCTAAGGAAGAAATCAAGGAAACAATGTTTTTATAAGAGACGTAAAATATATTTAACTAATTCTAACTAAACAATGTAAAGACTAGTACACTGTAAACATTTATATATCAAAGAAGTTGAATAAGATGCCAGTTTACAGACAGATAGCACATGCTCAATGAGCATAAATTATAGGATTTAATTCTATAAAATAAGATATTCCACTATACTTTTTTTATTGGATATATTCTATATTTACAATTCATTTCCCTTTTTCTGGTTCCCCACCCCCAAAGTTCCCACATGCCCTTTTCCCTCCCCCTGCTCCCTCATCAACCCCCTCCCACATCCCTGTTCTTGTACTCCCTCACAATGATGTTTTGGTCCATTCTAGCACCAGTGTCCACTCCTTTCTTCTTGTTGGGCATCAATTGGTATGTGATTTATGTCTTTGGTGTTCCAAGATTCTAGGCTAATATCCACTTATCAGTGACTGCATACCGTGGGTATTCTTTTGAGACTGGGTCACCTCACTTAGTATGATGTTCTCCAACTCCATCCATTTCTCTAAGAATTTCATGAATTCATTGTTTCTAATGGCTGAATAGTACTCCATTGTGTATATATACCACATTTTTTGTATCCATTCCTCTGTTGAGGGACATCTGGGTTCTTTCCAGCTTCTGGCTATTATATATAAGGCTGCTATGAACATAGTGGAGCATGTATCCTTGTTGCATGCTGGGGAATCTTCTGGGTATATTCCCAGGAGTGGTATGGCTGGGTCCTCTGGAAGTATCACGTCCAGTTTTCTGAGGACCGCCATACTGATTTCCAGAGTGGTTGTTACCAGCTTCCATTCACACCAGCAGTGGAGGAGTGTTCCTCTTTCTCCACATCCTCTCCAACACCTGATGTCTTCTGAGTTCTTAATCTTAGCCATTCTGACTGGTGTGAGGTGAAATCTCAGGGTTGTTTTGATTTGCATTTCCCTAATGACTAATGATGTTGAACATTTTTTAAGGTGTTTCTCAGCCATCTGAATTTCTTCAGGTGAAAAGTCTTTGTTTAGCTCTGTACCCCATTTTTGGATAGGGTTATTTGGTTTTCTGGGGTCTAACCTCTTGAGTTCTTTGTATACATTGGATATTAGCCCTCTGTCGGATGTGGAGTTGGTGAAGATCTTTCCCCAATTTGTTGGTTGCCGATTTATCCTTTTGACAGTGTCTTTTGCCTTACAGAAACTTTGTAATTTTATGAGGTCCCATTTGTCTATTCTTGCTCTTAGAGCATAAGCAATTGGTGTTCTGTTCAGGAATTTTTCCCCTGAGCCAATATCCTCAAGGGTCTTCCCCAGTTTCTTTTCTATTAGTTTTAGTGTGTCTGGTTTTATGTGGAGGTCCTTGATCCACTTGGAGTTGAGCTTAGTGCATACTTTTTAACATTCCAATTAAAAGTAAAATAACAAATCAAATAAATAATTACTACCATTTTCACTTATATTTTTCTAAAAATTCATATTCAACATTTGTGATAATCATTGTTTACTGTCTGATGCACATTCTTCCTGTGTTGGTGAGCTTTTCATCACTATAACAAACACCAGAGAAGGTCAGTTGAGTCCAACTTAAAAGTTTATGCATAGGTGCATTTATGAATAACTCTCTATGGTCCATATATTTTACATGATGGTTTTCAGAAGATATGTTGAATTTTTTTGTTTTATTAGATATGTTGGGTTTTTTAATTTTTGAGATTATAATATAATAACAATGTTTCTCCCTTCCCTTTGTCCCTAAAATATCCCATATGCCATTCTTCAACTTCTTTCAGATTCATGGTTTCCTTCTTTCACTGATTGCTATTGCACACATCTAATATTATTTATTCATATAGTTTCAGAGCTGAGAATTTGACGCTGGATAACAAATAGTTGTGTTCTTCTCTGAAAAAGACCACCTCTTCCATTTACAGCTTTTCAAAGTTGCCTATAATTCTTTATGTATGACTGGTCTCCTGGACTTGTCCCCGTCTTTGGCATGTCCATTGGTTTTTGTCCTTGTTTAGCTCCCATTTGGGCAATCATGTTGGTGATATATTATGGATGTAACTTATGACGTTACTAGGAGACACAATCTCACATCATAATCCCTATTCCTCTGGTTTTTACACTCTTTCTGCTATCTACTCCACAATGTTTCCTGAGCTCTAAAAGTTGTTTGGTATATATATACCCATTGGTACTTGGCTCTACAACTTTGAATTTGATTGATTGTGGTGGTTTTCTATAGCTCTCCATAAGTTTCCTTGGTGAGGAATGAAGACTACATGTTTCTGAGAATATAAGGATAAATGCTTATCTTATTTTTATGTTAAAGATTATGCTGGTTTAGCAAATTAGTGGTAGCATAGTCTCTTTCAATAACCATGTCTTCACTAGCACTTAGTATTTAGCTAGGTTCTTTTGTCCTTTTTGGCATGGCTTCCTTCTCGTTGAGTGGCCTGTAAGTCCAATTAGAAAGTAGTTATCTACTGACCATGATATGTTCTAAGGATGCACTCTTAAGGTTATCTTGCTGTGCAATCCACAATGTGGTTCAGACATTATAAGATGTTGGCATGCCTTCTACCTTTGGAACTTTGCAAACTGCCTTTTAAAGAGATATTTATTTACATCACAAATGTTTTTCCCCCTTGTTCCCCCCTCACAGAGTTTCCCCATATCTTAGTCAGGGTTTCTATTCCTCCATAAACTTCATGACTAGAAAGGAAATTGGGGAGGAAAGGGTTTATTAAGCTTACAATTACAAATTGCTGTTTAGTAGCTGATGCAGAGGCCATGGAGGGATGTTTCTTACTGACTTGCTTCCTCTAGCTTGCCATAGGAAACAAAGAATACCAGCCCAGAGGTGGTACCATCCAAAAGGTGCCCTCCCCCCTTGATCACTAATTGAAATATTGTGCCACAGCTGGATCTCTTGGAGGCACTTCCCCAACTGAAGCTCCTTTCTCTGTGATAACTCCAGCCTGTGTCAAGTTGACACACAAAACCAGCCAGTATACCCCATCTGCTGTTACTTTTGCCTCCAGGAGGTTGCCCCACCCCACTCTGTCATCAACCCTTGCTGTGGTGTCAATACTCTACAGGATTAGGTGCATCTTTTCACTAATCCTCAGGAAGAGACCTTTCAGGTCAGTTCTAGCTTATGGTTCTATGGGCTATTTCTGAAGTACATGGTGTATTCAGCAATAGGAATAAACTTTCCACCTCTGGGTATTAACCAAAGGCAGCAATAGGACATACATTTGAGGAGCTTCTTAAACTGCCCTGGCAAATAAATCAAAAGGGAGCTTCTCATGTCTGATATTGAGGATTTTGTTAGGTGGTCTTAGGCTCTTGGAGAGAACACTGTCACCCCATGTGAGTAAATTCATACATGGAATTACATATGCTACTGAGAATTGTTTTAGGTAAATAGTATTTATTGTGATCCATTACATTTATTGTTACATTACTCATACCCCACCTGTATTTACTTCATTCTCACCCCACTACAAAGTCTCCCCTGTTCTATTTCCCATATCTCATCATTTGTACGAGTGTGTGTGTATGCTTAGCATAGAGGCCAGAAATTACTCTTGGTTGTACTTCTCGGGAAGCTGTACTCCTTGGTTTTGGAACAGGTATCTCTCAATGGCCTGAGATTTGCAAAAGGCTAAGTTCACTGGTCAGCAGCCAAAGGAATCCCCTTATTTCTGCTTTTATGTACTGGGCTAGAATGTGTGAATCACTACATTAGGATTTTCTTTCTTCCTCTTCTCTTCTGGGAATCCAAACTAGTTTTTCATCCTTGTAAGAGAATTACTTAACCAAATGAGCTGTATTCTTGGACCAACTTTCATGAATTGTGGAGAAGCTAAAGAAAACAAGACAGGAAAACAACAGATTATCTGCAACCTCTATTTTCCCACCTTTTCCTAATCATTTCCATCTAAGAAAATAGAGCCATAGTAAGAAGAACATAACATTCATAAACCTCCACATCTACTCCCCAGCCTGTATTCGCCCCATATGTTCTGTCTTTTCTTCTGTTGTTACAGATGAACATTTTTAGCTGCCATATGACAGAGAAGGTGCACAGGAATGGTACATTATGTTAGGAAGCTTGTCTAAGTTCTGACTGTTGGTGAGTGATGTGGTAATGATTTAGAAATATATTCCACTTATTTTAGCATTTATAAGAACCATCTGACAGACAAAGAAGCCTATGAGGCAAGTGGTGACTCTCGAAGTGGGCAGTCTTGCCCTGCGACTTAGCCAGCAATCACAGTCATTACTGAGCTCTTGAAATGGGCTCAGCGTAATAGAAGAACTGAACTGTTGTTGTTATTGATTCCTAATTTTTGAACTGCTATATGTGGTCCGCCAGCAGGTTTGAGCAGCAGAGTATTAGTTGACAGGTTTCAGAACACAGGTTATTTGCAATTTATCAAAACATTAGGAAACTACTCCCTCAGCCCAGGAGAGGAAATGTCACTGCTTAGCCCAAGAGAGGAAATCTGAGTTCAATTTGTTTATGTCAGTTCTCCAACTTAGCAAGTGTGTGTGTGTGTGTGTGTGTGTGTGTGTGTTTGTAATATGCAGTTTCACTGTGATGCAAATGTGCAGGACTGTGTAGGCCAGAGATCATCAACTATCCTGTCCTATTACTTTGTACTTTATTCCTTGAGATAGGGTCCATCACAGAACTTGATGGCCATTGTTTGGGCTAAAATGCCAGTTGCTGAGCCCAGGCACCACAGGCACATATGGACAACCTGGCTCTTTTGTTTGATGTTTGGATTTTATTTTATTTTCTTCTTTGTCTCTTTCTTTCTCTTTCTCTCTCTTTCTTTGTTTCTTTCTCTCTCCCTTTCTCCCTTCCTTCCTTCCTTTTTTTTTGATGTTATACTTGAACTTGGCCTCAGACTAACATGGTTGCATAACCAGCTCCTTCACCATGTCCCCAGCTCCCCAAAGAGGGAAAAGTCTTTTAAAAAAAGATAGTTTGCATCTGTAAAGTTTCGTTACGAATATAAATGAATATATATCACATTTGTCTTACTGTGTCTGAGTTAACTACTGAGCATGTTGTCTTAGTTAGGGTTTCTATTGCTGGGGAAGAGGTCCCAAAACCAAAAGGGCAAGTTGGACAGGAATAGGTCTATTCATCTCATACTTCCAGAGCATAGGTCATCATTGGAGGAAGTCTGGACAGGAACCCAAGTAGCACTGGAAACTGGAGGCACGAACTGATGCAGAGGACATGGAGGCTGCTATTTATGGTCTTACTTCCTCTGGCTTGTTCAGCCAGCCCTATTATAGAAACCAGGACTGCCAGCACAGGGATGGCACCCCCTGCAGTTCAATCTCATGAACACATTTCCTCAACTGAGGCTCCTTTCTCTGTGATAACTCTAGCTTATGTCAAGGTGACACACAGAACCAGACAGTGCATGGTTTAGTTTGCTTATTTGTTTGCTTTCTAGTTCCAGAGGATTTCTTAATTTCAGGTTTTTAAAGGGTGAGAATCCATTGTGTAAATGCTCATCTGACAAGAGACATCAAGATTGTTTCTAATATCTGCCTGGGATTAATAGAGCAGCAATAAACATAGGTGAGCAAGTATCTGTGTGATAGTGTGACATGTATTTAGGGTATATGCTGAAGACTAGTATAGCTGGATATTGAGATAGGTCGATTGCATTTTTTCCTAAGGAACCACCTCACTAATTTCCAAGTGGACTGTACAAGTTTGAAGTTCGACCAGAAATGGAAAAGTGTTCCCTTGTCTCTAAATCCCTGCTGCATGACACATATCTTTTTATTGATCTTAGCCATTTTGACTGCTGTAAAATGAAATTTCAAAGTAGTATTGATTTACAATTCCCTCATGACTAAGGGTCTTTAACATTTATTTAAATGTTTCCTACCCATATTTAATTCATCTTTTGAGAATTCCCTATTTAGGGCTGTTTCCCATTTTTATTTGAGTTTTATTTCCCGTGATATCTAAGGTTTTTTTTTTCTCACTATGTATTTGGATATTAGCCCTATATTGCATATGTAGATAGATGGTAAAAAATTTTTTCTCATTCTGTAGGCTGCCATTTTGTCTGAATGATGGTATCCTTCACCACACAAGAAATTTCAGTTTCATGAAGCTCTCTTAGTTGTTGATCTTAGTGACTGCATTGATGATGTTCTGGACAGAAACTCTTCTCTTGAACCAATTGGCTCCCCACCTTTTTTTTCCCTATCAGGTTCAGTATATCTAGCTTTATGGTGAAGTCTGTGATCCATTTGGAGTTGAGTTCTGTGCAGGGTGATAAGTATGGATCTATTTGCATTCTTCTACTTGCAGCCATCACATTTCACCATCACCAGTTGTTGTGAATGAGGTCCTTTTTTCTGCTGTATATTTCTTGCTGTGTAGATATTAGCTATTCAGTCAATAATAACTATGCTAAAATATGTTAAACTAAAGAAGTTAGGAATAGAGCTGGGTGTGGTGGTGCACGCCTTTAATCCCAGCACTTGGGAGGCAGAGACAGGTGGATTTCTGAGTCCAAGGCCAGCCTGGTCTACAGAGTGAGTTCCAGCACAACCAGAGCTACACAGAGAAACCCTGTCTCGAAAAACCAAAAAAAATAAAAAAAACCAAAAAAACAAAAAAAGAAGTTAGGAATAGAGTAATGATGTCAGTGTGGCACAGATATTATACCTTCATAGGAAAGGGAAATTATATATATATATATATATATATATATATATATATATATGCATATGTTATGTATTAGGTGATTCTGAAACAGAAAGATCAAGTGGAGAGTGTTGGGAAAGAAGGGATGGGAAAAGGAATATGAAGAGAGATAGCCCAAATTAATCACAATTTGAGAAATAGTATAGGAACCTAATATAGGACAAACCTCCTAAAATATATACATATAGCAAGGTGATTAAATGAAATAGCCAAATGCTGAGGATAAGGGGATACAGAGACTCAGTTGGACATCTCTTGTAACCTAATAAAGCTTTTAATACTGAGACTGGGTTACATGCAATTGAGATAGCCAAGGAAGCCCCATTGGAAATTCCAAGCAACCCAGGATTTTCCCAAACTATATGTTACATTCTGCAAATTGATGTTAAGGCCCCATTGCTGAAGACAACACTTTCATAAACCAATGAACAGGGTCAAGTTAAGCTGGTGACTACATAGAGTCTTCATCCTACATCTTAGTGTCATTGGTACAGGAAGATACTTTGCAAGTTACCTAAGCAGACACCTAACAAACACCAAGTAGGCTATAAAACTGATCTACAATGGTGTATTGCCTGCGATATATGCTAGTGCAGTAGTGGCATAAAGCTTGTGAAAATAACTAACAAATATCTGAATTACCTTAAATCCCACTCCAAGGGATGGAACCCATACCAACACTGCTTGGGTAGCCAAGAGTCTCAGACTAGATTGTCCAGAGGACTATGATAAAACCAAATACTACTGTTAGAAATATTTCATAGGCATATAAAATGACTCCTAATGACATTTTACTATACTCATAAATTAGTACTTTACTCAGTTATTATCAGAGAAGCTTCCTCCTGCAGCAGATGGGAACAAATAGAGCCCCACAGCCAGATATTACCCAGAGAGTGAGAGACCTTAGAACACTCAGCCCTTAATGGGGTGTGACCATCAAATCCTTTCCCTCTAGATCTAGGGAACTCTTAGGTAGACAAAGAGAAAAAAGGGTGAGAGCCAGAGAGGATGGAGGACACCAAGTAAACAAACCACTCTAAGTAAACAAGTTAACGAACTCTCAGTGGGTGATGTTACACACACAGGCTACCCATGGATCTGTGCCATATGGGGTCTTAGAACTGACTAAAGAAGTGGACATATGCCTCTTCCCTAACCCAAAAGCAAATCATCAATCTCTCATTGGCAAACACTTGGTGTTTGAGATTGGGTTGTTTCCTATTCCTGTTCTACCGAGATGAGCAGGCTCAAATCCATTAGGGATCTTAGAGTGACCAAAACCTTACTAAACAGTGGGCCTATTTATAATAGCCAGAAGCCAGAAAGAACCCAGATGTCCCTCAATGGAGGAATGGATAAAAAAAATTGTAGTATATATGCACAATGGAGTACTATTCAGCCATTAGAAGCAATGAATTCATGAAATTCTTAGACAAATGGATGGAGCTAGAGAACGTCATACTAAGTGAGGTAACCCAATCTCAAAAGAATACCCATGGTATGCACTCACTGATAAGTGGATATTAGCCTAGAATCTTGGAACACCCAAGACACAATCTACATACCAAATGATGTCTGACAAGAAGGAAGGAGTGGACCCTGGTTCTGGAAAGCCCAATGCATCAGTGTAGGGGAATACCAGAACAGGGAAATGGGAAGGGGAGGATGGGGGAACAGGGGCAGGGAAAAGGGCATATGGGACCTTTGGGGGGTGGGGAGCCAAGAAAAGGGAAATGAAATGTAAATAAAGAATATATCCAATAAAAAATTAAGTAGTATCTGTATTTTTCCATTAAAACATAAGTGGAAAATATTTCCAGAAGGCTTATTAGAGTCCCATTTTCCTTTCTGATTATAAAATAAATTGTGATTATGATCACAAAATACATGGGAAAGAAAGGTTCAAAGACAATGACTTAAGGAGTAGAACGAACAATCTGACTGTTATACAGCATTTGGAAATAAGGGCCAGAGAGTAGAATAATTGTCAGTGTCTTTTTTATGTACTTTTATTTTAATTTTTGCAGTGCTGAGAGTCAGATCCTAGGCTTTGTAAATATTTGGGAAGAACAGTACTATTTAACTTCCTTTAAAAATATTATACTTATTTATCGGCAGCCTTAGCTTGGTGGTGAATATTTCAGACTCTTGAGATGTATTTACACTTTAAAGATGAGGTCTATGGTTAGTGTCAACTTTAGTTTGAAGGTTGTACTTTGTGGGTTAAGTTTTAATACTTTGTCATCCTTGTTAATCAATATTATTAGCTAATTGGATATTCTATCATTATAATTTACATGTGTCTACTAGCCACAGAGATTAAAGTGATATTTTGCCCATGAATGTTCATTTTTTCTAATCTAACAAAGAATTAATAATAAATATATGCTTTCCTCATCTAAGAAACTGATTTTAATTATATCTTTTGTTATTAGTAGTAGCAGTAGATAGTTACTAGTAATAATACTGACACTATTATTATTTTACTGTGTGGAAGCACCCATTTGTTAGAAGACATTTATGCAGTTTACCTAAAGATGAAGGCTAAAGGAAAACTTTGAGAAGTCTGTCCTCTCGCCATATCTTTACATGGGTTCTAGGATCAGTCTGAAGTTTTTAGGCATTCCGTGTTGAACAATGAAATTCTGTTAGTCATCTCGCTGGCCTCTGCTTTCTTTGTACATTGAGTATTTTATCACTTCTTTTAATGGAAAAGTATAGGCAATATACTTAATGATGAAGCATGAATTGTTCCTATGTAAGTGTTGATTAAGATAAATATGAAAATACAATATAAGTAGGGATTATTGTATCACAACCATGCCCGAAATAGATGTTGATATTAGTAGTAAAGAGTAATTGAAAATCTAGAAACAATATCAGTGAGTCTTATAGCATAATAAAAATAATAAAACTGGGCTGAGGAGATGGCTCAATGGGTATGAGCACTGACTGCTCTTCCAAAGGTCATAAGTTTAAATCCCATCAACCACATGGTAGCTCACAACTATCCATAAAAAGATTTGACACCCTTTTCTGGTGTCTGAAGACAGCTACAGTGTACTTGCAAATAATCAGTAAGTAAATCTTTAAAAAAATAATACAGTATAGTTTAATTTACATGCAGGTTTTCTTTCTTTAGCTAATTCAGCGTGATACTGAAGATATAGAACATGTTTTTTTTGTGTGGGTCCCTGTGGTGGTACTGCTGGATAATGCACTTTAAGTCTTAAGGGCTGATGGCACTGCAAACCTTTATATAAACAAGAGTCATGTGACGATTCTAATATTTTAGTATAGTAAAAAAGTAGTACTGCTTTTGCAAAACAATAGCCTGTCATAAATTACATGACAGCCATTTTCTCCAAAGGTCTGATAATTATTAAATAAAGAAAGCCACAATATGTCACATTCAACGGCTTAAAGGCAAGCATGATGAGATGTTTTCAAAGTGTTTTTCAAGTTCTTCTATTTGAACAAAAATGGTTTATACCTCTTACTGAAAATTAATAAGTACATGTGGTAGTGCATATGGTAATTGAGTTTCCAAATTTTCTGTTACAGTTTGGATTTCTAAAGTCTTGTCTTATGTTATGAAGTGTATATATTTTTCTCAGATCATATGTTGCGAGTGTTAGTTTGAAATCAGGGTCTCCTATGCATTGCTAAGATGTGAGCTTAGAGCAACTGTGTTCTGCCTTTAACAGCTTTGTTGCTTTTCTCTCACAGATTAGGCATGCACATTGAAAAATTATTTTGAGAAATATTGAGAGGGTGGTTTAAATACACTGTTCTTTTGCAAAAATTCTGTACAGATCTCAACATTCAAATTAGAGATAGAATCTGCTCTCTTTTTGCAAAACACTAAATACCATTGCTATGTACTTTTATAGTACTTCCTCAAATTGCCTTTCAACATACTGGTAATTTGAAAGGGAAGGAGAAAGGGGCTAAATGGGAGAGGAAAAGGGTTGTAAAAAAAAAGAAATTATTAAGAGATAACTCATTTTTAGACTAAGTCATGAGTTATAACTAGTATAACATTTCCCACATGACATCTAACAAAGAGAAATGAGGTGAAATTTTACACAGAATTAAGAAAATGAGAACTCTCTTCCTATAGACAATCACACTAACAAAATGACATCCTACTAGCATTTATATCAGAATAATTGCTGTATAATTTCTGGAGTCAATCACTGATTTTGCTGTCAATATCTCATAGTGTTTATCTTTTACAGTTTTAATCTCACTAACAACTTTAATCTTCCTTTCCTTCCTTTAGCTAATTTTACTATTTCCTGCATAAAAATGTATATATTTTGTAGATATGTACTGGGTTCTCAATTTCTAATACTAATGTTGAACCCTTGGTATGAGGTTGGTTGCCTTTAGATTAACAATAGTTTATTTCCCTTTCTAAACTTATGACCCAAATAGAAAGTGATATAACTGTCATATTAGGCATCACTCTCATATGACAACAATATTCTTGGGCTAAGCACCTTTGTCCCCTGCAGATGTGGCTGGCACCTTTCTTCTGTCATTGTTTCTCACACTCTTTTTCTTTTATGTCAAGTGTTTTTGCACCACTAGCTGGACCCTACCCACTTTTGAGTTTAGGAACCTGAGTTTATTGACAGTGTACTTTTAATCTTAATTCATTTTTAATATTAATTTTTAAGATTGTTACTGTGGCTCTGATAGTATGAAACATGTTACTTCTATTAGTCAGATAGTCTCCAGTATATTATAAGAACTTTGAAGAGTAATACTATGTGTTTTTTTTAATCTGTACTATTGTATTTCTAGTACTCAATGTTAGCATCTATTAGGGACTTTGCAAGTCATCTGAAATATTTTCCAGAATGTATCTCAAAGCAGTTGCTGCTCTACTTGCATGGGCAGTTTCAGCCTTTTATCAGAGTTTTCCATTGTGTAAGGAGTTAGAATTCAACCTTCATGACCCCCAACCAAGTTATGAACTCACTCTCCAGTACTCTGCCTTACCAAATATATTTCTGGGGATAGCACTGCACCTGTAGAAACGACCCTAAAATAAGTATGTTTTTACTGAGCCTTCTGCAGTTTCATTCATTGTTTTAATTTTCAAATTTAAACATATTACCCTCAAAAGGTAAATTAGTCTAATTTACCTATTTTATTTCAAACAGATCATGTTGTTTGTGAAGAAGAGTTTAAATACGCCATGTTAGCTTTAAACTGTATATGTCCAGCAACATCTACACTCATTACACTACTGGTTCATACCTCTAGAGGGCAGTAAGTATATTTTTTTTCTTAAGATATTGGGTAGTTTTGTGATTTAGAGCTGCAGTAAGCAAAGATATACAACTAGGTATGTGCCTACATTTGTCTTTGTTTACTTTATCAACATTGGAAAGATATGGACTTTTTAAGAGACCCAAGACATAAATAGTTTTGCTTTGACTGATTATTGTAATAATTCATTAATCTTGATATAATTATGATCTACATTCTAATTTTCAACATCATTTCCAAGATTAATACTTTTACAGTAAATAAAACTTTACTGAAGGAATTCTATCAATAGTAAGATTTTAAATAAAATTTATACTAAAGCTTTATGTATGCAATTGACCTCAAGGTTGTACTTTTTTAGTGTTTAATATTTATATATGATGAAGTGAACCCAACTATGTGCATTCAAAGAATATGAAAGAAGACAATGTCAATAGAAAATGTGATATTCTTTTGAATAATCTTATCATTTCGTATATACAAAATTTGTTTTGATTTGCATGAAGTAAAAATTTGAGGAGTAAACATACTTCTTTAATTTTCAAACACAAGTGTAATTGTGATGTGTATTGCTTCATATTATTTGGTGTTGTAGGCAAAATGTCAATCATCTAAATTGCACTGTTTGCTTTTGGTCAAGGTGTTTGTCTTTTTATTTTTTTCATAAGTTAAATGGTTGTTATTTAAATGAACTACTAAAGAAAATAGATTCAGAATGGGTAAATTTTTTGCCTAGACTTTATGGTAGATAGGAGTCACTAATATAAAAACAGTAAATGCCCAGTGGTGTTTTAAAGAAGACATCACTATCTTTTCCTTAATTGCATTGCCATTCTGCTTAGATGTTAGGGATTCCTTCAGGGGCAATTTTCACAAATTCTTAATACAAATATTTCTATTCTGCACATTTCTATGTGTTTAATCTTTGCAGTGGACAGAGCAAAAGAGAACATGAGTGGAGTAGTTTGTTTTCAAGATGTATTCTAGTTTGATCCAATTAAAGTACAGGAAAATCTTTTGAACCTAGTAATGTTTAAAGTTGAACATTTTGATACAGCAATATTATCAATAATCAGCATTTATTTAATTAGATCAAACCACACAGAAACCTATTAACAATTTCCATGCACTCTTTCAGCCCTGACCAGCCATTTAATTTAGTCCTGTTTCTGCTGGTTTGCCAGTGCAGACCCTGTTCCATGTACTATGTGTTGCTGGACTGGGTTAGATAGTTTTAGAGTTACATTTTCAAAATCCAACTATATTATGATACACAATAACTGGTGTTCTTAAATTTGAGATGATTCCAGCACAGGAGAGTCTATATTTCATTTTTCTATTCAACTTAGGATCAGCATACCTTTTGTTTCTAAAACTATAAAAGACTTTGGTATTGTCTCTATATTATACCTTTATTCATTTGGAGTATTTTACATTTAAGAGTAGAATTACTAGATCACATGGTCACTACATTAATAATTTGTTTGATGCTGTTAGAAGATTTATGAATATATTATGATATTTTTGTTTTACTAGCTCTATATTAAGGTACCAATTTGATCACAGTTTCCTCAGTACTTAATCTTTCCTTTTGCTCCCAGCTCTCATAGTTGGGTGTGAAGATGTCTCACTCCGTCTTTGGCTTGCATTTGCTCATGGCTAACTATATTCAGAAAAATATTGTGTACTTTTGGTGTGTAATAAAATATAACTGCATATGTCCTTGAAGAAAGAATTTATGCAAAATGGACAAATTATTATAGAAGAGAAATATTCAAGGTAAATAGGATATGGAAAAACATTTTAAAATTTTGCTTAGAAGTACTTACTACATTAATTTAATTTGTGATCATGGCTCAGGTTTGTGTTAAACTTGAATTGTCAGGCTTGGAAACAATTGCTTATACCCACTAAACCATCTTACTGCCCCCTGTGCTGATACTTTCCTGAATATTATTAGTTCATATCTTCAAAAGTAATGGCAGCACTGATATAAAAATACTACATATTACTTTGTTACTATTTATACATTTATTAAAACAAATATAAAAATTACCAAAGGAATAAATTTAAAAATGCCTCATGAAGTAAATATCTTTTCTGGAGGCAAAGATATCTATAATCATGTAAGATTGAAAAATGCTAGGTTAAAAGCTTATTTTAACCTCTTTCTTGTCTTTTTAGTTAATGTAATTTAAGATTTCCCAAAAAAGAAAAACTGCAAAAAATAGCATAAGCAATTCCACATACTATTCTCAGTTCTGTAAGTAACACACTTTTTGTAGCTATAGTGTATTTCTCAAATGAGGGCTTAGCATTGGTATATTGATATTACCCAGGTCATCTGCTCTATTTGAATTGTCTACTAACATTATCTTCTTTTGTCCAATCAAAATATCCTGTCCTATTTTATATATTTATGTCTTTTCTCTTCTCATAATCTTATATGAACATTTCCGATGAGTATAATCACATGATTTTTATGAAGATATAGATAGGTAGGTAGATAGGAAGATATAGATAGATAGATAGATAGATAGATAGATAGATAGATAGAATGATAGATAGATAGATAGATAGATAGATAGATAGATAGATAGATAGATATAGGCATAGATAACAGCTATATATGTCTGTTAGAATATATAATATGGAATTCTCCACAGTGTTTTAAGATGGCCAAGAAGCAATGATGTCCTGCTAGGAACAACTTTAGCCTTCTTCTTCAATATTGTTCTGCTATAAAGAGAATGGGATATTGGGGTTATTTTCTTCCATTCACTTAATGTTTTGTATCTTGATTGCTACCCTCCTCCTGATTTCCCCTCATATAGTTCCTCCCCTTCCTCCTCCCTTTCTCCTCTTCTCCTGTGAGAAGGTGGGGCCTCCATAGGTATCCCTCAACCCTGGAGAATGATAATTCTTCAAGTTTAGGCTTATCTTCTCCCACTGAGCCAAGACCAGGCATCCCAATTAAGGGAATGGATTCCACAGACAGGCAACAGCTTTAGGCATAGCCTGTGCTCTAGTTTTGGGGGAATCCACATAAAGACTGAGCTGCATATCTGCTACATATTTGCTGAGGATCTTGTTCCAGCCAATGTATGTTCTACAATTAGTATCTCAGTCTTTGAGAGCTCCCAAGGGTACACGTTAGTTTATTCTTTTGTTCTTCCTGTGGAATTGTTATGCTTTTGTGGGTCTTCTTTTCTTACTTCTTCCATAAGAGTCACCAAGGTCCATCCAATGTTTTCCTGTTAAGTCTCAGCATCTGTTTCAGTCAACTGCTGGGAAAAACCTATCAGAGGACAGTTATACTAGACTTCTGTCTGCAAGGATAACAGAGTATCATTAACAGTGCCAGAGATCGGTGCTTGCTCATGGACTGGGTCTCAAGTTTAGCCAGTTATTGGCTGGCCATTCCCTCAGTCTTTGTTCCATCTTTGTTCCTGCATTTCTTGTAGACAGGACAAAATTTGGGGTTAAAAGTTTTTCTGCGTGGGTTGGTGTCCTTAACCCTCTACTCAAATCCTGCCTGGCTACAGCCTGTTCAGGTTCCTTATCCCCATTTCTATGAGTCTCAGCTAAGATGACCTCCACAGACTCCTTGAGAGCCTTCCCATCCTAGTTTTCTGTCACATCCTATAAATGTCCTACATCCCACAAGCCCCCAGCAGCTGCATAATTCCATTCATTCTCTTGGCACTCTGGTTCTCTCTCCTGTCTCTTCCCTCAGCTGGTCCTAAACACTTCCCCATTCCCTTTCTCCTTCCCTCTGCCTTCTATGTTTATTTTATTCTCCCTTCTAAGTGAGATTCAAGCATTCTTGCTTGGGCCTTTCTTCTTGTTTAGCTTCTGTGTGTCTGTGGAGTGTATTGTGGGTATTCTGTAGTTATCCACATACAAGTGGGGATATCTTAATTAGGGACTGTTGTAGAAAAAATAGGACATGAACCTAGCAACTCTCGTGACAAAAAATCAAGGACTTGAGTTGCATAAGGTGTCAAGAAAATGGCACAGGGTCCAAACTATTAGTTTCCCTACTGGTGTCAAAAAATAGGTAACAAAATTATTTTTACCTGTGAAATAAAACAACAGGAGTACACATGGAAACATATAAAAACTTCAAAGGATAAGGAAACTTAAAACTTTCTAAAAATCTCCAATATTAAGTGTAGAAGGTATAAAACTATAATAAGAAAACGTGTAAATATTGTCATTCTGCCAATGTGTGCTAACAAGAGTGGGTGAAAATTAAAGTAGAAACACAACAACTGCCTTCTTTTTTTGTTTTTTGTTTTTTGTTTTTTCGAGACAGGGTTTCACTGGCTGTCCTGGAACTCACTCTGTAGTCCAGGCTGGCCTCGAACTCAGAAATCCGTCTGCCTCTGCCTCCCAAGTGCTGGGATTACAGGCGTGTGCCACCATGCCTGGCAACAACTGCCTTCTTGACATACCTTTCCCAGACATTTATTAGCTGTGATATGAAACATGTAATTTTACAGGAAAAGCCTGACAAACATACCCTAAGCAAGGAAATACTAGAGATAACCCCAAGGAAAAGAAAAGACCTTAAATATATTACAGACCTTCACAGGATGCACAAAGGACCCAACTTAGTTTCTTTAATTTTTCTGCAAGCATTTTCCTCTTACGGACAAACAGGAAAAAAATACGTAGAAAGCATGAGCAGAACTCCATGTTGATAGTCTTTAAAAATGTCACAGTAGTAGAAAAAAGAAAGAGTGACTATATTTCATCAGTTTGTGCAGGTTAATTTGGAACGGTTTTAAATGCCTGCAATCTGTGTTCACTGAGAAAAATCTTTCAGAAAGCATTCTTTTGTAGAAAACAAACACTAAGGCAAATGGAGGCAAAGATGCTTCCTATGCCCCACTGCTTGGAGACTCTGTGCTACATGGGGCAGAGCCTGCAGCTTTTCTCTTCTTAGGAAGTAGGCTAATGACCTCAAGTGAGGCATTAGCCATAAGCCAACCCCTGTGCATATTACCCAAGCACCCACACATTCACTATGTTTAAACACCCATGAGAGAGAGAGAAAAAAATGAAGATCTTGTGTTTTGACTCCAGGAAAAGGCCCAAGGAAACCCACCAGGGAGCGAAGAAGAGAAAGAGGGCAATGAGAAATGGAGAAAATGTGTGAGCAGCTTTTGTCTTTTCCTGAGCTTGTTGCAGAGAGCCCAGGGAATCAGCTGCCATGTGGGTGGAAGAGAAACTTTCTCAAAAGTAATGGGGATTATAATTACCATCCTGGCTGCCAGAAAGGAAAGGAAGAAAAGGGTGGGAGATAATGCTCAAAGGGACTATCTTTAGCTCCATAGGAAGGTTCACACTCAAAACTGTGACAGAAGACTACATTTCGAAATCTGTAAAATCTAGTTCACTGTTTAGAATAGCATACCAGTGACAGTGAGGGGTACTGTGACTTAACTTTAAAGTCTTGCTGTCTGTCTCTGTCTCTCTGTCTCTGTCTCTCTGTCTCTGTCTCTATCTCTGTCTCTCTGTCTCTCTGTCTCTGTCTCTCTCTCTCTCTCTCTCTCTCTCTCTCACACACACACACACACACACACACACACACACGCACACTTACACATTCACATATACACACCTTGAGTTTTGAACATACTTGGTTGCAGTATTTTAGCTAATCTAAATCAGCATAGAAAAATTGAACTTTATTTGCTAGATATGACCCTAAGGTGCTAGAGTGCTTTCTTAGCGTGCATGGACAGCTTGGCTCTATCCACAGCACATCACATTTCAAATGAACGAGGCTTTTATTGGGGCACATCTGTAATCCCAACATTTGTGTGGTAGATAAAGGAGAATCAATAGTTCAAGGCCATCTGTGGCTACATTAACTTCGAATCTAGTCTTGGCAACAGGAGACCTGTGTTCAGAATAATGATGTGATATTACTTAAAAAAAAATCATCTGATTCTCTAACCCAACCTATACATTTTGATGTTATTTTCTGAGGGATCCATCATGTATCGTCTTTCCCATGACTTTGCTGCACATCACCGCTAGCATGCTGCACATCAGCTGCAACAAGGTGGAAAAATAACCCTATTCCATGGGTATGACTCATGGCTAATTATCCACTGCTTCATTTTAACCCTCTGTCCAGCTCAAGTAGTTTAGTTTTCCAGTAATCAACAGAAGCTCAGTGGCTAACACTTATTCTGAGGACCCAGTTTTATACTTAGAACCCACAGAACTTGATAATGACTTAAGTGAGCTCCACCTGCTTATTCAACTTTGACAGGCTGTTTCATTGGGTTCCCTTATATGACCCTTAGGCCATAGACATAAACTCATTTACAGGTCCAGAAGAATTTATAGATAACATTGGTATAAAACTCTGTCTCTCTGACTCTGTCCCTGTCTCCTCTGTCTCTCTCATCTTCTTCTTTTGTGTGCTGTGTGTGTGTGTGTGTGTGTGTGTGTGTGTGTCTTGTGACCATCATTGCCCACTAAAAATAATAGCAAAAAATGTTAATAAAATAATACAACTGTCTGGAGACTGTAACTAGAGGAAATTAATTTTCTCGAAATTCTTGGAGCTAGAAGTCCTATTTAGTGCTCTGTCTCCTTGATTGCCTTTTGCTAGCTTCTCAGATGGTGTCTCCTCAATGAGCCCACACCTCTGCTGTTTTTTTGTGTGCCCACGTTTCACCTTCTTCTAAGAACACATGTCAACTTGGATCAGGACTCATTGCAACAGTCCCAGTTTAATGAAAACAGCTCCCCAAAGGCTTGATTGCCAAATGCAGCCATGTCCTGAGCTACTAGAAATCGAGCTTGGACGTGTGGATGGAAGAGAGGGCACCATTTGGCTCCTAACATGGTCAGGGGGTGTGAGTGTGGTGGGTTCTTTGGGATTCCATCCACAAACTGTTCTTGTTTTCCAGTGTGTATCCAGTTCCAAGCACTCCCACAGAAATGTGATCCTTTGATCACAAAAGTTAAGAAACACAGTATTTTCTGTTTGTGCCTGGTGATTCTTTATCCATTTCTTTTATACCATAAAGAAGTGTTCAGTTGTGGTGGCACAGTACTGTAACCCTGATGCTTGTAGGCACAGTCAGGGTGATCTGGAACAGGGAGAAACAATCAATATTACTGAGAAAGCTAAATAAAATCTGGCCTACAAAAGACTCTGTCACAAAAAAACCAACAAATAAAAACATCTGCAACAGAAGCTTCAAGAGAGGAACTCTAAAAGAAGAAAGGGGAAGTGATGTGTTTTCTAAACAAGCTGGAAATTTTCTTTTACATGGGCTAAAGTATAATGAGAGTTTGCACAGAATGGTGTTTTATTTTAAGTATCTATTAGTCCACGTGTTTACTTGAGGTTTTCCTGAGTACACTAATAAAGAATTAACTGGAGGCCTCCTGTGGAACACATTTTGAGAAATCTGTACAGAGTAGTGACCTTGCAGTCTTCTACTTGGGGAGCCTCTAATAGCTTAGCATTCATCATCAAATGAGATTGAAACACTTCCACTTTATGTCTTTAAGACATTCTGTGCATGAGCCCTGGTTTATTTTTACCTCCTTATGTCCCATGGTTCTCTTGTGTATAGCACATTCTCCAAATAACATATCCTAAATATACTTTGTAGTTTCCGCCTTCTGTGTCTTTTTTAAATGTGGTTCCCTCTGCCTTAAATTCACTCCTTCTCCTTTCCTGGAAGATTTAGTTATATCAAAGGTTATTTTTCCTCGTGGGTATTTCTAAACTTTCCAATTTAATGTGATTTTATTCTCTTTATAAATTTGCAATGAATTTTGTTATGTTTGACAAATATATGTGTGTGTGTGTGTGTGTGTGTGTGTGTGTGTGTGTATTACTTTATGCTCTTTGTGCCCAGGTATTTGTTTTCCTGCCTCCTTGGTTATAAAATAATTCAAGCAGAGGTTTTTATTTATAAATTATATATTTCTGAAAAGTTCTTTTGTGCAACATAATTGTTCATTAGGCCTTAATTGAATGGGTGACATAAAGGATATGCTTAATGGTATCCTTTGAACCCTGGCTTCCAAGCATTTTCTGAACCTTAGGCATTTAACTTACTCCTTCCGGACACTTTGTTGAAAATGACCAAGAAATAATTAATCACGTTTTATGATCAAAATGATAAGAGATGAGAGCTTTACTTGGGTTTCTGAGAGGGGAGGGTAAGCAATGTCAAGGAAAGCAACTGCAATGATGTTTCGAATGTTGTCGAAATAGGAGGAGCCCGGCCCCAGGAGGCTCTGGTATTGAAGAGTCCTAGAAAAGGAAAATAGTAACCTCCTTCTGTAGAAAGACCAAAGAAAGAGTCATCCCTTTTCTTCATCACTACACCACACACCCATTACTTTAAAATTATTTTTAATTAGGAGTGTATGGCTGGAAATAATTAGGTGGTAATGTTTTTCTTAGTATATCTTTGATTTTTGGTGTGCAGATGTGTGTGTATGTGTGTCTGTGTGTAATATGCATAGCCTGTCTATCCATCATCATCATCATCATCATCATCATCATCATCATCATCATCACCATCATCATCTATCGCTCTTCCTCTGTGCATGGAGAGGACAGAGATCAATATCAGGTGTCTTTCCCCAGTCCACTACCTCTATTTTACTTTTTACTTTATGTCTTTTAATTCAATTTTGGAAAGTTTTACATGAAAAAAATTAATTCATTGCCATGGCCAAATTAAAAATACTCATCTATTAAATGGTTATAAATGTTTTAACTGAAAGTGCAAAAGTTAAAACAGCAACAAATCTAATTCATCATAAAAATATTTTTATATTCATTGCTTTCTACAAGGATTCATTAATCATCCCAGTACTTAATATATATCAGACCACTCTGAATTTGTATCAGTTTTGTGCCATAAAAGGATATTCTCTAACTGAACCCAAGAAAAGAGACTAAGAGAAAAACATTATAATTTATTTACATATGTTTAACAAATAGTGATTTATAGACGAGAATTGAATAAAATGTTTTCCAAATTATTATCTATACTTCCTACTAGAGGACGAGTGTTGTAGGTAAACAATCAGGAGCACACACAAGGGAGAGGACAATGATTCTTGATTTTTCCAATTTCCATAGATTTCTATTTATAGAACATTAGTGACTTGTTTGTTCATACTTTTATTTAGCTTTTGGGTAAGATCTCCCACTAAGCCTGTGTTCTCTGTGCCCTAAATTATCAGGCTTGGCATCTCAGTGACCTCCTCAAGTTCTTGAAGCAAGCTCGTTACTCAGTGAGACCTCCCAAACCCTCAAATATGATTTTATTTTACTTATTTATTTTAATGTCTGGAGTATATTTTCTACAAAGCAATTTTGAATTGGGCCCTTGGCCTTCCTTAGTGAGAATACATGTGCCTTTCTCTTTCAGTGTGAACTGAGACCAGCCATTTTAAAGATGCTCTTCAAAGAAAAATCTCCATTATTTTATTTGCTGAATAATATCATATTGGATGTAGTTCTGCTGGTGTACTCATTTAAGACAGTGACCTCTATTTGAATGAAGATGATGTATGACAATAAGCTGGGCTTGGTGTTTTTTTTATAGTTACAGTTAAAATTTAAAAAGTAGTTCAAAAATATTAACAATTAAGATGAAAATCATATATATGTATACATAGTAAATATAAAGAATATTATAGTAAATGAAAACAAAATTACCTGTAAAAGTACATTAAGGTATTTAATGTTGCTTCAAAAATAGAGAAATTTAATATAGGAAGATTCTAAGAAATTATATAGCCATGTGAATGGTTGTTTAAATATATAAAATACTGTGCATATTTTTGATACAATTGGTTTTAATTTTTTAGAATTTGTAAAAATTCCTACTGATATGATCTACAAAAAAGGATTCTACATATTTTTTAGAGAGAAATAACAAATAAATAACAAATAAATCCTCAAATTAAAATTAAAATTAAATCCTCAAATTAAAATTAAAATTAATTTTTAAAATAAAAATTTGATTAATTTTTTTAATCAAATTAAAAGAGCTCAAAATGAATATAATTAGTACTATCAGGACAATTAAAAACTAAAGAGATGTGGAAGGAGAATGTGAGAAGACGTCTTGAAATTAGAGGCATTTGTGCTAATCTTTTCTGAAGTATCTAATATCATAAAAGCTAATGTCTTAGATTAGGATTTTAAATACAAGTGCAGAGACATACTCTATGAGGACCTAACAGCATAGAAGATTTTAAAAAAATTAAACATAAAAAATTTTGAATCCAGAAGAAAAAAAATAAACATTTTTAAATTGATGTGGTCTGGTTAAATACAAATTATAAATGGTAGAAAATTCTAGTAGATAAAGAGCAATTTCAGGTTTAAGAACATTCCTGGTGGAGAAAAACTCTTAGGAAAATATCACATGTTCTTTTTTCTATAGGAACCTAGTCTTAAAAACCAAATTGTGAACAGTGGATGGCTAGCTGGGAAAAAAGTGAGAGCAGGATATTGGGGAAGTAAGGAAGGCAAAAAGTAACTAAATGAGTAGTCACTGAAACAATCTCATCATCAATGGGACAGATCTGTTAATCTCTGAACAATTCTTTGGTGGTTACCAATTTTTTTTCTTTATTTTCAATTTTTAAAGTTTGTGCGTTGACTCTATTTTGAACCCATTACTGTCTAAACATCAGCCTTCAGTTTCCTTTTAATTCACTAACTGTGCTTTGTGGATGAAAGAGAAGTAGAAAACTCTAAATTGTTTCTAGAGTGGTGTGTTCTGAAATAACTTTTTTATTTCCTATCTCATAAGGGTCGTGTTCTGATTTGTGGACATCATGATATAACACAGACTCTCAGGATTTTTACCCTTTAGGGTGCGGGGAATTAAATGCAGGACCTCACAGATTCTCGGCAAGCACTCTACCACTGAACCAAACTTGTATATGTGGGCTTAGAACGTGCTATCAATTTCTGCTAATGGACTCACTTTTATCAATAAATTTGTGGCAAGTTGATTTTTCAAAATAAAGAGCAAATTCAATGACAACAGGAAGAGGCAGCAAAATTTCTTCCTAGCTACAAGTATTTTTTTAAAAGGGCAAAAACTATTAACCTTACATATCCACAATAGGAAATTCCCAAGATTCCTTTATCTCTAAATATCATGTTAATGGCTGTTGAGTGTAATTTTCCTGTAGAGTTCATTATGGTGTGCTAATCTGAAGGTGCAGACACAGCAGCGGAGCACCCATGTTACAGTCACTGAAGTGCTTGAACAAAACCTGAACCGCTGGTATTTTGTAAGAGCACTGCTATGCTTTGGGACAATACAAAGTTCATTTTGACTCTAAATGTATATTGCTTCTGAAATACATATTTGACATATGAGACATGAGAAAATGATGGTTGTAAACTGTGATGTGCATTTTAAGTAGGAAAAATAATTTCTTTCCTTCACATGACAATTTTAAAATGAAACAAAACCTTCTACCCAAATTATCAGCATTTATTTATTTTATTTTCTTAATAATTGACAGGAGTTAAGTAAGTGCCTTGAAACACCCACATTTAAAATACCATAGGACAAATCAACTTTAATGTTGGTGAATTTTAGTCAGCCTATCAATTGTGAACATTCAATTTTTGATCACTTTAACTCCTTCCTGAGCTTGATCCCTTTAATTATGTTTTTGTTAGTGTATGAGAAAATTAAATTGCATAGCCTTTCTCAATTCACTCCAATTTATGTAATTCTATCACATATGCAGTAAATACAAAACAGCTTTTCAGTTCCATCTAGTGGATAGAAAAATCAATTATCATTTTTATATAGTCTCTGCTACACTTTTGGTCTTAGAATGCAGATTTCTGTTTCTGTGTCTGATAATGTAAATAGCCTAAGTCCTGCTTTCAAGCAGAAGTTCCTGAACACATCCTCCTATAAATGAGCCATGTGATCTTGTCCGTTCCTGTAGACGTCTTACCACCCGTTGTTCTGCATCGAACACTATACATATAGTCAAGTCTGTCTATGAACTAGCGATGTGTAACTCTTCTAGTCCCCACTCACCTCAGATAGGCTACTGAAGAGAGACCAAAGGAAGAATCCCAACAAATTCAAATTTTCTTAAAAGGAACTTTTGTTGGATTTATAGGAGTGTGGGTGAGGGGATACTTATATAAGCAAAAATGACTCAAAGACAGATATATCACCGAAAGCCCTGAGGCAGGGGTCACAGCTCACAACCGCTGGCAACACAGAATACACAGCACCGACTGCAAAATGCTCAACAAGCTTTGTTGTGTCACTACTGGCACTTCTTGGTGCCATATTTGACCTGAGCTTATTCTAGGATCAGTACTGGGTTTTTTGTTTGTTTGTTTTCAGACAGGAGGCATTGATGATTTTTGTCAGTTTCAGGGACTTACGGAAGCCTTTGGGTTGTTTATTTCCTGAGCTCAATGAGATTTCTTCAAGATGAAATGTTTCATCTCCTCTTAGAATATGCTGTGTCTTTTTTAAGATTACCTCCAAGATGAAGGTTTATCTCTGAGGAACTTTCTAGAAACCAACTATCAAGAATGAGTCTGTATCAAAAGATTTAAGGTCTATTTGTGTTGTAATCCTATTTGTTTAGGGATCTAATGTGCCCTATCCAGCACACAATTTATCAGTATGAATAAAATGCCATAGGCTACTACTTGTCATAATTATTTTGAGCCAACAGTGATTGTAAAAGATTGTAAAAAAAAAAGCCAAAATTGTAATACTTACATATTTTAACTTTTATTGTAGTAAAAGTTTCAGAGACTGTAAATCATGTAGTTCATGTGTGTTAGAATCTTCAAATAAATATATAGAACTAAGATGGTATTAAATCTGAAGAGTTCAGAGTTAACTAAAATTAATAGATTTGAACTACATTTAAACATTTGGTTACTCATATAAAACTTTTTAAATTCTGCCTCTAATCAATATTCTGTTAATATATTCATTTAATTTTTCATCATGTACAAATAAATATTTATTTCATTTATTTAAATATGAACTTATCGGGGGTTCACCATGGGCAGTAAGATGGCTTCTGCCACCAGGGTCATGAAGGTAGCAAAGCCACATTTTCCATTAATAAAGTTCCCTAACAGAGGAGACAAACCTATACTTAGTGCCTCAGAAGCTTTGGGATCTGCTGCACTACCGTCCCAGTTCTCTTTGATTTCACAGCATTCTAAAGGAAGTATGTCCCCAGATTTACTGATGCATCAGGGGCCATCAGACACTGTAGAAATGATAAAATTATTACTTCAGAAATACAGAAGGAAACATATGTCTCAAGAGGAAATGGGATTTATCCAGAGTGGGCATCCAGAGTTTCATCATGGCTGCTGCTTGTCACCAGACAGAACGGTTAGCTTTACAATAAAGGACTTGCACAATGTCAAACGAAAAGTCATATGTTAAACAATTTTAATAAATATTCTGTAAGCAGAATGAAGTCTAGAAAATCTAGGTGGTCACTGTATCTCCTACGTCATGTATCTTGGTCAGCTTCCCCACAAGCTGACCTGTACACTTATTAAAGTCTACATTTTTAAATGCTAAAATAAATACATAAACATTAACTTCCTTATGCAAATTTTCAGTTACATCTGTTATTTTGTTAGTTACTAAACTAGATTATTCTGTTAAAGATATCTTGTAAAAATTTATTTTTTTTATTGTTGTGAAAATAATTTGGCTGAATAATGCCAATAATTGTATATCTACAAGTCAGGTGACAGTGTATGAAGCTTAGTGTACCTATTAATGTTTGCCTTGTGTTTAACTGACTAACTTAATGACAAAGCAAACAGAAATTTCTAGAAAAAATAGATATTACCATTTTATTTATTTTAAACAGTATTATAAAGAGGTCAATGCTCATTAATGACTACTCTTACTAACTTTAAAGGCACAAAGGCCACCCTTATTTTTGCTCAACATCACAACATGCTCCACAGAGATATACAAACCACATGGGTTAGAAGTCAAATTCTACCACTTTTCAATATTGACTCAGCAATAAGATAAATGAGGTTTTAAACATGTGAGCATATTGAATAGTTCAGAGCAATTTTGACACAGAAACAGAGGTGCTGTGTGATAAGGCTTTGAGATGTTGTATTTGAATCAGGAAATTCTAATGAACTCTTAATTCTATTCACACTATCTGTACATATATATATATATATATATATATATATATATATATATATTGTGTGTGTGTGTGTGTGTGTGTATGAATATGGTGCATTCTTAAATTTATAAACACAAAATGCTCAGTCCATATGCAACATTTATGTTATCTGTTCTTTCAGAGTGGCCAACATTGTATTGGTCAATCAATTTGATTGGTGCTTTTGTTTTATTTTGTTTTGTTTTTGCTGTGTATTAAGATAGACTATTCCCTGCTCTCATCACCTGCTGTTCTTTGTCTTGGGCTGAGACTGTCTAAGCTTCTACCCTTCTGTGTTAAGCTGCCCGTTGATATTATTCTTGCTTAGGTCTGGCTTAGGCAACCATGTTGACCAGATCTCATGAGGTTAGCTTCTCTTGGCGTAACTCTAACCAAGCAAGTGAAAGATCTGTACAACAGGAACTTCAAGTCCTTGAAGAAAGAAATCGAAGAAGACCTCAGAAGATGGAAAAATATTTCTTGCTCCTGGATTGGCAGGATCAATATAGTAAAAATGGCCATCTTGCCAAAAGCAATATACAGATTCAATGCAATCCCCATCAAAATCCCAACTCAATTCTTCATAGATCTAGAAAGAGCAATTCTCAAATTCATCTGGAGCAATAAAAAACCCAGGATAGCTAAAACTATTCTCAACAATAAAAGGACTTCTGGGGGAATCAATATCCCTGATCTCAAGCAGTACTACAGAGCAATTGTGTTAAAAACTGCATGGTATTGGTACAGCAACAGGCAAGTAGATCAATGGAATAAGATTGAAGACCCAGAAATTAACCCACAGACTTATGGTCACTTGATCTTTGATAAAGGAGCCACAACCATCCGGTGGAATAAAGATAGCCTTTTCAACAAATGGTGCTGGTTCAACTGGAGGTCAACATGTAGAAGAATGCGAATTGACCCACTCTTATCTCTTTGCACTAAGATCAACTCCAAGTGGATCAAGGACCTCCACATAAAACCAGACACACTGAAACTATTAGAAAAGAAACTCGGGAAGACCCTGGAGGACTTGGGCACAGGGGAAAAGTTCCTGAACAGAACACCAATAGCTTATGCTCTAAGATCAAGAATCGACAAATGGGACCTCATAAAATTGCAAAGTTTCTGCAAAGCAAAGGACACTGTCAGAAGGACAAAACGGCAACCAACAAAGTGGGAAAAGATCCTCACCAACTCCACATCCAACAGAGGGCTAATATCTCTGACTTTTCTATTTACTAAAACAGATATAGAAAACAAAGACATTTCTTGTTAGATAGTCACTTGTCCACCAATTTTCTTTCTTTTAATTAATTTGTTTATCCACTTAACATCCCAATAGCAGTCTGCCCCCTTCTCCAAGGCCCCTGATGCACAGTCCCTTTATCTCTCCCCACTTCCCTTCTCCTCTGAGAAGTGGGAGGAACCCCTGTCTCCTAGCCCACCCTGGCACATCAAGTCACTGCAAGACTAGGTACATCCTCTCCCACTAAGACCACACAAGGCATCCCAGTTATGTGAACAGGATCCACCAGCAGGCAGCATAATCAGTGAGTCCCTGCTCCAGTTGTTGGGAACCCTGCATGAAGACCACATTGTACAGCTGTTACGTATGTGCAGGAGATGTAGGTCCAGCCCATGCTCACTCTTTGGTTGGTTGTTCAATCTCTGAGATCCCCCAACAGCCCAAGTTAGTTGAATGTATTTTGTTCTTATGGAGGTCTTATCCATTCTAGGTCCTTTGATCCTTCCCCCAACTCTTCTACAAGACTCCCAAACAACACCTAATATTTGGCTGTGGATCTCTGCATCTGTTTTGGTCAGGTGTTGCATGGACCCTCTTAGAGGAGCGTTATGCTAAGCTCCTGTCTATAAGCATAACAGTATCATTAATAGTGTCAGGAACTGGTTCTTGCTTATGGGATGGGTCTCAAATTGGGCTACTCATTGGTTGGTCATTCCTTCAGTCCCTTCTCCATTTTGTCCTTACACATCTTATAAGCTGGACAAATTTTGATATCTACCTTCCTAGCTACTTCTCCACACCTCCCTCCCATTCATCCTCTCCCTCATCCATTTTGCCTCAATGATGGTGATCCCCGATCCACCCACTCCTGCCCCACTACTCCAGAATCCCCCTAAGCTGGGGCATCAAGCCTTCACAGGACCAAGGGCCTCCCCTCCCATTGATGTCAGACAAGGCCATCCTATGCTACGTATGTATCTGGAGCCATGGATCCTTCCCTGTACACTCCTTGGTTGGTGGTCTGGTCCATAGGACCACTGGGTGGTCTGGCCAGCTGACATTGTTCTTCCTTTGTTGCATTGTTGCAATCACCCTCTGTTCCTTCAGTCCTTCCACCAGCTCCCCCATTAGGGTCCCCAAGCCCAGTCTGGTGGTTGACTGCAAGCATCCACATCTTCATTGGTCAGGTGCTAGCAGAATCTCTCAGGTAACAACCACACCAGGTTCCTTTCAGCTAGCACCTCTTGGCAACAACAGCATTGTCCTGGCTTTATGTCTGCAGACAGGATTTATCCCCAGATGGAGTGGTCACCAGATGGCCCTTCCTTCAGTCTCTACTCCATTTTTTTGACACTGTCTTTACTTTGGACAGGAACATTTCTGAGTTAAAAACTTTGAGATGGGTGGGTGACTCCATTCCTTGAGTGAAAGCCATGCCTATCTACTGGAGGTGGTCTCACAGGTTCTATCTCCCCTTTGCTGTGCATTTCAGCTAATGCCATCCCAGTTTGGTACAGGGAGTATCTCATTTGCTGGTGTCTGGGACCCTCCAGTCGCTAACCCCAGTTCTGCATCATTTCCCCTTCTGAGGGAGATTAAAGTTTCCTCCCTTAAGCCATTTTTGTTATTTAACTTATTTCACTCTGTGGATTGCAGTGTCGATATTCTGTATTTCATGGCTAATATTCACTTAAAAGTGAGCACAACTGGATGTCTGCATGGAGAAGAATGCAAATAGATTCATATTATGCCCCTGCACAAAACTTAAGTCCAAGTGGATCAAAGACTTCAATATAAAACCAGATACATTAACTCTAATAGAGGAAAAATTGAGGAATAACCTTGACTACATCAGTACAGAAGACAACTTCCTGAACCAAACAACAATAGCTCATCTACTAAGACCAACATAATAGAAGCTCATGAAACTGAAGCTTCTGTAAGGCAAAGGATATCATTAACAGGAAAAACTGGCAGCCTATAGAATAGGAAAAGATCTTTACTAAGTCTATATCTGACAGAGGGCTAATATTCAAAGAATATTAAAACAAATCATAACAAAGGTGACTCAAGAAATCGGTCACCAACAAAACAAATAACCCAATTAAAACTGGGGTATAGAGCTAAAAGAGACTTCTCAACACAGAAGTATCTAATGGCGGAGAAACACACTTAAAAATGTTCAATGTCCTTAGTCATAAGAAAAAGCAAATAAAAATGATTCTAAGATCAAACTTCAAGCAAAACCACATGCTTATAAGGATGTGGAGCCTGAAGAACACTCCTTCACTGCTAGTTGGTAGTGCAAACCTGTACAACCACTCTGGAAATCAATTTTGTGGTTTCTCAGAAAATTTGGAACAGTTGTGCCTCAAGATCCAGGTATACCACTGCTGGGCATATATCCAAAAGATGTTCCACCACACTGCAAGGATACTTGCTCTACTATGTTCATAGCAGCTTTATGTGTAATAGCCAGAAAACTGGAAACAACCTAGATATCCCTCAGGCAAAGAATGAATAAAGACATTTTGATTCATCTATACAATGAAATACTATTCAGCTTTTAAAAACAAGGACATCAAGAAATTTGGAGGAAAATCACAGAATTAGAAAATGTCATCCTGAGTGAGGTAACCCAGACAGAAAATGACATTTGTTGTATGTACTCCACCAACTTTTAATCCCTGTATGGATAAATCAGACTTGTACTTAGAAATTGTTTTATGATGGTTAATATTGTAAGTAAATATTTTACTGAAATCTAAGAAAAAAAGTATTGAGAAATACATATTGTACATAGTCTCATTCAATACTCCAAAATAAAATATTTGGGAATAAATCTAACCAAAGAGATTAAAGCTTTCTTCAATGAAAACTTTAAGGATCTGTGATAACTAAAACACTAGAAAATGGAAAGGCATAAATTTCTAGAATTGATATTGTGAAATGACCATTCTGCCCAAATCAATTTCTAGATTCAATTAGACACATTCCTTTTCGCTGAAATAGGAAAAAGATCCTAATATTCATGTGGAATCAATAAGACTCCAAAGGGAAAAAAAACAATACTCAGAAAAGTTATTCTGGAGGAATTGCCTCAAGAATATTACAGAACCAGTAATAAAAACCACACAGTATGGTACTGGTAATAAAATTAAAAGAGAGAGAGAGAGAGAGAGAGAGAGAGAGAGAGAGAGAGAGAGAGAGAGAGAGAATGAGATTGAACATACAGACCTGTAGAAAAAAATTCAAGACTTAATGTAAGCATGTATGGTGATCAAAAACACATACCAGAGAAAATATTGTATCTTCAAAAATTGTAGAAAAATGATATTAAACTAATTTTTGTCACCTTTCATGAAAAATACTATTTTAAGAGAAGAGTTTACTCTAAATTATAATAGGAGGTCACATCTTGGAATCATAGTAGTAGTAAAGTGACATTATCCCTTTCTTCTTGAGGCTTTGTTATTTAGTAATACAATAAAATAATTTCCATTGTTGTGCTGTGAAAGCAGAAGTAAATTTACTACTACAAATATGAATAACTAATAATTAACCGAAGCTCAATAAGGAGGAGCCTTAGGAGGAAATTGGAGTATTGATATGAATTCTTAGATATAATACAGAGTATATTGATCAGAAGAAATTAAGGACTTGTCTTGGCTGCAGTAGAGAGAAAACATGAAACTATGAAACCTCAGTGGTAGTAGTGATCATAAAGTTCAACCCCATAGACTTTTGTAAGATTATTAGAAAAAATGATTTAAAGTTTTGAAATTTAACTTTTGAATCTTTAAACAGACAGAATGTTTGTACCTGTCTAATATGATTAGACTGTAATAGTATTACAATTTAAATATGTCTACTATGTATAATTATGAAATCATGGCAATTCCCATTTCCATATTCTCCAATATCTTTCATATGCATTGAGAATCTTCGCATGCTTCTTCTTCTTCATTACAACATAGTAAACATGTCCTACCCAGCAGTTGTGACAAATCTTAGGACTTGTGTAGAAGTTTAACCATTGCTGGAGAAAAGTACAAACAAGTTGATGAGTTCAAGAGATTCTTTAGTGGTAACCCCCATTACTAGCTGGGTCCAGAAAATAGCCTCTTTTGTCCTTCCTTTTCTTCAAGCTATTCTTAACACAATAACAAAGGGAAATTTTCTAAAACAAAAGTGCATCATTTTGCACACATTTAAAATCTGAGTAGCTGCCAAGTCATTCCAAGTAAATGTTACATCTGTTGAATGGTGTAAGAGTACTACTCTCCTTGGTCAACTGTCTTCGATTTCTTCTCTTTCTCACTCAATTCAGACAAATTGGCTTCTTTACTCTTGTTTAGACATAATAGTCATTCCTGTGTTTTAGGAAAAAGCCAATTGTTGTTGCTGCTGCTGCTACTGCTGCTGTCTTTCAGCAGCACCTAATCTCTTGTTGAGATTTTCTTCATCCCCTGACCTTTTAGATATGTCATTCCCGGGCCATTCTACTTACATTAAAATTAACCTTCATAAAACTTAGACTTTTTTCCCATTATTTTTCTTCTCAAATCATAACCACTCATATTTATTCTTAGTAGTATCTGACTAAACTCTGTTTGTTAGTTACCATATTGAACCTATAAACCTCTGCACAGTCACTGTCTTATGAGATTGTATATTACTATCATTATTTGATGAAATTTCCACATCTACCTTATTCATTTCTCATATATTATTTCTGGACCACAGTTTCCACTTTCTCCTCTACCCCTAGTTACTGCCCCTACCTCCCTTCTTTTCCAAATCCTCTGCCTCTACCATTTGTCCCCAGAAAATACCAGGCTTCCCAGAAACATCCACCAAACATAGCATAACGAGTTACAATAAGACCAGGCACACACATACCATCACATCAAGGCTTTACAAGCAACCAAGTAGGATGAAAAGGTTCCAACAAGAAGCCAAACGCATCAAGGATACTCCTACACCCACCTACCATGTTTCTCATGTTAAAATTCCCAGAAAAAGACCAAGCGACTCATCTATAATGTGTATGCATAAGACCTTGGTCATGCTCTTATAGGCACCTGATCAGTGCATGCCCCACGATTCCTGGTCAGTTCCTTCTGTGCCTGTGTTCTTCTGCAGTCTCTGCAAATTTTATGATGCCATTCTTTTTAATAGCTGAGTAATATTCCATGCTGTAAATGTTCCACATTTTCTTGATCCATTCTTCTGTTGAGGAACTTCTAGGTTGATTCTAGCTGTGATGAATAAAGCTGCTGTGAACTTAGTTGAGAAGGTGGCCACATCTGCTTTCAAATAAATGACCAGAGTTCCATTGAGAGAATTTTACATCTTTATAATTAGTAAAAAGTAAAGATTCTTGGTTACTTATTAGAAGCTTTTGGGGAAGCCGTGAAGAGAGGGGTTCCTAATGGAAGGATCCTTCCTGAGAAGTGAAGCAAGACTGTAAGGTAGCAAGATGAGAAGCACATGGCAGAGGAAAGCATCTTGGAGCGGGTCTGCACTCTACCCATCACTTTTGCTCTCCTCAGCACCATACTCTTCCCATATCAGCTTCTCACTGGATTCATAATTCTCTTCAAGGAATTTTACTATAACTGCATAACAACTCTCTAACCCTATGATCACTTTGTATCTCAAATACATCCTGATATGTTGCCAGCACGTTCTCTAAAATTGCTGGATCTTCATCATAGACTTTTGTCTTTGCCAAATACCATTTTACCAAATTGTTCTTTGGTCTGCAGGATGATGTTATTTGTGTTGGCCGAAGGAAAATCCTCTCCAGAAGAAACCATCAGTCTTAATGTACTTACTTTCATTCTCCTCGGTGACACAATAACAGAGAGAAACAACTTAAAGAGGCAAAAGGACATATTTTGATACAGGGTTTCAGAGAGATTTCAGTCCGATCACAGAGCAGTTCATCTGTGGGAGGGTAGCATGACACAGAGGCTTTTGAATACATCAGTGGATCAGTGAGCTGGGCAGGTTATACTTGACCTTCAGATGCCCATACTTGACAACCCAAGTTTGCCTGCCAGGCTTTACCACCTCAAGTTCCCATGGGCTTCAAAATAGTCCCATAAGTCTGGATATGTTCCAGATATGACTGTGTTGGCAAACAGTTGAGATTCAAACCATGATGTTTAGGAAGTAGTAGTTAGAAGTAATACATTCATCAATAGTTAAATACTCCCCTTTTTCTTAGTATTTCTAAAGAAATACACTAACATTAAAGAGTACAGATTTTTAAAAATGGATTTTGAAAGCTCTATACAGTAAGTTCACCATTTAGTTTCTTACTTTAAGAAGTTATGTAGGGATTACAAAGAGATAACATTAAGTTTTAAAGGACTTACTGTAGTACATTGGCAGATATGTTGAGCATAATTTTAGAAAAAATGAAAGAAGTTGTTACAACAGCAAAAAGGCAGCCACCATTTTCTGGTTATTTTTATTTTAATATCATCCTGGTGATTTATTTAGCTTACATCATTTTAGCTAATACAATAACGTTAGTGCTTTTTTTTTCACAGAAGGGATAAGTGCAAATATATAAGAAGTCAATTAACTCACTGAAATTTGCAGAAATTCAAATTTGATAATAGATTTTAGTACCTGATTCTGATAAGAAACTCATGCTGGAGTAAAGAAGGATGGACCTCTACTTTGGGGACAAGTACACATTTTTGGCTAATTGACTCTTTGAAAATATTGATAAATTAATTTCTTTAGTAATTCTTTAGAGCATATTCTGACTTTAAAATGGATTTTAAGAGCTCTATATAAGTTCATCATTTAGTTTCTTTAAGAAGTTATCTTGTAGAGATTACAATGAGGTAACATTTATATATATGTGTATTTATATTTATATATATATATATATAAATATAAATAAAAAATATATATCCATTCAGTTTATGATGATTTTGTTTCTAGAATCTGTAATCTTTAATCAGAAATAGTAAATAAATAAACAGAAGTAAATGAGGAAATGAGATAGAAATATTATATTATGATTTTCATAATATCATATTATTATTTTTGTAGATTTCATAAAGCCACAAAATTAGGCAGAACATTGTAAAGCTAAGGAAATAACACATTTTCTTAATGTACATGCCTTTTTTCTATAAGTACCTTTAACATCTCTTTTTTATACCAGCTTAGTCAACTTTCAGCTGTTTTCACAAGAAAGAATGAGAGGTTCATACACAAGAAAACTTTAGTTTTTACATTTCAGTAGATTAGACTTCTACGATCCAGATTGTGGCACATCCCAGGTTCTGGATAGGAATTTCTGAGTTGTAGATTTCTGACTCTGGAATATGTTCTTAGTAGAAAAAGCTGGCTAGTTCTTCAGAACTGATGATGTTGCTCTAATATATTCTAGAGTTTACTCTTGAGGCCTAACTATCCCCAAAGACCTTGCATAAAATTCTACCATTTGAATAAAAGCAACACATGTATTTTGAAATGGTTTAAATATCAAATCTATTTCTTGGACCTTTTTACAAAGTAAATAATTTTTAAGAATACACGGCTTAAGGAGAGCCTTCATTATAGAGTGGACAAAAGTTAACATGAAGTTTTTATAACTGGACATGAATATAGCATTTCCTCAGAGAGGACATCAAAAGTGAGCTCATGAAGCCATAGTCAGAGTAAATACTTCTGATATTAGGTCTTGTAAAAGTCCTGTTTTCTTGCAACCCACTATTTATCAGGCTCCATATGATATGTGAGGCTGGATTTAGTTTATTGTTGGGAATGCTGTGTAATACCATCCTTCTGAGCTCAAAGCCCCATAAGACTATCTCCTTGGATTGCGTTTTGTGCTTCTAGACCTTGTCGATTGGTTGGCTGGTCACTACTGTCATTTACCCCCATTCATTGTGTTTTCCTTTGTGTGTATGTGTGTGTGCTTGTGTTGCAGAGAAGGGCAGCAGTCTCCTGAACAGTGGCAGAAGACATACGGAAGGTGCTCGGGAAATGAAGTCTATCACATCGTTTTGGAAGAAAGTACATTTTTTGCTGAATATGAAGGGAAGAGTTTTACCTATGCTTCTTTCCATGCACACAAAAAGTATGTTTCTGTTTTCAGTGGAGAATTAACTCATCAACCAATTAATCAGAACAGTTAAACAGCTTTCCAAATTGGTGCTCTTGTCGTTTAAGCATAATTTTTGTTCCATTTTAAACTATAGACTTTGTCATTTCTACAAGTTATTTTTACAAGGTGGGAAATATGTTAGGAATGTCTACACTACAATATCTTATATCCTCATAGCATCCTATTCCATTAAGAATTCATACCCATCCAACAATGCACTTGTTACATACATTAAATTTAAAGTGATATTTAGTTTTATTTACATTTACAATAAGAAAAACTTGAAAATTAATATAACAAATGAAAGAAAAAAATCCAATTTTCCCCTTTTGATCTTTTGAATCATGGTTTCATGTAACTCAGGGTGTCCTCAAACTCATTGTATGGACAAGGCTAATCTTTCTGACTTTTCACTTTCATTTCTAAAACAATACATAACTCTCCAAAAAATAAATAAATGGATATTAGACACATTTCTTTGCCTTTTATAATAAATTAATAACTTAAGGAATTAAAATATATCAGAAATAAATAATATTAAAGTATTTTAATAAAACTTATTTGTATACTTTATATTAATATATTCTACTTAACTAATATATAATGTACTCAAATTTAACTCTCTATGATACTATTTATAATATTTTACTTCTACATATATTTTGAAATTTTACTTACTCACTTACTATTTTGTATTAAGATAAAATTTGAAAGTTAGAACCTTACCAAAGATCAATAATAAGCATTAAATACAATATTACAGTCACTTTTGAAGTTCCCCTATTGAACATGCATGACAATGAGGAGCATTTGAAATGTTTTGTTCTTGAATGTATGAAAGGCAATAGAAATGGTAAGCAATCCAGATATATCACTTTCTTTTCATATAATGTTTCATATGAGTCTTCTTTATGCCAATCGATTGTAAACATTGTGAGCAGGGTAAGACGTATTGTTCATAGCTTTGACATTATGTTATCTTAAGAATCATAAAGCAGTGTTATCTCTACTGTATGACAAGCAGTCTAATATTCTATATTGTTTTATTTTTTCATTGATATCATAATGCTTAAGACCAATTGAATTTATGCTTTTTTTCTGTTAAAAGTGAGATTATTAAATGTTAGGATCCTCTCCGGCTCCCTAGTTTTATTATTTGATGTTCTTATTTTGTTCTGTTTGGTTAGAGTTGACTAGTTTTCTTACAAGCGTTTAAAAGCGTTATAAGCATTTAAAAGAAAAAAAGCTAAGGACTTTTCCAAATTGTAATTCTTAAACTCTTATATTCTTCTTTTAAATTAAGGTTTGGTGTCTGCTTGGTTGGTGTTAGGAGGGAGGATAATAAAAACATTTTGCTGAATCCAGGTCCTCGATACATTATGAATGCTTCAGACATATGTTTTTATATTAATATTACCAAAGAAGAAAACTCAGCATTTAAGAATCAAGACCAACAGAGAAAAAGTAATGTGTCAAGGTCATTCTATCACGGGCCTTCCAGATTGCCTGTCCACAGCATCATTGCCAGCATGGGTCAGTACAAACTCACTGGAATAACATTAGTGTGTTTCTGTAAGATTATTTTTTTCTAAATCTATTTTTCTAAAAATAGACATCTCTTTTTCTAAAAATTCATAGCCAACTTCAAAACTTATTTTTGTATATTATAAACTATGTCTGGTTAGATAATATAGAACAAAATTTCTAAACTATTGATTAAATAAAGCAAGATTACCAAAATGTATTCAGCAATTACTCTATGTTTTTCATCATAAGTGCTTGCCTTGTGTATTTTTCTTGTTGATTATCTGTGCAATGATCAATTGGGACTACATCCAGTGCATCTTTTATTTGTTTGGAAAACTCTCTCATTTCATCATATCCCCTTCATTGACTTTGACATTTATGACACTCACGTATACAGCATAACAATATATATCCAGTTAATATGAAATTCATTAAAACTTTCACATCAAAATACCTATAATCCTATAGGTGTCTATTATTTCTTATTATAAGGAATATATGCCATTCCCTTTATGTAATTTCATTGGCTTTACTTACTCAGTGAGTAAGCTCACTCTCTTCACCTGTTTTGGAAATTTTACTTGAACAATATTTAGCCTTGTTATCCTTAACTCCTTTTCCAACCCACCCCCAATCAGACGCTGCTATTTCTACACCCTGCCATACATACCCAACATGATACACACACATATGCTATTGACCTTCTTGATTTCACACCTCTGTAAGTTCCTCAAAACGGTTGGCTTTTGATGTGATTTCAAATATCATGCCCTTCAAGGCTATCTTTACCTCGGTCTGCAGTCATGTAACTGAACTCAATGTTCAGTGTGTTTTCAAACCATGCTGTGGTTAAGGATGGGTCCAGAAAGTCACAAAAGATTACATATACAGAATAAATGCAATCAGCATTTCTATTACTTACAACAACATCTAAATGAAAGTAAATAACTGATGGATTGTGAAATGGGTAAGTGGATAAATATCTTATCATAAAAACATGAGGACTTGAGTTTATGCTCGAGAATCTACATGAAAATGCTGAGCATGCCAGCATACACTAGTAACAAACTTCACAGATACTGTGCTGACAGCTCATCAATGCTGTTGATCCTCAGCAACTCAGAGACCCTGTCCCCAAAAGCATAAGAGATGACTCCAGAGGAACAATGCACATATATTTCTGTACTCCACATATATTTGTATACTTGTTACATGCTTCCACATAAACTGTACATCTGTACAATATATATAGACACATTGACATGCTTGTACATACCTACACACAAAAGGAAAAGAAAAAAAATAGGAAAGTCCAGAATAAGGTGACAGATACATCTTAGTGACCTCAAGGAGGTCAGAGATCAAGTGGCAGGAAATATAGTGATCCATATCTTGAAAACCCCAGTGAAACAATAACAATGTTAGATGAAATTTGTGACTATCATCCCAAACTCACAGTGAAACAAAAACCCATCCAGTGCAATAGTATATACCTTTATTTGGGAATTTTATTTTTATAAAGAAGTTAAGATGGAGTCATTATGGTTATCTTTATTTATTTCTATGTGACTAGTGAACTGTCAGGAAGAAGAGATACAACATAGATTCACATACAGGAAACTGATAAAAAACTATTATTGAGGGGATGAAGATCATTAAACTAGGAATAATAACGGATCAATTTCTCACCATATTCTGAAAAAAACCACAACAATTTGAAGACTTTTATTATGAAACTTTAGCCTTTATAATTGAGAGAAATTAGTCTCTGTTATGGCATCTAATGAGTTATGCATTGTTATAGAAGCTTTAAAGACTATTACAAATACTATGACATTCATCAAAAATAGAATAATGCTGATGAATAATTGAACTAATAAAGTATAAAGTATAGTAGATCCCATAGTCTGAAGACCTGTGATTCAAAAATATAGATTTTCACAGAAGATTAGAAAAAATATGGTCTGTGACAAAGAAAGAAAAGATTTGCCCACCTTTAAAGCACAGGTTGCCTATTTATGGCAGAGGGAATGATCTCAGAAAGGACCAAGCATTTGTAAGAGAAAAAGATGTTGAAAGGAAAATCTTGTTCCTGCCACTCTAACTGCTTCTTCAGATCTTTCTGCTAGATTATAAATTTCTCAGACCCATACGAGATCCTGCCAGGTAACAGTATTGGCAATATAACTAACAATAGACCAAATGGAGCATCAATATAGGCAAGGTTCTGTCTGCGTGTTGCCTGTGTTAGGAAAGAAAACAACTATGTATTTGGAAGTAACTTTCAGTCAGATATATTGACAAGAAGGTTATGTAAGCATCTCCTTGAAAGTGAAAAGGGGCTTAACACTCCATGTTAGGTCAGTTTTACATGAAGAGACACATTTGTAAAATGAAAATAATCTCATTTTGCTTTAATAAGACTTAAAAAATCCTAACCTGCCCTATTTTCTTTTTGTTCTGAAGTACTAGGGTTCTGCATGATCATCTAAAGGGTTAATGTGATAAATATACATTCAAGACTACAACTTTAAGATAATAGCATCCCAGATGGATTTCTTTTGTATCAATAAATGTATGTGCAAGATTTTCTTTCATTGCTTCTAGAAAACCTTCCTTCTTTCTCAGTGAGGCAGTTGTCCTATAATTTAATACTTAGTAATCACCATCACTTTTGTTCATACACTGGTGTGACTGGTCCTCACGGAAGGACATTTCTAGAGACCAAACCTTTTAAAGACCTCACTGCCTCTTACATATTCAACTGAATCCAAGCTCTCATCACAAGAAACTACATCTATAACAAATAACTTTTGATGCAGGATCTTGTTGGGTAGCTTTAACTGGCTTGAATTCTACCTGGTAGGTCAGACTTCCCTTGAACTCACACAGGTCAATCTGTCTCTGCCTTTCGAATGCTGGAATTAAAGGTATATGCCACTGTGCCTGATTGATCTCACATGTAAATTGTGAGATCATTTATCCAGTGAAATGCTTATGGAAAAAATAACCAAATTGCATTGAGAGAGCTTGAGAGATTACACACACACACACACACACACACACACACACACATGCACACACACACACACACACACACACACCACAAATATGTGCTTGATAATGAAATTAGTTCTCACCATCAAATGATCATTATGTCCCAGTAAAAATGTGCTAATAGACTTTCATGTTTCATTGTGTTAGGTACTGTGGCTATAGACTTGCAAGACACAAGTTGTAGAGCATCAAGTGGCCCTACCTTGGCTCTTCCTTCAGAGGGAGGCAAAGAATTAAGAAGACCTAGTATTGCTCCTGTTTTAGAGGTGGCAGATACATCATCAATTCAAACATGTGATCTCCTAAGTGACCAGTCCGAAGATGAAACTACACCAGATGAAGAAACATCTTCAAATTTGGAGTAGGTTTGATTTTCTAGGTTGTGTTTTGCTCACATTTTTTATGTTATATTTTTGAGATTATCTTACATGGACACAATATTTACATCATTTCCACTCTCCCTTCACTCTGTAACTATCCCCATGGACCCCTAATTTCCAGCGAAAGTCATGACCTCTTTATTAATAATAAAGCTGAAAGTGGCTGGTCACAGTGTTCATACAGTTAAAAGGCAGAGATGGTGGGATGGCCATACCCAACTGACTTTCTTAGTTTTGTGAAGTCTGGAATGGCAATGTCTGAGATGATCCTGCCCAAAGTCATAGTGGTTCTTGCTCATCAGTTAGTCTTATATGAAATCATCCTCACCTAGAGATATGTTCTCTACATGAGTCTAAAACTTATCAAGTTGACCAGAAGAATTAATCATCGTGAAATTCAACATTTATCCAATGACATATTCAGAATTCTCCAGCAAGTGTTTTCTCATTTCAGTTTTTAACATCCCCTTTTATCTGGAAGCTAGCAATGGTTTAAATTTACAAATCAAAGACATATTCTTCCTTTACTAAGTTTCCAGTCTTTTACAGTACCTACCCGTGTAGTAGCCATCACATTTAGACCTACTGTAAGTATTTATGTGTAATTGTTTACATGGGTTGCTATAGAAAGCTGAGGGAACAATAGCCTACAGTATTGATTACAAAGTTATCACAAAGATTTCTTGCCATTCCAGTTGCATCTTATAATAGTTGTTTACAAATAAACAATCTTTCTATAATTTCTCTCTTTATGAATCATGTATGATTGCCACCTCATTGCATTATATAAAGCTTAATTGAAATTAGGGAGAAAGAGTGTTCCTGTGATGTATTGTACCAAGGGACAGCATTAGGCATTATAAGTGTTTCTGGGACTAGTGATGCAAGCACAGCCATCACTGATTATAAAGTTCATTAAGCTCATTTAATGTTTTATTAAACTGAAATGAGCAGCTATTGAAACAGAAAATTCATCTACAATTTTTATTTGTTTCAAAAAATGTCAACATACCTGTAGATAAAGTCCTGTCTCAGAGTATTTGGTGGTCCAGATATGCAAATTTATCTGTAGAATACAGCAGACTGGGCAACCATCCCTGCAGGCATCCATCCTTGTTGGAAATGATGTTTTGAAGTGTGAATGAAATTCTTTTTTTTTTTTTTTTGATTTCTAAAACATAGAGAGGTAGAAGGAAATTTTAATAGAAAAATCAAAGTTATATTAGGGTAGCAATAATGGTTGTCAGCTTCTAAATTTATAAAATGTGTGCAGTTTTACCTCCCAACCAATACTATTTAGAAAATAGTTTCAGCAAGGCCTTAACTTCATGGTGTCTTGGGAAAAGTTACCAAAAATTTTGGATGAAAAGATATTGCTTTGAATAATTTCCTTTTATTTACTAATTAACATTTAAGCTTCTGCCTTTTAGAAGTTCCATATTCTAAAGTAGTATAGCCAAAATGTGCAGGTGGCTGTTTCTAAAAGTCAGGAAACAAACTGTATTTCTTTGATAATATTTTAAGAACAATTTCAGGGAAAAAACCTGTTTTTGACTAATTAAACTTCCTTTAGTTCTGTGTGCATGGCTAATGAATAATAATAATAACAATACAGTCAAGCTTATTACAGTCTACTTTAAATATACTTTGTAAGGTATGACATTATTCTTTGCTATGTATACATGTTTATGTATCCAAGGGTAAAGATTGGGAAATGTTTTCTAGAAAGAAACAACTATGGCATATTTTCAGTCATTCACATTTCTTTCTGAATCAAACACAAATGTCCCCTTACTCAATTAAACATGAATGTGAATGCCAATGTTACAGGATGCTGAGTTCGTGGGTGGAGTACTCAAAGTTCATATAATTTTTACATGACAGGAAACATTTTTTATCAGTACTTAAAAATGCAGGTTTATTGATGTTTGTAGGATGTTACAGTGACTCCTATTGCATCATAATTTGCCTCACTTTTCTTAAACAATGTGATTTTCATAACATGATAGAAGCATAGATTCACTAATTCTAATTTAAACATGCAGTAGATCTGGGTCAAATCTGTGGGCTTCCATGATTACTCCAGCAGTAACGTCTCACATTGCTTTACAGGTATGCCAAAGGCTACCCACCTTATTCCCCATACATAGGAAGCTCACCTACTTTCTGTCACCTACTTCAAGAAAAAGTGCCCTTTTGCTGCTTAAGATTAGACAAGGTAATGTTTTCTTGTTGGTTTTATTTTTTCTAATAATAAAATTAAAGCATAAGCTATGGCACAATAATTAATTTTAGAGTATTTGATTAAAATATATTAGCATGTAAACTTGATTATATAAAATGGTCAGTTTTACTTTTTGTCCTCACTAAAAAGAATCACATAAATGCTTTATACTTCTATTTAATTATCCAGCTATGTTAACCAGTCAGTTAGGATTTTAAAAGGGAAGACGGGCACAAGACCCTTAAGTCACTTTTGGTTGTTAGTCAACCACCATTTGTGTTTTCTCACATGTCCAGTCTATGCCTTAATAAAGAATCTCTTGACTAAATGATATTTACATGCATTTATGACTAGGCTGGAGCTGACAAATCTCCTTCTCCCATTTTTTATGTAGTTTTCTCCTCCTGCCTGAGTGTCTTAAAGAATCAGCTCAAAACAAAACACTCTGAGAATGGGAACATTTTTGCCCTTTTCCTTTGATGATTTTTGACTCTGGAGGAATGAGGAAACAGGTTGAAGCGGAATGACACACACCCTAAAGAATTTTCTGGGCCTTTTGCATCATAAACAGGGACATGTTCTTTTACTGTTTATTTGTGTTTAAAATCATACCACCTGCACCATTTCACAGCCTGTGCAACTTGAAAAAAATCACAAATAAAGTTCATTTCATTTATGTGTAAAATGAACATAATTTTAATGCTGTCACTTCTACAGAGTCCTTAGAAGGCTTATGTTATTACATCTAACTCAAGGCGTTTGATTACTGAGCTGGGTCTCCATACATTTTGTTAGTATTCTCGCTCTTTTCTTTGTTACAAATGCTGTCTGCTGCTGCTCTTAAAGGAGACAGAATGTTTGTAAGCTCCAAGTTTTATCTATCTGAAGTTGGCCTGTTCATGTTTCTCTTGATCATAATTATCCCATGTCATTTCATTGGCACCAGTAATTCTATTTTTCTTTTTTTATTATTTTTATTTTGTCAGATATTTGTTTGATTTACATTTCAAATGGTATTCCCTTTTCTCGTTACCCCTCCGAAAACCCCCTACAAATTAAAAACAAAAATGTTTTTTTTTTCTGTATTCTCTAGAATATAGTTCTCTCTGGTCTCCCTCTATCAAATCTGATCCATATTACTATGGAAGGTGTATATACAATAATCACCTTTTCTAAAATTGCAAGGGCAAAACCTTTCACCCAAATCACCATTTTCTTGAGCCAGTAACCAGAAAACCTTTATTTTGACCTCTCTCCCAGAGGAATAATATAACCACAAAACTCAAAAATGACACCCATTTTGAAAATTAATACAATCAAAAACAACTGAAGTAAACTAAAATGCTGTATGTGACTATTTTTAGGCCTTTTCTATTTTGCCAAGCAGAATGAAACCCCAAGATTCCCATGGAGTCCATGTTTGACAGAAATTTGAGTATCATTCTGTGAGGCATATTAGAGCAATATATCTTTCCACGTGATTTGTATATAAATCTGTATATAAATCTTTCCTAAAAGCAAATAATCCCAATTTTATAAATTCACAATTCAATCCATCTCTGCTTTCTTGTTATACCATCTATCTGTTCAGTTCTCTGCCTGGAGCCACAGACGTTTATAACTGATACCTGATCATAGCAGATAATTATCACTGTTCTTTCTACTTTTAGTCAGTGACCTATTTTCCCTGTCCTAGTTCTGATCTGCAGGTGAAAATCTACACGATTCAGATAAAATCTGTATATAAATATTTCTTTTTTTTTCAGTTTCATGAGGTCCCATTTATCAATTCTTTTTTTCCTCTGTCTTTTTTATTAGATTTTTGCTTTATTTACATTTCAAATAGTACCCACTTTCCTTGTTACCCCTCTGGAAACCCCCTATTCCATCCCCCATCCCCCTGCTTGCCAATACCTCCCCCTAGGAATATTATTTTTCAAGACCTTCCTTACTATTTGATGTCCTTTCTTTTATTTGATTTTTGAAGCACTTGAGATTTCTGGTCAGCTTGCTAAATTAACAGATGTAAAGTTTCAGTGTTGTTCATCTGCATTGACCCCCTTCTACAGGTAGATTTTCTTTTTCACTTAGAGCACTTTTGATGTTTTCCTTCAAGATTGTTCTTAGCATACCGTAAATTTTAGCAATCATGATTGCTACCTGTACTCATTTCTAATGGACTCAATTCTTTTCTTAAACATATAGTTATAGAGTGTGTGAAAATTATCAGGAAACCAACAGAGTAGAACTAAATTATCCCCAAGTAACTAATCCAAATCTCACTGTAAGGCACGGCTCTCAGAGAAAGCGGGCAGGAGAAGACCTTTAAAAGCATATTACTAAAAACCTTTTGCTACATTATTACAGGAAAGTTAGGCAGCTATATAAGATTATTGGTTGTACCAGTAATATTAGGCTGGTATTATAGGATCTGCTTTGAAAATGGATGTTTTCTTTGGGATTACGGGATGGCATTAATCAGTTGGCTCCATTGTGTCTCTGAATTAAGATGACCTCACCATTTTGTTCTAGTGTCAGCTGACTATTCTGGCCAAGGTTTCTCAACACTACTTTCACATTGTATCCTTGAGTTCTCTTAACTGTGTCCCTTCTGTGTGTTCATAAATATAGTGGTACTATTTCATGGATGTTGAAGTTCTAATTGTCCTAAGCATCAGCTCATCCGTATTCCCCAGTCATTTTTCTTAGTGACCCCTGCTTTTTTTTGTTGGTTATTTTATTTACATTTCAAATGTTATTCCCCTTTCTTGGTTTCCCATCCACAAACCCCATATCCCATCCCCTGCTTCCTCCTGCTTCTATAAGGGTGCTCCCCCAGTCATCCACTCTGCCACCCCTGCCTCATTGCCCTGACATTCCCATAGGCTGAGACATCAAGCCTTCACAGGACCAAGGGCGTCCCCTCCCATTAATGCCAGCTAAGATCATCCTCTGCTACATATGCAGCTGGAGCCATGGGTCCCTCTGTGTGTACTCTTTGGTTGGTTGTTTAATCCCTGGGAGCTCTAGGGGGGTCTGGTTGATTGATATTGTTCTTCCTATGAGTTTACAAACCCCTCCAGTTCCTTCAGTCCTTCCCCTAACTCCTCCACTGGGGTATCCCTGTGCTCAGTCAGATGGTTGATGGTTGGCTGTGAGCATCTGTATCTGTATTGGTCAGACTCTGGCAGAGCCTCTCAGGAGACAGCTATATCAGGCTCCTGTCACCAAGCACTTCTTGGCATCAGCAGCAGTGTCTGTGTACCCTCCCCCTTTTTAAAATACAGATTCTGTGTGTCAGAACTAAAATCTCCATACTGCATCTTATGAAGATCTATGCCCCAATTCTTTCCTGTTCACTTCCTTTTACTTCTACTTTTCTGGATTATTTCCCTACTGCCCCATTTTCAGCTGTTAGAATTTCTACCAATGAGATATGGATGTTGACAATTTTCCCCTATTATATTTTCCCTCGAACTCCTTTTACTTTCCTCTTAAGGAGACAGTTTGCTTGGTTTCCAGTTCCATAGTAATTAAATTCTTAATGCCTCTGTTCTTCTGGTCACTATAAATATACATCATTATTATTGATATTCACCCTTTCTTTGTGGCTGATTCAGATCTCATAGTCTTGGCTGGTCTATGCTTTCATAATAACGTCTATGACTGTGCAATTATGTTTATTCAGTATTGCGATTCACTGAGTTTTTTGAGGCCTGTCCTTGGACACTTTTACAAAAATCCTTGATCAATATTTATTTGAGTAAGGTTCCTTTCTGATTGTAATTTCTATTTTAGCTTCTAGCTTTTAGTTTGGGCATGTGTTTATCATTTGAAATAAGATTTTCATCTTTTCTGCAATTGCTTCTCTCAGCTACATTAAATATGTAGTTTTCATTATTTTTTTCAGCATTGGAAATTGAGGTTGGTTTTTCAAACAAGTTTGGAGAGTGCTTCAATACTGACTTGCATCTTTAGCTCTGAATTAACTTTTGGGTTACATTGCTCAACTTGAGGGGATATATAGAAATATATGTTAAAACACCTGCCTTGGATATTAAATAGGATTTTGTTAATTCTTTAAGTGCATTTACTTTTTTAGTCAAACTTAATTTACATTATTTTCTGAATCGAGTAACACAGCAAAGTCTGTAGTTTTCGTAGGTCTTAATTGTTTTTATTCTCACACTGTGCTTCATTTTCCCATTTTAAAAATAATTTTATTAAGGGATAATGGCAAAAGGATACTTCATAGGTAATTAACAGAAAGAGAAATAACTAATATCAATTCTGGTAAATAAAAAGAAGTCCATGTAGAGACATTTAATGGTGAAGAAAAAAACACTGCAGCCATTAGGCAAGTGGATAATAGAGCTTAAAAGCTGTCTTGATTTAGTAATGTTATTTAATTTCCTCTGAGTCTAACTTCTTAGGAATAGCCACAATTTTTCCCCAACAGTTTTGTTCTCATCCAGCATTGTGATGAGTTCTGACCAAGTGCTGTGCTTGCTTTCTTGTGTGTTGCTTCTTAATTGTTAAGCCTTGTTTGCACATAAACAACACAGTTTTCTTTTCTTTACTTTTACCCATTCTTTTGCTTTCTGTTTCCATTTTTTTCTCACTTTATCACTCTAGGTAGCTAGGACTGGTAATATCCCTGAGGCTTTTTAATTATAACATTAATATGTTTTTGAAACAGAAGTCAAATATCTATGCTATAAGAAAACAGTGTGTGGCTCTGCAGCAACAACTTTTAGCTTACACTGCAACCAGTGCACACAGTCCTTTCTCAGCATCCACCTGTGCACTCCCCACTCCTCTTCATTATCGATCACACTTTTATTTCCTACATCAAGTTGGAGAACTGGGCGAGACAAATGCAATGGTGTTCCAATTTGTTAATAAATTAAGTTGATAAATTTTACATAACCATATATCCTACATTCTTTCACCAAATTTAATGGTGTACAAAAATGGCGTTTCTTTGTATAATTTTTCTTCTCTAGAGTTGCCAGCATAACTACTATGAGGACGCAAAAGCCTATGGATTCAAAAATAAACTAATTATAGTTGCAGCTGAAACAGCTGGAAATGGATTATATAATTTTATTGTACCTCTCAGGGCATATTATAGACCAAAGAAAGAATTAAATCCCATAGTTCTGCTATTGGATAACCCGTAAGTATATTTTAAGATACCCAGCCAGAATTTTTAATTTAATCGTACATTTCCTTAAATTTACTGATAGTTTTAAATCAGAAACATTATGGTGCACAAATCATTGGGTGATAGAGTCTATGCTATAATGCTAAACGTTATGGGTTGATGATCATGTTTTATCAATTCTAGTTATATATCATTGCCAACTTTTATTTGAAATTATTATGCAAATGGTCATCTACTCATAGGACCAGTGGCTTTACTCATAGGACCAGTGGCTTTACTCATAGGACCAGTGGGTAGAAGTCACTGAAATATCTATTATAAACTTCCTCAATTTACTTAACAAGCTTTAATGATACCTGCCAAAACCAAATAGTTTTGTTCTTTAGTAATTTATTATCAGAGAAGCGTTTATTGATGTGCCTTTATGTGTTATATATACCATGGGATGTCACTGTGTGTTTTACTTATGCTAATGTTCATATACCATAACAGAAAACAAATTATGCTGTATCACAATCATATGCCTGGAACTTTTTAGGGTGACTGACATTGTTAAATATGACTACTTAAACATTTTGAAAATTCTACAGATCAATGCACAGGTTCCCGAATAAAGTGGTCAAAATATTTTATGTTTAAGTTACAGTGCCCCTCACTATAATTATGAATAAATTGGTTGCCATGGGTGTGGTTTTAGAAGAAATTAAAGCATATGAAAGCAAACCTCAGTATTCTGACAGTCAGGGTGTAGAATGTCTATAACGGTAGAGGATTGTCAAGTTCCTCCCGGGTTTTTTTCAACACTCTGAATTCTGCAGGTTCTCTGCAAGATAGCTAAGTTGGTACCACTTTGGTTAACTAAGTCAAATGCTCAGTTTGGGGCTATTCGTCAGCACTACAAACAGAATTTAAGATAGGCATTTTCAGACTGTCACAAAGTGTCCTCGCTGTGAATGACTAGATCAAACCGACTCAATTAAAGGCCCTCTATCCCGGTCAGAAAATAAAAAGCTAAGAACCTTCAAAAGGAAATGTGGGACTGTGTGCAGAGGATCCTCTGTCAGACCTCAGGCCAGACCAGTCTGTTCTCTTCCTCACATTATTTCAATATTAAATCTGGGGTCCTGATTCATAACTTTTCTCTAGTCCCGGTAAAAATATTCATTTTCTCTAAATTTAGGAGTGGTGTTCTGCTTATGAAACAGAGGTATGCTATTTATACTCAGTCTCAGTCTGTGGAGTAATCTTAACTCAGTCATTGGTCTTTTACCTCATTAGCATATCTAATATGAGCCAAGTCGTCCTATTCCCGATGATTTTGAAAAAAAAAATCACTAACATTTCAGATTCCTGTAGGATCAATCTTTTTTCTTTCATCAGGATTATATAGTCCTGTGATTCTTTATGTAGCCTTAATTTCTGAATGATTCATCACACACAGCATCTGAAAACTCCCCTTCTCTGGTTTCTTTGTGAGTGCCCATTGAGATAAATTAATAAAAAATAAAAATCTATTCAGTATAACAAGAAAAGGGATGTTATAAAAATGAAGTATTAAAATGTAAATGCAATTTATATTTTCAACCCATAATAGGATGTTTGGGATGTTTGTATCTCGAAAGACTTGCACATTTCAGTGGTACTCCAGTTAAAGTCTGGCACATTGAAAACATCTTCCTGTGGCTCATCATAGCCACTCTGATCTTTCCACGGTTCATCAGAGTGCTGTCAGTTCTGATGGTTCCACCATCTGTTCGCCTTTGTTTGTAGTGCTAGAATGATTTCCAATATTTTGATTATAGCCTCTACCTTAAAGGTCATCTAGCTAAAATTTATCTGAAAGTCAAAGCGGGAATATATTACCCAAACTTAGACAAAGAAGTTCCAGATCCATGCCGATGCCATGAGATTTTTACTCTGATCGTTTACTAGATCAATCAGCCTCTTTGCATGCAGTGCCTAAGTACTTCAGCTTATCTACAAACTATAGTGACTACAGTTGGGTTTCAGACAGAATTGAGATGATAGCTAAACTGAACCTCTAGAGCAGCCTGGACCACTTCTTTTTTATTCTGTGGCTCCATCTCACTTTCTCTTTAATTTAAAAAGTATAAGAAAATTCAAGTTATTTGGAGACTTAGATAATATATGTAACGTACTAGCATAAGATCTGGCATATGTGATAGCCTGAAAATGCTAGATTTTTCTTCCGCTCTAAAAACCTTAACGTTGTTACTATTTAAATTACTGAAAGGTCTTGATAAGGAAACAGAGTCTGGAGATATAGTTCAGTAGAAAGGTGCATGCCTAGTGTGTAAGATACCCCCAAGCTCTGAACACATAGTGCAGGTGCATGCCCGCGCGTGGACACACACACACACACACACACACACACACACATCAATTTTAAGCACTTGCAACTAAATTTAAACTCTTTTATGTTTTTAAACATTAGACGTGCAAGGGTGTTTTGCCTTCCTGAATGTCTGTGCAACACTTGCCTGACTGGTACTGTACATGGGGAAAATGGGTTGTATTCCCTGGACCTGGAGTCATAGAGCTGGGAGTTGCTCTGCCAATGCTGGAAGTCATCCAGGTTCTCTGCTAAAGCAGCAGATGCTCTTAGCTACTGAGCCATCTCTCTTGACCCTGACTCAACAATTACAAGAATAAAAAGACTACTTAAATGTAGTTGTAAAATACTGATGAAATTAAATTTGATCATAAAAGTATATTACATTCTTTGCTTGATGTTGAAATAAAAATATTGTGCTTAATCATTTAATTGGACAGAAGAGGTTCTCTTGAAATTTGCAAATCTGCAAAATGTATGATTTCACTGTCTGGCAATGTTGATCTACTTAGTACTTTAATATATGTATGGTATTGTGAGATATTTATGAAGGTATAAGATTTTATATTCACAGCCTGTGTTCTTATTAGACACTACACTCAAAGCTGCAATTAACAGAAGTACTTATTTATTACAATTTTAAATCATTGCCTGCTTTGTATATTTTTTGACTTTTTTAATTTATAACTAGTCATTTTGTCTGTTTAGTTTGGCTTTAGCCTATAAATTTATTAGATGTACATCTACTTCCTTGACACAGTTAGCATTATCTCTTACATTTAAAAAAAATCTAAAATATTTCAATATGTATAAAAACTTGTTTTATATGTGGTATACAAATAACAACTGTTACATTTATTTTCATATGATCACTATTTAAAGAAGTTTATAGAACTTGATTCTTTTACCATGTTTCTTTCATGTGGCTTCTAATAGAGCAGATAGACTTCTCTATTTGACAGACAGAAAATACACAGTTGTCTGTATTTTATTGATAATTTTTTTCTATATTAATCTTTTCATTATACTTTGAATACATATAATAAATAAGAGACAAGGGACATATTTTAGATGAATGTTCCATGTATCTTTTTATTTTCTCAGTAATAATGCTTCTCAATGTAAAGTTATGCTTGCCAATTCCCTGTCTCCCAATGAGAAGGAAAACAGACCCACTGTGTGTAACTAAATTATTAAGCAGCCTTATTTATATATTAACTACTGTTGTCAACTCAGATAAATGAATAGCTATAAAATACATGAATGCAAAGTTGTTTGTTTCTTTATATTTCTAGCTTCTTTTAAACCACAGATTAGTCTTTAGTTACTGTGTTTCACTAGGAGTATGTATTTACATGGTTTGCATGATTATATTATCCCTTGAGATTGCTGAAGTCACATAAAGATGAATCCATATCTAAAGGCAAGTTCTAAGAATTTGGAAGATACCTCATTCATTTTAAATATATGTTGTTAATTCATCATAACTAAAATTCATAAGATTTCTTTAAAAAGGCACTTATTGTTAAACTTACAGTTCATCATCTCAAGCAGTCATAAGAGAAAAAGTTTCAATATTCTCATCTTGAATTTTATCTCTAAAATGACAGTGTCTATAGTACAAAGTCTTATTTGTTCAAGAGACATGAGTACAGTTTATTACTCAGAAAAATTTAAGTCACTTCCTGAATTTAATGATTCAGTTATTCAAGAGTTCCAAAAAGTATAGACTGGCTACCTCATGAGGAAACAAACAAACAAACAAACAAACAAAAAACAACAACAAAACAAAAAACATCCCCCCAAAAATCCAAAAACCAAAGACCAATAAAACTAAAAAATTGGCATCAACTACAAAAGCCTCAGAGAAATACTGTAAAAAAATTGGAATAATCTAATCCTAAAAGAATATACCAGATTAAAATAGATATCATGGAAGTCCACGTACAAATCTATAATTAATAATTATGAATGGTATTTAAAAAGCCAGAATCAAATGATCTAGAAATTTAAAATTAGTCCAAAAGATACAATCAAAATGACTTTTTAGACCAAAGTCCCCTTTATCTTTCAGCACTTTGGTGCTTGCATCTTCATCCACACTTCTGAAATTATGAAGTGTATATCGAGAGCTATAAAATATTGTCCTCCTAATATTTTTTGACTATTTTTATTGAATATTTTCATTTCAAAATTTATCCTCTTTCCCTGTTTCTCCTCCAGACACCCCCATCCAATCTCCCTCCCCCTGTTTCTATGAGCGTGTTCCCTCACCCATCCACTCCCTCCCACCTCCCCAACTTCACATTCCCCTACACAGGGCAAGGGGGGGGAGATTGAGCCTTCACAACACCAAGGATCTCTTCTCTCATTGATGCCATCCTCTGCTACATATGTGTCTGGAGCCATGGGTTCCTCCATGTGTACTCTTGGGATGGTGGTTTAGTCTCTGGGAGATTGGGGGGGGGTAATCTTGTTGGTTGTTATTATTGTTCTTCCTATGTGGTTGCAAACACCTTCAGCTGCCCTCCCAAGGTTTAGAAGCAAGAAAGTGTCTAGAAATTGAATTGAAATCTCCATCCTAAACCCTGAAATATGTGCCTTACAATATCGAATAAGAATTTTAAAGATATTTAAATGCCGAATAATATTCACTCTGTTTTTGCATGATATCTTGGTTAAACTGATGCTCAAAAGTCATCTAATGGTGGACATACCAATATTAAATGTAAAATAAACTAGTAGTGATTACAAAAGTTCAAGTGATTTATGAATTAAACAGTTCTGAATTTTCAAACTAAATTGTGGCAGTTTAATACAATATAATGGTACTGTTCCTTTAAATATTACAAATAAGTTAAATGTCCAGAAGAATTCAATCAACATCTTAACACTATCATCATTGGAAGTTTACTTTTCAAATGCATTACTGTATTAAACTTTATTTTTCTTCAGAGTTGAAAGAGATAGGAGGGAAATCAACGGGAAGTCAATAGTTAGGAAAATAATTGATCCAACTGAGAATCAGCATCTGGGAAATCTCAAGTTTCTCTCTCATTACCTTGACCTGGAATTTCCCTCCCATCTTGTTCATGCCAAATTGCTCCTCATCTGCCAACACCCAAAGTAAATATTATCTCTGTGTAATATTCCCCAATTTTGTTTCCTGGGTACTCCCAGGATTATTTTTGCTTTAGAAAAAAATGCATTCTTAGGGTTTTCTGTATACATTTAAAATTCAACATGTTATAAATTGATTGGCTACTCTTTGATATGAAATAATATATTTAAAAATTCATTGAATGGTTTTTGGGTCTATATATGCTCAGTGAATGCATGCATGAATTAGAGCTTCCAGGGACTAAACCACCAACCAGAGTACACATGGAGGGACCCTTGGCTCCAGATGCATATGTAGCAGAGATGGGCCTTGTCAGACATCAATGAGAGGAGAGGCCATTGGACCTGTGAAGGCTTGATGCCCCAGTGTAGGGAAATGCCAGGTCAGGAAAGTGGGAGGGAGAGTTAGTGAGCAGGGGGAGGGAGGATGGGATAAGGGATTTTCAGAGGGGAAATGAGGAAAGGGGATAGATAACATTTGAAATGCAAATAAAGCAAATATCCAATAAATTTTTCAAAAAAGAGTTATAAAGTAGATGTAATTTATTAAGTCATCTCTAGGCAAGGTTGAAGTCTATGGTTCTTTGCTGTGTTTACATGTAAAGATTTCAGTTACAATGAACATTTGCTCAACAGTGTACCTGGGTAAGACAGTAAAGTCAAAGGTGAAATAGTGTCAATGCAACTTTATGCAACACAGTTTCTTATGCATATATAGACTATACACTAGATACATTGAGATGCAAAGTATGATATAATTATATATACGCACATACACACACACACACACACACACACACACACACACACATATATATATATATATATATATATATATATATTAGACAATGTTCTCTTGATACTCAAGCTTATTGATTACTCTTTAGATGCATTTGTAGTGCTTAAGGTCATCTGAGGGAAAAAAAAGAACCATTTGCTCTTCTTTGTCAAATTCTTTTCTGCATTGGGTAACTGAAATAGTATTGTCTTAATCCAGAATAATATCTTTATTTTTCAGAATTATGTCATAATGTTTCTGATTTATAACTCACAGTTTTTAATGTATCATATGATTCATAAGAAGTACAATTATATTCTCAATCAAACGGGCTATGTAGGATGTATCTTGTCTTTGATTTTGGAAATGCAAACTAAACGAACTTGCTTCCCTTCCCTAGAAGTGCTGCCCCTGTTGTGACACTGTGTTTCATTTTGTAACCCATCTGCTACATAGGCCAGATATGCATTTTCTGGATGCAATCTGTTGGTTTCCCATGGTTTACTACATGGTGGGCTCTATTGACAAGTAGGTGACAACGTCTATGGCACATGACAAGTGTAGTGTCCTGTGATCTGTCAAGTGCTGTGTCTTGTTCCTGCATGATGCGTGTCCTTTGTCGTGTTGGGTACAGTAAATATGGTGACCTATGCATGCAGAGCACATGCCCCTGTGCTGTGTACCCCCTATCATACTGCTAAGCTGTAATCCATTGCCGAACTGCGACAGACCCTGCTGCATGTCCAATTGATCAGGTTCACACATTTGCAAATCTATTTCAATCTTGCAGCTTTTGCAAAAACAGCATTTTTTGTAGTAATGTTATTGATAAAGTGGCATCCGAAAGTACTTTAAAATTCCACATTGCAATGCGGCGAGACCATTACCATACTTTCAATGTAAGTTGCAACAATTTCTTGAAAATTTATTCAAGAAAATTTCGCAATTCATAATTAAATCACTTGATCAGTAAAAGATTATGTTATGCATGGAATTATACAATGTATTAACATCAAATATGAAATATACATAAACATTTTTGTGACACCATTAATCAGAAAAGTAAATTAGCACCACATTGATAACATGAAATACTATAAAATATCTGTGGTGGTCAAAAAGAAAACTAGAATATTAAATTCCAAATAAGGAGATAAAGAGGATTGATTGATTGTAGACTATTAATTATTGAAAGTTGGTCACCATATCTATATGCACATGTGTGTACTAGAGAGGGAATTATATATGGAGTGTCCCTGTATAATTCTTGTTAGCTTACATTTGAAATTTTCAAGAAAATAAAATACTTTAAACAAGAATATTCCCTCACACTTGCAAATTTCACATTTTCCAACTTGAAAAATCTGAGTCATGGAAAAGTAAAAAGGCATCGCTGGTGAGAGTGACTTTTGAGTGTGTCACTCGGATGGCTTTCATTGGCTGCTATTGCCATCTGGTGGCTGAACAGAGTAAAGCAGCATGCTTTTAAAAGTGGGCTATGGACGATTAAAAAACAGAGAAGTATCAGAGAGAAGATAGCCAGGAATCCGAGGAATACATTCATAGCCTACTCAAAAAAAAAAAAAAAAAAAAAAAAAAAAAAAGCTAGAATGTTAATTAGAAAACTTAAAGCCTTAAGATCCAGAAGATTCTACATGTTTCACTAATATCATTCCAAACTTTTGTATTGTCTTTACATTCTAACACATCGTTTAATAATAATGCACAGTCCTGAGTCACTACAGCAGGAAATACTTTAAAGATGAAGTCAACAGATGCACTTGAAAGCAGAGTGCTTCAAGAAACTTAGGACAAACTCTCTTAGCAAAACGTTTGTCTAGTGTTATCTTCTGTTTTGAAAAATCATTTCGGCTCTGATTTGATAAAACCGACTTCTTACTGGTTTAGGTTGCTCTTGTTCTATAAAATTATAGGAGAGAATTTTGATGTAGAAAAGGCTGTAAAGGCTGAAAAAAATGCAAGGAAATACCTTGAAAGTCCTAAGTGACTAGAAGAGAATGTGACTGAGTCATCACCAAATTCTCCATCAGGAACCACATCTCACATTTTCTGTGTTGCTGTGGCTTAAATTAAGGAGTTGCGCATGCTGAAAGGCATGTTACTGCTAGCAAAAAGCCCCAGTCCCTGCTGGGTCATTTCTAAAATATTATTTAATCGATTCAGGAAAAGAGTACAGTGAATCTCCTACACAAAAGGGAAATCTAGAACACTAGGAGTTTATCTTGACGATCCTTGTATTGATTGGCTGTCACGATTCTGTCCTCTTTTCTCATGGGGAATTTAGTTTGGGAAGAAATGTTCTGTAAACAGTTTTCTCTATAAAATATCTGTCACAGAGAAGAGCTCCAAACTCAAGTGCAGTATTTGTCTCCCCACCACATCCTCAGATTATTCATAGAGGTCTTAGGTTGAGGCTTTCATAATCAGCCTCTGAGGTCTGTTAACCCCTCATGTGCTTTTATGAAATGTCTGGAAACTATCTTCAGTTAATATCAGTAGTGAATGCATTTTTTTTTTACATTTTAATTCTGTTAGTTTAAATCGGAAGATGTGGACATTAGCTGATATTCTTATCTGTCCTCACCGATCCTTGTAACTCACTGATCCTTTTACTAGGTCAAGCTTAGTCTCACCCCATTTTTGTCCTGTTTATCTAGTCTGTACAAAGAAAAGACACTGAGACTAGCAGATGCCCAGGTTCAGCTTTAATGGTAAACATCCCTTTCTTTAATTTGCAGGGAAGATGCCAGTCAATACATTTTACAGAAATAAGAATGAAAACTGACCAGAATAGTTCACAACTACTTATACCCCAGTTTTTCTAGTTACCTGATAGGACAAAGAAACTTAGACCATTCAATTTCTTGTTAAAAATTTGTTTTAACACCACACACACACACACACACACACACACACACACACCCCTCACATTGTAATGTAGGAACAAAAGACAGTATATATATATATATATATATATATATACACATATATACATTATATATATATAAATTCATCTCATATACCTTTATATTTCTACATTAGCTTATTGTCTAAATTAATTTAGCCATTGCCTCTCTTATACTCTCACCAAAAGCAACTTGGCAACTTGAACCAATTAGACTGTTTTGTCCTTGAAATAATAGCTATAAGCATGAATCATTGTCATACTTTCTATTTAACTGTTTATATGCTGTTACTGAGCACAGATTCCAAATATGTTTGCTTTGGAACTGCTAGTATCTGACGAATTCTGAACTTCATATGAGCAGGTCATATAGCTTTACACTTCTCATTCATGTCTATCTGTATTCTCAGTAAATTCAGCTATAAGAATGCATACATAAGTCTATAAATAAGCACATTTAGGCACTGAGAGCAGTACTGTTGTTTATTTAAAGACCTTCTTTTTTTTGTTCTTGTGAATTTTTATCAAAGCCTAGATGATTTGCTCAGGTGTGGAGTGACCTTTGCTGCCAACATGGTGGTGGTGGACAAAGAAAGCACCATGAGTGCAGAGGAAGACTACATGGCAGACGCCAAGACGATTGTGAATGTGCAGACTCTGTTCAGGTATGCATCAGGAGCCTAGCCTTGTGATCCTTTATGTTGTGGTTTCTATGAGTAATGTATTTGATTCTATCTGTGCATGAGGAATGGACATGGGACATGGAAACTGACCTTAGAGTATCTGCTTATTCACTTGATCATGAAGCACATACTTATGTAGTACATAATGTGACTGGTACATAATGAAGTGAATAAATCTTCCCTTAAATAATGATGTATTTATTTTCTATATTCATAATAAATTCTTTAAAATAGTATGTACAGTAACTTTTATGATTCAGGACAGACTGTGTTCTGGTTTGCATTTCTTTCCTAGCAGTGACCCAAGACTTGCCTGTATCTGGAATGTAATATTGACAGGCAGTGAGCTATTCGGGATAGGAATGAATTTGCAACCTTATTCTCCCTCTTTCACATCTTTCATTAAACTAGTTCAGGTGTAAATATCCATTTTGGTTATCACTGAGCATGGACAGACAGACCTGACCAGAGAAATGGTTCCTTCAGAGAAGTGAAGTAAGAAGCACTTATAAATCACAAATCTGAGTCACTTGGGATTGCTCTAGAATCATTTGAAAGCTTCACTGGAAAGTTGCCATTTTGTGAATGAGTTTTTAGATGCCCAAAGGAAATGTGTGTCCTACTGAGTTATAAAGATAATTCAGTTATCCTCAACTCTTTCCTCATGCTTCCCTTCATCTTGCTACCTTCATTGGTAACAATAACTATGTCATAATCAAGTATCTCTGTTTATAGACTGAGCTCTAGTTCACAGGTAGAAACTTAGGTGTGAGTCTCAGAGTAACAGATTGAATTGTGATTTTATGAACTTTCCTTCTCAAAATCTTAATGTATCACTTACAATTCTACTTATAATTTATATATTCATAAAACATAATTAGTTTGATATCAAGGTATCAAAAACCTATCATTTCTTAGAACGTACTTGGTATTTTTAAAGTATGTATTAAACATTATGCATTATAATGTGTTGTGGATAGCCCTGAGCTTATATTTTGATGCTAATTCCACTCCTCAGAGGGGCTGCAGATGAGGAGTTGCCTTGTGAACCTTCTCCACACATTAACTTTTCAAATCAAGGCTTGAGCCAATGATTGGGCAGGAGGAAGTAGGAGGAGCTGAGAGTCTAGGGGAGGTACAACAGGGGAAAAATCAGGAAGGGGAGGAGCAACAGGAGAGGCAGCAGAGAGAGAGATGCTCGTGGCCTGGAGAAATTATTATATGGGATAATATAGATGGAAACAGAGTAGTGTGGTGGGAGGTCGCCTAATCTAGGCTTGTAGCTTGTTTTGTTAACTGATTGTGTTGAGCTGTCTTTTACCGGGGAATTGGGTTTGAAGCAAAGTAGCAATAATAATTAAAGCCACATAGTTGCCAGTTTCATGAGACAGAATGGAAAATCATAAGAACAAACTATTACAGAGAGCAGCAAAGTCCATCTGGTACGGTGTCTTCCTGGAGTCTCTCCTGACATTTTTAACATTACAACCTGAGTGTTCTTAACCTAGTTGAAATTCAGTTTCCCACATCTATAATCCTGAGAAAATTAATTAACTTACCTTGAAATGGCAATAACCATTAAAGATGAAACATGTAAATAATCTGTTGTAACCACACCCAGAAAATATACCCCCAATTTGCATAAAAACCTTCTAGCTCTAATGAGAAAAATGTACACTGTAAAGTTCTTACAATGTGGTAATTCATGCAGAATACGGGTAATATAATTGCCCAGGATAGTTCATTAAAAACTAATGTAAGCTATATTAAAAATGTAATCCTTATAAGCAACTTGTTTCTTTAGAGAATAAAAAGAGAAATTACATTAATGACGAGGTTCACAGATAGTAATATACATTTTCCTTCCATGTTTTGCAAAAGATAAAGTTTTTATAGAAGAAAGTTTTCAAACTAAATGTGCCATTTTACTCTGTGTTTAATTTCATTGTAACAGAGGTAGAATTGATTTAATCTTTATTATCTGCTCTTTCAATGAATTATTTGATTCCAAGATAGTAATAAATCATTGTTTTGTTGAAAGGTATCAACATATTCATTACTCATTTCAAAATAACAGACAAGAGTGATTTACAGAAGATATCTACCACTAGTCAACTGACCATAAATCAGCCCTTCTCTGGACCTGGCTGATGGATGAATGGGTGAATCAATGAATGAATGAGTGACTGAGCATTGTATGATATTTCAAACAAAATTTCATCTTTTGTAAGGAGTACTGGATCCTACACAAAGAGTTACAGCCAGCTAGGATTTCTAAGAACAGGGGAAATTGTCTTCTACAGGAAAGGGAATGGCAACTAGTTATCTGCTTCCAAGTGGTCAGCCCTGAAATCATGTATGTGCATATAACCTTATAGGGAGTGATCAAGTTGTGTTAATATATTCAGGAACATATGCATCGTAAATAAAAAGAAACCAAGGCTATTCAAAGAGAGCCGCAGAATGTATAAGGGGAGGATTTGAAGGTAGCAAAGAGAATGGAGAATTGATACCATTTACACCTCCAAAATAAATAAAACAGATTAATTTCAGAATTTGCACAATTTTTAACATATTTGGGGTGAATAGATTCCAGCAGAATTTCACAAGAGCTGGTAATCAAATAATTTAAAATAAATTTCCTTTCTTTTTGGTGTTTATATTGTTGTGGGTCCTATAGAGACATAGTTATTATTTCAAAATGTACATATGAGGGAAATTTTTCTGCATTTTTGGATTGAGTTAGGAATCTATAACTATGCTTGTAAAGCTATTTTAGACTTTTTTATTAGATATATTCTTTATTTACATTTTGAACATTGTCCCTTTTCCTTGTCCCCCCCCCTGCCCCCTGAAAATCCCCTAACCCATCCCCCTCTCCCTGCTCACCAATCCACCCACTCCTGCTTCCCTGTCCTGCCCCTATACTCGGGCATAGAGCCTTCTCAGGACCAAGGGCCACTCTTCCCTTTGATGTCCAACAAGGCCATCCTCTGCTGCATATGCATCCGGAGCCATGGGTCCTTTTATGTGTACTCTTTGGTTGGTTGGTTCCCCTGGGAATTCTGGGGAGGGTTAGTTAAAGAAGGGGTTTTCTCTTTTTACTGAGTCTGAATATCAGCCCTTCGCCCATATTTTAATTCACCGATCCTAACTAAGAAACCTGACAATTTTCAGAATAGAATTGTAAGTTTTATATTTCCCCTCTCTATACAATACAATGCAATGCAATGCAATGCAATGCAATGCAATGCAATGCAATGCAATGAAATGAAATGAAATGCAATACAATACAATATAATATAATATATTGATTTCTAATATCAGACCAAATCCTAAATTCTCCACCACTTCTGGCATTCTGACACTTACCCTGAAAACATCTAACCCTGGTCTCCATGATGTTGCTGGCAAACATCCCATGCCTAGCCCACACACCCCAGTGATAATGAAAAGCCAAGTTTATCTGTCTCAAATCTATCTTCTCTCTCCCAACAGCTGCTGGAGTCTCTCTTTTACCTGGCTGTTGTTTTAGTTGTAAAAACTAAGACAATTGCCCTTCAGTTTCCTTCTGAGTCCACTTTAAATTCTGCAGAACTAAGAAACTTATATTATAAGGAAACGTATGATCTCCTGCAAGAGGATAGAGGAAAGGAAATTTAAAAGTACCAAGACATAGGAAATGAGTCTATCAGTGTCAAGTCTAATTTATCAGCACTAGTCTGTGATGTAAATCCCTCTGTTGGAGTAATTTAGAATTACTGCAATTGTGTGCTCTGGCAGGGTAACAGGCAAGGCTTGGCCACTCATCCCTTCATACAGCTAAGATCTATTGTTAATTCTCCTTTACTCAAAGCAATCTGGGGTATGCTTTAGCTTACAAATCCCAGCATGTTTTTTGAGGAAAGCCAGGCAAGAGCTCAAGGAAGATACCTTGAAGCACACAGCAGAGAACAATGAGGAATACTTACTGGCTTGCTTTCCCTGATGTGTCCAGCTTTCTTTTATACAACCAGACTCTGCTCCCTAAGGAATGACACCACCCATAGCGGACTATGGCCTCAAATATCAACTAACAATGAAGAAAATGCCTCACAGACAAGCTTCTGAAAGCAACCCTTCAACATAGGCTCCCTTTTCTTATACCTGTAAAGTCTTATCTGGAGCCACCTGTATGGCAGAAGGAATGGTGAAAAGCACAAAAATGAAAGTTAATCAAGTATATGGAATAAAACATCAGGAAAAAAAAGGATCCACTGATCCAAAATTCATCTTCAGAGTGTCTTTGAGACATTTCAATTTAAATACCCTAATAATTATATTATGGGGCAAATGTTTGCAGAACTGAACAAACCAGCCCAATGTATGGTCTCACTCGATGTTGCCTCTACTTTGTGCCCAGAAGGCAGTGGCCCTGCTCACCTAGGTGATCTCTTCTGCTCTAGGACACTCCCTAGTCTTCACGGACAATTGCCTTCATGGTGAGGGGTGGAAGATTATTTCAGGAACTGTCTTAGTCTCTGGTTAAACATAAACATTTTTAGTATATCCAGCAAGAAGATCATATTCTTATATAAATCAAATACATGTAATAATTGGTTTTTCTGCAAGGACAATTAGGATTTATTTCTTTTTGTTTTCACAGCCCAATCTTGAGAAATTTAGGGTGATATTCCAATGTTAATGTGAAAATTCCTGAAAAAAATGTCTCTGCCCTAAGCACATACAAACAGAATACAAGTTTTGACAAAAATGTGTTAGGTAAACTGAGGCAAGCAGCCCTTGTGGGTCATTGCTTGGAGCTGGTGACTGGGGGTGGATCCAAATACCTACAGAGGCTGCTGCCTATGGCAGCCAGTGGCTAAGTAAGTTATTTGGCAGACTTGTTTCTGTGGGGACAAAGTTTAATTTAACGGGACTGGCAGTCCCTGTTCCTGTTTCCAGTAGTAATGCCATGAACTCTTTTAACTCATTGGGGCCAGTGAAAAAAAGAAGGAAAGAGAAAACTCTCTCTCTCTCTCTCTCTCTCTCTCTCTCTCTCTCTCTCTCTCTCTGTCTCTCTCTCTCCCTCTCACACACACACACACACACACACACACACACACACACAAAGTGAGTGTATGAAGCAAAAGACAGAGTTCAATAATATTATATACAAATACATGTATACAATGTATACATGCAAACATACATATGTACATACATACATGCACACATACATGCATATAGACCTACAGATATACACATTTACAGATAGAATGGTGTATTACTCAGGGTTCTCTAGAGTCACAGAAAGTATGGGTAGTCTCTATATAGTTAGGGAATTTACCGATGACTTATAGCTTGTAGTCCAACTCCCGTACAATGGTCAACAGCATCTGTGGATGGAAGTATAAGGATCTAGCACTTGCTCAGTCCCATGAGGCAGCTGTGGATGGAAGTCCAAGAATCTAGCAGTTGCTCAGTTCAGTCCCACGAGGCAAGCAGGCAAGGCAGAGTGAGTGAATCTTCCTTCTTCCAATGTCCTTATATAGGTCTCCAGCAGAGGGTGTGGACCAGATTAAAGGTGTGTGCCATCATGCCTTTAATCCCAGATGATCTTGAACTCTGAGATCTCCTTGTCTTAATCTTTTGGAATTCATAGCCACTATGTTTCAACATCTGCATGCCAAGTTCCAGGTCAGAAACTTGTATCTCTGAGCCTCTAGATTAGGATCATAGGTGATCCTTCCAATTCTTGATTGTAGTTCATTCCAGATTTAGACAAGTTGACAACCAGGAATAGCCACTACAAATGGTTAGAGAAATCTCCAGCAAGCAGGCTCCAAGCATTACACACACACACACAGACAAGTTTTACATACCTGCATACATACACAGAGTTGATGGTTAGTTGGAACAATGTTCTAACTCCCACACTTTGTTTTTTCTTTTGTAGATCATATATCCCAGAAAAATCTTTCAAGGAGTATAAAATTACAATGTGGTTGCATTTTTTATTTATTTTAGTCAATGATTGTAAAAAAATAAAATGTGTTTCCTAATACCTTTACAAGAAATACCATTATATGTAGTACAGGTAAAGAAAAAAAATTCTAAAAACCCATGTATATTTGTAACTAAGTAACTTGTTATAGATTATTAAAATGTAAGCAAATGTCTCCACCAGTTTCTCTTACTGGCAGACAGCAAGGAATAAATATTTTATTTTTCATCTTTAAAATTAATCTTGTAAGAATCTTAAAAGAATCACAAATCTAAACTTTTATATAAAAATCAGTAATATCTACTATAAATCTGTAGAATGGATATCTACTCATTAGCAATCTTCACTAAATCGGTTGTATCAGGAAGCTGAGGGCAAAAATGGGTCAAAGAAATCAATCAATCCCAAGTCCAGCCTCAGTGAGTCACGGCAGCCCGTGCTGCCAGTGTTCTTGCTCCCTGACCATAATGGGTCCCACGCTTAACTGAGAAGAATGTGCCTCTCTGACTTCTATTTTCCTAAGATTTCCTTCCTTCTTTCTTTCTTTCTTTCTTTCTTTCTTTCTTTCTTTCTTTCTTTCCCTCCCTCCCTCCCTCCCACTCTCTCTTTCTTTCTTTCTTTCTTTCTTTCTTTCTTTCTTTCTTTCTTTCTTTCTTTCTTTCTTCCTTTCCTTTTTACATTAGAGCCAGTAGTAAAAGCACCACCAACTAGCTTCACTAGTAATTTTCTTTTTCTAAATGTTTTCAAGGCTGGTGGTCATTGCTGACAATCTACATCTCTAAGTTCTTCTCTAGGGTGGTCCCCCAGCAGCAATGACTGGAAGATATCAAGCATTGTTATTGTGAGTGCAAAAGATACTGCTCAGGGAGGGAGGGAGGGACTGGAAGCTCCCTTAAAGTTTTCATATCATTCCTATATTAAGATGGGTGTGAGGGTAGAAAGCCGATCGGAATTCCACAACAGCATGAAGTCTTCAAGACATGTGGTCCTTAGGGTCTTGCCACAACAAGGCTCACCAATGTGGGTGTGGTTACTGGTTGGCCTCATTTCATAAATTCTAAAGCCATTTGCCATTCTACAGACATGGCCCTCAGTGGGAAATCACCATAAGAACCTTTGCTACATTATACTTCAATCCCGTTTTTGTTGATGGCTGAGAAACAAATTGTCATTGTGAAGCCATGCAGCTCTCAGTCTCATGATTGTCTTGCTTCAAACTCATAAACATGTCCCACTACACCTGGAATGATTCTAAAAATTTCTCCCTTTTGTTTCTCTCTCTCTCTCTCTCTCTCTCTCTCTCTCTCTCTCTCTCTCTCTCTTTCTCTCTCTCTCTCTTCTCTCACATCTATATATCCACTTAATAAAACCATTAATTTATAATATATATTAATATATTATATATTGAGTAATATAATTATTTAACTTAATAAAAATGTATATATTTAAAAATTTAGCCCTACAAACATAGCCATTTCTTGTTAATTATGTGGTCTTTTGGTCCTAATTTTCCTCCTTTGCCAAGATGAAATCTTTCAGAAAATAGGTGATGGATGTCAAGTACTTTGTGGTCCCCCAAAACCCCTTATGACCAAGTACAAGCAAAGTTTGTAAGAGGAAGTTGGTTCTTCCACCAAGTACACCTGGGATTCATTTTTTTATATAATTGAATATTTTCTTTATATCTCAAATGTTATCCCCTTTCATGGTTTCCCCTCTGAAAACCGCCTATCCCATGCCCCCTGCCTCTATGAGGATGATCTGCCACCCACCCACCCTCATATTCCCTATAGTGGAGCATAGGGGGATGAAGGACCCCTTTTCACACCTATGCCCCTCAAGGTCATCTTCCGCTACATATGCGGCTGGAACCATGGGTCCCTCCATGTGGGATTCTTTCTTAGAATTCTAAAAATTTCCCCCTTTTTGTATGTCTTGTAGCTGACGTCCAAGCATCTGAGAGAACTAGAACAGAACTAGAGAATTCAGGTTCCTTAAGTTTAAGAGCTAGACTCTGACATCCTTTAAACAGAAACAGAAAACATTTACAAAATGTTTTATAAGTAGAACTTAAAATACTTTTAAAACGAAGTTTGAAACATAAGTACTTGTAAGAATGCTTCAGGAATTTTAATACACTTAATGTTCTTAATTTACCATCTTTAAGGTTTATCACCATCACCACCACTACACCCTCCCTGCCCCACCTCACCACAATCCTTTGTGACTTACCTAGGCCTTCATGATATGTGCCCTTTGTTAGCAACCTTTTCCCACTGCAAATTAATCAAGTCACTTTTCTTAGAACAAATGTACTTTTACCATCCAAAGATCCAGCCTTATAATTTTTTATTTTAGCCTTCCTTATCAAAAGGATATCCTCATACTTATATTCTAATTTGCACTTATCTTGATGCTATTTTGTGGTTCCATATTTTTATTTCATTGTTAGTGTTATGAGTCAGAACATAAAATATGAACTTAATTAAAAATGATTTGAATACAAATAATTTTCATGAAATGCATTAAGTTACCAAGGAACTCTCTCAGTGGACTGTTTGGCTAGGGTACATGGAGCCTTGGGTTAGATGACTAGCAACACTTAGCACTGAACATGATGACATAAATAAGAAACATTAGCACTCAGGAAGTAGAGACAGGAAGATCAAAAGATCGAGCTCATCTTTTGCCACATAACAAGTTCAAGACTAGCCTGGACTACACCATCAATCAATTATTCAATAATTGACTTGTCTACAGATTGTAAAATTTAAATTTTCTTTTATTTAGCATATCCTAGAAAGATTTTAGTGAGACTTGTATTTTTAAAGGCTTTTTTATTCATTTTTGCTCTGTTTCACTAAAGTCTGGGAGTTGCAGAATGCTATGGTCCAAGATGGCAGAAGTTCCTTGGAAAGTGACCACATTTTCATAAGGAATGAGGTAAAAGGGAGAGAAAAATACATATCATATGCATTCTTCTGATGAACTGAGAGAGATAGCAGACTGCTTTATTTCGAAAGGAAACAGGAAATCAAGACTTTTCTCTTTCATGCACACTGGAACTTGAACTTTGCTATTGGTCCTGATGTCAGCTTGGGCCCAGTATACTACATTCAATAAGAAAGAAAAGAAAAAGGAAAGTACCTTTGTCACTGTTTTAATGCCAGGAAGAAACATCATAACCAAGGCAACTCTTTTTTATTTATTTATTTTTTTACTTATTCAATTTATACCTTGCTCACTGTTTCCCTTCCTGGTTACCCCCACCCCACCAACAGTCCTTCCCCCTATACCAGCTCCCCTTTTCCCTAAGCAGGTCCAGCTTGCCCCTGGGCATCCCTCCACACTGGCAAATCAAGTCTAGGAGTCCTAGATCGATCCAGTCCTTGTATGAACCTTTGTTAGTAATCCAATCTCTGAGAGCCCTAAAGGTCCATGTCAGTTGACTGCTGATATTCCTGTGGGGTTCTTACCCACTTAGAGGCCATCATCCTTCCTCCTGTTCTTTCATAAGAGTCCCCAAACTCTATCCAGTGTTGACTGTGGATGTCTCCATCTGTCTGAGTCAGCTGCTGGGGGACATCTCTCAGAAGACATCCATGCTAGATTCTGGTCTGCAAGCATAACAGGATGTCATTAATAGTGTCAGGGATTGGTGCTTGCCCATGGGAAGGGTCTCAGGTTGCTCAGGTTAGTCGATGGCTATTCCCATGGTATCTGCTCCATCTCCAATCACTACATTTCTTGTAGATAGGATACATTTTGGGTCAAAAGTTTTATGGATGTGTTAGCATCCGAATTCACTGGGTTTCCTGCCTGAACACAAGAGGCCACCTCCTCAAGCTCCACATCCCCAATTCTGTGAATCAAGGCTAAGAATGCTTGTATAAGAAAGCATTTATTTGTGCTTTGTCATCATGGTGCTGCAGAAGCAGCTGAGAGCATATTTATCCTGTTTCTTAGGCAGAGGGGAAAGAGAGACACTGTACCTGACCTGGGCTTTTGAAATCTGAAAGTCCACACCCCAGTAATACCTCATTAATCAAGGCCATACCTACTCCAACTGGGCCACATCTCTTAATCCTTCTCAAATAGACCACTCCCTGGTGACTAAGCATGCAAATATGGGAGGCTATGGGATTGCGGGCACATGTACTCTTTCAAGCTACCATGAAAAGAAAGGAAGGAAAAAAAGAAAGTGAAAGAAAGGAAAAGAAAGCACAAGAAAAGGAAAGGGGGTGGGGGAGAGAGAGAGAAAGAGAGAGGCAGAGAGAGAGAGAGACAGAGAGAGAGAGAGAGAGAGAGAGAGAGAGAGAGAGAGAGAGAACCTGAAGAGACAGCTCAGTGAATAAAAGTCTATAAAGCTCTTACAGAGAACCAGAGTTTGGTTCCCAGCACCCATATGTGGCAACTCTCAGACACCTGTAACTCTACCTCCATAATTCAACATCCTCCTTTGATATCTCTGAGCATCTGTACTCATGTGCACATAGACACACAAACACACACACACACACACACACTCACATTATTAAAAATAAATAAAATGAATAAGATACTTGTGTTTGTGCTATGCAAAACTAAAAACTAAAGTTGAATCCTTAAATTGTGCTTTAGTCAGAGAGCCAGTGACCTGACAAGAAAGTGGCTTCATTGACATCCTGATAACTTGTTTTGCATGTCATCCCCAGCTTTATGGGATAAGCATGGGTCAGAGGCCGTCAATTATTCCAGAACTCAGGGTTGCCCCTCAGGTGAGGTAGTCAGTAACACTTCAGAGAGGCCTGTCATATCTGTGTTTCTCCTGTAATCATTCCTTTCACAGATATTCTCGAGGTGTCTTGTCTAGGGCATTTCTTGAAATGCTGAGTGAAGTTAGTGTCTGTCAGTGTTAACCTTATTCTCCTCCAGAGCATCTGGACTTCGGGGTGAGGGGTTATTAAGTCAGCACAATTCATTAGTAGTGTTTACATGCTAAGTTATTAATATATGCATGTAGATTTCTTTATGCAATTTGTCATACAAGTGTGTCTTTGGAATACAGATTATAAATGAAATTACATCCCTCTGTCTGTCCCTTCTATTCTGATCAGATTGATTAGTGGTCCCCAAATTGTCCAGTGATGACAGGAATACAAGGAGATTCCAGTATGATGAGTTTTGTGTCAAATGAATTTCTTTCACCAGAATAACCAAAATAAGTCTTTTTGGATTTGGATTATTTTTGAGGGGGCAACAATGGAAACTGAATTCAGTCCCTTGCAAATACTGAACATGTGTTCTTCTACTGAGTCATATCTGCAGAGTTATTTTATTAGGTGCTTATTTTGCAGAGCTTTTTGTTTGTTTATTTGTTTGTTTTTGTTTTTTGAGACAAACCCCAACTGTGTATCAAACTGTCTGTTTTCCCACCCCCAACTTTATTTCATAGATCATAGGCATGATCCATCCCCAAATCCTAGGCAAAAAAATTTTTTGAGGTAACTTATTATAATCTTGATTTGTTCATTCTCTAATAGTGGATTTGCCTGTATAGACTCTTATTCTTATGAATACTCTTAATATCCATTAAAAAATCTTAGTTCTCATCTCAAGGGAAGCAGAGACAGATTAAGCTGGGCACATATGTGGCTTGCCATGCCCCAGACATATAGATACACATTGTCCCGAATAACATGTTCTAGGATTGATACAGTTTCATGAAGTTTTTATAGTTAAAGAATAAAAATAAAAGTAAAAAAAGCCTATTTTTTTAAATTCATCATTGGAAGTGTCTGGTAGATGGTATATACCAAAAGAGATGTCTCTGCTGTAAGTCTCAGATTCTTTCTGATAGTATTTTTAAATTTTGGATCTGTGGAACCTAGTGGTGTGTTAGATTTCAAAAGGAGAGTATAAAACCATTATAAGTTGTAAGAATATTAGGTCAGATAGAGGTTAGCAATAAAAGGCTGAAGGGGCTAATGTTAGCCTGATGTCACTTTGCTATAGATCCTAAAACTCCAGCTTTCCACATCTTTGAGTTGCTAATCAGTCACAGTCTGTACCAGAATGCCAGATGTTGAGCTGTCTGTCACCCAATATCAGTAAGAAGATGCAGGAGTTGAATTTTTGAGAAGTTCTTTATTCACAGGTAGCTGACAATCTGGAGAGAGGTTCTATATCCTGAAAGAACAACCACCTCTTGCCTTTATCTTTAAAAGCTAGCATACTTTATAGGGTATCTCATCAGTGATATAAAATCCTTCCAAAGCTTAACACTAATTCTCCAACAACTTGTCAACTGGTCAACCTTGTCATTAAGAGTCTCCTCTTACTGCCTCTTATACTCTTTTTATCATTACTCTGTGTAGTAGGATTTATTGATGCCCACAGGCACTTAGTCTCAGTATTCTGCTTAAATTGTCAGCTCAACTAGATTTAAATTAAAGTTTAATGTACCACAATACCTTTAGCAACAAATGTTGGCTGGACCACTCAAAACATTCTTTTAATAATATGAAGTACCTAGGTTCTCTTGTAATATAGAGAGTAGGTCCTTAATGTTGTCTTTGATTTGTGTATTTGTTGCTTTGGGTTAAACAGGAGGCCATCTTTGTCCTTTATAGCATGAAACTCTTTGAAAAACCGCTACCCAGAAACTTCAGAGTCCCTAGAGAAAGTTGAGAGTATTTCTATTCCATTACTCAGAAATCAGATTGCTAAGATGCTAAGCGGTTGATCTACTCCTCCCCGGAGATCATATCTAAATACCAAAAACATTAAGAACGAAGACCTCTGCCAAGTCTCACCCTTCTTTACCTATCTCACTTGTGCTTGCCACCACCTTGCTCCACATTTAAATAGAAACACTAACATAATTCTTCCCACAAAATGTGTATATGAATTTGATTGGTTTTTGTTGTTGTTGTTGTTTTGTTTTTTTCCAGACAGGGCTTCTCTGTGTTGCCTTGCTTTCCTGGAACTCACTCTGTAAACCAGGCTGGACACAATTCAGAAATCTGCCTGCCTCTACTTTCCAAGTGCTAGGATTAAAGGCGTGCACCACCACTGCCCAGCATATATGAATTTGAAATATAAGTAAAAGTAACTCCTTTCTTTGAAATATTGGGTCTAGAAATATATTTCAGTGCTCAAAGTCCTTAGTTCATGTACATGAGTTCCTGAGTTCAGAACCCAAGTAAAATGTCATCTTACTAGCCTGAAAATTCAGTCTGTGAGCTTGGGGGACAGAGAAGTGAGATCCTTAGAGCTTATCAGTCGGCTGCTCTAGAGAAATGAATGAGGTCCAATCTTTTTATAGATACTGTCAATAAGGTAAACTTCAATGAATATGACACCAGAAAATAATAATATCTGATCTACACACTCATTTTCATATATACCTGTATATATAGGTATACATAAACACATTACACATACACACAAACACACACACATATATAATATATATTATATATACATACATAATATACATACATGTGCACCATTTCTTTTATAAAACATTTTGTATTCTCATAGCATTATGAAATGTGTTTTTACATAAGCTAAATCTAAACAAGCACATCAAAATTGGCTTCAGAATAACTAGATTGTGGTATTGTTGTTTTTTTTTTTTTTTTTTTTTGGCGTTGTTTGGCATCTGAACAGACTGATCCTTTGTTTCTGAGAAAGAAATAGGCATTTAGAGGGTCTAGTATTTGTTTAAACAACATCTGGCAAAAGACCAGGTTTCAGGTCAAAGGAAAAGGAAACATTTTCCTTAGGAGTTGAGAAACAAAAGTTTCTCTATATAGAACACACAAAAAGGGTTACTGCTCGTTCATTATGCATTTAAATTGATGCGTTCTTACATGATGAAAATCTAGAAGTAATTTCCTTCAAAACTTCATTTGTGTTAATTTTGTTTCAGTAAGAAATGTTGTTGATTTTTCTTTGCCAAATTTGGCTGACAGAATGTGTAAGATAATGAGCACTGTGAACATGCAAACAACTCATGAATCTATCATCTTTTTAAAACAGACCAAAACTCCTATTAGCATGAGCAGGGCACTGTGACCTGTAAGCCAAATGCACTTGACATCTTAACAGACTCAACCTTTGTTCCTGAGAAAGAGTAATGGAGGATTACAGCTTATAGTTTTATCAGACATCTAGTAAAAGTTGAGAATATACTAGTTGTTATCAATATAGTGATTAAGAACAATAACATAGACATTGCTGGAAGAGTTTGTATGTTAAAGAGTTATTGCTTAACAGTAGCCAGTTAAGAAATTATTAGGCAATTTAATTAAAAGTTTATCTATAGTAGTCATACTTCACAATTACTAAAACAATATAACACTGTCAAGATGGGGAGAGGTGTCTTGGAGTTTGATGGAGTATTGTGTTTTGTTTGTTGGTTTGTTTCGTTTTCTATTGAATATAACTATGGGGACTGTGGTGGCAAAATATCAGTGTTAACTAAAGCCACTAATATCAGTAGTTTCCAGGTTCTTTGTGTCTTAAACTAAAAGCATGAATTTCATAAGAAACTACATCTTAGAAAGCAGCTCAACTATGAAAGAAAACTTAAAGGGAGATTTCATTGTAGATGAAAAGCAAGCAGAGCCTTTATTGGGTCAGAGAGCAAGTGTGTTAGTGCTGAAAATCTTTGTCTAGATTTAATAAGAATTACTGGTCAGAAAAATGACATGAGCTGGTCAGACCAGTTGTCCCTATCCCAGATCACAATGGGACATGCGGTTACCTCTCGAAAGCTAGACTTGTTTTTTAGCAAACATGTTCAAGAGCTCATAAGCACTTAATTACACTCACTAGGCTTGGTAATCTGTTGTTTACCTTTTGGGAGTTTCCAACTTTTATTACATATCAAGTGAACTAGCTGCATTATCTCCTCAAACCACAGGTGAAAAAACTTCCTTTAGGAATCTTTCCCAATGGCACTTTCCTGAAGAAACTGAAGCAGAGAAAAACAAAATATGTTTACTGTAGAATTTCTGTAGATATCAGAATATAGGTAACACTCCAGAATTCAGGTTTCAAAATGCTTCTCCTTTCCATAATAATAAAGAGTAGGTAGGTGGGAAAAAGAAAACCCAAACAACAGATTACCAAGCAAGAGAATGTGATCATTTTATTTTATTTAAATTTATTTAAATATTATATGATATTTATAAAAATAAAGTAGCAAGAAAGGATGAAATAAAACTAATTATAACATCTATTAATTGCAATATTGTTTTACTGTATTATTGGTATCTAGGGAAAAGAGGCTTATTATATAATATTTCTAAACTGTTTAGCATTCAAAATGTGTTTAGCAAATATTAAGCCTGAGAAATAGATGCTAGGTATCAGCAATTATAAGAAACTTAATTAGATATGTTAGCAAATGAGTACATAAATAAGTGCTATAATTGAATACACATGTTTTTTATAGATATAAAGAGCTCTATAATACTTTATTTCGCAAGTATTACTTTTAAATTTTCACTAGGTGGCAGGCTTAGCTAATGCATTATTACTTAGTTTAAAATAATAAATTTAAGTTCATTTATGTATAAGAGGCAGGGCACATACATCTTGTGACAAATAAAATTTCAAGGACAAAAGCAACTCAAATACAATCAGGTCATGACATTTTAATTATTATCTAACCAATCTTAGTATTTACCTCTTATCTGTATATATTTTTATTACATCTAATGAGTTAAAGAAAGAAGCCATGTACAAATACATAAAATTCACACTACATTGGAAAGTAAAAATTCTCTAAAAGATGAAATACATTTCTATTATTTAGAAGCGGTATTTGCCTCAAAAGTTATTAATGCACTAGTGTTTTGATGTCTCTTCATATGGGAGCAGTCCATCGCCAGTTTATCAGTATTTAACTTATATGCATAGGCTAATAATTATTCAACTCTACTCTCTTTGTAGTTTGCAGATGATTAATTCATGACTATTTCACTTTTATACCTCTTATTTTCTCGAAGACCATAGGATTCTAATAATAGACTTTTGCCAAGTCTTTGTTACATTAGATATTAGGCATAAGCCCTCTATCCCAAGACCAAGCAACAAGCCTAGCACTCTGTATGCTCGGTGAGTGGTATACTTTATATTTTGAAAATAGAATTTTCAGTATGTAAAACATAATCATATTAATAGATACTCAATAACATATTGTTGTCTTAGATCATCCAGGTTTCTTTCCTGCATGTCCACTCTTTATTAGGGGTTTTGAATCTGAATTTTGGAGTATTAGCTAGATTCGGACACCTATAGGAATAGAGATAACATGTTTTTTTTCTCCTGCATTTCAGTTTCTGCAGTAAAATACCCATTGTAAAACATCGCCCAAAAGGAAGGAGAGGGTGGTTCCCACCTGAAGTTTAAGGAGATAATACAACTCTTTCTCTTGATTTGCAGTAGATGTTGGAAACTCCCAACAGCCAACCGTCAAATACCAATCAAGAGGATATGGTTTTGCTGTTTGGCCAACAGTAGATTTACTAAATCCACCAAGAGCAGTCAGAGTCACAAAGACAGCTACACAACTAGTTCTGTATGATCTGAACTCATGCAATGTTTTTGCACTGACCAGTGCACATCTGCAAACAATGAAAAGATGGACTCAGACTAAGTCAACTGACTTATAGTCTTGCAAAAAGGAGGTAGAGACACAAAGAGCAAAGAAGGACGTTCAAATATAGAGTACAGCATTTAGCGCCTAATGAAGTCACAAGAATTCGTGTTGAGTCACTTTAATGACATTTCCTTATCCACTTAAGTAAATATTTAACATTATGTGATATTGATTATGACATCCATATGTTAAATATATTTAGTGATATTATTTTATTCATTAAATTGATGACTGTGAAATTCAAATAATGATATGAGTTTAGGTAGTTGGCTAGTTCAAGAATCAACTGACATTTTTTCCACTTGAGGTGCCTTTTGTAATTTTTTAAAAGAGTCTTTCAATTAAAGGGGTTTATATGACAAACTACCATTTGTGATTTGAAATGAAAATACAAAGTTGGTGAAGCTATCCCAAGATTGTTTGACATACACACATTATAAAATCACTATAAAGAGCAGGATCCCTGTGTCTCCTATTGACCTATCATCCCAACTGCATGAAAAAAAAAAAACTTCAGAAAATATGTCACAAAAGATGTGTTAGTTAAGGATGGAATAATGACATATAGCACGATAGACATTAGTAGGTCCTGCAAGGAACATCTAGACTTCCAGATATTGTTATTTCATAAAAGTAAATACCCTAGAGTACAGGGCAATAAATACTGTGAAAATCAAATGCCAGGGCTCTTAGGGAAGGATTTTCACTTCAAAAGATTTAAGACTTCATTTTAACTGGATTCTAGAGGATATACATACATACATACATACATACATACATACACACACACACACATATATATATACATATATATATACATATATATACATATATATACATATATATACATATATATATACATATATATACATACATATATATATATATATATATATATATATATCCTTGATTTCCAGCATGTAAAGGTTGAGGAGAAAAGTAAATAAGAAAGCAACTGCCTCTTAGGCAGAAAAGAAATGCTAAGGAAAGAAAAAAGCTGAAAGATCCCTAAGGGGTCTATAAGACATAGCAGCAATTTGGTTTGGCAGACTAGGGCCTGCCATGGAGTCAGGCTCCCTCCATCCTTTTCTCTCTTCCTCCCTCCCATCCTTCTCTCCTTCCTTACCTTCCTCCCTATTGTCCCTCCCTTCCTTTCTTACTCCTGTACACACACTAACAGCAACAACAACAACAACAACAATAGAAACATTTAAATTCTTTAAATATACTGTCTGTCTGCTGCTTGAGTAAATGTTTCACAGACTGTCCATAATCTTCAGAATGCACTTTCTTATACAACATTTAACACAGTGACATGTTACACAAATGAGATTACTGTGCTTTTTAATGTTAAACCTCAAAAACAGAATTATAATCAGGTCATTGTTTGCTGGTACTCTTTACACTTATTACATCTTACTTAGACAAAGAAATAAGATCTGTCTGTCATCAAAACTAAGATAAAGGCATCATGCTTCCTACATTATAAAGCATGAATGACATGACATAAAGGTTTTAGGCCCTCTTAGGTAAAGAAGAGGATGTACAGGTTTCTGAAGAACAGTTTCAAGTATTAATATGAAAGGTCAAGACAGCACTTGGAAAGAGACCTGAGAGAAAATCATCACGAATAGTTGTCACCTGCCTGCTATAGCCTGCTCAAGTGCTAATTTCCACAGTTGCCTCGCAGATGGGAGACATTTTAGTAACTTTCCATGAGAATCAGGAAAAATTAGGCCCTAGGAAATGTAAAAACCAATCTCATCACTATGGCTCAGGGATAGTATTCTTCTTTTCAAATAAGTACATTCTTTTGTAAAGTGCTGTCAAGCAATCAGCTGCTGAAGCAGGAGCAACATAAGCATTGGAGTTACTATGAAACAAGAACAGAATAGAAGTTTGATTTAGTTTTGAGAGTTCAAAGACACGGATTACATCTCATGTTTTCTCTAAGTGCTAATCCTTGCATTTCGGGATGAGTCCAAGCTACTAGTAGCCATTTTAACTTTAGTTAAACTAGTTTAAAATTAAACTTAGTTTAACTTAAAAGACATTGTTTCTTCGGGGGAAGGCATATTACCATATAAAATCTCTACATAATGACTGAAGTATCCCAAAGTAGAATCAGAAAAGCTAAAAATGATAGATGAAGATCAGATTAGACCAGAGCAGCATCAGAAGCATGTATAGAATCATTTACTGTAACATCATGATACATTTCTCCATGATGGTGAGTGTTTGTGGATTTGTCAAATTTTTTAGTGTAAAAAAAAAAAAGAATTAAAAGAGAAAGTAGTAAAAGGTGAAAGATTTATATGATCTGAAGAGAACCCAGAAGCCCTAAATACTCAAGACACAATTAGCAAGTCAAATGATTCCCAAGAAGAAGAAAGGAGAGGACCCTGGGCCTGTAAGGATTGCATCCAGTTTAGCAAGGAAACCAAGGGGGGAGAGGGAATGATTGGGGAATAGTTGGGGGGGAGAGGAACTATGGGAAGTATGGTGGGTGGGAACTGGGAAAGGGGAAAGCCTTTGGAATGTAAACATAGAATATAGAAAATAAAAATTAAAAAAAAGAGAAAGTAGTATAAAAAATCTTATTTTCTTTTTTTTAAAAGATTTGTTTATTTGTTATATGTAAGAACATTGTAGCTGTCTTCAGACACTCCTGTAGAAGGAGTCAGATCTCATTACAGATGGTTGTGAGCCACCACGTTGTTACTGGGATTTGAATTCAGGACCTTTGGAAGAGCAGTCAGTGCTCTCAACCACTGAGTCACCTCTCCAGCCCTCTTTGTTTGTTTTTAACATTATTATTAATGCTTTAACCTTGGCTTCAATTTATCAGTGAAATTTACCTGAATTAGAGCGTTTTCTTATCTCAAGAAGCTCATTGTACCAAGATATGACCTTTAGAAAAAAATACATCATTATACTAGGCAGTCATAGCTTTAGGTAACTCATAAAATGGACAAGAAAAGCATCAGTGAATTCTTTAACAGTCTAAATATCTGTATATTTTATTTTAATATCATCCACAAAGTAACCTTAATAACTTCTTAAATCAACTTTATGAGTTCCTCTTCCATGATGTTTCATAATTATGGAGATAAAATGTCTAATAAAATGAAAATTGTTGAATTATTTTTTTCTTCACAGTACAAACATGTTGGTTAAAATATTGGGAAAATAGTGTTTCATTTTTCTTGTATTTTATAGATCATTTTCTGTGGCAGCGCCTGTTGTTATAATTAGATATAGTTTTATACCTAAGGCTAACAATTACTCATTCATAAATATGTTGTTATAAAGACATGCCATATTGGATTATTAGGGTGATGTAATTTTTCTTTAATTCAGGTTGTTTTCAAGTCTCAGTATTATCACTGAGCTTACTCATCCAGCAAATATGAGATTCATGCAATTCAGAGCCAAGGATTGTTACTCTCTTGCGCTTTCAAAACTGGAAAAGGTAAGACCAATATTTAAAAAGTTTGGACATTTTGGTTCAAAGACTTATAGATGTTATACCTTAAAAGAAGAGTCGGCTTTGGTGATTTCTTGCTGCAGTCGTATAATTGGCACAGCCTGAGAAGATGGAAGGTGTGCTGTTGACCTAGATAAGAGGGATACCACAGTAGAGCTGTGGCAGGGCATCTGAGCATGAAAACCAACAGCAAAATGCACTAAGGACTAGAAATCTGGTTTAATAAGAGTGTTTCAATGAGGTTACCTAACTAGGACCATGTGATAAGGATGCTATGTGGATCAATAATTTTACCAAGTCATGTTCTACAGATGTTAAGATTTGATTTTCCTTATCTAGGACCATGCTGGTTGTGGTGGTTATGGCTTCTCTAGTTTTGGATAAGGTTAGATTGGTAGACCCCTTCTCGTAAGAGGAGGTTTATGACTCAGTCATTCACATAGACTGTAAACGCCTACTCAGGAGGTTAAATAATACCTAATCAGCAGATGCTTCATGGTTCTGCAAATGTCAGGGACAAAGGTCAGTGTTTCGGCTCATTCTTACATGTTATGAGCTGCTTCAAGTGCAGATAGTCAGACTAATAATAATGGCCTGTTTTGATCACCAGACTTGGTAATGCAAATATATACACAACAATGTACTTATCTGTTGTTTGGGGCAAGTACAAGGCCAGGTAAACAGAGTCACATAAAATTTCTGGCCTCAGTAGTGAGTTTCACCAATTTGACAGACACTGCCTGAACTTCTTGAAGATATGTGGTGTTAAAAGCATTTTAGTTCTCTCTGTGTATTTCTATCTCCATAGTTAACTCATATACTACGCTAGTCTAATCTTAGTATATCTAGGTTTAGGGTAATCATTTGTATGATTGGCTTTCTGACATGGACAACAAGCTTGATATGGTTTAAATAATTATTTCAACGTTATGCAGCTCTCAAATCAATGTTGTATGGGAAAAAGAGCCATGAATGGTCAGAACAAAGAACTTCCAGGAAGCCACGACACTTTAATATATCAAAGGTCTTTTCTTAAGGGTTAAATAGACCTGGTTTCCATAAGCAAATCCTGTAGTTAGGAGTCTGGGTAGAATTGGGGATGACATGTATTTTAGCCTAGTCTTGACAAGTAAGGCAAGATGGCATAGCAATAAAGATGCCAGGCTCTAGGGTAAGACTGGTCCAACCTTCCACTACTTTTCAGTAATGGATCCTGGATTAATTACCTCCATCTAACCTTGACATTCTTATCTGATAAATGATGGTAAAAATAAATAATTGCATATAAAGGTATATCTCATAATAAAGGTGAAACAGCCCAATATTTTATTTAATAAGAATTTTAGTTATAGTAAAGGAATACATTATATTTGTTCATATTGTCACAAATAAGTACCCCAGCCTCTATAATTACTTATTTTTGTAAACACTTGATGAGGAAATACCGTAATTGTAGGTGATATTTTCAGTTAATATGAGTGTCTGAATTAGTTTAATTAAATATTTCTTACACTAAGTATAAAAAGGCAAAATGGATATTTGTTTTATCTTTGAGCAGTTAATTAAAGATAAAATCTAGTGACAAATTAGAAATCCCCTCTAAAATTATAGAAAACTTTACTTGGATATGTAATGCAATAGAAAGTATAACATATTGTGTTATGTACTAAGAAGCTTATAAATATATCAGTAATTCACATGTTACATTTAATTAAAAAATAAAATACTTTCTGAATGTATATCAGCTAACTATCTGAATTAATATCAGTCAATTCAATAAACAATGAATTATCAGTGTTCATTATAGGGAAAATAATATCTTTGCCACAAGCAAGAAGTTATGTTACTTAGCAAAATGTCCGACTGGACACTCATAAAAATCCATTTTGTATGTTTGTGTGTGTGTGTTACATGTATACATGCAGCCATGTATTGCTACCTGTGTGCCACACTGCACCTCTGCAGGACAGAAGGAAGCATGTATCCCCTTCCAGTGTGGGTTCTGAGGATCCAAGTGGGTATTCAAGCTTTTCTAATAAGCACTTTTACCCACTAAGCCATTGGGCCAGCCCTGGACCAAAAGTGTTCTGGAGCACTCTCGGAAGAATTCACCTGGATGAATTGTGTGGATTTCTTCTTCTTCTTCTTCTTCTTCTTCTTCTTCTTCTTCTTCTTCTTCTTCTTCTTCTTCTTCTTCTTCTTCTTCTTCTTCTTTCTCCTCCTCCTCCTTCTCCTCCTCCTCCTTCCTTCCTCCTTCTTCCTCCTTCTTCCTCCTTCTTCCTCCTTCTTCCTCCTCCTTCCTCCTCCTTCCTCCTCCTCCTCCTCCTTCTTCTTCTTCAATTTTTTAATCTCTTTTTAAAATTTATTTTTTATTGGATATTTTCTTTATTTACATTTCAAAAGCTATCCACTTTCCTTATTTCCTCACTGGAACCCCAACCCCCATCCCATGCTTCACAGGGATTGATTTCATGGTAATGGGAATAGTAACTTTGAGTCAGGCTTTGTTTCCTTTAAATCAGTCCGCACATTTGTTCATTTGTCCATTTCCTATTTTGTCAAAACAAGAAGTAAACTACACTAAATAATACTATTCCTAAAGTCAGTGGTAACCAATTAGAATTTTTCATATACCAGGATAGGGAATGGGATATACTCCTTCCATTCACAGGACATTGGTTTAGTCAAGAATGATAATGATATCTAATGAGAGTTTGAGAAATGCTGTCCACATATGTCTAGAAAAATGTTCAATAATAAAGTGGACAGTCACTATGTTTCAGTTCTACATGATGTATCTCTATAATAGATATATTCTTTAAACTTAACCATCTTACTAAAATATATCCTTCCTATCATCATTATTTTGCGTTTTCAATCCATTTGTCCCTTGTTTCATTGTTTTTGTTTGCTGAATAATCAGATTATCTTTCTTAGACATTTTCTATAGATTTATTTATTCATTATATGTAAGTATACTGTAGACACTTTTTCTTCTTGCTGTGGCCCTGCTTGATCGCTAAAGCTATCTTCAGGCGCCCCAGAAGAGGGCATCAGATCTCATTATGGATGGTTGTGAACCATCACGTGGTTGCTGGGATTTGAACTCATGACCTTTGGAAGAGCAGTTGGTGCTCTTAACTGCTGAGCCATCTCTCCAGACCAGTAGTAGAAAACATTTCCCAGTATTCTTAATGATGCTTCATAGCAATCATCCCAATAGAAAGACTATGAGAGATAGACAGACATGGACCAGGTGAGGGGTAGTAAACATGACAGAAAGGCAGCAGAAGTACTTATCCTTTGTAGGATATATCTTATATTAATGTCACACACAGACACACTCACACACACACACACTCACTCACACACACACACACATACACACTCACACACAGACACTCAAACACATGCACACACATATCACACACACACCATACATAAACACTATACAGACATATACACATACAAACACAGACACACACACATAGACATGCTGTTTATTCATGTGATGCATGAACAATTTTCTTCACAACTGCTTCCTTTCATGTTGCTTTGAAATATAAACACTCACCAATGATAACATAGTTAGACTTCACCATAATTTTAATTGCACGTTGATGTGAGATGCTGAGTGTTGTATCTGGACTGACAAGAACAATGTGTAATAAAGAGACTCACCTCTACATGAGCAGGCTGTCCTTTAATAAACACAGTGAAGTACAGTAGTCTCCTAACAAAAGAAGGAAGAGCAGAGAATTGATATCATAAGGGACTTACATATAAACTTTTGTAGTTATTGGAGATCCAAGGAAGGCAGGGGGGGACTTACTAATAACTTGGGATGAATTGTGTAGGGGCAATAGGAAAAATGTTAAAATTCTGGTTTTCAAGTGTTCATTATATAAAAAAATGAGGAATAATTTAGTACATCATCTTAAATCATACTTAAATTAAATTAAATGGAGTTAAAGGGATTGAATATTGATTGGACAAACACTGAGGGTGCACAAAACCCCTTGCAAATATTGGCAGTTTTAAAATTGAACAAAATACTTGGAAATTATAATGTAATGGGTAACACAGATGTATAAAAATCATGAGAGAATATTATCTAACTTTGTATTTTTCTGAGTGGACAACTAACTTGAATATTTTTTGTTAAAATTCAGGACCTATATTTACTAAATCAGATTGTGATACTACATGCCATTACTGGGCTGGATTCATCCAAGTAGTTTTTACAGATCTGATTGATATTTTCCCTATGAAAATTATCAAATTAATTTGAAGAAAATACTATGTTGCATTTCTTTACAAAAGGTAATAAATATAATTTATTAGAATAACAACTTTAATATATTAATTAGGTTTTATAGCAACAGGTCTAGGATAGTCACATTGTGCCACTAAGTGGACTATGAGTAGCCCTAGTGTAGATACTTATCCTGGAACATTCTACAGCATTGCCATGTATTTAACTCTCTTGAAGATGAATACATATATCCATCCACATACTAAAACTATTAATATTGCAATTCCAAATGCCCTAAAGTTATATTGTTGTGAGCAGTAGTTGATACACAGTATTGCAACTTCAAATACATATTAAATATTAGTTAAATATCATGTATATTTTTAAAGCAGTGTAAATTGGAATAATCTTTTACAGATCAGTTAAGAACAACAATTCGTTTTAGATTTGGCAAAGAGTCATTCCTATTTCTCCTATTAGTCTTTCAGTGTGTAGTATATGTTGGTAGTCCATTTTGGTTTGTAACTTTAATAAAACTTCACATCTTTTGCCTTCTAATAACTTGGATATTAAATATTGTTTATAGGACTGATGGGGTGGCATACTGGGTTAACTCACCTGCCTTTATAGGCCTGGTGACTTGCATTTGATTCCAGATGTCCAAGTAAGATGAAAAGGGGAACCCAATCCACAAATTATCCTGTGACTTCCATTTGCACTAGGGGACACTCATAGCCACAGTCACCACCACCCACTACACTTGTTTTGTAATAATGAATATTATATTTGATTCTATCACATTTCTTCCTTAATGCCAGTTCATTTGAAAAATAGTTTCTAAATGTATAATGTAGGTAAAGTGATCTCTTGCTTGCTCTTCCATTGTCTTTCTTCACTCAGAACAATTTATTTACTTCCAATGATGTTATAATTAAAATGAGTTATGTTATTGTATTAATTATGATGTCAATATTACTTCTTTAGCTGTTCCTGCTTCTCCCAATGGAAATCATAAACTTTCTCTTTAAAAATTTAAATATGCTCATTCATGAGCTCCTTTCAGAGGTACAACTATTATTTTGCAAGTTGTTTTGCTTTCGGGTTTCCTGATATTTTAATTTTTAAATTCTTTTATGAATTAGAACTTTTTAACATCAATATGTAGTGTATGGACAGATTTGTATTTTTACATAAAACCTAGTCAACTTTTAAATTTTAATTTATTCTTATATATTATATCCCTACCCCGGTTTTCCTTCATTCCCCTTTCCTTTCCCTCCCTTCCACCTTCTCTCTGCCCCAGATCCACTTCTCTTTTATTTCATTTCTGAAAATGGCAGGCCTTCGCGGTATACCAACCAAACATGGTGTATCAACTAACAATAAGACGAGGAACATCCACTCATATTAAGACTGGACTAGGGCACCCAATAAGAGAAAAATGGTCTTAAAATCAGTTAAAAGAGTCAGAGATAAACCCTGCTCCCACCGTTCACGGTCCCACAAGAACAAAAGATGTACAACCATAGCACATATGCAGAGGACCTAGGTCAACCACACATAGGCCCCTTGATTGTTCATTCAGTTTCTGTGATCTCCAATGAGCTAGTTGATTCTGTGGGCCATTTTTTGTGGTGTCCTTGATCCATCTTGCTCTTAAAATTCTTCCTCTCCCTACTTAGGAGGATTCCCTAAGATCATCTCTCTGCATCTGCTCCCATCCTATGTGTGATGAAGCCTTTCTGATGACAATTTCATTAGGTTGCTGTCTAATAATATATCAGGTTATCATTGGGAATCAGTTCATTGACTTTTTTGTTATTGATGTTTTTGCTAGACATATTTGGTTCTATCATAGATCTCTAGTCTATCCAGACTCTGATTTAGACAGCATCAAGAATGGACTCCTTCTCATGGCATGGGTCTCATGTGGCACCAGTCATTGCTTGGATATTCTCACAAATTCTGTACCACATTTACCCTGTACATGTTGCTGGCTGCCCAATTTGAGGTCCAAGGTTTTGTATCTGGGTTGGTATCTCAATCTCTCCACTGGAAGCCTTGCTTGGTTATAGAAGGCACCTTCAAGTTCTGTATCTCCCATTACTAAGAGTATTAGCTAGAGTCCCCCTTCTGGATTCTTGGTAATTCCCATTGCACTAGATTTCTACCTTACTGGAAAATTCTCCAACAATTCCAGTTATCTCTCCCAGTACTCTTTAATCCCAATGAGTATGATCCCTCTCTTCCCTTCTGCACCTGTCCCAGTCCCTTTCAAGCTCTGTTATATTTCCCTTACTCAGGGAAATTCATATGATCCACCTTGAACCCTCCTTGTTACTTAGCCTGTGTCTATGGATTACAACATGATCATTCTTTACTTTATAGCTAATACCTACTTGTAAACGAATATATACCATGTTCGTCTTTCTTTATCTGCAGATTATTTTTTCTAGTTCCATCCATTTGCCTGCAAATTTCATATTATTATTATTATTGTTGTTGTTGTTGTTATTTATTTTAAATATTTACATATCAAACATTGTCCCCTTTCCCAGTCTCCTGTCTTCACACTGCACATCCCATCCCTCCTTCTTTTTGCTTCTAAGAGGGTGGTCCCCCTTATGTTATTTTTTTAAAAAACAGAAGAGAAATATTCCGTTTTTAAAATGTACCACATTTTTGTTTATCCATTGTTTCCCTGAGGCACATCTAGGTTGTTTCTAGTTTCTGGCTATTGGAAATAAAGCTTGAACATTTGCTTGAGCAAGTGTACTTATGGCAGGCTAGAGGGTCCTTTGGAAATATACTCAGGAGTGGTATAACTAGATCTTGAGTCGGAATGAATATATGAGTTTTCTGAGAAACCATTATATTGACTTCTAAAGTGTCAGTACAAGTTCGCACTCCCACTAGCAATGGAGGAGAATTTCTTTGGTTTCTGTTTCCCTCCAGAATGAGCTGTCACTGGTGTTTTTGTTCTCAGCCATTGTGCCAGGAGTAATATGGAATCTCATAGTCATTTCTGATTTCGCTTCCCTGATGGATAAGAATGTTGACCATTTCTTTAGATGTTTCTTGGCCATTTGAGATTCCTCTGTTTATGATTCTCTCTGAAGATCTGCATTACATATTTAATTAAGTCATTTGGATTGTTGATGTCTAGTTTCTTGAGTTCTTTCTTTACTTTGGATATTGTCTTTCTGTCAGATGTGGGGCTGGTGAAAAGTTTTTCCTAATCTATAGGCTTCTGATTTTTCCTATTAACAGTACCCTTTGACTACAGAAGCTTTACAGTTTCATGATGTCCGATTTATTAGCTGAAGATCTTAGTGCTTGTGTTATTCTGTTCTTTTTAGGAAGTTGTCTCCTGTGCCCACTTTCTCTTCTATCAAGTTTAGTGTATCTGGTTTTGTGTTGAGATTTTTGGTCCACTTGGACTTGAATTATGTTCAGAGTGAAAGATATGAATCTATTTGCATTCTTCTACTTGCAGACATCCAGTTTGACCAGCACCATTTAGTAAATATGCTTCCTTTCTCTCAATTGTATATTTCTAGCTTCTTTACCAAAAAAATCAGGTGTCAATATATGTGTCTATTTGTGTCTGATTCTTTAATTTGGTTCAGTATTTATGTCACTATCATGCAGTTTTTATTACTATAGTTCTGTAGTACAGTTTGAAATCAAGCATAGTGATGCATACTAAAGATCTTTTATTATACAGGATTATTTTAGCTATCCTGGGTTTTATTATTTTTCCAAATGAAGTGGGTTATTGTTCTTTATAAGTCTTTAATGAATTGGAATTTTGGTAGGGATTGTGTTGAATCTACGATAGCTTTTTTTTTTTAAACTCTGTTAATCCTGTTTACCCATGACCATGCGAGATCTTTCTATCTTATGTTTTCTTCAATTTCTTTCCTCAAAGACTTGAAGGTGTTTACATATAGGTTTTTTTCTTGCTTGGTTAGGGTTACAACAAAATATTTTATATTATTTGTGTATTTGGTGATAGATGGTGTTTCCCTAATCTCTTTTTCAGTCCACCTATCATTTTATTGACTTACTCTCTTATCTACCCATTTCACTGAAGGTGTTTATCAGGTGTAGGTGTTACTCATAGGACTTTTTTGCATGTGAGTACATTGTAGCTGTCTTCAGACACACTAGAAGAGGGCATCAGATCCCATTACAGATGTTTGTGAGTCACCATGTGTGTGCTAAGAATTGAACTCAGGACCCCTGGAAGTGCTCTTAACCACTGAGCTATCTCTCTAGCTCTTACTCATAGGATTTTTTGGAGTCACATATGTATAGTACCATATCATCTGCAAATAATGACACATTGAGTTCTTCCTTTCTGTGGTGGTTTTAAAAGGAGTGGCCCATAGAGAGTGACACTATTAGGAGGTGTGGCCTTGTAGGAGTAAGGTACAGTCTTACTGGAGGAATGTATGTCACTATGGGGTCAGGCTCATGCTGATTTGCCCTCTGTTGGAGCAGGAGGCTTCTGCCAGAGATGCTGACTGAACAGTTTTTTTTTAAATTAATCTCTCTTCATTGCATATATTCTCATGAGGATTGAGTCAGTTGTTCAAGCCTTCATTTGCTGATATTTTTAAAGACAGGAGGACAGAAAACCTTGCAGCAAAGTGTTTGGTTCATTTTTACTTAAAAATGTGAATAACTTAAGGGAGCAAATGATGAATGCTGAACTATTCACACTTAGCAGAAAAGCATTCCTGTGGAGGCATTTCAGAATTAGGGAGCATCAGAACATCTAAATAAGCAGAGCTCTTCAGAGGCTGTGGAAAGCAATGCATTATGTAAGAGAAGAATATTCTCTGTGGCATGCTAGAACCCATAAAAGAAATACATTTTCATGGCTTAACCAAATAACTACATAACTCCTCAATAGCTCTCACTGAAAAGACCTACTCAAACAAACTTCAAAGACTATTGGAAGCAGAGATTGCCCACCTCTGGCTTCTGAATTTTCTATGTGGAAGAAAAAAAAGATGCATCATGCCTAAGGACATGGGGAAGATGACTTCATGAGATTTATGATTTCATCTCATTCCTATGACAGCTCTCTACATATTAAAAGGGGGAATTGGTGATGTAAATGAGAAGTATTATAGGTAATTTCAGTTATTCATAAAGAACTAAGGAAGGAAGGTCTGGCAGGGTGATTGTGATGATGAATCCTGAGAATTCAGAGCAAGAAATGACTGTTAAAATATGTATTCAATTATTTTAAATATTGTTAATATTGTAGAATATATTATATAGGTGGTACTTTGTGAAGTATATGATACATATGAAAATATTTATACATATTTGAATTATGGGTATTGATGTGTATAAATTCATATCTTAGTTTGTGTTTCTGTTGCTGTGATGAGACACTATGACTAAGGCAACTCTTATAATGGAAAACATTTAATTGGGGCTGGCTTACAGGTTCTGAGGGTCAGTCCATTATCATCATCATATTGGTAGAGCTGAGAGTTTTCCATCTTGTTCCAAAGACACCCTAGGAGAAGAATACTGTCTTCTAAGAAGCTAGGAGAAGGGTCTCAAAGTCTATCCCTACAGTGACACATTTCCTCCAACAAGGCTGCACCTACTCCAAAAGGGCCACACCTCCCCTAATTATTACTCTCTCGGTTTAGCATCTTCAAACCACCAACATATGTGTGCACACGCATGAGTGGAAGCCAGAGCACAATGTGTAGTAGACAGTTTTCTCCTTAAAATCTCAGGTATTGAACTTGGCTCATCAGGTTAAATGGCAAGTGCTTCTATTGGCTGAACTATTTCTACAACAAACGAAGTACAATGTTTAAAAAAATAAAAGAAGGAGATTGTTAAGGAAACAGAGTTTAGCCAAGAGATTTATCTTGAACTTCATAAAAGAGTATCTGTGAGAAAAGAGTTAAAAAAATGAATGCTGAGTCAAAGAGACATCAAGAATGAAATGGTAATGTCAAAAATTGGGCAGACTTTTTACAGTTTCAATGTTTGGGGGCAAATACTTTAAGAAAAGCTACAAGAAGTAAGGATTTTTGTTGTCAGATGTCAGAGAGGAAATGAAAGCATGTAAAAGAATTGTATTTCAGAGAGGGGACAGAAGCCAATAAATTGTTCCAATGAGTCTTGATTTACTTTGCCTCCCACATTGTTCTATTACATCCAAAAAAAAAATGTCATCTCTTTCCATATGGTATTGGATTGCCACATAGCAAACAAAGTATCTGCCAGAATGAAATTTCTTATTCCAAGAAAAGCATTTATATGTGATTTTAGGTCTCAGAAAGAGACCCAAAAGAGACACACAGCAGACCTTCTGGTATTCTATCTCTTAACTTACAATGATTCCTCCAATGTTTTTGTGATGTTCCCAGAAACAAATATACTCAAAAGGCAGGTATGAGCAAACGCATTAAATCACCTTCAATCTTTCAGCAGTGATTTAAGTGTCACATAATTCTTTTAAGTGATTTATGTCATAATAAATAGGTCCTTAATAAAGCTTGACTTGGATACAAGAATCTGTTTGAGAAGCATGTTTATTCTGCTTAGTGTTGAGATGGAACTGAAGGCCTTACAGAAGATAGACACGTACTCTACTTATGAGCTGTATTCTCATGTTAATGAGTATATATTTTGTATTTTTTTAAAAAAACATCGTAATGATAATAGATTTAGATAATTTATCCCCTTTACTCCCTCCCTCTATCCCTTTTCATGTTCCCCTCCATGCTCCTCCCACTCTGAAACTAACAGTCCCTTTTAGTTTTGTTATTAGTGTTACATAAATACATACACATATGCATAGTATGCAAAAATATGGAGACCATTTTTGTTATTCATTTTTTGTTAATTTTATGACTTCAAATTGACCACTCTGTATTTGCTGAAAATAAAGGATAATTTTGTCCCCTTTCAACAATAGTTAGTTAATGGTAACTCTTTGTCTAGTGGTGAAAGCCCATGAATTGCTCCCCCTTCTACAACTGCATAGCTATTGATATTGGTATTGCTCAGGTCTTGTTATACTGTTATTTCTAAAAGAGACACACAGCAGACCTTCTGGCATTCTATCTCTCACAATGATTCCTCTAATGCTTTTGTGATATTCTCAGAACCATAACTGTGAGAGCTGTGATGTGGCTGTATCTGTTGACGTTGATATTAATGGGATCCACTGATCTCTCATTGTGATTTACTCTGATGGTCTCCATTTTCTGTAAAGATGCTTCTTTGATGATGGGTGGTAGTTGTCTTTATCAGTCAAAGGAGGCTTTCACAAAAAGCACGACTGAGGTTCAGAGATCGGGAGCTGAGCTGAGGAAAGGTGGCTTCATAGTTCCATTTTTAGGAGGATTACAATGTCTGCATGTGCTAGAATCAATAGCAGAAACGAGTTGGAAAAAGGACAAACTAGACACAGGTGAACACAGAACTGGTAAGAGAATGAGGAGGCAGGTTAGAACATATTGCCACAATTATTGTGAGACCAAGCAGAGCAATTCACTGAGAAGCTGAGAGAAGCCAGACTGAATCAGTAAACTTGGAAGATTAGATTGTGTGGAGGCTAGAGACTTCTAGGTCTAACCTAGGGATAGTTAGAAGAGAGAAGGAAGTGTTATGACCTCAATCCAAGCCATGTATTCAAACACCTTGGGTATGGCTTTCTCATTGCTCCATCTGAGGAAATAAGAGCAATATTTACATCTGGACCCCATATGAGCAAATAAAAACAGCCTGTAACAAAATGCAAAAACAAACAATACTAAAGAAAGGTTATGTGGCAAAATAGAAATTAACAGGACACTCCTTCAACTCTTCAGACTTCAATTAAGTAACTCCATTGAGACAAGAGAGGTATTGAGTATCCCTCCATATGAATGTTAAAAGTCTTAGTATCTTCAATAAGGATTTGATGTACACAGCTACTCAAAATTGAACAATGTATGTGCTCAAATTAATTTTCATTGCCCATCTGTATACCACATGCTGTTTCTGATGTTCGTAAATAGCAGGAAAGAAATGCACTGTCTGTACTCTCATAGGACACGGAGTGTAATGGAGAAATAAAATCAATAAACAACTTTCTCAAAAGAAGTAAGGAGTTATAGATTTCAACTGTGTAATGCAAGTATTTGAAGATCATATTCAAGAGTAATGGGGGAGGGACCTTTTATAAAGTGCAAGCCTCAGTGAGAAAGTAATAGTTTTGTTACAATAACAACCAAACCAGTGAGGTAAAATGATGGGAAGGCACACTATGGGAAGAACATATGAATTCTTTAAGCCTATCAATAATTTAATATATTAAAAGAATGATGATAGACTATAATATTTTCTAAGTGGTTACTATATATAATATGTATAGATATTTTGTTTATTACAATTACAATGTGAAATGGAATGAAATAGAAGAGACAGTAAGTAAAATCTTTGAGGTCATACAATGACTAAGGAGAATCACTTGATTCGAACCTTGTTATATATTTCTGTCAATCACCACACCATGCCACAATGCACTTACCCGTTTGTCATGTTTAACAAATGGAAACATCAACCAATTGTAAAATTTGTACAAGTATTTTAAATGATGTGATTGACCTGCAGAGTCATGTGAAAGTAGGTGTTTACAGGTATTGCATTTCAAAAGAACAAGGTAGAGAAGCTTCCTTGGGTTTAGAAAAATTTAACTATATCAGAAAATACACCAGCATGTTGAACCTGTGAGAAGAAAGCATGATATATCAAAGAATATCCACACTGATCTACTAAGCTCATGAGAGATTTCAGTTAGTTTGAGAATACATTCCAAATATTAAAACATTTCTGATTCTGTAGGTAAGTTTTTTTTTTCTTAATCACAGAATTTTTGGTTTTCTGTTCTTCCTGCATGTCTAGAAAAGTCTAATTATAGGGTAAATGGATTCAATTTATAAACAGAAACTGAGATTCCAGAAAGGACATTAATTAGCAGTCAGCCTGTCTTGGGGTTACAAAGATTTGTGGTTAGAAAATGTGAGGTTTACATGTTATAGCAGTAGACTTTGCCGAAGAAATAAAACAACACTGTACTAATGATAGATTTTTGGAAAGTCAGTAGATAAACAGGTTACAGAGAGAGTGTCAACAATATTTTTTTTTGATAAATTTCGCATCTTGATTAGGATTTGCTAGTTAGTTAGGTATACTGGGTTCAACTTACAAAGAGGTATTCAGGTTAAGACTCATGAATGGATTTAAGGTTGGATATAAAAGCAAGCATGGAGACCTTCAGATAAACCTCCTACATGAAGAAGTTAAAATTCTGCGTCCAATTATTTCATGAAAGGGAGGATGTAGGAAGAGAGCTGGGTGGAATTATGTTCTTTATCCACATATCCTGAACTTTCCAAAATGTTTCTGTTTTCACTGTGAACAGCAAAGCTACAAAAATGGAGGTGCAAATATCACTGTGGTATGTTCACTTACAGTCATTCGTATATGATGCATAGCATAGAAGCACCTTAAAGGAGTTACATTTTAAATTTATGAAAAAAACCAAAATACTGATGGTTGCAGTTTACACCTGATAGATAAGGATTCTGTGCTGAACATCCTTGTATTTGTTTTGTGGTCATGACCATTCAGAACAGCCTTTCGCTCATTCTAAAAAGAAAAAAAGCAAAGTACGGTTTCCTTTTACTAAGACTCCTGAAATTTACTTCATTAAAATGGGGCCTTCAAGGGGGCAGTGGTGGCACACACCTTTAATCCCAGCACTTGGGAGGCAGAAGCAGGCAGATTACTGAGTTCGAGGCCAGCCTGGTCTACAGAACGAGTTTCAGGACAGCCAGGGCTACACAGGGAAACCCTGTCTTGAAAAACCAAAAAAAAAGGGGTGGGGCTTCAATTTCCTCAAGAACTAGATTTCTTATGTGCAGAGCTGTTTCAGTGATTCCTAGTAAAGCTTGCAGAGAAGATATAATATTATTTGAAGTTAGTGTACAGTAAAAGGTTAACTTTCTTCAGATGCCTCTTTCAATTGTTAATCCATGAAATATTTCCTCTCTTCATTTCCTCATCTTAAGAAGAAAACAATAGAGGTTCGCTTTGTTTAGAAGCAAGGACTCCTGTAAAATGTAATGGTCTCAAACTTAAGTCTTCTGAGTTTGTAACACATCATCCAAATAACAATAGAATTATGTTTAAAGAAACTACTGTGCCTTGTAATATACAGGCATACTTATATACCCATAAGCTTTCTTTTGAAAATGTAAAGGAGCTTCTCTGTAAATAATGGTGTATCTGAGAAGGTGAGGCAGATTGAGGGTAAACTAAAATGATGGGGTGTGATATAAATATGTGCAGTTTTATCTGTGCAGTTATTCCAATACTGCTACTTTGAAAATGTGGCCAATGTACCACGTCCGAGATACCATAGACTGGCGAACTTAGGGGGTCTCAGGGTAAGGGGCTTATTTGTCACATGGAGAGTAGCACATATTTTAGTTCAAAGCTGGCACATGGTTGAAGGGCTTTGGCTCTTAGGGCACTGGTCCCTTTTCATGAGAACTCTGCCTCTATGATAAGATGAGGCTGGGTTCTTAGAACTCAACCCTGCTGGGGGCCACCACACATCGATCTGGGGCAACATTCCAGACCTAGGCTTTTGTATGCATAAAGTTTTTCTCATATATGATGATATTTAAAGGCAAATCTTACTAGCGTGATATGTTTGTAACTTTAACAACTGTTCAGGTTTAATTCAACTATTTTTATTGTTTGTTTTATTATGTCATCTAATACAGTAAGAATAACTGTTTACACATGAAAAAGTTAACATTTTGAACTATGAGATGCTCCAACAGAAAAGTTATTAGGAAAAGTTGTCAATAAAAAGTAAAGAATTATTTAAAATTTTATTTTTATGCACACATACGCACATACACTTGCAAGAACGTATACAAAATCAATTTTAAGCAAAGGTGGGGCACATTAATTGTCAAGAGTTGAATATGAATATCTTCTTAAATATTTGCTGAGAAAATTTGCCCACACGGCCATGCATAAAATATAGATGCTCACAGCTTCTTCCTCTGATCTAAACAGAAAGAAAGAGAACGAGGTTCTAACCTGGCCTTTATGTTTCGACTGCCTTTTGCTGCGGGAAGAGTATTCAGCATCAGTATGTTAGACACACTGCTCTATCAGGTATGCAAGAGATCTCTCTTTGTGAAATGGTTATTTTATATTTCACGTAGATTTTAAGTAAAAATTGTTATTAGTGGTGTTTCAAACTCTTACCTTAAAAGTTAATTTGAAACAGTTCAATATACTTCCATGTATTTAATCACATAAATGCTGTTATCAAATATTTTATTCAAAAGTATATTTTAAAATTTGGTCTGATGTTAAATGCTCAGAACTGAAAGCATACATATAAATAAGATTATGTAGGCTGAGTAGGTTGGTTTTAGAAAGAGAAGGAGTAAGTGATGTAATTACATTATAATCTCAAAATAATTAAAGTAATTTAATAATATTAAGTAAGGAGAGAGAGAGAGAGAGAGAGAGAGAGAGAGAGAGAGAGAGAGAGAGAGAGAAGGAAACATATACTCTACAGTACACAGGCTTGATTATCTGAATTACTTATTACTTCCACATAACTGAGAATGGAAACAGAGCTAACTCCTAAGAGTTGAACTAATTTTCACAAGTCACAGTGAATTTCTCTCTCTCTCTCTCTCTCTCTCTCTCTCTCTCTCTCTCTCTCTCTCTCTCTTTCTCTCTCTCCCTCCCTTTCATTCTCTCCTTCCTCATAATAATAACAACAATAAAAGTAAAAACCTATGGAAATTATTTTTGTATTCATGTGACATTTATTAATGTATTTTCTTATTATTCTATGGATACCCTTGAACTACTGTTTTCTTTTAAGAGAAAAATAGCAAAATGTTAAAGCTAACATTGCTTCTTAGAACTTTTTTTTTTCAGATAGCAATGTGTCAGGATTCTAATCTGAAGATATTTAAGCATCTGATAATTTTTTGCATAATCTATGTAAATAAAAGAAACACTTTATAACTCAGAGCCACTCAGTTTGTCCCTAAATACCAAGGTTCCATTGTGGTTTCTGCACTGTACACTCATGAAAAGCAATCCAAAAATACATATATTTCACACAAATATAGCGTGGTCTGCTTTTGTTTGCTTGTTTCTGCCTGTGGCTGCATCCTAATGTTGTTACCTGTTCTCTGATTAGTCAACCACGAAACATTTCCATTTAAAGGAAAAATGTATTTACAGAGCTTTTATTTCGTAGCATTAGCCTCAAGTTAAGGACCTTCACATTTTATTGTCTACATTGCTTTTGACTGTGTGCTTGCCACACTCTTCTGCAACTGTCTGCTTGACTAAACTAATCCCTAGATACCTGGAGATTTTCTGCTACCCTCTGGGTATCAGGAGCGACCTGCTTATCAGGAAAGTGCCACAGCAAGCAATGAGAAATGACTGGTATTAATGCCTTTTACTAATGTTTCCAGATAATTTATCTAGGTAATCCAGGAGGCTGGCCTGAACCCAAGCTCCCCAATATGAATATACTTATCCCTTGAAGATAAAAATGCAACCCAGCTTCTTTTTCTTCCTTTTCTCTTTTTTAAGTTTCTTTTTTAATTTAATTTAATTTAATTTAATTTAATTTAATTTAATTTAATTTAATTTAATTTAATTTAATTTAATTTATATTTCAAGTGTTATCCCCTTACTTGGTTTCCCCCTCTCCCAGAAACCTCCACTTCTATCCCCCCTCCCCCTGCTTCTTTGAGGGTTTTTCTCTGCTTACCCACCCACGCCTACCTCCTGCCCTCATTTCCCCTACAATGGGGCGACAGTCCTCTATCAAACCTTCAAAGGACCAAGGACCTCTCCTCCCATTGATGCCTAACAAGGCTGTCCTCTGCTACATGTGCAGCCAGAGCCATGTGTACTCCTTGGTTGGTGGCTTAGTCCCTGGTAGCTCTTGGGGCTGGGGGCTGGTTGGTTGATATTATTGGTTGATATTATTGTTCTCCCTATGGGGTTTCTAATCTCTTCAGCTCCTCCAGTCCTTTCTGTAACTCCTCCATTGGGAACCCACACACTCAGTGCAATGGTTGGCTGTGTGTATCCACCTCTGTATTTGTAAGGCTCTGGCAGGGCCTCTCAGGAGATAGCTATATTAGGCTCCTTCCAGCAAGCATTTCTTAGCATCCACAATAGTGTTGGAGTTTGGTGACTGTCTGTGGAATGAATTCCCAGGTAGGACAGTCTCTGAGTGGCCTTTCCTTCAGTCTCTGCTCTGCACTTTGTCTCCATAATTGCGTCCGTGAGTATTTTGTTCCCCTTTCTAAGAAGGACTGAAGCACCCACAGTTTGGTTTTCCTTCTTGGGCATTATTTGATATGTGAAATGTATCTTGGGTATACCGAGCTTCTGGGCTAATATTCACTTACTAGCCCAGTGCATACCACGAGTGTCCTTTTGTCATTGGGTTACCTCACTCAGGATGATATTTTCTAGTTCTATCCATTTGCCTAAGAATTTCATGAATTCATTGTTTTTGATAGCTGAGTAGTATTCCATTGTGTAAATGTATCACATTTTCTGTATCCATTCCTCTGTTGCGGGACATATGGGTTTTTTCCCAGCTTCTGCATATTATAAATAAGGCTGTTATGAACATAGTGGGGGCATGTGTCCTTGTTGGGTACAAGCCCAGGAGTGGTATAGCTGGGTCCTCTAGTAGTACTATGTTCAATTTTCTGAGGAGCCTCCAGACTGATTTCCAGAGTGGTTTTTGCAGCTTGCAATCCCACCAGCAATGGAGGAGTGTTCCTTTTTCTCCACATCCTCGCCAGCATCTGCTGTCACCTGAGCTTTTGATCTTAGCCATTTTCACTGGTGTGAGGTAGAATCTCAGGGTTGTTTTGATTTACATTTTCCTGGTGACTAAGGATGTTGAACATTTCTTTACGTGCTTCTCAGCCCATCGAGTTTCCTCAGTTGAGAATTCCCTGTTTAGCTCAGTTCCCCATTTTTAAAAGGGTTACTTGATTCTCTGGAGTCTCATTTGTTGAGTTCTTTGTATATTTGGATATTATCCCTCTCAAGGATGTGGGATTGGTAAAGATCTTTTCCCAGTCCATTGGTTGCCATTTTGTCCTATTGACACTGTCCTTTGCCTTACAGAAGCTTTGCATTTTTTCTTTCTTTTTAAGTATGCTTGAAGAACAGCAGTTGAAGCTGAGAGTTTGTATCAATCACAAAGAAGTACTTTTACTATTCTAAAGCTACAGTCGTATTTTCATGTGATACAATGATCATAAAGAAGTGGAGAACTTTTAAAGTCTTCTTTCGTTTGATTTTTGCTTTGCATTATCAAGAGACACAGTAGTTAGGTATTTGTTGAAACTAATGCAAAAAGACTCTATTAGAATGTGAAGATTTTGGATTACAGCAGACAATATGATGCTGCTGATAAGGTGTTTGTGGTTAAGTCTTAAGTCCTGAGTTCTATCTCAGAGACCCACATGTTACCATAGTTTTACTTCCACAGGCACTCTGTGGCACACATGCACATATATACACACTGAAACATACATACATACATACATACATACATACATATATGCATAAATATTTTCACATTTTAAGAACAGAATTATATGAGAGTTAGCATTATACTCCTGTTTTAATCCACTATATACTTGATCTTTCTATATGTGTATGTGTATAACTGAGAGAAACTCCTTATAGTATAGTAATCTTATTTGCTGGGTTAGATTCATTTCTATTTTAATAAGCTTAGAAATATTCCAGCTACAATATATAACTTTATTGTACTATTTGAAAAATACTTAACAAGAGGACTTCAGAGTTAGCAAATTTTAGAAAATAGTTTCTATCTTTCAGGACTTTTGGATGATTATAATGATCTCTGAATTGTTGGGAATAAATTTTTTCTTTTGTTGATGCTGGGATTAGACCCCTGGACCTTGTGCTCCTAGTGATGACTTTTAATTGAGGGGATCTCTACAAGCTTGCTAATATTATAGTTTATTTTTCCATGATTAAGTTATACACATTGTTACTTTAAAAAATATAATGATTCCCTTTTTAAAAGACTGTCTAATTTTAGGTATAATAATTTGTGAAATAGAATATGTAATAAAAGATAATAAAGGAAGTATAAAAATAAGTTTTATTCTACCATTAGGGAAAAGAGTGGTTGAAATATTTTAAAGCATTTATTTTAAAAGTTATCAACTTGACCATTTTATTTCAGAGATATTTGTTTTGGTCTTAAACCATTTAACATGTTAGCATCATGCCTTGTATGCCAATATCAGTATATGTAGGATCTCAAATAGCATGCATTTCATATATTACTTTATAATTGGCTTCACTATAAATGGTCATTTTAAACATGGAGACATATTTTAATCTCATTTTATCAAGGCTTACTGAGATGCTAGAAGTAGTTTTATGAAACATTTGTGTTCAAACTCCCCAGGCTTCTATGTATCTCACATATATAATGTATACATATTTTGCTTATATTGCAGTCATTTGTGAAAGATTATATGATTTCTATCACCAGACTTCTTTTGGGACTGGACACCATACCAGGATCGGGGTTTCTTTGTTCTGTAAGTTAATCATGTCTGGAAGGGGAGAGAATTCTGATAGAAGGTTTGATCAGAACATCTACTATGTGCTATTGGTGACTCGTTTATAACCAAATTTATTTCCTCATGTATGTCTAAAGAGTTAATCTGAGATTTTTTTCTAATTCTTTAGGGTGTTAGACACCCTAAAGATTCTTAGTGGCTCAAACATTACAATTAATATTGTTACAAAAACCATTCTATACAAAACCAAATAAACGTGCTCATTGTTCATGTTTTAGCTATCAGTTTTGACAGTGACATGTCCAAGCCTTCAGTCCATCAGCATGGAAATTGTGGCATTCAACCCTATATCTTTCTGAGATGGGATCCTATTAAATTGTACAGACTGTCTTAATATTCTGGAATCAAGGAATACTCCATTCCAGCCCTTGCAGATTTCAGTGAGACTATGTCTGTAGTGTTACAGGTGGTTCAAACATGCTGCTTTGTAGAAGTAGTTTACGTAGAATACAGTAGATTGCTAATGGTTCAGATGTACAACAACCTGTGTTGAAGAAAATTGGCTTCCTGTCTGGAATCCTGTGCTCCTTCTGCACATGTAGAAACACCGGGGCAAGTGTATAGGACTTTTATTATAAGAATAGTTTCTGCATCTTACTATTTTATTTTCTTTTTTGCTTTATATATTCTATTTTCTAAATATCAGTGTCAGTTGTGCTATTACACCACCATAAAAATTTTCAAAGTTTACAGTATCTCCCAGATCTCTACCAGTGTTGTGCCTACATTTGCTGGATCAATAAATAGAATGCCATACTGGCCCAGATTGAATACTTAATGTTTTTTGGCTTTTGATGAGCTCTTAGGATAAGCTGAGATGGAGTAAATAAGTAAACCCAATGAGTGAATAAGGTTTTATGAAATGCTATTTTGAGATTTCAAAATATATATTGACAGGGCTTTTAAGAAGAGAAAAATGACCACCAGGGTTTTTATTTCTAAACATTGATTGTGTGATTCATTCCTATGAATTATAGATGAAAATCACTGAAGATGACTTGTGGATCAGAACGTATGCTAGACTCTATCAGAAATTGTGTTCTTCTACTGGAGATGTTCCTATTGGGATCTACAGAACGGAATCCCAGAAACTAACAACATCTGAGGTTTGGAACTATGAAAGCTTTTTTACTGTGGTGTTTACTATGATGAATATAGTCATTCACAACTGTGGAGACTTGATTTCACACTGATGCAATTGAAAATGAAAAGGAATTCTATATAAATGCCTCGAGTGCACTTTCAGTGGCTAAAATCTCACTGTTTCACAAAGTATTGTTAAACAGAAGGCTTTTCAGCATTGTGGACATTGGGTTCCAAACTTTTTTTTTTTAGGTCCATGATTAGCCACTTCTAGAACATTTTAAAGAATCAAGACAATTTAAGTCACCCTGAGATTCTGAGATAAAAATAAATATTTTCTGAGCCACCTAGGTTTCTAATTTATTCCTTGACTATACCTATTAGCATTTGAAAGAAAGCAAAGCAGGAAATCTCATTAAGCATTAAAATGCATGTTTCTCTGTCTGGATTTTGAAAGTGTGTGTAAAGCTATAAGAAAAGTCTAGGAACAGATTTTTGCCTGATTTTCTAGGGAAAAAAAAGTCTAATTTTATTGGGAACTAGAACCTATTAATAAAGAAGAAAGAATTTTGATGACCACTTGCAACTGAGAATATATCTGTATTTTAACTTTATCACCTCTGTGGTTGCAGATAATCTCTATACTGTTAGGAAAATCCACCTCTTTAAAATAGGTTATGTTATGAGATAAAGTTTTTAGATAAATATATTATCATACTTATATATTTATATATAATATTTCTTAAAATAAATTTTGGTTTATATCCTTGAAGTATTTTGTTGCAAATTTCCCAATTGACAAATCACAACTTCATCTTGGCTAATTGTTTCCTTTCCTCTTGTACAAAATCACCCCAGGCATAGGGTTGTGATCAATGATATTTATTTTAGCTATCCAAATAGATAAATGAATAAAATACAAAATAAATGGTCATGGAGATGAATTTTATTGTCAGAATACAGTTAATAGGATACAGATTTGTTTTCTGGCTCACTTATTATTATATTCTTACATAGATGGGTATTGCGCCTCTCTGGATGTAATTCATGTTTCCTGAGATATTGTGGGTGACTTCACTGTTGTTTCTGAGACATTAAAAATATTTCTGCCACCATTGCTATAGCTAAATTTGAGCTTTTGTTTGAACACAGACTCTTAGGTTCACTTCAGAAAAAGAACTTACAAATAAGAAACAATCAACTGACTGGAAATGCATACAAGAAAGTTAAATACATGAAGAAGTTTGGCAAATATGGCTAAAGTTTTTAGATTGGATGCAAATATTATTTGATTATACAGTTAAATATTAAAACAAGACACTTTTATGTGTAAATAATTAAAACTTTTCTTAGCTTGCTAGTGTTTCTATTGTAGCATGTCATACATTCAATGACATAAAAATGGAAATGTTAATGCCTAGTAAGATGGTTCAGTAGTAAAGAGGTCATACTGCTGTTTCAGAGGAGGGTCATATACTCCTGTGGGTGCACAAACACACACGCCCCCCCCCACACACACACACAGAGAGAGAGAGAGAGAGAGAGAGAGAGAGAGAGAGAGAAACTGCACACACACACATGCATACAAACATACTCTTATACATAATAGAAATTGTAAAAGATTTTTGTAATGAAAGTTGATTCTGACATTTGTAAAGATTGGTAAACCTGGAATCTAGACAGTGCTAGGTTTGTTGTCTGGGGAGAGTCTCCTTGTGATTCTTGGCATTTGAGCAACGTATCGTCTTAGGGCAGAAGAAGCAAGGCACTCTGGTATCCCTAGACCCTTCACGACCTAATCACTCTCCATTGTTCCTAATCTTTAAATACCATTGCCCTCTGGCTTACAATTTCACATACTTTTAAAAAGTGGAACATAAACATTTATTGTAATATAAATATTTCTCAATTGGTTATAGTAGTTACAAAGTAGATTTTTATAGATGATTTTTATAGTTTTACCATTATATAGGTTTTATGAATTTAAATGTAGCAGTTGCTTTCCTTGATCAGGCCATTCATACTCATGCCAAGACAAAAATTTGTGGTATACTGGACAACATGTCAACATATAGAAAGAGTAGCTGAATATCTCTGTTGTTGTCAAAGAGTACTTAATTACATTTTATCTAATTCTATCCTTCACAAGTAAAATTCTCAAGCCTCCAGTTTATGTATGTGTTTTTAGCAGGATGTCGTTGTCAGCATAAAAGGAAACTGATCTAAGCTGACGGACCCTGTTTTCCTATTTTTTGAATATAATTTATTACTTGACACATTTGATTTAATGATTTAGATTTGAGTTATGTAGATAAATGAGACACAAAGATAGAGTATATTAAACATTTTATGACAAATTTACTGTCTCAAAGTACTATTATTGTGTATGCAACACATACCACCTACTACAGCTGAGTTGAGTATTCTCTTCCAACATGAAAAGTCAAATACAGGAAGTTATACAAGTACATAATGTAAAGTGAAGTTTCTTTTTCCGGACACATATTAAGAATGAGTATATGTCTTCTCATTTTCCGCTAGGAGATTATGGAACCCTGGCTGATGGATAGTATAACCACAATCATAGTTTTACAGTTTGCCAAAACATCTTTTCAGTGAGGGAACTCAATGAAGACAATGGGTTATATAAGAAAAAGGAATTAATTCTCTCTAGTAAACACAAATAAAAGATGATTAAGTCTAAGGAATGAAACCTACCTCATTTTTTTTCCTCTAGGGTCAGTTGGTTCAAAAGAAAAAAATAGGAAGTTCAAGTGGGTTGTTGAGATTAAATGGCAGTTTTCTCTAAGTAAAACCTAAGAAAGGTTCCAGATTTTAGAAAGCAGAGGTTTCATTTAGGTTGTAGAATTCTAGGGGTTGTTATAATCTTGCTCAGATTACAGGAAGTCTTCTGCCATGGCTCCAAAAGCTTCCATACTCTTTCCTGTGATGTAGACCTGATCAGTGTACGTAAAGCACTGTCTTAGTCAGGGTTTCTATTCCTGCACAAACATCATGACCAAGAAGCAAGTTGGGGAGGAAAGGGTTTATTGAGCTTACACTTCCACACAGCTGTTCATCACCAAAGGAAGTCAGGACTGGAACTCAAGCAGGTCAGAAGCAGGAGCTGATGCAGAGGCCATGGAGGGATGTTCCGTACTGGCTTGCTTCCCCTGGCTTGCTCAGCCTGCTCTCTTATAGAACCCAAGAATACCAGCCCAGAGATGGTACCACCCACAAGGGGCCCTCCCCCACTTGATCACTAATTGAGAAAATGCCCCACAGCTGGATTTCATAGAGGCACTTCCCCAACTGAAGCTCCTTTTCCTATGATAACTCCAGCCTGTGTCAAGTTGACACACAAAACTAGCCAATACAAGCACCAAGCAATGCATAGAAAATACTAGGTGAGAAGGAGGACAGGAAACTGCCAGAGAGATTCTCTTAGGATAAATTTTTCATGGGTGAATATAGAAGAAAATTTTAAGTAAGAAAATTTGTGACTTTCGTAAAATAACACCTTTATCAACAATAATATAATATTAATAAAATAAATACCAGTCAATATCTTCTATATTTACCCAGATTGTATTAAACCATAACTTTCCTGAATGTCGGTTCAGACTGCTGTTGTGTGCATCATTATCAATAATTAGAATATGATGTAAATGATTATTTAAATCATTCTTTTTTTCATGAAGTGATTCAGTTATTTTTGATCATATATTTTAGCATATATTATATGTATTCAATCTGAGAATACAACATTTGGTAGACATAAAAAAATACCTTATGCTTTACCTGATTTTGATGAAAAGCCTTACAAAAAAGTAAGCACATTGTTGCATCATAAGTGTAATGTGCAAATATGTCATATTTCGTCCATGTGGCTGTTTCATGTTTTTATGGTCCAGTCATTGTCTAAACTGCATTTTATGTATTTCTTTTTTCTTCCTTTGTGTCAGTCTCGAGAAATAGCATCTCAAGTAAGTACATCCTGTTTGTCTCATTCCTCAGTATTTTAATATGCAAATTCAGATCTATTAAAGAAATTGACTATGAAAGGCTACATTCAGAATTTCATACCTAAAGGTTCCTATAGACATTTTTCAGATTACTGTACTTTTATTTTCACAAAGAAGATTGCAAAATAATGTTCCATTTTGTCTTTGGACTGCATTTGTTAATCCACTTTAAGCATTATTTCAAAATTTCAGTAAAGCAATTCCATAAATGGTACAGCTAACACCAAGAAACCAATGACCATACTTCACAGTAGTCATATACATCTTTTCTTTTGTGTGATTTCTTAATATTTTTGTCTGTAATCACATGACTGTGGTATGTAATTAGCAGGCATCTGTTCTAAAAGTCAGTCCTAAGAGGTCAAACCTGAAATACAAGCTGAAGCTTTGGAAAGACATTAAGAATGAAAACATATATTAATGATATTATTATTCTGTCTGAAGCTTGACATTATAAGAATTAACTCTAAATTATATTAATATTTTATTACTTTGTTTTATTAACATTTATAATGGAGGATGTTTTAAAATGTTAGTTTTTAATAGTCTTAAAAACTGTTAATTTTTTTAAAAGCTAAGGATTATACAGATCTTCACTAGTCTCTGGTACTCTGATCTCGTCTTAAAGGTATCTGTGGATGGAAACCAGGAAGCCAGAGTTCAAGCAGATAGACTTTAGGAGCTGCTGTAATGTGCTGATATATAATAATGAACTAAGGCTGTGTCTCCTGAATCTCTTTCTGAGCATTTCAAGTACACAGTACATTAATATTAGCTTCATTCACAGTGCCTAATATGACATACCCAGATTTCATTCATTTGACATGTAATAATTTGTACTTTTGACTAACAGTTTCCAGTTCCCCCCTCTCTCCTCTTCCCTCCATCTCTTTCTCTACCCCTCTCCCTCCTTCCCTCCATTCCTTTCTGTCTTTGCTTCTTTCTTTCATTCTTTTGTCTTTCAGATTGTTTATTTTATGTGCATAAGAGTTTTGCCTGCATGTATGTGTATATATATATATATATATATATATATATATATATATATATATATGTGCCTGGTGTATGTAGTGGCCAGAAGAGGGTGTCAGATCCTTATATCTGGGGTTAGAGATGGTTATGAGCCACTAAGTGGATATTAGAGATCCTCCTCTCCAAGGGCAACAATTGATCTTTATGGCTGAGATAGTTTTGCAGCTGAATTTCTCCATTTTTTAATTCATGTTAGCACAATGTTGCTTTTTATTAAAATTTTGCCTTCTTTTAATATTAAGAAAACAACATGAGTAAATCTTGGTATTTTGTGCTAAGTGAAATAGACTTGCATACAGGAAAGCACTATTATTCCTGAGATTTGACATAAGGTACCTTGACAAAGATTCAAACGTTAGGATATGTCAGAGCTGGATTTCAAATTGACTACCTCAGACACTAGACTGTCTATATTTTATCACTTGACTCTATTGTTGTAGATAACTACTCCATTATCTCAAATCTGTTTTGAGCACAGTATTTACTTTGGGATTCAGCATAAGAAATGACTCAAACTACATAATTGTTTTACAAAACCTCCTCTTTTTCTGCACATTAATAGAAAACAATTACCGCTATGTTGCTGAAAGACTTTTTTTTTTTTAATTTGAAGTCACCTCTTCAATTTCTTTATTTGAAGAACATAGGCAAGATCATTCTGGCCAGGATCCTATCTATCTTATCCCCAAACAGAATATCTACTGAGAGATGCTATATGTATTCAGTGCTATCTGAGAACACACTGGTAAGCAACAGATTTTTCAGAAAGCTGAGGTGAGGATTCAGGCCCATTTGAACATTCACTTTCCTCATTATGAATTTGAAATGTTGAGATCCTCTTCTCCTGCTTGTCTTACACAAGGCTTCTAGATAAATCCTGTTTCCTTGCTCTACTAGCACTAGATCAACTGTTTCCTTGCTCTACTAGCACTAGATCAAACACACTTTTGTTCTACTATCATGATAAACAATCAGAAGTTCGTATTAGGTCCTTAATATTTCCAGTCAGGTTTATTTCTGTTTGTTGTTTTGTTTGCAACATAAGTTATTTTCTCCCAATGCTTCTATCCTGATTGCTAGGCATTTATCATTCATTTCATAATTCTACATTGACCCTGGATTTAGATTTTTCGCTACCCCTTAAGTAGCTGTGTGCAAACTTGGAGTATGATGATTGTGAAACAGAAATAAAAGGAAATAAAGAACATATTACTACTTCATAGGTTAAGATAAAAGAAATGTGTAACTTGTTCTGGGTTAATTATGAATAATTCTGTGGCCATGTGCAAACAGAATCTTAGATGTTACTTCCTTATTTCAGCATTATCTGTGAGTACATACTGCTACCTTACAGGATGCTCAGGTTGATAAAATTAAATCTATGATGCATAATATATATAAAGTCAATATTTATGTATTTGAAAAATGCAATAGATGTTGTTTAATGGTGTAAAGCACTTGACTCTCTGGTATTATCAATCTTCTTTGACTTTTTAAAATTTGTTTGCAAGCAAAATATGAAAAATAAAGATATGTATCTAAGAGTTTTAATTTTGTATATTTATCAATATGTGCAATATATGCAATTATATGTTATAAATTATGACAACATGAATTTAAAAATCATAGTTATTTATATATACTCAACCTTCATGTTCATACACATACACAACATATATATATATATATATAAATGTCACAAACAAAAACTTAGATTCATATACTCTGTGAGGCTGAGTTCATCTACAATTTTCTTTTTGTTGGATGTCTTATAGAAGCTTATTCTTGAATCTTTTTATTACCTTTGAAATTTATTTATCTGCCATTTTCAGCTCTATTATACTCATTTCCATTGTGAGGAGGCCATTCTTTAGTCTCCTCAAGGACTGCTATGAACATAGTGGAACATATGCCCCTGTGGTATGGTGGGGCATCTTTTCGGTATGTGCCCAAGAGTAGTACAGCTGGGTCTTTAAGTAGATCTATTTCCAATTCTCTGAGAACTTTCCAGATTAATTTCCAAAGGGGTTGTACCAGTTTTCAAACCTATCAGCAATGGAAGAGTGTTCCTCTTTCTCTACATCCTCACCAACATGTGCTGTCATTCTTATTGGTGTAAGGTGGAATCAAGGGCTTGTTTTGATTTGTATTTCCCTGATCACTGAGGACATTGAACATTTCTTTAGGTGTGTCTTAGTCATTTGAGATTCCTCTGTTGTGAATACTCTCTTTAGTTCAAGACCTGATTTTTTTGATTGAGTTGTTTGGTTTTTTGGCTTAGCCTCTTGAGTTCTTTATATATTTTGTATATTAGCCCTCTATCAGATGTGAGGTTAGTGAAGATTTTTCCTAATCTGTGGCTTGCCAATTTGTCCTAGTGACAGTGTTCTTTGCCTTACAGAAGCTTTCCAGTTTCATGAGGTTCCATTTGTCAATTCTTGATCTTAGAGCATGAGCCATTGGAGTTCTGTTTAGGAAATTTCTCCCTGTGTCAATGAGTTTAAGGCTCTTTCCCACGTTCTCTTCTATTACATTCAGAAAATCTGGTTTTATGGTGAGGTCCTTGATCCACCTGGACTTTAGCTCCAAGATTACAAATATGGATCTATTTCCATTTTTCTACATACAGACTACCTTTAGAACAGCACCATTTATTGAACATGCTTTCTTTTTTCCAATATTTTTGCTTTCTCTGTCAAAATCAATGTCCATAAGTATGTGGCTTTATTTCTGGGTCTTCAAATCTCTGTCTCTGTACCAATAGCATGCAGTTTTTATTGCTATTGTTGTGTAGTATATGAAGGTCATGGATGATGATTTCCCCCAGAAGTTCTTTTATTAACAATTGTTTTCATTATTATGAAAACATCCATTATGTGGATTTTTTGTTTTTCCAGATAAATTTGAAAATTGCTCTTTCTATATCTTATTGGGATTTTGACAGGGATTGTGTTGAATCTGTAGATTGCTTTTGGTATGATGGCCTCTTTTACTATGTTAATTCTACCAATCTGTAAGCATGTAACATCTCTCCATTTACTAAGGTCTTCTTTGATTTATTTCTTGAGAGATTTGGAGTTCTTGTCATACAGATCATAGCTACATTTACTCTGGTACCCAAATCACACAAAGACCCAACAAAGAAAGGGAACTTCGGTCATATTTCATTTGTGAATATTCAATAAAATTCTCACAAACCATATCAAAGAATACAACAAAGCTATCATTCACCACGATGAAGTAACCTTTACCTCAGGAATGCAGAGATGGTTCAATATAATATAGTCCATCAATGTAATCCACCATATACACAAACTTAAAGAAGAAAATCATATGATTATCTCATTAGCTGCTGAAAACGCCTTTGACAAATTTCAACACCCCTTCATGTTAAAAGTATTAGAGATATAAGGAATTCAAAGCCCACACCTAAACATAATAAAAATAGTATACAACAAACCAACAGCCAATGTCAAATTAAATGGAGAGAAACTTGAAGCAATCCCAGTAAAATCTGGGACAATACAGGCTGACAACTCATTCCATATCTATAGTACTTTAAGTTTGAGGCAGATCTATTAGACAAGAAATGGAGAGCAATTAGATACAAATTTAAAAAGGAAAAAGTCAAAGCATCACTATTTGCTGATGATATGATAGTGTATATATGCAACCTCCAAAATTCCACTGGACAACTACTATGGCTGATAAACAACTTCAGCAAAATGGCAGGATATCATATTAACTCAAACAAACTAGTAGCCTTCCTTTATACAAATGTTAAACAGACTGAGAAAGTAATTAGAAAATAGCATCCTTCACAATATTCACAAATAGTATAAAGTATCTTGTGTGACTCTTACCAAGCAAGTGAAAGTGAAACGAATTTTAAATCTATGAAGAAAGAAATTGAGGAAGACCTCAGAAATGGAGAGATCTCTGATCCTCATGCATTGATAGGATTATTTTAGTGAAAATGGCCATTTTACCAAAAATAATCTAAGATTCAGTGCAATCCACATCAAACTTCAAAATTTCAACACAACTCTTCACAGATATGGAAAGAGAAATTCTCAATTTCATATGGAAAGACAAAAAATCCAGGATAGCCAAAACAATTCTCAACATTTAAAGATCTTTTTGTGGAATCACAATCCTTGCCCTCAATCTGTGCTACAAAGCAATAGTGATAAAGACCATATGGTATAATTGCAGAGACAGGTCAATCAGTGGAATAGAATTGAAGAGCCAGTACCCATACACCTATGGACACTTGTTCTTTGACAAAGAATCCAAAGAAGATGCAGTTGAAATGAGAAAGCATCTTCAAAAATAGTGCTGGTCTATCTGGCTATGTGTATGTAGAAGAATGAATATAGATACCTATTTATCACTTTGAAGAAAACTGAAGTCCTAGAGGATCAAGGACTTCAACATAATACCAGACACACTGAATTGAATAGGAGAAAATGTGGGAAAGAGGTTCAAACTCATTGGCACAGGGGGACATTTTCCATAACAGCACACCAAAGGGTCAAGTTCTAAGATTAACAATTGATATATGGTACCTCACGAAACTGTAAAGCTTCTGTAAGACAAAACTGTACCATCAAGAGGAGAAATCGGCAAACTACAGTTTGGGAAAAAATCTTTACTCTCTACCTGATAGAGGGTAATATCCAATATATATATATATTTCAAGAAGTTATCGTGTAAAAACAAAACAAATAATCCAATTTAAATTAGCATTATCTAGGGACAAGCAGGAGGAGGAATGGGATTAGGAATTTTGGGAGGGGGGACTTGGAGGCAGGGGCAATGAATGGAATGTACATAAAGAAAATAATTTTAAAAATAAAATAAAATTCTCCCATAGGCAGTGCTATCATTAAACTGGTGACCTTCCTTTAATTCTATTTTTCCTTTGTACCTATGTACAAGTCAACTTTATTAATAACATGAGTAATAAATGTGGAAAAAGAAACTTTGAGTAAAAATGGTTTGGTAATATTCACCATCCATTTCCTTATATTTATTCTTTAATATGAGAAATATCTCTTCCATGGTTTCCATAAAAATCTATCATTGTTTTTATTCCTATATTTTCAGTTCTGTGTTTCTTTTCTTTCAACTTACTGATCCTCAAGATATTGTGGTTTTTAATTTTCTTATTTAGAAGAGAGACAGAGATAAAGAACATAAAACTGGGTAGATAGGGAGATTGGATGATATAGGGGAAGTTTGGGAGAGCTAAAACTTGATTAAAACCTTTGGGGGCAAAACACGAATAAACAGGTAGACCAACTTTGTTTTATTGAGTTCAATGTGCTTTCCAAAAGAATTCCATATGTTCTATAATTTAGTCCTAAGTTTCTCTGGAACATGGATTCATCTTTTCTATCCCACCTGTTCATACACATACTCCATCTATTTACAATTTATGTGTATTACCTATATCATTGTTTCAGTTACCTAAGAGTTCATTCTTATTACCTATATAAATATTTGTTCAGATATTGCATGGTGATAGGAGAATGGGAGGTGTATAGCATGATTTTTTTTTTAATTTTAAAATAGTTTTACATAAAATTTGAACAGGAGATAATGTAATAGGGAAATGCTTATCAACCTCAGAAGTGATTTGGATGGTATGATTTTCTGATTGAGGATACTAGAAATGCACCAGAAATTATTGGTGAGAATTTGGGGAGAAAGGAGACCACAGGTAGTAATTCAAGCATTTCCAAAAGTGATCTGAGATAGTGGAAAGTCTAAATGACCTATTCCTTATTGTGGTTACTGTCCAGCCCTGAGGTTACTTTTTTCATTCTTTCTTTCTTTTTTAATTTCCTATATTCTTTGTTTACATTCCAAATGATTTTCCCTTTCCCGGTAAACCCCTCCCCATAAGTTCCATAAGCCCTCTTCCTTCTGCCCTTACTCCAATCAACCCCCTCCCACTTCTCTGTCCTGTTACTCCCCTACAATGCTGCATCAAGCCTTTCCTAGACCAGGGCCCTCTCCTTCCTTCTTTCTTGGGAATGATTTGATATGTGAATTGTGTCTTGGGTATTCAGAGCTTCTGGGCTAATATTCACTTATCAGTGACTGCATTCCATGTGTATTCTTTTGTGATTGGGTTACCTCACCTAGGATGATATTTTCCAGTTCCAACCATTTGCCTAAGAATTTCATGAATTCATTTTTTAATTGCTAAGTAGTATTCCATTGTGTAAATATACAACATTTTCTGTATCCATTCCTCCATTGAGGGACATCTGGGTTCTTTCTAGCATTTGGCTGTTATAAATAATGCTGCTATGAACATAGTGGAGCATGTGTCCTTATTGCATGCCGGGGAATCCTCTGGGTATATGCCCAGAAGTGGTATGGCAGGGTCCTCCAGAAGTATCATGCCCAGTTTTCTGAGGAACCACCAGACTGATTTCCAGAGTGGTTGTACCAGCTTGCAATCCCACCAGCAGTGGAGGAGTGTTCCTCTTTCTCCACATCCTCGCCAACACCTGCTGTCTCCCAAGTTTTAATCTTAGCCATTCTGACTGGAGTAAGATGAGGTGAGGTTTCTTATGCACTAAATGTGACTGGCAAACTGCTTTCAAAAGAAAACACAGGGTTGTCTTACCAACTTATATTAGAATGGGATAAAAGGGTTCAGGGTTTTAAGAGTTGTTAGCAAAAGGCAGCAAATGTGTCAAATTGTTATTATTTAACCTATATCTTTGGAGACTAAAATGTGTATTGCTTCATTCAGAATTTAAATTTATATAGTACAGCATTCTAGTTTGCATTCTGTGGTTGGTACAAAGATGGAAATTCAAAAAGAATGCTCTGACATTCAATTCTTAAGTATTTTGGAGATCTGAAATGTGTAGCTTGATAACTTTTAACAGTGTATGGACTCTGGTAAGAAATGGTATAAGAATGAGTCTTATTTAATATAGGAAGCTTATATGTAACCTTAGTTTTATTTTAAACATTTCAATAGATTTAAGTGTCACTTTTTGTTTTCTGACAATACAAAGCATAAATTGTTGGTTGACCACAGACAGTGGCATATAAGTCTCTAAAATGTTCAAATGAGCCTTATTGCCCAAGACATCTGGTGTTAAGATGTTCCTATGAATTTTGCCAAGATGATACTGATTTTCTAGTACATTTTGTTACTGGTTAGTCCTATTGAGAAATAAAAAAGCAACAATTTTATATACTTCATTTCATTTAATGATGACAGTGCTATTCATATGGTTTATTCGTTTGCTCTTAGGCTATAAAAGCCAAGGGATTTAGGATGAGTGATATGTTACATCTCCTTCAGATTCAGCAAGGCACTGAGAACATTATCATCCTCTGCTGCAGAGAAGCAGATGACAAGAGCCTAGTTGCCTTTTTTCTTTATTTGCCATTTTAATTTTAAAGTGAAGCCTTATTGAACTACTCATGAGTCTCCAATTAATACTCCATCTTGAGTCACAAATTTATATAAGTTCCTAGAAATTTCCCAATTGTTAAACATCATGAGATGGTAAAAGGATGATATTTTGATGTTATGCTGCATTTGTGTGTATGTGGAGGGCTGTCAATATGCGGTTTACCTGCGGTTTTGTTTCTTTTATAAATGTTGGTGCCTTTGTGTTTAAAACTGCAATACCAACTTAGTGAGGAGTTTTTTTCCTTTAATGAGTTTGCAGTGTCCTCTGTCCCTAGTTCTCATTAGATTTGATTTTGTCTATTTTTTCACATATTAAAATGGCTACATTATTGTGCTTCTTGGGTCAGTTTTCTTGGAATATCTTTTTTCATCTTTTTACACTTAGGTAATTTTTCTTTGATGTTCAAATGTGTTCAGGGATATTGTTTTTTAATTCTGTTAGTCTCTGTTTTTCTTTTTTTATTAGATATTTTCTTTATTTACATTTCAAATGTTATCCCTCTTCCTGGTTTCCCCTTCAAAACCGCCCCACTTCCCCTACTCACCAACCTACTTACCCCCTCTTCCCTGTACTGGCATTCACTTATACTGGAGCATCAAGCATTCTCAGGACCAAGGTCCTCTCCTCCCTTTGATGACCAACAAGGCCATTCTCTGCTTGAGCTTTGTTTGGTCTGTGAATTGTATCTTGGGTATTTCAAGCTTCTGGGATAGTATCTACTTATCAGTGAGTGCATACCATGTGTGTTCTTTTGTGATTGGGTTACCTCACTCAAGATGATATTTTCTAGTTCTACCCATTTGTCTAAGAAGTTCATGAATTCATTGTTTTTAATAGTTGAGTAGTATTCCATTGTGTAAATATACAACATGTTCTGTATCCATTTCTCTGTTGAGGGACATCTGGATTCTTTCCAGCTTCTAGCTATTATACAGAAAGCTGCTATGACATAGTGGAGCATGTGTCCTTATTACATGTTGGAACATATTCTAGGTATATGCCCAGGAGCGGTATGGCTGGGACCTCAGGTAGTACTATATCCAATTACCTTCTTGCTTTATCTAAGGTGTAGTTTATTTCCTTGTGTTGGAGTTTTCAATTTATTATCCTTTGAAGGGCTGGATTTGTCGAAAGATACTGTGTAAATTTGGTTTTGTAATGAAATATCTTGGTTTCTCCATCTTTGGTAATTGAGGGCTTTGCTGGGTATAGTAGTCTGGGCTGGCAATTGTATTCTCTTCAGGTCTATATGAGATCTTCCCAGGATCTTCTAGTTTTCATAGTCTCTAGTGAGAAGTCTGGTAGAATTCTGAAAGGTCTGCCTTTATATGTTACTTTACCTTTTTCACTTACTGCTTTTAATATTCCCTCTCTCTTTTTTTAGTGCATTTGGTGTTATGATTATTATGTGACAGGAGGAATTTCTTTTCTGGTCCAATCTATTTGGAGTTCTTTAGACTTCTTGTATGTTCATGGGCAACTCTTTCTTTAGGTTAGGAACGTTTTCTTCTATAATTTTGTTGAAGTTATTTACTGGTCCTTTAAGCTGGAGATCTTAGCTTTTTTCTATACCTATGATCCTTAGAATCAGTCTTCTCATTGTGTCCTGGATTTCCTGGATGTTTTGAGTTAGAAGCTTTTTGCATTTTGTATTTTCTTTGACTGTTGTGTCAATGTTTTCTACAGTATCTTCTGTACCTGAGATTCTCTCTTCTATCTCTTGTATTCTATTGTTGATGCTTGCATTTATGATTCATGATTTCTTTCCTAGATTTTCTATGTCCAGAGTTGTCTCCCTTTGTGATTTCTTTATTGTTTCTACTTCCATTTTTAGATCCTGGATGGATTTGCTCAGTTTCTTCACTTGCTTGTTTGTGCTTTCCTGTAATTCTTTAAGGTATTTTTGTGTTTTGTCTTTAAGGGCTTCCACCTATTTACTGGTGTTTGCCTGTGTTTCTTTAAAGGAGTTATTTATGTTCTTCTTAGAGTCCTCTATCAGCATCATGACATGTGATTTTAAATCTAAATCTTGCTTTTCTAGTGTTGGGGTATCCAGAAAATGTTGTTGTGGGAGAACTAGGTTTGGATGCTGCCATGTCCCCTTGGTTTCTGTTGGTAATGTTCTTGTCTTTGCCTTTCACCATCTGATTATCTCTGGTGTTAGCTGGTCTTTCTGTTTCTGACTATGGCTTATTTGTCCTGCAGGCCTGTGTATCAGTACTCCTGGGAGAACAGTTCTCTCTGTGTATGCATGTGTGTAGGCACTCCTAGGAGATTAGCTTCTTCATGGTGATATTTGTGTATTTAGCTCTATGGCCCAGGATCAGTTCTGGGTACAGATGAAAATCAGAAGGCTCTTGTTCTTGGCTACCCCTGGGTACTTGTGTTCTGACGGTTTCAGGCCAGTTCCTCTGAGCTGCAGGGGTTGTTCTGCCTGCTCTCTCAGGCCTGTTTGTACTCCTGGAAGGGCAGCTATCTCTCTGTGTCTCCTGGTTATACAGCCCTGTGGCCAAGTATGGTCTCTACCTGCAGACAGAAACGGAAGACTCCCACCTAAGTGTTCAGGGAGGGCAGATTCCTCTGAGCAGCAGGGGTGGTCCTAACTGTATGCTCAGGCCTGCCTGCCCTCCTGGAAGGCTAGCCATCTCCCGGTACCACCTGGGTATGCAGCACTGCAGCCAAGGATAGTCTCCAGCAGCAGTCTCTGTTTTTCTATTGGGTAATCAAAACCCTTGATGTTGATAGTTATCAATGAGCAGTTTTTGTTGATTCCTGTTATTTTTAGTTTTGATGTGGGTAAATTTAACCCTTTTTTGATTTACATGTCTGAGATCATTTACTCCTTGTCTTTTCTTGGCTGTGGCTAACCTTGTGAGATTTGTTTTCTTATGAGCACATTCTGTAGAACTGGGTTTTTAGCTTGATACTGTTTAAATTTGGCTTTTATTTTGTAATGTCTTTCTCCATCTATTGGGATTGACAGTTTTACTGGATATAGAAGTCTGAGGTGACATCTTTGCTCTCTTAGAAGAGTCTGTAGAACATCCAGCCAGGTCCTACCAGATTTTAGAGTCTCTATGGAAAAGTCATATGTTATTTTAATGAATCTTCCTTCATATCTTACTAGGTAATTTTCCCTTTGCAGATTATAATATTTTTCTTTGTTCCTCCATATATATGCTTTTATACATAGGTTTCTTTTGACTATCTCAAGTGATATTTAGTGCTATTTATCTCTCCCAATATTCCCTCCTCTACCCTGCCTTCCTCTTCTTCCCATTTCAATTCTTCCTGTTCCATTTTTCCCTTTTACTCCTTTGTACTAGTGTGTTCTAATTCCTTTCACCTCACAGTCCTTTTAAACAATGAAATAATCAAACCATTTTAGGCAGAATTTATTTCTTATTTTGAATGTGTCAGTTATTTCTCTGTAAAGATATACATTTAGCACTTTTCCTAATCATGGCAAGTTTTATGAATCTTAAAAATAACATCTTTTAAAAATGATAAGACTACAGTTTTGACAACTTATTATAATGTACATATAAAATTTTATTTCTTATTTTAAGTTTAGATACATTTATACATATGAATAATAAATCCAATTCATATAAAATGTATTTGGGGTGGTATGGGTAGATGCCTCAGGAAATTAGAGCATCTGATGAGCAAGCATGACATCCTGAGTTTGCAGCCCCACATCTCATGTGAAGATACTATGTCTTGCCCTCTCTTGGCAATGATTCTAGCACTGGGAGATATATACTGGAGGGACCGGGTGTTAACTGCCCAGAAAGCCATGTTACACAGGTGAGCTTCAAGTTCTGAGTGAAACTCTGGAATAATGTAGAGTGCCAGGGAGGAGGCTCCCAACATTTTACTCTGTTCACCATGTGCACATACACAATTACACATGCATATGCACACACACACACACACACACACACACACACAACTTTTCTCATTTTGCACTTTTTATATGTTTTTATTAAGCATTTGATAATAAAATAAAAGTTTTCTAATTAATTATAGAGGGACAGAATAATTGACACAAGCAAAAGATACATTATATTATAAATATGTTTCTTCTCTTCAAATTCAATACATTTACAAGCTTCAGGGTTGTTACTCTCGTTTCAATTTCCCATTTGTACCACTAGCTCAGGCAAGGGTACAAGTCATGTTACTTAGTATATATTGAGTCTTTTCTGAATTAAACACCATACCTTGTTCTCTTTGATTTAGTCAGAAAGTAACTGATAGGAAAAAAAGATAGACAATGATGCAATTTACTTTTTCAGTTAGGAAAATTAAAAGAGTATTTAGATTTCATAACCAAGAAAGGCAGTTGTTTAAGTGTCTAGTGGGAATTTAAACCAAATCCAGTGTGACCGCAGAGTACCTGCTTTTAACCCTTTACTATTCTAACCTTCAAACCAGTAGTTCAGGAACAGCCCCTAAGGTGAAGCCACCATTACATTTTCTGAGCTTCATGATAATTCCCGCTTGAAAATCCTTTATTCAAAGCATAATAGAATGACAAGCATCTAGTGAAGAAATTGTAAGAAATTATTCCACAAGTAGACATCTATTCATAATACACAAAATAGACATGCAATTTAATAATAGGTGCATGTTAGCAATGGAATTAAACTAATTGTATGTAGTATTATTGTCACAACTTTAGGTCAAAGTTAGAGATAGTAATGTTTTCACTGAATGGTAGAATGGTGTGTAAATTTTTTACATATTCATGAGGGCTAGAGGTTGAATATTAACATTATCACTTTATTCAAAAAAGTTACATTTGTTTTTCATATAGAGATAGAAAAACCCATCTCACTACAAAAAGCTAACAACTATGCTTCTCAAATGTGATGTTCAAAGGAGAAGAAAGTTTTGCAAAATAAAGCTTTTCTAAAACAAATATTGAAATTCTCTTTGTTTCTTCTTCTGGTTAGAGTGACATTTACAAGATTTTGTATAGATTTACTAGAAAAATGACTTGCAATTGTAAACTACTTTTTATGTGAAATTATGATATTCATATCATAAGAGATTTCAGAACAACCCTAAATACAATTTGATCCATAGTTTAGGTGCAAGTATCATTGGCTGAGACATAGGACTAAGAAGAAATATTCATAACGACAAATAGTATTTTAAGTCAGCATAAAATAGCATCAAACCCTACCCCTGTCCCTTACATATTTGCCAGTACATGATTTCAGGACCCAAACTGTAAATGATGGTACTTAGCACATTGAATGATTTCTTCAGAAAACTTTATACAGAAGAAATTCAAGCAATTGCTCCTGCAGGTAAGTTTAGATAGTCTTTATTGATGATAGATATTTTCTAATGTTTTATAAACTACGTTCACAGAAGAGGATTTTAGTTGCATTATAAACTAGATGAGAATAAATAAGCTAAGATGTGTAAGGTTATCTATGATTTAAATTCTTTAATGTTTCCAACTTAAGTTCTGAGAAATAATATCTGGTTTCTACATTTCTTCAATGAACTTTTCATCAGGAGATATGAAGTTTTTAAATGAATATTTTTATGCTATTCTAATAAGTACAGTTGCACAAGAGAAATATGAAGGAACTTGATGTCTTGCTGAACTTTAGTGTGTGATTATTTCCTAGCATGTTCCTAGAGTTGAGGGTAAGGCACTTACTGAGCCTCATAATTTATATTCTCATTCAGAGGATATGTTGAATGTACTTCCTCACCCGGAATTGGTAATTTAATTTCTATTACTTTCAAAACCATCTGTGTGTGCCTATGACATCTGAAGGTCAAGCAAGGTTCCAAATCTCGAGCAGCAGTGGCAGTTTTGTGGGTCTGTAAATCTACTAGCCTTGAGGAAGCTCTTCACTTACCTATGCATGTTTACATATAGGGTCTCCTTGTGTAGAGTTAGATTTCATGTAACCACCTTGTATAAAAACTAATAGCAGTGAGACAGAGTTTTTTACTGTAAAACTTAGCATCCAGGGCAAAGAAGTGGGAGGGGGTTGATTGGAGAACAGTTGGAGAGAAAAGGGCTTATGGGACTTATGAGGAGGGGGAAACCGGCAAAGGGAAAATCATTTTTCCAGGAATGTAAATGGAGAATATAGAAAATAAAAAAAAATTTAAAAAAGAAAACATTCACTATAAGGTATCATGTATTTTCATAGACCAAAAAATTAATAATAAACTAAGCTTATTAAGAAAAAACAGTCTTAAAAAAGGCAACCAGGAAACATTTTCCCTGCTACAAAGCTTTCACAGTGCCAGAAGGTGCCATGCAGGCTTCTGAGGGGGAAAAATTAAATAAAAAAACAAAACTTAGAATCCACAGTAAAAGAGTAACTCAGAAGAGATTTGGAGAGTTTCTACATGGCTTATACTTCTAAGGAAAGGAGCCTTTAATCCGTTTAGTTGTAATCCTTCAAAATAATCTTGGAAAAGTGAACGTTAGGTAGGTGCTGTGAAACAAAGTTTAATCAAAATGTTATATATTATGAATAATAGATACCTGACTTAAAACTGATTTAAGTTTAGTATAAATACATATGAGAATTAAGAGAAGTTCATATTTTGCACAAAAGTTATTCCCAGTCATAGGTAGAAAGAGCATTAATTTAAAAATCTTCAAATGAAGTTATTCCAAAACAGATTTTCTAGTATTTATGTTACATCTGAAACACTTATAGCAGATTTAGCATATTGATTCCATGAACTGTATGAAATTAAGTTATAAAATATTATGGTATTTGTTTAAAATATTTGTGTTCTAACAGTTTTGTGTGTGTGTGTGTGTGTGTGTGCGCGCGTGCACGCGCATGTGTGTGTGTGTGTTTGTGTGTGTGTATGTGTGTGTAAAGTCATATAAAAAATAACACTGGGAATATCCAGGTGTTTTAGCAATTAAAAATGAGTTTCAGAAAAGATTTTGCAAGTTGATAAGTAAAAGATGATAGAATGAAATAACTTTATTTTGTTTTTCTTGTAGAAACTCTCACATGTAAATATACAATTATACTAAGATCATGTAAACAAGTTATTTAAATTCTTGTTGATGACTATTCCTAAAATATGTAATTGTCAATATTCATTTCCCTTAAAGTCTCAAATATCCATCAGTGTGGAAGAGTGGGAAGACACCAAAGATGTCAAAGACCCAGGCCACCACCGCAGCATTCACCGCAACTCAACCTCTAGTGACCAGTCAGACCACCCCTTGCTGCGGAGGAAGAGCATGCAGTGGGCCCGAAGACTGAGCAGAAAAGGGCCAAAGCACTCTGGTAAAACTGCGGAAAAGATAACTCAGCAGCGACTGAACCTCTACCGGAGGTCCGAGAGACAGGAGCTTGCTGAACTTGTGAAAAACAGAATGAAACACCTGGGCCTTTCCACAGTGGGCTATGGTATGCTCTTTAAAACTCCTATACACTTAAGCCTGTCATTTCTTCTTGTTACTAGTTACACAGTCAACTTGGATGTAGGAAAGGACTCACTTTGTTTGGCAGTGTATGCACATAGCACTTTAATAAAAATTTCATCTTTTGTGCAATATTTACACAGCAGACATATTGCTAAAAAGTGGTTAGCATTTATTTAGTTCATTAGGCAATATTTGAACCCATCACACCAATACCCCACTTTTAATAATTCATAAAACTGAGAGTACATTTTTGCTTCCACTTTAGAGCTATAAAAACTAAGCCATGAAATTTTTGATTGTCTAATACCTAGCTAAGATTTACATAGGTCTATCCTGGTGCATCTCTCTTTCTCTCTCTGTCTTTCTCTGTCTGTCTCTCTCTCTCTTTCTCAACACACAAATATACATACACAGTAGACACAAATATATCTATCTAAATTCTAGATCCCAAGATGAAATGAATTTGAAGTATTACAAGTAACTATAATTGCCATTGGAGAGCTATAACATAAAAATTATGTTTAGTTTCTTAACCAAAGGCTTCAAAGGCTTTGTTTTCTGTTTAATTTTTTGAGATTCTAATATAATTATAACATTTCTCCTTTCCTTATATTCCCTTCAACTCTTGCATATACCGTTTCCAGATTTCCTTCAAATTCATGGCCTATTCTTCCATTACATGATATTGCATTCATATATGTATATGCTTATAGATATGTATTTAAATATAACCTGTTCAGTTCATATTGTATCACTTCTGTGTATAATTTATGTCTTGACCACTTGGCTCTGTACAACCAATGGGTGTGCTCTTCCCTGGAAAAGATCACTTTCTTAGTTGTTCTTTTCTGAAGTTTGTGGCTTTCAAAGCTTTATTTTTGAAATAGAAATAATGTTTGAATTGATATAGTACAAGCTTTATAAATAATTACTATTCTATATGTTAATGATTTTACATTTAACAAACTTAATGAAGTAATTCACTGACCATGTTAGAAATGTCATTATCATTATTCGAGTTGTATTGCAGAAATGTGCTTAACAGTCTAATAACAAAACTTATAGACATACCATAGGGATAGTGGAAGTTCCACACAGACCCGCTATTAGATGTCAAATGACATGATGCCAGTGGCTGCTTAGAGGTTCAGGAACCTTTGCCTTTATGACAAATTCCCCCGTTGTTAATTTCTCACAGTACAGATATATGTAATGTACATATAAACAAACTCAATGAACTTAGTAGGATAAGTTTGTATATATAATATATGTACATACATATGCATATATAAAACAATAATAATTTTTAGAAGTTTACGCATATTGGAAAGGGAATGGAGGAATTTGGGAGACAAAGAGAGATGATGTAGATTTGGCCATTGCATATAAAGTTCAAGAAAATATAAAACTAATTAGAAAGACTTAGTCAACTAGCCAATGACAAATGGGGTATTTTCATTGTTTATATATACTTATGTGTACATATATGAGTACACATATGTATATGGTTCCTCCTATCCTCTTTGATATCATCTTATCTTGAGACATTTTAATCACCATGTTAGAATTTAAAAGAAGTTGCTTTTGGTATTCTGTTTTTGTTTTTGTTTTATGAGAATGAGAAGTAAAATATGTTTACTGAGTACTTTCATATTGGAACTGTATATATTTTTTCATAATTCCTTAGAGTGAGTAGATCAGTGTCTTCTTTACTCTTAAAGATTTTTCTTTCAGAGTTGGATGATTCTGCTCAAAGACTCACATTTGAATTTGCACCAGTTGGGGTTTCTCACATAATTGACATTTGTAATTTACTTTTCTTAACTGCAGTAAAGACACATCGGTGCCCAGTAATTTTAATAGAAATGCATTTAATATGTTACATTAAGATAGGAATTCCAAATCCATAATGATTTTAACAGAATTTCATTAATGGCTACTTGCCACTTTGAATGACATCTGAGATAATTTGATTTTTAACAAATTAATTTTCTATTTTTTACCTTTTACATATTGCTGTTTCTTTTCTTTTAACCAAAATATCTATCAAATGATTACTCCTCTATATCTTAGCTGTTTCAAGATTATTATAAATCCCAGTTAGTGCACAAGCAGAATGGCATATTGCATCTTGACTTTTAAGAATATGAAAATGCCTGAGCTTAATACATGTGCATTGCCTGTGAAAGCAGCATGGATTTATAAGTAAATCTTTCTTAGGCACCATGGACTTACCCATAATCTATTTGTATAGAAATTAGTTAATTTTTTGCTCATGATAATTCCTATAATGGAAAACATTCTATCAATTTATTTTCTCTTTTTTCTCTACCTCCTCTCCCATTCACAGAGATGCATTATTCTGTTCAAGAGAACTTACTGAACACCTGTGATCTTAGGTTATGAGAACAGGATTTAGAATATAAAATATCATGGTCTTCTAGCACTGTTCCCTTAATAATAACTTAATCTACAAAATCGACATCACTAGGTTGCCTCTATGTACCAGGAAAGGAACTCTTTAAGATATTAGGAATTGTGTTTACTCAGACAATAGCTCCTTATTTATAGAGTTCATAAAACACTGTTAGAATAATATATTAATTTTTATGTGCTTGAACCTATTTTCCAAATTTCTTATTTGTCAAATGAAAACAGAAAATAGTATGATAAATTATATTGAGACATAAGATAATATACTGTCAGTTACATGCTTCCTGTATATTACAGACCCCTTAAACCTCCGGAATGCTATAATTTTAGGGCCGGCATTCCCATTTACAGATATACCACATATCTGCTTAATCTCATTATGTGCTTTTCTTCTTTATACACAAAATGATGACAGTTGGGAACCACTGTTAAAAATCAATCAAACAAACAAACATAAAAAACACAGCAGAGCAACTAACAAATGTGTTTATATGCTTGGATATCCATGCGTTGTAATGTGAGGTTTTTGTAAATCTGGATGCTCTGGGAGAACTGAGTAGACTCTAAGCAGTCATAGATATGGAATATGAAGGAGGAAAGACAGAAGACTAGCACAATGACACCCATTGCATCTCATTTAGGTGTAATGGGAATCCCTTGTATCTAAGTACTTGGTACGTTAAGATAAAGAGATGTTCAACATAAGACATTTTGTATCCCACCCAGACTGTTGAACAACATAACTTGTTATATCTTGCCTAGTATAAAGTCATGTAATGCTGCAAGCCTGGGACTCTCATTGCTGCCACTGAGAGAACTGTATACATAGAGTGATTTGTAATCAAGATTTGCGTAGCATGAACAGTAGAGACAGATACTTAGGTACAGTAGATATAAATATATTATGAGTGGCTCTAAGTAAAAGAAAATATAAGCATGGTATAAATAGAATATAAAATTTTTGATTTCCATGTAAATGAATACTGTTAAGCTATTAGAATACAGATCCTCCTGGAAGGACTGCTTTCTCTGCAATTAGAATCCTTACCTTCACTGTCCTTGTCTGAGGAGCTGAGCCACACACCTCTCTGAATTATTTTAATTCCTTACTCTGATCTCACTAAGGCCCTCATTGGGAAATATGCTTGTTCCATAGGCATTTGCTTCACATGTCTGCTTGTTGGCCTCCTAACTTTGTTGGATTGGAAGTCATGCTGATAGTCTGCTGATCCATAAGATCAGTTGCTACAACCAGCTGAACTTGCACTCAGACTCATGAATATCAACATCCTTAAAGAGACACTATCAGCTCCACCAATCAGATGCCAATCCCAGCTGCCTCAATCACTACAAACATTTCTATCTTAACATTTGCCTGGGGTGCTGGTCTTCAGGTCAGACAATACATACAACCATGTAGGTCTTTAAAACCCAAACCATCATGTTCTCAAGACCTGCTACTGAGCTCCTGTCTGTTTTTCATGCCACCATCCCTGAAATATATACCATATCTATTAACGTACTTGGGGCACTCAATGGTGAGGCCAGAGACTCTAAATTTTCTTAGATAAACTGAACTTCAAGTACCTAAACTCTAAAGTAGCCAAGTCAGTGTAAGAGAAAAACAGATTTTCTTGTTCATTCAACATGAAGAGTTGATAGGTGTTAGTATAGAAACTCATATCAAAAGACACTACCAATGATCTAACTATATGCACTGGTCACAACAGAATTATACAAGCAATATGAAAAATTAAGACAATATGCATTCTATGCCCTGTAGAACAAAGCAAGCAAGCAAGCAAGCAAGCAAGCAAGCAAACATGTCCCACCATCATAGTAATAGTCTCTAATGGAAACAGCAAATCAAGCAATGGAAGTTCCCATAAAATAGACCACAAATTGAGTCATAATGCCTATCTCAACAAATATAAGTCATTTGAAGGAACTCTTTGCATTCTATTTGACTACAACAGGTTAAAGCTTCAAATTACAGTAGCAAATAGGCTATAGAGATTACATGAGCTCACAGAGATTAAATAACGCACTATTACATTATTTGTAACAGATAGTTATGATAAAGATTTTAAAAGTTTTAGGATAAAGTGAAATTTGAAATACAATGTAACAAAGTTTCTAAGTGACAACAAGGAATACAGACTCACTAGGGAAGTGTATAACTCTAATTGTATTTATCAAGTAATCAGATTAGGTTATACCTTAAGAATTTAGAAAAATAAAAATACACCAAACTCTAAGGCAGAAGATAGGACTACTTTAAAAAATGGCAAAAATTAATGAAGTGGAAAATTTAAATAATATAAAGAACCACCCCACACTCTAACTCTTCCTAGGCTCCTTATTTCTCATCTCCTTTCCAATATGTTCTTTAAGGTTTTTTTGTTGTTTTTTGTTTATCTGTTTAACTCAGTAAGTCTCATTAGTGCTGCCAGTATATATGCTGAGGTATAAGCCATACAATGAGAATGGAAAATCTACTCCTAAAGAAATTAGTATGCTCCAGTAAAACAGCCATTAGCTCCCTAGTTCATTTGCCTCTCCATTTCATGCTAGAATCTTTAACTAAATTGAGCTTTTCTAGGTCTTATGGATATGTATACATATACAATAGCCAGAACTTTTATAGAACTATTCCCAATCCTCTGGAAGTTACATGCTTTCTGCCCACCTCTGTAGAGATGTTTCTGGGATCTGCTGAATGTAGACTTGATACAGAAATTCCTCTTATAACTGAATAATATTTATAATTGCATATTCTTAGCACTTTGAACTATAATGAAATTCTGAATTAACCATTATCCACTATGATAAAAAAAGTTTCTGATTAAGACTGGGGACAGCATAAACCTATAATACAAACATAAATATGTTAAAGGTAGATTGACAATATGACCATTTAGATGACATATGGTTAATAGACCTATCAATAGACCTATCACTTCCCTAGCCACAGATTTTTGAATTGTTTATAGGACTGGGCTGTTGTTTTCCCATGTTGAAGTTACAAATACAACATGAAAACAAGTAATTACCATTATAAATAGTCTTGCAATTATTGAACTGTGGGAACATTTTACTTAGGTAAGTAGTTCAGTTTGGTAACTTGTAGTGTCTAGTTCACAGTTGTATAAAACCACTGGTGTATTTTCTCCCTGAGCAGCCTGATCAGTACCCTATGACACTATTCAGTGAACAAGAAGGAAGAGTGTGAAGACCAAAGTGTGGGTGATTCAGTCCTTCTTAGAAGGGGGAACAAAATGCTGAAAGGAGGAAATACAGAGACAAAGTGTGGAGCAGAGACTGAAGGAAAGGCCATCTAGAGACTACCCCACATAAGGATCCATCCCATATACAGACACCAAACTCAGACACTATTGTGGATGCCAAGAACTGCTTGCTGATAAGAGCCTGATACAGCTATCCCCTGAGTGTCTCTGGCAGAGACTCACAAATACAGAGGTGGATGCTTGCAGCCATACATAAGATTGAGCACAGGGTCTCCAGTGGAGCAGTTAAAGGACTGAAGGAACTGAAGGGCTTTGCAACCCATAGGAAGAACAGTATCAACCCACCAGAGTCCCCAGAGCTCTAAGGGAAACCACCAACCAAAGAGTATACATGGAGAGACCCATGGCTTCAGCAGCATATATAGCAGAAGATGGCTTTGTAGGGCTTCTTGGGAAGGCTTGATGCCCCATTTTAAGGGGATGCCAAGAGCTGAGTGGTGGGAGTGAGTAGGTAGGTGAGGGAGCACCCTCATAGAAGGAGGGGGAGTGGGAAGGAATGGGGAGTTCTGGAGGTGAAACCAAGAATGGAGATAACATTTGAAATGTAAAATGAAATATCCAATAAAAAAGAGAGATTTTAAAAAAAGAAGGAAGAGTGTCCAGGGATAATTCAAGATTCATCCCTCTCTATTCTTCAGCCAAAGTCTGTGTTGCCTTCCTGAGTAGGGACTTACCATCAAGCTATGATGGAGAATCCAGAAACATGTCATTGGCTTCTATTTTTCTGGGTGACTCGGGGACTTTGTTAACAAAAACATGTATGAATGTATGCCTATCTCTGAGATTTTTTAAATAATTCATGTCTTCTAGAATCAGCATTACTAACTAATATGGGGTTAGATGAATAAAAGCTATAAATGTCTTATAAAATGGTGTTATTTCAGTAGGTTTCCTCATACATCCTCCAATTTTTGTTAATCTACTTTATATACTTACTTCTGAATCTCTTGATTGCTAAGAATGTTGAACACTTTTAAAAATTCTATTTGGTCAATGTGATTTTTTTCTGTAACATTTTGTATCTGATACTCCTGAAATTTACTGTGAAACTATCTCTCCCTATAACATCAGTTATAAAGTCCCATCAAAATAGATGTTTAAATATCATCAATAGACACAATCACGTGGAAGAGGGAAAGGTCATGGTGCAACCTCTACAAAAAGAATTACAAGGAACTGAGGAATGCTGAGAGCAGGAGAAAGTCTTCCCCAAGGAACAGCACAACATTGGTTATCAAATAACAAATGGGCAGCTCTGGGCTTATATACATACAAGTGAAATTCTACATACTAAACAGTTTGTGTTTATGTATTTAAGAACACACATACATGGGGACACATGCTCACACAAAAATAACAACAACAATTAAAGTGAGAAAAGAGGTGTGGAGGGTCTTGGGGGAAGTAAGAAAATGGTAAAATTGAATAATTATATTATTGTCTCAAAAATTAATAAAAGGAAATTTCAAAGACTTTTCACTTGTAATTCTCTTTTGAAATTTTTCTTCTCAAGCCCTAGTCAATTTCTTAATAGACACTTTGGTGGGTATCTGATTTTTTGCACTTCTTTATAAAGTTTTGCTAATAGTCTCTTGTCTAAAATACATGACAAAGATTTTTCTCTCATTCTGACATCTGTATGTTTGGTTCCCTTGGATATGCCAAGGATTTCATGCCATCTCGTTCATTGTTTTCTATTCCACTAAAGCCCTATTAGAATGCTCTTTTACACATTGCTATCCTAAATAGAAATATTTGGTTCTTTTTGAATTGTGCTTTGTGTTAGATGAAAGACATGAGTCTAATTTCATTGATCTATAAGTGGATGTCTTGTATTATTAGCACCATATGTTGAATTGACAGTCTTTTTCCACTGTGCACAAAATAATTTCAATGACAGTAATTTTTACTATATGGAATTTTTCAGCTTTCTACATTCAGAGTTTAGCTGTCTTGATACAATATATTCATAGATTATTAGTGTAGTTTTGATGCTAGGAAATAGACTCTTGATTCTCTCATTCATGAAAATAGATATAAGGAAAATCTATTTTCCAGTAAATATTGTATTACTGTGTTATCAACACAACAATATATTTGCATGTTTGCCATGTTTAATGATAATAAAGGCAGGCTCTTAGTAATTCATCAAACCTACTTTATACTTCCTATATAATTGAGGAATAACCAAAATACAACCACAGAAAATGACTGACTAAGATTAAAGTAATAGTGTGTTCCCAATAAAGCAGTTGGAGAATGTGGTCTGATGTGTGTCTAAAATAGACTTAAAAAACAACAAACACATTTATTCATTCTCAAATTCAAGATCACAAGGAGGAAGTGTTGACTGCAGGCCTAAGACAAAGTGTAGCAGATGAGGAACAGGCCAGACTGAGCTCTCCTGCTAGGCAGACTTGAAATAGTGTTTTGAACTCACCAACTACTTTTAACTTAAATCAGAAGGATGAAATTCCTGTTCTGTGAGGACAAGTCATTGAGGAATGAAGAAAGCAACTGGAATTGCTGGTTCTGAGTGTGATCTTATCTTTCCTTGCCTAATTTTAAAACTTGTAAAGTCTCTAAGTATATAACCACCATGTTCCATATCATTCTTACCACCATTTGCACAAAGTGTTCAGTGTGGTGTGTTAAAATAAGCTAGTTGAGCAAGCCAAAACATTGACAAAATAACTGCATCCATTATCAGAAAACTTACAATTACCTAGGCAGCTTGTGACAAACCTGAGATCAACACTGGTCTGTGGCTTGTATCCAAAAGCAAAATGAAGACTCTGTTAACAATGGAGTACAGCTGTATAACTACACTGATCCAGATGTTCTCTGTTAAAATCATCTTCCTTGTGTTGCAGTCCAGGATTGTTCTGTATTTATGAAATAGAGTTGCTCATACTCACAAAAAATGATCTTTTTTTTTCTAGTATACCTACTAGGCTTCAGAGTCTTATGATTAAGGATACAGAGAGCATCATCAATTTGAGTTCCTCTGAAAAGAACTTGTTATAATACTGACAGACAAAAGGGATTTTTTTCAGAGAACTATGACTCAAACTTATTTTTCATAGAGATATGTGATCTTGATAATATCATGTCAGTATAATGTGATTTATGCTTGAATTATAAATGTCATTTTATAACAAATTGGGGTTTCAATCTCTAGCCTGTTGATGGAGCTATCCATTCCTAAGTATGATTCAGTATGATTCTAGACTTAAGAAATAAATATGCTAGATTTCCACCTGCATATGACTTTCAAATAAATTTTTTAGTGTATCACATGCAATTTTTTATGCCAAGCTTGTGCTAATCAGCTTGTTTGTTAGAAGTTAGATGTGGTTTACATATCCTTAGACATTCTTTGTTTTGTTCCTGGCAGTCCTGTCCATAAGTGAGGATTCAGAATTTTTGCCTTTATCTACTCTAGCAATTAGCAAACTGATATATTACTTTATTTAAATATCAATTTAATCAGCTTAGGATTGTAATATTTTTACTGGTAAACTTTTGGTTGGCTCAACTGTCTTGTGAGTTACAAACATTGATTTACAGATTTTTAAAAAATAAATTTGCATATCAATTGAACTAAAGCAGAATATATTATAACATTACAATGGCATATTTCTATTTAAATAAATGTAATAAATTACATTATTTTGTGGGAATAGCATTTCAGTACAGCAAATTGCTTACTAGGTTCAGCTATGTTGGCCTAGCATGAACTTTAATGAAGTATTTAAATATTGAGGAACGTCTTCTCTTAGTAAAGAAATAACTTTTGACTTTTCTTCCAAACTACTAACTTAATATTTTCTTCAAGAAATAAGCTTATTTACAATTATAGTAACTAGAAATATACTTATACTTTGGCTGTTTTTTGGGGGGTGTGTGTGGTTAGGTATATCAACAAATTTTATCCTTGGAATGTAGTCATGGAAGTATGTGTCTAATGGCTTTATCCTCTCATAATACTCTTGAAATGTATCCTCTCATAATACTCTTGAAATGTATCCTCTCATAATACTCTTGGAAAGGTACGAAGCTGTTCACATTTTTAAAATAATTATTCCTATGCTTTTTGTGCTGGTGAGTTTCTTATTGGTGCTTCGATACTTGAAGTTGGATACTCTTAAAGAGATGTTCATTTAAGACATATTATTGGATGTGACTATTCTAATACAGTTTGAACTCACTAGTTTCCAGTTTTGTCATGGCCACTTGGTGATAGGCCACAGGGTCAGATAAGAAGCCAACTTATATGGGATAGAGATTGAATACTTGCTCTTTGAAAACAACTTGAAGTAACTTTGGATATAGCATAGTACTCTGAGGACATTAATTTCAGTGTCTACACTGTGTCCTAGCACTTCCCCACGTGGACAATGAAAAACAAGCTTCCAGTACACGAGTCTCTGAGGTGGGGTTAATGATTCCGTGGATACTTAAAGCATAGCACCTCCATTTTTTGCTTGTTTATTTTTTGTTTTGTTTTGTTTTGTTTTTGAAGAAAACCATTTGCCAGAGTGATACCCTTAAATGCATGTACCCTTAAAGTATTCTGTACACAGAATTCTTTGCATTCTTAGAGGAAAAACAAATTCTGCTATGAAAACATGCATATTTTCACACTACCTCTATTGCCTTCTAAATATGTCTGCCTAGGTTAGTTTTTCAGGGAATTTCCTGTATCAACATTCTCTGGGATGATGTTTACTTCTAGTTATATTTAATTATTATATTGGGAAATGAATAAGTAAATATCCTATATCCATTTTTTTTAGTAAAAATGCTTTTTAATTATAATGGCTTTCAGGAGAGAATGTAAGTATGGTTATGCTGAACAGAATTAGATACTTATATTTATCATCTACTGGAACAAAAATAGGTACATCAGAGAGATCTTTCTAAAAGCAGAAATGTGAAAACCAAATCTATATTCATTAAAAATAACAAAAAAACAAAACAAACAAAAAGTAAGAAAAAAAATCTACAGCAAGTTTTCATTGACAACTCCATGATCTGAACACAAGTACAGTAACTAGTAATTCTGTGTAGATCATAAACAAACTTGATATTCTTTTTTATTTTATTTTAGATGAAATGAATGATCATCAGAGCACCCTTTCCTATATCCTGATTAATCCATCACCAGATACCAGGCTTGAGCTGAATGATGTTGTGTAAGTTGATCTGATGTAATGCATCAGGGGTATATAAACTACTAATTTCCCATATGTTTGACTCACTAGTTAGTCCCTTTTTTGCTTTCATGATGAGCATGCTTAGAAAATGCTAATTTGCAAAAATATATATCTCTGTGCTTTTCTATGTAATGCTATAAAGTGTAGAATTGTTAAAAATGTTTTTTTTTTTGATTGAGGAAGTAGTAGTGAATATTTTCTAGTCTCTGGGCAAGTGTACACTTGAAAAAATAATAGAAAATCTATACTATAAGTGGAGAATGCCTCACAGGAAAACTGAAATATTCAATAGTATATATTTCTAGAGATTTTTAAATTTCTACAAGCAAAAATAGAATACAAAAGAATACAATAAAAAAGGGTTTGATAGAGAAATTTCATTCAGCAAAATAGTGGCTCTCAATGTTTCTAATGCTGTGACATTATTATTATTATTATTATTATTATTTTATATATTAACATTCTAAAAGTTGCCCCTTTCCCCATCCCCCTCCCTAAGTTCTTTACTCTGTCCTCCCTTGCATCCACCTCTGAGAGGGTGCTCCCCATCCTGGCCACTCATCCCCACATCACCCCCACCAGCATCTCTCTTCCCTGGGGCATCAAGTATCCACAGGATTAAGTGCATCTCTCTCACTTAGGCCATACAATGCTCATGTGCCATGGGCCATGAAGCAGCCCGTGTATGCGATTTTTTTTTTTTTTGGTCTTAGACTTTGAGAGTTCTGTCAACACTGTGGTTCTTATTATAGGGCTCCAATCCCCTTCAGCTCCTTCAGCTCCTTCCTCTAACTCTTCCATATTGGTATCTGACTTCAATCCAATGGCTGTCTAAGAGTATTGGCATTTGTTCCAGTAAGTTGATGGTAGAGCCTCTCAGATGACAGCCCTGACAAGCTCCTGACTGCAAATACAATATGGCCTCAGTAATAGTATCAGTATTTGGTGTGTGCATGAAGGATGGGTACCAAGTTGGGCCAGTCATTGGGTAGCCTTTGTTTCAGTCTCTATTTTTGTCTCTGCATTTTCATTAGACAGGAATAATTCTGGGTTAAAATTTTTAAGAAGGGTGTGTGGTCCCCTTCCAGTTCCATCTTGCAGTTCTACTAATGTAATCCTCATTAAGTCCTGGCAGCCTCTCATGTTCCAGGTATCTGGGAATTTATAGATGTTTTTCCCATGTAACTCCACCACCTCCACTGCTGCATATTTCTGTTCATTCTCCTGATACTCTAGTCTTCTCTCTTGTCTCTCCGCATACCAGATCCTGCATCTCCTTTTCTCCTCCTCCCTCCCCTCTCCCATCCATTTTGATCAATCCCTCTTCCTCCCCTGATTATTTTGTTCTCCTTTTAAGTGAGATTCAGGTATCCTTACTTGGGTCTTCCTTCTTGTTAAGCTTTCTGTGGTCTGTGTATTGTATCCTAGATATTCTGTACTTTATGACTAATTTCCACTTATCAGTGAGTACATACCACAAATGTCTTTTTGGATCTGGCTTACTTCACTCACTTGGGATGATATTTTCTAGTTCCATCCATCTGGTTGCAAAATTCATGATGTCCTCTTTTTGATAGCTGACTAGTATTCCATTGTGTAAAAGAACAACATTTCCTGTATTCATTCTTCAGTTGAGGAACATCAGGGTTGATTTCAGCTGTTTGCTATAACAAATAAGGCTACTACATACATAATGGAGCATGAATCCTTGTGGTATGGTGGAGCATTTTTTGGGCACATTCCCAGGAGTTGTATAGTTTGGCTTTTAGGTAAAACTACTTCCAATTTTCTGGGGAAGTGCCAGACAGATTTCTATGGTGGCCACCAGCAATGGAGTAATGTTCCTCCTTCTCCACATCTTATCCCACATGTGCTTTCACTAGAGTTTTTTATCTTGGCCGTTCTGATTATGTAAGGTGGAATCTTGATGTCATTTGGATTTGCATTTCTCTGATGACTAAGGATATTAAACATTTTTTAAAATGCTTATCAGCCATTTGAGATTCCTCTGTTGAGAACGCTCTACTTGATTCCTTAGAGTAGGGGAATGCCAGGGTGGTGAGGTGGTAGTGGGTGGGTGAGAGGGAGAGCAAGTACCCTAATAGAAGCAGGGAAAAGGGGATGGAATAGGGGGTTTCTGGAAGGGAAACCAGAAAAGGTGATAACGTTTGAAATGTAAATACATAAAATATCCAATAAAATGTAAATTATAAAAAATGAGAATTCTCTGTTTAGCTCTGTATATCCCATTTTCTAATTAGGTTAATTTGGTTTTTTGGGAGTCTAGTATATCATTGGTAAATAGTGATACCTTGACTTCCTTGATCTCCTTTTGTTGGCTAATTGATTTGGATAGAACTTTAAGTACTATATTGAATAGCTATGGGAATAGTGGGCATCCTTGTCTTGTCCTTGATTTTAGTGGGATTGCTTCAAGTTTCTCCCCAATAAATTTGATATTTGCTGTTGTTTGCTGTATATTGCTTTTATTATGTTTACATATGGGGCTTGAATTTCTGTTCTCTACAATACTTTTAACATGAGGTGGTGTTGGATTTTGTCAAGTGCTTTTTCAGAATCTAATGAGATGATCATGTGATTTTATTTCCTTAAGTTTGCAGGATATTGTAGCCTGGGCTGGCATTTCTGGACTCTTAGGGTCTGTATGACCTCTATCTGGGATCTTCTGGTTTTGAGAGTCTCTACTGAGAAGTCTGGTATAATTTTGATAGGTCTACTTTTATATGCTACTTGGCATTTTCCCTTACTGCTTTTAATATTCTTCCTTTGTTCTGTGCATTTAGTGTTTTGATTATTATGTGATGGTGATATTTTCTTTCTTGACCAATCTAATTGACATTCTGTAGACTTTTTGTACCATCTCTTTCTTCAGGGAAATTGAAGGTGTTTTCTGGCCCTTTGAATTGAGAATCTTCATTCTCTTCTATTTATTCTTATATTTTGTCATTTCATTGTGTCTTGAGTTTCCTTGATGCTTAGTGTTAGGAGCATTTAATGCTTTGCATTTTCTTTGACCATTGTGTCAATATCTTCTATGGCATTATCTATGCCTAAGATTTTCTCTCTTTATTTTTTGTTTTTTGAGACAGGGTTTCTCTATGTAGCCCTGGCTGTCCTGGAACTCACTCTGTAGACCAGGCTGGCCTCTAACTCAGAAATCTGCCTGCCTCTGCCTCCCAAGTGCTGGGATTAAAGGCCTGCAACACCACGTCCGGCAAGATTCTCTCTTCTATCTTTTGTATTCTGTTGCATCTGTAGCTCCTGATCTTTTTCCTACATTTTTCATCTCTAGTGTTGCCTCTATTTGTGATTTTGTTCTTGACTCTACATCCATTTTTTGGTCTTGGATTGTGTTGTTTAATCATTTACCGGTTTGATTGTCTTTTCCTATTCTTTAAGAGATTTATTTGTTTCCTCTTTAAGGGCTTTTATTTTATTCCTGGGCTTTCCTGTATTTCTTTAAGTGAGTTGTTTCTATCATCCTGAAAGGCTTCTATTATCTTCAGGATATAGGATTTTTACATCAGCATCATCCTTTTCAGGTGTGTTAAATTATCCAAGATTTGTTGTGGGTTCTGATGGTGCCAAAATGCATTAGCTTCTGTTCTTTATGTTCTTGAGCTTACCTCTGTCATTTCTGGACCCTGCCTTCTCGAAGACAAGTAGAGCTCTGTGGTTTAGGTTAGTGCAGGGCTCCTGGAAGGTAGGCAATACTGTCTCTAGTTGGGGTCTGGGGGCTCCTATGTCTCTGGTTAGGGCAGATCATCTGGGAGATGGGCAGGCAGTGGGATTGGGTGAAGAATCAGATACACAGATGTGCCTCCTGAGAACATGCACACCTGAAAGGAGATGGGTTTCATGCAGAGAGGAGTGATCTCTCATCTGCTAGACTACATGAGGATCCCAGTAGGACAGTTATTTGGGCGGGGGTCTCACCAGGATCCCGGATTACAACAGATCTCTTGGGAGACCTGCAGACCGTAGGATGTGGGTATGCTAATGTGCACTGGTAGAAGTGCAGACTGGAAGAGAGGTGCCGTGACCTTTTAATAAAGTCTGTGTTGTGACGACCCCAACCATACAATTATTTTGCTGCTATATCATATATGTACTTTGCTAGTGTTATGAATGGTAATGAGAATACCTTATATTCAGGATAGCTGATACATGACTCTGAAGTGTCACAACCTACAGACTAAGAATCACTGCACTAAAAGGATAGATTATACTTGTATGATAGTAAAGATACTACCCTGAAAATGGGATTTAGAAATGAGTATGACAATTTCCTTTACTTCTAAGTGCTTACACCTAATTATCAAAACAATAGTGTAATCATAAGAAATTGAAAATAATGTATAATGACTTTCATATTATAATATATTTACCTTTGATTAAGTTAGGTGGTGCTTCACTAATTTCAACAAAAAAGACATTACTTCAAGATGGAGTGGATACAAAGGGTAGAAGATATCAAATATCCCCTGAAATTTAAACAAGACTTGTTTTGTTGGACAATGGAGGACATTCTAGAACTGTAAAATTGATGGAAGAAAATATTTGGCATAAGAAATACATGAAGTATTTCAGGCAACAGTTGAACAATATAACAGTGAAAACTCTGAGAAGGGACTTAGGTGATAAAGTCAAGAGTTCAAGTATGATATATTATAAGAGATGGATTTTCACACCTGAGAAAAGCAAAAATGTATCAATAGACATATTTGGTAGTGCAAGCGTAAGAAAGAAATTTTTAAAAAATTTGATCCTTAGTCCATGATCATTACTGTTCTGGGTCTGCTTAGAAGCTCATAGATAGTGGTTACCAATCAGGTTTGCTTAGTAAGATTTAACATTGTAATGTTTCCAGTTTTCCAGATTTTGCTCAATATTACATTATTAGCTGGGCTGTCACTGAAATGAATAAAACCTTTAGTATATGTAATGCAAAAGCTTTAACCATACCCTATTCTAAACAGAGATGTGTATGGAGAGAAAAATAAAACGGATGTCAAATGGTGGGTAGTATTCAATTTTAGAGACATTTTGCCAAAAACATAAAGTTATAAAGTTACTAGAAAAGTACATACCATTGTCTCTACCTCAAACTTGAAAATAATTCCTGCATACCTAACATAATCATATACAAAGTTTTTTTTAATTTTTATTTTCTATATTCTTTGTTTATATTCCAAAGGCTTTCCCCTTTCCCAGTCCCCCCCACCATACGTCCCATAAGTCCTCTCCCCCTCAACTATTCCCCAATCATCCCTCACCCCATGATTTCTCTGTTCTGGTTCTACAAAACTGGATCCAATCTTTTCAGGCCCAGGGTCCTCTCCTTTCTTCTTCTTGGGAATCATTTGACTTGTTAATTGTGCCTTGAGTATTTAGGGCTTCTGGGCTCATTAATATCCACTTATCAGTGATTGCATTTCATGTGTATTCTTTTGTGATTGGGTTAACTCACTTAGGATGATATTTTCCAGATCTAACCATTTACCTACAAATTGCATGAATACATTATTTTTAATTGCTCAGTAGTACTCCATTGTATAAATATACCACATTTTCTGTTTCCATTCCTCCTTTGAGGGATACAAAGTTTTTTACTATAACAAAATTTTTGTAATCTGGTGAGCATGAGTTTATGCTAATAGAATCCTTAGTAGCCTGTCAAAAATTACATTTTGATGGTGGTAAATTTATAAAGGACAAAACATTGTGGAAAAATTTTATATTGTAGCTGGCTCTATCTTTAAGACTTCCTTTTGCATATTACTATAACAAAATTTAGCAACTCTTTCATTTTCCATCCATATTTGTATATCTGCTTTCCTTAAACTGATTTAAAAGAACAATTTTTAGGAAATCTCCAATTTGCCTCATATCTTAACTTGAATAATCTTTTCCTAAATAATAATAACTGATTTTCCTATTGATTTCTTTACTTATGCTCATTCTGTTTGTATGCCAAGCCTACCTCAACAATCATGCATGATCAAAATTGATATCCTTAATCTCTTGGCTCTATGACCATGTTTTTCAACCACATAGGTATGTTTCTTTTTTTCAAATGAACTATGAAACAGCTGATAACTAGGATATTTATTTACTGGAAAAACAGCACACCCGGCATGTTTGAAAGAAATTCCTTGTTCTTTAAACTCAAAATTAATCAAAAATATTAATGTAAGTGCCAGGAAAATATGGTCCTCATATTATTGCAGTGACTGTAGTTATGGCAATGAAAGAAGGCTTAGCTGAACTCAAACTATGGCACATTATCAAACATACCACGACTAACAGCAGATCAAAAGAGAACCAAAGCAATCTGCTTTGTAAAACTGGTTTATACTGATATAGAGAACAGAGTTTGTCACAACATCAATAGAGTTAGTGGATAATGAATTATACTTTACTTTTTGTGTTCTTTTCCTAAAAATTTACTTCTAGAAATTCATTCCAAATCAGGGAGCAACATTAATTTGATTCTGAAACAATAAATCACTAGATGAAATGTCATTAAAAGACTTAATGTGTACTATTAGTTTTCTTCATCGATTTACAATGCTATTGAAATTTCAAGTAATTAGGAAGCAGTGTGCGTAGATAGTGAAATCCCATTAGTAGATACAGGGGCAGTAATTTCCATTTTATTTGATTGAAGAAACTGGATGGAGTTGCTTTCAGTTGTCTAATTCATCATACTTGTGAAGGGCTGTATTACATGAATATTTTCCTTCTGGGTTATAAGAAGAAAAGTACAATCATTGTTAGGTATTTATTTCTAAATTCGTTCTTGATTCCTTTTTGCACATCCTTTGGAAATTATTATAGTCATATGGCATTCTGCTTGCATTTTCACCTGGGATGGCTGTCCTTGAAAGCCATTATTAAAAAGCTTTTATTATCTCTTTGCTGCCTTTCTTTCTAACTTCAACTACCACTACTTCCTGGTCTAACTATCTGCCTTTTTAAATAAACCAAAGAACAGCTCTTGCTCACTGCCTGCCATTGTTTATTTAAGTTTGACATGGGCTTTGTGTTTCGGTTTTCTCATGCGTATTTGAAAAAACAAATTCCAACCCAAATCCTTTAATAAGATATTATCCTTTTCTCTTCTGCTAGGGAACTATTTAGAATTTCCCTTTCTTCTTTATATTTGCTCCATTCATTACATATTTATTTGCTTACTTACATTTATTTATTATTTATTATTATTTATTAATTTATTCTTATATTATGAACTGCTGACATGTAATAATGTCTCACATGATTCCACAGGATGAAGATCCCTTTCCTCAAATAAATCCAAATATTAATGGAACATTTGAGTTTGTCAAGTGAACATTTTCTTATTTATTCATAGAAGTTATCGAGAATGATTTTCAAAGTATCTCTTGGTAGTGGTAGCTCTTACATGTAACCCCAGCACTTGCAGAAAGAGACAGGAACATCACCATAATTTTGAAGCCACACTGGCGTGCCAAGAAAGCATAACAACAGTTAAGACTAGATAATGAGACCAAACTGCATCAATAAGCCAACAAACATAAAGAATAATAAAGAAATGTAAATAAACTATTATGCTTCAATATTATTTTCTTAAATATTAGATGAACAATTATCCAAGTGCCTCAATTGTTGTTTTGGCATAGTGTTTTCTGTAACCATAGTTAAATATGTAAAATAAAGAGATTGTCCAATCACCTTCAACAATCTCTTAGTTGTGTGAGTAATAAAAATACCCATCTATTTACTGATGATCGTGATAGAAAGTAGTGAGTTTATGGTAGCAGAAGCATCATAATTGGAAAGAGTGATTCATTAGCATCTGTCATCTAATCATTGCAGGTTAATTACAGTGAGTCTTTCAGTTACTTATACAATAATGTGGGCCTGCATTTCACCTTAACACAGGGGTATGGGTCACCGCCTCACTGATGGGGTGCAGGGCTCTTAGGACTCTGACGCACTGCTCAGGCAAGAAGAAGTACAGCCCATGTTTCTTTGGGTAATAAATGGCAGGGTAAGGGCCAAGAGTATGGAGGGGTCTTCTGCAGAATACTTAGGTATAGCTCTGTACAGCAAAGTCATCCCCCCTGTGGTAGTCCTTGATGAAAGAGACAGCTTTTGCTTGTTCAGACTGTTATTTCATAGTCTGTGAGGGTGCATAGGACTTATTCAGGGGGGAACCATTGCCCAGGAAAGGCGGCTCATTAGCTAGACACTCAGAATCTATCTAGATATCTCATTAGAATAGAGAATTCTGAGTTTCTATGCTATGTTGCAAGCTGTTGTGTTCACATGCTCCAGGACTGTAACCTGGTTGGGAGGTGATTTAAATGCCTACTATTCTGTTATGAGATTTTTCTGGCTTTTTTTTTTAAATCTGCTTCACCATACTAGTTCTTCTGTTTGATGGCAGGGTTCCACTTGCCTCACACAATATTATTTTATGTAACTTACAGATGGGACCTGTAGTAACACTCTGAATTAAGGTTGCTTTGGTTTACTAATACAGCTTCTTGCTTTGTTTTCCTTTGGTAGATATTTGATCCGACCAGATCCATTGTCCTACCTTCCAAACAGTGAACCCAGTAGGAAAAACAGTATCTGCAATGCCACTGTTCAAGATTCTCGGGAGGAAACTCAACTCTGATGAAAAGAAAATAAGAGACATTATATACCTTAAAGGGATCTTGCTTAAAATCATTACAATGTTGCAGATAGTCCTAAGAGCCTGACTGGAATGTATTCAATTTCTCATATTACTTCTATTTAAAAATAAAATCTATTCTCTTAGAAGTACAGATCATTTTGAACCTTAATGTGACATTTGTTGACATTTTCCTGGTTAATATTTAAATTTCATTGGAGGAGATTCTCAAAGTGTTTATAAAATACAGAAGCTAAAATTGGATATTTACTTGTTTAAGAATAACCACAACTATTAGCAGTCAATTTTAAAACATTAAGGATTGTATAAAACTTTAAAATTCCACCTATATTAAGTACATCACAAGAACACAGAAGACTAATTTTCTTTTTATAATTAAATATGTCATTTTATTGTTTAAAATTACTGTTTCTAAAATTGAGCCCATTAAGAATTAATGCTTATCTCTATATAGAGATTAATCACTGACTTACATGGCTGACTTTTGTCTAGGCATCATAGTTTGCTTCAGAATAAATATTTAGTGTCATGTTTGTCTTTCCATATTATTGTATTTATTTTAGAATCTGAGATATCCATAGCATGATTAATTTTACAGAAGAAACTAAAACACAAAGGAATATTAAGCTCCTGAACTTTTTTGGTAACTTTATATCAAATGCACATTTTATGCTAAGAAAAGTGTACTTAAGAGGAAATATTTTGTTCTCCTAAAAATGCCTACCATAGGGAAAACAACACATATCTTTACAGCTTATTTGAATGTGAGAATTGGAATATTACCTGTATATATCAGATGAACAGTAATGACTTCTATTACTGTTGGCTTTAAAATCTTTCATTTAGGTATATAGTAAAATTCACTAGGAAAATGATTTAAAGTTGAAAGAAGGATATTAATATGTTTTATGGACCAACCACAAGGACACTTTAAAACCTTAAGCATTCTCTAAATGTATTTGATATTAAATACTCATTATCAAAGTTTAATTTATTATAAAATTAATAAAATATATCTGTACTTAGCATTGTAAGGAAAAACATCATTACCATATATATTTATTATATTTGAAATTTGATATGAAGTATTCAGAATTTGACAGATAAATTTAATATAACCTATTGGAACACTAATACTTCAAGCTTTATTCCCTATTTTTGACTTCATAAACATGCTAAAATTCATAAGAGAATAAATATATACACAGTTTACCAGGTCACATCAAATGTTCTGATTGGAGATATATTAGTACTTTTAGAAAAACTAAAATTCTGATTTTTATCTATTTCTTTACTCATGAAGTTGACATGGAGTTACAATGCAACCTAAAATTTTTCATGTAAGAAATAGAATATTTTGTCCTTTAATATCATAATGAAGCAAATCATTGAAAAGGAAAATAAATTGTTTTAAAAAGGAATCTTAATGGCCTTCCCATAATTATAGAGAGAAACAGAAAGCTAAAGTATAAAATAAAATCTTCAGGCAATGTTAAAATTTGACCAGAGAATATATAATGTATTTTTTATTAGCAGTTGTCATTACCCATAATTGCAAATAAGAAAAACATGAAGAATTATTTCAAAACAGAGAGATGCTCTCTAGTCTTCAGAAAAGCATGGTACAACAAGTTGCTTAAAATTTGAGAGTGAAAGCATGCCATGAAAGTCATGACTGTACGAGAATATGTGTGTATGTTACAAACAGGAAATGCATTTAAAAATATATGACATGATGCTAAAATTGAAAGCAGAATTGAATTAATGTATTCAATAGGTAAAATATTGAATATATATTGATATCAGAAGTCAAGTAGGATATTTCTTTAGATTGATACTTTTTTATTCCATTATAGTTGTTTTAGGAATAAATGTCAGATTTTAAAAGTCTTCTATTTCCCAATGATCTCTGAAGTTTAGTATTTTTGCATTATGAAAGTTGCAAAGACTGGGATTTTAAGCTAGGATATGATTATATTTCCTATAAAACTAAAACTTTTGTTTCATAAATTTTAAAATAATTATTTTTGATTATGAATATTAGTCCAAATTTAATATTTGACAGAATTCATATTGCTTGCTATAACAAGGATAGTTTTTAGTCTTTTCAGTTATTTAAAGAATAAAGGATGTTTATTAATGACATTTAACAAATTGTTGCCTTTTTAAAATTATTATACTTGCACATGAAGATAAAACATGAAGTAATTGTGCTGGTAGCCTTTTTGGAATTTGTTTGGTAAATTGTCTATGTACCATTTTGCTACCAGTTTCATTGAATTGCTTTAAAAATAAATAAATAATAAACTTATTTCTGATGATGAAAATTCCTTGTTTTTTTTAATAGCAGAAATTTGGACAAATTCTGTTTTGAAGCTGTAAAAGTATTTTGTCGTTTTTATATCTCAAACCCCAATTAAATGTCAAAGTTATTCATTTGAGAGGCAAATTAAAATACTTTTTAACACTGCAGCCTGTGGATAAATACTGCAGGAAAGCAGAAGGGAAACAAGGGGTAGAGAGAAGAGAGGTGCACAAAAGGAAGGGAACTGTGAAGAGGGTATGGAGAGGAAAAACATAAGTGTCAAAATAAAAACATATTTTATAAAAGAGTGTGTCAGGTCCCATGATGCTTAAGTATCAACTTCAGAAAAACTCAGCACTTAGGTGAAAATTAAAATGGTTCTAGACATTGAATAGTCTTTTCTTTCAGGCAAACAGCAGACACCACTCTCCCTGTTTCTGTTGCTATACCACTTGGAAGAACCCTGTGGTGTATTTGATGAGAACACAGATTTAGCCATGGGGATACAAGCAGAGAACAGAACCATGGGAAAGTGAGCCATTGACACTCCTGAGATTTATTTTGCCTCCCATAATCTTAATCATGATATTGAGAAACGTAATGGATATAGACAGTCCCTGGGAAAACATGTTCTGACTTCTTTAAGGACTAGCTCCTGAAGCAAAGTGACACTGGGTATCCAGACTGCTCAGGCAGCTTTTGTTTTTGCAAGATGGTGTATACTTAGGACAAGGGATTTTGTAATATACAGAGGTTGGCACACAGTGGTTCAAAGAAGCTGTCCTGGTGAGGTGAGTCTTGGGGAAATGAGTTGCAGATGAAGTATACCTCAGAAAAACTTTCCCTAGAACCTTGGAGCAGAATTCTAGGGAGTACACCTACAATAGCAAAGTTGTGAGTGCTTTCTTTTGTCTGAGATCCCACAGTGCTGCCTTCAAGTGAACCTGGTACTAGTTTGAAGGCTTTTCCCCCAGAAACCTTTCTCTTGACCCTGAAACTGTGGATACTGTTTATATTGTACTTCACAGTTTTCATATTCTCTATGCTAACCAATCTGTTATTACTCCAGGGTCCCCTTAAGAGTTAATTCTTCCCAACTAACATTTTCCCATGGTCCTGAGAGATTTCTTGATCATCACAACAATGGGAGCCTAGGGGATAAAAACTATTTTAGATCAAAGGAGATTAATTTACAATACTGATATCATGCTTCAAAACTTGGACTTAGGGATCCAACAGAATGCAAACAGAAGCAGTTTTATCACTATTATTTGCTCAAATGCCAACCTGAATTACTAACTATAAAGTGATGGTCACTGAAGCATAATAGAAAACAACAGTATAGCAGAAATAGGCAGCCTAGAAAATATTTGTGCTTACAAATCTAAGAGGAGAACGAGGGGGAAAATACAGAGCTCTCAAGCTACACATAAAGCTAGTCACATCAGAGCACAGAAAGACTGAACATGAACATGGAATGGGACAGAGTCACAGTTCTGTTTAGAGTTGTACATAGGCCATGAAAAACAATGCATAGAATTGACCATAAAGGACTTCAGAACCAAGATCATCACTTCGGAGAGAAGTATAAATTTACATAAGGATGTCTTCTTTTAAAATGCCAGTAAAGTCAATACAGTACCTTGTTTGGAGCCTTGGTGTTCAATTGCTTGGTAGGAACACTTTGTTCAGAGTTTGATATTCCTGCTAAGGACTCTAAAGCTGCTCGTATTGATGCTTTGTACTATTACATCAGAACAAATATTCTCTAATTGTGTCAATCGCAACAGAAAATTGCCAAGTAGTATGTGGACTAAAGATAAATATTTTAGGCAATTGCATTTATTTATTTTTTATTGGATATATTCTTTATTTATATTTCATTTCCCTTTTCCTGACTTCCTGCCCCCCAAAGGTCTCATATGCCCTTTTCCCTCCTCCTGTTCCCCCATCTTTCCCTTCCCAATTCCCTGTTCTGGTATTTCCCTACACTGATGCATTGGCCTTTCCAGATCCAGGGTCTACTCCTTCCTTTTTCTCGGACATCATTTGGTATGTGGATTGTGTCTTGGGTGTTCCAAGATTCTAGGCTAATATCCACTTATCAGTGAGTGCATACCATGGGTATTATTTTATGAGTGGGTTACCTCACTTAGGATGATGTTCTCCAGCTCCATCAATTTCTCTAAGAATTTCATGAATTCATTGTTTCTAATGGCTGAATAGTACTCCACTGTGTATATATACCACATTTTTTGTATCCATTCCTCCATTGAGAGACATCTGGGTTCTTTCCAGCTTCTGGCTATTATAAATAAGGCTGCTATGAACATAATGGAGCATGTATCCCTATTACATGCTGGGGAATGTTCTGGGTATATGCCCAGGAGTGGTATGGCAGGGTCCTCCAGAAGTGTCCAGTTTTCTGAGGAAATGCCAGACTGATTTCCAGAGTGGTTGTACCAGCTTGCAATCCCACCAGCAGTGGAGGAGTATTCCTCTTCCTCCACATCCTCGCCAACACCTGCTGTTTCCTGAGTTTTTAATCTTAGCCATTCTGACTGATGTGAGGTGAAATCTCAGGGTTGTTTTGATTTGCATTTCCCTAATGACTAATATTGAACATTTCTTAAGGTGTTTATCAGCCATCCGAAGTTTTTCAGGTGAAAAGTTTTTGTTTAGCTCTGTACCCCATTTTTTGATAGGGTTATTTGGTTTTCTGGGGTGTAACTTCTTGAGTTCTTTGTATATATTGGCTATTAGCCCTCTGTCGGATGTGGGGTTGGTGAAAATCTTTTCCCATTTTGTTGGTTGCAGATTTGTCCTTTTGACAGTGTCTTTTGCCTTTCAGAAACATTATAATTTTATGAGGTCCCATTTGTCAATTCTTGATCTTAGAGCATAAGCTATTGGTGTTCTGTTCAGGAACTTTCCCCCTGAGCCAATGTCCTCAAGGGTCTTCCACAGTTTCTTTTCTATTAGTTTCAGTGTGTCTGGTTTTATGTAGAGGTCCTTGATCCATTTGGAGTTGACAGGAAGGTGGATCAATGGAATAGGATTGAAGACCCAGAATTGAACCCACACATCTATGGCCACTTGATCTTCGACAAAGGAGCTGAAAACATCCAGTGGAAAAAAGATAACCCTTTCAACAAATGGTGCTGGCTCAACTGGAGGTCAGCCTGCAGAAGAATGAGAATTGATCCACTCTTATCTCCTTGTGTATTTATTTTTTAAGTCTTTCTTATGTTGAAAAGCTGTCATGTAAGACATAATCTAATTATTTTTTGTTTGTCCTCATTCTTACAGAATCTGAAACAGTTTTGCTGTGTGTTAATGGCTTTGTAAATAAAATAGAACTTTGCTCCTTTTTTTCTGTGCACTTAAAGCAATACCATAGTCTACATATTTATTGGACTTAATTTTCCTTATTATTGCAGTTAAATCTATATAAAATAAAATATAATAAAATTGTGGATTTGGAAAGTACTTTCTATGTAAGTTGATGTTATTTTTGTAATGAACAATAAATCTTTAATTGAAAACTGTTGCTCCTATTTAAATGAAGCATTATTGTCCTGATGCTGTCAAGGGGTATAGTGACACTTTCTTTCCTTTGCCTATGAAAAAGTTAAAACTTAAGAAAAATCATGGAGAATCTGGACAGAGCCATCATATACCTGAGAAATCAGAACCCTATGGGGCTCTTAATTTCAGTAAAAGAAGAACCTAAGGACACTCACTAGTAGATGTTCAAGGACAAAGAATAAACTCAAAGGGAAGTTTGAGGATCATTGCTTGTAGTAAAAAGGGGTGGGGGTGCAAGCAAGACCTGCCCTATTAGATTGAATTTTAAGGAAGGAGGCATAAGGGTAGCTCCCACAGGTATATGCTATTCTTTCCAGTCCAAAGACACCGTAGTTACTTTTGCTAAACTGAGCTCTGAACAGTAAATCATGCACAAAAGGCCATTCTCTGGTAAAGTCATTGTACAATAGTTATGACTTCAAACTCGAACCATTGAAAATCAGGCGAGCAGACAGGACAAATTCAGCAAGTAGACTAGGACCTGCTAAATTATTTTCTGATTTATGAGTCATTCATACTGTGGATGACTGAACACTCAGTGCTATTTGTATTTTTCTATTTTTCTAGGTTAAGTCTTCTACTTCTGTCACTTTGAGAATACTAAAGAAAGAGTGGCCAGTTTTATATGGGTAAAGTTATGGTCAGCCTAAGAAACGCATAACTAATGCTTTGAAAACTAAATGGACCTGTGGTGAAAGTCTGTGTTATATTCTTATCCAACTGAATTTTATTTTATTAGTAGAAATATAATTATGTATTTTAAGAATGACAATCTATAAATTACTTAATATTAAGTAACTCTCCAAAAGAAATATATAGTTCTGCACAAAGCCACAAAAAGATGTACTTTGTTGTGTCAAAAACAAGGAGCTAACATTAATATGTTGCAAGCGAAAGAAAAAATAAAACAAAGCAAAACAAAACCAAACCGCTATTTTATGGTTAGACCAAACTTCTAGTCTCTTACAAGTAGAAGAATCAGCCAATATTAAATTCAGGGGAGCTTTTATTATGATCACTGCATAATTAGATATTGTGAATTTATAATCTGACAGTTCCTGGAACATACCATGAAATATTTTATGGTCAGCCAATTCTCAGAACATACCAGGAAACAATGGTAACAGTCTACTATATGTACATCACAAGCATATGAAGAAAGAACAAATCAAAAATACAAGTTGACCTTTAGCTTAGGACATAATTAGAGAAAAACACCATAGGGCAAAATACAGAAATAAATCAAATTTTAGCATTATGTTTAACTAGGTAAAGGAAGAAAGAATGGGGTCAGCTGCCCCTTAACTCTGTGGTGTGTGTGTGTGTGTGTGTGTGTGTGTGTGTGTGTGTGTTTGTGTACCACAACAAAATATTTTGTCTACTAACAACAGACATGATGAACTTAAAAACAAGTATTTTGAAATTTACAGTTGCAGATATATGCTCAGTGCATTACTAATATTCAGAGGGTCCAAGAAAGATTGAGTTCATCCTAATACAAAATTTGCCTGTTTATTTTTTGTCAGCTTAGGAACCATCAATATTATTTATTAGCATATAGTCATTGTATCTAATAACAGATTATATATTAATGACATTTTATGCTTGTATGTCATATACTTTGATTATATTCTCCCATACTACCTATTGTGTGCCAGACATGCATGTGATGCACATAAATATATGAAGACAAAACACATATAAAATAAAGTGAACCTTTTCTCCCTCTCTAAATATATATATATTTTTGTAATCAAAAATATGTTTTGTGTATATATATGTATACATGTTCATATAGTCATATTCACTATAATAATGTAAATATAAAAATTGGAATTATAAGAATTATTAATTGCTTTAATATGATGTCCAAATTTCACTTAAATAAAGTGTAAGAAAAATAGTAACTACTTGACAAAATTCTACAGTTTCAAAATTCTAGTCCTTAGTTTGATACAAATGACAGATTTTAAAAGGAAATACCTCATGCGAATATTTTAATGGATTGACTTTTAAATTTCTGGCAAAGAACAATCTGTGAAATGACTGACATTCAGAGAGAAAAAACATGTTACTAGGAATAATAAAGTGGATGTGACTGCCTCGTTGCTGCTAGCTAAAGGAGGGAAGCTCTATTTTGAAGTTCAAACATCTTCCAAATTGGTGAGAACAAGTCTCATTTGTCTCTTGAGACAAATCGAGGTTTATCTTTGCACTAGGCAACAATTTGCTGTTACAAAGAAAGGAAAATTGTTTTATTTATCTTTTCAAGTCATCTTGTAAGGACCTTAAAAGAATCATATATCTATAGTTTTATATAAAATTCATTCATATCAACCTTAAATTCTCAGAATACATAACTACTCATCAGCAATTCTTATCTTAATAAATCACATGAGGAAGCTGAGGGCAAAGAAGGCTATAAGAAATCAATCATCACCAGTCCTGCCTCGGTGAGAGTCATGTCATCCAGGGTTGCCGTTGCTCTTGCTCCCTTGACCATGAAATGTCCCTAATCTAATCAATAACAGGGTGCCCTTCTGAAGTTTTCTAAGGGTGTTAGTTATGATTGACAGTTACAACTCTAAGTTCTTTCTGAGGGCGATGATTAAAATCTAATAGGCTCCAGCAGCTATGCCTGAAAGAGATTAACCATATTAATATTGTGAATGCCAGAGATATTGTCCAGTGAGGGACTAGAAGCACCCTTAAATTTTTTATGTAATTCTTAGATTTAGATGGATGTTAGGGCAGCAAGCAGAGCAGAACTCCATAATAACATGAAGTCATCAGGACACATCATCCTCAGGCTGTACCACACTGAGACCCACCGATGTGGCTGTGGTAACCTGTGAGTGCATTTGATGGATGTGGTCTAAAGCTGTTTGTTGTTCCTCCTATATGGCACTGGGCAGATACCAACAAGATTTGCTCACAACATAATTATTTGAGCTTTTCAACATTAAAACCGTTAGGATCCTCTGATATTTGTCCATTTCTCTAACAATTTGCTTGCTTCTTTATATAAAATGACCACAAAAGCGATTACTAAGTCCATATAACCTTGATTTGACTTAGCCAAGTAATTTAACATTCTTTTGCATCACAGACAGAAGGTAATTTTCATCTGAAATCTGAAATCAATTGTTCCTTCTAATTCATCCAATATCATCGTAGCATAAACCAAAAGACATGGATGATGATCAAAAGTTAGTAAATTGATTTGTGCATATTAGGTTGACCTGATCTCCAGATGCTCTGATTTGCATGGATTTGTTTCACAGTTGCAGCACCTTGACTGTCAATTCCTGACAAAACAGTAGAATAATTTGGCTAGTCAGAAAGCTTGTAGATCACTAAGCAGCACAGCAACTTCTGATGCTGTGATGAGGCATGAATTGCTCTCTCAGTCCAAAATGGTGAAGCTCTGCCTGGGTTCAATTTTTTGCTAACCACATTGGATTGGGTAGCTTCTCTATGTGGCAGCCTGCTTTAGTGTACACAGTAAGTATTGATTTCATTATTGGAGCTATGGTTCAGTCCAGCCAGTAGGTGTGTACATGAGTGCAATGGGTGTATCGTGGTGAATGAACTGGTCCTCCAAGAGTGTTGACGGTTGTCATGGATATATGGCTTATTTGTTTAACAATGTATGTATTTTATGCATGCTCCTACTTTGAGGAATTTTGTCTCTGCCCAGGTTAATGATTCCATGATAATTAGAGACACCACTAGTTCAGGAGGCAAGGACGTGTCTAATGCATCAGCAAAGGGATAGAATGCTGTTACCTTCTTGACAACCCTCAAGGCTATAGGAAAGAGCTCTGAAAAAATGATTTCAAAGTTACATACAATTTTTCAACTCTGCAAAATATAAGCATGCAATATGAATTATATAAAGAGCTTCACAGATCTAAAGGAATAGAGCCAGCTTCACTATTCCAGTTTATCTGAAAGATAGTAAGGAAGGAGATAAAAAGATTTAAGAAGTAGTGATGGCAGGGCAAGATCTAACCCAAGTTTTTTTTTTTTTTGTTATGCTTGCAAAGGCTGGCAGATTCCTGAGTTCAAGGTTAGCCTGTGACAAAAGGAGTTTAGTTCTAGACCCAAGTTTGGCAGGAATTGTAATTTCAGGGCAGGGTCAGGTATGTGCTTGTGCTTGCTGTCTCTTTTTAAAAATCAAGGGGCTGGCCTCATGGTATCCTGATTCATGGTATAATCAAAAGGGAACCTGTTGTAATGACTGGATTTAGAAGCAAATAAAGACTGGACTTTTGATCTGCAAGAGAAGAGCAACTACCCAAAGAGATTTTAGAATACAAGAAAGCTGTCTCAAGCAGAACATAGAAATAATACAATCTGGAAAGCCCTCTTGAGGCTACCAGATTGGACCCACAACTTGATTTTGAGTCCTTTGTTTCACTACTCCCAGATACCCCTTTTCTCGGGAACCCCTCTTTAAACACACATTGGTCCTTCCAGATTGCTAGAGTTACTTTGAGGCCAAGCAGAGAAATTCAATCAGAAGAGGGAAAGAGGGAGGGAGAAGGAGAGGGGAGGGGAAGGAGAGGGAGAAGGGGGGAGAGAGTGTAGAGACAGAGAGACAGAGAAACAGAAAGAGAGAGAAACAGAGAGACAGAGAAACAGAGAGACAGAGAGAGATGCCAGTCTGAATTAGTCAATAAGGAGAGGAGTTTGAGCCAGCTAGAGAGAGAAAGTTCAGAATGAGCTAGAAAAAGTGAGCTTATTCAGTAGTAAGTTTCAGAGGCTTAAAATATTCTAGGTAGGCCTAGATTAGATTGTACTGTATCGAGGAGTTTCCTGAACTGGGCCTAGGATAGCAGACCAAAGCAGTAAGCTTTGGAAATGACAACATCAAGTGAATAAAGGTTGCTATTACAATCTTCACCTTGCCTTTCTGTTACTGCTTTTTAAGTGTTTGATTTTCAGTAATTTCTTATATCATCTGAAGGAAGACAATATTCCTTACAGCATAAATTTACTTGGTTACATGACTAAAATCAAGATAACAATAATGGATTGAGATTTTCTATCTTTTCTAGTTCCTATGAAAAATTGTTCTGACAAAAGTCATTAAGGGGGAAAAGTGGTTTTTATTTTAGCTCACAGTTCTAGATTACACTCAACTATTGCAGGAAAGTCACAGTCATAAGGTCTTGCAAAAGTTGTTCATCTTGCATTGATAATCAGTAACAGAGAGCACTAAAGGTTTGGAGTCTTGGGCTTGGCTGAATCAGCACTCATATACGTCAGGACCTCCTGCCTTAAAGTGCTGCAACCTACAGAGAGTGGGTTAGTTATCTTATTTTTCCTTGGTTTTTCTTCAAGTAATGCAGATTTGTGCAGACAGTGTCTTTTGCCTTACAGAAACTTTGTAATTTTATGAGGTCCCATTTGTCTATTCTTGCTCTTAGAACATAAGCAATTGGTGTTCTGTTCAGGAACTTTACCCCTGAACCAATGTCCCTCAATGGAGGAATGGATACAAAAAATGTGGTATATATACACAATGGAGTACTATTCAGCCATTAGAAACAATGAATTCATGAAATTCTTAGAGAAATGGATGGAGCTGGAGAATGTCATACTAAGTGAGGTAACCCAGTCTCAAAAGAATACCCATGGTATGCAGTCACTGATAAGTGGATATTAATGAGCCCAGAAGCTCTGAATAATTCAAGGCACAATTAGCAAATCAAAAGATTCCCAAGAAGAAGGAAGGAGAGGACCCTGGTCCTGAAAAGACTGGGTCCAGTTTTGTAGGAGAGTATCAGAACAGAGAAATGGGGGCTGATTGGGGAATGGGTGGAGGGAAGAGGACTTATGGGACATATGGGGGGTCACTGGGAAAGGAGAAAGCCATTGGAATGTAAACAAAGAACATAGAAAATAAAAAAAAAAGTATGGCAGAAATAAGATGTCATAAGGACTTGATAAAAAAAAAAGAACATTCCCCTTAAATAAAGAAATGGTAATTAGTGGTCATGATGTTGCCTGTTCACTTCCCTTCGGTTTTAAATTTGCTTGCTACACAGCTTATCTTCCTTTGATTATATATTGGTTTCATCACTAATGACAAATAATTGTCACTAGTGAGCAAATTATTTTCCTATGGTTTTCCTTGACAATATTTGGCTGCCTGCCTTTTTAAAATATGATATGACATTCTTTATTTCTCCCTTTTCCCCTTCACATATTATATTGTGATTGTAGTGTCTCTGTCTCTATTCCTCCCAGCTTCTCTCAACTAATGTCCCTCCAGACTCACTCCTTTTCTGTCTTTCATTAGAGAAGAATAAGATTCTAAGAGATAACAACCAGACATGACAAAATGAACTATAATGATGTAAAGCAAAACCATCATATTAAAGTTGGGATGGCATTCCAACAGGAGAAAAATAGTTCCCAAAACAAGCACAAGAAATCAGATACTTACTTGTTATCATACTTGAGGTCCCATAAAAATACTAGCTAAATGTTTGCTGGTGGTAGTGCAAACTTGTACAGACAATTTAGAAGTCAATTTTGCAATGTCTCAGAAAACTGAGAATTGATCTACCTCACAACACAAGTATACCACTTTCTGGGCATATAACCAAAGGGTGTGCCATCCTACAACAAGGAAATTTGCTCAGTTGTGTTCATAGTAGCTTTATTCATAACAACCAGAAACTAGAAGTAACTTACATGTCCCTAAATCAAAGAACTGATAAAGAATATGTGGTATATTTAAACAATGTAGTATTATTCAGCTGTTAAAATATTAGCATCACAAAATTTACAGGCAAATGGATTGAACTAAAAAAAGTAATTACTGAGCGAGGTAGGTGGACTTCATGATTCTCTGGGAAGGAGTATGGAGTAGCTATTATGAGTAGACTGGAGGCAGGCAGGGAAAGGAACAGGAAAGATCAGATAGAGGAAAGGTGGAGGGATACGGGAGAGTACTGGAAGAGATAACTTGAATTGGGGACTATTTTAGCTACAAGCTAGAAACCTAGTGCAATGAAAACTATGAATCTATGAGGTGAAATTAGCTAAAACTCATACTGTTGACAGATACAGAGCCTGACTGACCATCTCCTAGAACCAGGCAATACTTCCAGTATAAGGATAGTATCACTAACATAGCCACATAATCATCAACCTATAATTTGTCCTGCCTACAGTATGTCCTAGGGTAAAGGTGGCACAGAAATTGTGGGAGTAGCCAATCAATGATTGGTCTAACTTGAGACCTATGCCAAGAAAATGGATCGCACCTCTGACACTCCTGGAGGGCAAGCACCCAGATGTTGGGAAGCCCAGAGTCCATGAATACAAACAACATGACCAGAAATAAAAGTCAATAATTCATTCTGTTTTACTCATAATCAGGAGTCTATCATAATACCCAGAGTTAACTCACCTGGGCTCACTCAAAGGAGCTCACAGAAACTGAGCCAACAACCAGGAAGTTTCCATAAATCTGACCTAGGCCTTCAGGATATACAGTTGAGTAACTTAATGTTTTATGTGATACCTAATAGTGGGTAAAGGGACTTCCTCTGACTTGTTTGCCTGCTTTTGGGGCCCTTTCCCTCTTACTGAGGTGTCTTGTAAGTAAGGTAACTACTCTTATTTGATATGCCACATTTGGGTGATATCCCTGGGATTCACGACCTTTTCTGAAATAATAAATACAAAAAAAAATCAAAACAAAACAGTAAAGAAAAAGTATCTTATGCCATAGAATCCTGTTACATGTTATTAATCATTGAACTACTTATTGAAGTTCTCTCCATTATTGGCATTTTATTTGTGTGTGTTCATGTGTTCACGTATGGGTATTTGTTGTATGCACATATGTATTTGCTGGTGTTAAAACTTATGGGCACATGAATAGGCCAGAGTTCAGGGTTATGGTTAGTTTCATTACTCTCTGCCTTGTTCTCTTCCTGTTGAGTCTCTAAGTGAAGTTTTAGCTAGGCTCGTAGTCAGAAAGGCTCATCAGTCCTCTTCTTCTACTTCCCCATAGCACTGGGGAGTGCTAACCTCCTAACTGACCTTCTATCACAACCTACACTCTTAATGCTCTGGCATTTACCTAATGTCTCAAAAATGTTTCATACAAAGAAACCTTTTTATAAACAACTGTTACATTGTTGTCCACATTCAGGGGACATTTCGGAACCCGAAAATACTACCAAGGAGCTGATTCTGGTGCAATCACACTAGGGTTTTTATTCAAGCTTGAGCTTGGGCTCACCACCATCACTGATGCAGTAGGAATGGAGTGTGAAGCCCCAGTCCTCAACCAGACAAGGTTTTATAGAAAACAGAGAGCAAATGAGAGGATTTCCACCCTGGCAAGTTTCTAACTGAATGACTATTATGACATATGCTGCCCTCTAAGCTGACAGACGGGTGCTCTGTAGAATTACTTGCCTATCTGTGTAAATGTGGTATATGTTTGCATTGTATGGCCAAGTGTGTGTGTAGGTGCGGTGCATAGTCCAGAAGAGAATGCAGCAAGCTCCACCTCATCAGGTTGGAGTTACAGGGTCTCTGAGAAACTTGAGCTCCCAGTGTGCAGCAACAATGGAGCCAGCAAGCCCTCCTTGATCATTCTTTTCTATTCTGCTTCTTTCCTTCAGAATGAAGTTTTTACAGCTTTGGAATCTTTTGCTTTCCCATCATTTCTTTCTCACCTATACTTACTACTCTCTTCAAAACTATCCTTTTAGGTGTACATTTCTTTTGTTTGTATTTCTTTTTCTGTGTTCAATGTGCTTCTATTTCCCTTTCCTTTAGTTTCATATTTGCATAGTCGTTATTGTATTTATGTTTTTCTTGTTCAAATTTAAGGTGGATAAATTGGGTGATACTTTCTCTGTACTCTGATATAGTAGGTGCATTATTTATGTTATTTTCATTGAACACGTCAATGAGAAATATCACTAATCTTGAAGCATCAGAAGAGGGAGAGAAAAACTTTGGTTATTAAACCTTGGATCTTTCTCAATTTTTCTAAAATAAGAGTGCTTTTGTAGATTTACATCTACCCATTTTGCTTTACTAGCCCTAATCTTCTTTACTTGAGACTCAGGAGAAACTTTGGCCAGAAAAAAAACAAATATCAGTCATGACAAATGCCACATCAAAGAGGAAGAAAGCCACAGTCTGACTGGACACCTTGGCTGTTCGGAGGTCACTGGGGGCATTTTTGTAGCAATTTAGGTAATAATTTGATTGTAAGAGACTCATTGTCTCAGGATCAGAACAGTTGAATCCTGCAGTGTGTCTCTGATGCCTCCTTTACATTTCTTTTGCTGAACATTTGCTTCATCTCCAACAATTAGCTGCCAATGATGCTTGGAATTCCCTTGTACTCTGAAGTGCCACACATGCTATTTAGTGCTCCCATATTAGTTTTTTGGTTTTAGAAACTGGCTAGGGTTTTTTTTAAATGAATACAAATTGATTATGCTCATTTTGACTTATCCCTTCAGCAGTAGGTGAATAGCCAATGACTCTCTGCATAAATTCCAGTTAAGTATATCGGAGTAGTAATAATTATGTTTTCTATAATCATCAAGTTTGAAATATTAACCTTATACATTGTAAAACTTTTAACATTTCCCTTGTTTCATATATATATATATATATATATATATATATATATATGTATGTATATATGAAGAAGGCATGGAATCTCCTAGAAAGATGGTTATGGGTGGTTGTGGGCTACTGTATGATGTTAGAATCAGGTTATCTTCAAGACCAACAACTGCTCTGTCCTCTTTAGTCACCCAATACCATTTCTAAAATGCCAAGAATTTGTGTTTTTTTCTACCATAGTTATATTATGTAGTATGCATGGTAGTGCATTGTGGATAACACAATTAATGCTTTTTAATAAATAAAGGGATAATTATATGCTTTAATTGGCTACTAATATATGAACAGCCCTTCTATAAAAAGTTTCAATATCTGTTACTTATCACACTTAAATCTAAGATTATAGCAGTAATTAAAGCTAAAAATAAAAAGTAGAGGAAAGAAAAAACAAATTTGATTTGAAGAAGCAAATCTTGTGCAATGGGATATTGCTACCAGGATTATCAAAGGTCAGATGAAAAAGTACACAAAACCATAATAAAATATTTCTGGACTACTTCTAAGCTGAAATTTCATTTAAGCATCAGACATCATTGAAGTTCTGTCCAAAGCTAGCCAAGCTTTAAGATGTAATATTTAGTTTTGTCTGTACGTATGCTTTTTGTTTTGTTTTGCTTTGTTTTGTTTATGTTTTTTCTTTGTTTTCTGTAACTGAATGTTCAGAGAAAAATTTCCTCATAGAATCTGCTAAGTCAGATTCTGGATGAAAAAGAATCAGCTCAGGTCCCTACCTTGCCACAATTCTGTTATTCTTTTAGCATGATTTGATATTCTTTTAGTGCTGGAATATACACAAATTTATGTAGATTATATTAAGTCATTCATCATTTTCATTAAAAGTACAACTTGATGTGCACTCTCTCCACACTTCTATGCATTTAGAAGAGCTGAATAATGAACAGAAAAACATATTGTAACAATGGTAGAAGTTAGAACAGGCCCAATTAAAAACATTTTTCAGAGTACAAACAGCAGACACCATTGATCCATAATTTGTCTAAACTTATTATTTTTATATTCTCATTCTTTTTGCATTCTACAAATATTTGAAGAAATATATCTGTTGGAATCTTTGAAATTTAAGAAAATAATTTACTGTAAGAGTTATATGCATTTACTGTTTATAAACTTAGTCTAAATTCTTAAATTGAATATATAGAACATTTACAAATGAGTACTTATCTTGGGGTAGAATTTTAAAATAAGGAATGTTTTTGGACACTTGGGTGACTTAATGGGTGAGGATACTTGCAGATAAGCCTGATAAACTGAGTTAAATATCTGGATCCCACATGTTGGGAGGAGGAAATTCACTCCTAGAAGTTGTGCTGTGAAACTCACATGTATATATAATGTACATGCATAAGCACACACACATATCAATAAATAAATTAGTGCAAATGAGAAAAACCTTAAGTGAGAAGTAAATGTTTATGCATGAATTTCATATGTTTATATTCTCTTTACTTTGAGTGTTTATAGAAAAGATGGGTCTATTATTAAAAAGACAATTGCTATTTTCAAACTATTTTATGAAGCAAGAGTGATAAAAATGATAGAAAAATTTTATTTTTGATGTTCAGAACTACTTAGAGATTTCAATGACAAACCTTATTGTAACTTGAACATTTTGTAGGAAAAGGGTGGAGTTAGTGACAAAAAGAGGCAGGGGCAGTTGACATAATTTAAAGTTTTTTTCAAAAGTCCTACCAAAATCTAGTAACTTATATGACAAGCTAAAATGCAATGTTGGCTATAATTCCTACTAATAGCTACAATTTATTAAGCAAATTTCCAATGACAATTGTAGGATATCTTTTCATGAGATTTAATTCAGAGAGGGGACATAGGTCCCACAAATAGTACAGTTTCTTGTTATTGCTCTATTACTATAACTTAGTTGCTCATTAGAACCAGATGACGAAAAACCTCTTGCTGAAGACACTGTGTACCATGAATGCAAGTTATGGAGATATCAAGATAGCACTGAGAAGAGGAGATGGGAGAGAGAGGGGCTGTGGGGGTGGGGAGATTGGAAACAGGACTGCAATTGGCATGAAAAGTGAATAAATGAATGAATAAATAAATAAATAAATAAATAAATAAATAACTGGAAAAACATGGCTATTGAAGTCATAAAAAGAACTTGTTGCCTAGGTAAATTGACTTGATATCCATCTGCATTATAAACATTTAATAACATACCTTTAAATAAATTTTAGCCTTAATCAAATAAGCCTTCCTTCCTTCCTTTCCAAAGAATTGCAACAAATGCAGAGATTTATGACTGATCAAGGTGTGCTAAATAAGTGACTATTAAATGTTCAGCCATAAACAATGTCATTCTGAGATTAGTCTGTAAATCACAAAGAACATTCTCCGAGAAGAAATGAAAAATAGAGGAAGGAACTGTGAAATACCATCCCTGGGCTAGACATTATTGGGAATGTGAAGGTTCTTGTGCCCACAGATAACCAGAGAAACTAGGAATATTAAGCATGCATGATTGTCTGTTCAAAGGAAAGGATATAGAACCTGCTTTTCTCTCTAAAAAGCTGGTAGTTGGGTCTAAATTTTAAAGTTATATATTGAAGCACCTGGAATGGTATCATGCATTTGAACTCTCTCCCTTGTGAAATAGGCTTTATCAGTATCCAGCATACCTAGGAAAAGTGCATGTTATTAAGTATGTGGTATCTTGGAAATAGAGTTCACATTTCTCCTATTCCTCTACCACCAGTACCTCCTCCTCACATTTTCTTCTAAGATTTTTGGTATGATTTTCTTTTTTATTGTGTATGGCTGAAGAAAGACTGACAATACTGCAAAGGCCTACAATGAATATTTTCTACATTGAATGTGTACATTTGACTGAGAAGTCATGTTTTCTTTGTAGGTATGTCAAGTTATTCCATTAACATCTGCATTTTTACCTGCTTGTAAACAACTACTGGCAGTAATGCTCATTGTCAGCCTGTCTCTTTGATTAAAATGCTGACAATATTTTCTCCTGCAAAACAAATTCTTTGAATATGATGATCAGAATTATTTAAACACTTACTGGTATTGGTGACCAAAGTAAATATTTAATTTCTAAGCAGATGTATTTCTGCCAATTAGAAAGACAGCTCTAAAGGGAGAACAACAATACTAATACTAACCAACAAGAACCCCTAGAGCTCCCAGGACAGAAACCACCAACAAAAGAATACACATGGAGGGACCCATGGCTCCAGCTACATGTGTAGCAGAGGATGACGTTGTCTAGCAACAAAGAGAGGGGAAGCCCTTGTTTCTGTGAAGGCTTGATGCCCCAGCATAGGGGAATGCTAGGGCAGTGAAGTAGCAATGGCCATGTGGGTGGGGGAGCACCCTTGTGAAGGCAGGGGGAGGGGAGTTGGGATAGGGGGTTCTTGGAGAGGAAACCAGGAAGGGGGATAACAATTGAAATGTAAATAAACAAAATAATAAATACAAAATTAAAAAGAGAAAAAAAAGAAAGAAAGACAGCTCCATGAATTGGGAGGAATGGGTAATTATTGATTAAGTATGAACAATGTTTCATACTTTCACATGTGTTTTTGGAGTGAGTATGACTAATGAGAATGTGATGTTTGTGCTGTCTTTTCTGTATTAACTCTTGTCACATTGCATTGTAAGACTTAGCTACCAGGGAACCCCTGAGTGAACCCACAGAGGTGGGGATTGGTCAATGCAAAAACAAGAGGAGTTTATTGTTCCACCCGGCTGGTGTCATCCTGCACCCAAAGGAGAGGGGATGACCCTGGACAACCCATTCAGTGAATTTTTATATTTTCCAGGGGTGGAATAGAGCAAAAACCACTAGGCACACTATGATTGGTGGAATAGTGCAGCCTAGAAACCGATTGGTCCTTAAAGAATGAGGTGTAAGGGCTTCCCATATCTGCAGGTGGCTAATGGTTGGTCTGTCCTGTAGTTTTCCTGAGGAATGTGATCAGTTTCTCCCTTCCAGAAAACGGGGTAGGGGTGGGGTGCCTATGTGCTCCATCTACCTCTCCCTTCTGGGAAAGGAGGGTCCTTCAAGGTGTGGGGCCTAGAGGAATTTTCCAAAGGCCCTGAGCTGACCTCTTCAGAATCAGGTGCTTTCCATCCTTGAAGCTTAGGGCAAATAGATTAGCTCTGCTAAATTACAGAGATCCGATTTTTGTTGCTTTAGATCAGCAGCAGAGGATGGTCTTGTTAGACACCAAAGAGAGGAAAGACCCTTGGTCCTGGAAAGACTTGATGCCTTAGTGTGGAGGAATACCAAGACAGGGAGGGGGGAGGGTTGATTGGGGAATGGGAGATGGCTTATGGGATCTTTGGGGGAGGGGGAACCAGGAAAGGGGACAGCATTTGAAATGTAAATAAAGACTTTACCTAATTAAAAAATAAAGATGGCACAGTTTGATGAAATTTTCTTAAAATTAAAGGCGAGTAGATCATATTCTGGGCTTACTACCATGTTAAACCATAAATGAAAAGATACATGCACTTATATGATGGAAAATTCTGTTATTTGAAGAAAAAGTGTTTTTTCAGAAAAATAAGGTCTCGATTTATTCATGGATTAAAACCTTATAGGGATCATAAAAATCTATTTCCTCTGCTGTTAGATCATTGATGATAATACTCATTTTCAGTGAACAGAGAAGTTAATCCTTGGTAGGCAATTCAAGCACTATTTCTCATTGTGCTGTGATCTTCACCCTGTGACAAAATGTAAACATAAAACACTGATCTGGACATTCAAATAGGCTGCCAACCAGATTGCTCAACCTGTATTTACTATATGCTTTTAATCTCCTTTGTCCAGTTTTAACTTGCAATAAGCAAAATAAAAAATTAAATCCTTACCTAACAATACGTTTTAACTCGGTTCTAATTCTCTTCTGAAGTCACTAATGCCATCTCTTGCTGAATTAGGACATGCAACAGATTAACTTGAGGATACCTGCTATTCGAGTTTTAACAACTGCCATCCTAACTATGGTGCCGTTCATAGGACTGTGGGCACATTGTTAATGAGCAGACAAGATCAGTGTGCTCCTGTAAGACCCTTGAAATGGGGAAACCCCCACGAAATGGAGAAACCCCCCACGAAATGGGGAAACACCCACTCAAGTCTCGGGATAAAGTGACACCCAAAGAATCAGCCAAAAAAACCAAAAAACCAAAAGACCAAAAAACAAAAAAAAAAAAAAATCCTTTTCCTAGCTATCTGGAAGTTAGGAGCAAGATGTCGAACTCTTAGCTCCTGTGCTAGGCATGCCTAGAAGCTGCTGTGCTCCCACCTTGACAATAACAGACTGAACCTCTGAACCTGTAAGCCAGTCTCAATTAAGTGTTGTCCTTATAAGAGTTGTCTTGGTTATGGTGTCTCTCAACAACAGAAAAACCATAACTAAGTCAGTATTCTTGTGGGAGTCCTAACACTTGGATCAGGGGTGTCTGACTCTTTTGTGTACTCTTGAGAACCTTTCCCTCCTATTGGGTTGCTTCATCCAGCCTTGATATATGGGATTTTGTCTAGTTTTTCTTTTTTAAAGAAAAATAAAGGTTAATTTTTTTTCTTTTTGAAAAAAAAAAAAAAAAGAATCAGCCAAAGACAGTTCTTGCTGCAAAGCACACGAGGCCTTTATTGGGGGACCAGTGCACTGGGATCCACTTGTAACCACACAGGGTCAGAAGAGATTGATCCCCTGTGTCCTGCATGTATTTGAAACCAAAAAATCACAGAAGGAGGAGGGCTTGGGGAATTCAGATAGGGAAGTTTCACTTAGATCTTGAGGGAATGCATCCCTGGAGACCAGGGTAACTGCATTCTGCAAAATGGATTAACTGCATTCTGCAAGATAGGTTGGGCAAGCATCAACTATATATAGAATGCAGAACAACCTTTGTGGTTAGCTAGTTCCTGGAATACAGTGTGGGGGGGGGGGCGGGTAGGGGTTACAGAGTACGGACTTAAGATTTTTACAAAATGGTGGCACTCTGGCCTTCTAAAGCAGGATTTTCTGGGGGTAAATAAACAAAATTTCAAGGCAGGATCTTTCACTCCAGCCACCAGCAAAGTCATCTTTGCCACTTGCAAACAGATAGCAAGGGTTTACTTATTTGGACTTAGAAAAAAGAACTTCAAAAATTTCAAAATATTTCTACATTAGAGTTGTTAAATACAAGATGGAAAAAAATACTAACTGGGTTCTAGGTATAAAAACTTAAGTTCAAATGGAAGTCAGAAGACTATCATTTTATTGTATGATTAATTCATTACTAAGCATTTAGATTTCATCTCTCCTAAATTTAGCTGCTCTGAATGCTTGTAAACAATGCTCACATCCCCCCATGGAAATGCTGCGATTACAGATGCAAACCGCTGCATCTGTTTTCTGGTTTTCTGTCTGTCTGTTTGTTTGTGGTAAACTTTTGAAGCAGATGAAATGTCTCAGCAGGGATCCTTACAAAAGAGACAGATCTCCTAGTTTCCAAATATTACGTGTTTAACTGTGTTGATTTTTCCACGCAGTTCGGTGACCTGCAGTCCACGCAAGTCACCTGTATGCCCGCCATGCAGGCCTAAGGCCTCGACGGAGAAGCAGCGGAGATGTGGGCCACAATGAGGGACCAAACCACACCAGACTGTTTATTTAAGATGGGGTAAAGGTGCAGCAGGCGGGAAGGAGGTAGGGAAGGAAGGAAAGAAAAGGGAGGGAGGAATGTAGAAACAAGATAAATGAGGCAGGAAGCAAACAATAGCACAAGTAAGATGACCGGAAAAGGTGTTACAAAAGGCAGTATCCATTTCCATATAGGGTTTTCAAAAATCCCAGAACTGGAGGTCTTACGATCTCTGAAGTTCTTTATGTCTGACTGAAGCTCCTGGATTTTGTTTCTCACTATCCCGGACTGGTTGACGTAGAAACAGAATTCTTCTTGAAGGAACAAGCAAAGACCACCTCTTTCAGCTGTGAAAGACATCCAAGCCACGTCGGTTCTGAAGCACCATGGCTGCCAAAGAATCGATCTGCTTTTGGATAGTAAGCACAGTTTCAGTCATTCCCTGGAGATCGCTTTTAAACTGGGAAGTGAATGTATTGTATTGGGCCAGAGAAGTTGTTATTCCTGCCACACCAGTGCCGGCACCTATGGCTATTCCTGTAGTGACCAAGAGGGGCACAATCTGAACTACACTCTCATGTCAAGCAGCTATCATATCTACAAGTGGTATTGGCAGGGGCTCATTTCCCTGGATTACTCCCAGTTCAGGGAAAAGGAGTACCAATGTGCAAACTCCTGACCAGCCGGCAGGTAGGCGATGATATATTCCTGAGTACCACAAAGAATTGACGTGTTTTGGATTGTGGGGCATTGTGGCAGAGATGATATATCAAGGCTTATGGTTTTATTACAGTCTAGGGAGCTTAACTTTCCTACAGAACGTGTCCCAGAGGTCTTAAAACAGTTTGCCATGCCAAAGAGAGGGACAGAGGTAAGGTATGGATCCTTGGTGACATCGGAGTCAGGACAGCTGACAAAAGGTGAGGTAAGGTTGTTTGGCAGTATCACTGGTTAAACTGTAAGTGACAGTTTTGAGTCAATTCCTGGGGGTACACATAACCAACAATCTTTAAAGCAACCAGGCCTGGTGACATTAAGGAGCTGGTATGCTGAGATCAAGGATTGAAGCAATAGATGAAATGACAAGTTGGTGCCATTTATGAAGGGTGCTGTCAAAGAATCAAGAACTTCAGAAGAGTGTTTGATTATCTCCCCTACCTTTTCAATACCTAGGGGTTGGGCGATTGAGATATACTTTCTCTGAATATGGATGGTACTTACTGGGGAACTGGGCTGATTTTTACTATAGAGCTTACCAACAACTCCTGTCTCCCACCTGGAATCCCACGGGTCTTGTATGTAGAAGAAAAGTGTCTTGTGGTGTTGCTAGAAGAAATGATTGACCCGTGATCCTAGCATATGTATCTGACAAGACCAATATGGGCAGCCCCCATATTCGTCTGGCCATCTTCTGCAATAATCTTTTGTCTGGTCAAAGAGAAAGCAAGTATAGAGATCATAATATTTAGATGGGATAACCGATAGATATAGGAATGATAGCCATTTGGATTGGTTCCACGTGGCTTTATTTAAGATGAGGTAAAGGTGCAGCGGGTGGGACTGAAGCAAGAAAGGAAGGAAAAAGAGAGAGGGGAAGAAACGCTACCCATTATATATGAGTGGTAATGTAAATTTCATGTAAAAAGGTAGGCCCATTGAATTCTGGGTATATGGCGGCCATTGCCTTGGTAACAGGCCTATGCTTGGGGTGCTAGCTGTCGCCTATAGGATGTCAAAGGTCTCGGAACTAACAAACTGCATTTTTTTTAAACATAATTTTATCCTGTGAATTCTCAATTCCTTTAGCATGGACAGAAACAAATGACAAACAAACAGCATTAAATACATTATGGAGGCCTAACATTCCAGAAAAATACTTTCAAAATGCAGGGAACCAAGGTTCATTTAAATCTGTATATGTGTGCTCTGTGGGACTTTCTTCCCCTTGAAAGAGTCCTTGATGATTATTTGCACAAGAAAAGGCTTGGTGCAAAGCCACCTATGCCAGAAGGTTCTAAAAAGGGTTATTTTCTGAAAGAAAAAAAATTTAATTACTTTAGAATACGTAAAAAATCACAAATTAAGTAATAAATTCTGGTTTTCAGTTCTATTAGAAATATCAGATGGAGTTTGTAAGCTAGCTAAAAAGTTAAATCCTCAACCGCTAGAGGTAAATGATAAAGTGGGAGAAATATGCATTTTATCATGCACAAGAAAATTGCCAAAACCATTTTCTGGACTGATAAATAACTCAAATACAAAAATCCCACATCAGGCTATATTTTTATAAGTTCAAATACTGCTAGCTAGATGATATAAAGGTGACACTAATTCAGAAATCTACTGAATTTTCCTCACTACAGATCACTGAATCTTCAAACTTCAATAAACGTGTCTAGCTAATAGTAGAGTTAAATGCCTCAGAGGAATGAAAAGTATTATGCAGTTTGTGAAAGTTATAAATAAATACCTAGGGATAAATTATTCAAAGGGTAAATGAGTTTTTGAGACAAATTAGCTAAGATCAAAACAAAGCAAATGTGTTGACAGCAGTAAACACAGTATTAAAAAAGTATCTAGGGCCTGTATTCATGTGCATGTGTGTCTACATGTGGTGTTTGTGTCACATTTCTGTGGTTACATGTGTATGCTCAGCTGTGTGTACCCATGTGTACACATACAGAGGCTGGATTAAGATGTCACATTTCTTGCTCCATCACTCTCCACTTCTTTCCATGACACAGGATGCATCCTTGAACCTAAACCTCACTATTTCATCCGGTCTGCCTGACCATGGAGCTCTAAGTATCCATTTCCTATTCCAGATGCAAGACTTACAGGGTCATGTGTCCATGCCCAGTCTTTATATTGAATGTTGGGAATTAGAACTCAGTTCCTCACTCTGTGTAGCAAGTGCTCTTTCTCACAGATCTCCCACGGCAGCCCTAGGTACACTCCTTTTATCATAGTTAATTATGAAATGTGCGAGATTCAATTACAAGTGTTGTTTTAGTCCATGTTGTCTGGGCAGATCATGAATCTCAGTCTATTCATTATAGGGCATTGCCGAATTGATTAATTATGGGATGAAGAAGAAAGCTGGCTGTTAGAAACTCTTTTATTAAACACAATGTTTCTATAAGTATATCTGTAGCAAAATATTTGTTTAATTCTGGTTTACTTCACATCTTGGTCTGATTCTCTCAGAAGGAACTCCCACACATGTCTCTTTGGAGCTCCATAAAAATATATTAGCATACACTTGCACTTCCTTTGGTGTCTAATCCATGTCAAACACACCTCTCTTAGGCCCAGATCTGTTATCATTGCCTTTCAACCCTCTGTTGCCTTCCAGTTCCTAATATTCAAGGAGATCTTTCTAGGAGATAATGAATTAGTGCTGTTGGCTTTCAAGAACTGGTCCATGCAAAACCAATATTCTTAGTCCTTCTTATTATGCAGCCTTGTTTTGAGGAAGGATTAGTGGTTGGTTTTTTTTTTTCTTTTTTTTTTTTTACCCAATTTCTCCACTTCTATATCATATAACTAATCTGCCTGCCCTGCCCTACAACATCCTGAGGCTGGTGGAGAGGTTATTTTATTTCTTGTTTAAAAGTCTTCCTACATTCTGGCACAGGGCTTATACAGTACAGAAAGGCAAGGAAAATTAGGGATATAAGAGATGAGAGAGAGAGAGAGAGAGAGAGAGAGAGAGAGAGAGAGAGAAGAAGAAGAAGAAGAAGAAGAGAGAGAGAGAGAGAGAGAGAGAGAGAGAGAGAGAAGAAGGAGGAGGAGGAGGAGGAGGAGGAGGAGGAGGAGGAGGAGGAGGAGGAGGAGAAGGAAGAGAAAGGGAGGGAGGAAGGGAGGGAGGGAGGGAGGAAGATAAAGAGAATACCCCTCAGCCTGGATTCTAATTGAAGCTTTTGGTAGCAGATAAGCAAGTAGTCCAATTACTTTAATTAGCTAATTAACAATTACTTGAAGTCTTTCTTACTTACAGGCTGAGCATGTGTCATCTCTTAAGGTGCCACTAGAAAGAGGGAAAGGATGTGAACTAAAGCCTTGGTGCTATCTAGTGGCTTTTGATTTTGTCTTCTCAGAAAATAATTCCATCCACAGCATTTCTACATCCTCCTTATATATTTTATATCAAAAGAAAGGGAGACAGAAAAAAAATCTCAGCAACATTTTCAGCTGCACTCTGAGAACCACCTAGTCTGCCAAGACCAGGTAAATTAGTTAATTATTAACTGTTGATTGAGGACCCAGTATCTCCAAAGGATATTCCACTTTGACACAGACTTTCCATAGTAGCCGTGTTACTATTCTTAGTAAGGACAACTGTTTTAAGAAGGGTGGGCACAGAGGGATTTGCCCAACTGAGGCCCTCAGACAGTGGGCTTTAATTGCATGTATTATCACCCATTGAATGGGCAACTCACCTACTCCTGCCAACTCATCTTCTAATCTCTCATGTACTGACTGACCAGTATATACCCTGCATGAGTAGCTTCCCTCTTAACATAAATAGGTGCATCAACATGGCATAGAAATAAAGTGGTCGTATTGCAAATAGTATTATACTTCCCATGTTTTAAAGTTTAGATCATTATGTGTTCATAACTTTTCAATCCTGCACTGACATATGTGAACTATTCGGCTAGCTTCATTTACTAACTTGCTTTGTGCCTTCTATACCTCAGTTTTTTTCTTCCTTGTGCTCCCTCATAACAGTCCTTACCCACTCTCTTAGGCTGACATTCATTTTTGGAACAATTCAATCAAGTTCATAATAAAGTAATAAATATATGAATTATTCATTCTAATGATTATCAACTTTAATCTCATCAGTTTTTCTTCACTAATCTGATTCACAGTGCATCCCTCAAGGAGGTTGGCCACAGTTCCTTTTATGCCTTTAGGTCACTCTATTTATCATTCAGTACTGTAGGATCAGAATGTTTAGACTCTCTCCAAGACCCTGAAGCATTTTGCCCACCTTTGGAAAGGCTTAGTTTGGGACTACAAAGCTCTTTTCCTTGTGATTAGTGTCTTTTGAATGGAAATTTTCACTAGTATCTTTTATCAGTGAGAACACAAAGAAAAGGAACTACATATCTAACAGAAAACAAACCTTATAGTCAAAAGTGGCATGGATGCTGCTTGCTGACTAAGTTGAATCCATGTGATACATACCAGTAAGGTATATTATTATAAAACAGCTTGCAAAGCTGTTCCTGATTGCAGTACATTAAACAATAGGGTTTGCTTATACAGTTCTCAGTTAATAAGACTTTCTTACATCAGCTATTTGTACTGCAATTCTTTACTTCCTGTTTTTTTCTCACTATATTGACTGCAATTATTGTAAGATAGGAACATTATTTCTGTAAGATCCAAAAGAAAAAACGTGGGTACTCCAGCACCCCATGCCTCGGAAACAGGCACCCCGAAACACTCATGAGAGACAGACCTGATGCAATTTGCAAGAGGATTTTAATTTCCAGAGCTCTGGGGGATTACAGTCTCCCCACGCAGGGTAAAAGAAGTAAGCCCAGTGCGGGCTGGCTTGGATTGGCCTTTTATAGACTTATAACAGAACCCACCTACCACAAGCTTCTAAGCCAATCAGTTCAAACCATCCGAACCCGTGCTCTCTGATAACCTATCAGCCTCTCACAGAGGCCGGAAGAAATAGTTAAGTCATTTCTGCTTACTTGGCCACCACACGCAGGGTCGTGCCCACCTTCCCCCACTGGCGTTGGGGATGCAAGTGCCCCCCCCCAAGTGCCCAGGCACGGGGGATTCCTAGCTTACAACCTTATCCTTTTATTTCCTGATTATAATATTGTCTAAAAATAAGCATATAGGATTCATACAAACAATACATTTTAAAGAATTATTTTTGTCTTCTATACTTTTTGTTTATAAAATAGACTTGTAAAATTTAAGCCATTTTTAGTGGAAGAAAAAAACTTAAAATTTTTCATAAGCAGATTTTATATTCAAAAGGGTAAAAAATTAAATCTGAGTGGGATTTTAGCATGAGTAAAAACTCGGCCGGGCGGTGGTGGCGCATGCCTGTAATCCCAGCACTCTGGGAGGCAGAGGCAGGCGGATTTCTGAGTTCGAGGCCAGCCTGGTCTACAGAGTGAGTTCCAGGACAGCCAGGGCTATACAAAGAAACCCTGTCTCGAAACAACAACAACAACAACAACAACAACAACAACAAACCAAAACAACAACAACAACAACAACAAATACATGAGTAAAAACTCTTAAGGCTAATAAAAAGTTCTTCATGTGTACAGTTCTTGTGTTAATTTATTTTCATAAAATATAAAGCAGAATACACACATTTAATTGATCTGTAAAAATAACTCACTTGACATCATTGAATCTAATATTCCCCATGACAGGTTGATTTAAAAAGGACATTTTTCAGCACCAGACTTATTCCCAGCAGTCAACTTGACTAAGTTGACTCCATATGATACATACCAGTAAGGTATATTATTATAAAACAGCTAAATATAATTTTAAGGAGATTTTGGAATATTCAACAAAAATATGAGTCTTTAAAACACTTTCTTAGCCACACACTGCTCCTTCATTTATGCATTATCAAAGGCATTTTCATAATATCCAGGTATTAAGATACTGTGCTTTAACTTTAAACCTATTGTCATGCATTCTGCTCTGTGACTCCTAGCTTCAAGACTGTGTAAGATATATTTAGGATCATTTCTTTGCATGACATTATAATTAATATTCCAATCAGTTCTTTTCAATTCTGTGTGTCTGCAACTCTGAGGAGAGCTAGAGATCCTTTCACCCAAACTCTAAAAACCATATTTTACTCTTGATGCCTCGATGGAAATGAAGACAGTCATAAAAAACATTTTTGGTCTTTCAAAGGACTACCTTGGGAACAGGAATGAAGAAAATGTTTTAATTTGAAGCTTGTTCCTTTCCTCCTCAGTTTGAAATCCATAATCCTGAAGCCACTGGGTGCCCTAGTGGGCCTTTGTGGCTTACCATTAATAATACAGGCTTTGTTCTGCTTGGGAGGCTTCTGGATGTTTAAGGAAGTCTGTAATCAGATGTCCAGGCCTTTGATTTTGTGCTTCAACATCAGGAAGCCAGGACTGTCACATAACTGAAGCATGTTCTTTTAAAGCTCTTTCAGGATCTGAGTTTGCAGGCAGAGAATAAGGTTACTATTTATAGAAATTCAGTGTCCAAGTTTCTGAACACTCTAATAGTTTTAAAAACCACTGTCAAACAGGTTTTCTTGCTACATTCAATGATAGTATATAGCTAGAGATAAATTACCTTTACTAATAAAAGCATGTTACAGGTGAAATTATATGTGCATATTAGTATTTTCCTAGTATCACTACTTAGAAGATTATATCTAATCAGTATGAACATTAGTCAGCAAAAGCTGATAGTCACCTAAAATATCAGAACTCTAAACTAACTAAACTTATATATTTTGTACCTTTATGGATTTAAACAAATTCTTTCTAACTAATGGGAGGGTGGGTTAAAGGAATGAAGGAAGAAGAAGTAGGCAGTAAGACAGGAAGGAACTGCTTGGCTTCGAAGTGGTATTTATTGAATATGGAAAAACATGCATAAACTTGATATAGCATTTACTATATGAAAGTCTCTAAGACAATTATCAACAAAGCCAATTAAGTATATAAAAACATACTTCAACTCTATGGATTCATATATCACCAGACAGACCTACTATCACATTCTGCTGGGAAAAAACTGAGTTTCTTCCCTGAGATCGAGGAAAGATAGCAATAGTGACCTTTGCCATGCTCTTTATCACAGCCTTGGATCATTGCTGAAAACAATTAAGAAAGAGAAAGAAATTGGAGCCACACAGATCAGACCTGTAATAGGAAAACTTTCTAAATCTTATGACACGGTCTTACACAAAACATAAGCTCTTCATCACAACCAATGTTATAAACAATTCTGTGATTTTAGAGTACAGAAATCTATATATGAATATTAGTTTTGTTTCCACTTTGATTGATTATCTAAAAAGAAGCCTGGGAAAATTATTCTGTTTCTTCTAGCATTTCATGTAAGGAAAATTGAATAAATTTACCCAAGGTGGGAAGAAAAACAATAATATACCTAGAGCCACAACCATCAAAAAAGGAAGTCACAAATTCATGAAAACAATTATAACTTTTAGCAAGAGATTTCAGTATCTAAAGTTCTCCTTGGATTCTACACAATCCACATTAATTTCTAATGACTAATTTAGCAGTCATATAAATCTAGTCTTATAATTCTCACCTGCCAGAAAATGTCATGAATGGCTACAAAAGTTTTGACCAAAAGGCCAAATTTTGAGAAACCACACTTTTATATTTCATTCCATGTGCAACCTATGGACCCATGGTCAAGCCATCTTGAACAAAGTTGCCGTGAACACAAAATGCAATGTGCAGTTTTTTATATGCCATGTTATAAAAACAGGACATATGCAAAAGAATAAATCATGTAATTGAAACTTTATTCCATACAAACCCAGATTATTATAAAACATACTGGATTTAAATACAAAGTTTGAAACCATAAAATTCTTAATAAAAGTAAGAAAAATCTATAATACCATTATTGAAAACATTGTTATGATAACAAAGCTTGGGACAAAACCACCCACATAAAAACTAGTGAAATATTTCTTCATAACAAGAGGACAGTAAAAAGGTGTTGCCAGTCCTGGATATAAGAGAAAGAATTTGGTGACTATATTACTTCCAAAGGTTTAATAGCAAAGATAAGAGTTGGGGAAATGATTTTGTGGATAAAATACTTTGCAGGCATATCTAAATATCCAAGCCTGATTTCAGCCACCCACAAAAAATGCTGGATATGGAATCGTGTGCTTGCGATTTCAGCAGTGGGAAGGAGGAGCAATATGGGTTCCCAGCGGTCACTGGCATACTTAGCAAGCTTCAGATCCCTTTGAAATACTTTGTTTCAAAATCGAAGTGGACAGTTCCTGAGCAAAATCTTGTGAGACTGATGTCTGGCCTTCACATATAGCCATGTATACATACATATACACACATTCACACATGAACCGGTACACATGTTAGCACATTATGCACACAGAAAGAAGTATCCAACATAAACAAAGACACAAGGCACTCATGATCAACAAAACAGAACAAAGCACAGATTCTAAGCAATCTGAAAAAGAAGACATTGAAGTCACTAACACATACAGACAAGATACTTGATATCACTATTAGAGATATACAAATTGAAAATATGAGACTATCACATCAAATTTGCCAACGTGACAACTAGTAAAAAGCCAAAAGATCACGGGAATTAAAGTGTTGGGGACTCTGTATACTGCAGGTGTTTCTGCTAATCGACACAGCAAACAGATCATAAGGCCTTAAGCCTATGTAAAGGCGTATAGGCAAATAAGGAATGCTGAGAGAAGCATACATAGCATTTCTCAGAGAAGTGCATACCATTTGATAACCTAATACCAAATGATTACCTACATAAAAGTAAGTTTGTACAGACTGATTAGGCTGACTTTATGTATTAAGAGCGTGTAAGTATACACATTTCCCATGTAACAACAATAAAAAAAAGATCATAAATCTGAAAGAGCAAGGAAAGGTATATGGAAATATTTGGAGGGAGTAAAAGGAGGGCAAATGACAATTATAATCTTAAAATAAAAGAAATAATCACAATATATTTGATGAAAAATGAAGTATCATCTGGTCTTGTAACCACACCTCTTGCTATATATCTAAAACAATAAAAAACATGATCTCAAAAGATATCCTGTATGTTCATAGAAACAGTATTGATAGTTACCAAGATATTGAATCAACCTAGATGTCCATCAATGGATAAATGGATAAGTTAAAATGTGGTATGCAAACACAATGGGATAACAGAACATGGATTGAGAATGGGAATAGTTGGAAAGAGAACAGGGATTGACAAAGTGGTAGGAAACAAGAGAGCTTAACATGGTGAATATGATCTCAATGCTGCAATATGTACACAATTGAAATGTCATAATGAAGTCCATACTTATATATAATTGATATAAGTTATAAAAATACTACCATAATACTTTGAAATAAGCTTGGTATAAAATGCTAAGTAGCACATTAAATCAGTTATATGTTCAATCCAAAATAAAATTGATGCCATAAAAGTCAAGGGTTCAAATAATGGTCCACCTGAACTGTTAGCAGAGAAAGAGTTACATGTTACTCTTTAAATGTTTTAGTTAGAATTTTATTGCTGTGATAAAGACACCATGACAAAATATAGCCTGGAGAGGAAAGAGCTGATACACTCCAGTCACAAATCCAGCGCAGTGGTAAACAGGCCATTACTCAAGTAGAGCAGGAAACTGAAGGCAGGAACTAATGCAGAGGCTAAAGAAGGGTGCTACTTACTGGTCTGCTCCCTATGGCTTGCCATGTCTACTTTCTAAGCCAGGAACAGGTACACAGGGGTAGCATCATGCACAGTGTATTGACCTTTCCCTGCTCAACCATTAACCACGAAAATGCCCCACATGCTTGCCTACAAGTAAATTTGGTGTAAGCATTTTTCTCAGATGAGGTTTCCTTTTCCAGATATCTTTAGTTTGTTTCAAACTGATGCAATTAGCCAAAGAAATGAACAACACACTGGCTTATTAAAGATAGAAACTTCGAATTGCAATGTGAACCATGCTAGGGATCTAATGGTACAGTAGAGTGCTATATTCTTCAGTAATGCAATGTTTGTTTGTTTGTTTGTTTTTCAAGACAGGGATTCTCTGTGTAACCCTGGCTGTCCTGGAACTCACTCTGTAGACCAGCTGGCCTCGAACTCAGAAATCTGTCTGCCTCTACCTCTCAAGTGCTGGGATTAATGGAGTGTGCCACCACTTCCTGGCTTTAGTTTTTCAATGTATGACTGATATTTGGTGAATGTAAAGAGTACAAGTTTCTTGTGCAGAAATGTAAGCACCAAGGAAACCAACAAAGTTAAACAAGCATGCTTTTCTTTTCTTTTCTTTTCTTTTCTTTTCTTTTCTTTTCTTTTCTTTTCTTTTCTTTTCTTTTCTTTCCTTTCCTTTCCTTTCCTTTCCTTTTCTTTTCTTTTTATTTTCTTTGGCTTTTTTTCTTTCTTTATTTGTAATAACTTTGTTCATGTTATAGTATTTGATATTTGGACTATGAATACATTCCTGGGTTCATTTTTTAACTTCTATTTTTTTTATTTATTGAAATGGGAAGTAAAAACACTTTATGATAAAATTAAAGATTTACATGGAAAGTATTTCAGATAAACATTAAAATTGACAATTTTCATGGAAAATTAAAGAGTAAAGTGGTAGACATATAAACCTTGCGAAATTAATTAAAATATGGGATAGAAACATTTTATGATAGAATTGAAGATTTATGCAGAAAATATTTCTGATAAAATTGTAGAAAAATGTAGAAAAACATGTTAGAATTGAAGATTATCATGGAAAGTTTTATAAAGATATAATAATGGTATAACAGTATTCCTAAGTTGGTGGAAAGTGGAATTATAAACATTTTCTGATAAACTTGAAGATTTACATGGAAAATATTCTGATAAAAATTGAAGAAATACATAGAAAAATGTCTTAAAATTAAAGATTATCATGGAAATTATACAGATAAATGATAGGCATAAAGATAATTCTAAGTTGATTGAAGGTGGAAGTTTAAATATTGCAGATAAAATTGAAGATTTACATGGAAAATATTTGTGGTAAAATTCAAGAAATATATAGACAAACATTAAAATTGACTATTTCATGGAAAATTTTACATACAAAATGGTAGATATAAAAACTCTTTCTAAATTAGTTGAAGGTGGAATTCGAAACATTTGTGATAAAATCAAAGATTGACATTGAAATCATTTCTGATAAAATAGAGGAGATATATAGAAAGATTAAAATTGGAGATTATCATGAAAAATAATGCAGATAAAATGGTAGACACAAAAAATTACTAAATTAATTAAATGGGGAATTACAAACATTTTCTGATAAAATTGAAGATTTACATGAGAAATATTTCATTAGTCTATATCTTTTTCTTGGTGAGTTGAGTCCATTTTTGTTAAGAGATATTAACCAATAGTGATTGTTGCTTCCTGCTATTTTTGATGTTATTCTTATGTTTGTGTGGGTATCTTCTTTTGGGTTTGTTGGAAGAAGATTGCTTTCTTGATTTTTCTATGGGGTAGTTTCCTTCCTTGTGTTGGCATTTTCCAACAATTATTCTTTGTAGGGCTGGATTTGTGGACAGATATTGTATAAATTTGCTTTGATCATGGAATATCTTGGTTTCTCCATCTATGATGATTGAAAGTGTTGCTGGGTACAGTAGCCTGGGCTGGCATTTGTGTTCTCCTAGGGTCTGTATGAGATCTACCCAGGATCTTCTAGCTTTCATCCTCTCTGGTTAGAAGTCTGGTGTAATTCTGATAGGTGTTCCTTTATAAGTTACTTGCTCTTTTTCCCTTACTGCTTTTAATATTCTTTCTTTGTTTAGTGAATTTGGTGTTTTGATAATTATGTGCCAAGAAGACTTTCTGTTCTCGTCCAGTCTGTTTGGAGTTCTGAAGGATTCTTCTATGTTCATGGGCATCTCTTTCTCTAGGTTAGGGAATTTTTCATCTACAATTTTTTTGAAGATATTTACTGGACCTTTAAGATGGACACTGGTGCTGGAAATGATCAAAGCATCAGTGTAGGGGAATACAAGAACAGTAAAGTGGGAAGGGGTAGAGGAGGGAGCAGGGGGAGGGAAAGGGCATGTTGGGACCTTTGGGGGGTGGGGAACCAGAAAAAGGGAAATGAATTGTAAATATAGAATATATCCAATAATAAATAAATAAAAAGATGTAAATCCTCACTCTCCTCTATACCTTTAGTCATTAGGTTTGGTCTTCTCATTCTGTACTGGAATTCCTGGATGTTTTGGGTTACCAGCTTTATGCATTTTGCATTTTCTTTGACTGTTGAGTCAATGTTTTCTATGGTATCTTGAGCACCTGAGGTTCTTTTTTCTATCTCTTGTATTCTGTTGTTGATGCTTATATCTATGACTCCTGATTTCTTTCTAAGGTTTTCTATCTCCAGAGATGGTCTCTCTAAGGTTTTCTATCTCCAGAGATGTCTCACATTGTGATTTTTTATTGTTTCTACTTCCACTTTTAGATCCTGGATGGTTTTCTTCAGTTCCTTCACTTGATTGTTTGTGTTTTCCTGTAATTCTTTAAGGAATTTTTGTGTTTCTTCTTCAAGGGCTTCTACCTGTTGACCCATGATCTCCTGTATTTCTTAAAGGGATTTTTGTGTTTCCTCTTTAAAGGCTTTTACCTGTTGATCAATGTTCTCCTATATTTCTTTAAGGGAATTATTTAAGTCTTTCTTGAAGCCTTCTATCAGCATCATGAGATACAATTTCAAATCTACCTCTTGCTTTTCCATTGTGTTGGTGTATCCGGGACTTGCTGTGGTGGGAGAACAGGGTTCTGATGTTGCCATGAGGCCTTGGTTTCTGTTGGTAGGGTTCTTGTGCTTGCCTTTCACCATCTGGTGCTAGTTGTTATTGTTGTCTCTGTCTGGAGTTTATTCCTCCTATGGGCCTGTAAGCCTGTGTCCTTACTCCTCTGAACTCACTTTTTTTTTTTCACTTTCTCTCTCTCCTCCTGGGCTATGCACAGAAGGCTGTGGAGTTTCCAGGCTCCCTGGTGCTAATGGCGGGAAGACTTCTGTCCCAGCTACTCCAATGGTCTTAGGTCCTGTGTGCTCCTAGCTGGTCCCCTCTCTGCTCAGAAGTGAAAGTGCTGCTGGGACTCTTTCCTGGAGGGCTATGCACAGAAGTCTGTGGAGTCTCTGGCTCCCTGGTGCAAATGGTGGTGTGAAGACTTCTGTCCCAACTCCTACACTGATCACAGAAGGGTGTGCAGTCTCCTGGATCCCAGGGGCCAATGGCAGCAGGAAGACTTTGGTGCCAGCTGCTCTACTTGTTCCTGGATTCTTATTGTCTTTTGGTGTATCACTTTTACATTATATAAATATTTAATTTTTATGTGATTTATACTTTTCTAAGTTTTATGTTATTTTTAAAAAACATTCTTTTCTTTTCAAAGGAAGATGTTTTCTTGTTTTCTACCAGAATGCTAGGGATGGATGCAGTTTATTGCCTGGTAATCTTTTGTTATCAATAGAGCAGGATTCACCCAAATCCTCCAGAGTATTATCTTTGTTTATCCCATACTACCCCTGCCAAAACCCCAAATTTTGAACATTAATTTTCAGTCAATAAAACCCTTCCTTAGGAGAGTTGTCACTTGTATGTTACAATAGCCTATATATCATCTGTGTTATCTTAGGATCATGTCAATTCTGACTTCTATAGGCTAGTATGTTTACTCTAGTTATTCTCCCTAGGCCCGGTATATTGATAATTATTTCTGAGTCAACATTAACAAACATTATGTAAGAGGCCATATGTACTTTCTAAGGTTCCTATATAAAATAATGTCTTAAGCTTTGTTGTATACATGGGAGTAAGTTAGTTCATAAGAATTTCCACACCTTTCAAATTATGCTGTGCTAAAATATGGCTAAAATAAGCTGCTTGGTGTCAGACTCTAGAAATTTGAACCAATACCAGCTCACTAAGCCATGCTGAGCCAGATTCTCTTCTTGTCTCTTGCATATTATTTCTCTGCCATCTGCAAGCATTTACAGGGGCCCTCACAAGTGAAGAGAGTGGACCCTAAATTTTTTCAACACAAACATAATGTATGTGAGATAAATGACATGTTTATCAACTTCATATTGGTAATCATTTTACAACGTATATGTTACACATAGGGTCCCACATTCTAAATGTATACATTTTTGTTTGTAAATCATACCTTAATAAAGTTGTGTAAAAGGAAATAACTTTCATTTTAGTTTCTCAGGATGAAGTTTGTCTGACATACATCAAAACACCACAAAACAGATTTTTGAAGAAATGCTTTCCATGAAAGAAGAAACTGTTTATTCAAACTGCCTTTCAGTTCTTTGCATGGTGGTACATGCTTATGATACCAGTGCACAGAGAGCTAAGTCAGGAAAATCATGAGTTCAAGCTCATTTTAAGATGATTTAAAAATCACCTATAACTAGACTTTCAGAGGAGTGAACTCCTCTGTCCTCCTTGACCATTGCACTAATATACATACATACATCAAGATACAGACAGATTATAACAAATAAATATAAAAATAAATCTTATAACATGATTTCATGAAAATTATCTATGATTTATAAAAAAACAAAATTATTCTTAGAATGGCAAACTGACTAAGACCATTAAATATTATGCTGATCTGAAACATTGCAATCTTGAATTTTTTGAGGCTCATAAAACAGTCACCCTACAGTCCTTCAGACACAGGGCAACGAAACAGTATGAAGACTGTCAAAAACCCAGGAGCAAAACTATTAAAATACTCTCTCTGTTTCTGTTTTTCTTAGTGGAGATGTTAATTGTTTGCAGCCTTTCTAAATGAGTCAACTTTCAAGAAAACAGCAGATGGTGGGAAAGGAAAAGGCCATGGCCAAATTAGCGAGATCATCTTCACAGCTTGTTACTGAGTGTGTTATTCTCAAATGCTTGCTCTCTGACAGCTACGTTAATGAACCCCATAGTACAGGAGAGCAGAAGGTTTACTTCTATTAAATGAGAAAAAGTAAACAAATGTCAATAAGTGGCAATAAACAATCATACAATCAGATCATTTCTTATCTTTGAAAAATTGATCAGTTTTAAGATTAATCTCCTTTGAATGTTAGCCAATGAGCAGTTGTTAGAAAGGCTAGAATGCCCCTGCCCAGTCCCCAGAACAACATAAAATAGCTCTGAAAATACAAAATAAATTTGAGGAAGGCATTAAACAATTGAAATGTTCAAGTCTGAAAACTTATTGCAATAAACACAAACACATATAGTTTGGAATAGATGGTGCATTATTCTGAAATTGCTTTGTGATAGCACCATCTTGTGGTCAATCTTAAAACAGTCTCCTTTTCTAAATGATTAAACTGAGCTACAATAAAGCTTCTTTTGCAAAAGCACCATAAATCTTGTGTATTATTGATCTTTTAATTAGATTTTCATGTTAATTCTGAAATTTATTTCTACTATTAAAAATTTCCCACAATTATAGGGATTGGTGGTGCCATCTTTTATCCCTGTATAACAGAGGCATGACAAGAGGCTCATAGATTCAGAACACTTAAGAACATGTGTCTTAAACAGAAGCAATTTAAATCTTTTTGACTTTATAATTCATTTGAACCACTTTCCATACTAATTATTATTTTAAGAAATACTTAATGATTTTGGAAGGCAGTTATGTTTAAGAAAGAAATGACATGTTACATGTATGAACTTATTTAAACACAAATATATTTTCATCTAATAATGTGTTTTTAAAGCATATTGGGAATAAAATACATTATTTGCAAAACTTTATAATATTTTAGCTCTAAGGGATCAATAAAAGGCCACAAACCAGCCGGGTGGTGGTGGCGGCGGCGCACGCCTGTAATCCCAGCACTTGGGAGTCAGAGGCAGGCAGATTTCTGAGTTTGACGCCAGCCTGGTCTACAAAGTGAGTTCCAGGACAGCCAGTGCTACACGGAGAAGCCCTGTATCGAAAAAAAATACACAAAAAAGGGCCACAAACCCTTTACACTGTGATATGATAGATATGAGTGCAAAGGTCACCAAAATTTCATATTTGTAGTAGAGTTGCAGCATATTGTCTTGAACCTCTTGTGTTCTAGTTTTGAGGGGTGTTGTTATTGTTGTTGATAAGTCCCAGTCCATTCTATTTTCTTTTTCTCAGATGCTGTCTGAAAATACCCAATTCTCATATGCTTTCAACACTGTAATGAATTTTGTGTTTGTTTTGGCTCACAATGCAAAATTGTTATTTATTTAAGAAGGGCCTGTGTTTTAGAATCCACCATTGGTGCCCTATGTCCACCATCAAAAATGCCATAGGAAATAATTCCAGGAAGTAGTAGTCTATCCAACCTTCTTCTGCACATCTGCAAAGTAGGATGAGAATGAGACTCTGACTCTTCCATGGGAAAGGTAATAGAAGTCTCCATGGGGTTATCCTTTCTATTTTCCAACCTTTAGACTTCAATTGGGAGTAATTTTTCCAAATCCCATTAGTATAGGCTTTACTGTATTCAGATTTACTTCTTGCACCTCATTCCTACCTGAGTGTGTTGTATGCACCCATTTTCTATGATGAACAAACAGTTTGGACACACAAAGACTGTTTCTCTAATCAAGAATCATCATGGTAGAAGCCTTCTTGCTGAGCTGTGCCCTTCTGACTCCTTCTGGTTCCCAATGGCATCTGATGCCTGGGAATTTGGGAACCCCAGCCTTGGCCTCATCCTTTGCTATTTCTCACCCTGGCTGGGAACTGCATTTTAGGCTGTATTCCATCTCTCCTGGTATTCCTTGAACCATGACAGAGAGGATGGGATGTAAATAATACCTCCATGTTTTGTCTGCCCAAATGGGGTTCCCACAACCCAGAACTGGGAACTACACTTCATCTTATTATATTTTATTTTCTCAGACTTGGCTGTTATCTCTTAGAAGCCCATTTTTTTTCTAATGAAAGACAGAAAGGGAGTGGATCTGGAGGGAAAAGGAGGTAGGGAAGAACTTGGAGGAATAGAGAGAGGGGAAACTGTAATCAGGATATTTTGTATGAGAAAATAATCGGTTTTCAATAAAAACAAACAAACTAACAAACAAACATGAGAAAAATGAAATAAAGTCTCAGTGAGGCAGAAGGTAAACAGAGAATTCTTAATATTTAGAACATGCTTCATTTGAGCAAATGAACAATGGTGATGAAATAACAGTTCCTCTATGAACACTATGCTATAGATGAGCAAATATATATAATTATAAGAGATGGAACTCTTAGCTCCTCCAGCCCCATGTCTGCCTGGATGCTGCCTTGGTGATAATGGACTGAATCTCTGAACCTGTAAGCCAACCCCAATTAAATGACATCCTTATAAGTGTGGCTTTGGTCATGTTTTCTGTTCAAAGCAGTAAAACCCTTACAAATACATTCTACTATTTCATTGCGAGAATTTTGGCTGTATTGATATTGTACAAGTCTTTTGAAAGTTAACTATAGTTGTTGTCACGTCTTGATTATGATAATCATGTTATGACTAGAAGTCAGAATTTTGTAGCCTTTCCCCTCATCCTTCACTAAAGCTTCATGTTGAATGAATATAATATCCTCTTTTGACTACAGACCAATAATATGAGAAAAGTAGTAAAACATGAATAAAATGTGAAGTTTGGTGAATGGCATTGTTTTAATAATAATTTCTTAATTTTGGTAAAGTTACTGGTTACAACAGAGAGTATTCCAGAAAACTACAACTAATAAAAATGCAAAATCATGAAAAGCAGTCTCAATTGATACATCTGCAATGATACTTTCTAATTTAAGGCTCAGAGAACATTGCAAAAGAACATTAAAGCAATATTGTAAGATCCAGAAGTTCAGGAAATTTGCTGTGTGAGTGTACCTTTGTATGAGATGTGTATCTCCTGGAAATGACAGAAGTTACTCCCAGAAAGAATTACCAATATAACTGTCTAAACATGAGCTAACCATAGACAGCACAAGACATGCTGAGGTGGACAGTGGAAAGCCCATGAGGCCTCAGGGAACTATAGGAAACTAAGGAATGTTGATAGTGGGAGATATAGTCTTATTATATACCAAATGATTAGCCCTAAAGACACATTCAAATAACAATATAAGACTGTATGTCTTAGTTAGGGTTTCACTGCTGTGAACAGACACCATGACAAGGGCAAGTTTTATAAAAGACAGCATTTAATTGGGGCTGTCTTACAGCCTCAGAGGTTCAGTCCATTGTCATCAATGCAGAAACATGGCAGCATCCAGGCCAATATGGTATAGGAGTAGCTGAGAGTTCTACATCTTCATCTGAAGGCTGCTAGTAGAAGACTGACTTCCAGGCAATTAGGGTGAGGGTCTTAAGCCCACACCCACAGTGACACACCTACTCCAACAAGGCCACACCTCCTAATAAGCTCACTCCCTTGGCCAATAATATATGAACCATCACAGTGTATATTGTATTATGATTTTAGGATTATATCTGTATATGCATATACATATATGCATGTAACAACAACTAATGAAAAAGTCCATGAATATAAAAAAGAACAAGAAGGAAAAATTTTATTCTCATCTAAAAATAACCTACAGTGTTCTAGCTATTCTTATTTTTTTCACTTGTTGCTAACTTTGATAACAACAAGATGATAGTTTATTGAAATTAAAGACTGAAAGAGCAGATTGCAAAAAGTGGATGCTAAAGATAAATACTGTGACCCATGCTTACCATTTGTGCTCTAACACACCTCTCATGACAATCTCCTTTTTTCCCTATATTACTAAATATACTTTAAAATCCCTGACCTCAAGCAGTACTACAGAGTAATTGTGTTAAAAACTGCATGGCATTGGTATAGTGACAGGCAATTAGATCAATGCAATAGAATTGAAGACCCAGAAATGAACCCACAGAATTATGGTCACTTGATTTTTGATAAAGGAGCTACAACCATCCAGTGGAAAAAAGATAGCCTCTTCAACAAATGGTGCTGGTTCAACTGGAGGTCAGCATGCAGAAGAATGCAAATTGTTCCACTCTTATCTCCTTGTACTAAGCTCGACTCCAAGTGGATCAAAGATCTCCACATAAAACCAGACACACTGAAACAAGTAGAAAAGAAATTGGGGAAGACCCTGGAGGACATGGTCACAGGGGGAAAGTTCCTGAACAGAACACCAATAGCTTATGCTCTAACATCAAGAATTGACAAATGGGACCTCATAAAATTACAAAGTTTCTGCAAGGCAAAGGACACTGTCAGAAGGACAAAATGGCAACCAACAAATGGGGAAAAGATCTTCACCAACCCCACATCCGACAGAGGGCTAATATCCAATATATACAAAGAACTCAAGAAGTTAGACCCCAAAGAACCAAATAGCCATCTTAAAAATGGGGTACAGAGCTAAACAAAGTATTTTCACCTGAAGAAATTCAGATGACTGAGAAGCACCTTAAGAGATGTTCAACATCATTAGTCATCAGGGAAATGCAAATCAAAACAACCCTGAGATTCCACCTCACATCAGTCAGAATGGCTAAGATTAAAAACTCAGAAGACAGCAGGTGTTGGCAAGGATGTGGAAAAAGAGGGACACTCCTTCACTGTTGGTGGGAGTGCAAGATGGTACAACCACTCTGGAAATCAGTCTGGCAGTTCCTCAGAAAATTGGGCATGACACTTCAAGAAGACCCTGTCATACCACTCCTGGGCATATATCCAGAGGATTCCCCTGCATGCAATAAAGACACATGCTCCACTATGTTCATAGCAGCCTTATATATAATAGCCAGAAGCTAGAAATAACCCAGATGTCCCTCAAAGGAGGAAAGGATACAGAAAATGTGGTATATTTATACAATGGAATACTACTCAGCAATTAAAAAGAGTGAATTCATGAAATTTGTAAGCAAATGTTTGGAACTGGAAAATATCATCCTAAGTGAGCTCACCCAATCACAAAGAATACACATGAAATGTAATCACTGATATGTGAATATTAATTAGCCCAGAAGCTCTGAAAACTCAAGGCACAATTAGCAAATCAAAAGATTCCCAATAATAAGGAAGGAGAGGGTCCTGATCCTGAAAAGACTTGATCCACTATTGTAGGATAGTACCAGAACAGAAATATAGGGTGGTGGTGATGGTGATTGGGGAATGGGCAGAGGGAAGAGGACTTATGGAACATATGGTGAGGGGGGAACTGGGAAAGGGGAAAGCGTTTGGAATGTAAACGCAGAATATAGAAAATAAATTTTAAAAAATCAGTTAAAATGTACTTTTTCCACATTGAATCTTTTAACATAAATGTTGACTCTTCTTATCTCAGAGTTATTTGTTAATATCTTTAGCATGTTTAGCAATGCTAATTGCTAAATTAAATACCTCCCCTGTGAGTGTAGATCTTTCAAAGAGTGAGGAATGACAGGCTACATTAGAGTAATGGCCAAAAAGTAATGATAACTGACATAAAACTATTTCTGCCAGATGTCCTCAGCATGAATTATTAGCTATACTTATAACATCAGAGGACCAAAGTTTCCATTATACTCCAGGGGCTGCCTATATACCAGGATGTTTAAATTCCAGTGAACACCACCTACTGTTTTCTCCTTGTTAAGCAACACATATTTTGTATATATTATATGTTCTGTATATATTCTGTAAATGTGCATTGAACACAGCCTATGATTACTGTAAGATCTATGAATTTAGATATTTGTTAGAAGAATGTAACACTGTCCATACTTTGTATGTATAAGGTACAGCCTTTGTTAATACTCTAACAATACTCTAATAAATCACGTAAGAAATGCTATATAAGGGTAGACAAGGAAGTCAATGTTGTTCATACTCGTGACAATGATAAACTATGCAAGTTATATCACTTAAAATTGTGGATTTCTGTTGTAATATTCTTACCAAGAATTTTAAGATTTCAGAGATTTTATTTTGGTAGAGTCTTATTTAAGAGTGTCTCCAATCCTGGTAAGTCATGACCATGTCTCATTGGTTTAGTAAATAACTTGGTCTCGGCCAAGTGACACTCATTAATTACCAAGTAAATAAAAATTCCTCTTAAGTGTGATTTTAAGACACAAAACATAAGACACTTAGAGATATGAATGTATAGGGAGAAATATTCTGTGAAGTAATATACTTGTTTATGTATTATTTTGTAAATGTTATATGCCTTTTACCTCCATGTTCTTTATGTCATTAAAAACTAAACTTTTCTCCATTTAATTTTTTGTGTTTATTTAATGTTTGCCTCCCTGTTGCTGTACCCCAAAACAACCCTGGGGGAGGGGTTTTGTTTTTACAGGTTAGGGTCGTTCTGTACCCTGGAGCTAAGTCTGTCCCATAGACCTCCCCACCCAAATCTAGCCCAGGAGAGAGCTTGTCTCTTTAGGAGTGCTGACACACCTAAATCACAGGCTCACAGGCCCACAGGAGGGACAAGTTTCAGTCAGAGACAGCAAGGCCAACTAACATCAGAGGTAACCAGATGGCAAGAGGCAAGCACAAGAACATAAGCAACAGAAAGCAAGGCTGCTTGGCATCATCAGAATCTAGTTCTCCCACCACAGCAAGTCCTGGATACCCCAACACACCAGAAAAGCAAGACTCTAATTGAAAATCACATCTCATAATGATGATAGAGGACTTTAAGAAGGAAATAAATAACTCCCTTAAAGAAATACAGGAAAACACTAATAAACAGGTAGAAGCCCTTAAAAGGAAACACAAAAGTCACTTAAAGAATTACAGGAAAACACAAACAAGTGAAGGCATGGAACAAAACCATCCAGGAGCTTAAAATAGAAGTACAAACAATAAAAAATCACAAAGGGAGACAATACTGGAGATGGGAAACCTAGGAAAGAGATCAGGAGTCATAGATGAAAGCATCATCAACAGAATACAAGAGATAGATGAGAGAATCTCAGGTGAAGAAGATTCCATTGAAAACATTGACACAACGTCAAAGAAAATGCAAAATGCAAGAAGCTCTTAACATAAATCATACAAGAAATGCAGAACACAATGAGAAAACAAATCTAAGATTAAGTGGTATAGAAGAGAGTGAAGATTCCCAACTTAAAGGGCCAGTAAATAGCTTCAACAAAATTATAGAAGAAAACTTCCCTAACTTAAAGAAAGAGATGCAAATAAACATATAATAAGCCTACAGAACTCCAAATAGTTTGGACCAGAAAAGAAATTCCTCCTGCCATATAATAGTCAAAACACCAAATGCACAAAACAAAGAAAGAATATTAAAAGCAGTAAGTGAAAAAGGTCAAGTAATATATAAAGGCTGACCTATCAGAATTATACCAGATTTCTCATGAGAGATGATGAAAGCTAGAAGATCCTGGGCAGATCTCATACAGAACCCTCAGAGAACACAAATGCCAGCCCAGACTACTATGCCCAGCAAAACTCTCAATTTCCATAGATGGAGAAACCAAGATATGCCATGACCAAACCAAATTTAATTAATAATATTTTCCCACAAATCCAGTGCTATAAAGGATACTAGATGGAAAACTCCAACACTAGGAGGGAAACTACACCTTAGAAAAAGCAAAAAGGTAATCTTCTTTCAACAAACCCAAAAGAAGTTAGCTGTACACAATAATTCCATCTGTAACAACAGCAACAACAGCAACAACAACAAAAGTAACAACCAAAAACAGGAAGCAACAATCACTTTTCCTTAATAACTTTTAACATCAATGGACTCAATTACCCAATAAAAAGACAAAATAGTCTGGAAACCTAAACATAACCCAGAATTTTGCTGCATACAGGAAATATACCTCAGTGACAAAGAGAGACACTATCTCAGAGTAAAAGGCTGAAAAGCAATTTTCCTAGCATATGTTCCCAAGAAACAAGCTGGAGTAGCCATTCTAATATCAAATAAAGCCACATATATAGAAGAAGAATGACTTGTTGGGCATCAATGGGAGGAGATGCCCTTGGTCCTGAGCAGGTTAAAGGCCCCAGTGTAGGGTAATTTGAGGGTGGGGAGTTGGGAGTCGGTGGGTGGGGGAACACCCTCATATAAGGAGAGGGAGAGGGATGGGATAGGGGTTGAAACAGGTAAGGGGATAATATTTGAAATATAAATAAAGAAAATATTCAATAAAAAAGCAAAAAGAATTGACTTTCAACTAAAAGTTATCAAAAAGATTAGGAAGGACACTTCATACTCACTAAAGGAAAAAAAATCTAACAAGATAAACTCTTAATTCTGTATATCTATGCTCTAAATGCAAGGGCACCTTCATTTATACAACAAACTTTACTAAAGCTCAAAGCACACATTGCACCTCACACAATAATAGTGGGAGACTTCACCACCCCATTCTCATCAATTGACAGTTCATGGAAACAGAATCTATAGCGTGTGGTGAACAGAGACACTAAGAGAAGTTAAGAACCAAAAGGATTTAACAGATATCTATAGAACATTTCATCCTAAAACAAAAAAATATACCTGCTCAGCACCTCATGGCACCTTCTGCAAATTCAATCATACAATCAATAACGAAACAGACTTCAAAAGATACAAGAGTATTGAAATAATCCAATGAATCATATCAGATAACCACCACAGGCTAAGCTGGTCTTCAGTAACAACAAAAACAACAGAAAGCCCACGTACACATGGAAGCTGAACAATGCTCTACTCAATGATAACTTGGTCAAGGAAGAAATAAAGAAAGAAATTAAAGACTTCTTTTTAGAATTAAATGAAAATGAAGGCACAGCATACTCAAACTTTCTGTATACACTGAAAGCAGTGCTAAGGGGAAAACACATAGTTCCAAGTTCCTCCCAAAGTAACTGGAGAGAGCAAACACTAGCAGTTTGACAACACACCTGAAAGCTCTAGAACAAAAATAAGCAAACACACTCAAGAGGAGTAAACAGAAGGAAATAATCAAATTCAGGGTTGAAATCAACCAAATTGAAACAAAAAGAACCATAAAAAGAATCAATAAACCCAGGAGCTCGTTCTTTCATCAAATCAACAAGATAGATTAAACCCTTAGCCAGACTATCCAGAGAGCACAGGGACAGTATTCAAATTAATAAAATCAAAAGTGAAAAGGGAGACATAACAACAGAAACTGAGGAAATCCAAAAATTCATCACATCCTACTACAAAAGTCTATACTCACCTAAACTGGAAAATCTGGATGAAACAGACAATTTTCTAAGACAGATACCAGGTACCAAAGTTAAATCAGGATCAGATAAACCATCTAAACAATCTCAAACCCTGAATGAAATAGAAGCAGTCATTAATAGTCCCCAAACAACAATGACAACGACAACAAAAACAACAACAACAAAGACCAGGGCCAGATGGGTTTAGTGGAGAATTCTATCAGACCTTCACAGAAGACCTAATACCAATATTCTTTCAACTATTCCACAAAGTAGAAACAGAAGGAACACTACCCAATTTGTTCTATTAAGCCACAATAAAGCTTATACCCAAAACCACACAAGGAGCTAACAAAGTAAGAGAGCTTCAGACCAATTTCTCTTATGAAGTGACGCAAAAACACTCAATAAAATTCTCACAAACTTATTCCAAGAACACCTCAAAATGATCATCCATCATGATAACATTGGCTTCATCCCAGGGATGCAGGGATGGTTTAATATATGGAAATCGATCAACATACTCTGCTATATAAACAAAATAAATTTAAAAAACCCATATTATCCTCTCATTAGATGCTGAGAAATCATTTGCCAAAATTCAACAACTCTTCATGATAAAAGTGTTGGAAAAATAAGAAATTTAAAACCCAACATACTAAAAGTAGCCAAACAGTAGCCAACATCAAACTAAATGGAGAGAAGCTTGAAGCAATTCCACTAAAATCAGGGACTAGACAAATCTGCCCACTCTCTCCCTACCTATTCAATATAGTTCTAGAAGTCATACCAGAGCAATTAGACAATAAAAGCAGGTCAAAGGGATAGAAATCGGAAAGGTAGAAGTCAAACTATCATAATTTGCAGATGATATGATAGTATACTTAAGTGACCCCAAGAATTCTACCAGAGACTTTCTAAACCTGATAAACAACTTCAGCAAAGTGGCTGGGTTTAAAAATCACACAAACAAATCAGTAGCCTACCTCTACTCAAAGGATAAACAAGCTGAGGATGAAATCAGGCAAATTATACCCTTTACAATATTCATAAATAATACAAAATACCTAGGTGTGACTCTAACCAAGCAAGTGAAAGATCTGTATGACAAGAACTTCAAGTCTCTGAAGAAAAAAACTGAAGATCTCAGAAGATGGAATGATTTCCCATAATCATGGGTTGGCTGGATGAATATAGTAAAAAGGGCCATCTTGCCAAAAGCAATCTGCAAATTCAATGCAATCTCCATCAAAATTCCAAATTAATTCTTCATAGAGTAGAAAGAACAATTTGCAAATTCATTTGAAGTAACAAAAAATCCAGGATAGCAAAAACTTCTCAAGAATAAAAGAAATTCTAGGGGAATCACTATCCCTAACATCAAGCTGTATTACAGAGCAATAGTGATTAAAAACTGCATGGTACTGGTACAGAGACAGGTAGGCAGATCAATGGAAGAGAACTGAAGACTCAGAAATGAAACCACACACCTATGGTCACTTGATCTTTGACAAAGGAGCTAAAACCATGCAGTGGAAAAAAAGATAGCATTTTCAACAAATGGTGCTGGTTCAACTGGATGTCAGCAAGTAGAATGCAAATTGATCCATTTTTAACTCCTTGTACAAAGCTCATGTCCAAGTGGATCGAGGATCTCCACATGAAACCAGATACACTGAAACTAATTGAAGAGAAAATGGGGAAGAGCCTTGGATACACAGGATAATATTTCCTGAACAGAACACCAGTGTCTTATAATTTAAGATCAACAGTCAAAATTAGGGACCTTATCAAATTGCAAAGCTTCTGTAAGGCAAAGGACAGTGTCAATAGGACAAAATTGGCAACCAACAGTTTGGGAAAAGCTCTTTACCCACCCTACATTCAATAGATGGTTAATATCTACAAAGAACTAAAAAAGTTAGACTCCAGAGTAAATAGTAAATAACCCTGTTAAAAATTGGGTATGGGAGCCAAAGAATTCTCAACTGAGGAATACTGAATGTGTGTGAAGCACCTAAAGAAATGTTCAACATTCTTAGTCATCAGGGAAATGTAAATCGAAACAATCCTAATATTCTACCTCACCCTAGCCAAAATGGCTAAGATCAAAATCTCAGGTGACAGCAGATGCTGGCGAGTATGTGGAAAAAGAGGAACAGTTCTGCATTTTTGGTGGGATTGCAAGCTGGTACAACAACTTTGGAAATCACTCTGGCAGTTCCTCAGAAATTTGGATATAATACTACGTGATGACCCAGCTATACCTCTCCTCAGCATATACCCAAAAGACTCTCTAGCATATAACAAGGATACATGCTCCACTAAGTTCATAGTAGCCTTACTTATAATAGCCATAACCTGAAACAACCCAGATGTCCCTCAACAGAGGAATGCATACAGAAAATGTCGTATATTTACACAGTGGAGTACTACTCAGCTACTTAAAACAATGTATTCATGAAATTCTTAGGAAATTGGATGGGATTAGAAAATATCATCCTGAATGTGGTAACCCAGCCACAAAAGAACATACATAGTATGTACTCCCTAATAAGTATATATTAGCCCAAAGTCTCAGAATATCCAAGATACAATTCACAGACCACAAGGAACTCCAGAAGAAAGAAGACCAAAGTGTGGGAGCTTCAGTCCTTCTCAGAATGGGGTAACAAAATTCTCCCTGGAGCTGTAAGAACCAACAAAATCATGTTTGCTTAAAAAACAAGGCCTTACTTATAGGAACTGAAAAAAAAATCTCACTGGAGCACATAAGACAAAATGTGGAGCAGAGACTGAAGGAAAGTCCATCCAGATACTGCAACACTTGGGGAACCATCTTGTATACAGTTACCAAACCCAGACACTATTGTGGATGCCAAGAAGTGCATGCTGGGAGGAGCCTGATATATCCATCTTCCCAGAGGCTTTGCTAGAGCCTCACATATACAAAGCTGGATGATCATAGCCAACCATTGAACTGATCATGAGGTTCCTAATGGTGTTAGAGAAAGGACTTAAGGAGTTGAAGGGGTTTGCAACCCCATAGGAAAAACAACAATGTCAACCAACCAGAGCTCTTAGTGTCTAAAACCACCAAGCAAGAGTACACATGGAGGGACCCATAGCTCCAACTGTATATAGCAGAGGATGGGTTTATGAGGCATCAATGGAAGGAGAGGCTTTTCTTCCTGTGAAGGCTGGATTCCCTAATGTAGGGGAATGCAAGGGCAGGGAGGCAGGAGTGGGTAGTTTAGTGGGTGCACACCCTCATAGAAGCAGGACGAGGGAGTATAGGATAGGGGGTTTCTGTAGGAGAAATTGGGAAAGGGGATAACATTTGAAATGTAAATAAATAATAAAATATCCAATAAAATTAATTTAAAAAAAGCTAGAATTATTTAAAAATGTTATATGGTTCATCAGATCTATATGCTTTGTCTCAAAAAATAAATTCTCCAAAGATAGGTCATTATGAAGATGTCCCATTTTGTTGTTCATAGTATTTAATAGAGTACTGGGAAATCAGAGGTATGTAATTACAGGGCTGATGAGCTCTCTAGAGCTCTATTTGAGAATGTGATATTATAGTTGCAACTAATAACAAAGTTTTGCTTCTCTCCTTGTTCTTTAAGCATATGTCTCCTGTAAGTCTCCTCTAGGAATTCTGAAAAGTCTAACTGGGCAGTCACTCAGTAAGAGCATTATATTTCAATATTAATTGTATAACATTCATTGTCACTTCTTAAAGTTTAGTCACTTTTGCTTTCTATTTCTTTATATTTTTGCTTAAATTTCTCATCCATCTCATTGATATTGGCTTTTTGTGTTTTGTTTTGTGAAGAAGTAAACTGACAAGTAGATTGCTATCCTATCTCTCCACGTAAGGGCATTTTATTCTTTTCCAAGTGGCTAACATTTTATAGAATTCACTTTGAATTCAACCTCATTAATTTATGTTTCAATGTTGTTTTTAATAACTTTTGAGTGTGTAGCTAAAGTATATTGGACATAAAGTCATATGCATTGGAAGCCAATGAGCAATTTAAATGTGGTGTTAGAAATAGCAACTAATTGCTATGTATAATCAAATTTCATATCAATTGCCTCTTTAAATAAGGTTTGAGATAGAAATGTGAATCTATAAACAGATTTTACAGTGTTATGAATTTTTCTATAGTGTATTTTGCTTTTTTCTCCTTCTATAGCCAATTTAGATAAATCATTTTGAAATAATATGACAAAGTGTATCTTAATTTATCCATTAAACAAAAATGTTTTCTAATATTTTTCTTTAACTCTTTGAATTAAACAAAAATATTTTCTAATATTCTTCTTACTTTAACTCTTTGAATTGCATCATGTAAATACTGTAAGTAAAATACACAGCTAAAATAGAGCAATATTTCACCATGGAATTTGAACTCCATCTCTCTCTTTTTAGGATCCTACAATTTACATGCTTGAGTAAAAAGAAGAACCTAGCAAAGCAGAATACAGAAGATAATTATTTCCCAGAATCTCATGGACATGCCATTTAACCTCAGACTACAGAAGTATATTTTCCTATAGGTGAAAGGATACCTATTGCATGGGTGAGGGAGCATCACCCATTTTAGCAGATACTGGTTATGGGATCTCAAACTTAGTGCTAGTGGGAAGTGGAATGGCTGCCAAGATGTATGGCTATTAAGTGAGGGATGTTTTAGATCTGCAAACATTTGTGATAAATCAAAGATTTACATTAAAAACATTAAACTAAAGAAAATATATAGAAACACATTAAAATTGAAGATTATCATGAAAAATAATGCAGATTAAATGGTAGATATAAAAATATTACTAAATTAATTAAAAGGGGAATTACAAAGATTTTCTGATAAAATTGAAGATTTACATGAGAAATATTTTGTTAGTCTATGTCTTTTTATTGGGGTGTTGAGTCCATTGTTGTTAAGAGATATTAAGGAATAGTGATTGTAGCTTCCTGTTATTTTTGATGTTATTTTTATGTTTGTGTGTGTCTGTTTGTACATGCATCCTTTGTTTCTTTTTATTTTTTTAATTTTTATTTTCTATATTCTTTGTTTATTTTATTTTATTTTATTTCATTTCATTTCATTTCATTTCATTTCATTTCATTTCATTTCATTTCATTTCATTTCATTTATTTTGGTCTGAAATTATTTCCTGTGATTTCTTGGGTGTAATTAACCTCCTCCTGTTGGAGAGTTCCTTCCAGAATTTCCTTAGTGCTGGATTTGTGGCTGGATATTGTTTAAATTTGGTTCTCTCTTGCAATATCTTGTTTTCTTCATCTATGGTGATTGAAAGTTTGTGGGGTATAGAAGTCTATTTTGGTATCAAGATGTTTGCCTTGTACCTTCTTGCTTTTAGTCTTTGTTGAGAACTTAAGTATAATTCTGGTAGTTCAGCCTTTGTATGTTACTTGGCCTTTTTCCTTTGCAGGTTTTAGCATTCTTTCTTTGTTTTGTAGAATTAGGTTCTGATTATTATGTGATAGAATTTTCTTTTTTGGTCCAATCTAATTGGTGTTCTGTAAACTTCTTTTATGTTTGTAGGCACCTGTTTCTTTAAGTTGGACAAATTTTCTTATTTTGTTGAACATATTTTTTTGGTATTGGGACTCTTCATCTTCTTCTATTCCTATTATTAGATTAGGACTTTTCATAGTGTCCCAGATTTCCTGGATGATTTGTGTCAGGAATTTTTTAGATTTAACATATTCTTTAATTTTAACATGTATCAATTTCTTCTATAGTATTTTCTACACCTGAGATTTTTCTCCTCCACCTCTTGTATTCTGTTGGTGATGCTAAAGTCTGTTTTTCCTGTTTTCTCTCCTAGGTTTTCTATCTCTAAGATTCCCTCAGTTCATGCTTTTCTTATTGCTTCTATTTATATTTTCAAGTCTTGAACTGTTTTATTCATTTTCTTTAGTTGTTTAATTGCAGTTTTCTGTATTTCTTTAAGGGATTTATTAATTTTCTTTTATGAAGTCTCTATCATTCTTTATGAGATTTGATTTAAGGCGTTTTTCTTGTCCTTTTTCTGTGTTAGAATATTATAGCCTTATGGTAGTCAGATAACTGGGTTCTGAAGGTGCCATCTTGTGTAGGTTCTTGGTGATTGTGTTCTTGAAGTGGCTTTTAGCCATTTGGTTGTCCCTGAGTATTCTTGGTGTAGTAGTCTTGGAAGGTGGGCCTAACAAAGATGTTTCTGGTATAGTAGACCTCAGGTGGGCAGCCTTGCATTGGACAATGGCACTCAAAAGCAGAATACTCAGAGTATCTGGGGATTAGACTAGCAGGGGATTGAGTTGGGAAGGGATCAAACCTTGATGTTCCTGGTACAACAGGTTTGGGAAGTACTAGTGCATCATTAGCACAACAACAACGCTCAGAAGGACTTCACACAGATTGTGGCAGCTAGGTATAACCCAGTGAACTTGGCCAGCAGAGGAGTGTGTATATGAAGAAAAAGATTTAACCTGGCTATTCTTAGTACAACAGACCCGGTAAATGAAAATAGATAGCTGGTTGGAAAATGGAGTTTGGGTGGGATTGTGGGTACAGCAAGCAGCTTGAGGCCCATATTGTCCCATCTAAGTGCCTTCACTAGTTACTAAGTCTGAATTTAAGAACCATAAAGAAAATGTAATGTGACTATCAGAACTGATGCTTCTAACAAGTTAGGCATTTGTAGAAACAATTATGATTTTTTTATATATGGGAGAATTCTTATGAAAGCACAATAAGATGTATAGTATTAGATTATTTCAACTACTTATTTCCTTTCCTCTAATAGAATTGTTAATAACTCTTTTATGGAGGGATATTAAGAATTTCAGTGGGGAAACAGACTTTGGTTGTCTTGCTCAGTTAAGGAAAAGTAAAAATTGTCAAGCCAGACTTTGTAGTTTTCATAATTTCACATTCCCACTTTAAACAATATTTAATTCAGTGTAACAATAGTTAAAAGTTTTGGAAGACATGAATATTTGCTATAAATATAGAATAAATAATAAAATAAATGAAGTGACTTAAAGATTTTTTTGTGAAGATGTAATGAACAGAAGCTGTATGTGAGACATGAGTGAAATTACTTTTGTTTGGTTAGTCTAATAATAATTATAACAAAATGTGTCATCAACTTCAGAAATAGAAAGCTTCCTGATTGTCTTTTGGAATGTGTGGTTTGAAGAATCAATGAAAGGATGTTAGGCATAAGAGACATTCCACAAAATAGATTACTTTTGTTTGTAGGAAATGATTAGTCTGAGGGAAGAGAGTGAGAATATTTGAGAGCATAGAGTCATTTTGGGTTGCTACGATAGGAGTCATATAACTTTTCCTGGCAGCTTTTTGGCTGATCATCTACATGATTTATATGGATTCTATTTTAGTAGATGCTCAGATGCATTGAAATAGTTGGTGGAGAGGATTTCTCTTACATGGAGCATGAGATTTCAAGTGTGTGGCTTATATCATTTTATTATTCTTGCTGCCAGATTCACTTTATTTCTGCATAAAATTGTGACACCTTGGGTTAATGGGCTACCTTTTCCTTTGTAAATACCTCTAGGACTTTCCTCTGATAGGCAATTCTGATTATTACTTATGAGGGCCATCAAGCTGTAGATGCATTTAGCTGCATAAAATTTAAAATACTCATTGGCTTACAATTCATGATATGTCCAGAGAACTTAACTGTTTCTCTATGCCTAATACATTTTGTCACTGTAAGTCACTTTCACAACTGAATTAAAAAAGTTGTTAGGCAGTTGCCAATATTTATTTAATTTTGCATCTATTTACCTGCCATTTGCCAAATGATCTCTGACATTAAATCACATAAAAATTGCTATAATGTGTACATGAACAGAAGCATATCTAATGTTATCTGTAACTGAAGTACAGGGTGTCCATAGTGTTGGAGCTTCTGTTACAGTTTTATAATCATTACGACTCAAATATATAACTAAGTCATATTTAGCTACCATCAGAAATCTGTGTTCTCTTGGTCTTGAAGACCAAGTGGTGAGGAGGTTAAAAACATAGGAACGTTAGATCAGTGGCTATGTACAAATGAACAAAATTTCTGCAGTAAGTCAATGTGTTGTTTATTTTTTGTCATCTTGACATAGCTATTGTTATCTGTGAAAAGGGAATTACAGTTGAGAATATATCTCCATCATATTGGCTAGCATTAAAATATTATTTTTCTATCAATGATTGATGTTAGAGGGCTCAGCCCACTATGGGTAGTGCCACATCTCAGCAGGTGCTGGGCTACATAAGGAAACAGACTGAAAGAATCTTGGAGAGCTACCCAATAAGCAATATTCCTCTATGGTCCTCACTTCAGTTTCTGATTCCTCTAGGTCTCTACCATAAGGTCCCACTAAGGGTTCCCTTAATGATAAACTGTAAGCCAAACAAATTCTTTCCTTTTCCCAATATTTTTATCACAGCAGTAGAAAAGAAACTAGGACTATAAGTAACATTTGTTAGGTAAATTTCAGCTTTCCCTCAGAAGAAGTAAAGAGTATATGTTCATAGTTCAAAGAAAAATCAGTGTAATTGCTGTTATTATTAATTTCCTAGAGGTACTGAAAGAAATTACCAGACATTTGTTGGTTTAAAATATTTTCTTTTAATCTTTCAGTTTTCAAAGTCAGAAATCTAAAATGCTTCATTTGAGGCTAAAGCAAGCAAGCAAAGCCCATGTTCTCCATGGGCTCTAGCAGATTATTCTTTCTAATGGCTTCTTCAATTTCTAGATGCTGTGTCTCCTGATTATGTCCTTGTCCTGCTTTGCTAGTTCCACTATCCTGATAATAGTGTCCATTCTCATGTGTCCTCTTGTTTCCAGCTACTACAAAATCATGATGACCCTTATGATTTCATTTGACTCCCCCAGATAATCCTGAATAATCTCATTATATCACTGCAATGAGATCCTGCCAAGTATAACTACAAGTAAGGTAAACTGTGTTTCTATGTATTGGGAGATTACAGTAACTACACATGCTGCAGACCCATGGCCCCAGCTGCATATATACCTGGCATCAATGCAACAGGAGGCCCTTGGTCCTGTGAAGGTTTGGTGTAGGGATGCTAGGGCAATGAGGTGGGAGTGGGTATGTGGGCAAGGGAGCACCCTCATATGAACAAGGGTAAGGGGGAATGGGATAGGAGGTTTGCAGAGGGGAAATATGGAAGGGGGATAACATTAAAAAAGAAATGGGGATTACTTATAAAGGAGTGAGGAATCAAAGTTGAGAGGGTCCAATGGAGCAAAAAAAGCTGCATCTATCTTAGCGATCTGTACAGATCCCTGGGAATGGTGCCTGTAAGTGGTCTGCTGTAGGGCTGGGGATGAGACAGGAATTGTTAATGGAGGAGAGAAAATCGAAGTTTTTCTATCTGCTCCTCATGTCAGTCGGTTTCCAGGTATAGTTTGTTTGCAGTGTTTGTGACTGAGCTAAAGGGCGAAGGAGAAATGCTGAACTAGATCTGTGACTAATCAAATTATTCTAATGCTTACAACACATATTTAAAAGTGAGAACGAGATTAACGCCCAAGTGAACACCTGTAATGTGTTCAATTTCAGGCACTGCATTTTATTGTCTCTGTAAGTCACAAAAAGCTCCAACATTTCTAAGTCTAGTGATTAACTCTTTGTCTCTGTATTCTCTCACTTGCTACTAGCATTTAACAAACCCATTATTTCAACCTTTAAAAATGTTTGCTATTGGATTTTGAAGTTCACTTCTCTCTAAATTTCTTCCCTTCTAGTTCTCTGGAAGGACAAGGCAGATAAACAGATAGAACCCATGTGGGTTCTTCACCCCTCAGGGTATGATATTTAGTTATGCACAAGGTAGACTGTTGAGCAAGTAATCATTCTACACTGTCTTAACAAAGATGAATTCCAAATACCATGTGTTTAGACCCAATATCAGTGAACTGTCTTTAGCATTTCAAGAGTTCTAGTGCTCAGGCATTTAAAATGCTTACAGTGCCAGACTTAGACATTTCATAAGAGTGCTCAGAGCAGGTGGGGAGGACATGGGAACAGACGACCCTATGGATGCATGGAATAGAAAATATAAAAATTTAAATTGTGCTATTGCCCCTCCCTTTCAACATCTCTATTTGATTTTGAATCACCACATATGATATTCACACAGCATTAAAGGCAGATCTACTATACAGGAGTGGTCATCTTCATTGAATTTTTCATTCTGCTTCACAAACAATTTAACTCTATTATATCTTAACAACCCTGATTTTATTCCTCTGGAATGGAACCATAGATCTATGGTTACTAATACCTCCCCAACTAAGTTGAATATGTAAGCTAAGTTGGAGATTATTTTTTGAAATTTTAATTTTAGCAATTCTGACTAGAGTAAGGAATCTCAAAGTAGTTTTGATTTGAATTTCCCTAATTGCAAAGGATTATGTAGCATTTGTGGTTCTTTTTCTGCACACTTCATAGCCAATTTTAAACATAGTTGTTTTCTTTCTTAGTTTTTTTTTTAGTTCTTTGTGTTGCCTAGACACTGATTACTATCATATATATAACTGTCAAAGCCTCTCCTTCCTATTTCTTAAGGTGTCTTTTCAGTTGATTTTCAATTTCACAGGAAAAAAGGAATAAAATGAAATTAAAAGCTACTAAATATAATTAATATATAAGTACAACAGTAGCTTATTTCATTAAGTGTTTTTGGGAGTTCAAATGTGTGCAGACTCTATGGAAACAAATGCATAGGTTCCTCAAAGAACTAGAAATATAATGAGAATGAGCATATCACCAAGCTGTACCACTTCAGGGCATATTCCCAAAAGGATACCATATCCCACTTTACTTTAGCTGCAGTAACTACAGAGGTAGGTATTGATCCACAATCATTGCTGCTCTACTCACAATAACCTAGACATGGGAACAGCCTCAGTGTGTATCAATTAATGAATGTGCAACTGAAATGTGGTATCAATAAATGATAGAATTGCATTTATACATTAAAAAATCCAAAATTATTAAATTAGCAGCGGGATTCTGGAAGAATCTGAGTGGATGCAAAGAGGAGTTAAAATGATCAAAATTCAATGTATGCATGCATGATATTCTCAATGTATACTTGAAATATTATACACATAGTTAAGCAATTAATCAAATAAATATGTACAGGTACTCAAAACTTTTGTGTTCTTAGCTAATGTTAAGTTCTCAAGGGATCACAAGAACACTTTTACTTATTAGGTAGATATTTTCTTTAGATGTTACTATTCAGGTGACTATCAAAGAGGTTTAGCTAAAGCCTGGAATAAAGATATAGGAGCCCAAGAGTTATAGAAATATAATTTCAATAAAGAATATTATGAATACAGTCAATATTTGTTTAACTCACATGTGAAAATATATTCTGAGATATATGTGTGATACATTTACTTCCTTAGATTCTGCAATTTGCCTAGTAAAAATACTTAAGAATATGATTACAGCATTTATAAAATTGAAAAATTTCTCATGTAGCATATATATTCAGGGCAATAGAAGGCAAAGAAAGATTAAGCATGAATATAAAAAATTAAGTATTAAAATTATTTATATATTTTATATCTGAAGGTAATAATTGAAAAAATCCATCTCCTGAAACTTCCCATTGAGATCAAAGTAGAAATAAACCAATACTAGAAGTCCTGTTGTGAATTAGTGGGGAACTAGAGCTTGGGATTCTCTGGTCAGACATCGAACCAAACATAGGAGAAAAACACTTTGATCATGCCAGCAGTGGATTTCCTCTGCTGTGAAAAGAATTACTTTGATGAGAATTAAGAGCCATATTAAGAATAATTAGTTGTGCTATTAGAAACAATGACACAACAAATATTGTTGTATAGATCAATAAAATTTTCTGTAATGTTAGATATATATTAGTATATCTCTATGTGTTAGAATATATTCCAATCACAACCAATTTACATCCACTGTGCAAGAGCCTATTGAGCTATAGCTTAAAAATATTTAGTATTTGTAGTTTAAAATTTGTCAGCTTGAATGACAATGCCATTTTATTGTTTAAATCTTGATTTTATTGTGAGCAAGCACATTTCTCAATAGATTTAATGACAGTTCATGTGTATTTATATATTTTTGCAGTAAGTATTGAGTTCTTCCATTTTTATTCTTCCCTTTTCTTCATGTTTTCTGAATACTCTGAAGAAACCTTCTGTGTTTATTGGATAAGGAAAGCAATATTTCTAGTTTTTTGGTTTTCTTTGTCCTTAAATTTGTGTATATATTTATATAATACATATACAAATTTATATATAATATAAAATATGATACAATATAATATAAACATAATATAATACAATAACATATTATTATATTATATTATATTATATTATATTATATTATATCATATTATATTATATTATATATAATTTATAGTATATAATAATACATAATACAACATAGTATAAAATATAAAATGTATATACAGTATACATACATTTGTATATATAATATATGTAGTATATATGTATGTATTTGTTGTATATGTAGATACATATATGTAAAACAATGATTCAAAAATTATATGAATTTGAAAGAAAGCAAGATCAGAGGGGAGGGCCTATACTGTAGAATGAAAAATCTTAAAATTATATAATTATTCCATAATTTTAAATCATGAAAGAAGCATTCAATTAATATTATCACCACCATCATTATTAATTCTAACATACATAGTGCTTTTAAAATCCTATGCACTGAATTGCGCATTTCACACCTAATTTTCTCCTTCTGTTCTCCTCCCTGGAATGGATTATGAACAAGATAGAGTCAATGACTCATTGATCAGTCTAGTTAGGCTCTGACAAGACTCAGCAGAATAGGTTGGGGCTAGTTAGTCTCTTCTTCAGTTTTTGTTCAGAATTGTTTTTATTCTCAAATGCATGAATCATAGAAGGCTTTTCTAAGAGAAAAAATGCAAAGCTATTTGAATTCCTGGAAGCTGAACTCTGGGAACCATGGCAGCTTCTTAATGACTGAATCCTGGTAGTTTTTAAAAACAAACAACTTTTACTTCTTTTTATTTCACCATTATATAAAACATTATGTGATGCTTTAAGTTTAAGACACACAAATCATCCAGGTAGTGTTCTATTTGGTCCTTTGTCATACACTATGCAATAACTTGTGAATAAAACATTGCTGTTATCGTTTGCTTCTATTTTGTTTGTTTGTTTGTTTTTGTTTTTGTTTTTCGAGACAGGGTTTCTCTGTGTAGTCCTGGCTGTCCTGGAACTCACTCTGTAGACCAGGCTGGCCTCGAACTCAGAAATCCGCCTGCCTCTGCCTCCCAAGTGCTGGGATTAAAGGCGTGCGCCACCACGCCTGGCCTATCATTTGCTTCTTTTTAATTGTTTTTTAGTTCCCTGAAAGATTTATTCAAAGTATTTTCAATATATTCTATGCCTTCTCCCAACTCTTCCTAGATACACCCCATTCCCTGCTCACCATATCTTATGCCCTTTTCCCATCAAGTATCTTCTTCTCACATTGGACTTGTCAAGTCTAATTTGTGCCACAAAAATATTATGGTATGTGTGGTTTTCCAGTGTTACATGGTTGATTTTCCTGGGGCTAAACTCTTAGAGAAAACTGACCTTCTCAGAAAGTAGTTAACAATTAGTAGCACCAAGGTTAGGAGTGAGATTTTGGTTCCAATAACTCATCATCGTTCTGAGATTGGTCTTCTTTGGACTTTCATAGATTTTGTGCATATTCATTTTGTACTTGTAATGATAGAATGATGAATTCCAGGCACTTACATATGGAAACAAAAGACAGCAGTCCTTTATGGTTATGCTACTAAATCAAATCGATTTCTTAATTTATTTTTATATTGAAGCAATTTGAAGAATATTCTTTGACACTGTTGCCATAAAAGCAACTTTTATGCTTAATATAAGGGTTTGAATTTTTCTCATTTGATTAGAAATATAAGAAAATCCCATCTGAATTTTTATTTTGTACACATTTGTTGTAAAGTATGATATCTGCGCAAAGGCACACACATTTATAAATATATATGGTTAAGTATATTTATTTACATTAATCAAATTATTATTTTATTATACTTGGTATATGCATTTCTATAAGCATATCTATACATTGTCTAGTAAACCTTTTCTTCTTTAGATTCTTTTTCATATATAATATTCTGATTTTTTATTTTCTGCCTTCTATTCCTCCCAGTTTTTCCCTACCTCCCTTCCAATCCAGACCACCCTACTTTCAGTATCTCATTGGAAAAGGGATAACAATTAAACAAAATAAATGATAAAACAAACAAACAAATAAACAAAAAACTCAAACTAGAATAGGATAAACAACAAAAACAAAATAAACAGAAAGAAAACAACACAAGAAAGTAAAAAGAAACAAATACAAATGCAGAAGTACATTCTGGTACATTCAGGAATTCCATAAAAACACAAAACTAGAAGTCATGTTATATCTGAAAGACCTTAAAACCTGTAGGGTAAATAAATAAAATAAGAGCTTTTTCAAAAAACCCTGTGGCCTTGCACCGAGGTGCCATCTTGCCTCGGGACACTGTGTGGACTGCTAGCGGCTGGAGTCAGGTGCGTGGACAGAAACCTAGCTTAGCTTAGCATAGACAACACAATCAGGCTCTGGCCAGTGCCCAGAGTCAGAGGAGATCCGCAGGAGATCTGTGCACCTACAGCTCAGCAGTGGTTACTGACCTCTGGGGACAGACTCTCTGTGCTTTCAGTGGGTGCCATCTTGCCTCGGGACACTATGCAGACTGCAGGTGGCTGGAGTCAGTTGCGTGGACAGACACCTAGCTTAGCTTAGCATAGACAATACCATCAGGCTCTGGCGGGCACCCAGAGCCAGAGGAGCTCTTGGCAGGAGATCTGCGCACCTACAGCACAGCTGCTGTTGCAGACTGCTGCGGACAGGCTCTCCGGGCTTGCAGCAAGGTGCCATCTTGCCTCAGGACACCACACAGACTGTTAGCGGCTGGAGTCGGGTGTGTGGACAGAGACCTAGCTTAGCTTAGCATAGACAACACTGTCAGGCTCTGGCCCTGCCCAGAACCAGAGAAGCTCAGCAGGAGATCTGTGCACCTACAGCTCATCTGTGGTTGCAGACCACTGCTGACCGGCTAGCCAGGCTTGCAGGAGGTGCCATCTTGCCTCAGAACAAAGCAGACTGCTGGCTGCTGGGGTCAGGTCATGGCAGACGACTGGAGGCTGGGATCAGGAGCATGGACTACCTCTACTACAGCAGCGCCAAAGGCCAGGCTCACAGGAGCTTCAAACTCCAACCAGTAACAATAAGAGCAACTAACTCCAGAGATAAACAGATGGCAAAGGCATACATAGGAACGTTACTAACAGAAACCAAGGCAATATGGCACCATCTGAGCCCAATTCGCCAACCACAGCAAGTCCTGGGACCCCAGCACACCAGAAAAACAAGAGTTGGATATAAAAGCACTGGTCATGATGCTGCTAGAGGAACACAAAAAAGACATAAACAAATCTCTTAAAGAAATGCAGGAGAACATCAATAGGGTAGAAGCTCTTACAATGCAAACACAAAAATCACTTAAAGAACTCCAGGAGAATATGGGCCAACAGACAGAAACCAATAAAGAAGAAATGAGAAAATCAGTTAAAGAAATGCAGGAGAACTTGAATCAACAGGCAGAAGTCATGAAAGAGGAAACACAAAAATCTCTTAAAGAATTACAAGAAAACGCAAACAAACAAATGAAGGAACTGAGCAAAACCATCCAAGATCTGAACACAGAGGTAGAAACAACTAAGAAATCACAAAAGGAGGCAACTTTGGAGATAGAAAACCTTGGGAAGAAATCAGGAGATGAAGATGCAAACATCAACAACAGAAAACAAGAGATAGAGGTAAGAATCTCAGATGCTGAAGATAACATAGTAACCATTGACTCCACAGTCAAAGAAAACACAAAATCCAAAAGGCTTGTAATCCAAAACATCCAGGAAATCCAGGACACAATGAGAAGACCAAACCTAAGGATTATATGGATAGATAAGAGTGAAGATCTACAACTTAATGGGCCAGCAAATATCTTCAACAAAAGTATGGAAGAAAACTTCCCTAACTTAAAGAGAGGGATGCCCATGCATATACAAGAAGCCTACAGAACTCCAAACAGACTGGACCAGAACAGAAACACCTCCCGTCACATAATAATCAAAACCACAAATGTACTAAACAAAGAAAGAATATTAAAGGCAGTAAGAGAAAAAGCCAAGTAACATATAAAAGAAGACCTATCAGAATCACACCAGACTTCTCTCCAGAAACCATGAAAGCTAGAAGATCCTGGGCAGACCTCATGCAGACCCTAAGAGGACACAAATGTCAGCCAAGACTACTATACCCAGCAAAACTCTCAATCAACATAGATGGAGAAATAAAAATATTCCATGACAGGACCAAATTTACACAATATCTTTCCACTAACCCAGCTCTACAAAGGATAATGGGAGGAAAACTCCAATACTAGGAGGGAAACTGCACTCAAGAAAAAGCAAGATAGTAACCTTCTTCCATCAAACTCAAAGGAAGATAACTACTCAAAAATAACATTAAAAATGTCAGGAAGTAATAATCACTATTCCTTAATATCTCTTAACATCAATGGACTCAATTCCCCCAATAAAAAGACATAGACTAACAGACTGGCTACAGAAACAGGACTCTACATTTTGCTGCTTACAGGAAACACACCTCAGAGTCAAAGACAAACACTACCTTAGAGTAAAAGCCTGGAAGACAATTTTGCAAACGAATGGTCGCAGGAAGCAAGCTGGAATAGCCATTCTAATATCAGATAAAATTGACATTCAACCCAATGTCATCAAAAGAGACACAGAAGGTCACTTCTTGCTAGTCAAACGAAGAATCCACCAAGAAGAACTCACAATTCTAAACATCTATGCTCCAAATGTAAGGGCATCCTCATTTGTAAAAGAAACTTTACTAAAGCTCAAAGCACACATTGTACCTAACACAATGATTGTGGGGGACCTCAATACTCCACTATCCTCAGAGGACCAATCAGGAAAACAGAAACTAAACAGGGACATGGAGAAACTCATTGAAACTTTGGACCAATTGGATTTAACAGATATATATAGAACATTTCATCCTAAAGCAAAAGACTATACCTTTTTCTCAGCACCTCATGGTATCTTCTCCAAAATCGACCATATAATTGGTCACAAGACAGACCTCAACAAATATAAAAAGATCGAACTAATCTCATGCCTCCTATCAGATCACCATGGAGTAAGAGTGTTCTTCAATAGCAACAAAAACAACAGAAAATCATCATACACGTGGAGTCTGAACAATATTCTACTCAATGATACCTTAGTCCAGGAAGAAATAAAGAAAGAAATTAAAGATTTTTTTTTTTTTTAGAATTTAATGAAAATGAAGGCACAGCATACCCAAAAGGATGGGAAACAAAGAAACAGTGCTAAGCGGAAAACTCATAGCCCTGAGTGTCTCCAAAAAGAAACAGGAGAGAGTATATACTAGCAACTTAATGGCGTACTTGAAAGATCTAGAAAAAAAAAAGAAGCAATTTCACCCAGGTGGAGTAGAAGACAGGAAATCATCAAACTCAGGGCTGAAATCAATCAAGTTGAAACAAAGAGAACCATACAAAGGATCAACAAAACAAGGAGCTGGTTCTTTGAGAAAATCAATAAGGTCGATAAACCCCTAGCCAGACTTACCAAAGGGCACAGAGACAGTATTCAAATTAACAAAATTAGAAATGAAAAGGGAGATATAACAACAGAAACTGAGGAAATTCAAAAAATCATCAGATCCTACTACAAAAGCCTATACGCAACACAACTGGAGAATCTGGAGGAAATGGACAATTTCCTAGAGAGTTACCAAATACCAAAATTAAACCAGGATCAAATAGATCGTCTAAAGAGACCCATAACCTCCAAAGAAATAGAAGGGGTCATAGAAAGTCTGCCAACCAAAAAAAGCACAGGACCAGATGGTTTTAGTGTGGAATTCTATCAGACCTTCAAAGAAGTCCTAATACCAATACTCTTCAAACTATTCCACAAAATAGAAACAGAAGGAACACTACCTAACTCATCCTATGAAGCCACAATTACCCTAATACCAAAACCACACAAAGATCCAACTAAGAAACAGAACGACAGGCCAATATCCCTAATGAATATCGATGCAAAAATACCAAATAAAATACTTGACAACCGAATCCAAGAACACATCAAAACGATCATTCATCATGATCAAGTTGGCTTCATCCCAGGGATTCAGGGATGGTTCAATATACAGAAATCCATCAACGTAATCCACTACATAAACAAAATCAAAGAAAAAAAACACATGGTCATCTCATTGGATCCTGAAAAAGCATTTGAAAAAATTCAGAATTCTTTCGTGCTAAAAGTCTTGGAAAGAGGAGGAATTCAAGGCCTATATCTAAACATAGTAAAAGCAATTTACAGGAGACCAGTAGCCAACATCAAGGTAAACAGAGAAAAACTTGAAGCAATCCCACTAAAATCAGGGACTAGACATGGTTTCCCCCTCTCTCCATATCTCTTCAACATAGTAGTTGAGGTACTAGCTAGAGCAATTCTACAACAAAAGGAAGTCAAAGGGATACAAATCGGAAAGGAAGAATCAAACTATCATTATTCACAGATGATATGATAGTATACTTAAGTGACCCAAAAAACTCCACCAGAGAACTCCTTCAACTGATAAACAACTTCAGCAAAGTGGCTGGCTATAAAATCAACTCAAGCAAATCAGTAGTCTTCCTATACGCAAAGGATAAGCAGGCCAAGAAAGAAATTAGGGAAATGACACCCTTCACAATAGCCACAAACAATATAAAGTATCTTGGAGTGACTCTAACCAAACATGTGAAAGATTTATATGACAAAAACTTCAGGTCTCTGAAGAGGGAAATTGAAGAAGACATCAGAAAATGGAAAAAAAACATGCTCGTGGGTTGGCAGGATTAATATAGTTTAAATGGCAATCTTGCCTAAAGCAATATACAGATTCAAAGCAATACCCATCAAAATCCCAACTCAGTTCTTTATAGAGTTAGAAAGAGCAATTCTCAAATTCTTCTGGAATAACAAAAAAACCCAGGATAGCTAAAACTATCATCAACAGTAAAAGAACTTCCAAGGGAATCAATATCCCGGACCTCAAGCAATACTAGAGATTAGTAGTGTTAAAAACTGCATGGTATTGGTTCAGTGACAGGGAGGTGGATCAGTGGAATAGGATCGAAGACCCAGAATTGAACCCACACATCTATGGCCAATTGATCTTTGACAAAGGAGCTGAAAACATCCAGTCGAAAAAAGATAGCCTTTTGAACAAATGGTGCTGGCTCAACTGGAGGTCAACATGCAGAAGAATGAGAATTGATCCACTCTTATCTCCTTGCACTAAGCTCAACTTCAAGTGGATCAAGGACCTCCACATAAAACCAGACACACAAAAACTAATAGAAAAGAAATCCTTGAGGACATTGGCTTAGGAGGAAAATTCCTGAACAGAACACCAATTGCTTATGCTCTAAGAGCAAGAATAGACAAATGGGACCTCATAAAATTACAAAGTTTCTGTAAGGCAAAAGACACTGTCAAAAGGACAAATCAGCAGCCAACAAATTGGGAAAAGATCTTCACCAACCCCACATCCGACAGAGGGCTAATATCCAATGTATACAAAGAACTCAAGAAGTTAGACCCCAGAAAACCAAATAACCCTATCCAAAAATGGGGTACAGAGCTAAACAAAGACTTTTCACCTGAAGAAATTCGGATGGCTGAGAAACACCTTAATAAATGTTCAACATCATTTGTCATTAGGGAAATGCAAATCAAAGCAACCCTGAGATTTCACCTCACACCAGTCAGAATGACTAAGATTAAAAACTCAGAAGACATCAGATGTTGGAGAGGATGTGGAGAAAGAGGAATACTCCTCCACTGCTGGTGGGACTGCAAGCTGGTAGGTACAACCACTCTGGAAATCAGTCTGGTGGTTCCTCAGAAAACTGGACATGATACTTCTGGAGGACCCAGACATACCACTCCTGGGAATATACCCAGAAGATTCCCCAGCATGCAATAAGGATACATGCTCCACTATGTTCATAGCAGCCTTACATATAATAGCCAGAAGCTGGAAAGAACCCAGATGTCCCTCAACAGAGGAATGGGTACAAAAAATGTGGTATATATACACAATGGAGTACTATTCAGCCATTAGAAACAATGAATTCATGAAATTCTTAGAGAAATGGATGGAGCTGGAGAACATCATACTAAGTGAGGTGACCCAGTCTCAAAAGAATACCCATGGTATGCAGTCACTGATAAGTGGATATTAGCCTAGAATCTTGGAATACCAAAGACATAAATCACATACCAAATGATGTCTGACAAGAAGAAAGGAGTGGACACTGGTGCTGGAAAGGATTAAAGCATCAGTGTAGGGGAATACAAGGACATGGAAGTGGGAAGCGGTGGATGAGGGAGCAGGAGGAGGGAAAAGGGCATGTGGGACCTTTGGAGGTGGGGAACCAGAAAAAGGGAAATGAATTGTAAATATAAAATATATCCAATAAAAAAAGAGAAAAATCCTGTGATGGGACATTATGAGACAAGGATTCACCAAAGATATCAATGAGTTCATTTTCTTAAAAAAATAGTTTCCCCAGTGAAACTACTTTGAGAAAACTAATGTTTTTATTTGCAAGTGGTTATACATTGGAGATTAATTTCTGGGTTAGGAATAAGTGCATATGTTCACTTCTTTGAGCTTCTAAGGAACCCATCTGGAGCACACCCTTGCTGGCCCTCAAGGGGCAATATTTGATGGAGATATCCTGTTTAGGGCAGAGTGTTCTGAGGACTGTCACTTTCTGCATAATGCTTTGCAGTAGGTTTGTCTCTCTGCTGCAGTAAGAATCTTCTTTGATGAAGGCTGAGCAAGGCACTGACCCAAGCAGTGTTGTGTGTGGATTCCATCTCATGGAACAGGCCTTAAATCAAATCAGTTATTGGTGGGTTTTTTTTTTGTACCCAACACTGTGCTACTTCCCAGCTTCCAGTGTCCACACTTAAGGTGTTCATCAAAAAGAAGAATGACCTACTAGGTTTGCACCTGATCTTACTGAAGCTTGTTATGCTGTTTGGTTGATGTGCCTGGGAAGCCTTCTCATTTCTGAGGTGAGACAGAAGTTGATGAATCTGGGGAGGAGCAAAGGTGGTAGGAGAGACTGAGGTGAGGGGAAGAAGGAGAAACTGCAGTTGAGACGTAATGTATGAGAGAAGAAGAAAACAAGAAAAGAAAACGAAATATTTAAAGCATTCACAACGTACACAAGTTAAGTGCACTGATTGTATAACCTTCTAATGCCTTCATATGATTTTCTATATCCAGACTGATTTTCTACAGCAGGAAGCTAATCATGGAAGTCCCCTCAATAAAAACTATTTTCTGTCCTGAAAATTAAATCCTAATTACTTACTACGGCCTTAAAAGCTAATCTTTTATATGTCCTCCTGTTTTCTGTTAGACTAGCCTCTTTATAAAATCCTACTTTCATTCTCCCGAAGTTTTGTCTTAATTCCATTTCTTTTACTTCTGGTCTTAATTTTAAATCCAGTTATGGCATCCTAAGTAATCATTGTACTAGTGTATCTTGCATGCTTGCATGTAGGATGCTACCAGAAGTCTAAGGGTTTGTAACTTAGACTTGTAAGTTGATGTTTACCTTTTGTCTTTGGTAGAGTGCAGAATACTTTTGGTATCATATCCATGGGTAAAGGCTCTATATGGGCACCAGCTCAACCTCCCTGTGTTTAATGGGTTGTGTCAGTGCTATTTTAAATATTAGGTTCTATGACATTTAAACAGTTAATACTAAGAGAAATTTCATTTTCAAATTTCAGTTATGTAAACCTTTAGATTTAATTCATATTGGCATATTGGACATGAAATGGCATTTCTGATACAGCTGATATATTCAGTGACTATCTCTGAAAATCACAATCATCGTGACTTCTCCTTTGATGTTCTGTGTACGCAAGGGACAATCAAGTGCAAATCCAATTTCTAATGAAATGATGGACCAATCATGTAATAATTTCCAAAGTTATCCTTAAGGACAAAAAAAAAACTGTGTGTAGTTTAGAGCAGTATTTATTTTATCTTAAATGACATGATTCCTATGTGTTTATGTGAGGATATGTACATATGAGTGCAGAGAGTAGGAGAGAGTACCAGTTCTCTTGAAAAATGTAGGAATGTGCCGACTACATGAGTGGTGTTTAGGGGGACTTTACAAAACAGTATGCACTATTAATTACTCAGCCATCTCTCCAGCTATTTTGGGATAATTTTAAGTAGAAATTCATGTTGCTACTCACATACAGTCATAGAATGCAAAGACAACACTAAGCATACATATCTTATCAACTTACTGATATCTAAAACATTACCCCTACAAATTGATTAAAAAGGGGGAACCAAGAAAGGAGAAAACATTTGAAATGTAAATGAAGAATATATCTAATAAAGTAAAAAAAAATGTTGATCTTAAACAGATGACTTACTGATGACTAACAGATTCAGCCTATTTTACAATGTTTCTGTACATTATGTTTGGGATTCCAAAACCAATTTAGTGGGTGTTTCAGTTTCTGTTTGTGTGAGATAACTTTTTAAAAGTGGGTGGCTGGCTCCAGACAACTGAAGGTATGGAAAATAGCAGATGGTACTTCTTCATAAGTGGTTGATCTTGTACCTGGTGATAAATGACTTTGTGTATTACCAGCTGGTAAGAGAGGGGACCTTATTTGTCATTACCTAGATTCTTTCATAGGTTTGTGTATGTCTTGCTGACAAAGATAATTGGGTTTTCTAGAAAATTGTAAAGCTAGAAAGATCATGTTTGTTTGTTTTTGTTTTTTTAGTATTTTGGTGTTTTTTGCTTGTTTGTTTTATTAATGGAATATCCTCAAATATTATGTCTGCTACATTGTTTTGCTTACATTCACACATGAAACTGAATGCTAAATCAGGACACATTGATAGCTGCTTATAAATTATGCTAACTGACTTAGACTTATCTCAAAGTGCTGTTGAAATATTGGTAAAGAGATTAATATATGTGTCAATCAATATCCATGTATGCCACGTATGCCACAATCAATTCTTTCAAGAAAAAAAATAGCATCCTTGTTTACAGAATATTTAAATATAATTAAACCTTAAAAATAAAAATCAACTTTTCTAACTTAGTTGCCTTTTATAATATTAGCAAACTGTCAAATTTCTTTGTAGTAGTCAAAATAAGCATCTAAAATAATCCTTATTTGATGGTGGACTCTAATTTTTTACATAATTTTTCTTATCTTTGTTCAGCTCTTCTTCTAAAGTTAAATTCAAGTGTATAGCTATCAATTTGATTAGTTAGTATTTTGTCTAAAATATTTTTTAAAATATTTATTTATAGCAGGTTGTTTTTAATGTTCCTCAGCAGAATGATCTAATATGTTATCCATTATAGTATAAAAGGGAGATTATTGTGAGAATTACTTCACATGATTAGAGATGCTTAGAGATGCTGTTGACATGTCATCTAAAAAGTCCAAACCAGAACAACACAGTTGTGGAGTGAAGTCCAGAGAATCAGGAAAGCTTGTGGTGTTTTTCCTTTTGGAGGCTAAATATTTGAAGCCAGAAAACCATAGGTTTAAAATTTGCCACTTGAAGTTGAGGCAACCACCATATTTAGTATTTTAGGCAAAAGGAAATAGAAGCCCTACATTTCTGGGGGGAGCAATCCACTCATGGACCTTCCATTCTATTTACACTCTCAAAAATTTGTATAGAGCTCATTAGCTTTGGTGACAATTGATATTTTACCTGTTATTGATTCAAAGTAAATCTCTTACAGAAATATCCTCACAGACACACTCAGGCATCATTTACCTAATTTAAAAATAATGTAGTCATTTAGTTCCATGCATTTGGGCATCCACTTTGCACAATTTTATAAGGAGATTCAAGAGGTTTTAATTAATGTCTTCATGACATATAAACACAAACTAATATAAACTAACGAATACAAAAGATTTGAAGTGTTGGAAGAACAAGCAGCTACTACTTATTTGTAAGCTAGTGTCTTTCCGGCTGAGTTGTCTCAATGACTTTAAATTTTAAGTAAAACCATTTGCTGGTCAGTTTTCCAATAACAGCTTAATCACTTAGTTTATGAGAATATTTTCATTCTTAAAAATATAAATCTATCCTAGGCTATCGCTATGTTTTTAGCACTTATTTTAAAACTTTTGTTGTAATTTTCCTTTCCTTGACCAAAATTTCATTAGAATTCAGGCTGATTTATGCTTATAATACTTACACTTTTGTGGAAAAATGCTGTTCAAATTACTTAAATCTATATACATTTTCCTTTGCAGTTCTACTAATAACTTTATTATATACACATAAATATTGTACTTTATTTCAATCTCAGCAAATGGAAATATGATTTGAAGAAAACTTAGGATGCTTATCTGAGTCTATAAAATGTATTCCATGAAAGATAAGTAAACTAAAAAGAACTAGTATTAGTATGATTTAGGAAAGCCAGTATATGGATCTCCACATGCTGACGTTAAAGTAGCCTCACATAACACTCTAATCTCAGAAACCTGTGCTGATGAGTATGCTGCTCCTAAGTACATAACAGAAGGAGTATCTGCTGGGGAAAATGCTGACAGAAGGCCAATCCATAGATTCTCCTCTCCATAATGAAGTAGGATGTGCACTTACAGCTCTGAGCCAAATATTAATGCCGTTTTCATTTACTAAGGCCAGTAAGGTTCCATTGCTTTAATGGGAAGAATTTCCAGCTGCCCTAACACATCTATTTATTTAAATAGTAAACAATATTACTGAAACTAATGTGGTTTTGCCAGGAAAACAAAAATTAAAATGAACTCATATTTCTTTAAAATAGAATCCTATGAAAGAAACTTAAAAGACATTGATTTTTGAAATTACGTTTCAAGGGGGTTTTATAATAAGTTATTTATATACACATATATAGTATACATATATGTAACATATAATATATGCATATTTACATGTTTCCTTCAATATATAGCAAATTCAGTAACACACACACACACACACAGACATAGATCTCAAATGACATTTTTCCTGGGTTATGTATTCAGATGTATTTTATACACTGTAGAAAATGCAGACAAGTGTGGTCACCATGTTAGTGTGCTTCAGATCTATTTGATATTTGGTGTTTGGTTTTGAAATCATGAATCAATGTCCATCCAGCTCAAATTCTCCATTAGCACCCACCAAGGGATGCTACTGAAGCAAGTCTGGGGTTGAGGCTACAAACACATTGCTTGTGCTCCATGGTCATGTGGGAGAACTTTTAGCAGTCTCCACTCTTTTGACAGTAGCAGAAGCATAGTGAGATGTTAATCCAGTTCACAGTTTCTTTATGGTTGTAGAACCAGGCTCACTTTTTTTAAAGAAAGGAGAATCATTTTACTTTACACAGTAGATCAGTAGATCAAGAAATGACCAGACTCACTTTAACTCAGAAGTATCATTCTCAGTCCCATAAGGCCTCTCTCCAAATAGCACCAGCTTTGTTTTCTTATCCAAGGTCTTGACTTTTTAGCTTCTGGGAGTATCTTTTCCAAGCTCCTAAGATTAATAAAAACTTTAGTCTTCTTCACCTTTGCAAAAAATGTAAATGTCAAAGTGGCCTCCTATAATTGTTATCTTCATGGTAACCTCACTTGTGCCTTCCAGTTACTAAGAAACATTATACCAGGTTAATAAGCCATGTTTCATTTATTAAATTATTGCTATTAAAATAGCTGATATAATTTTTACCTACTAGGTGAACTCTGACTTATCCAGATAGCATATCAAATGCTCAGAAATTCATAGCATTGCAGTTCAGCATGAAAATGAAATGTCGATTTATGATTGTATAGATAGAAAGTCAATTTCAAAACACATCTTTATGTTATTTAACGTAATCTACCTACTTCATTAATGAAGATATCAGAATCATTTTTAGAATTCAAAAAATTATTAATAAAAAATAATACACAATATAAACAGTTTAATTTTGAAATGGGTTAAATGATGCTCTCAGGATATAGTAGAGCTGGTAAATGCTTTACTACCATACCAGAAAGAAGTCCTGGGTTTGTTCTCCAGCCCCCATGCAAATGATGATGTATGCCTGTAATCCAGTCCTCATAAGGTTGAGGCAGGAAGATCAGAATTTCAATAGTACTCTCAGCTAAACAAAGAATTGGATGTCAACCCAAGTTACAGGAGACACTATCAAAGTAAACATGTCAAATGCTTCTTTTTATTTTATTGAAATTTTTTTTATATCATAATTATAGTTTTCCATCCCTCTACTTATCCCAGCTCCTCCCCACTTCTATTTCTTTCTTGATTCACCACTTTCTGTTTGTAAATAGAAAAGAGTAGGCTTTTATGGGATTATAATATACCATACCATACTGTACTATACTATACTATACTATACTATACTATACTATACTATACTATACTGCAAAGATAAAACAAAACTAACATATAAGAATTGAACAAAACAAAAAGAAATAAAAGAGTCTAAAGAATAGGCAGAAGAAACAAAGACCACTAGATCACATTCTCAGGAGTACTAGGTGACCTGTAAGGTAAAAGGAGAGAAAATAAATAAATAAAAATAAGATATTAAGAGAGGAAAAAAGAGTGGGGTGAGTCCTCATACAATATGAGACAGACAAAGGAAAATCCTTAGATGACATTAAGCTCATCTTCTGCTGGCCATGCAGCTTACCCTTAAGAATAGTAGTTTGGGACTGGAGAGATGGCTCAGAGGTTAAGAGCACTGACTTCTCTTCCAGAGGTCCTGGGTTCCATTTCCAGAAACCACATGGTTTCTAATACAGATAATTCATAACCATCTGTATTAGAATCTGATGTCCTCTTCTGGTGTGTCTGAATACAGCTACAGTGTACTCATATGAATAAAATAAACAAATAATTCTTTAAAAAATAGCAGTTTGTTGCTCTAGTAGGATTCTCTTGGAGGAAACTTAGTTTACATTTTCAGTTATCAATTAGAGAATTTTCTGGGTTAGAGATGGGAAAATGTTTCTGCTTATCATTCAGCTCTAGAACTCCTCTTCAGCAGACCCGTGCAGACCCTTTGCATGCTGCCTCAGTCTCTGTACTTATCATGTTGATTGAGAAGGTCTTGTACTTTGGTGTCCTCCAGCCCTTCTGGGTCTTGTACCCTTTCAGCCTTTTCTCATAGCCTTCCTCCCTAGGGTTCTCTGAGCTCCCCAGGGAGGAGCTGAATAATATGTGTAGTTGTGGATCTCTGTATTTGTTCCCATCTGTTGCAGGTGGAAACTTCTTAGTTGATGGTTGATCAAGGCACTAATCTTTGACTATAGAATGATGCTATTAGGAGTCATTTTATTACTGTGTGTTTCAAGTAGAACACTAATATTTTGTTTTCTCCGGGGTCTCTGGGCATTTTGGTTGCAGGTTCTTGGTCACTCATGAAACAGTTAGAATAATTACAGAGATTTTCTTTTCCTCCACTCCTCAAAATCTGTTCCCTAGTCTTCTCCCCAGGTTGGTAGCAGATCATCTTCCCCAACTTGCCTTCCCACCCACATGCCCTATCTTTAGGGAATCACATACACCTTGACTTCCAAATTTTCTTTTCAGCACACATGGCTTTATCTTAGCCTCCAACCCCAGCAGGCATTCCCTAAGTATGTGATTTTTAACATTGCTCTTTGAAATAATAGTTGTTCCTATATGGCATAATGAAAAACTGTCTTTGCATAGCAACAAAAACAACAGAAAGCCCACATACACATGGAAGCTGAACAATGCTCTACTCAATGATAGCTTGGTCAAGGAAGAAATAAAGAAATAAATTAAAGGCTTTTTAAAATGGAAGAGTACAAGAACAGTGAGGTGGGAGAGGGTGAATGAGGGAGCAGGGGGAGGGAAAAGGGCATGTGGGACCTTTGGGGGTGGGGAACCAGAAAAAGGGAAATGAAATGTAAATATAGAATATATCCAATAAAAAAAGATTTAAAAAAAAGAATTTAATGAAAATAAAGGCATAACATACCCAAACTTATGGGACACAATGAAAGCAGTACTAAGATGAGAATGCATAGCTCTGAGTGCCTCCAAAACGAAACTGGAGAGAGCATACACTAGCAGCCTAACAGCACACCTGAAAACTCTAGAAGAGAAAGAAGCTAATATACCTAAGAGGAGTAGATGGCATTAAATCATCATCAAACTTATGGCTGAATCAACCAAACAGAAACAAAAAGAACTATACAAAGAATCACCAAAACCAGGAGATGGTTCTTTGAGAAAATAAAAAAGATAGATGAATCCTTAGACAGACTAACCAGAATGCAGAGAGACAGTATCCAAATTAACAAAATCAGAAATGAAAAGGGAGATATAACACCAGAAGCTGAGGAAATTAAAAAAAAATCAGATCCTTCTACAATAGCCTATATTCAACACAACTGGAGAATCTGGATGAAATGGACAATTTTCTAGACAGAACAAATTCCAAAGTTAAATCAGGATCAGATAGATCATCTAAACAGTCCCATAACCCCCAAAGAAATAGAAGTGGTCATTGAAAGTCTTCCAAACATAAAAAGCACAGGACCATATTAGTCCTGCCAACCCACAAGCATGGAAGATTTCCCATTTTCTGATGCCTTCTTCAATTTCCCTCTTCAGAGACCTGAAGTTTTTGTTATATAAATCTTTCACATGTTTGGTTAGCGTCACTCCAAGATACTTTATATCATTTGTGGCTATTGTGAAGGGTGTCATTTCCCTAATTTCTTTCTCGGCCTGCTTATCCTTCACGTATAGGAAGGCTACTGATTTGCTTGAGTTGATTTTATAGCCAGCCACTTTGCTGAAGTTGTTTATGAGTTGCAGGAGTTCTCTGGTGGAGGTTTTTGGGTCACTTAAGTATACTATCATATCATCTGCAAGTAGTGATAGTTTGACTTCTTCCTTTCCGATTTGCATCCCTTTGACTTCCCTCTGTTGTCGAATTGCTCTAGCTAGTACCTCAAGTACTATATTGAAGAGTTATGGCGAGAGGGGGCAGCCTTGTCTAGTCCTTGATTTTAGTGGGATTGCTTCAAGTTTTTCTCCATTTACCTTGATGTTGGCTACTGGTCTGCTGTATATTGCTTTTACTATGTTTAGATATGGGCCTTGAATTCCTGTTCTTTCTAAGACCTTTAGCATGAAAGGATGCTGAATTTTATCAAATGCTTTTTCAGCATCCAATGAGATGACCATGTGGTTTTTTTCTTTGAGTTTGTTTATGTAGTGGATTACGTTGATGGATTTCCGTATATTGAACCATCCCTGCATTCCTGGGATGAAGCCAACTTGATCATGGTGAATGATCATTTTGATGTGTTCTTGGATTCGGTTGGCAAGTATTTTGTTTAGTATTTTTGCATCGATATTCATAAGAGAAATTGGCCTGTAGTTCTCTTTCTTAGTTGGATCTTTGTGTGGTTTTGGTATCAGGGTAATTGTGACTTCATAGAATGAGTTGGGTAGTGTTCCTTCTGTTTCTATTTTGTGGAATAGTTTGAAGAGTATCGGTATCAGGACTTCTTTGAAGGTCTGATAGAATTCTGCACTAAAACCGTCTGGTCCTGTGCTCTTTTTGGTTCGAAGACTGTCTATGACCCCTTCTATTTCTTTGTGGGTTATGGGTCTGTTTAGACGATCTATTTGATCCTGGTTTAATTTTGGTATTTGGTAACTGTCTAGGAAATTGTCCATTTCCTCCAGATTCTCCAGTTGTGTTGTGGCAATCTTGCCCAATGCAATATACAGATTTAACACAATCCCCATCAAAATCCCAACTCAGTTCTTCATAGAGTTAGAAAGAGCAATTCTCAAATTCATCTGGAATAACAAAAAACCCAGGATAGCTAAAACTATCATCAACAGCAAAAGAACTTCTGGGGGAATCAATATCCCAGACCTCAAGCAATATTACAGAGCAGTAGTATTAAAAACTGCATGGTATTGGTTCAGTGACAGGGAGGCAGATCAATGGAATAGGATCGAAGACCCAGAATTGAACCCACACATCTATGGCCAATTGATCTTCGACAAAGGAGCTGAAAACATCCAGTGGAAAAAAGATAGCCTTTTCAACAGATGGTGCTAGATCAACTGGAGGTCAACATGCAGAAGAATGAGAATTGATCCACTCTTTTTTTTTATTTTATTTTTTTATTTTTTTTTGAACTATATTATTTTTTTTTAATTTTCTATATTCTATGTTTATATTTCAAAGGCTTTCCCCTTTCCCAGTTCCCACCCACCATAGTTCCCATAGTTCTTCTCCCCCCCAACTATTCCCCAATCATTCCCCCTCCCCCCTCGGTTTCTTTACTAAACTGGATGCAATCTTTACATGCCCAGGGTCCTCTCCTTTCTTCTTCTTGGGAATCATTTGACTTGCTATTTGTGTCTTGAGTATTTAGTGCTTCTGGGCTCATTAATATCCACTTATCAGTGATTGCATTTCATGTGCATTCTTTTGTGATTGGGTTAGCTCACTCAGGATGATATTTTCCAGGTCTAACCATTTACTACAAATTGCATGAATTCATTATTTTTAATTGCTGAGTAGTATTCCATTGTATAAATATACCACATTTTCTGTATCCATTCCTCCTTTGAGGGATATTTGGGCTCCTTCCAATTTCTGGCTATTATAAACAAGGCTGCTATAAACATAGTGGAGCATGTGTCTTTATTGCATGTAGGGGAATCCTCTGGGTATATGCCCAGGAGTGGTATGCCAGGGTCCTCTGGAAGTGACATGCCCAATTTTCTGAGGAACCGCCAAACTGATTTCCAGAGTGGTTTTACCATTTTGCAATCCCACCAACAGTGGAGGAGTGTTCCTCTTTCTCCACATCCTCGCCAGCACTTGTTGTCTCTTGAGTTTTTAATCTTAGCCATTCTGACTGGTGTGAGGTGGAATCTCAGGGTTGTTTTGATTTGCATTTCCCTGATGGCTAATGATGTTGAACATCTCTTAAGGTGTTTCTCGGCCATCCGAATTTCTTCTGGTGAAAATTCTTTGTTTAGCTCTGTGCCCCATTTTTTGATAGGGTTATTTGGTTCTTTGTGGTCTAACTTCTTGAGTTCTTTGTATATATTGGATATTAGCCCTCTGTCGGATGTGGGGTTGGTAAAGATCTTTTCCCACTTTGTTGGTTGCCGTTTTGTCCTTCGGACAGTGTCCTTTGCTTTGCAGAAACTTTGTAATTTTATGAGGTCCCATTTGTCGATTCTTGATCTTAGTGCGTACGCTATTGGTGTTCTGTTCAGGAACTTTTCCCCTGTGCCCAAGTCCTCCAGGGTCTTCCCAAGTTTCTTTTCTAATAGTTTCAGTGTGTCTGGTTTTATGTGGAGGTCCTTGATCCACTTGGAGTTGATCTTAGAGCAAAGAGATAAGAGTGGGTCAATTCGCATTCTTCTGCATGTTGACCTCCAGTTGAACCAGCACCATTTGTTGAAAAGGCTATCTTTATTCCATCGGATGGTTGTGGCTCCTTTATCAAAGATCAAGTGACCATAAGTCTGTGGGTTAATTTCAGGGTCTTCAATCCTGTTCCATTGATCTGTTTGCCTGTTGCTATACAAATACCATGCAGTTTTTAACACAATTGCTCTGTAGTACTGCTTGAAGTCAGGGATATTGATTCCTTCAGAAGTCCTTTTATTGTTGAGAATAGTTTTAGCTATCCTGGGTTTTTTGTTGCTCCAGATGAATTTGAGAATTGCTCTTTCTAGATCTATGAAGAATTGAGTTGGGATTTTGATGGGGATTGCATTGAATCTGTATATTGCTTTTGGCAAGATGGCCATTTTTACTATATTGATCCTGCCAATCCAGGAGCAAGAAATATTTTTCCATCTTCTGAGGTCTTCTTCGATTTCTTTCTTCAAGGATTTGAAGTTCCTGTTGTACAGATCTTTCGCTTGTTTGGTTAGAGTTACGCCAAGATACTTTATGTTGTTTGTGCCTATTGTGAAGGGTGTTATTTCCCTAATTTCTTTCTCAGCCTGCTTTTCCTTTGAGTACAAGAAGGCCACTGACTTGCTTGAGTTAATTTTATAACCTGCCACTTTGCTGAAGCTGTTTATCAGCTGTAGAAGTTCTCTGGTGGAGTTTTTTGGGTCGCTTAGGTAAACTATCATATCGTCTGCAAATAATGATAGTTTCACTTCTTCCTTTCCAATTTGTATCCCTTTGACTTCCTTATGTTGTCTAATTGCTCTTGCTAGAACTTCAAGTACTATATTGAAAAGATATGGAGAGAGAGGGCAGCCTTGTCTAGTCCCTGATTTTAGTGGGAATGCTTCAAGTTTCTCTCCATTTATTTTGATGTTGGCTACTGGTTTGCTGTAGATTGCTTTTACTATGTTTAGGTATGGGCCTTGAATTCCTGCTCTTTCCAAGACTTTTAGCATGAAAGGATGCTGAATTTTGTCGAATGCTTTTTCAGCATCTAATGAGATGACCATGTGGTTTTTTTCTTTCAGTTTGTTTATGTAGTGGATTACATTGATGGATTTCCATATATTGAACCATCCTTGCATCCCTGGGATGAAGCCTACTTGATCATGGTGGATGATCGTTTTGATGTGCTTTTGGATTCGGTTAGCAAGAATTTTATTTAGTATTTTTGCATCTATATTCATCAGAGAAATTGGCCTGAAGTTCTCTTTCTTTGTTGGATCTTTTTGTGGTTTAGGTATTAGCGTAATTGTGGCTTCGAAGAATGAGTTGGGCAGTGTCCCTTCTGTCTCTATTTTGTGGAATAGTTTGGAGAGTATTGGTGTTAAGTCTTCTTTGAAGGTCTGGTAGAATTCTGCACTAAAACCATCTGGTCCCGTACTTTTTTTGGTTGGGAGGCTTTCTATAACCCCTTCTATTTCTTTAGGGGTTATGGGACTATTTAGCTGGTCTACTTGATGCTGATTTAATTTTGGTATTTGATATCTGTCTAGGAAATCGTCCATTTCCTCCAGATTCTCCAGTTGTTTTGAGTATAGACCTTTGTAGTAGGATCTGATTATCTTTTGAATTTCCTCAGTTTCTGTTGTTATGTCTCCCTTTTCATTTCTAATTTTGTTAATTTGTATACTGTCTCTGTGTCCTTTGGTTAGTCTGGCTAAGGGTTTATCTATCTTGTTGATTTTCTCAAAGAACCAGCTCCTGGTCTTGTTGATTCTTTGTATGGTTCTCTTTGTTTCTATTTGATTGATTTCAGCCCTGAGTTTGATGATTTCTTGTCTTCTACTCCTCCTGGGTGAATTAACTTGTTTTTCTTCCAGGGCTTTAAGGTGTGCCATTAAGCTGCTAGTGTATGCTCTCTCCAGTTTCTTTTTGGATGCACTTAGAGCTATGAGTTTTCCTCTTAGCACTGCTTTCATTGTGTCCCATAGATTTGGGTAGGTTGTACCTTCATTTTCATTGAATTCTAAAAAGTCTTTGATTTCTTTTTTTATTTCTTCCTTGACCAAGGTGTCATTGAGTAGAGTATTGTTCAGTTTCCATGTGTATGTGGGCTTTCTGTTGTTTTTGTTGCTATTGAAGACCACTCTTACTCCATGGTGATCTGATAAGAGGCATGGGATTAGCTCGATCTTCTTGTATTTGTTGACATCTGTCTTGTGACCGATTATATGGTCTATTTTGGAGAAGGTACCATGCGGTGCTGAGAAAAAGGTATATTCTTTAGCTTTAGGATGAAATGTTCTATATATATCTGTTAAATCCAATTGGTCCAGAGTTTCAATTAGTTTCACTGTGTCCCTGTTTAGTTTCTGCTTTCCTGATCGGTCCATTGAGGAGAGTGGGGTGTTGAAGTCACCCACAATTATTGTGTTAGGTGTAATGTGTGCTTTAAGCTTTAGTAAGGTTTCTTTTACGAAGGAGGGTGCCCTTGCATTTGGAGCATAGATGTTCAGTATTGAGAGCTCTTTCTGGTGGATTTTCCCTTTGGCCAGCAAGAAGTGACCTTCTAAGTCTCTTTGGATGATTTTAGGTTGAAAGTCAATTTTATCTGATATTAGAATGGCTACTCCAGCTTGTTTCCTGAGACCATTTGCTTGTAAAATTGTCCTCCAGCCTTTTACTCTAAGGTTGTGTTTGTCTTTAACACTGAGATGTGTTTCCTGTATGCAGCAAAATGTAGGGTCCTGTTTCCATATCCAGTCTGTTAATCTATGTCTTTTTATTGGGGAATTGAGTCCATTGACGTTAAGAGATATTAAGGAATAGTAATTATTACGTCCAGACATTTTTGAAATTATATTTATTTATCTTATTTATTTTTTATATTCGAGAGGTTATCTTCTTTTGGGTTTGATGAGAGGAGGTTTCTATCTTGCTTCTTCCCAGGTGTAGTTTCCGTCCTTGTCTTGGTGTTTTCCCCCTATTATCCTTTGTAGGGCTGGATTTGTGGAGAGATATCTTGCAAATTTGGTTTTGTCATGGAATACCTTGATGTCTCCATCAATGGCAATTGAGAGTTTTGCTGGGTTAAGTAGTTTTGGCTGAAGTTTGTGTTCTCTTAGAGTTTGCATGATATCTGCCCAGGATCTTCTAGCTTTCATGGTCTCAGGTGAGAAGTCTGGTGTTATTCTGATAGGTTTTCCTTTATATGTTACTTGGCCTTTTTCTCTTGCTGCCTTTAGTATTCTTTCTTTGTTTATTACATTTGGAGTTTTGATTATTATGTGACGGGATGTATTTCTGTTCTGGTCCAGTCTGTTTGGGGTTCTATAGGCTTCTTGTATATTCATGGGCATCTCTCTCCTTAGGTTGGGGAAGTTTTCTTCCATAATTTTATAGAAGATATTAGCTGGCCCTTTAACTTGTAAATCTTCACTCTCGTCTATACCTATAATCCTTAGGTTTGGTCTTCTCATAGTGTCTTGGATTTCCTGGATGTTTTGGGTTACCACCTTTTTGCATTTAGTATTTTCTTTGACTGTTGAATCAATGGTTCCTATGTTATCTTCGGCTTCTGAGATTCTGTCTTCTATGTCTTGTATTCTATTGTTGATACTTTCGTCTATGGCCCCTGATTTCTTCCCCAGGTTTTCTATCTCCAATGTTGTCTCCCTCTGTGATTTCTTAGTTGTTTCTACTTCTGTTTTTAGTATCTGGATGGATGTGCTCAGATCTTTCGCTTGCTTGATTGTGTTTTCATGTATTTCTTTAATAGATTTTTGTGCTTCCTCTTTCATAGCTTCTACTTGTTGGCCCACGTTCTTCTGTAGTTCTTTAAGTGACTTTTGTCTTTCTTCCTTATTGTCTTCTTCTCTTTGATCCATCTTCTCCTGCATTTCTTGAAGTGATTTTTGTATTTGCCTCGTAAAGGCTTCTAACTTTTGATCCATTTTCTCCTCTATTTCTTTACGAGATTTTTCTATGTGTTCAGCTACCAGCATCCTGACCAGTGATTTTATATCCAAGTCTTGTTTTTCTGGTGTTTTAGGGTATCCAGGGATTCCTGTTGTTGGAGAACTGGGTTCAGATGCTGTCATGTTGCCTTGATTTTTGTTAGTAACGTTCCTTCGTTTTCCTTTTGCCATCTGGTTGTTTCTGGTTTTAGTTGGCCTTGTTGTCAGTGGCTGGTGTTTGAATCTCCTGTGAGGCTGGGCTCACCTCTTGTTTCTCTATTGGTGAATATGTGTGACTGCTGCTTTAAGGGATCATAAGCTGGCTGCCACCCATGCGATTGTAGCCCCTGTTGGAGTCTGTCTACCTGGGCTTCTCCAGCTGTGTCCTGGTTGCAAGGAACTCCGAGAGCCTAGCAGATCCCCCGTGAGGGTAGCCCTGGAAGGGGTGTTTACCTGGGCCTTTCCAGCTGTGTCCTGGTTGCAATATGGAGGCCCACCGCTACACCGCTGGTCTAGGGGCCTGCGATCTGGTTGCAGAACGCAGCTTAGGTGCTCACCCGAGGGCGGGGATGTCCCACAGAGCCTGGGCCTTTCCAGCTGTGTCCTGGTTGTGATATGGAGGCCCGCTGCTACACCGCTGGTCTAGGGGCCGGCGAGCTGGTTGCAAAACGCAGCCTAGGTGCTCACCAGAGGGCGGGGATGTCCCACAGAGCCTGGGCCTTTCCAGCTGTGTCCTGGTTGCAATATGGAGGCCCGCCGCTACACCGCTGTGCAGAAGCAGCCTTGGTGCTCACTAGAGGGCTCGGGGATGTCCCACAGAGCCTAGGCGGGACTCCGCCTGCTTGGCTCCAAGACCCTAGCAGATACCCCCGTGAGTGTAGCCCTGGAAGGGGTGTTTACCTGGGCCTTTCCAGCTGTGTCCTGGTTGCAATATGGAAGCCCGCCGCTACACCGCTGGTCTAGGGGCCTGCGAGCTGGTTGCAGAACGCAGCTTAGGTGCTCACCCGAGGGCGGGGATGTCCCACAGAGCCTGGGCCTTTCCAGCTGTTTCCTGGTTGCAATATGGAGGCCCGCCGCTACACTGCTGGTCCAGGGGCCGGCGAGCTGGTTGCAGAACGCAGCCTTGGTGCTCACCAGAGGGCTCGGGGATGTCCCACAGAGCCTAGGCAGGACTCCGCCTGCTTGGCTCCGAGACCCTAGCAGATACCCCCGTGAGTGTAGCCCTGGAAGCGATCCACTCTTATCTCCTTGCGCTAAGCTCAAATCCAAGTGGATCAAGGACCTCCACATAAAACCAGACACACTAAAACTAATAGAAAAGAAACTGGGGAAGACCCTTGAGGACATTGGCTCAGGGGAAAAATTCCTGAACAGAACACCATTTGCTTATGCTCTAAGAGCAAGATTAGACAAATGGGACCTCATAAAACTACAAAGTTTCTGTAAGGCAAAAGATACTGTCAAAAGGATAAATAGGCAACCAACTAATTGGGAAAAAAATCTTCACCAACCCCACATCCGACAGAGGGCTAATATCCAATGTATACAAAGAACTCAAGAGGTTAGACCCCAGAAAACCTAATAACCCTATCCAAAAATGAGGTACAGAGCTAAACAGAGACTTTTCACCTGAAGAAATTCAGATGGCTGAGAAACACCTTAAAAAATGTTCAACATCATTAGTCATTAGGGAAATGCAAATTAAAACAACCCTGAGATTTCACCTCACACCAGTCAGAATGGCTAAGATTAAAAACTCAGAAGATATCAGGTGTTGGCGAGGATGTGGAGAAAGAGGAACACTCCTCCACTGCTGGTGGGAATACAAGCTGGTACAACCACTCTGGAAATCAGTATGGTGGTTCCTCAGAAAACTGGACATGATACTTCCGGAGGACCCAGCCATACCACTCCTGGGAATATACCCAGAAGATTCCCCAGTATGCAATAAGGATACATGCTCCACTATGTTCATAGCAGCCTTATATATAATAGCCAGAAGCTGGAAAGAACCCAGATGTCCCTCAACAGAGGAATGGATATAAAAAATGTGGTATACATACACAATGGAGTACTATTCAGCCATTAGAAACAATGAATTCATGAAATTCTTAGAGAAATGGATGGAGATGGAGAACGTCATACTAAGTGAGGTGATCCAGTCTCAAAAGAATACCCATGGTATACAGTCACTGATAAGTGGATATTAGCCTAGAACCTTGGAACACCAAAGACATAAATCACATACCAAATGATGTCTGACAAGAAGAAAGGGGTGGACACTGGTGCTAGAATGGACCAAAACATCATTGTGGGGGAGTACAAGAATAGTAATGTAGGAGGGGGTGGATGAGGGAGTAGGGGGAGGGAAAAGGGCATGTGGGACCTATGGGGGTGGGGAACCAGAAAAAGGGAAATGAATTGTAAATATAGAATATATCCAATAAAAAATAAAAAAAAACGAAAATTCAAAAAAAAAAAAAAAAGCACAGGTCCAAATGCTTTCAGTGCAGAATTCTATCAGATCTTCAAGAAAAACTAACACCAATATTTTTCAACTATTCCACAAAATAGATACAGAAGGAACACTACTCACCATGTTCTATGAAGCCACAATTACATTGATACCTAAAGCAGACAAAGACCTTACAAAGAAAGAGAACTTCGGGCCAATTTCCCTCATGAATATGCAAAAATACTCAATAAAATCTTTGTCACCCGATTTGAAGAACACATCAAAATGATCATTCACCACCATCAAGTAGGCTTCATTCCAGGGATGCAGGGACGTTTCAATATAAGGAAATACATCAATGTAACCCACTATATGAAAAAACTCAAAGAAAATAAAAACACATGGTCATTTCATTAGATGCTGAAAAAGCATTTGTCAAAAGTCAGCAGCATTTCATGTTAAAAGTCTTGGAAAGATCAGGAATTCAATGCCCATATCTAAACATAGTAAAAGCAATATACAGGAAACTAGTAGCCAACATCAAACTAAATGGAGAGAAACTTGAAGCAATCCCTCTAAAATCAGGGACTAGACAAGGCTAACCTCTCTCTCCATATCTATTCAACATAGTTATTGAAGAGCAATTAGACCACAAAAGGAAGTCAAAGGGATACAAATTGGAAAGGAAGAAGTCAAACTATCACTATTTGCAGATGATATGATAGTATACTTAGGCAACCCAAAAATCTCCACCAGAGAACTCCTGCAGCTGATAAACAACTTCATCAAGTGGCTGGATATAAAATTAGCTCAAACAAATCAGTAGCTTTCCTAGACTCAAAGGATAAACAGGTTGAGAAATAAATTAGGGAATCGACACCATTCACAATAGCTACAATATAAAGTGTCTTGTGACTCTAACCAAACAAGTGAAAGATCTTTATGACAAGAACCTCAAGTCTCTAAAGAAAGAAATCGATGAAGACCTGAGAAGATGGAAAGATCTCCATGCTTGTGGACTTGCAGGATTAATATAGCAAAAAAGACCATCATGCCCAAAGAAATCTACAGATTCAATGCCATCCCAATCAAAATTCCAACTCAATTCTTCATAGAGTGAGAAAGAACAATTCTCAAATTCACCTGGAATAACAAAAATCTCAAGACAGTGAAAACTATTCTCAACAATAAAAGAACTTCTGGGGGAATCAACATCCCAACCCTCAAATTGTACTATAGAGCAATAGTGTTAAAAACTGCATGGTATTGGTATGGTAGCAGACAGATAGATCAATGGAATAGAATTGAAGACCTGGAAATGAAGCCACACAAATATGGTCACTTGATCTTTGACAAAGGAGCTAAAACCATCCAGTGGGAAAAAAAGACAACCTTTTCAGAAATAGTGCTGATTCAACTGGCAGTCAGCATACAGAAGAATACAAATTGATCCATTTTTATCTCCTTGTACAAAGGTCAAGTCCAAGTGGATCAAGTACCACCAAAGAAAACCAGATACACTGAAACTAACAGAATAAAAAGTGGGGAAAACAGCTCTATATCTGAAAAAGGGCTAATGTTAAATATATACAAAGAACTTTAGAAGTTAGGTTCCAGAGAACCAAATAACCCTAACAAAATATGGTTCAGAGCTAAATGAAAAATTCTCAAATGAGGAATATCTAATGACTGAGAAGCACCTAAAGAAATGCTCAACATTTCTTAGTCATCACGAAATACAAATCAAAACAATCCTGAGATTCCACCTCACACTGGTCAGAATGGCTAAGAAAAAAAACTTGGGTGACAAAGGTGCTGGCAAGAATGTGGAGAAAAAGGAACACTCCTCCATTGCTGGTGGGATTGAAAGCTGGTACAACCATTCTGGAAATCAGTTTAGGGGTTCCTCAGAAAATTGGACATAGTATTAACTGAGGACCCAGCTATACCATTCTTCAGCACATACCCAGAAGATGCTTCAACATGTAACAAGGACACATGCTCCACTATGTTCATAGCAGCTTTATTTATAATAGCCAGAAACTGGAAAGAATGCAGATGTCCCTCAACAGAGGAATGGATACAGAAAATGTGGTATATTTACACAATGGAATACTGTTCAGATACTAAAAACAATGAATTCATGAAATTCTTAGGCAAATGAATGGTACTAGAAAAAAACATCCTGAGTGAAGTAACCCAATCACAATAGAACACACATGGTATGCACTCGCTGATAAGTGGATATTAGCCCAGAAGCTTGGAATAAGCAAGATACAATTCACAGAACAAATGTAGCTCAAGAAGGAAGACCAAAGAATGAATACTTTGTTCCATCTTAGAAGGGGGAACAAAATACCCATGGGAAGAGATACAAAGACAACCTGTGGAGCAGAGACTGAAGGAAAAACCATTCAGAGACTGCCCCATCTGGGAATCCATTCCATATACAGTCACCAAACCCAGACACTAGTGTGGAAGCCAACAATTGCTTGCTGAAAGGAGTCTGATATAGCTGTTTTTGAGAGGCTCTGCCAGTAACAGACAAATACAGATGTGGATTCTCTAAGCGAACCATTGGACTAAACAAAAGATCCCCAGTGGAGGAGCTAAACAAAGACCAAAGTAGCATAAGGTGCTTGCAGCCCCATAGAAGAACCAACAATATGAACCAAGCAGTATAACCAGAGCTTCCAGGGACTAAACTATGAACCAAAGAGTACATATGGGTACACGCAAGAAGGATATATAGCTCCAGTGGCATATGTAGCAGAGAATGGTCTTGTTGGACATCAAAGGGAAGAGAAGCCCTTTGTCCTGAGAAGGCTTTATGCCCCAAAATAGGTGTATGTCTGGACAGGAAAGCAGGAGTGGATAGGTTGCTGAGCAGGGGGAGGTGGGATGGGATAGTAGGTTTTCACAGGAGAAACCAGGAAAGGGGATAACATTTGAAATGTAAACAAAGAAAATATCTAATAAAAAATGAAACTGTCTTTGCACAAGTTATTTGACTTAGTGATAGAGGGTTTAATTTTATCACATGAGCGAGTACTTCATTATTGTTGTACCCAAAGAATCAAAGTGTAACAAAAGAAGATAAGTAGTCTTAGTATGTACTCAGAAGCAAGTACAACATGGAAGTCCATATTTTTCCCTAGTAAACAACACAGAACCAATGATTTTTTGTATGTGACAGCACTGTGATAACTTAGGAAGGCAAAGAAAATAGGAAATACTACCTCTTTTTTTTAATCCTCATATTTTTATTCTATATTTTTGTTTACATTCCAAAAGCTTTCCCCTTTCCCAGTTCCACCCCCACCATACATCACATAATCCTCTCCCCCCAAATTATTCCCCAATCACCCCCCACCATTTCTCTGTTCTGGTACTCTCCTACAAAACTGGATCCAATCTTTTCAGGCCCAGGGTCCTCTCCTTTCTTCTTGGGAATCATTTGACTTGCTAATTGTGCCTTGAGTATTTATGGCTTCTGGGCTCATTAATATCCACTTATCAGTGATTGCATTTCATGTGTATTCTTTTGTGATTGGGTTAACTTGCTTAGGATGATATTTTTCAGATCTAACCATTTGCCTACAAATTGCATGAATTCATTATTTTTAATTGCTGAGTAGTATTCCATTGTGTATGTATATATATATATATATATATATATATATATGGTGGTATATATACATTTCTGTATCCATTCCTCCTTTGAAGGATATCTGGGCTCCTTCCAACTTCTGGCTATTATAAACAAGGCTGCTATGAACATAGTGGAGCATGTGTCTTTATTGTATGCAGGGGAATCCTCTGGGTATATGCCCAGGAGTGGTATGCCAGGGTCTTCTGGAAGTGACATGCCCAATTTTCTGAGGAACAGCCACACTGATTTCCAGAGCAGTTGTACCATCTTGTATCCCACCAACAGTAGAGGAGTGTTCCTCTTTCTCCACATCCTCCCCAGAACCTTTTGTCTCTTGAGTTGTTAATCTTAGCCATTCTGACTGGTGTGAGGTGGAATCTCAGGGTTGTTTTGATTTGCATTTCCCTGATGACTAATGATGTTGAACATCTCTTAAGGTGTTTTTCGGCCATTCAAATTACTACTGGTGAAAATTCTTTGTTTAGCTCTGTACCCCATTTTTGATAGGGTTATTTGGTTCTTTGGGGTCTAACTTCTTGAGTTCTTTGTATATATTGGAAATTAGCCCTATGTCATATGTGGGGTTCATGAAGATCTTTTCCCAATTTGTTGGTTGCCATTTTGTCCTTCTGACAATATCCTTTGCCTTACAGAAACTGTGTAATTTTCTGAGGTCCCATTTGTCAATTCTTGATCTTAGAGCATAAGCTATTGGTGTTCTATTCAGGAACTTTCCCCCTGTGCCCATGTCCTCCAGGATCTTCCCAAGTTTCTTTCCAAATAGTTTCAGTGTGTCTAGTTTTATGTGGAGGTCCTTGATCTACTTGGAGTTGATCTTAGTACAAGGAGATAAGAGTGGGTCGATTCACATTCTTCTGCATGTTGACCTCCAGTTGAACCGGCATCATTTGTTGAAAAGGCTATCTTTTTTTCCACTGCATGGTTGAAGCTCCTTTATCAAAGATCAAGTAACCATAAGTCTGTGGGTTCATTTCTGGGTCTTCAATCCTAGTCCATTGATCTACTTGTCTGTTGCTGTACCAATACCAAGCAGCTTTTAACACAATTGCTCTGTAGTACTGCTTGAGGTCAGGAATATTGATTCCCCCAGAAGTCCTTTTATTGTTGAGAATAGTTTTAGCTATCCTGGGTTTTTTGTTGCTCCAAATGAATTTGAGAATTGCTCTTTCTAGATCTATGAAGAATTGAGTTGGGATTTTGGTGGGGATTACATTGAATCTGTAGAATGCTTTTGGCAAGATGGCCATTTTTACTATATTGATCCTGCCAATCCAAGAACAAGAAATATTTTTCCATGTTCTGAGGTCCTCTTTGATTTCTTTCTTCAAGCACTTGAAGTTCCTGTCATACAGATCTTTCGCTTGTTTGGTTAGAGTCACGCCAAGGTACTTTATGTTGTCTATGGCTATTGTGAAGGGTGTTATTTCCATAACTTCTTTCTCAGCCTGCTTGTCCTTTAAGTACAGGAAGGCTACTGATTTGCTCGAGTTGATTTTATAACCATCCACTTTGCTGAGGTTGTTTATCAGCTGTAGAAGTTCTCTGGTGGAGTTTTTTGGGTCACTTAATAAACTATCATATTGTCTACAAATAATGATAGTTTGACTTCTTCCTTTCCAATTTGTATCCCTTTGATTTCCTTATGTTTCTAATTGCTCTCACTAGAACTTCAAGTCTATATTGAAAAGATATGGAAAAAGAGGGCAGCCTTGTCTAGTCCCTGATTTTAGTGGGATTGCTTCAAGTTTCTCTTCATTTAATTTGATGTTGGCTACTGGTTTGCTGTAGATTGCTTTTACTATGTTTAGGTATGGGCCTTGAATTCCTGCTCTTTCCAAGACTTTTAGCATGAAAAGATGCTGAATTTTGTCAAATTCATTTTCAGCATTTAATGAGATGACCATGTGGTTTTTTTCTTTTAGTTTGTTTATGTAGTTGATTACATTGATGGATTTCCATATATGGAACCATCCCTGCATCCCTGGGCTGAAGCCTACTTGATCATGGTGAATGATTGTTTTCATGTGCTCTTGGATTCGGTTGGCAAGAATTTTATTTAGTATTTTTGCATCGATATTCATAAGGGAAATTGTCCTGTAGTTCTCTTTCTTTGTTGGATCTTTGTGTGATTTTGGTATCAGCGTAATTGTGGCTTTAGAAGAATGAGTTGGGCAGTGTCCCTTCTGTTTCTATTTTGTGGAATAGTTTGAAGAGTATTGGTGTTAAGTCTTCTTTGAATATCTGGTAGAATTCTGCACTAAAACCATCTTGTCCCGTACTTTTTTTGGTTGGGAGGCTTTCTATAACGCCTTCTATTTCTTTAGGGGTTATGGGACTATTTAGCTGATCTAATTGATCCTGATTTAATTTTGGTATTTGGTATCAGTCTAGGAAACTGTCCAATTCTTCCAGATTCTCCAGTTGTTTTGAGTACAGACCTTTGTAATATGATCTGATGATCTTTTGAATTTCCTCAGTTTCTGTTGTTATGTCCCCCTTTTCATTTCTAATTTTGTTAATTTGGATAGAGTCTCTGTGTCCTTTGGTTAGTCTGGCTAAGGGTTTATCTATCTTGTTGATTTTCTCAAGGAACCAACTCCTGGTTTTGTTGATTCTTTGTATGGTTCTCTTTGTTTCTACTTGATTGATTTCAGCCCTGAGTTTGATGATTTCCTGTCTTCTACTCTCCCTGGGTGAATTATCTTCTTTTTCTTCCAGGGCTTTAAGGTGTGCCATTAAGCTGTTAGTGTATGTTCTCTCTAGTTTCTGTTTGGATGCACTTAGAGCTATGAGTTTTCCTCTTAGCACTGCTTTCATTGTGTCCCATAGATTTGGGTAGGTTGTACGTTCATTTCTAATTCTAATTAAATTCTAATTAAATTCTAAAAAGTCTTTGATTTCTTTTTTTTTATTTCTTCCTTGACCAAGGTGTCATTGAGTAGAGTAATGTTCAGTTTCCATGTGTATGTGGGCTTTCTGTTGTTTTTGTTGCTATTGAAGACCACTCTTACTCCATGGTGATCTGATAGGAGGCATTGGATTAGCTTGATCTTCTTGTATTTGTTGACAACTGTCTTTTGACTAATTATATGATCAATTTTGTAGAAGGTACCATGTGGTGCTGAGAAAAAGGTATATTCTTTTGTTTTAGGATGAAATGTTCTATATATATCTTTTATATCCAATTGATCCAAAGTTTCAATTAGTTTCACTGTGTCCCTGTTTAGTTTCTGCTTTCCTGATCGGTCCATTGAGGAGAGTGGAGTGTTGAAGCCACCCACAATTATTGTGTTAGGTACAATGTGTGCTTTAAGCTTTAGTAAGGTTTCTTTCTTTTTTTTGTTGGTCTTTTGAGCCTTTTATTAGACAAGATAAGCAAACCCTTATTAAAACATAAAGAATATACAAATCAACAAAATCTAAAATGAAATTGGGGATAAAATAACAGACAATGAAGAAATTCAGAGAATCTTAATGACATAGATTTAAAAAAGGGTGCACTCCACCACATTGGAAATTATAAAAGAAATGGATAATTTCCTCAATAGATTCCACTTACCAAATTTAAATGAAACTAAAAAAAAAACAACTTAACCAGTCATAAACACCTAGAAAATCAGAATTAATTAAACATATGTCACCAATATAAGCCCAAGACTGTGAGTTTTAGGGTAGAATCCTACAAGATTTTCATAGAGGATTTAACAAGAATACTTCTCAGTGTATTCAACAATAAAGAAACAAAAGAAATATTACCTAATTTATTTTTGAACCCATGATTACTCATATATCTAGTCAGTGTAGACTGAGCAATAAAAGAGAATTAAAGAAGAATTATCCTTAAAACCACAGATGCAAACATACTTAATAGACAAAACAAAACAAAACAAAACAAATAGAATAAAATAAAATAAAATACAAAACACATCAAAAGACCATCCACCATGATCAATGAGGAAGACTTCATTCAAGAAACACAGTGATGGTTCAACATAATGGGATTAAAGTGTAAGAAAAACAAAGAATCGATCATCTCATGAGATATTGTAAAACTCTCTGGCAATAATCAACAACACTACATGATAAAATTCTTGGATTAATTACACTAGGGACATGCCTAAACATAAAAATGTACTTTCCAGTAAGCCTATAGCCAACATTAAATTAATTGGAGAGAAATTCACATTAATTCCACTAATTCCCTAACTAGACAAGGTGGTCCATTCTCTCTATATCTATCTATTCAATATACAGAACTTTAGTAAGGTTTCTTTTACGAATGAGGGTGCCCTTGCATTTGGAGCATAGATGTTCAGTATTGAGAGTTCTTCTTGGTGGATTTTCGCTTTGACCAGCAAGAAGTGACCTTAAAGTCTCTTTTGATGACTTTAGGTTGAAAGTCAATTTTATATTAGAATGATATTCTGATATTAGATGATATTAGATCTGATATTAGAATGGCTACTCCAGCTTGTTTCCTGAGACCATTTGCTTGTAAAATTGTCTTTCAGCCTTTTACTCTAAGGCAGTGTTTGTCTTTAACACTGAAATGTGTTTACTGTATGCAGCAAAATGTAGGATCCTGTTTCTGTATCCAGTCTGTTAGTCTATGTCTTTTTATTGGGGAATTAAGTCCATTGATGTTAAGAGATATTAAGGAATAGTAATTATTACCTCCCGACATTTTTCAAATTATTTTTTTATATTTGAGAGGTTATCTTCTTTTGGGTTTGATGAGAGGAGGTTTCTATCTTGCTTCTTCCAGGGTGTAGTTTCCTTCCTTGTGTTGGTGTTTTCCCCCTATTATCCTTTGTAGGACTGGGTTTGTGGAAAGATAATGTGCAAATTTGGTTTTGTCATGGAATACCCTGATGTCTTCATCTATGGCGATTGAGAGTTTTGCTGGGTACAGTAGTTTTTACTGAAATTTGTGTTCTCTTAGAGTTTGCATGATATCTACCCAGGATCTTCTAGCTTTCATGGTCTCAGGTGAGAAATTTGGTGTAATTCTGATAGGTCTTCCTTTATATGTTACTCGGCCTTTTTCTCTTGCTGCCTTTAATACTCTTTCTTTGTTTAGTACATTGGGGTTTTGATTATTATGTGATGGGAAGTATTTCTGTTCTGGTCCAGTCTTTTTGGAGTTTTGTAGGCTTCTTGTATATTCACGGGCATCTCTCTCTTTAGGTTGGGGAAGTTTTCTTCTATAATTTTGTAGAAGATATTTGCTGGCCCTTTAACTTGTAAATCTTCACTTTCATCTATACCTATAATCCTTAGGTTTGGTCTTCTTATTGTGTCCTGGATTTCTTGGATTTTTTGTGTTACAACCTTTTTGCATTTAGTATTTTCTTGACTGTTGAATCAATGGTTCCTATGGTATCTTTGGCATCTGAGATTCTTTCTTCTATTTCTTTTATTGTATTGTTGATATTTGCATCTATAGCCCCTGATTTCTTCCCAAGGTTTTCTATCTCCAATGCTGTCTCCCTCTGTGATTTCTTAGTTATTTCTACTTCTGTTTTTAGAACCTGGATGGATATGCTCAGATCTTTTGCTTGCTTGATTATATTTTCTTGCATTTCTTTAAGAGATTTTTGTGTTTCCTCTTTCATAGCTTCTACTTGGTGACCCACATTGTTCTGTATTTCTTTAAGCGATTTTTGTGTTTCCTCCTTATTGTCTTCTGTTTTTTGATCCATATTCTCCTGAATTTAAGTGATTTTTGTGTTTGCCTTGTAAAGGCTTCTAATGTTTGATCCACTTTCTCCTCTATTTCTTTAAGATATTTATCTATGTATTCTGCTACCAGCATTCTGACCAGTGATTTTAGATCCAAATCTTGTTTTTCTGGTGTGTTGGGGTATCCAGGGCTTCCTGTTTTTGGCGAACTGGATTCAGATGCTGTCATGCTGCCTTGATTTCTGTTAGTAATGTTCCTTTGTTTTCCTTTTGCCATCTGGTTATCTCTGATGTTAGTTGGCCTTGTTGTCACTGGCTGGTGTTTGAACCTCCCACGAGGCTGGGCCCACCTGTTGTTTCTCTACTGGTGACCATGATGCAAGATAGAGACTGCCTCTGTGAGTGCTGAGGGGACCTCAGGGAGGGCGGTTCCCAACCGAGTTGGTGCAAGGCCAGAGGTAGTGGAGATATCCTGCCAGCAGCTGCCCTTGCCCTGGTTAGTGGGGAGATCATGGAGGATCCTCCCGAGTGATGGTAGCCCATGATTGATTCTGTCTAGCTGGGCCTCTCTAGTCATGTCCTGGTAGCAATATGGAGACCTACCACAACCACTGTTGTAAGGGACCACTGGGCAGGCTGCTCCCAACTGCCTTGGTGCAAGGCCAGAGGGTCTGCAGAGCCTCAGCCCGTGAAATGGTAGCCCAGATGCAATCTGTCTACCTGGGCCTCTCTAGTTGTATCCTGGTGGAAATACTACCTCTTAAAGTATTGTAATCCAGGCTCCCCCCCAAAAAAATAAATAAAAATAGATTCATACTGAGCCATAACAGTCTAAGTTGTATAGGTTGGTAAGTTGTATACTAATTATGTGATTATTATGCATTGTGGCATATCTTATAATAGGAACTTAAAAAATACTGAACTCCTGTGGATAGAGGAAAGTAATGAAAATATTACTCAATAGTTACATATGGCTTTATATTTGAAATGTATACAGATTCTTAAAGTGATAGTATTTTATTCCTTAGACAAGTCTTTGATTCCTCACAGAAATACTCTTACTTGAAATAATGTCCAATAGAAACCAAATATCCATTTTCATTATCCACTAATAGAAACTTTAAGAGCAGAAATTGAATAAAAAATAAATCAACTTATCACTTATAAATCATGTAAATTTATATCTTTTTAATGAGCACTTTATTCTCTAATAGATGAATTCCTACTGTTCTTGAACAATAAGTATCCACCTCAAGGTATGCTTGCTTGTGATATATTAGTCTTTGTGGGGATTTCTTTTGTCGATTGTAATGATTTTTCTTTTCAAGGCATGACATTTTAGGATAGCATAAACATAAATGTATAAGCATTTATAATAAATGTAGACCCAAATGCTCCTCAGATATGCACCTCTTTGCTACATGCAGATTATTAAAGAAAACTGAAAGTGGTCAAAATTGAGAGAACAACTCATTGTGGGGTATGTATGTATGCATGTATGTATGCATGTATGTATGCATGTATGTATACTAATTCTGACAGCAGAGTCTCAGGCACATTGATCATAAAGGGACTGAGATTGTAACAGTCAATGGATCAGGAAATCTGCTGTATGATTTTTTCTCTTAAAAATTACAAGGAAGCTTCATTTATGTGACTGCAACAATATAGATGCATAAACAAGAACTGAAGTAGGAAACCACCAAAAGACATGCAAACATGGGACTTGTTCCTATATAACCAACTACAGGTTACTAAGGGTGTTTAAAAAGAAAGAATTAGTCTACCCTAGAGATGAGCCTTCTAATTGTCTTTTCAATACCAACTGATCAGCTTTGAAACTATAAACAACTTTGCAAGACTAAGCAGGATCAGCAGGATGTGTTTATATATTTATGATTATATATGTGTGTGTATATATATATATATATGTGTATATATATACAAATATGATGTGGCCCTCATCTCTCATCAAAGATGCAACTCTTTGCAAAAGAGGTCATGATGTTGGGAGAATTGCAGAGGTGGGATCATGAAAGGAGGAATGGGGAAATGATATATTTATGTGCTAGTTAATAAGAAGTTTAGATTTAAACAGACAAACAATTCATGAGAATTTTAAACACTTTGAAAACATGCTACTTATTAAAATGTAGCCATAATAGTGCAAAGAATACCCATGTGAATCACTGAGAGTACCCAAAGTTAACATCACACAACATTTACTTTATTGCTTTCCTTTTGTATTTGTATAATCTGGTGTATATATGAGCATGTGAAGAGGAAGTATGTAATAGCATGTTTGTGTGTTAGTAAGTGTGTCTGTGTGTTTGAGAGCATGAGTGTGCATGCAAATGTGTGTGGGCATATGGATATGTATGAGTGTCTCATTTTTCTCTAAGTTTTAAGTGTGAGTTAGATAGCTGATAATGGCTCATCTTTAAAATGATTCACTATGTATAAGTGTTGATAAATAAACAATTTCAACATCTGATGACACATTCTTGTGGACAGATGTATACATGTATGGGACATGCCAAAGAATTAAGGATATTTTAAACCAGAAAATCTGACAGAAATAGTTCTAACTATAAGGTAAATGAAGGCTTATTTTATAAAAGTATGTACTGAGTTTAATAGAAATGGCATCGAGACTGTCTATCACAATTCTGGGTTTTCTACTTGAAGAATTTACTTTACAATGGTTGTAAAGCTTTAGGATAATTAATTAATTCCTCTGAGTGATACATTCCTCAATTATTTAAAGAAGGTACAATTATAATTTAATAATTTATCCTATCACAGGAACATACAATATTGACCTTAATTAATATTATGATAGGAACATGATATTACTTTAAGAAACCATGGTTCACAAGGGTACAACTTGATACATTTGAAAGAAATGTTAGGTCATTAATATTATACTTTGCCAAGTAGAGGTAATGTTTAACTGAAAAATGATCATGTTCCTGAGATAAAAATATTGGGTCATTTTTTGAAGAAACAGACTAGAAGAATTGCAACAGTGACACAGGTTCATATTTTAATATTTCTGTTACCAAGGTCTTCTTTCTAGATGAGAAACAACAAGATACCACAGAACGGTTTAGAGCTGGCTCATTTATACTTTTGCCAACATTTTGGTATGTAATAAAAATACATGTAAGTTCAGTTAAAACTCTACCCAGTAATCATACATTTTTACTTTTTGTCTAAAGTTTCCAGTAATTTAAGGGAATTTTTAATCTCTCTTTATATCCAAGGCTATTGCAAGTCCCTCTTTGGGGATGCTATTATAAAACTCCCTAGATTATGTAGTGTTGTGGATTGTTTAAGATTTGTATTTTAAAAATGCATTAGTAGCTCAGATCAACTATCTTCAAATTGCTAAATCTATTCTAACCAATTTTACTCCAGTTTAACCAAGACCCTCAGTTTTTATGTCCACATGTTCAAACGGTTGTCAAGTTATATGTTAAATTAATATGTTATTTGTTCACATATAAATTGTATGTTAACATCTGTTCAGAGCTTCTGAATTCAAACTAGGGCGTTATTGCTCTACCAATTCAATTGTATTGACTTAATTTTTATCCCTTCTCCTTCTTTTGGGCTCTATTTTCACACTCTAACAGGCAATGGTTTCTTTCTTGGTTCCTGACTCAAGTAAAATGTTTTCCGAGAAACAAGGCAACTTCAGCAGAATTTATTTTATAAAGCAAAATAAAGAATCTTTCAGAGTGAATACTGTACTGGGCTGATACAAAAACATTCTCCTGTAGGTTTGTAGGTTTTTGGAACATTTTAGACATTATTTATGAGATTCATAGTATATTCACTGTGGAAAGGTGACCTTCATTCCCTGGCAATTCATGGAGGAGTGGGTCTCCTTTGTAGAGAATTTCATCCTACAACCACCCTGAAGATATAGCAAAGTGAAACAAAAGAAAATACAAAACAAAACAGAAAATCTAAAAACTACAACCTTATTACTCTTGTTAGGATCCAGTCCCTTCATTACAGAACTGATATTCCAATTGAGTTTCTGATACCTGTCCTGTCATAGTAAGGTGATGATTGCAATGTTAAAGTGGTTTAATTAAGCAGAGATATTCTGACCACCAGGAAACAGCTCTTCCAAGATATTAATTTATCAGGAGACAGCTATACCAGGTTCCTGTAAGCAAGCACTTCTTGTCATCAGCAATAGTTTTGGGGTTTGGGTCTGCAGATGGGATTGATCCCAGGGTGGCGTAGTTTATGGATGGCCTTTCTTTCAGTCTCTGCTCTAGTTTTTGTCCCTGTATTTCCATTAGACAAGAACAATTCTCAGTTAAAAATTTTGAGTTGGGACAATATCAACTAACTGGAACCCCCAGAGTTCCCCAGGGCCATCCAAAGAGTATATATGGATGTGTCCATGATTCCAGCTACATATGTAGCAGAGGATGGCCTTATCTGGCATCAATGGGAGGGGAGGCCCTTGGTCCTATGGAGGCTTAATGTTGCAGCATAGGAGGATGCTAGAGAAGTGAGGCAGGAGTGGGTGGGTAGGTGGGTGGAGGATTACCCTCATAGAGGCAAAGGGGTGGGGGCATGGGATAGGGGAGTTGCAGATGAGAGAGACTGGGAAGGGGAACAACATTTGAAATGTAAATAAATAAAATAACCAATAAAAAGATACTAATTTCTGTTCCTTTGATCCTCTCATACATAATCTATGTACTCAGTCTAATTTTTCTCTCAAGAAATATAGCCCCTAATAACAGCATGAAGAGGAAATTCAGAAGATTCCTTCAGTCACTTCAGGCTACATATCAAAAGCCCTTGCTGGATATGTTGGTTTGGAAACAAAGCTTGGATATGGTAAAGATAGGATTCCACTGCTATAATAAATAGTAAATCCCATTACTCACAGGACAACAAAATTCATACAACTGAATGGAGCATAGAATATCTTTATTGCCTGATATCTTTAGTTTGTGGTTGTTGTTGAATCTCTTGAATTTGTGATCCCTGTAAGACCTGTAGGATCTGCCAATGGATTTGCATCATTGCCTCCATCCTAGATGTTTTTGGAAGGCTTGGACCAAAAACTCTGGCTGTCTGACTATGCTATTATCCCCTTCTTTGGCTTCCAGTCTTTACTAGTTGAGTATTTAGAATGGCAGTTTTATGAGTTTTAAAGATGTCGTAATACATCTTATTTTTAGTTTGTATATATCATACAAGTTACACTTAGAAAAATTCAGCAGACGTTTAAGTTCCAATTGTCTTTTCTTTTTTTTTCCTTTTTTTTTTACTGGATATATTCTATATTTACAATTCATTTCCCCTTTTTTGGTTCCCCATCCCCGAAAGGTCCCACATGCCCTTTCCCCCTCCCCTGCTCCCTCTTCAAAGCATAGGCTTTTGTAGTAGGATCTAATGATTTTTTTGAATGTCCTGTTTCTGTTGTTATATCTCCCTTTTTTCCTGATTTTATTTAGTTACTGTCTGTTCCTTTTGTTTAGTCTGACTTAGGGTTTATCTGTCTTGTTGATTTTCTCAAAGAGCCAGTTCCTGGGTTTGTTGATTCTTTGTATAGTTCTTCTTTTTTTTTTTTTTTTCTACTTGGTTCATTTCAGCCCCGACTTTATTTCCTGCAGTCTACTCATTTTTTGTCTATTTGCTTCTTTTTGTTCTAGAGCTTTCAGTTATGCTCTTAATCTGCTACTAAATGCTCTCCCCGAGTTTCTTTTTGGAGGCACTAAGAGCTGAGTTTTCCTCTTAGCACTACTTTCTTTTTTTTTTTTTTAATTTTTATTTTCTATATTCTATGTTTACATTCCAAGGGCTTTCCCCTTTCCCAGTTCCCACCCACCATAGTTCCCATAGTTCCTCTCCCCCCCAACTATTCCCCAATCATTCCCCCTCCCCCCTCAGTTTCTTTACTAAACTGGATGCAATCTTTACATGCCCAGGGTCCTCTCCTTTCTTCTTCTTGGGAATCATTTGACTTGCTATTCATGCCTTGAGTATTTAGGGCTTCTGGGCTCATTAATATCCACTTATCAGTGATTGCATTTCATGTGTATTCTTTTGTGATTGGGTTAGCTCACTCAGGATGATATTTTCCAGGTCTAACCATTTACCTACAAATTGCATGAATTCATTATTTTTAATTGCTGAGTAGTATTCCATTGTATAAATATACCACATTTTCTGTATCCATTCCTCCTTTGAGGGATATTTTGGCTCCTTCCAATTTCTGGCTATTATAAACAAGGCTGCTATAAACATAGTGGAGCATGTGTCTTTATTGCATGCAGGGGAATCCTCTGGGTATATGCCCAGGAGTGGTATGCCAGGGTCCTCTGGGAGTGACATGCCCAATTTTCTGAGGAACCTCCAAACTGATTTCCAGAGCGGTTTTACCATTTTGCAATCCCACCAACAATGGAGGAGTGTTCCTCTTTCTCCACATCCTCGCCAGCACTTGTTGTCTCTTGAGTTTTTAATCTTAGCCATTCTGACTGGTGTGAGGTGGAATCTCAGGGTTGTTTTGATTTGCATTTCCCTGATGACTAATGATGTTGAACATCTTTTAAGGTGTTTCTCGGCCATCCGAATTTCTTCTGGTGAAAATTCTTTGTTTAGCTCTGTGCCCCATTTTTTGATAGGGTTATTTGGTTCTTTGGGGTCTAACTTCTTGAGTTCTTTGTATATATTGGATATTAGCCCTCTGTCGGATGTGGGGTTGGTGAAGATCTTTTCCCACTTTGTTGGTTGCCGTTTTGTCCTTCTGACAGTGTCCTTTGCTTTGCAGAAACTTTGTAATTTTATGAGGTCCCATTTGTCGATCCTTGATCTTAGTGCGTACGCTATTGGTGTTCTGTTCAGGAACTTTTCCCCTGTGCCCAAGTCCTCCAGGGTCTTCCCAAGTTTCTTTTCTAATAGTTTCCGTGTGTCTGGTTTTATGTGGAGGTCCTTGATCCACTTGGAGTTGATCTTAGTGCAAAGAGATAAGAGTGGGTCAATTCGCATTCTTCTGCATGTTGACCTCCAGTTGAACCAGCACCATTTGTTGAAAAGGCTATCTTTATTCCACCGGATGGTTGTGGCTCCTTTATCAAAGATCAAGTGACCATAAGTCTGTGGGTTCATTTCTGGGTCTTCAATCCTGTTACATTGATCTGCTTGCCTGTTGCTATACCAATACCATGCAGTTTTTAACACAATTGCTCTGTAGTACTGCCAGCATCCTTTCATGCTAAAAGTCTTGGAAAGAGCAGGAATTCAAGGCCCATACCTAAACATAGTAAAAGCAATCTACAGCAAACCAGTAGCCAACATCAAAATAAATGGAGAGAAACTTGAAGCATTCCCACTAAAATCAGGGACAAGACAAGGCTGCCCTCTCTCTCCATATCTTTTCAATATAGTACTTGAAGTTCTAGCAAGAGCAATTAGACAACATAAGGAAGTCATAGGGATACAAATTGGAAAGGAAGAAGTGAAACTATCATTATTTGCAGACGATATGATAGTTTACCTAAGCGACCCAAAAAACTCCACCAGAGAACTTCTACAGCTGATAAACAACTTCAGCAAAGTGGCAGGTTATAAAATTAACTCAAGCAAGTCAGTGGCCTTCTTGTACTCAAAGGACAAGCAGGCTGAGAAAGAAATTAGGGAAATAACACCCTTCACAATAGCCACAAACAACATAAAGTATCTTGGCGTAACTCTAACCAAACAAGCGAAAGATCTGTACAACAGGAACTTCAAGTCCTTGAAGAAAGAAATCGAAGAAGACCTCAGAAGATGGAAAAATATTTCTTGCTCCTGGATTGGCAGGATCAATATAGTAAAAATGGCCATCTTGCCAAAAGCAATATACAGATTCAATGCGATCCCCATCAAAATCCCAAATCAATTCTTCATAGATCTAGAAAGAGCAATTCTCAAATTCATCTGGAGCAACAAAAAACCCAGGATAGCTAAAACTATTCTCAACAATAAAATGACTTCTGGGGGAATCAATATCCCTGACCTCAAGCACTACTTTCATTGTGTTTCATGAGTTTGGGTAGTTTCTACCTTCATTTCCATTAAATACTAAAAAGTTTTTAATTTCTTTCTTTATTTCTTCTTAAACCAAGTTATTTAGTAGAGCATTGCTCAGCTTCCATGTTTATGTGGGCTTTTTGTTATTTTTGTTGCTATTGAAGACCAGCCTTAACCTGTTGTGATCTGATAGGACACATGGGATCATTTCTATCTTCTTACATATGTTGAATTCTGTTTTGTGACCTATTATATAGTCAGTTTTGGAGAAGGTACCATGAGGTGCTGAGAAGGAGGCATATTCTTTTGATTTAGTATTAAATGTTATATAGATACCTGTTATATCCTTTGGTCCACAATTTCTCTTAGTTTCACTGTATATCTGTTGAGTTTGTGTTTCTCTGATCTGTCCATTGATGAGAGTGGGGTATTGAAGCACCCACAATTATTGTGTGAGGTGAATTGGGTGCTTTAGTAAAATTTATTTTATGAATTGGCACCTTTGCATTTGAAGCATAGATGTTCAGAATTGAGAGTTCTTCTTAGTAGATTTTTTTACTTTGATGAGTATGAAGTGTCCTTCCTTATCTTTTTTGGTGACTTTTGGTTGAAAGTTGATTTTTATCCAATATTAGAATAGGTACTCCAGTTTGTTTCCTGGGACCATTTGCTTAGAAAATTGATTCCTAGCTCTTTACTCTGAGGTAGTGATTTTCTTTGACACTGAGGTGCATTTTCTATATGCAGGAAAAGGCTTAGTCCTGTTTATGTATACAGTCTGTTAGTTTATGCCTTTGTACTGAGGAAATCAAGTCCACTTCTGTTAAGAGATATTAAGTAATAGTGACTGTTTCTTCCTGTTATTTTTGATGTCATTTTTATGATTGTGTGGTTATCTTCTTTTGTGATTGTTGAAAGATTACACTCTTGTTTTTTATACAGTGTAGTTTCCCTCTTTGTGTTGGTGTTTTCCATCTATTATCCTTTGTGGGGCTGGACTTGTGGAAAGGTATTGTAAAAATTTGATTTTGTCATAGAATATCTTGGTTTTTCTATCTATGGTAATTGAGGGTTTTGCTGGGTATAATAGTCTGGGAAAGCATTTGTATTCTCTTCGAGTCTGTATGAGATCTGTCCAGGATCTTTCTGCTTTCACAGTCTCTGGTGAGAAGTCTGGTGTAATTCCAATAGGTCTGCCTTTATATGTTACTTGACCTTTTTACCTTATTGCTTTTAATTTTCTTTTTTTTTTTTTTAGTACATTTGGTGTTTTGATAATTTTGTGACAGGAGGAATTTCTTTTCTGGTCCAATCTATATGGAGTTCTGTAGGTTTCTTGTATGTTCATAGGCATCCCTTTCTTTAGGTTAGGGAAGTTTTCTTCTATAATTTTGTTGAAGATATTTACTGGCGCTTTAAATTGGGCATCTTCACTTTCTTCTATACATATTATCCTTAGGTTTGGTCTTCTCATTATGTCCTGGATTTCCTGGATGTTTTAGGTTAGGAGCTTTTTGCATTTTTTCATTTTCTTGGAGTGTTGTATCAATGTTTTCTATGGTATCTTTTGCACCTGAGATTCTCTCTTCTATCTTTTGTATTCTGTTGTTGATGCTTGCATCTATGACTCTGGATCTCTTTCCTAGGTTTTTTTTTTTTCCAGTGTTGTCTCCCTTTGTGATTTCTTTATTGTTTCTGTTTTGATTTTTAGATCCTGTATGACATTGTTTATTTCCTTCACTTGTTTGTGTTTTCCTGTAATTCTTTAATGGAGTTTTTGTGTTTCCTCTTTAAGATCTTCTACCTATTTACTTGTGCTCTCTTGTATTTATTTAAGGGAGTTATTTATGTCCTGCTTAAGTCTTCTAACAGCATCATGAGGTGTGATTTTTCTTTTTTCTTCTTCTTCTTTTTATTTTTTTCTTTATTTTCTATTTTCTTTGTTTACATTCCAATGGCTTTCCCCTTTCCCAGTTCTCCCCTCATCATATGTCCCATAAGTCCTCTTTCCTCCACCCATTCCCCAATCACCACCCCCCCATTTCTTTGTTCTGATACTCTCCTACAAATCTGGATCCAGTCTTTTCAGGACCAGGGTCCTCTCCTTTCTTCTTCTTGGGAATCTTTTGATTTGCTAATTGTGCCTTGAGTATTCAGATCTTTTGGGCTCATTAATATCCGCTTAACTGTGATTGCATTTCATGTGTATTCTTTTATGATTGGGTTAACTCACTTAGGATGATATTTTCCAGATCCAACCATTTGCCTACAAATTGCATGAATTCATTATTTTTAATTGCTGAGTAGTATTCCATTGTATAAATATACCAACTTTTCTGTATCCATGCCTCCTTTGAGAGACATCTGGGCTCCTTCCAATTTCTGGCTATTATAAATAAGGCTGCTATGAACATAGTGGGGCATGTGTCTTTATTGTATGCAGGGGATTCTGCTGGGTATATGCCCAGGAGTGGTATGACAGGGTCCTCTGTAAGTGTCATGCCCAATTTTCTGTGGAACCGCCAGACTGATTTCCAGAGTGGTTGTACCATTTTGCAATCCCACCAACAGTGTAGGAGTGTTCCTTTTTCTCCACATCCTCACCAGCACCTGCTTTCCCTTGAGTTTTTAATCTTAGCCATTCTGACTGGTATGAGGTAGAATCTCAGGGTTGTTTTGATTTGTATTTCCCTGATGACTAATGATGTTAAACATCTCTTAAGGAGCTTATCAGCTATCCAAATTTCTTCTGGTGAAAATTCTTTGTTTAGCTATGTACCCCATTTTTGATAGGGTTATTTGGTTCTTTGGGGTCTAACTTCTTGAGCTCTTTGTATATATTGGATATTAGCCCTCTGTCATATGTGGGGTTCGTGAAGATCTTTTCCCAATTTGTTGGTTGTTGTTTTGTCCTTCTGACAATGACCTTTGCCTTACAGAAACTTTGTAATTTTATGAGGTCCCATTTGTCAATTCTTGATCTTAGAGCATAAGCTATTGGTGTTCTGTTCAGGTACTCTCCCCCTGTGCCCATGTCCTCCAGGGTCTTCCCCAGTTTCTTTTCTATTAGTTTCATTGTGTCTGGTTTTATGTGGAGGTCCTTGATCCACTTGGAGTTGATCTTAGTACAAGGAGATAAGAGTGGGTCAATTCGCATTCTTCTGCATGTTGACCTCCAGTTGAACCAGCACCATTTGTTGAAAAGGCTATCTTTTTTTCCACTGGATGGTTGTAGCTCCTTTATCAAAGATCAAGTGAGCATAAGTCTTTCGGTTCATTTCTGGGTCTTCAATTCTATTCCATTGATCTACTTGCCTGTCGCTGTACCAATACCATCTTGACTTTTTGGTATGTTGGGTTAACTAGGGCTCACTGTGGTGGGAGAACTTGGTTCTGATGATGCCAAATTGCCTTGGTATCAGCTGCTTATGTTCTTGTCTTTTGCCATCTGTTTATCTCTGGTGTTAGCTGATTTTGATGTCTCTGACTGTGGCTTGTCCCTCCTGCAAACCTGTGTGTCAGCACTACTGGGAGACAAGTTCTCTCTGGAAGGAATTTAGGTATTAAGAGCTATGGCATACAGGGTCAGCTCTGGGGTGCAGGCAGAAACCTGATGGATCCTGTCCCCAGCTGATCCTTGGTTCCTGTGTCCTGATGGCTCTTAATGGTGTCCTCTTGGGCCAGGAATTTGAATAGAAATGGTGTGCTTGCAGTTGTGTAGGCACTCCTAGGAGACCAGCTTTCTCCTGTGGTATATGTATATGTAGCTCTGTGGCCCAGGATTAGTTCTGAGTGCAGAGGGAAATGGAGAGCTCCTGTCCCAGGCATACCATAGTTTCCTGTGTCTTGAGGGTTCTGGGAGCATTCCTCTGTGCTGCAGTGGTGGTATGGAGCCCTGTGGCAGAGGACCAGCTCTAGCTATAGACAGAAATCATGAAAATATTTTTAAAACATATTTTTTGGTCCTATATGGGTCTAAGTGCTATACTTTTACTTGGTATTGTAAATATATTTATTTCTTGAATGTTCTTTTTTCACCATCAGTATAGCTATATTTATTGTTTACTTACTGTATATCTGGCCCATCATACTAGGTGCCATACAACATCTTCAGAAAGCCATAAACTACTTTTTATTTTTCATATGACACTTCCAAGTTTATTTGTTTGCTAAAATCTGATTCTGTATACTGCCCTCTACAATCCCATGAGATACATTTTAAATGTTACATTTATAGTTTCACATTGTATCACATTTTAAATTCATAGATTCATATTTTAGCATCTGAGTTAAATAATTTAATTGTTGAATTCTTGTCTCTTTCATATATATATATATATATATATATATATATATATATATATATATGGGATTTTAGATACATAGAGTAACAATATATACACTGACATCTTTAAATTTGGTCACCTTTACTTTAATCTCTTTTTTCCTCTCTTTCTTTCTTTCTCTTGCTTTCCTTTCTTTCTTTTTTCTTTTCTTTCTTTCTTTCTTTCTTTCTTTCTTTCTTCATCTCTTCCTTCTTCCTTTCTTTCCTTCCTTTTTTCTCTCATTCCTCTTTCATTGGACTTTTGCTGTGAGCACAGAGATATGAGACAGTCTAGATAGACATCAGAGTGGAATGGGATATATTAATTTAAAATATTTATTCTTCTTTAATATAAATACATATACATTTATTGTTCTTCCAATATACACAGACTTCAGGTTCCCCTTTCTTCATTTTTCCCAGTTCTCATTATTGAAGTTTGGACTTTTGCTATGTATTGTAATGCTAAATACTAGCCTCCAAGATTGATTTCCTCAGAAAAAAGGGAATTCTCTCCTATAATCAAGTAATGGTATATAACCTTGCTCCTTAATTTAAAATTATTGGTTGAAAAAATGTGTATGACAAGACCCCATGTAGCCCCAGGGACTGAGCCACCAACCAGGCAGCATATATGGGCTTCTCTGAGACCCATGACACATTTATAGCCTGGTTTGGCCTAAGGGGGAGAAGATGTACCTAATCCTTGAGGAGACTTGAGGCTCTAAGGAAGGGTTATGTCTGGTGGAGGGGGGAGCACCCTCTCAAAAACAAAGAGGAGGAGAAGTGAGATGAGGAACCATGGGGGAGGAAATGGGAGGTGGGACAATGGTTAGAAAAAATAGTTACAAATAAATTGTTTTTAAAAAGATGCCTACCACCTATACCTGGGCAGAAGCTAAGTAGATGAGCTTTGATTCCTGGGACTTAAGATCTGTATAGAGACCAGGAGAATGAGAAGGTGGAAAGAGGATAAAATACCATGGAGTGAAGGATTTTAAGAAATGGCCATGAGGGCTGGTCAATCTAAGGAATAGTGGCCCAAGAAGAGCATGGCAAGTCATATCTTGAGGTTATTGACTGGAAAGTAGACGCTTAAAGGTTTGATATCTACCAAGCTCTAGTGTAGTCTAAAGCTTATTAAATATAAAAGTTTTGTGTTTATGTGGGAATTGAATGACCTAAAGCATAACAGAATACCCCCCAAAATTATCACAATGCCTGCCCCCCACTTCTTGTGTTCCCCAGATCTACTAAGCTCATCCCTCACCCATGCCTCATCTAGAAAAGAACATGTCTCCCATTGACATCAACCAAACATGGAAAAATCCTATGCAATAAGACAAGGCACAAACTAACATCAAGGCTGGATTGGCAATCCAGCAGGAGGCAAAAGTACCAGGAGAAAGCTAATGATTCAGACACACCCCTACTCCCACCATCAGGAGTGCCCCAAAAGACCAAGACAACAGTCATAACATATATGCAGAGTGCTAAGTGAAGAACCATGCAGACTCTGTGATTGTCATGGTGCTATAGTGTATCTAACATCATAACATGTATCTACTCATCAGTACCTTTAGTGTCATCTCACTTTGGTTTAGTACATATTTTTCTGAAATTGTACGTTCTACTTATGTTTAGATTTGCTTTATCTTAGCACACATGTTCCACATGTTCTTTCAGCTGTCTGTGCTGTAGACAGCTCTTTATTTGGAGGCTTGGCCAGAAAATATTATATGTCATTTTGGGTAAGTTACTGTCTAAGAAATGGGGACTTCCTTGTAAATCTGTTTTACCACAGTGTTAGATATACACTCTGTTCTGCTAGAAATCCTGTCCATGACACAGAGTAAATTTCTCTTTTCTCTAGGCCTGAGATAGATAAAATTGATGTTCTTTGTGAGAAAAAAAAGAAGGAAACATTTTCTAGGAAAGTTTGTTTCATTCACTGTGCTGAAGTGGTACCACAGGGCTCTATCTTTACCATACAGAAAATGTAAGATGATAAAAAATGAATGTTCTAGAGTAATTTGTTTATACTGGAGATCAATATACATTATCTGCTAGTTGATGTTATATTTTGAAGAAACTTAGACTCTGCATTAAGTGAATTGTCAGAGGAAATAAAATCATTAACAAAGCTAGAATTTTTTTGTTAATTTTCAGAGTATGTGAATGCATAGTTTTTATGTAATATTTAGTGGAAATACATTTTGCACAGATAAAAAACATGAGTCATCATGCAAGGAATGACCTATAATGATTCATTGAGCATTTATAGAATGTCTTGTAAATAATGAAAAAGTAAGTAAATTTTAAAAGATAAATATTTTTAGTTAACATAGACTTCTTCAAATTGATGTCACAATTAAGGCTTACTGAAAGTAAGACTGCAAGGTAAACTTACTGTGACTTAAAAAAACTATAAAATCATAAATTTTATATATTTGCTTAGTTAAGTTTACCAAGAGAAAGTGTTTATATTTCTTCTATATATAGAGATGCTTATATTTCGAAAGTTGGAAGATCTTGAAATCTCATTGTCTTTACATAATTAAGATTCGTTTCACATTTACTTTACAGATAGGAAATTCAACAGGAAATACAATCAATATTGATCCATTTAAAAATGAATATAGAATCTTCTAAAAGAAAACTGGGCAAATATGGAGAAATCTAAGTTTTAACTAGCACTGAAAAGTGTGTGATGAGAAGAGAAGTGGAAAAGATAAAGAAGAAGTATGAGAAGTGTAAAATCTTATAGAGGGCTAATGTCTAGTATATGTAATTGTATTATTTTTAACTTGTATTTTAAGGGATTTCAATTTGTATCTTAAACAAGTCTTCTTAGGTTATCAGAGGTATTCCTTCATGTAAGAAGAACTTAGAGATTTAATAGTTTTCATCTTTTGGTGTTTTTTGGCATTTTTTAGTACTATTTAGTATTTTTATCTAGGTAAATGCTTTGTAAAATTATCAATATTTTCTCTGTTATGTTGATTGCACTGTGATTATAATATTGTCCTCAAGTTTCCTAACCTTTCCCTTTGGAACTTTCTTTTTTTATGCCTTTTGAAATGTCTTTATTTTACTTTGGTTACATTTCTGCTTCTGCCTTCATCATACAGATGGCTTCAGAGAAGTTAGGAAAGGTAGCTAACTGTGTAATAATACCAGTTAATATTCTATCTCATATACCAAACACAGAGTTTGTACACAGGGATTTTTTTAAGGCAATTCAAATGTTCTTTCTGCCTTCCATGCTGATAATACAAGAAGGTATTTGCACGTAATAATAGTCTTTAAAATAAAAAAACTGTATAATAATAAGTAAAATTAAGTATAAAAATAAGTATAAAAATAAGAAAAAAGTAGCAAACAATCATACATATTCATCTTAACCCATCATAGAAACATACATAGTAAAGGCCTGGATTTCATTTCTAAATGGATCAATATTGATTGTATTTCACATTTTCACAAAGATGTGTAACAACTTAAAAATAATTGGTCAGTGGTAATCCCAATGTCATTTAGACTTTAGTGTCTAGCTACTATATATAGATTACCTTGTTGACTACTAGAGGGCACAGATTTTTCAGTGTCTGAATTACATTACTACATTTAAAAGGAGTATAGTACTTGCTATTACAGGCCTTTGGATTAATGGAGGAATTCTCAGAATTCTGTCCTGTATAATTCTATTCTATAATAGGGAAAATATTTTGTCCTTAGCAGTAAGAGATGAACCTTATTTATGCTTAACATTTGGTCTTTCATTGTTCAAATAATCTTCCAAGTCTATGTGATCTAAAATTCCATTGTAGTCCTGAACTGAGACATTTCTCATCTCTGATTAAGCTAAGGGACTTCTGCTTCACAAAATAATTTTGAACCTGTACCTCCAGACCAAAGGAAGTCTTCATGCAAATGTCTCATGACTTTACTGTGTGCAATCTTTCCCCAGTCTCGAATTCTTGACCTCTTTAGACTAAAATTTTATACACTTAGCATAGATAACATTTGCTGGTTAAAATATGTCCCTTATTGTGCAAGGAAATATGTTCTTATGTTGAATTGTAATGCAAACACAAACTAACATTGCATTGTTCTTTTTAGGGTTATTTTCCTGCTTGATAGCAGATATCAGTTTTATTCTTAGTCTTCCATTGTTCAAAGAATCTTCCTACTCTATGTCATGTAGAATTCTAATATAGCTCTGAAATGGGAAATTTCTTATACCTGATTAATTTGTCCTTTGCTCATAGTTCTTCATGTTTGCTAACATCAGGAATTGGGCTGAATAATCTATAGGGGCAAGTAGCTAAACCTTGTTTACCTTTATATTTCTGTCTGATTAATATTACTGAGCATGATGTACTCCATGCTCATTCTATGGCTATCAAGCAGTAATGGGTACTGATTTTTATAGCCCATTACAAACCTTATCAATACTAATCAATACTAATCACATGAGGACATTTTAGATTTAAAATAGTACACAGCAATATTAGGTCATCTTTTGTGTTACATCCTAACTATACTTATTCAGCAAAAAATCAAGCACCTTTTTCAGTGTGAAATCTACAATAGCACATAGCAAGCATAGTGAATATTACAGATTTATTAAAGCTTAGTCCAGCCTTGATTTTTATGAAAATAGCTATGTTATTTTGGTACCTTCAATAACTGATTTTTATGCTGCATCTTTTCTAGGCTTAGTCTTACAGGAAAAATGGTAGGAACAAAGCCATTTTAAATTTACACACATTATTCTACATTTTCTGCAAAAAAAAATGCTGAAAAGGGTGATAAGTTGCATTTTTGCCTTCCATCATAAACTTCATAAAATTGGGTGTTAGGCATTAAATGAAACCAAGTAGCTTATGCTGTAGCAAACTTTTCAATTGAACAAAAAGTAAGTAGGTAAGGCAATATTATATTACATAAATGAACTTGTGTGTAGTATATTTCTTCTAGTTCCTTTAGAATATATATTTGCTTAATTAAAATAAAGAATCTTAAAAACCTTTTGTGAGTAAACATCAAAACAAATATATAAAGTAATTTTAATTTTTTGAGAAATTAACTATTGTTTACAGTAGGAGGAGTGTTATTCATAATTTAATTGTTATGAATTCTTTTGTATTTTTCATTTTACATTGGTTCCTTATTAAGATTATATGCATTTTCATGATTTTGTGAAGCTTCAATACTAAAAAAAGAAATTGAGAAAAAATATTGTGGAAAATATGAATGATAACAAACAGTATATATCCTTCTGTTGTTTGAAACATACTTCAATTTGAATTAATTTAACCAAAACTATTTAAATTCTATAATTATTATGTATCAGAGCTTACTATACATCTGTAACAATAGGCAATTAATTTCCATGGGCTTCAAATTGTATATTTCCCAGTACATATCCAGAATGAAGTAAGAGAAATAGTCATTTTTCAAATGCTGACATTTACAAAATTTCATAGTTTATAGGAAATAATGAAAACCTGTATTACTCTGCAGAACATGCTGACCTTTTCCTCAGAAATTGATATGTGTTTTTGGACAGCCCCTATAAAGAAACTTGGAGGATAAGATTTAGTTCTTAGAGGTAATTGAAGATTTCAAAGGTCACAGCTCTATCCACAATTTGGTCTGGAAGCTAGGACATAGAATGAATGTGATTTTTTTTCAGTGATCAATGTTCCTTAATATTGTTCCAGAAGCAGCAACAGGCTCATGTGCTAGCTCTCTCTCTCTCTCTCTCTCTCTCTCTCTCTCTCTCTCTCTCTCTGTCTCTCTCTCTCCCTCTCTCTGTCTCTCTCTCTCCCTCTCTCTCTCTCTCACACACACACACACACACACACATACTCTCTCTTTCTCTGTCTCTGTCTCTGTTTCTCTCATCATCTCATCTCCCTCTTTCTCTTCAGTTAATAGCCAATTGGTTTTAAACAGTTTTCCTTAATATTCATATAAATAAACTGTACATATTTAAAAGAGACAGTATTTAAAAGATATGACACATGTATATATTTGTGAACCCAAAAATGTAATTCAGAAAATGAGTGTATATTTTAGATATAGGTCTTAAAATATATACTAGACAAAAATCATCTTTCTATTCAAAAAACTGAATAAGGACCCAAATAGATAGCTTTCAGAAGAAACAAATGTGTCCAATAAATATCTTAACAGTACTTAGTATCTTCATCCATCTCAGAACTGCAAGTGAAAAGTAATTTGGGATTCCATCTCATCTGAGTAAGAAGGATCAAAGTCAAGACATCAAATTCTGTTAACAATATTATGAATGAGGAACAATTATTCACCAAAGGAGGGAGGATTATCTGGTAAAGGTAAAATGAAACTCAACATGGATTTTTCAGAAAAACTTAAAAGGTAAACTACTAGATAATCCAGCTATACCACTTCTGAACATATGAGAGGACTTTGCATTCTATCACAGAGACTCTTATACATCCATAACCTCTGATGCATTATTTATATTTACTAGCAAACAAATAGCCTGGATGCATATCCTAGATGATTATTGATAGATGAATGAAAAATGAAAATTTGATACATAACAATTGAATTGATTCAGTCATAAAGAAAAACAAAATACTGTAATTTTTATAATAAGGAATGAAAGTAGAAGTTATTTACAGTTAACAAAACAACTCAGAAAGACTTCACGTTTTCTCATATATGCATCCTAGTTTTAAACATTTATAAATATGTGTATGGGTTTATGTGTGAGGATGAGATCATGAAAGTAGAAAATGGATAATGGGAACTGTATGGGGAAGAGATCTTAGGGAGTTGGAAGAAACTTTCAAGAATACATATTACACAATTACAAAATGGTGGGTGCCAAGAGAAGTATGATAAAGAGATTGGCAGAATAATGAGGAAGCAGGATATGGACTACGAACAACAAAAATAATCCACTTATGAAACTGCCATAACTGAGACCTACCTTTGCATGCTAGGGTTAAGTCAGAAACAACAGAAATTTTATCTTTTTCCCTGGAGATGGATAAGCGGAGCTCTTCATGGTGTTATACCAAATTCAGTCTCTGTGGATTCCTTCTTTCCTTCTTTCCTTCTTTCCTTCTTTCCTTCCTTCCTTCCTTCCTTCCTTCCTTCCTTCCTTCCTTCCTTCTCTTCTTTCCTTTTCTTCTCTCTCTCTCTGTCTCTCTCTCGTCTGTCTCTGTCTGTCTCTCTGTCTCTGTCTCTGTCTCTGTCTCTCTCTCTCTCTCCCTCTCCTTTTATCATTTCTTGTTTTTAAGTTATTTCATGTGGCTGCTGGAAGTTGAACCAGGCTAGTCTACAAGAGCAGCCAGGTGCTTTTAACCACTAAACCACTGCAGCAGCCTCTCTGTGATTTGTAATTAATATGTAATGTTCTGTCAGCTAGTCATGTTATTTTGTGGTTAAACCCAGATCTCTCACGTACTGTTAAGTGTTCTGCACTATACCGCCCCTGCATTCCTGCTTTTCATTAGTAAAACTTATAAGGATGAAAAAATGATAACATGTCAGATAACTTTTATAGTGGCTTTAAACATCTTTGTTCAATATTTCATCTATCATATATATAAATGTATATCATATATATGGAGATAATGGACAGTACCCCTAATAATGAACATCTTAAATGAATTAGAATCATTTTTGCTTTTGATTCTTTTATTATCATTATTCACTTCAATTCTCCCTGGTTCTTTCCTTGTTCTCATTTTCTTGGCTTAATTAATAACTTGGAACTGAGCATCAGGAACGTGGCTGCTTCTCTATCATATCTCCCACTTTGTTTTTGTATAGCTTCCTTACAAACTTAATAGAATTTCCTGTATACCATACAAACATGTTAGATTTCCATTTCTTACTGACATAAATTTGCTTTCAAATAAGAGCCAGAATACTCCTTACTGTGTGCATAGACCTGGTAATGATTTTTTTTAATGTAAATAGTACTTTGGGAGTGAATGGATATAATAGTTACAAATTCTTGCAGTGATCTATTTACAAAATGATTTGTGTTTTCAACACACTCCCCATTTATGGAAAATAGATTTAAAAAATCAAACAATATATCCTTATCACATGGTCCCCACCCTTTGCTCCTCCAAGTTCCTCCTACTAATACTCCTATGGGCTACACTCTCGTTTCATGTCTCATTAGAAACGAGCGGGTTCCTAGGTGATGACAACAAACATAACAAATAAAATATTATAAGATAAAGCAAAAATATCACATTGAAGAGTACATAAGGAAATCCAACTGAAGGAGAACGATTCCTAAGAGAAGGCACAAAATCAGAAACTTATTCACACTCTCAGGAATCCCCTCTTCCTCCCCACTCCCCCCCACCAACCAACCAAACAAACAAACAAAAACCTCAACTGAAAGGTCTAATCTATACCCAGAGGAAGTGGTAGAGACCTGTGCAGGCTATGTGCTTGCTGCTTTGTTTTCTGTTGCTATAATCTTTGCTCAGTTGAGTTACAGTGACTTGTTTTCCTGGTGTCTTCCATGCTTTCTGTCTTTTATTCTTTCTCTGCTTCTCTTCCACAAGGTTATCTGAGGACTTAGGGGAAGGATTTGATGGAGACATTCTGCTTCGAACTGAATGTTTCAAAGTTATACTCATTATAATGTCTGGCTGTAGATCTCTGCAATTACATCTGCTGTATGAGAAAGCAACTCTGATAGGGCTAAATAAAGTACTAATTTATGGGTACAGCAGAATGTCATTATGCATCATTTTATTGTTATTTGTTTACTTGGTTTTTTTTGTTTGTTTGTTTTTTTGGTTTTTGTTTTTAGACCAGTAGTATTTGGTTTTACCCTATCTATGTCTGTGGACTTTCTAGTATCTGATTCCTGGTCAGGCAAGCAGTGTCATGGTGGGTTCCATACCACAGAATCAGCTTAAAAATCAAATCAGACCTTTGTTTGTTACTCCCTCAAGCTTTGTGCTTCTATTGCGCTAGCACATTTGTCAGGGATGACATATTGTAGACCAAAGGTTTTGTAGTTAGGATGGTGTTGGCCTTTCTGTTTTAGTAGCCTTCTGGGTACCCTCCTATTCCAAAGGCAGTTGAACATGAGGCTGAAGGTTCTCTGTAGGTACCATCTTAACAACACCTTGTTCAATGAGTTCTGCAGATGTGTTCTCTAGCAGTGGGGCCTTGCTGTTCCCTTGAAGAAAGCAACTTAATGTCTTGGCAACAGCCTGTATTATTTGGGGATTTTTGTGGTATCCCTTCAACCAACTTCTCAATTAGATGTAACCCAGTCCGGGTCCTAAAAGATTTATTTTGTGAGAAAACATGACTATCTAGGACTTCATCTCCCTCACTTTTTGTAGACTTCCTTAGGATCATGTTCATATATTTTAGGAAGGTTTGACTACACTCAGTTTCCACCCCTCAAATGTCCCTCAGTTCTAGCTGTGTTTCTGAACATTCACTCCCTCAACCCTATCTCTCCTCTCCCTCCATAACTGAACATCCCATTTTATTCCTCCAGCCCAGTCCACCCATCAAATCTTTTCTATAATTTTATGTCTTTCTAGAGAAGACTTACTTTTTATATTATACATATTATGTGACTAAAACCGTTGACATTAATATTAGCTGGCAATGATTTCATCAGTTTATAGACATTTCTTAACTGCATTTTCTTGTGTTTCTATAGACCTTCCAGATTGAAGGCATGTTTGCAAATTCATGGCCCTCTGTAATAGACTCATTTCATTTCCAGACCCTTTGTGATGGTTCTTAGCACCTTCTTTGCTAAGGATGTTCCTTATAATTTTGTACTCCCAATGTATAATTACAGACTCAAGCACTACCCAAATACTTGTTTAGACCAGTACAAGTTATTAATGAATTATTAAATCATTATTTTTTGTTTATCCTATTCCCAGGATCTGGAAGTATATTTTTTGTATCTTCAGATTTTGTAATTATTATTTAAATAAATATTTTGTGAGCCATTTCAAATTATCTTTCATACCATAACAACACTAAAATTCTACAAAGACGAAAGAGATACTTTGCAAAGAATATGCAGTGTCTTTGGGAAATCTGGCATTGAATTTTACCTGGAGCCTTAGAAATGAGGCTGAGCATTTTGTGGAAAGAAATCAAATTTTGATGGGCTTATATAAATAGTGAAAACAATTATTTAATTTACTTGAATTTCATTTTGTTATAAATATATTTCCCTGATTATTTATACATTAGCTAGGACAAACATTAATGCATTTTAAATATTTTTTACAGTTATCTTTTTCAGGTTTTTTCTCCACTAATGTTCAATAAAATATTGTTTCAAAAAGTTGGCAAAATATGCAGTAATGACTATCAAAAGCCATTTATGCAAATTGTATTTTTTTAATGTATTCCTATGATGTCCTTTGAAATGTATCTTGCTTAAAATGATTTAGGACTAATTGATTATGCTTCTCAGGCAAGCTCATGTTAATTCATTTTGGTCAAGAGCAAAATGTGAATCTGTGCCAAGCCCCTCGGGTATTATTGTCCTGTTATAAATCTCCCATTTTTAAATATGAGAAGGCATGACTATGTCTCTTTAGGCTTTTTGAATATTAATAAACTTGAAAACCTAATGTATGCATGGCATAATTTTAGCATATGATAAGTTCAGAGAGAAATTCATTTTTTTTAAGTTTCAGTTGCCAAATTTTTGTTTTTTCCTCTTCTTCCTGAGGATTTTAATCAGAAAAGTAAAATTTCTGGCATATATTAAGTAATATTATTATCTCTAGTTAGGAAGAAACATGCCAGGATGATTTTTAAATACTAGTATTACATAATAGAGCCTTGGAAATGAACTTCATTGGATACAATGGAGATCATGGTATTTGATATTACATATCTATATTCAAATATACCTTTATGTATGTATTAACATAGTAGTACTTAATGTGATGCAGTAAATAATTATTTCTATCATTTAATTATATCTTAACTCATAAAGTATATAGTTTTTAAGTATGTGGAAATATGACCATTTAAAAAGTGCTAACATAAAACAATGTCATTACATTAGGTGTTGTTCTTTCTCTCCATCTCTTCTTACTAACATGTAAATTTTGAATGTCTTTTACTTATATAATATTAATAGTATACACAGAAAATTTCCTTTAGTATTTTATCAATTTTATCCATGTATTTTAATTTAGAATGAAAACCATATACTTTATTCCATGTGATTTTAGAAGGAAGGACAGAAGAAAGTTTGAAGCAAAATGATCACCACTCTCTTGATGAGTCATCTTGTTTTAAATAAGTAAATTGGTACAACAAAATAGTTTTTTGGATGTTGTGATCTTAAATCAACAAGGAGAAGTTAGCTTTACTGTATAACTTAGTATATAGGCTTAAGTGATGCTCGCACATTTTCCTAGTGGTTTTATATTAGATGACATCCAAAGACTCACAAGATAATTGAAGGAAGCGCTGTTTCCTTTTTTATTTGGACTGCAACTGAATTGCCATATCCTGCCTTAGGACTCCTTTGCAGCTATTTCTTTGTTTTGGAGTATCCTTCAAAGCACCAAGAGTTAAACTCTTATTGAAACCGCCACAAAAAGACTTGGCTGTATCATTTTTGTTTTGTTGTTTTTCTCTTATGTTATTTCATGTTCAAAGACCTAAAGGTAGGTGATGTTGCTTATGTTCTATAAACAAGAAAGCAATTTTTTATGAATGTATGTATATAAGAATCCAACTGTTAATAATTGTTTTCTCTAGCACATAAGTCAAATTTTATTGGTCCTGGTTTATTTCTATAACAATACCCCTAATTTTATTCCTATTGTGATAATTTCAACAAATAATTTAAGTATGATTAACTGAAAACCAAATGTGTCTTTAATTTTTTTGAAATTGAATTTCAGAATGTTTAATTTCATAACAAAAACTGTAACTGGGATAAAATTATTTACTCAAGCCATTAATGGTGGTCAATAATAATGCCTCTAATCTTGAATTGCAAAGGTGCACTCGATGCTTTTTATTTCTGAGGGATTCCTAGTTTGTAATGGAAGCATTGTAAGCACTTACAAGACATTAATAACATTTAAAAGGTAAAGAGAACATTATGGAACAGAGAACAGGAAGATCATTAAGAGCCCTCAAGGCACAATTAGCAAATCAAGATTCCCAAGAAAAAGGAAGGAGAGGACCCTGGTCCTGAAAAGACTAGATCCAGTTTTGTAGGAGAGTACCAGAACAGAGAAATGGGGGGGGGGTGGTCATTAGGGAATGGGTGGGTGGGTGAGAGGATTTATGGGACATATGGTGAGGAGGGAAGTGGGAAAGGGGAAAGCCTTTGGAATGTAAACAAAGAATATAGAAAATAAAAAAAATTAAAAAAAGAGCCTCAAGTCAGTAGATATGTGTACAGTCTATGAACTGCTCCTTAAACAGGGAGCGATTAAAAAAAAAAAGTCGGAGGCAAAGTTATGAAATATTGTCGTCTGTCTGTTTCAATCAGGAACACATAGCAGATTGTTCCCCCTCCTCTTTGCTCACCTTCATCAGACCTGTGGATCCTGAAACATACAGACAGGAGTCTAGCATAGGTATCTTCTGAGAGGCTCCACCCAGCAGCTGACTCAGACAGATACAGACACACTTAGCAAAATAAGTGGATGGAGCTTGGGCACTCCTATGGAAGAACAAGAGAAAGGACATACAAGAGCTGAATCTAGGCCTCCCCACACATATATAACAGATATGCAGCTTGGTCATATGTGGGTCCCAAATACCTGGATCCTGGGCTATCCCAAAAGCTGTTGCCTGTCCATGGGATATGTTCTTCTAGCTAGGCTGATTTGTCTGGTCTCAGTGGGAGAGCATTCTGCCAGCCTCACAGAGACTTAATGTAACAAGATGGGAGGATAACCAGTTTGAGGAGCCCACCCACTCAGAGAAGAGGAGAGTTGATGTGCAGAAGGATAGTGGGAGGGGGTGACCAGGAGTTTGAGACAGTGAATGGGATTGGGATGTAAAGTGAAAAAAAAATCACATATCAGATAAATTGTCCAGCCATGTCTGATTAGAACAATGAAAGTCACAACAGTTGCTGAAGCCACATGAAGCAATCTCTATCTCTGTCATACTATCTTTCACCTTTGGTCTTTTTCACCAAATATTCCTGCTCGGTGAGCTTTTAATATTGATCCAACTCAGAGATATTGGATGGATGAGAAATTTCTTATGAATTGTTTATGCCTCCTTCCAAAAGTACTGCTGCTGAGGTTCTCCAGGAAAGTCCTCAACATACTCCTCCTGCTGCTGCTTTTAGTAAGATATCCTTATTAGCCTTACTTGAAGGTTTTCCTTATGACCTGAAGATGATGACTCACACGAAAACAACAGAAATCTTCTTATGAGGCTCTGGACCCAAGATAATCTTGGAACATCTGCCCCTGTAGTTACTCATGTGCATGATAAGCATAACAATAAACAAAACAAAACAAAACTTTAAATGGTAGTAAGATTTGTTTGGCAGGAGATTAGATTAAAAGACTCTTCCTGGTATATACTCAGTTAATTGCATGGCACATAGGATTGGGGCCTGTAATGGGATGCCCCTCAAGGGAAAAAAATACAGCAACAACATGTTACTGGCTAAGATATCTCTGTGCTACCCAGGTCCTCTCTCTGTCAAGGCATCCCAGCTAGGCAAACCTAACTTACAGACAAGCAATAGCTTTGGGATAGCTCCTGTTCTGGTTGTTCAGGACCCACATGAAGACCAAGCTGCACATCTGCTACTTATGCACAGAGTAGCCTAGGTGCAGCCTGTATATGCTCTTTGGTTGGTGGTTCCATCTCTGAGAGCCCCAAAGGTCCAGGTTAGTTGACTCTGTTGGTCTTCCTGTAGAGTTCCTATCACCTTCATGGCCTTCAATCCTTCCCCGCATTTATACCCAAGAGTTCCTAAACTGCATCCAAATTTTGGTTGTGGGTCTCTGCTCCCATCTGAGTCAGATGCTAGGTGGAGTCTCTCAGAGGTCATCCATGGGAGACTCCTGTCTGTAAGCATGTCAGAGTATCATTAATAATGCCAGAGATTGGTGCTTGTTCATGGGTTGAGTTTCTATCTGGGCTGGTCATTGCTTGAACACTCCCTGAGTTTCAGCTCCATCCCAAGTCTTTGCATTTCTTGTAGACAGGATACACTTTGGGTAGAAGGTTTTGTGTGTAACCAGTTTAATGTCCCCTTTGTTCCAATGGGGTTCTTGCCTGGCTACAGGAAGTAGCCACTTCAGGTTTCATATCTCCAGTGGTGTAAGTTACAATTAAGGTAACCCCCATTGATTCTTGGGCACTCTTCTCTCTCAAGTCTCTCTCATGTCCTTGAGATACCCTCCACCTCCACACTCCTATCAGTTGCATATTTCCATTCACTTTCATTTCCAATTATCCATCTCTCCTGTCCTTACCAATACCTGATCCTGATTTCCCCCACCCATCCTTCCCTTACTCCCATCTCCCACTCTGTTCCCTCCCTCCATCTGCCTCCTATGACTATTACTACCTTCTAAGTGTGAATAGGACATAATTACTTGGGCCTTCCATTTTGTTTAGCTTTTTTTGGGTCTCTGGATTATAGCATGGCAATCCTGTATTTTAATGTTAATATTCCCTCATCAGTAAAAATATACCATGGATGTCCTGTTTGGTCTTGTTTACCTCACTAAGATGATATTCTCACGTTCCATTTACTTGACTGCAATATTCATAATGTCTTTCTTTTCAATAGCTAAATAGTATTCTGCTACATAGATGTAGCACATTTTTTTTTATCCATTTTTCAGCCAGAAACTGGAAATAGCCTAGATGTCTCTCTATCATGGTTTATTAATGATGACTAAAGCTAGTGCCCAAGATGTGCAAGAGGAAATTTAAACAAATGTCTAGATGAAAAATGATATGTTCTATGTTTTGGAACAACATAAATCTATCCCTGACTACTGAGTTCTGCATAAATACAAAAGCAACCCAAGTGTAAGTCAGTTGGATTTCAACCTTCTCTCCATCTCTGTGCCTGACTTACTCCTCCCTTCCAACTCCTTAACTCCCTGATGAACCTGGCCATCACCAGGGCTGGTCCTGGCAGATGAGGTTAACTGAAGAACGCCCAAAGGAGTTGACTGTAAGGGAAACACATGACAGTATGAAGGGGCCTAGTTGGGAAGAGGACGTGTCCTCAAGTGTACTCTGGATATAAGAGGTGGTAATGGGGTGTATGGTTGCATATGATCACAATGCATTTTATATATTTATAAAACTTACAAAAATTGAAAACTAGATATATTGATTGTTAATTGTGTAAAATTTAATATTTAAAAAGATTAAATATTTAAATAATAATTGAAAAGAACCCAGGAATTCAGTGTTCCAAAAGAAATATAAAACATTTTAGTTAGCATGAAAATATCTACTTTGTAGCTTAATTTATAATATTTAAAATATTATTTTATAAATACCTTATAAGTATCAAAAATATTGATTTCTTTCAGTGTTTCATGCTTAGGTAATTCATTATTTTTCTTGTTGTGATGCTAATCTTCCTCATCTTACTTAAGGTCTAATTTTAGATGATGACAGAGGTAAACAATATCTTGCACAGTAATCATTGTCCATTATCAGATTGTGTAACAGAACTCAAGTTAGTTTAGTATTTTTGTTTTCTGACCTTCCTCTGGGTATAGGTTGGACTCATGAATATTACCGTATTCATAAATATTTATGGAACATCTACCATGCAGGATCGTAATGGTGTTAAGTGAAATAGAAATACTTGAGATTCATAGAAAGTAAGACCTATCAAGGAAAAATGATATTAGTCAGGTAAAAATACAGTTTGTTTATTCCTAATTATTAAAAGAAAATATAGAATACTCCTTAATCATGTTTAGGTCACAGAGGTTAGGAAACAATGTCTTTAATGAGACATTTGCTATGAGGTTTCAAGAACAGAGTAGAATGGTGCTAGATGAATGAGGATTTTCTTGACCAAGCACAGTTTATGATACACATAGGTTAATGTGTGGAAGAAATGTGGTAATTATATAAAAAGTGAGGTGCTTTAGCAGTAGTGCAGGAAGTGGAAGGACAAAGAGTTCAGATTCAAAAGTACCATCAAGCTATTGGTGATTCTACAGAGTGACAGTAATAAGTTGAATTTTAGAAAGATACTTATTTATGAAAAAATGGACTATATATATGAAATTTGACAAAAGCCTGAGTCTAAGATGTTTTAATTAGTCAAAATGGTGCTGTTGAGTTAAGCTAAGGTACTGAAAGTGGTGTGTAGCTGATAGATTACAGAAATACTTTTCAGATAATGTTTGAGTTATTTTTAATGGTTTTATTTGCATTCATATGTGTGTGTGTGTGTGTGTGTGTGTGTGCACGCACGCGTATCTGCTATGTATGTGCAGGTGACTGTGGAGGACAGAAAACAGTAGATCACCTGGAGTTGGAGTTATTTGGTTGTAATCTGCCAGATATAGGTGCTAGGAACCAGATTTGGATCCTATGCAAGGGCCATAAATTTATTTTTTTTACTAAGCCATCTCCCAGGACCCCATTTTCCAATTTTTTATCACTTAATAAATTAAATCAAAGGAAAAAGCACCCACTGAAACTGTAAGTAGTTGGCTTTGCTGCTGTGAAGAAACACCATGACTAAGGCAATTCTTATAAGGAAAACATTTAATTGGGGCTGGCTTACATATTCAGATGTTCAGTCTGTTATTGTCAAGGGAAGAGCATGGCAGCATCTAGGCCGGCTGCTAGCAGAATACTTATTTCCGGGTAGCTAAGAAGAAGGTCCTAAAGCTCATGCCCACAGTGATACACCTATTCCAACAAGGTCACACCTCCAAATAGTGCTACTCCCTAGGCCAAGCATATTCAAACCATGACATTCCACTTCCTGGCCCCCATAGGCTTGTCCAAACACATGAGTGTATAGAGGCCACAGCATAGTTGAAAATGCTACATTTAGTCCATCTTCCAAAGTCCTTATAGTCTATAGCAGTACCAACGATGTTAAAAGTCCAAAGTTCATAGTTTCTTCTGAAATACATTCAATTACTTAACTGTAATAATCCTTGAATCCAGATAGGAGCCACCTGAGCAACTTCATATTCTGCATCTCCATGTCTGATGTCAAAGCAGTCTTCAGATCTCCAACTCCTTTTTCATCTTCCTGCACTTCAACAAACTTATTTATTTATTTATTTATTTATTTATTTATATTTTTTATTTGATATATTCTTTATATACATTTCAAATGATTTTCCTTTTCCTGGATCCTCCCTCCCTGAAAGTCCCATAAGCACCCCCTGCTCCCCAATCCACCCCTACCCACTTCCCTGTCCTGGTATTCCCCTACACTACTGCACTGAGCATTTCCAGGACCAGGGGCCACTCCTTCCTTCTTCTTGGGCATCATTTGATATGAGAATTGTGTCTTAAGTATTCCAAGCTTCTAGGCTAATATCCATTTATCAGTGAGTGCATACCATGAGTGTTCTTTTGAGACTGGGTTACCTCATTTAGGATGATATTTTTCAGTTCTACCCATTTCTGTAAGAATTTCATAAATTCATTGTTTCTATTGGCTGAATAGTACTCCATTGTGTATATTGGGAAACAGCTAAGACTGGAGAAAACCCACCATGACACCAACGGTCCTGGCCACCCGAGCCCCTTTGTATGTCACTTGGAATGACCATTTTCACTTGAGAGCACCATGTGTGTCTAACCTTGGAAAGCACAGCTACCTCTCGGCCAGCCTCAGTTGCCTACACCTTGGGGCCGGAGACACATTTTCTCCTGCCCCTTATGTACACATGCATGTGTATACACAAGCACACATACAACCTGGCCCCTCCCTGTAAGATGAGGCAGGGCCGGGGAGGACTGGGCTGAAGCCAGGTCCCACCTCACCTGTCCTCAGCACTGTTGTCCTCCTTGAAGCTGGCCTCAGTGGCTGATTAACATCTCAGGAAAGCATCCTCAGGTAATAAAGAACCTTAACACTTGGAAAAAAATGTATCCATTCCTTCACTGAGGGACATCTGGGTTCTTTACAGCTTCTGGCTATTATAAATAGGGCTGCTATGAACATAGTGGAGCATGGATCCTTATTACATCATGGGGACTTCTCTGGGTATATTCTCAGAAGTGGTATAGTGGGGTCCTCTGGAAGTATCATTCCCTGTTTTCTAAGGAACTGCCAGACTGATTTCCAGCATGGTAGTACCATCTTGCAACCCCACCAGCGGAGGACTGTTCCTCTTTCTCTATATCCTCGCCAGAACCTGTTTTCTCTTGAGTTTTTGAACCATTCTGACTGGTGTGAGGTGAAATCTCAGGGTTGTTTTAATTTGCATTTCCCTGATGACTAAGGATGTTGACCATTTCTTTAGGTGCTTCTCAGCCACTTGATATTCCTCAGGTGAAAATTCTTTGTTTAGCTCTGTACCCCATTTTTAAGGGGGATATTTGGCTCTCTGGAGTCTACCTTTTTGAGTTCTTTGTATATCTTGGGTATAAGCCCTCTGTAGGATGTAGTGTTGTTAAAGATCTTTTCCCAATTTGTTGGTTGCCATTTTGTCCTTTTGACAATGTCCTTTGCTTTACAGAAACTTTGTACTCCTCAACAGTAATAGAACTTCTGGGGGAATCAGTATCCCTGACCTCAAGCAGTACTACAGGGCAATTGTGTTAAAAACTGCAAGGTATTGGCACAGTGACAGGCAAGTAGATCAATGGAATAGAATTGAAGACACAGAAATGAATCCACATAATTATGGTCACTTAATCTATGACAAAGGAGCTATAACCATCCAGTGGAAAAAAATGGCATTTTCAACAAATGGTGCTGGTTCAACTGGAGGCCAGCATGCAAAAGAATGTAAATTGATCTATTCTTATCTCCTTGTACTAAGCTCAAGTCCAGGTGGATCAAGAACCTACACATAAAACCAGACACATTGAAAGTAATAGAAAAGAACCTTGGGAAGATCCTTGAGAACATGGCACAGGGGAAAATTTCCTCAACAGAACACCAATAGCTTATGCTCTAAGATCAAGAATTGACAAGTGGAACCTCATAAAACTGCAACAAACTTCTTTCTCCTGGTCAGCTTCTGCTCCCTGTTAGCAGCTTTCCTCAGCAGAAAACCCATGGCTCTGGCATCTGGAATATCTTGGGATTTCCAAGGCAACTTCAATACTATTGCTTCTTGTTTTAATGTTTGGGATCCACACATGGTCTGGGCTCCTTCTACGGGCTTGTTTCCCTACTCCAGCTCTACCCCCTGCAGCATTCTAAACTCAGGTTGATACACTCCATTGCTGCTGCTGTTCCTGGTGGTCATCCCATGGGACTGGCATCTTCAATAGACTGGGGTCTTCCTCTGTAAATAGACTTCATCAATAGCCCCTCATAGGCTGTCTTCATGGTACTAAAACTCAAATCCATTGCATGACCCCTTCAGTTCTGGGCCATCAACTCCAACTGAGACTGTACTTTCACCAATGGCCTTCCATGGCCTCTCACATCGAGGAGACCCATCTGCTCTTCATGACTCCATGCCTTCAAAACCAGCACAACCAGGGTGACCTTACACATTACTAAGTCCAATACCAGCATGAGGTACAACCTTGATTATCTCTAGAACACAGCCTCTTTGTGCTCTCAGCAAATAATTCCAAGAAGATTTCACCTTAGCGATTCTGGTCTCTTAATCATTGCTAATTTCCAGCTAACCAGCATCAATAGTCCCAGTAATGCAAACGTTTTGCATTAGTAGTTTTTGTATCAGCTTGTTAATCACAGCTGATTCTTCAGCCCCAACTAACCAAAATCACAGAATCTTCACAATCAAAACAGCCCTCATAATAGTCTTTAATCTTCCCAATGAAATTTCACAAGCCATCTTCTGCACTGTTCTCAACATTATCTTCCAAGCTCCTACAGAACATCCCAATGGCTCTTCTAGCTCAAAGTTCCAAAGCACTTGCCTAGTCCTTCCCAAAACATGGTCAGTTTGTCACAGGAATACCCCACTATGGTAATACCAATTTCTGTTTTAGTTAGAGTTTTACTGCTGTGACAAGACACCATAACCAAGGCAACTCTTATAAAGACAGCATTTAATTGGGGTTGCCTTACAGGTTCAGAGGTTAAGTTGATTATTGTCAAGGCAAGAGCATGACAGAATCCAAGCAAGCATGGTGAAAGAGTAGCTTGAGAGTTGTACTCTTCATCTGAAGGCTGCTAGTAGAATATTAACTTTCAGGCAGCTAGGATGAAGGTCTTAAAGCCCATGCCCACAGTGACACACCTATTACAACAAGGCCACACCTTCCAATAGTGCCACTCCTTGGGCCACTCATATTCAAACCATGACAGCAAGATCTAATAAAACCAACTCACCTATTTCTCCAAATGTATCTATTCAATCAACTGTAAGAGCTAATTCTTCTTTGTTGAGTTATATTTCAACTTCAACCCTAAGATAATATTTGCAACCTCATTTCACTTGAGAATAGAAGGTATGTCCAAACAAAAATAGCCAAGTAAGGCTAGAGGTATAACCATTAAGCCTCCCCATTTCCAATAACGTGATTTTTGTGATTTATATTCTCTCTGGAGGGAAAAAAACTGTCTACCGTAGCAACCTTCTCCACCTAAAATCCTTTCATATATCGAAACTCTTTTGCAATGCAACTAGTTGGATTAAGAATGTTGAAAGCCTGAGTGTCTAGGGAGTTTGTGTATTCTAGCATGGAGATGTTGCTTGTCAGATGTCTCAACTACAGTGAGAGGGAACTCTAGCATGACAGGAATGGAATTGCTTGATGTTCATAATACCCCTGGGATGAGCTGTCTAGCACAAACCACAGCATCACGCAACATCTTTCTTGTTTAATTTGTTTCTAACAGCAATGTTTTCAGAAAATGAAACACTTTTCAATGTTTCTTTCTAAAAGTTCTAATTAGGCACATAATTAATGAAAAGTAGAAAATATGGGAATATATTTTAGCACTTTTAATTTATAGAAATAAATATTTTACAACTTGTTTATTGAAGATGCTTTCTTTTTATATACTATGATTAAGAAATTTATATATTGGAACATTCAAATTGTTAATGACTTTTCTAAAGACACACTGTTCTTTATTCAAGTTCTTGTATTTAAAGTACCTACAAGTCAAGAGCTTACAACCATGCTGATTACAGTATGAGTTAGAATTCTCCTGAGGAACAGAGTTAGTGTAGTATAGTATAGAAAGAAAATATTATAAAATGGATTTCACTGGATTATAGCCATCTTTAGGTAGGTGAGACAACAAGCCTGATTGATGCTCAATCCAAGAAGTTGGAAGCCTCTACCTGAGGTTAGTGAGAGTTGGGAGTGATCAATGCTGTAACTCTAGAGTCACTTTGAGTTCTGTGAGGTTTCTTGTAGAGTTGTAGTTCTGAGTTATTTATATTGAAAGGATAAAGAAGCTGGGTCTATCATCATAGTTATTGGTAGAAGGTGTTGAAACACTCATGAAGAATGGAGATTGTATTCATATGCTGGCTTACTCTCCTTCAACCTTTTTTCCTCTGGGCTCCCAATTGGTCAGATTATGCTACCCACATTCTAGATGGGTCTTTCTTTCCAAATGATTGCCTCTTATAATATTCCTGTTAGTAAACTTCAGCACAGATATTCCAAGGGGAATATTCAGCCTCCTTCAATCTAGTCTAATTGACAACGGGGTTAATCATCACTGCTTCATCCCTTTTTACATAGACATTTTGACACATGAACCACAAACAAGAACAACAGCAACCACAATCACAACCACAACCACAGCCACCACAACAAAAACAACAAAATGTCCTTCAACATAAAGGTTATGCCAAATGATCTGATTTGAAGAAGTACCTTAGGGGAAAAGGGACAATTAAAACACAGACTTACATTTGTTTGAACATACTGATGTTACTATCTTGCCAAGATATTTGAGATGAAAGGTCTTGCATGCAATTTTAAACTTCAGGTTTAAGTTCTGAACCAGGTGATAAAAGGTAGTTCAAATATTACTTTATCCCACCAGATATGGTATGCAAATTTTAATCTAATTGCTTTTAGAGATTATGATTTTCAGGGTAAAATACTAGTTTAATTATATTTTGGATAATATGAAAACATTTCTCTTTTCAATTCCAATAATATGTATTAAAAGAAATGCTATGTGAAGTAAATGCACCTTATCCTTAGAATTCTTTTTTTTTACTAATCTAATATTTTTATATGAGAAGGGAAAAACCTACCATTTAAATATTTTCTGATAGTTTTAATACATACTTTCTACAAAAAATATAATTCTGTAAGCTATCAGTCTTTGTCATCACTATTTTAATAGATAAGGAACAAATTATTATAGGCTACATTATCTGTCAATATTAAACAGTTGCTGGGATCAGTATGATTAAAACTTTGTTCCATACCCTAAATGATTCATATAGTTTCACCACAGATATTATATATACCTGAAGCAAAGCAGATATAAACAAGAGAAAAGTAATAATAATAAATCCAAGTTTAATCAATAACTCTCCAGCTTACACTATATGAAAAATGGGGTGCTGTACATTTAGCCAGTATAGTCATGTTGCTGAAAAAGGAAAAGAGGAAGTAAATGGTGTGCAGAGACTGCAGAAAACAAAATTCAAGAACTAAAAGGACTCTCAGAGAAATGAACACCTGTCATTAGTTCATAGTAGAATCTTTGAGAAAAAGTAGCTGAGTCTCTTGCCTATGTTTATTTCCTGTACCTTCAGTTATTTATTTCCAATAATCAGAAACACATGCCAAATTAATTTTACTGTCTTTTTCTACATAGTTCATTCTATATTGCTCTTCAGGAGCAAAATGATTATCATGTGCTGCTTTTATCTTTAATACATGAAAAACAATATCTTCTGCATGGCATTTTGTTTTGGGCATGAAGCCAGTGTTTGCTGCTATTAATTCAAATACATTTTCCTTCCAGTATAACTCAGTGTTTTGTACTGCATTGCTAACTAAATACCACTTCTTCCTTTATTTTATGTTTCAGATCACTGTTTTTTATCTTTAGCTATGCTATGGTTCTTGGTATTTACTTTAATAGGATCACATTCTTTCTCTCTATACCTATCTGTCTGCCTATCTGTCTGTCTGTCTCCACCTCCCCATTATTTCTTAGTTCTCTACCTCAGTTACACCAAGTAATTTAAATGTTAAATAACTCTCACCACAAACTTTCACTCTACTTTATGTTTCTATAATTATGCCTTATTTTGAAGTTGGAAACTTAAGAGAAAATATTTCTGATGAATACAATGCCTAAATGTGCAATTATCTATTTTCTAGTACATGTAAGTAATTAATAAATATTATGCTATTTCTTCATTCACCAGAAATTAAACAGTGAACATTAAATGCACAGAAAGAGATTGACATTCAAAAGTATCATAAACCTTACTCTGTTTTGCATAATATAAAAGACCAGACAAATGAGTTGACAGGAACTAGAAACTTATTGGTCTGAAAAAAATACTTGAAGACCAAACAATACCACTCTTGGGATTACCCCAAAAGATTCTCCACTAGACCATAGGGGTACAAGTTCCACTATGTTCATAGCAGCCATGTTTATGGTAGCCAGAAGCTGCAAACAACTCAAACAAGAGAATGGGTACAGGAAATGTGGTTCATTTACACAATGGAATACTACTCAGCTATTAAGAATGACAACATCCTGAGTTTTGCAGGCAAATGGAAGGAACTAGAAAACATCATTCTGATGAAATCCCTCAGATCCAAAGGACATGCATGGTATGTAATCACTAATAAGTAGACATTAGCCAAAAAAAGTACAGAATACCCAACATAACATCCACAGAACACAAAAACGTCTACAAGCTGAAGGGCCCAAATGAGGACACCTCAATCCCATTTGGGAGGGAGAAGAAAACAATCACAATGTGGGAGGGAGAGAGGGACCAATGTGGAAAAGGGGACAGGGGGAGGGCAAGAGGGAAACATGGTCTGGTATTGGGTGGGAGGAAAAGGACTGAATCCATGAAGGTCAACAGAATGAATGGAAACATGCAACCTTGGGAGGTAGGAGGTATGGAGAGCCTGCAGAATGTACCAGTGACCTGGGAGATGAGAGACTCTGAAAACTCTAAGGAAGAAACCTTAGATGAAATGCCCTATAGTGGGGAGAGAGAACTTGTATATAACCCATCTCCAGCAGAAATGCAGGACTTGAAGTGAAGGATGGGGTTGCCATGCCACAGTTAAAACTCTGACCCATAATTGTTTCTGTCTGAAAGAAAAAAAAAAAACTTCAGGGAAGGAAATGGAGAGGAACCTGAGGAAAAGAAGGTTCAGTGACAGGTCCAAAATGAGATCTAGCTCAAGGGGAGTCCCCACCTCCTGACACTATTACTGAGGCTACGGAGCGCTCACAAAAATGGACCTATCATGACTGCCCCCCTGAAAGACCCTACAAGCAGCTGAAAGACTCAGATGCAGATATTTGCACCCAATCAATCACAGAAGCTGCTGACCACTGTGGTAGAATCAGGGAAAAGCTGGAAGAAGCTGAGAAGGAGGTTGGCCCTGTAGGAGAAGCAACAGTCTCAACTAACCTGGTCCTCCAAGATCTCTCAAACACTGGTCCACCAACCAGACAGCTTACACTAGCTGACATGAGGCCCCCAACACATATACAGCAGAGGCTGCCAGGTCTGGGTTCAGTCAGAGAAGATGAACTCTAAGACTGTGGGCCCCATGGAGTTTAGAGGTCTAGTAGGGTAGGGGTTGATGGGTAAGGGCATCCTCATGGAGACAGGGGCTTGGGAAGGAGATATGAGATGGTGAAGAGTGAGAGGGTGGATTGGGAGTGGAATAAAGCCTGCAGTGTAAAAAGAAAGGTTAAATACAATTAAAAAATATTGCTTCTATTCTGTCCATTAGAGACAGGGTAATATTGCCTAATTACTTTTGACATATCCAGCTTCTTTATATTGTTACAGTAGCTATTAAATTTCCAGGTGAATTTGGGTGGGGTAAATGATAGTTTTATGTAACTGTAAAAATATCTTTATACAGTAAGTGTTAATACGTTATGTGGTATAAAAGATAAAGCTATGATCCTATAAAATGTATAATATAGGAGACAGAGGTGCTGGATTATTTAATGAAAACTTGACACAAGCTAGAGGCACTGGAAAAGAGAGACCTCAATTAAGAAAGAAACTCCATAAGTTCAAATTGAAATTCATTTTAAAAATAAGTGATTTATTGTGGTGGGCTCAGCCCACTGTGAGTAGTGTCATCCCTTGGAAGGTGGTCCTGGAGCCTAAATGAAAATAAGTGGGCTGAGCAAGTCATGAGTAAGCAGCACCCTTCCATGGCCTCGACATCAGTTCATTCCTCTGGATTCCTACACTGCGTGAATACCTGTCTTGACTTCCTTTGATGATAAACTGTGATGTGGAAGCTAGAGCAAAAGCAATGCTTTCATCCCATGTTGCTTTTTTGTTCATGGTGCATCATCACAGTAATAGAAATTATAAACAAGATGAGGAAATTTTACTTTCAGAGAGAAAAGAATAGTTTCTTTCATTATTTTCTGACTAAGCAAGATCATGTATTGACAGAGTCTGGGCTTTACTTTGACATGTGAGTATGGAATGAATATGATGTGGACAGAGTGGAATATGTAAGGAAATGAGAGAAATCATTTAGAAGAAAAGATGAAGCAGTATATATTAACACACACAAGGAACTCCTGTAGCTATATGTGGGCAGTAGAATTGACCCAGAATTATTCCTGTCTAAAATAAATGCAGGGAAAAAATGCATACTGCATCAGTGACTGAAGGAATGACTGACCAGTGACAGGCCCAACTTTGGATCCATCCCATGTGCAGGCACCTATTCCTGACCCTATTACTGATGCTACATTGTGCTTGTAGACAGGAGTCCAGCATGTCCCCTGAGAAGCTCCACCATCAGCTGATTGAGACAGATGCAGGTAGTTATAGCCAACCATTAGACTGAGGTTGGGGACTCCCATGGAAGAATTAGGGGAAGGTGCTCAGGGGATGGCAACATTGATGACAAAGTGTGTCAACTAACCTGGACCCCTGGGAGTTCCCAGAGTCTAAGTCATCAAACAAAGAACATATACAGGCTGGTAAGAGGACCCTGGCACGTTTGTAGCACATATGGCCTCAGTGGGGAAGATGGGTCTAATCTCAAAGAGACTTGATGCTTCAGGAATGGGGGATGCTGGAAGAGGCACCTTCTCAGAGGTAAAGGGGAGAGAAGATGGAGTGAAGCAATCTGGGAGGGGTATTGGGAGGGGAAAACCTTTGTGATATAAATAAATATAATACTTAATTAAAAATGTCCAGAGCCTATCAGTTAGCAATCAAGATCTCAATAAAATTATTTTTTTGTCAACTTTTCATTTTTTACTGGGTGACATGCACAGTCCAGAAGTAAGAATCAGATCTCTCCTTCCACTATATGGCTTCTGAGACTAAATCTCAAGTCATCAGTCTCAGTGACAAGCCCGTATCCTCAGTGCGCCCTCTCACCAGCACTCTGTCCTTAATTTGGAGTTACTATCAATGTCTATTTTAGTCTTTACATAACAAATAAAAACCATATTATTTATCATGCACAATGTTCTGGTTTCAGATATGTAGACTCTAACATGCCTTAGCACTCATATTCATCAGGTTTCCTTGTGAGTACATAAAAGAATTACTCTCAGCAATTTCGAAGGTGGTAAGCTGTTGTTTACTTCTTCTTTTAAGTTTTTATTTATTTTTATCTTAGGTGCATTTGTATTTTGCCTGAATGTTTGCCTGTGTGCAGCTGTCAGATTATCTGGAACTGAAGTTACAGACAGTTATGTGCTGCCATTGGGTGCTTAGAATTGAACCTGAGCCCTCTAGAATAGTAGCCATTGCTCTTAACAATTACGCCATCTCTCCGGATCCCTGTATTTTCTTCGTTTTTGTTTTTTTTTTTTTGTTTTATGTTTATTTTTATTATTAGGAGTAATTCTATTTCTGCTTCTTTTTTAAGATTGGTAGTATTTGATTTTATTCTATGTCTCTGGACTATCTCAACTATGATTCATAGTTACCAAACTAGTGTCAGGAATTGGTTCCATTTTATGGAGTCAGTCTTAAGTCAAATTCAATATCTGCTGGTTACTCAAAAAGGAATTTTGGCAAGACTGCCCTTGAATTTTTTTTCCTGGAAGGACAGATTGTAGATCAAAGATTTTGTTCATGGACAAGTGTTCATTTTTCTCTTTTGGTAGCCTTCAGGGAAGCTTCTGTTAACAAAGATACTAGAACAAGGAATTGAAAGTTTTATGGAAGTGCCAACTTCACTTCATAGTCTGGGATGAGATTTTTAATACTTTTTACAATGTGTGGATTTGCAACTTATAATGTGTCATTTTAACGTCTTGCTTAAAATTGACTTTTGACTGTTCAGAACACCACCAATAATTTCATGTATATAGGGAATATAACAACTATGTCTCTAGGAGATATAATTATAATAGAGTAACAATGACATAGCCTGCTGTACAAATGACATTTACAATATTCCTGAAATTGAACTGATCATGTGTAATCTTAGATGAAAAATTTTGACTAACAGAGTGGAAAACAGTAAACTCACAGCTATGTCAAATTTCTGAGTTGAGTAATTGCCGCAGACCGCTGTTGCTCGTGGCAGCTTTGGTTGCAGCCTTCTGCAAGCCATAGCTTCTCGTGGGAGTTCGGTTGCAGGGGAAACCAAGATCCCGGGGTCAGGAAGGCACGAATCGGCGAGAATGATGACACAGACACAGGATACTTCATATTATAGAAAAATCTATATTTTCTCTAATGAGGAGCCCTGTTTTATAGCTCCCTACTCAGAGCATCAGGTTTTGACAATTATATAATAAAAATGAGGCACGCTAGCTTACATAGGTAGCGCCCTTAAGTTATAAGCTAAAACATTCTAAGCCATTTCTGTCTAAGCTAGAGATCTTGCCTAAGTTAGCAAGATTCTTCTCTGAACTAGCAAGCTTTCCTCAGAGCCAGGCATCTTGCCTGGCCCCGGGAATCTTGCTCTCTAGACTAAATCATTCTTTCACTAACTAACTCATGTTCCCACCAACTAAGAAGCTCTCTTCAGAGCCAGGCATATTGCCTGGCCCTGGGACCTTTGCTTTCTAGACTAACTCATTTTTCCACTCTAACTAACTCTCTTCTAAGTCATATTTTGTCTGCTCAGAGGAAATCTCTGCTCTCTGTAGACAATTGCTTGACATTAACATAGTAAAGGATGTAGCTAGCTAAGCAGGGATAATTTACATGACCATACCTTACAGCCTCCTATGTTGGGTAAGCCTGGACTTGTTTTCCACTTAGCCTCATTAATAATTCATGAGTCTCACCTGGGACCAAGGGCTAGAGGTGTCTGAATAGCCGGTGAATACATTGGCTTAGCAAGACAAAGGATGGCAGCTCAGTAAGCTGTTTTTGAGGAAGTCTGGCTCAGGGACTGTAAGACCCCCAATTTATGAAGATCTAAACCGTACCTCGAGATTGCACGCCCCAGGAGACACGAGAGACCAGCTTGATGCAAAAGCATGAGGTAGCTTTAATAAACGGAGCTCCGGGCCGACACTTGCCCCACGCAGGGGTGCAGAGGAGTCGACCCCGAGGCTCAAATATTGGAGGTTTTTATAGAAAGAAATTGAGGGAGGTTGACGTGGGCACACATGATAGGTTAGTTCAAACGGTTACAGGCAGATTCTTGGTGGGCAATTACATTAGCAGGCAGTACGTGGGACCGGTATCTCTGGAATGCAGGAGGGCAGCTTATCTTTTGGAGTTAGTCCGGGTGACGCCAGCCTGTCCGGATGGTTTGAGGCTTAGCGGAGATAGTCCTATCCCTCATCTATATGGTTTGGGATGCCTTAATAGCCTGCCCGAGTGTATCCTGGGTTTGCTCTTCCCAGGACTGATCCCTTATCTATATGGCCTGGGATGCCTTAATAGCCTGCCCGAGTGTATCCTGGGTTTGCTCTTCCTGGGTTTGCTCTTCCCAGGACTGATCCCTTATCTATATGGCCTGGGATGCCTTAATAGCCTGCCCGAGTGTATCTTGGGTTTGCTCTTTCTGGGTTTGCTCTTCCCAGGACTGATCCCTTATCTATATGGCCTGGGATGCCTTAATAGCCTGCCCGAGTGTATCCTGGGTTTTCATTGCCCTTGTCCTTTTCCAGGACTGTTTGATTCTTTAAGTCCTGTGCCCTGGGAAATTTTAACTTCTTTTATTCTTTCTTTCAGGACTACTTCATATGTAGATACACAACAAGCTCGAGGACTAGGCAGGATCTGAATTATAGCATATTATGAGAGCTATGAAATATTTTCCTTAAATTCACATGGTCATGGCTACCAGAAATAAACAGGTTAGAAAAGGTGCCAAAGGAACATTTATGGCTTCCTGTAGTAGGGTTTATGCGTAGCAAGTAATGTTGCAATGAAGAGTAGAAAAAAATGAGCTTAATTTCTTTTTGTTATATAAAAATTCAACTGCACACAAAAAGAATACTGTTGGGCTTTTTCCACATAAAATTTATGCTGCCTGATTGGGTATTCGTAAAACTGTATACTTATATGTCATTAGATATGCTAAATAGGAACTTGGAGAGTTCAGATTTTCAAAAGAAAGGAGTTTGTTAAATTAGGGATGTACTTAATATGAATTCTAGTATATACATTCCCACTTTTCGAAAATCATGGTTTATGAAGGACCTTCAATTCTAAAGTTTTCAAAACAATATTTCAGAATTGACTTGAAATTATATATGGTAACAATGACACCAGTTTGAATTCAAGAATGAATACATTATCCTTTTATGATAATCACATGTCTTATTTATTTTAAGCACTTAGACATGGATATAGACAGGAATTTTTATTAAAAGAAATTAATTGAATTGACTGATAGCATGTGCACGCAGGTGATACTGATGCTTCTTAGTTTTCACACAAAAGACAGCATTTATCATGAAGGGAAAGGGTAGTATGCCAAGTAATAGACATCAGGAGGTAGAAAATGATAGATCATAATCTCAGTTACAGGATAGTAATTTTTGACCTTACTTTTTAATAGAATATAATGAAATTCTTCACACCCTATTTTTTCAATATGTGTAGACTGCCAATTTCCCTTGTGTAGAAATTATTTTTATTCTTTCTATTCTCTGACTTTCATAGTAACTTTCTTAAAAACTAAGACCACAATTCACTTCAACTTCCCCCTTTATCTAAAACTCCCAGGTAACAAACCTGAAACAAGAAATCATTACAATTGGGGACCAGGGGGAGGGGAGAGGGCTATTGGGACTTTCGGGGAGGGGAGAACCAGGAAAGGGGAAAACATTTGAAATGTAAATAAAGAATATATCTAATAAAAAAAGAAGGAAGAAAAAAAGAACTATTGTAAAGAAGATATGAAAATTTTAGTGTGAAATTATTAAGTACTACTTCAGAATTTCCTTGTCAGTCATAGGAGAAGCCACAGAAAGATTTTTCTGATTGGGGTAAACATAAAACATGTTTGTGTTCTTCCATAAATATCTTCTTATAATTTATGTATTTTATAACATAGTAAATTGTTATAACAATTTACTTATTGCACTCTCATAAATACTACAGTAGGCAGTTGTTCCTTACAAAATACTTATATAATAAAATAATACATTATTTTATGTGGAAGTTTGGCATTTTATCTAATAAAAATTTCTAGCAGTTGTATTGATATATCAATTTAATTTCAATTAAATTTGTAATTATTACTTATATTAGCTTTCAGATCCTTGAAATACCAGTTTCTTCAAAGATTTTGATTAAAAAACCTGTAGGTAAAAAGAGAAAATAAGGAAAATGTAAATTAATGAAATCATAGAAATTGTACTTATGTTGTCACCAGGTCTAAAGGATGCCTTTCTGCTGTAAGATGCAATGATGTCATGATCCTTGAGGGCTGAAACTCTTTTGGAAAGTATCATCCTAAATGAGTTAACCCAATCACAAAAGAATACACATGAAATGCAATCACTGATAAGTGGATATTAATGAGCCCAGAAGCTCTGAATACTCAAGGCAAATTAACAAATCAAAAGATTCCCAAGAAGAAAGAAGGAGAGGACCCTGATCCTGAAAAGACTGGATCCAGTTTTGTAGGAGAGTACCAGAACAGACAAATGGTTGGGGAGGGGGGGTGATTGGGGAATGGGCGGGGGAAGAGGACTTATGGGACATATGGTGAGGGGGGAACTGGGTAAGGGGAAAGCCTTTGGAATGTTAACAAAGAATATAGAAAATAAAAGAAAATGGAAAAATTCTTATTAAGGCATCATTTCTATTATAAAGTGTTATGGCCTTCTATTTTACAGTTAAGAAAGGAAAGAATAAAGAGAGTTATAGGGGAGAGAAGAAGGAAGATTTACTAGGAAAAAGGGAGAGAGGAACAGGAAAGTGTAGAGAAAAGAGACAAATCATCTTCATACCAGACAGTGCATTAATTTCAGGAGCTATAGAATAAAAATGTAGATACTGTGGCCAAAGACCCAATTCTAAGGATGAAGAAGAAACAATGATATAGAATGTGGTATGTCCTCTCTATGTTGTACAAATAATGTTTCACTGTATTCAGCATAGGCGGTTTTCTCGACATCATAGCAAAACATTTCTGAGAGGAGGAATGCCTTGAGATAAATCCAAGACCCATGTCTTTGGAGACAGATGATACTAAATACTTCCTTTTTAGAGGATCACTTCACTAAGGACAATTAAAACATATAGAAAAGTCATAAGCAGGCTGGAGAGATAACTCAGTGGTTAAGAGCACTGACTGCTCTTCCAGAGGTCCTGAGTTCGATTCCCAGCAACCACATGGTGGCTCATAACCATCTGTTTTGTAGTAGTATCTGATGCCCTCTTTTGGTGTGTCTGAAGGTGGCTATAGCATACTCAGATACATAAAATAAATTTAAAAAAGGAAGGATTATAAGCATAGTAGAATAAGGATGTACTGCATCTTTCTTTAAAAAAAAGTAAGTGGTATTTTATAAAGTTGGATGAAGTAAAAATATATAAAGTTTAATTTTGAAGACAATGGGAGGCAGTGGAGATACTCAAATAAGTGCAGTACAGAATGATCATTTGTGTTTATGAAGGTTCATTCATGATATCTAGTAAAAACTCAAGGAATCTCAGTAACAAGTCTTATATATCCTTGAAGAAAACAAAATACTAAACTGAGAAAGTAGCAATGTCACCTATGATGAGCAAATTGATTTTGTTTTGTGTAGATAAAAATGTATGAGAATGAGGTAGAGTATCTATCTGTCTTACAAATTTCCTGAGTCCCAGCTTATGAGGAGCCAGCTATTCTGGGAAGAAATCACGTCAGTTTAGTTTGGGGGAGATAGTAACTGGTCATTGGACATATAATGCCTTTCTAAGTGAAATGAATAAAGCCAGTATAGAAGAATAGTTTCATTATCGATTAAATGCTAGAAATAATTAACTAAAATTTAAAAAGGAACTTGAAGCTGTCTTTATGGGTTTTGAAAGACAGCGAGATTCAGTCAAGAAATGTGTTTACACACCCCAACATGCTCCACATTAATTATGACAAATACACTGATGATGGAGGGGAAGAACAAAAGCAAGAAGTGTTTGTCATCAAAAATAAAAGTGAAGGCCTAGGCACAGACGCTGATGCAACTGACTACATGAATAACTCTTGTAAGGGAAGTTCAATTACGGAGGGGGGCGCTTCTTTAAAGACTCACAGGAAAAGGATGTTATTTGATAGGTTGTATCAAATTTATAGTAGATGTGATGCATAAACCCAGGCCTTGCACACAGCAGAAGTGGTACCTTTGAAAGTTGGTAGGATGCTAAAATGGGAAGCTTTGAAGGGAAGGAAGGCATTTAAGAGAAGAAAGCAACTAATACAGTTTTATACTATGTAGAGGAATTTTAATCCACAGCATAGTTATTCTGGCTTATACAGACACACCTTTCATACACACCTTTAATTGCAAACAATGTAGATAGGGTGTGTGAAAAACAGTTAGCCATGTTTGAAAGTGATGGCTAATAGAGGGACAGACAAGATGAAAAATTTAATAGAAATAATCAGAGATAAGATATATTTAACTCTCACAAAAACAGCAGAGGAAATAAAAGCTATTTAAGAGCAGTGGATGGAAAAACTGTCACTCAGTTCTGTTTGGTCAGTTGAGTTCCCTGCAATGGAGTTTAGTTCAGTCAGTTCGTAGTCAGTTCAGTGAATGCAGTATTGTGGAGTTGAGTTCACTGGTTGAGTTCATGCAATTTAGTACAGGTTAGTGTAGGTGGTTGAAATTGGAGAATAAGGAGCCAGGAGATTAGAGTAAATTTTCAGAGTTAATTTGAGGCGTAGCAGAGAAATTCAGTGAGAAGCTGAAAGAAACCATATAGAATCAGTCAGCTTGGAGAGTAGTTTGAGCCTGAAGAGCTGAGTTGAACCAATTAGCCAGCATTCAGAAAGAACTAGAAAGGGCAAGCTTATTCAGTTGTAAGTCTACGAGACAACAGTTATATCAGGTGAACAAAAATGACTTTTTACAACAATGATGTGAAGTGAGCATGCTTCTTATCAGTAAGAAGATTGCCCATGGCCTGATCAAGAGATTATGCAGCATATAGATTAACATGGTAGTTGCCAGCAATTGAGAACCTTAAGACATTATATTTTAAATATATCACTGATGGTTACCAGGATTAATCACCTGGGTTTCTGCAGGTTCAAAAATATGCCAGTGATATTAAAGATTTGATGGTTTTAGCAGTAATTATGATAACAATGAGAGGCAGCAGACATGTAGAGGATGAGGGAATACCCCGGGATGAAACATTAACAAGCCTTTTCTCTGCATCTTTTCCACTTCTCTAATATGACCTGTCCCCCAATTTTCTTCTTATCTCCTTTTCCTCCATCTTCTTTTCTATTTCTTTTCTTCTGCTTTAATGCGTGTTTGCATATTTGCTTACCTGAATAAACTGAGTGGAATGTACTTTGCAAAAGTACTCTGGAGTCAATTAAGTCTTCAGTTTATCTACTTAAATTTAAATTTACTCACTTAAAAATATTTCAAGGAGATGTTTATACTAAATATTTAGCAAGCTGGTAATGTTTCACTTATATGTTCATGATATATCATACTATAAATGAAAACTCTGGATTTTTGTTTGTGTTGTGATTTATTCTATTACGTTTTGAAAATAATGTTCTAATGAGTGTAAAGTAAAGCTTCAGTTTTGTATAGCGTCAAATAAGAAACTAAGTTAGTTATATAATGAATTACATGAAGAAAGTAAAAAGATTTCACTAATTGCTAAAATTATATCACATTCTATGTGATAGATGTGTGAAGAAATATTTCAATGGGCCATCATATCTCTTCGAAGAAACTTGTTAATAAATTGTTTAATTCATAATCTAATAGGTTTGTAATTTATCTTTCTAAATGCTATGAATGGGAACTGAAATACTATAGACACACTTTTTTCCTGAATCTTCACTGAACTAAGAACATTCATAATTTAACAACTCAAGGTTTAGGGATGTTCATTCCTCAAAAGATTTTCTGCTGGAAGCTCCTTCCCAATGCACCAGAGATGGCAGGGCCTTTAAACAAACTGGAGAATCCTTAGATCACAAAGGACTATTGGAGAATGGGATTAATAACAGAAACATCTCTCTGCATGTTTTTGTCTCTTCAGTATTATAACAGCAAGTTGCCAAGACTAGATGTCTCATATACTTGTCTTTTTCTGCAAACATTGCTTGTTGCTCCTATAGAAAATGGCATTGGCAATGCTAGCATGAAGCTTCAAGGCTTTGTCAGATATATCTGTGTGAGTTTCCTGATCTCTAAATTATAGCCATGATTAATTTTCTCTCATATGGTTTCACTCAGAGGTTATAAATATACTAAAAAATAAAAAAGAGGTTCACCTATATATTTGAACTTTGAAATGTAATCTGTCTAGATATCTGAATATCATCTTATGAATATATTTATTTATCTTTCATTGCTTTAACACATGAAGTGATATTTTATAGCTGAAAACTAATTTAAACAAAGTATAAAATATCTGTAAGAACTAATTATAGTCATTAAATCAATATCAAATCAATATCATTCATATGTTCTTTCTCACTGTGAACTGCATGTAAGCATAATTTCTCATGCTAAGATAATATCCAATAGTTTAAAACAATTATATGATTTCTGTTGGACCATACATCTGTATTCATAGAATCCCATAGCCTTTCTTTCAACTGCATGTTCTTAGAGACAAGCAAAAGTCTTCAAGATGCAAACACCTCAGCACTGTAGTCGGTTCCAGTTTAGCATAGAGCAGAAGATAATTTCTGCTAGCTACAGATTATATTTGATCCAATTAAAAGATAACAATGAGTATATCTATTTATACCATGTACTTGGAAGAGTAGAATACTTTGCATTTAAAGGAAAGATAATATCCACTTAACAACAAACTGGGAACGTCTGGGTGTTTAAACAAAGAATAAAGTTATCAAAGTGAATAAAGGTACCTGCATTTACCATATTTACCATGCATAAAATGATTTCATTTCAAGGAACCAGCCAGGTCATAATGTGATCATAAATATATACAAATGGATATTTGGGGATGAAATTTTGATGGGAAATAATATTATATATATTTAAAGATGTCATTATTCCAAAGCACTTTACTGCCCCAGACCACTAACACTTGTACTATTAGGTCAAGAAAGAATGGCTGAACTTTACCAATAAAAGAAATAACTATTTATATTCTCTTTTCATATTCTCTTTACTTCTGTTCCAATAGAAAAGGTGTGAGTACTTTTGATTAATCATATTTTTCACTGGTCTCCTTGTAGACATCTTCCATATATTTATTATTCATTTAGTGACACCTCTCTGAATTTACTATGATACTTGACTACTAATTTTCTTCTTTTATAATCTTTAATTATGGTTTATTCCCTTTTCAAAGTCATAGCTATTTAATAGTAGGTTGCTCAGTATTTCCCCACATATTTGCTCTTGAACTTATACTTTCTACAGAATAATTTGAAGGATTTACCACATAATAAGTAAGTACAAGCTAATAAAGATAATTTGGCTGCTTTCATGTTTTTGAAACCATTGTGTGAATGTGACTTTTAGCTGGATACAGTAGCATATAGTCTCAGAAATCTGGAGACTGAGGTAGGTTAGTATGAACTACATAATGATATTCATAATCATAGTAATGGTATACTAAAATTAATTAAAACATAACTATAAAATCATAAAAATGGGGACTATACAATGTATATTCATAGAACTTATATTATTCTTGTGACATATATCAAAATTCAGCCAATTCTTATTATATCTTTGAGGTAATTTTAATTAAAATATTTCACTAGATATAATGTGCTTTTATAATTTTAGGTTTTAGTTTTGGTATTTTTATTTAAGTACATAATATGAAAAACTATAGCTAAAGTATTTATCATAGATATAGCTAAATGATCTTAGATAACATACAAGTGAACAAGTGACATTGAAAATACTATCATCTCACAGATAAAATACCCCAACATCCATGAAAGAAGTCAAATGTGGTGATGAGTCCTTGTAACTAAGCATGTTATGTTATTTATTTTTTGCTCATGGTATATTTTAACTTATTGTTCTTTATTTTTAATTTCCAAAGCTCCTTGCCTTCTCATATTTTGTAAAGAACATGAATATATATTAATAGGATTTTCTAATTTTGAAACTGTACATTAATACAATTGTGCCTCAGTGTACAAGAGAATTTCTCACTGCTGATGAGGATGTAGAGCAAGAGGAACATTCTTTCATGGCTGGTGGGATTGCAAACTGGTACAACCAATTTGAAAATCAATCTGATGGTTCCTCAGAAAGTTAGAAATAGCTCTACCTGAAAACCCAGCTATACCACTACTGGGTATATACCCAAAAGATGCTGCACCATACCACAGGCATGTGTGCTCCATTGTGCTCACATATGTCTTATTGATAATAGCCAGAAACTGGAAGCAACCCAGATGTCTCTCAACCAAAGAATGGATACAGAAAATGTGGTTCATTTATTGTGGATTCAATTGTTCATTAAATGGGATATTATTCGCCTGTTAAAAATAAAGACATTGGGTTAGAGAGATGGTTCAGTGGTTAAGAGTGGTTAAGAGTTAAGACTACTCTTCCAGAGGTCCTGAGTTCAATTCTCAGCAACCACCTAGTGGCTTACAACCATCTGTAATAGAATCTGATGCCCTCTTCTGGTGTGTCTGAAGACAGCAACAGTATACTGATACACATAATTTATAAATAATTTTTTAAAAAGCTTGCATTAAAAAATAATAAAGACATAACGAATTTTGCAGGGAAATTGAAACTTGAAAATACCATCCTGAGTGAGTTAACCCAGACTTGACATGCATGCTATGTACTCACTGATAAGTGGATATTAGCCAAAAAGTACAGAACACTCATGATACAATCCACAGACCATAAGAAGTTTAGCAAGAAGGAGTGCACAAGAGAGGATGCTTCAATTCCACTTAGAAAGTAGAACAAAATTATCAAATTCTTAACTGTGCCTGATGACTCCAGCTCATCATCCCAGTTACATGGGAGACTGAGGAAGAAAGATCAAGAGTTCAAAGTAGGCCTAGGCTACAGAGTGAGTTCACAGACAGCCTGGAAATTTTGTTGAGATATTGCCTCAATATGAATATAAAAATATAAATTTAAATATATGAAATGTATTGCTGGCATGCTTTTTGGGCTTCTTCATTAGGTTCTATTATATACCTGACTTCAAAACCCTTATTTCACCCTAATCCATTTTACCCACCAGTGCCCCCAACACTTAGGAGAGAAAGAAAGTTAGAGGGGAAAGGAGGCTTATAATACTATGTTAGACTATTTTCTGCTTATTAGGGCCATCAGGTTCCTGTGGAAAGTGCAATCTTTGTTATCAGAATATCTCCAATCAGCAGCCCAGCAGCCCAGCAGCCCAGCAATCCAGCAATCCAGCAATCCAGCAATCCAGCAATCCAGCAGTCCAGCAATCCAGCAATCCAGCAATCCAGCCATCCAGCCATCCAGCTATCCAGCCATCCAGCCATCCAGCCATCTAGCCATCCAGCAGTCCAACAATCCAGCAATAGCATAAGGAACAACAGGAACCAGCAACAGTAGACACCTACAATAAGGGAGGTGAGGCTAGCACCCCCCAGGCTTTCTCAAGCCTCTTGTATTTATAGCTTCTAAAGAGTCACCAGAATCTGAAACAAGCTATATACAGCTGGCAATAGAACATGCTCCTCCAAGAGCATGAGACATTCATTCATAGTGGCTGTGAACAATCTGAAGCTGCCTCATATCCCACTCCTGGGATAAAAACAAATACATATTCACATAACATAATGTGTTTTTAAAGAAACTAAAAATCTCACTAAAATACATAAAAAGGTGGAGCTATAACTCAATTGTTAAGTGCTTTTGCAGCATTTGCGTTGCCCTGTGTTCAAATTTTATTAGCTCAAAAATAAATAACTTATAACCAAATAAGCAAAGGGAAAACATACCAAATGCTCAGCTTTCCAGGCTAAAAGACATAGCAGTAATCTGGAAAAAATGTACTAGACCTCAAGAATTCTAGAACCCCTTAAGACGATCTGATAAAAAGAGTTAACCCAAGTTCAAATGAGATTCTTGCATTTCTGAAAATCTTTTACTGATGTCCATATTTTACAATATTTTACCAGCATATGATTGAATCATATATTGTATGAGTCTGCTTGTTCAAAAGAATATATTAAAGCGGACTTAAACTACAAATTTTCCAGCAAATGAAAGCAGGTAGCAAATTGAATTAAGTGAAACAATGTTTTTTTCCACCCAATTATAGTCCTTAAAGATCTGAAGGAGAAACATCTGCTGTACCAGCTTCTGCTAACTGTGCACAGCGGGAGACCTCCAGCTAATCATCCTGCAAAGCCCTGCTCACCAGTGTGAAATACTAGCAATGCTGTCTGAAAGGGAAGACTCCATGCTGCCTCCATGTAGAAAGCAGTGAAAGCACTTCAGGGAAAAATAGGAACTGACACTTTTAAGAAAAAGGAAACTCTTAAAAATTGCTTTGGTATCTCAGAGATTTATATCAGTGCCATTTTAAGAAACACAGAATAAAGTCTGCTGTACTAGAAGGTAATAATAGCCTTATACATAATAATACTAAAAAGCCTAGTGAGTTTACTGTGCTTTAACAAGGTGATAACTTGCATAAAAAAAGATGTTTGAATAAACATTCTGTTTAATGTGTATATACATTACAGAGAGGGAAGCCAAGAGAATGACTCAAGCTACAAGCAGAAGACTAAGAAATTAATGCCATTTCTCTACTGCATACTAAATAAAATTTCCATATTAAAATTCAGATCTCACCCTTACCATTAAATATTAGTAATGGATGTACACGACTATGATTTATAAATTATGTGCATTACGTATTAAAACAACACTGAATGAAGTCCAAATGCATGTCATTTTTGTGTTTTTGGACTCTAAACTATAGTTTCTGACCTTATTTCATCTTCTCTCTTTGCCATTTGTTTTCTTTTTTTGAAAAATTCAATTAAAGAATCTCCTTGTGCTCTTAAAAACACTTAATTTCTTTTGGCCTAAAGTATACTCCAAAGTATATCAGGAATTTTCCAAGGAATTATCAATGTCATACATTAATGCACATACTACTAATGAGAACATTGATTGAAATAAACATTGTATTATTTTGAGGAGTCAATTCATAAATGGGTAGAAGATCAACATTTAATCTTTTTCAAATTATATGTCTCTATAAAATTTACAAACCTGATCATTTTCGATGATAATTTTTTAGACAAGTAAATATAAATGAGCAGGACATGTTAACAACTCTGATATTTGGGAAAAATCAAAGTCTACATATTGAGAGAATAGAGGGAAGAGAAGAATTTTATACAAAATAAATAAAAATATCTATAATAAAATCATTGGAAATTTATATAGTTAAAGAGAAGCCCTTCCAGATGTAAGGTATATAAAACATCAAGTAGACAAGACCTGCGTGGTGGCGCACGCCTGTAATCCCAGCACTTGGGAGGCAGAGGCAGGCGGATTTCTGAGTTCGAGGCCAGCCTGGTCTACAGAGTGAGTTCCAGGTCAGCCAGGACTACACAGAGAAACCCTGTCTCGAAAAACCAAAAAAAAAAAAAAAAAAAAAAAAAAAAAAAAAAAGTCTTCCGACCATATTGTAGAGAAAACAGTATATGTACAGAACAAGGAAATTATATTGAAAGCTGTAAAAGATCAAACAAGTCACATACAAAACCTCATTTATTAGAACAATTGGCGATGTTTCTGTATAACCCTATACAGTACAAGACTCCCAAGTTCAGAGGCTCTTATGGTGAGAACAAGCCTGTAAGCATTTTATCTCAATTGTGTGTTTACTTATTTGCCTACCAAGTATCCCTAGTCCATGACAACTGCTGAATCTTGTTGTGGCTGGACCCTGGCAGATAAACACATTCAACTTCATAAAGAAAACACTGTTAAACATAAAATTACAGTAGAAGTACATGATATCAATATCTTACTTGAACATTTAGACAGATAACGTAAAAAAAATAAGTAAACACTCGGGTTAAATATGACCCTTGATCAAAAGACCCAATGGATGTCTGAAGAACATTTCTGCCAAATAGCCAACAATATATATTTTTCTCAGAACATTAGTAGTTCTCCAAAGCTAACACTCATATTAAGAAAGAGAAAACTAGAAACATTCTCACTAAGATCAGTTGCAAGACAAAGGTTTCCAATTTCACCCACTTGTATTCAATATGATTGAAACCTTACTTAGGGTAAAAACAAAGGAATACACAAAGAAAACAAATAAGAGTGGGAAAAGTCAAAGCATTCATATATGCAGATTAAATGATTCTTTGTAAGATATTAAAGGCTCCACCAAGAACCTACTATACCTGATACATACATACTGCAAAGTAAGAGGTTATACAGCTAAACATGTCACTATAGTTAAAAAGATAACAGGTCTTGGAGGTTGATCTAATGATATTATTTTTCTTGAAGGATATAATATTAAACTGCCTTCAAAATGCTACTCTCTACCCTTTAGCTAGTGTAAATACCAGAGAAGTTTCTTAATATTGCAGATGGTGGTTAATGCACAAATTCACAACTGGTCAGAGTGCAGAGAACCTGTGTCAGTGTAGAGCTTAGGGATAATGAGACATCTACATCATACCCTCTACCTAAAGACATGGGATAATTCTGAAATGAGGGGCCTAAAGGTTTTAAGAGACAAAGGCTGGGGAGGATAAGGGTCAAGCACTGTCTACTGGACATGTCATTCTTGCCAGACTCATGAACATACAGAAGCCATGATTGCCTGCACAAGATCAAGTAAGAATTCTAGCACTAAGGGTGAAGGGCTTTATGAGCTCTCAGCCCTAAGGATCTATGGATAGTAGGTGACTTTGGTTCAAAAGAGCAGATAGATCTGTCTAAAGAGATATTTCCAAGTGCAGTATCTCACACACAGGAGTATACTGGCAGCACAAATTGAAGTCAATGGTTCATTAAAAGAAGAGCACAGGAAATGGGGAGGGATTAGAGAGGTGAAGGTGAACCTGGGATGAGTCATGGGAGGAAATGGAGTTGAATATTATCAAAGTATCCAGGAAGACTTTTTCAAGGAATCAATAAAAATATAATAAATAAAAAATATATTCAACTGTATATATCTTGCTGCTAAAAATAATTCATAGAAAAGTAATAAGAAGATAAGACCCTGAGGAATTTTTAAAATAAAAATATTAGAGCCTAAAAAATTCAGCAATATTCAGACATGACAGTTTTTCACTACTTACCATAGTAATGTCTTCTTACCAATGAGAGATGTTCTCTCAATTGGAGCCACAATAAACACAAACCACTATTTTTTAACTGCAGCTGTAATGGTTTTCTCAGCAGTATTAAATGTAAAATATCTTTGTTTAAAATGACCATATTTCACAATATGAAAACAATGAACTCATTAGACATCAAACAATACTTTCCTTTAGATAAAATAATCATCTTGTACTTTATCAATTTGACTAAGAAATAGGAATCTCTATTATGCTACTTTCATGCTGCATTGAACAAATGTTCCTAGAGAAAACATTAGTGAGATTTTGGCACTATATTAGTTTACTGTGTTGAACTGTGTGTTTATTTACTGTGTGTTTATTATATCTGTTCTACTTTTTCCCAAGCTGAATAAAACATTTTTTCTTATTTTATTCATATGTAATATAAATATGATGTCCTTTGGAGGTTTTGCTGGATTTCCCAGAAAGGTAGTCACCTTTGCATGACTGTTGTTCTTACAATGAGGAAGGCGAACCAGATGCCCTAGGGCTCCCAGGGACTAAGCCATCAACCAAGGGGTACACATGGCTCCAGCCAAAAGAGTGTCAGAGAAATGCCATGTAGGACATCAGTGGGAGGAGAGGTTCTTGGTCCTGTGAATGCTCAATAGAGGTCCCAGTGTTGAAAAATCGAGGGTGGGTGAGTGGGAGTAGGTTCGGTGGAGTGGTGTATTCTTGGAGGCAAGGGATGGGAGGATGGGTTGGGGGTTTTCGGGGAGGTAAGAAACTGGGAAGGACTATAACATTTAAAATGTAAATGAAGAATATATTCAATAAAAATACATTAAAAAACATTTTATAGCTAAAGAAGTATTGCCTTTCAGTCAAGCTTGGGACTCCATAGCTGACCCTTGGCTTCAATGTTTGAAAATGGATTTCACAGACTCTACAAACAAGAGATGAAAGTCTACATTATACCTTCTTTGAACCATTGAGATGATAGCAAAGGATCTATCTACCCTGAAGAGCAGAGTTGTAAAACAAATGCATCAAGTCAAATGAAATGATTCAAATTGTACCTGAAATTTCATAGAAGTGAATAAAAAGGCATCTAGGATAATTATTCTTTTATACTTAGTATGTTGCAAATATATATGTAACATAATATAATTAACCAAAGCAAGCAGCAGACATACAATATAAGCAACATGATACATCTTTTAACTGTAGGTCTTTATAGAGAAATACAGCTGAAATAATTGCTGTCAGGATCATAAATAAGAGTGTTTTGTAACTTGCAACTAATCCTAAACTTTATAGTACTTTGAAATGAAATAGTAAAGTTTATTGCTTTTTCCTCAGCAGTTTCTACAGCTTCCCTCTGAATTTCTGCAGGGCCAATAGATATATCCAAGTATGCTTTTACAAAATGCTACTTTTCAAAAAGTGGGAACAGTATGTAATTACCTCAGCATGATATTTCTTTGGTAATTGCAGATAAATTGATAAAAATATCTCAACTACTAGGCAAGCAGAGTATTGATTGCAATTTGCTAGGCTATAAGAAAAAGTGATTTTTCTCTCATTTTAATACAAGTACTTACTTGTTTGATTTTATGATAAGCCCAGAGCGTTTCAATCAGCAACTCAGTCTTTATATAAAAAAAATACATGATTACAGATCCTTAAGATAGCCACTGCATATTCTTGTGTCAGTCTGTTCATTATTTCCTGTTCAGCAATTTTCACCCGAACAGCATTTCCTATAACAGGGTTCTTTATTGGTATATTTTGTCAATACATTTCGAGTCTTTGGAACTTCAGAGACTTGTTATTCTATAAAGAAAAATAAGGACTTCACAAATCGCTCCTTGAAACTCTTCACAACATATAATCACAAATATATGTGTGTGCCACAGAGTTATGGAATGGTTCATCCTTGCCTGCTTTTCAATTCTTTCTTTGGTTTTGGTTGGTAGTTGTTTTAAGTAAATGTCATGAAAACTTTATTTTGAATCAAAGCCATGCCTATTCCGATTTTCTATTTTTTTATTCTTTTATAAAATTTTTATTAAATATTTTCCTTATTTACATTTCAAATGTTATCCCCTTTCCTCATTTCCCCTCTGAAAACCCTCTATCATATGCCCCACCCCTGCTCACTAACCCACCCACTCCCACTTCCCTGTCCTGGTATTCCCCTACACATCAAGGGGAATCAAGCCTTCACAGGACCAAGGGCCTCTCCTCTTATTGATGTCCATGAAGGCCATCCTCTGCTACATATGCATCTGGAGCCATGGGTCTCTCCATGTGTACACTTTGGTTCATAGTTTAGTCCCTGGGAGCTCTGGGAGTACTGGTTGATTCATATTGTTGTTCCTTCTTTGGGGCAGCAAACCCCTTCACCTCCTTGGGTCCTTGCTCTAGCTCCTCCATTGGGGGACCCTGTGCTCAGTCCATTGGTTAGCTGTGAGCGTCCACTTTTGTATTTGTCAGGCACTGGCATAGCCTCTCAGGAGACAGCTATATGAGGCTCTTGTCAGCAAGCACTTGTTGGCATCTGCAATCGTGTCTGGGTTTGGTAAAGTCTCTAAATGACCTTTGCTTCCGTCTCTGCTTCACATTTTGCCTCTGTATGTTCCCCCCCATCACCACGTGTATTTTGATCCCCCTTCTAAGAAGGACTGAAGTATAAACACTTTTGGCTTAGTTCTTCTTGAGCTTCATGTGGACTGTGAATTATATCTTGGGTATTCTGTGCTTCTTGAACTGATATACACTTATCAGTGAGTGCATACCATGTGTATCTTTCATGATTGGGTTATTGCACTCAGGATTATATTTTCTAGTTCCATCCATTTGTGTAAGAATTGCATGAATTCATTTCTAATAGCTGAGTAGTATTCCTTTGTATAAATGTAACACATTTTCTGTATCCATTCCTCTGTTCTTTCCAGATTCTGGCTATTGTAAATATGGCTGCTTTGAACATAGTGGAGCATGTGTCCTTATGAGCTGTTGGGGCATCTTCTGGGTATACACCCAGGACTGTGTAGCTGGATCCTCAGGTAGTACTATGTGCAATTCCAAACTGATTTCCAGAGTGGTTGTACCTGCTTGCAGTTCCACCAGCAGTGGAGGTGTGTACTTTTTTTCCACATCCTCACCAGCACCTGTTGTCTCTTGAGTTTTTAATCTTAGCCATTCTGACTGGTGTGAGGTAGAATCTCAGGGTTGTTTTGATTTGCATTTACCTGATGATTAAGGATGTTGAACATTTCTTTAGGTGCTTCTCAGCCATTCAATATTCCTCAGTTGAGAATTCTTTGTTTAGCTCTATACCCCATTTTTAACATGGTTATTTGGTTCACTGTAGTCTAACTTCTTGAGTTCTTTGTATATGTTTGATATTAGCCCTCTATTGGGTGTAGAGGGCTAATATCCAATTTTCAGGAGAACAAGTCTATTTGAAAACAGTGTTGAACTTTGCCTAATTATTTATGTGATCATTTCTTGCCTCAATTTATCCACAAAAATACATGTGGTTTTATAGTTCAGTGTTATTTATTTTAACTGTAACAGCATGTAATTTTTCTAGCTCTAATTATAGGTTTCTTTCCCTAGGCAGAAAGGGACTTACCTCTCTGATTATAGAAATCTGGATTCATCACAGTTATAATAAATACCAATGATAAGGAATACAACATTGGCTAGCTTATAAGATGCTATGAGAAGAGCTAGGATAGTGATGGCATTGGTCTTTGATCTAATTATTGGCTTCAAAAAATACAATTACTTATTGCATGTGGTGGAGACAGGGACTAAACTTATCAAGGGATTGGCAGCAAGATTCACTACCAACTTAATTATCTTATAAGCTATAATTCTTTGGTTTTGGACTTGAAAAGTCAGCCAGCTGTCTTAACTTATAGCTATTCATTCTCATTCTAAAGACTAATGCTTATAACTGTTAGTCATGGTAGTATCTGGTTGTATCATGATGTAGGTAGCTCTATGCAAACAAAAGCAGTGCTGAGAATAGAGAAAATCAATGCTAATTCATCAAGACTGTGCAATGTTTGATATTACACAAATATTTTATTCTATTCTGAAATCACTCCCCATTCCCTAAAAATGTGCTAACATTTTCAAGTACTTCCTGGAGATATAAACATGGTAAATAGGTATATAATTATGCTTCATAGTCGAAAGATGGAACCACTGCATGCAGAAAAGGAAACTAAAAATGTATAGAAATTATAATACTATTCAAATTCCTACCTAGAGTCTAACTATTTATTCAGGTAGACATTTTTTTTAAATACACTCTTCTTATTCATCCTGAGAATGGTCATTTTAAAAATCATTAGAGAAATATAGACAAGAAAATATACATGTAATAGGTAAATAGTAGTAGGTATATTGATGTATAACCTCATTTTTAAAAACTGTGTTGACACAATTTTTAATATCTGATATTTTGAACAAATTCAGAGAAAGTGTTCTGAATATAATATATAATAGAGAATTTACAGACAGCATGAAGTTATTAAAACAGATAGTGTCCCTCTGTCTCTCTCCATCTCTGTCTCTTTCACTCCTTCTCCCTTTTTCTCCCTCTTCCCTCTCTCTCCCTCTGATTTTCATTTCAGTGAACAACTGAAATGCATAAAGTTAATATCTTTATTGTAGCTTCATGATTCACATACAAAGTCTAGGAAGATCACAGGCTATCTTCAATTGTGGGAGTCTTAATTCAGACCTTCTTTTATTCCAGTGAGGCACTCACTTTTATCGAGGACTCTTTGCACCATATTAGTAAATGAGAAGATTCATATACTCATAGAATATTACAACAAGTTTATGATTTGGGTAAGGTTCTAAATGAACATTTTCATGAGTAATACTGATGTAGGAAGTGGCAAAGATTGTTAGATCATTGTCTCTTTACAGTTTTCATCTCATTGGTGAAAATGTCTTGAAGGAAATACTAAACTAGCATAATAAGCTTTTATTTACAAAGTAAAATACAAGTTGAGTAGCAAATACTCGAAGGCCCCCAAGTGACAATACTGGAGAAATTTTCATGTTTTAACAGATGATGGTTTCATACTAGGGGAGTCAACTTCATTGTATTATCTTTTGTTTAGGAAACAAATTATTTTTTGAAGTTGAATCAAGACAAAATCATCACCCAAATATAGCTGAAGTCAGAAGTCCTGCTTGATGAAAACACATTTGTTATAAATTTTCTGTATTGATGGAACGTAACCAGGTAAGATTTTATAGCATAAGTTATAAGTGAATGTTGTATGGAACTTGAACATTACATGGTGATTTCAGTGCTAGTTGTGGTTTTGAAGATAGTTGCAAGATGACAGTTTCTGATTGGAGAGGGAAAATTAGTGGTTAGCCTCACATGAGTCTAAAACAAGAAGGGAGCTTAATGAAAGGGTTTATTGTTGTCTCTTATTTCTGACTCCTACTGCATTCTCAGTTGAAATTGTCCCAAGCTTTATTTTAGTATTGCACATCACTTATGTATAGGGCTATAAGGAAGAATGATCAAAACAATAACATCATGCCTCTAGAGGTCTTTAGTACTACAAACAGCATGGTCATGAGATTTACAGCTGCCAGTTATGAACAACTGAAAGTCACTGCCAGCTCATACAGCTTTATTTTTCATTTGACACATAACAACTACTGGTCAAGTGTTTTGTTCTTTAGGAGACTGTGTCAGGAAATATACTCAGTCAAGAACATTGAAACTCACTTTGTGTTTCTCTGAGTAATCTCTTAAATGTTTCTAAATAATAAAATATCAAAAAACAACACATTCTATAATGGGTATAAGTAGGACTCAGCAACCCAAATCACTCTTCAAAACATCTTTGGATCAGAAAATCATAAAAACATTCATTACTTTGTAATGTTTCCATCTTTGTCTTTAAGATTATAGCATAATTATGTTACTTATTTCTTCCCATTCCTCTTCTATAAGCTTTCCCATTTACTGCTCCTGGCTCTCTTTCATATCTATGCTTTCTTTTTCAGTTAATTGTTATTAAATACATATAAGCATGCACATGTACATATACAAGCTCAATTTTGGTTGACCATTTGATATTTGGCAATCAATTGGGCTTTTCTATGGAGAAGACTATTTTTCCTTTTTTCCCCCCCCAAACTATTCCCCAATCATTCCCCCTCCCCCATCGGTTTCTTTACTAAACTGGATGCAATCTTTACATACCCAGGGTCCTCTCCTTTCTTCTTCTTGGGAATCATTTGACTTGCTATTTGTGTCTTGAGTATTTAGTGCTTCTGGGCTCATTAATATCCACTTATCAGTGATTGCATTTCATGTGCATTCTTTTGTGATTGGGTTAGCTCACTCAGGATGATATTTTCCAGGTCTAACCATTTACCTACAAATTGCATGAATTCATTATTTTTAATTGCTGAGTAGTATTCCATTGTATAAATATACCACATTTTCTGTATCCATTCCTCCTTTGAGGGATATTTGGGCTCCTTCCAATTTCTGGCTATTATAAACAAGGCTGCTATAAACATAGTGGAGCATGTGTCTTTATTGCATGCAGGGGAATCCTCTGGGTATATGCCCAGGAGTGGTATGCCAGGGTCCTCTGGAAGTGACATGCCCAATTTTCTGAGGATCCGCCAAACTGATTTCCAGAGCGGTTTTACCATTTTGCAATCCCACCAACAGTGGAGGAGTGTTCCTCTTTCTCCACATCCTCGCCAGCACTTGTTGTCTCTTGAGTTTTTAATCTTAGCCATTCTGACTGGTGTGAGGTGGAATCTCAGGGTTGTTTTGATTTGCATTTCCCTGATGACTAATGATGTTGAACATCTCTTAAGGTGTTTCTTGGCCATCCGAATTTCTTCTGGTGAAAATTCTTTGTTTAGCTCTGTGCCCCATTTTTTGATAGGGTTATTTGGTTCTTTGGGGTCTAACTTCTTGAGTTCTTTGTATATATTGGATATTAGCCCTCTGTCGGATGTGGGGTTGGGGAAGATCTTTTCCCACTTTGTTGGTTGCCGTTTTGTCCTTTCGGACAGTGTCCTTTGCTTTGCAGAAACTTTGTAATTTTATGAGATCCCATTTGTCGATTCTTGATCTTAGTGCGTACGCTATTGGTGTTCTGTTCAGGAACTTTTCCCCTGTGGCCAAGTCCTCCAGGGTCTTCCCAAGTTTCTTTTCTAATAGTTTCAGTGTGTCTGGGTTTATGTGGAGGTCCTTGATCCACTTGGAGTTGATCTTAGAGCAAAGAGATAAGAGTGGGTCAATTCGCATTCTTCTGCATGTTGACCTCCAGTTGAACCAGCACCATTTGTTGAAAAGGCTATCTTTATTCCATTGGATGGTTGTGGCTCCTTTATCAAAGATCAAGTGACCATAAGTCTGTGGGTTAATTTCTGGTTCTTCAATCCTGTTCCATTGATCTGTTTCCCTGTTGCTATACCAATACCATGCAGTTTTTAACACAATTGCTCTGTAGTACTGCTTGAGGTCAGGGATATTGATTCCCCCAGAAGTCCTTTTATTGTTGAGAATAGTTTTAGCTATCCTGGGTTTTTTGTTGCTCCAGATGAATTTGAGAATTGCTCTTTCTAGATCTATGAAGAATTGAGTTGGGATTTTGATGGGGATTGCATTGAATCTGTATATTGCTTTTGGCAAGATGGCCATTTTTACTATATTGATCCTGCCAATCCAGGAGCAAGAAATATTTTTCCATCTTCTGAGGTCTTCTTCGATTTCTTTCTTCAAGGACTTGAAGTTCCTGTTGTACAGATCTTTCGCTTGTTTGGTTAGAGTTACGCCAAGTTACTTTATGTTGTTTGTGGCTATTGTGAAGGGTGTTATTTCCCTAATTTCTTTCTCAGCCTACTTGTCCTTTGAGTACAAGAAGGCCACTGACTTGCTTGAGATAATTTTATAACCTGCCACTTTGCTGAAGTTGTTTATCAGCTGTAGAAGTTCTCTGGTGGAGTTTTTTGGGTCGCTTAGGTAAACTATCATATCGTCTGCAAATAATGATAGTTTCACTTCTTCCTTTCCAATTTGTATCCCTTTGACTTCCTTATGTTGTCTAATTGCTCTTGCTAGAACTTCAAGTACTATATTGAAAAGATATGGAGAGAGAGGGCAGCCTTGTCTAGTCCCTGATTTTAGTGGGAATGCTTCAAGTTTCTCTCCATTTATTTTGATGTTGGCTACTGGTTTGCTGTAGATTGCTTTTACTATGTTTAGGTATGGGCCTTGAATTCCTGCTCTTTCCAAGACTTTTAGCATGAAAGGATTCTGAATTTTGTCGAATGCTTTTTCAGCATCTAATGAGATGACCATGTGGTTTTTTTCTTTCAGTCTGTTTATGTAGTGGATTACATTGATGGATTTCCGTATATTGAACCATCCCTGCATCCCTGGGATGAAGCCTACTTGATCATGGTGGATGATCCTTTTGATGTGCTCTTGGATTCGGTTAGCAAGAATTTTATTTAGTATTTTTGCATCTATATTCATCAGAGAAATTGGCCTGAAGTTCTCTTTCTTTGTTGGATCTTTTTGTGCTTTAGGTATTAGCGTAATTGTGGCTTCAAAGAAGGAGTTGGGCAGTGTCCCTTCTGTCTCTATTTTGTGGAATAGTTTGAAGAGTATTGGTGTTAAGTCTTCTTTGAAGGTCTGGTAGAATTCTGCACTAAAACCATCTGGTCCCGTACTTTTTTTGGTTGGGAGGCTTTCTATAACCCCTTCTATTTCTTTAGGGGTTATGGGACTATTTAGCTGGTCTACTTGATGCTGATTTAATTTTGGTATTTGATATCTGTCTAGGAAATCGTCCATTTCCTCCAGATTCTCCAGTTGTTTTGAGTATAGACCTTTGTAGTAGGATCTGATGATCTTTTGAATTTCCTCAGCTTCTGTTGTTATGTCTTCCTTTTCATTTCTAATTTTGTTAATTTGTATACTGTCTCTGTGTCCTTTGGTTAGTCTGGCTAAGGGTTTATCTATCTTGTTGATTTTCTCAAAGAACCAGCTCCTGGTCTTGTTGATTCTCTGTATGGTTCTCTTTGTTTCTATTTGATTGATTTCAGCCCTGAGTTTGATGATTTCTTGTCTTCTACTCCTACTTTCATTCAGTCTTCCTTAGTTCACTGAAGTTCTCTGTGTAAAACTGAAGTCTCTGGGGCTTCCCACAGTCAACCTTATTTTTATTGAATAGATACATATTAAGAAAAGAGATTTTCCCTTTTTTAAATCTCATAATTCAATGCAGAATCTAGAAATACTAATGTTGTGGTTTTAAAGAAAATGGCCCCAATAGGCTCATACATTTAAATGCTTGGTCTCTCATTAGTGCAACTCTTTGGAAAGGATTGGGAGGTTTGGCCTTATTAGATTGGAAGGCTTGTACCACAAGATATGAATGATTGTTCAAGAGCCACAACATTCCCACTGGGATCTCTTATTTCCTTTTTATTGGATATTTTTTAATTTACGTTTCAAATGTTATTCCCTATCCTGGTTTCCCCCCTCCCAGAAATACCCTATACCTTTGCCTATCCCCCTTTCTTTCTTTCTTTCTTTCTTTCTTTCTTTCTTTCTTTCTTTACATTTTTATTTTTATTTTTAAGGAACCCATCTAAGAACACCATGAAAGAAATGACAGATTCCAAGGGACATGTAAAACATGACTTAGACACACAGCTTTCCAATCTTTGTAAGCCTTCCTTAGTTAGGAATTTACCAGGCCCTATGCCAGGAGGAACCAAGGAAAAAGTTCCAAGTTGAAGGCAGAAAGGACAAAGGTTAGGAGCGATAGTGAAGAATGATATCAGTTATGTTCTAATCATTCTAAAGAAGGCTGACTTCTTCACGTATGTCACTTTCTCAGGAAATTCACAGTCCAGGTTAGTTTCTTCAGGAACTATAGTATCTATACAGCAATGACTTGTCCTGATTGCTTAATTATGCATTTCTGATGGCAGGATTTGTGCTATCAGTTATTAGCACAAATCTAGGTCTTTATATTTTCTGGACAAACATAGACAAGAGAAGTAAGGATGCTGAGTTATGTAGGCAACTGAGAACCATCCTTCACAAACCCAGTGGATATCTCAAGTGACACAGTGATTTCATTTGGATTCTCTCTGCCTTGACACATTACATAGCTCATTCTTTTCATTTAAATTCTAGTTGTACTTCTCATATCAACTCAATGAATATTTTCTCTTTTTTTCTTTTTTTGATATATTCTTTATTTACCTTTTAAATGTTGTCCCCAGAAAATCCCCTAACCCATCCACCCTTCCCCTGCTCACCAATCCACCCACACCTGCTTCCCTGTCTTGGCATTCCCCTATACTGGGGATTCAAGCATTCTCAGGACAAAGGACCTCTCCTCCCTTTTATGTCCAACAAGGCCATCTTCTGCTGCATATGCATCTGGAGCAATGGGTCTCTCCATGTATACTCTTTGATTGGTGGTTTAGTCCCTGGGAGTTCTGGGGGTACTGGGTGGATCAAATTGTTGTTCCTCCTATAGCAGTGCAAACCCCTTGAGCTCCTTGGGTCCTTTCTCTAGCTCCTCTATTGTGGACCCTGTGCTTAGTTCAGTGGTTGGTTGAGTGTCCCCTGCTGTATTTGTCATACATTGGCAGGGTCTCCCAGGTGACAGCTATATCAGGCTCCTGTCAGCAAGCACTTGTTGACATTCACAATAGTGTCTGGGTTTTATAACTGTATATGGGATGGATACATAGGTAGGGCAGTCTCTGGATGGTGTTTCCCTCAGTCTTTTCTCCACACTTTGTCTCTGTATCTCCTCCTGTGGGTGCTTTTTTCCCCTTCTAAGAAGGACCAGATTATCCAGAGTTTGGTCTTCCTTCTTGAGCTTCATTTCATCTGTGAATTGTATCTTAGGCATTCCAAGCTTCTGGGCTAATACCCACTTATCAGTGAGTGTAGACCATGTGTGTTTTTTTGACTGGGTTACCTCACCCAGGATGATATTTTCTTTTTTTCTTTTTTATTGGATATATTCTTTATTTACATTTCATTTCCCTTTTCCTGGCTCCCTGTCCCCCAAAGATCCCATATGCCCTTTCCCCTCCCCCTGTTCCTCCATCCTCCCCTTCCCACTTCCCTGTTCTTGTATTCCCCTATACTGATGCATTGGCCTTTTCAGATCCAGGGTCCACTCCTTCCTTCTTCTCGGACATCATTTGGTATGTGGATTGTGTCTTTGGTGTTCCAAGATTCTAGGCTAATATCCACTTCTCAGTGAGTACATACCATGTGTATTCTTTTAAGACTGTGTTACCTCACTTAGGATGATGTTCTCCAGTTCCATCCATCTGTCTAAGAATTTTATATTAATCAAACAGGGTTGCTTCCTCAGTGGAGAAAATGTATTCCTGTTTCCTACCCAGAAGGTGGAGGGTGGATGTTGTTAATTACATTTCTTATCCATAGGGCCAGGCTTCAGCCAAAGACTCCAGAATGTTTACCTCAGACTGGCTCAAACCCCTAGACCTATAATTTTCGTTGTTTCTCAGTCAATAGAACCCACACTTAGAAGATATGTCACATGTACTTTACAACTTGGTGACATCTATGGACTGTAGAATTAGAACTTTTACGTGTTTACAATAGAGTTCAATAGAAGATTCACATTCTCAGAAAAGAAATGTAACATAACAAAGAGAAAAATTTTAGAATATAAGGAAGAATAGAAAATGGTTAAGCAAATCAGAATATTACAATTTGTGAAACAAAATTGTTTAAGGTAAAAGAGCCAAATAAATAAAAATTTCCTGGTATCACCGTAGTTCAGATTTAATTGATAATATGCAACACTTAATTTAAAAAATTTGAGGTACTGGATATTTCATGTTTGATATTCAGGCCCTAATGTCTCTTTTATGCATATGCATGGTTATTGTTCATAAACATATAACACATAGCTCTGCTCCATGCAATGATACTTCTTCAGACACAGACAAAATATTTATTGAGTTTGTAGAAGTTTGTGATAGAGCTAAAAATTTCTTCTTTCCTAGGGTTGTGATAGCCAGTACAACTAACCACACAGTGGATTATTCATGTTTGAGACAATGCCAGTTTAAACAAACTTCTGCAGTCCCTATCATAATCAGTTACAGCATATATAATTATGAATAGTATATGATGAATGATAATATATGACTTTGGCTTTTGTTCATACTTTTCTATTTTGTCATTAGATTAAAATGTGGTTCTTTAACAATACATATATTTTCTTTTAAACTGTAAATGATATATGTTTTTTTTTTGACAGCCATAGCCTCATATATCTTAAATGAAATTTAGCTCTTGGTTTGAACAATAAATATCACTGAGTGATTGACATGCACCATGTAGACTATATAAGTGAACTATAGAAAAATGCCAAGTAACATATAAAGGAAGACCTATCAGAATTACACCAGACTTCTCACCTCAGATCATGAAAGCTAGAAGATCCTGGGCGGACCTCATGCAGACTCTAAGAGAACACAAACTTCAGCCAAAACTACTTTACCCAGCAAAACACTCAATCGCCATGGATGGAAACATCAAGGTATTCTATGACAAAACAAATTTGCATGTTATCTTTCCACAAACCCATCCCTACAAAGGATAATAGGGGGAAAACACCAACACGAGGAAGAAAACTACACCCCAGAAGAAGCAAGATAGAAAGCTCCTCTCATCAAACCCAAAAGAAGATAACCTCTCAAATATAAAAAAAAAAATTAAAAATGTCGGGAGGTAATAATTATTATTCCTTAATATCTCTTAACATCAATGAACTCAGTTCCCCCAAAAAAGACATAGACTAACAGACTGGATACAGAAACAGGACCCTACATTTTGCTGCATACAGGAAACACATCTCAGTGTTAAAGACAAACACTGCCTTAGAGTAAAAGACTGGAAGACAATTTTACAAGCAAATGGTCTCAGGAAACAAGCTGGAGTATCCATTCTAATATCAGATAAAATTGATTTTCAACCTATAGTCATCAAAAGAGACTCAGAACGTCACTTCTTGCTGGACAAAGGGAAAATCCACCAAGAAGAACTCTCAATACTGAACATCTATGCTCCAAATGCAAGGGCACCCTTATTCCTAAAAGAAACCTTACTAAAGTTTAAAGCACACATTGCACCTAACACAATAATTGTGGGTGACTTCAACATTCCACTCTACTCAATGGACTGATTAGGAAAGCAAAAACCTTACAGGGACACAGTGAAACTAATTGAAACTTTGGACCAATTGGATTTAACAGCTATATATAGAATATTTCATCCTAAAGCAAAAGAATATACCTTTTTTTTTCTCAGCACCGCATGGTACCTTCTCCAAAACTGATCTTATAATTGTTCACAAGACTGCTGTCAACAAATACAAGAAGATCGAGGTAATCCCATGCCTCCTATCAGATCACCATGGAGTAAGAGAGTTCTTCAATAGCAACAAAAACAACAGAAAGCCCACATACACATGGAAACTGAACAATACTCTACTCAATGACAACTTGGTCAGGGAAGAAATAAAAAAAAGAAATCAAAGACTTTTTAGAATTCAATGAAAATGAAGATACAACCAACCCAAATCTATGGGACATAATGAAAGCAGTCCTAAGAGGAAAAGTCATAGCTCTAAGTGCATCCAAAAAGAAACTGGAGAGAGCATACACTAGCAGATTAATGGCACACCTTTAAGCCCAGAAAGAAAAAGAAGTTAATTCACCCAGGAGGAGTAGAAGACAGGAAATCATGAAATTCAGCGCTGAAATCAATCAAGTAGAAACAAAGAAATCCATACATACAAAGAATCAACAAAACCAGGAGCTGGTTCTTTGAGAAAATCAACAAGATAGATAAACCCTTAGCCAGACTAACCAAAGGACACAGAGACAATATACAAATTAACAAAATTAGAAAAGAAAAGAGGGACATAACAACAGAAACTGAGGAAATTCAAAAGATGATCAGATCCTACTACAACGGTCTATACTCAACACAACTGGAGAGTATGGAGAAAATGGACAATTTCCTAGACAGATACCAATTACCAAGATTAAATCAGGAATAATTAGATCAGCTAAATAGTCCCATAACTCCTATTGAAATAGAAGGGGTTATAGAAAGCCTCCCAACCAAAAAAAGTACGGGACCAGATGGTTTTAGTGCAGAATTCTACCAGATATTCATAGAAAACTTAACACCAATACTCTTCAAATTATTCCACAAAATAGAAACAAAAGGGACACTGCCCAACTCCTTCTTTGAAGCCACAATTATGCTGATAACAAAAACACAAAGATCCAACAAAGAAAGAGAACTACAGGCCAATTTCCCTTATGAATATCGGTGCAAAAAATACTAAATAAAATTCTTGCCAACCGAATCCAAGAGCACATCAAAACGATCATTAACCATGATCAAGTAGGCTTCATCCCAGGGATTCAGGGACGGTTCAATATAAGGAAATTCATCAATGTAACCCACTGCATAAACAAACTAAAAGAAAAAAAAAAACACATGGTCATCTCATTAGATGCTGAAAAAGCATTTGACAAAATTCAGCATCCTTTCGTGCTAAAAGTTTTGGTCAGAGCAGGAATTCAAGGCCCATACCTAAACATAGTAAAAACAATATACAGCAAACCAGTAGCCAACATCAAACTAAATGGAGAGAAACTTGAAGCAATCCCACTAAAATCAGGGACTAGACAAGGCTGCCCTCTCTCTCAATATCTTTTCAATATAGTACTTGACATTCTAGTGAGAGCAATTAGATAACATAAGGAAGTCAAAGGGATACAAATTGGAAACAAAGAAATCAAACTATCATTATTGCAGACGATATGATAGTTTTCTTAAGTGACCCAAAAACTCCACCAGAGAACTTCTACATCTGATAAACAACTTCAGCAATGTGGCTGGTTATAAAATCATCTCAAGCAAATCAGTAGCCTTCTTGTACTCAAAGGACAAGCAGGCTGAGAAGGAAGTTAGGGAAATAACACCCTTCACAATAGCCACAAACAACGTAAAGTACCTTGGCATGACTCTAACCAAATAAGCAAAAGATCTGTATGACAGGAACTTCAACTCCTTGAAGAAAGAAATCAAAGAAGACCTCAGAAGATGGAAAAATATTTCTTGCTCTTGGATTGGCAGGATCAATATAGTAAAAATGGCCATCTTACCAAAAGCATTCTACAGATTCAATGCAATCCCCATCAAAATCCCAACTCAATACTTCATAGATCTAGAAAGAGCAATTCTCAAATTCATCTAGAGCAACAAAAAACCCAGGATAGCTAAAACTATTCTCAACAATAAAAGGACTTCTGGGGGAATCAAGATCCCTGACCTCGAGCAGTACTACAGAGCAATTGTGTTAAAAACTGCATGGTATTGGTACAGCAACTGGCAAGTAGATCAATGGAATAGGATTGAAGACCCAGAAATGAATGCACAGAGTTATGGTCACTTGATCTTTGATAAAGGAGCTACAACCATCCAGTGGAAAAAAGATAGCCTTTTTAACAAATGGTGCTGGTTCTACTGGAGGTCAACATGCAGAAGAATGTGAATCGACCCACTCTTATATCCTTGTACTAAGATCAACTCCAAGTGGATCAAGGACCTCCACATAAAACCAGACACACTGAGACTATTAGAAAAGAAACTTGGGAGGACCCTGGAGGACATGGGCACAGGGGGAAAGTTTCTGAACAGAACACCAATAGCTTATGCTCTAAGATCAAGAATTGACAAATGGGACCTCATAAAATTACAAAGTTTCTGTAAGGCAAAGGACACTGTCAGAAGGACAAAAGGGCAACCAACAAATTGGGAAAAGATCTTCATGAACCCCATATATGACAAAGGGCTAATTTCCAATATATGCAAAGAACTCAAGAAGTTAGACCCCAAAGAACCAAATAACCCTATCAAAAAATGGGGTACAGAGCTAAACAAAGAATTTTCACTAGAAGATATTCAGATGGCCGAGAAACACCTTAAGAGATGTTCAACATCATTAGTTATCAGGGAAATGCAAATCAAAATAACCCTGAGATTGCACCTCACACCAGTCAGAATGAGTAATATTAAAAACTCAAGAGACAACAGGTGCTAGTGAGGATGTGGAGAAAGAGGAACACTCCTCCACTGTTGGTGGGATTGCAAGATGGTACAACCCTCTGGTAATCAGTCTGGTGGTTCCTCATAAAATTGGGCATGTCACTTCCAGAGGACCCTGGCATACCACTCCTGGGCATATACCCAGAGGATTCCTCTGCATACAATAATTACACGTGCTCCTCTATGTTCATAGCAGCCTTGTTTATAATAGCCAGAAGTTGGAAGGAGCCCAGATATCCTTCAAAGGAGGAATGGATACAGAAAGTGGTATAGATATAGATATAGATATAGATATAGATATAGATATAGATATAGATATAGATATAGATAGATATAGAGATAGATATAGATATATAGATAGATATATACGTATATATATGTGTATATATACGTATATATCTATCTCTATCTATCTATCTATCTATATATATATATATATATAGATATAGATATAGATATATACACACAATGGAATACTACTCAACAATTAAAAATAATGAATTCATGCATTTTGGAGGCAAATGGTTAGATCTGGAAAATATCATCCTAAGCAAGTTAACCCAATCACAAAAGAATACACATAAAATGCAATCACTGATAAGTGGATATTAATGAGCCCAGAAGCCCTAAATATTCAAGGCACAATTAGCAAGTCAAAGGATTCCCAAGAAGAAGAAAGGAGAGAACCCTGGGCCTGAAAAGATTGGATCCAGTTTTGTAGTAGAGTACCAGAACAAGGAAATGGTGGGGGGTGATTGGGGAATAGTTGGGGGGGAGAGGACTTATGGCATGTGTGGTGGTGGGGAACTGAGAAAGGGAAAGCCTTTGGAATGTAAACAAAGAATATAGAATAAAAAAAGAGGGAAAAATCACAGAATGAGACAGAAGTAATTGAGCAGAGAAACAGTTATTTGTCTGCCTATGTAAGAAACATTGAGGGTGATCTAACAGTATGCTATGAAAAAATGAGGAGATTGAGGACAGATTTCCAAACTGCTTCTTAAAACTACTATTACTATTTCTGAGATCCCAATACCCTTCCTTCTTCCTAGATTTTAAGTGTTATAGTCAATTTTATTGTCCTATAAGCTCATCATGAGAAGTGAATAGTTTGCTTTTTGGTAAAATTAATCCTCTCTAGTTTCGAGAAAAGTATTGATAATAATACTAAGAGGATATTTGAGGGGGATGTCACCCAAAAGAATGTACATTAACTATGGGAGCATCAAGCATTCTCATAATCATTGATAATTTGCAACAAAAAATTAAAGTAGGAACTCAAATCCTAGACTTAATAGATCAGAATTACTGTCCTCAAGCAGTTTGGAATCAGTATAAGTGTATAAATGAAAAAATGAATGCTCCCAAAACCTACTGAATTTTATGGAAACCAGAACTTTAAATATTTATTCTCATAAAAGTGAGAGTACAATTGTGCAGTAAAATGAGGCTTTTAGTTGCTGAAAGAAATGACTCTGCCTGTGGCACCTGAATGACCATTAGTGAAGGAAAATACAGTGACAATGTTCCTAGTCAGGTGCAGGATGAATAGACCAAAAAAGAAAAAAATAAGGAAAAATAAAAATTGGAAGAGTATTCAGCCCAAGGTAATACCAAGAAATATAAAGCAAAGTAAAACAACTTCTCTTCCAGTAACTACATATACTGTGGAATTGATCTCTGTCATCCTTGCACATATATTTGCACACATATTCAGAACTACAGACAATAAATGAATGAATGAAAAACTAAATATATGTTTTTAAAAATGATCCCAGTCTCAGATGACAGAGTTAAAGTCACCTCTTTGATTGATGATAGCATTTCAGAAAGTTTAAGCAATGCAGCAGATAGAATATACTCTAAATTTTACCACTAATTATTGCATAATAAAATTTGGATATAAATCCATGGGAAGAAACTAGAGTTAAATAAAATTGAAGAGGAAAAACATTGCTGACTACTTATGCTCCTAAAATGGCACAAACTCTTCCAATGCTTTCAAAGTAATTTAATTTAATTATTGACTCTCACATTCATAGCTGTAGTATCATCAATCACTATAGATAATATTTTTTTCTGACTCACTAAAACTAATTATACACAGGAATGTCTGCTCGCTGAGACTAAACACTACACTACATTTAAAATCAATCTGTTATGCCATGTCATGAAGTTCTGTTGAGTGGAGTAATTTTTTATAAACCTCTAAATTCCACTTTGATTATCTGAAACCTCTCAGAGCACTATTAAATTGCTGTTCATATTCTTCCTTGTAAGTCATAAAACTTCGAAGATTTTTGTGTCACTTTTGTGAATAATTTTATCCTGAAGATATCTTGTGAATATGTTCAGTCATTGTTCATGTAACTTTAAATTAGAAACTTTATAGGGGAGAAAAATCTGGCAGGAGAGCTGAAATTTTTGTCCCTGTTCCAAGGGCTTCTTTGCGTATAAGATGAACAATGGATTTTTGGGTGTGTCTACATGAATAACAAGTAACATTTACATTTTCTTTCTTTGTTCTTTCTCCCAAGTATTAACCAATTCATAAATCACAATTAATGGTCATAGTAATTTGGAGACTAGAAGACTTTTTAGACTACGTAATGCATCAACAACATTGTAACAATGTTTAAGCAGCTGATTTTTCCCACTCATGGCATAGTCAGAGTTTGTAACTCCTACATCAAAACACAAATACAAATAAAATGTGAACCCTTTTCATGTCTCATTTTCTCCATTTAAATCAAAAGTTTAATAAATATCAATATACCATTCTTCACAAGGACTCTTTTTTCTTTTCTCTCTTTCTTTTTACATCACTTGTAGTCCTTTCAATCTTTTTAAAAATAAATTCACATTTTATTCCCTTTAGGAGTTTTAAAGTTATTTCTTTGTATCTCCTAAGTTCCCATTTCTGCATCTATGGTGCCATAGTGTGTTTGTATCAGGTTGAATCAATTTCATAACACTACAAAAATGTAATTTATAATTTTCCATATAACATGCAATATATAAAAATACTATATTATACAATATACCCTTCCATCAAGTCTAATAATTTTTCTCAGATTAAAATTTATAATTCTTATGCCATAGGCTATGTTATGATGTTTATTCAGATTTGTTCAGTCATTAAGCAGCTTAAAAGATATTTTATGAATAATAAAGAATTGTAGTTCTATAGAATTGTTGTTCATTAAAAACTGTGGAATTTAACTCTTCAAGTTAGAAATATTTTTACTAAATAATATTATTCCTGTAATATTGACAATATGGTTTTAACTGAATGTTAGTTTCTTCCATTAGAGGCGGTGTTTAATTTTTCTTTTCTTTTTTTTTTTAACTTTTCTTCTCTCATATAATACTTTCTGAAGAAAGCCTCCCCTCCTCCATTTGTCCAATTTTCTTTATCACCATCTCCCGTTCTGTGCTTCTTCAACCTTTACTGATTTTTCCCTTCACCTTCAAAAACGAGCAGGCCTCACAGGATTATCAGCTGAACAAAGGACAACAAGATGCAGTAAGTCTAGACATCAACCCTCATATCAAGGGTGAACAAGGCGGACCAGTAGGAGTATATGGGCCTAGGGCAAAAGACTCCGAGACAGCCCCACTCTCACTGTTAGGAGTCCCACATAAGACACAAGCTAACCCACCACAATTTGTATGCAGAGACGCTAGCTCAAAACCTTACAGATTCTGTAATGGCCACTCCAGCCTTTGGATTTTTTCCTTTCTTTTTTTTTTTTTATTGGAAGTTTTCTTTATTTACATTTCAAATGTTATCCCCTTTCCAGGTTTCCGATACTCCCAGAAACACTGATTTCATCACCCCTCCCTCTGCTTCTATTAGGGTGTTCCTCCCCCGTCCCACCCACCCACTCACTAACTCATTCCTTTCTCCCTGCCCTCAATTCCCCTACACTGGGGAATCTATGTAGCCTTCATAGGACCAAGGACAGCTCCTCTCATTGATGCCTGACAAAGCTGTCCTCTGCTACATGTACAGCTTGAGACTTGGTTGGTGTCTTAGTCCCTAGGAGCTCTGGGGGGGGGGTGTCGGGTAGTTGATATTGTTGTTCTTCACAAGGTGGTTGCAAACCCTTTCAGCTCCGTCAGTCCTTTCTCTAACTCATCCATTGGGGACCCCATGATCAGTAAAATGGTTGGCTGCCAGCATCCATCTCTGTATTTGTGCAGCTCTGGCAAAGCCTCTCAGGAGACAGCTATATCAGGCTCCCTTCAGCAAGCAGTTCTTGGCATCCACAATAGTGTGTCTGTTTGATGACTGTATATGGGATGGATCCCCATTTGGCTATTCCTTCTATCTCTGCTCTACATTTTGTCTCCATATTTCTTCCCGTGAGTATTTTGTTCCCCTTTCTAAAAAGGACTGAAGCACCCACACTTTGGTCTTCCTTCTTCTGGAGCTACATGTGTCTTCTTTAGCTTCATGTGGTCTGTGAAGTATATTTTCTTAACTTTGAAATTTTATTATTTTTTAGCCAATCTGTAGGTTGCCAATTTGCCTTATTGACTATGACTATGTCCTTTCCCTTACAGAAGCTTTGCAGTTTCATGAAGTTCCATTTATCAATTTTTGATCTTATACTATGAATCACTAGTGTTCTGTTTAGGAAATTTCCCCCTGTGACAATCAAGGCTCCCCTCCACTTTCTCTTCTATTAGTTTCAGTGTATCTGGTTTTATGTTGAGGTCCTTGCTCCACTTCAACTTGAGCTTTGTGCAAGGTGACAAATATGGGTCTATTTTCATTTTTCTAAGCAGACAGTGAATTAGATCAGCACCATTTACTGAAGATGTTTTTATTTCCCATTGTATATTTTTGGCTTCTTTGTCCAAGATCAAGTGTCAATAAGTGTGTGGTTTTATTTTGGAGTTCCAGTTCTATTCCACTGAGCAACATGTCTGTCTCTGTACCAACAGCATACAGTTATTTTTTTTATCACTATTGCTCTGTAATAAAGTTTGAGGTTAGGGATGGTGATTCCCCCTGAAGTTTTATTGTTAAGAATTATTATCTCTATAATTGTTATCTTGGCATCCACAATAGTGTCTGTATTTGATGACTGTATATGGGATGGATCCTTTTCTTTCTTTTCTTTTCTTTTCTTTTTTTTTTTTTTTGGCTTTCCAGATGAATTTGAGAATTGCTTTTTCCATGTCTGTGAAGAATTGTGTTAGGATTTTGATGGGGATTGCATTGAATCTATAGATTGCCTCTGGTAGGATGGACGTTTTGACCATGTTATTTCTGCAAATCCATGAGCATGAAAGATCTCTCCATTTTCCAAAATCTTCTTTGATTTCTTTATTGAGAGACTTGAAGTTATTTTCATATAGGTCTTTCACTTGTTTGGTTAGAGTTACCCCAAGATATTTTATATTATTTGTGGGTATTGTGAAGGGAGTTGTTTCCATAATTTCATTCTCAGACTGTTTATCATTTGTAAAAAGGAATGCTATTGATTTATTTGAGTTAATTTTTATATCTGGATATCCCGAAGGAACTAATATTCAAAAAACCAAAACGACCCAATCAAAAAATGGGTCTTAGAACTGAACAGAGATTTCACACTGAGGAACCTTGAATAGCTGAGAAGCACCTAAAGAAATTTTGAAAGTCCTTAATTATCAGAGAAATGCAAATCAATATGACCCTGAGATTCCATCTTACACGAATCAGAATGGCTAATATCAAAACCACAGGTAACAACACATGTTGGAGAGATGTGGGAAAAAAGCAACACTCCTCCGTTGCTTGTTGCATTGCAAACTGGTACAACCACTCTGGAAATCAAACCGTAGGTTCCTCAGAAAATTGGAAATAGATCTACCTGATCATCTGGTGTAGAGGTTGGAATAGGATAACTTAAAGCCATGCAACCTGAAAATTCCATACAAAAATATTCACAGTGTGAGCACCAATTTGTGATCATATCATGGATACTGGAATATGCCCCTTTTTCACATTTTCAACATTATTTTTTTTTCACCAGTTGGTTTATTAATTGTAGACATTTTTGACAGGGCTAGAATGAAATCTAAAAATAATTTAATTTCAGTTTCTCTAATTGCTAAGGATATTGCAGTGCCTTAATTTTGTTTATTATTCTAGATCAAATTATAATTATATAATTTCTGTTTCCCTTCCCTTTCCTCCCTGAAAACCCTTCTATATACTCATCCTTGCCCTTTCATATTTGCGGCATTTTAAAAATTAATATACATATATATACATATATATGTCTGTGTGTATGTAATGTGTATTCCTAAGTACATATACAAATATATTATTTCTGATATATAATATATTGTATACTTTTAAATACACATTTATAACATTATCAGTCTATATAATGTTCCTTGTATATATGTTTTGGTAGCTGACCATTTAAAAATATTTCCTAGCTATTTTTACTTCTGTCTTTGTTAGCTTTACATTAATTTGGATAATACCCAGAATAAACATATTACAATAACAATAACAGCAACAGAACTGAATCAAAACCACAAGTAACCTAATTGAAATAAAATTAATTAATAAAAGTACTATATATAGATTATGGCTTCCATTATATAAATATTGTTATTTATTGTTTTTGGTATAAGAACATCTAAAATAGCATTATTTCTATTTCTGAAGGCAAATAATAATTTATTTGCTATTGTTACTAAGCATAAGTACCAGAACATTAAGAAAGTGTTATTTTTTTAATATTCGTTCTTTCTTCTCAAAACTATATTCAAATTTGACTGTTATGATATTTAGCAAGGTTCTGATATAACAAAGTTATATGCATTTGTTTTCATGATTTTTTATTTTTTTGCTTGTTAAATATATTCTCTCCCTTTAAGTTGTTTGAGAGTTTATAGAAGGCAAGAAAAGAAAATATGAATAAGCGTATAAAGCAGATAACCATTTTAGATATTAAGAGTTGTTATAATTTGTTTAGTTACTTCACTTAGTTAAGGTAAACAATTGCATTTCCATACACAATCTCTGAATTTGACTAGTTAACATAGCTAATTTTTCAAGAAGATTAGAAATCATTTGTAATCAGAAGCTAAATGAAGGATACATGCTATAATTCCCTAATTATACCTCTAGCATTTTACAAATTAATACATAATATGTTCTTTTCTAGTTCCCTGCTTTTGGGTTTATGTTTCATATCAATGTCTTTTCTAAGTATTAGGTTTTGTGGAAATTGCACAAACATTTTTATCACATTGGATTATCTCAAGAAATGTTGTTGATATTATCAAAATCTATTTCACAGTAACCTCTTATCTGTTTTCACAAATTGTGAAGCTCATGGCTTTCTGAACGACAAACTGTCCTAAAAGGATTCTTTGGACTGAGCCCTTGACCCAGATTTCCACTTAACATACAGTATGAAACATAGTCACAGCACTCAGATTTGTCCTTCAGTTCTAATTCTACAATAGTTTTTTAAAAGGATTTTTAAAGATAATTTTATTCATGTTGTGTACATGTCTGTGTAAGTCTATATCTTTTGTGGTTGGGTGTCTGCTGAAGCCTAGAGGCATTGAATTCTCTTGAATTGGAATGACAGGTTGTGAAATAGCTGATAAGGGCACTGGAATCTGAACTCAGGTCTTCTGGAAGAGCTAGTAACAAGTGCTCTTAACCCTCAGAGATGTCTACATCTCCCTGTATGATAGATTTAAAACTTAAAATTTAATACATACTTTAGGAAAAATTTGAAATGAAGTAAATAAAAATATAAAGTCAGCTTTATTTGAGTAGAGTCAAGTATAAACATTTATATGAGTAGTAGCAAAATATCAGCGAGTGACTTCTACTTAACAGTTACACTAGGGTCTTAGAATTAGCATAGCTTAATTCCCATGAGCATTCAGGAGCTACTGTTTTCATGTGGAAGGTGTATGCTGAGCCTCTCTGACAACTCTGCTTTGTAGTGAAGATGGCCACTGCCAGTACAGCATCATATTTTGCAATCTGTGAAATACACAATGTTAGCTATGCATTCTTTCAGAAAATCACATTGGTACACAAGGGAGTAAAGTCATGTTTGCTGACTAACAAAGTTGATTTAAAAGATAAGCAAAGACTATTAATAAAAAGTATTTGAGAAAGGACCGATGGCAAGATGAGTTTTGTATTTTAATAGATAACTTGAGTAACAGGAGGTAAGTAAAAAAGGGTAAGTCTGAGTAACATTAAATATCCCAATAGGGAGATGAAGTATTAACTGTAGACCCCTGAGGACAGTGAGAAGCTGAGCTCTTATTGTTAACAGCAAGAAGACTCCTCAGATATATGAAGAATGTTTGAGGGAAAGATAAAAAAGAACAGGCTATATATTGATATAGAAAAAAAAAGAAAAAGGAATTTATCAAGAATAACCATTATCCATAGGTAGTTGTAGTTTATTTAAGAGTTATTTTATATTTATTCATTTATTTATTTATTTAGTTTACATCCCAAATGCTGCTCACTCCCAGTTGCTCCTCACAGAGATGCTCCCTCATTCTCCTTCCTCTTCCCCTTCTTTTCTGAGAGGGTGGCACATATCTGGGTATCCACATACCCTGCCAGATTAGGTGCTTCCTCTCCTACTGAGTCCAGACAAAGCAGCACTGTTGGGGAATAGACACCACAGACAAACAACAGCTTTAAGGAAAGCCTCTGCTACAGTAGTTGGGGGTCCCACATGGAGACTGAGCTGCACATCTACTATATATATGCCAGAGGCTGCATTGCAATTTGTGTGTTCTTTGGTTGATGATTCAGTCATTGAGAGCTTCCAGTGGTCCAGGTTACTTGACTCTTTTGGTCCTCATGTGCAGTTCTCATAGCCTTTAGGGCCTTCAAATTTTCCCCCAGTTCTTCCACAAGAGGCCCCAATTTTCATCCAATGTTTGGCTATGGCAAACTGCTTCTGTTTTAGTCAGCTCCTTAATAAAGCCTCTCAGAGAATAGTTATGGTAGACTTCTGTCTTAAATCATAACAAAGTATGATTAATAATGTCAGGGATTGGTCCTTTCCCATGGGATGTGTTTCAAGTTGGAACAATTATTGGTTGGACATTTCTTCCATCTCTGTTCCATCTTTGTCCCTACATTTTGATTAGAACAGGACAAGATTTTGGTCAAAAGTTGTGTGGGTAGGTTGATATATGTCTTTATGCCTCCATTGGGGGTCCTGATTGTCTAAAAGAAGTGGCCTTTTCTGGTTCCATGTCCCCACTGTTAGGCCTCTAGGCTAAGGTCACCCACATGCCTTGACTCTAGAAAGCCTCCAGATCTCAGGTGTCTGGAATTTCCTAAAGATTTCACCTCCACTAACCCTTAATAGCTGTAAATTTCCATTCATTCTCCTGGCCCTTTAGGTCTCTCTCCTGCCTCTCACAACAACTGCACCCCATTCCCCTCTCCCTCTCCTCTTTGAACCACTTCCCTCCCTCCCTCTGTCTCCTAGTTTAACTGGATGTCTGCAGTAAGAATAATGCAAATACATCTATATATATTATCTAGCACAAAGTCAAGACCAAGTGGACCAAGGACCTCAACATAAAACTAGATTCACTAAATCTCATAGAAGAGAAAGTAGGAAACAGCATTGAACACATTGGGACAGGAGACAGTTTTCTGAAAAGAACACTAATGGCTCAGGCTCTACTATCAAAAATGATGAATGGAATCTCATGAAACTGAAAAGCTTCTGTAAGGTAATGGACACTGTCAATAGGAAAAAGGTGGCAACCTATTGATTGTGAAAAGATCTTCACTATCCCTACATCCAACTAGGGCTAATTTTCCAAATTTATAAAGAACTCAAGAAATTAGACTCAAACAATCTAAATAATGCAATTAAAAATGGGGTAAGGACTTAAGCAAAATTCTCAATAGAGAAACCTTGAATAGCCAAAGGACACTATAGAAATGTTCAGCATCCTTAGTCATCAAGGAAATGCAAATCAAAATAATCCTGAGATTCCACCTTATACAAATAATAATGGCCAAGATTAAAATCTCAAGTGACAGCACATACTGGTGAGGATGTGGAGAAAAGAGAGCACCTCTCCATTGCTGGTGGGATTGCAATCTTTTACAACTACTCTGGAAAAAAACTCTGGTGGTTTCTCATGAAATTAGAAATAATTCTACCTCAAGACCCAGCTATAGTGCTTCTGGGCATACATCCAAAAATGTTCCACCTTACCACAAGAATGCATGCACTTGTATACATAGAATACTATGTTCATCGAAGCTTTCTTCAAAATAGTCAGAAACTAGAAACAGGCCAAGAATGAATACAGAAAATGTTCATTTACATAATGGACTACTATTCAGCCATTAAAAACAAGGACATCTCCGAGAAACACCTTAAGAGATGTTCAACATCATTAGTCATCAGGGAAATGCAAATCAAAACAACCCTGAGATTTCACCTCACACCAGTCAGAATGGCTAAGATTAGAAACTCAAGAGACAACAGGTGCTGGCGAGGATGTGGAGAAAGAGGAACACTCCTCCACTGTTGGTGGGATTGCAAAATGTTAAAACCGCTCTGGAAATCAGTGTGGCGTTACTCAGAAAATTGGGCATGTCACTTCCAGAGGACCCTGGCATACCACTCCTGGGCATATACCCAGAGGATTCCTCTGCATACAATAAAGACACATGCTCCACTATGTTTATAGCAGCCTTGTTTATAATAGCCAGAAATTGGAAGGAGCCCAGATATCCCTCAAAAGAGGAATGGATACAGAAAATGTGGTATATTTATACAATGGAGTACTACTCAGCAATTAAAAATAATGAACTCATGCAATTTGTAGGTAAATGGTTAGATCTGGAAAATATCATCCTAAGTGAGCTAATCCAATCACAAAAGAATACACATGAAATGCAATCACTGATAAGTGGATATTAATGAGCCCAGAAGCCCTAAATACTCAAGGCACAATTAGCAAGTCAAATGACTCCCAAGAAGAAGAAAGGAGAGGACCCTGGGCCTGTAAAGATTGGATTCAGTATTGTAGACCCAGAACAGAGAAATCGTGGGGGGGATGATTGGGGAATAGCTGGGGGGGAGAGGAATTATGGGACATATGGTGGGGGGGAACTGGGAAAGGGGAAAGCCTTTGGAATGTAAACATAGAATATAGAAAATAAAAATTACCTTAAAAAAAGAAGAAAAAAAGAAAACAAACAAAGAAACAAACAAACAAAACCAAAAAACAAGGACATCGTGAAGTTTGCAGGCTAGTAGATGGAACTAAAATATATCTTCCTGAGTAATTTAATGCAGATCCAAATGGACACATATAGTATGTACTCATTGTCTAGTAGGTATTAGGCATAATGTACAGAATACCCATGATACACCCACAAATCTAAAGAAGTTAATAAGGAAAGCCCAAGAAAGGATGCATGAATCACACTTAGAAGGGGGAACAAAATAGTTGGGTTTTAACCTGAGAGTTTTCTGACTTTTCAGTTTAATACAAAACAAACAAAACAAAACAAAACAAAACAAAACATGATTTTTAACTCTAAATTTCTCTAAAATCTTACTGTAAGATTTATTCTCTTGGATAGTGGTAATTTAAGTCTATTTCAACAGATTTATTTTCTATTGCTTTTATAAAACTATTTACTTAATTTAAAAGCATAGTTTGAAATCATGTCAAACCATTAAGAAGCAATTTCATAGTTATGAGATCATTTTCACACACATAAAATTGATAAAAGTTTTGTTTTTCTGCTAAGATGGCAATGTAGTTAGTGTCTTGTTAAAACACAATATAAGAATAGTAAAACATTTAAAATATCTGAAAAGCACTTTTCTCACCACCAAGCTGTATTCTTTTTGATAACGAGAACCATGCTAACATTTCACCTGAAATAAGTTAATAAACATTAAAAAGAAGCTTACTTTAGGCTACATATTTTCTTTGTTCATTTTCATTTTCTTTTAAGCTTTCTCATGCAATATATTTTTACTATATTCTTTCCCCTCTCCCAAGTTAGCTCAGATCCTACCCACCTCTTTTAATCTTAACTTCATGTTCTTTTGATCTCTCTCAAAAAGAAATAAAATCTTCAAAAATCAAAATAAAAATAAACAAAACCCAGTAAAGCAAAAATATAAAACCAAATAGTGTACATACACAAACAAATACACAGTGAGTTTATGCAGTTTTATATCTGTTTTATCTTGACTAACTTGTTCTTGGACTGGGTCTGCCTTTGAGTGTGCTTGATGTATTATGTGATACCCCATTAGATAAAATTGATTTTTCCTTATTCATTAGGTAATGATTACAAATACTTTCATAGTTCCTTTGAACTTAAATATCTACATGTCCTCTTGTGTCTTTACTAACTGAAACATCTCAGTCTCTCAAATTCAAAAACAAGGTAGTTGAATTTTCAAAACTTATACTTACTGCAAACATCACAGATGTTTTATAAGCTAATTTAAGTTTAGGTAGAGGAGATGGCTCAGTGGGCAAAGAGTATTTGCTGTACAAGTATATGGATCTAGGCTTGAATCCCTAGCACCTACGGCACCAGCTTACCTCAGGACTGTGGGGAGTGAATACAGAAAGATCTCTGGGACTTGCAGATTGCTACACTAGCTCTGGCTTTCATGGAAAAACCTGTCTCAGTGGGACAAGGTGAGAGTTACAAACAAGATCACCCCACAAAGTCTTTTGGTATGCATATATCACAGGCAAACACACAAACAAACAGCCTCTCTGGTGACCATGTAACACACACAGACACACAGACACACATACACACACACACAGATACACACACATTTTATCATATGATTCAGGTAACTAAGAGTTTATAACTTTTGTTTTAAATTGTAATCATGCTGCCCATTCTGTGAATCAGACATTTTATATATTATATATTTATATATTATATATAATCTCTGTATATAAATGTATATATATTGTTTTATTTTTAATATTAAATCATTATATCATTTCTTAATGAAGTCACAACAGAAGAAGCACAATTCTGTTCTAATAGTTTGTTGATACTTAAAAATTATTCATAAATATCAAGAATGAATTAGGTTTCTGGCTGTAGATACTTTGGGAGAATATCTTTGCGTTCCACATACTTAGAGAATGCTAAAATACAAGGTTGATCAGAGCCTAGCCTTCAGTCCCAATGCATTGCTGTAGTGCCTCAATGACCCTTAGTGGTGCAGCATTTTTGCATCATTGATTATTGCTCAGCTTTGAACGCTTATTTTGTCAAACCTTTAAAAAAAAGCAACATTAGATTTTCTATATTTTATGAGAAATTAACAGACTGGAAAGAACCTAGAAAGTGCCTATTTACTTTGGCTCCTGGATTCATCGCATTAAGGCAGGGAAGTTGTAACTTCAGGAGCATTGAGGCAGTTTCACAGACATCATTCACATGCAGAATCAATAGGATGAATACTGATGCTCAACCCCATTCACATTATTGTCATTTGGACAGTTAGGGTGAGCCATCCCACCTCAATTAGCTTAATCTAGAAAATCCTACAAGGAAATGCCCAGAATCCCATCTACAGGATGCTACATCCTAGTAATTTGAAAATATTAAACCATTACAGCAAGTGAAAGTATACCCGAGGTCTGTCGTACTGTAAAAATCATTAACATGCATATCTAATATTTATTTATAGTTATAAAACTAGAACGTCTATTCACCATACCATGCCTCATGAATATATATATATATATATATATATATATATATATATATATATAACCCAAGTAAATGGCACATATGTGTATATATATATATATATATATGAATATGCATGTATAAAGCATTTAATGACATTTTATAACTAACACATTTACTTCCCAGTGAGAAGAAATTTCTGTAAATTGATATTTCCTCTAACAAAGAAATGTGACATTTATAGCATCCTAAAATTGCTTTTATTTTAAGAAACAGGAAGTGTTGGAACACAACTTAAATTTATTAAGTTTTTTTTATTTTCTAAAAATAGAAATTATTTTTATTCTTTAAATTTATTAAAGAAGAAAAAGAATACACTATCACTAAGGAGAAAAACATGAATTTTAATGTTAGTACTAGTTATTGACGTACTTCAATTAACTGCAACTTCACTTTTGAAATTATGATATTAAATTTAGTAACTGCAAGCTCATTAGAATAATTCTAATTTTAGTAACCCATTTACAATATTTGTGACACTAATGTACTTTTCTCTTATAAGTGTTAAAATCACTTCATAAAACTGATTCATTAATATTAAAATGATGGTATGATGGTATGTCAGAGGCTGAGAAAACTTCCTTTAAATTATTTTATTTAAACCCCACTTTTTCCTGACTTATCATAGTCTGGAAATTTTTAAGGGATAAAAACATTTCTCTTAGGAGGCTTCTCTCTCACAATTTGGATCTTATTGTATTGAAATAGCTCAACAGTCACGATTGGCCTAGGATAATTGTGTATAATAGTAAGACTCAACCACTTAAATTTAGCATACTTGCTGAAATCCATGATCCTTAGACATACTGCTTATTACTTCTTATTGCAGATTATTCCATTATAACATATAACCTTAATGGCAGATAGTGTTGAACCACACTAATCATGAAAACATAAAAATATTTGGAATATGTCTGCTACATATTAAGTGCCTAAACTGTGGGAGAAAACACATAAAGGCAAAAATCACAGCAAACACTAAGTCAGAAACCAGACCAGAAACCAGAGTGCTATTCAGCATCCACATGTGGCTTCCAGGAAGAAGCCCTATGCTAGTCAAGAACCTCACCCAACAAGGTACAGGAAAACAAGTTAAAATAAGGAACTGTGGGCACCATATCAGAACCATATGACCAAAGTCTCTGCTTTAAACAATATATTTCGGCAAAAGGTATAAAATATATCTGGCATTTTCAACAACTCCTTCAAACAAAAGTAAATTAAGTTAAAAAAAAAAGTTCAGCTACCCAGAATCCTTAATGAGAAGAACTGCCATCTTTCTTCATTATATAAGACAAGGAGTCGAGATGAGTCCATAGAATTCTAAGATCTCATATTCATTGTCTGCTAGCTTTATTGCTATGAGGAAGTGAGGTGATTAAGTTAATAGGTATTTTGTAAAAGAATTAATAACAGTTGATCCTAAATATAAGATAATTTGATTTCTTTCTGGTCCAATGCTCTGAGCTCTTTAAACTTGAGTGTTATATTTCTTAAAATGCAGAGAAATCCAATGTCTGAGATACTTGACATAGTTGAATATTCTACTGGCATTTCTGTTCTTTTTTCTTTGTTATATTTTTTAAGACTAAAGTAATTATACCATTTTCCCTTTTTTTGTCCTGCTTCCATGCTTAATGTATTTTAGCTAGAAAGTTTCTTCTTTAATAGTTATCACAATACATGGACACAGTACATGCGTACACACACACACACACACACACACACACACGTAGGTATATAAATAAAATCTGCTCAGTCTTTATAATGTTACCTGGATGCTCAGTTTTTATAATGTTACCTGGATTGAGCAGATTCTCAGCTTTAGCTTGGAGAGGTCACATGGAGAAAACCTGTAAGCAAAAGTAACTAAGAAGTGACTTACTTGGTGAAATTAAGAGTAGAGATTGAGCATTTTCAGCTGCTTTTAGATCTGTATTGCTGGGGAACTGCCAGCCTTGTAATAGACAGATTCTGATGTTCTTTCTGACTCCTGGTAAGTTCATTGCACTTATAAAAAGTGCAAATTTTTCACATTTATCAGTAGTGGTGATTCCTCTGCAGGTCTTACAGCAGGCAGGAATAAAATAGGCAGGCTGGTGGAGAGGGTCTCTGCCACCTTGGCTCCTGGATGAACCAGATAGGTAGTGCCAGTTACATAGACATATCCTGAGTCTAACATCTCATGGGACACAGCCTGCCAGACTTCTGCTTGCAACCAGGGCCTGGGCCATCTGAGTGCAGCCCTGTCTTAGACTGTTTGTCATGCAGAGTGATCAGCACTTGGAAAGGTCCCAGCAGCATCAGCCATCTTTACTCCAGGACTGAGCAGACAGACAGCACGAGGTTCACAGAGATATCCCAAGTTTGACATTACTCAGGACACAGCCCGCCAGGCTTCTGCCTGCATCCAGGGCCTGGGCAGCTCTGCAGGCCATCTGTGTGCCAGCCGTGTCCTGGGATGTTTGCCCCACAAAGTGATCTGCACTTGGAAGGGTCCCAGCAGCATCCATCAACTTTGCTCCCAGGCAGACCAGACAGGCAACACCAGGTACACAGAGACAATGCAAGGATAACATTACTTGGGGCAAGGCAGAACAGGGCTCCAATGGCACCCAAGAGTAGGGCAGCACATCAGCAATCTGTGACAGGGGAAACCCAGTCATCCAGTGATGCAGAAATAGTCTTACAGGCTCACAGGAGGTTCAAGCACCAGTCAGTGACAACAGGACCAACTAACACCAGAGATAACCAGTTGGCAAAAGGCAAATATAGAAATGTTACTAACAGGCAATATGGTAGCATCTGAACCCAATTCGTTCAAAACAGCAAATCCTGGATACCCCAACACACCAGAAAAACAAGTTTGGATTTAAAATCACTGGTCATGATGCTGTTAGAACACAAGCAGGATATAAATAAATCTCTTAAAGAAATACAGGAGAAAATAGATCAAAAGGCAGAAGCCCTTACAAGGGAAACACAAAAATCATTTAAAGAAATTCAGGAGAAAATGGGTCAGAAGATAGAAGATAATAGGGAGGAAATGCAAAAATCACTTTAAAAAATACAGAACTTGGGTCAAGAGGTAGAAGTCATGAAAAAGGAAACACAAAAATCTCTCAAAGGATTACATGAAAACACAAACCAGCAGGTGAAGGAACTGAGCAAAACCATCCAGGATCTAAATGCAGATGTAGAAATAACTAAGAAATCACAAAGGGAGACAATTTTGGAGTTAGAAAACCATGGGAAAAAATCAGGGGCCATAGATGTAAATATCAACAAGAGAATACAAGAGATAGAAAAAGAATTTCAGATGCCGAAGATACCATAGAAACCATAGACTCAACAGTCAAAGAAAATGCAAAATTAAAAAAGCCTGTAATCTAACCAGGATAGAGCTGGAGAGGTCCAGGTAGACAGACTCCATCCGGGGCTACCATCGCAGGGAATCTGCTAGTCTCTTGCCGCCAGGCAGGCCCAGCTCCACCAGGCTCTGCAGGACTTCCCTGCACCCTCCAGCCTTGCACAGAGGCAGTGGGTGGCAGCCAGCTCGCGGTCCCCTGGACCAGCAGTAGTGGAGGGCCTCCATATTGCAACCAAGACACAGCTGGAAAGGCCCAGGTAGACAGACTCCAGCCGGGGCTACCATTGCAGGGGGATCCACTAGGCTCTCGCCGCCAGGCAGGCCCAGTGCTGCCAAGGCTCAGCAGGACTTCCCCACGCCCTCAGGCCTGCACAGAGGCAGTAGGTGGCAGGCAGCTCGTGATCCCTTAGAGCAGCAGTCACTCATAATCACCAGTAGAGAAACAACAGGTGAGCCAAGCCTCACGGGAGATTCAAACACCAGCCAGAGACAACAAGGCCAACTAACACCATAAATAACCAGATGGCAAAAGGAAAAGGAAGAAACGTTACTAACAGAAATCAAGGCAACATGACAGCATCTGAACCCAGTTTGTCAACAACAGGAAGCCCTGGATACCCCAAAACACCAGAAAAACAAGACTTGGATATAAAAATCACTGGTCAGGATGCTGGTAGCTGAACACATAGAAGAATCTCGTAAAGAAATAGAGGAGAAAAGGGATCAAAAGTTAGAAGCCTTTACAAGGCAAATACAAAAAACACTTCAAGAAATGAAGGAGAAGATGGATCAAAAAGAAGAAGACAATAAGGAAGAAAGACAAAAATCACTTAAAGAAATACAGAAGAACGTGGGCCAACAAGTAGAAGCTATGAAAGACGAAACACAAAAATCTCTTAAAGAAACACATGAAAACACAATCAAGCAAGCGAAAGATCTGAGCGTATCCATGCATGTACTAAAAACAGAAGTAGAAACAACTAAGAAATCGCAGAGGGAGACAACATTGGAGATAGAAAACCTTGGGAAGAAATCAGGGGCCATAGATGCAAATATCAACAATAGAATACAAGAGATAGAAGACAGAATCTCAGAAGCCGAAGATACCATAGGAACCATTGATTCAACAGTCAAAGAAAATACTGAATGCAAAAAGGTTGTAACCCAAAACATCCAGGAAATCCAGGACACAATGAGAAGACCAAACCTAAGGATTAAAGGTATAGATGAGAGTGAAGACGAGAGTGAAGTTAAAGGGCCAGCAAATATCTTGTACAAAATTATGGAAGAAAACTTCCCCAACCTAAAGAGAGAGATGCCCATAAATATACAAGAAGCCTATAGAACCCCAAACAGACTGGACCAGAACAGAAATACATCCTGTCACATAATAATCAAAACTCCAAATGTACTAAAAAAAGAAAGAATATTAAAGGCAGCAAGAGAAAAAGGCCAAGTAACATATAAAGGAAGACCTATCAGAATAAAACCAGACTTCTCACCTGAGACTATGAAAGCTAGAAGATCCTGGGCAGATATCATGCAAACTCTAAGAGAACACAAACTTCAGCCAAAACTACTTTGCCCAGCAAATCTCTCAATCGCCATAGATGGAGACATCAAGGTATTCCATGACAAAACCAAATTTGCACGATATCTTTCCACAAATCCAGCCCAACAAAGGATAATAGGGAGAAAACACCAAGACAAGGACGGAAATTACACACTGGAAGAAGCAAGATAGAAACCTCCTCTCAGTCAAACCCAAAAGAAGATAACCTCTCAAATATAAAAATAAATAAGTAAATAAATAAAAATAAATAAATAAATAAATAAATAAATATAATTTCAAAAATGTCTGGAGGTAATAATTACTATTCGTTTATATCTCTTAACATCAATGGACTCAATTCCCCAATAAAAAGACATAGATTAACAGACTGGATACAGAAACAGGACCCTACATTTTGCTGCATACAGGAAACACATCTCAGTGTTAAAGACAAACACTGCCTTAGCATAAAAGGCTGGAAGTCAATTTTACAAGCAAATGGTCTCAGGAAACAAGCTGGAGTAGCCATTCTAATAACAGATAAAATTGACTTCCAACCTAGTCATCAAAAGAGACTCAGAAGGTCACTTCTTGCTGGCCAAAGTGAAAATCCACCAAGAAGAGCTCTCAATACTGAACATCTATGCTCCAAATGCAAGGGTACCCTCATTCATAAAAGAAACCTTACTAAAGCTTAAAGCACACATTCCACCTAACACAATAATTGTGGGTGACTTCAACAGTCCACTCTTTTCAATGGACCGATCAGGAAAGCAGAAACTAAACAGGGACACAGTGAAACTAATTGAAACTTTGGACCAATTGGATTTAAGAGATTATATATATATATATATATATATATATATATATATATATATATGTATATATATATATATATATATATGTATATGTATATAATTTCATCCTAAAGCTAAAGAATATAACTTTTTCTCAGCACCGCATGGTACCTTCTCCAAAATTGATCATATAATCGGTCACAAGACAGATGTCAACAAATACAAGAAGATCGAGCTAATCCCATGCCTCCTATCAGATCACCATGGAGTAAGAGTGGTCTTCAATAGCAACAAAAACAACAGAAAGCCCACATACACATGGAAACTGAATATTACTCTACTCAATGACACCTTGGTCAAAATAAAAAAAGAAATCAAAGACTTTTTAGAATTCAATGAAAATGAAGGTACAATCTACCCAAATCTATGGGACACAATGAAAGCAGTGCTAAGAGGAAAACTCATAGCTCTAAGTGCTTCCAAAAAGAAATTGGAGAGAGCATACACTAGCAGCTTAATGACACACCTTAAAGCCCTGGAAGAAAAAGAAGTTAATTCACCCTGGAGGAGTAGAAGCCAAGAAATCATCAAACTCAGGGCTGAAATCAATCAAGTAGAAACAAAGAAACCATACAAACAATCAACAAGACCAGGAGCTGGTTCTTTGAGAAAAAAGCACATCAAAACGATCATTCACCATGATCAAGTAGGCTTCATCCCAGGGATGCAGGGATGGTTCAATATATGGAAATCCATCAACATAATCCACTACATAAACAAACTAAAAGAAAAAAACCTCATGATCATCTCATTAGTTGCTGAAAAAGCATTCGACAAAATTCAGCATCCTTCCATGCTAAAAGTCTTGGAAAGAGCAGGAATTCAAGGCCCATACCTAATCATAGTAAAAGCAATCTAGAGCAAACCAGGAGCCAACATCAAACTAAATGGAGAGAAATTTGAAGCAATCCCACTAAAATCAGGGACTAGACAAGGCTGCCCTCTCTCTCCATATCTTTTCAATATAGTACTTGAAGTTCTAGCGAGAGCAATTAGACAACATAAGGAAGTCAAGGGATACAAATTGGAAGGAAGAAGTCAAACTATCATTATTTGCAGACGATATGGTAGTTTACTTAAGCAACCCAAAAAACTCAATCAGAGAACTTCTACAGCTGATAAACAACTTCAGCAAAGTGGCTGGTTATAAAATTAACTCGAGCAAATCAGTAGCCTTCTTGTACTCAAAGGACAAGCAGGCTGAGAAAGAAGTTAGGGAAATAACACCCTTCACAATAGCCACAAATAACATAAAGTACCTTGGCGTAACTCTAACCAAACAAGCGAAAGATCTGTACGACAGGAACTTCAAGTCCTTGAAGAAAGAAATCAAAGAAGACCTCAGAAGATGGAAAAATATTTCTTGCTCTTGGATTGGCAGGATCAATATAGTAAAAATGGCCATTTTGCCAAAAGCAATCTACAGATTCAATGCGATCCCCATCAAAATCCCAACTCAATTCTTCATAGATCTAGAAAGAGCAATTCCAAAATTCATCTGGAGCAACAAAAAACCCAGGATAGCTAAAACTATTCTCAACAATAAAAGGACTTCTGGGGGAATCAATATCCCTGACCTTAAACAGTACTACAGAGCAATTGAGTTAAAAAACTGCATGGTGTTGGTACAGCAACAGGCATGTAGATCAATGGAACAGGATTGAAGACCCAGAAATTAACCCACAGACTTATGGTCACTTGATCTTTGATAAAGGAGCCACAACCATCCAGTGGAATAAAGATAGCCTTTTCAACAAATGGTGCTGGTTCAACTGGAGGTCAACATGCAGAAGAATGCGAATTGACCCACTCTTATCTCTTTGCACTAAGATCAACTCCAAGTGGATCAAGGACCTCCACATAAAACCAGACACACTGAAACTATTAGAAAAGAAACTTGGGAAGATCCTGGAGGACATGGGCACAGGGAGAAAGTTCCTGAACAGAAGACCAATAGCTTACGTACTAAGATCAAGAATCGACAAATGGAACCTCATAAAATTACAAAGTTTCTGCAAGGCAAAGGACACTGTCAGAAGGACAAACCGGCAACCAACAAAGTGAGAAAAGATCTTCACCAACCCCACATCTGACAGAGGGCTAATATCCAATATATACAAAGAATTCAAGAAGTTAGACTGCAAAGAACCAAATAACCCTATCAAAAAAATGGGGTACAGGGCTAAACAAAGAATTTTCACCAGAAGAAATTCAGATGGCCGAGAAACACCTTAAGAGATGTTCAACATCATTAGCCATCAGGGAAATGCAAATCAAAACAACACTGAGATTCCACCTCACATCAGTCAGAATGGCTAAGATTAAAAACTCAAGAGACAACAAGTGCTGGCGAGGATGTGGAGAAAGAGGAACACTCCTCCACTGTTGGTGGGATTGCAAAATGGTAAAACCACTCTGGAAATCAGTTTGGCGGTTCCTCAGAAAATTGGGCATGTCACTTCCAGAGGACCCTGGCATACCACTCCTGGGCATATACCCAGAGGATTCCCCTGCATACAATAAAGACACATGCTCCACTATGTTTATAGCAGCCTTGTTTATAATAGCCAGAAATTGGAAGGAGCCCAAATATCCCTCAAAGGAGGAATGGATACAGAAAATGTGGTATATTTATACAATGGAATACTACTCAGCAATTAAAAATAATGAATTCATACAATTTGTAGGTAAATGGTTAGACCTGGAAAATATCATCCTGAGTGAGTTAACCCAATCACAAATGAATACACATGAAATGCAATCACTGATAAGTGGATATTAATGAGCCCAGAAGCCCTAAATACTCAAGACACAATTAGCAAGTCAAATGATTCCAAAGAAGAAGAAAGGAGAGGACCCTGGGCCTGTAAATATTGGATCCAGTTTTGTATAGAAACCGTGGGGGGAGGGGGAATGATTGGGGAATATTTGGGGTGGAGAGGATTTATGGGACGTATGGTGGGGCGGGGAGACTGGGAAAGGGGAAAGCCTTTGGAATGTAAACATAGAATATAGAAAATAAAAATTAAAAAAAATTAAAAAAATTAAAAAAAAAAACAAGCCTGTAATCCAAAACATCCAGGAAATCCAGGACACAATGAGAAAACAAAACCTAACGGTTATAGGTATAGATGGAAGTGAAGATTTACAACTTAAAGAGCCAGCAAATATCTTCAACAAAATTATGGAAGAAAACTTCCCTAACCTAAACCCACAAACCCTGCCCTACAAAAGATAATAGGTGGAAAACAATACAAGCTGGGAAAACACACCCTGGGAAAACCAAGATAGTAACCTTCTTTCATAAAACACCAAAGAACATAACCACTTAAATATAAAAATAACATAAAAAATAACAGGAAGTAATAATCACTTAACATCAATGGACACAATTCCCCAATAAAAAGACATAGACTAACAGACTGGATATGTAAATAGGACTCTACATTTTGCTTTCATTAGATGTTGAAAAAGGTTTTGACAAAATTCAACATCCTTACATGCTAAAAGTCTTGGAAAGAACAGGAATTCAAGGCCCATACCTAAAGATAGTAAAAGCAATATACAGCAAACTTGTAGCCAACATCAAACAAAATGGAGAGAAACTTGACGCAATCCCTTGAAAATCAGGGACTAGACAAGGTTGCTCCATATCTAAATATCTTTTCAATATAGTACTTGAAGTTTTTGGTAGAGCAATTAGACAACATAAGGAGGCCAAAGCTATAGAAATTGGAAAGGAAGAAATCAAAATATCACTATTTGTAGATGATATGACAGTATACTTAAGTGACCCAAAAAACCCCACCAGAGAACTCCTACAGCTGATAAACAACTTCAGCAAAGCGTCTTATTATAAAATCAACTCAAGCAAATCAGTAGCCTTCCTATACTTAAAGGATAAGCAGGCTGAGAAAGAAATTAGGGATATGACACCCTATACAATAGCCACGAACAATATAAAGTATCTTGGCATGACTCTAACTAAATAAGTGACAGATCTGTATGACAAGAAATTCAGGTCTCTGAAGAAGGAAATTGAAGAAGACCTCAGAAAATGGAAACATCTTCCATGCTGTTAGATTGGCAGGATTAATATAGTAAAAATGGCCATCTTGCAAAAAGCAATATACAGATTCAATGCAAACCCCATCAAAATCCCAGCTCAGTTCTTTATAGAGTTAAAAAGAGCAATTCTCAAATTCATGTGGAATAACAAAAAACCCAGGATAGTTAAAAACTATTCTCAACAGTAAAAGAGCTTCTGGGGGAATCAGTATCCCAGACCTTAAGCAGTACTACAGAGCAATAGTATTAAAAACTGCATTGTATTGGTACAGTGACAGGCAGTTAGATAAATGGAATAGAATTGAAGACCCAGAAATGAACCCACACACCTATGGTCACTTGATCTTAAACAAAGGATAGAAACCATCCAGTGGAATAAAGATAACCTTTACAACAAATGGTGCTGGTTCAACTGGAGGTCAGCATGCAAATTGATCCATTCTTATCTCCTTGTACTAAGGTCAACTCCAAGTGGATCAAGGACCTCCACATAAAACCAGACACACTGAAAATAATAGAAAAGAAACTGGAGAAGACCCTTGAGGACATGGGCACAGGAGAAAAGTTCCTGAACAGAACACCAATAGTGTATGCTCTAAGATCAAGAATTTACAAATGGGACCTCATAAAATTACAAAGTTTCTGTATGGCAAAGGACACTGTCAAAAGGACAAAACAGCAACCAAAAATTTGGGAAAAGATTTTCACCAACCCTACATACAACAGAAGGCTAATATCCAATATATACAAAGAACTCAAGAAGTTAGACTCCAGATAAGCAAATAAGCCTATTAAAAAAAAATGGGGACTGCAGACAGACGGCTGCTGGGTTCAGGTGCATGGACAGAGACCTAGCCTAGCATCGACTACCCAATCAGGCTCTTGCTTGCGCCCAGAGCCAGAGCAGGTTGGCAGGAGGTCTATGCAACTACAGCTCTGAGGCTGTAGCTGACTGCTGGGGACTGGCTCGCCGGCTTGCAGCCAGGCCACCATCTTGCCTCAGGTCACTGCGGACTGACTGTGGCTGGGGTCAGATGAGTGGACAGAGACCTAGCCTAGCATCGACTACCCTGTCAAGCTCTTGCTTGTGCCCAGAGCCAGAGCAGCTCGGTGGGTTGTCTGTGCACCAACAGCTGGTCAGTGCACCCAGAGCCAGATCAGCTCGACAGGCGTCTCAGCACAGAACAGCCTGGACACCAACATGCTAGTGGGTGTGTGCCTGGAGTGCAGCTAGAGGCCAACATCTTGCCTCAGGACACCACAGACAGCTAACCAGACAGAGCCCTGTGGACTGAGAGCACCACCATCTAGGTTTTAGCAGTCCAAACAGGGAACCTCCAGTCCTGCAGGGAATCCTGTGGTTAGACAGAGCCCTGAGACCAGCCACCATCTTGGAGCTGGTGGCCTGAACAGGTCACCATAGAGAACAAACAGAGGAGCCCAGGTCACCATAAAGATGTATCAAATGAGCCCAGATCAGTGGGAAAAAAAGATCTGATTCTTAAGAGCTGGCAACTAAGCAGGCCAGGAGGAGACAGCAGGAGGCCAATTGCAGGTTCAGCAGCTAGCCTGGGGAAGACTTGAGTCTGGTCCAGTAGAACTGAGGAGGTAATTTGGAGCCCAGTAGCAGAAACCTCCCGGTCTCCAACTCGGGAGCTCTGATACCCTCTACGACAGCAGTGCCAAACGCCAGGCTCACAGGAGCTTCAAACACCAACCAGTAACAATAAGACCAACTAACTCCATAGATAAACAAATGGCAAAAGGCAAACCTATGAACATTATTAACAGAAATCAAAGCAATTTGGAAGCATCTGAACCCAATTTGCCAACCACAGCAAGTCCTGGATACCCCAACACACCAGAAAAACAAGAGTTGGATTTAAAAACACTGGTCATGCTGCAGCTAGAGGAACACAAAGAAAGACATAAACAAATCTGAAAAAGAAATGCAGGAGAACATGAATAGAGTAGAAGCCCTTACAATGCAAACACAAAAATCACTTAAAGAATTCCAGGAGAATATGGATCAATGGACAGAAGCCAATAAAGAGGAAATGAGAAAATCACTTAAAGAAATGCAGGATAAATTGAATCAACAGGCAGAAGTCATGAAAGAGGAAATAAAAAAAATCTCGTAAAGATTTGCAAGAAAACACAAACAAATGAAGGAACTGAGCAAAACCATCCAAGATCTGAACACAGAGGTAGAAACAACTAAGAAATCACAAAAGGAGACAACTTTGGAGATAGAAAACCTTGGGAAGAAATCAGGGGTCGTAGATGCAAATATCAACAACAGAATACAAGAGATAGAGGTAAGAATCTCAGATGCTAAAATTATCATAGTAACCATTTACACCACAGTCAAAGAAAATGCAAAATGCAAAAGGCTTGTAACCCAAAACATCCAGGAAATCCAGGACAAAATGAGAAGACCAAACCTAAGGATTAGAGGGATAGATGAGAGTGAAGATCTACAATTTAAAGGGCCAGCAAATATCTTCAACAAAATTATGGAAGAAAACTTTCCTAACCTAAAGAGAGAGATGCTCATGAATATACAAGAAGCCTACAGAACTCCAAACAGACTGGACTAGAACAGAAATACCTCCCTTCACATAATAATCAAAACCCCAAATGTACTAAACAAAGAAAGAATATTAAAGGCAGTAAGAGAAAAATGCCAAGTGACATATAAAGGAAGACTTATCAGAATCAAAAAAGACATCCCTCCAGAGACCATGAAAGCTAGAAGATCCTGGGCAGATCTCATGGAGACTCTAAGAGAACACAAATGTCAGCCAAGACTACTATACCCAGCAAAAACTCTCAATCAACATAGATGGAGAAATCAAAATATTCCATGACAAGACCAAATTTAAACAATATCTTTCCACTAACCCAGCTCTACAAAGGATAATAGGAGGAAAACTCCAATACAAGGAGGGAAACTGCAACCTAGAAGATGCAAGACCTTCTTCAATCAAACTCAAAAGAAGATAACCACTCAAAAACAAAAATAACATCAAAAATGACAGGAAGAAATAATCACTATTCCTTAATTTCTCTTAACATCAATGGACTCAATTCCCCAATGAAAAGACATAGACTAACAGACTGGATAAACAGGACCGTACATTTTGCTGCATATAGGAAACACACCTCAGAGTCAAAGACAAACACTATTTTAGAGTAAAAGGCTGGAAAACAATTTTGCAAGCAAATGGTCGCAGGAAGCAAGCTGGAATAGCCATTCTAATATCAGAAAAAATTGACTTTCAATACAAAGTCATCAAAAGTGACACAGAAGGTCACTTCTTGCTAGTCAAAGGAAGAATCCACCAAGAAGAACTCACAATTCTAAACATCTATGCTCCAAATGCAAGGGCACCCTCATGTGTAAAAGAAACTTTACTAAAGCTCAAAGCACACATTGCACCTAACACAATAATTGTGGGGGACCTCAACACTCCACTATCCTCAATGGACTGATCAGGAAAACAGAAACTAAACAGTGACACAGGGAAACTCATTGAAATTTTGGATCAATTGGATTTAACAGATATACATAGAACATTTAATCCTAAAGCAAAAGACTATACCTTTTTCTCAGCATCTCATTGTAACTTCTCCAAAATCAACCATATAATTGGTCACAAAAGAGACCTCAACAAATATAAGAAGATTGAACTAACCCATGCCTCCTATCAGATCACCATGGAGAAAGACTGTTCTTCAATAGTAACAAAAACAACAGAAAATCCTCATACACATGGAGGCTGAATAATATTCTATGCAATGATACCTTAGTCAAGGAAGAAATAAAGAAAGTAATCAAAGACTTTCTAGAATTTAATGGAAATGAAGGCACAACATACACAAATCTATGGGACACAATGAAAGCAGGGCTAACAGGAAAACTCATAGCCCTAAGTGTCTCAAAAAAGAAACAGGAGAGAGCATATACTAGAAACTTAATGGCACACCTGAAAGTGCTGGAACAAAAAGAAGCTATTTCACCCAGGGAGAGTAGAAGACAGGGAATCATCAAACTCAGGGCTGAAATCAATCGAGTTGAAACAAAGAGAACCATACAAAGAATCAACAAAACCAGGAGCTGGTTCTTTGAGAAAATCAACAAGATAGATAAACCCTTAGCCAGACTAACCAAAGGACACAGAGACAGTATACAAATTAACAAAATTAGAAATGAAAAGGGAGACATAACAACATAAACTGAGGAAATTCAAAAGATCATCAGATCCTACTACAAAGGTCTATACTCAAAACAACTGGAGAATCTGGAGGAAATGGACAATTTCCTAGACAGATACCAAATACCAAAATTAAATCAGGATCAATTGGATCAGCTAAATAGTCCCATAACCCCTAAAGAAATAGAAGGGGCTATAGAAAGCCTCCCAACCAAAAAAAGTACAGGACCAGATGGTTTTAGTGCAGAATTCTACCAGACCTTCAAAGAAGACTTAACACCAATACTTTTCAAACTATTCCACAAAATAGAGACAGAAGGGACACTGCCCAACTCGTTCTTCAAAACCACAATTACGCTGATACCTAAACCACAAAAAGATCCAACAAAGAAAGAGAACTACAGGCCAATTTCTCTTATGAATATTGATGCAAAAATGCTAAATAAAATTCTTGCCAACAGAATCCAAGAACACATCAAAACGATCATTCTCCATGATCAAGTTGGCTTCATCCCAGGGATGCAGGGATGGTTCAATATACAGAAATACATCAACACAATCCACTACATAAACAAACTCAAAGAAAAAAACCACATGGTCATCTCATTGGATGCTGAAAAAAAGCATTCAACAAAATTCAGCATCCTTTCATGTTAAAAGTCTTGGAAAGAATAGGAATTCAAGGCCCTTACCTAAACACAGTAAAAGCAATCTACAGCAGACCCGTAGTCAACATCAAAGTAAATGAAACAATCTCACTAAAATCAGGGACTAGACATGGCTGCCCCCTCTCACCATATCTCTTCAATATAGTACTTGAGGTACTAGCTTGAGCAATTCGACAAAATAAGGAAGTCAAAGGGATACAAATGAGAAAGGAAGAAGTCAAACTATCACTAATCACAGATGATATGATAGTATACTTAAATGACCCAAAAAACTCCACCAGAAATCTCCTACAACTGATAAACAACTTCAGCAAAGTGGCTGGTTATAAAATCAACTCGAGCAAATCAATAGGCTTCCTATTGTCAAAGGATAAGCAGGCCGAGAAAGAAATTAGAGATATGACACTCTTCACAATAGCCACAAACAATATAAAGTATCTTGGTGTGACTCTAACCAAACAATAGAAAGATTTATATGACAAAAAACTTCAGGTCTCTGAAGAAGGAAATGGAAGAAGACCTCAGAAAATGGAAAAATCTTCCATGCTTGTGGGATGGCAGGATTAATATAGTTAAAATGACAATGTTGCCAAAAGCAATATACAGATTCACTGCAATTCCCATCAAAATCCCAACTCAGTTCTTCATAGAGTTAGAATAATTATCAAATTCATCTGGAATAACAAAAAACCCAGGTTAGCTAAAACTATGATCAAGAGTAAAAGAAATTCTGGGGAAATCAGTATCCCAGACCTCAAGCAATACTACAGAGCAGTGGTGTTAAAAACTGCATGGTATTGGTACAGTGACAGGGAGGTGGATCAATGGAATAGAATTGAAGACCCAGAGGTGAACCCACACATCTATGGCCAATTGATCTTCAACAAAAGAGCTGAAAACTTCCAGTGGAAAAAGATATTCTTTTCAGCAAATGGTGCTGGCTCAACTGGAGGTCAGCATGCAGAAGAATGAGAATTGATCCACTCTTATCTCCTTGTACTAAGCTCAACTCCAAGTGGAACAAGGACCTCCACATAAAACCAGACACACTAAAATTAATAGAAAAGAAACTGGGGAAGACCCTTGAGGACATTGACTCAGGGGGAAGGTTCCTGAACAGAACACCAATTGCTTATGCTCTAAATCAAGAATAGACAAATGGGACCTCTTAAAATTACAAAGTTTCTGTAAGGCAAAAGATACTGTCAAAAGGACAAATCTGCAACCATCAAACTGGGAAAAGATCTTCACCAACCCTTCATCTGAAAATGGGTAATATCCAATGTATACAAAGAACTCAAGGATTAGACACCAGAAAAACAAATAACCCCATCCAAAAATGGTGAACAGAGGTAAACAAAGACTTTTCACCTGAAGAAATTCGGATGGCTGAGAATCACCTTAAAAAATGTTCAGCATCATTAGTCACTATAGAAATGCAAATCAAAACAACACTGAGATTTCACCTCACATCAGTCAGAATGGCTAAGATTAAAAATTCAGGAGACATCAGGTGTTGGCGAGGATGTGGAGAAAGAGAAACACTCCTCCACTGCTGGTAGGACTGCAAGCTGGTACAACTACTCTGGAAATCAGTCTGGCACTTCCTCAAAAAACTGGACACGATACTTCCAGAGGACCCAGCCATACCACTCTTGGGCATATACCCAGAATATTCCCCAGCATGCAATAAGGATACATGCTCCACTGTGTTCATAGCAGCCTCATTTATAATAGCCAGAAGCTGGAAAGAATCCAGATGTCCCTCAACAGAGGAATGGATAAAAAAATGTGGTATATATACACAATGGAGTACTATTCAGCCGTTAGAAACAATGAACTCATGAAATTCTTAGAGAAATGGATGGAGCTGGAGAACATCATACTAAGTGAGGTAACCCAGTCTCAAAAGAATACCCATGGTATGCACTCACTGATAAGTGGATATTAGCGTAGAATCTTGGGACACCAAAGACACAATCCACATACCAAATGATGTCTGACAAGAAGACAGGAGTGGACACTGGTGCTGGAAAGGATCAAAGCATCAGTGTAGGGGAATACCAGAACAGGGAACTGGGAAGGGGTGGATGGGGGAGCAGGGGGCTTGAAAAGGGCATGTGGAACCTTTCGGCAGTGGGAAACCAGAAAAAGGGAAAAGAAATGTAAATATAGAATATATCCAATAAAAATGCAAAAAAAATGGGTTCAGAGCTAAACAAAGAATTTTCACCTGAAGAATCAATCATGAATGGCTGAGAAGCACCTTAAGAGATTTTCAGCAACATTAGTCATTAGGGCAATACAAATCAAAACAACCCTGAGATTTCACATCACACCAGTCAGAATGGCTAAGATTAAAAACTCAGGAGGCAGCCGGAGTTGGTGAGGATGTAGAGAAAGAGGAACACTCCTCTACTGCTGGTGGGAATGCAAGTTTCTACAACAACTCTGGAAATCAATCTGGAGGTTCCTCAGAAAACTGGGCATGACACTTCTGGAGTACCCTGCTATAACACTCCTGGGCATATACCCAGAGGATTCCCCAGAATGCAATAAGGACACATAATCCATAGGTTCATAACAGCCTTATTTATAATAGCTGGAAGCTGGAAAGAACCTAGATGTCCCTCAATGGAGGAATGGATACAGAAAATGTGGTATATTTACACAATGGAATACTACTCAGCAATTAAAAATAATGAATTCATGAAATTTTTAGGCAAATGGTTGGAACTAGAAAATATCATTCTAAGTGAGGTAACTCATTCACAAAAGAACACACATGGAAAGTAGTCATTGATAATTGGATATTATTCCAAAATCTCTGAATACCAAAGGCACAACTCTCACATCAAATCATTCCCAAGAAGGAAGGAGAGGGTCCTGGTCCTGGAAAGGCTTGATGCAGCAATGTAGGGGATTACCAGAACAGAGAATTGGGAGGAGGTTGATTGGGGAAAGGGCAGAGCGAAGAGGGCTTATGGGACTTATGAGGAGGGGTAACTGGGAAATCACAAATCATTTGTAAACAATATTGAAAAATAAAAATAGGCAGGCTAAGGTAAGAATGATACTTGTCTCAGCCAAATTTTAGGTTTTTTTTTTTTGAGACAGGGTTTCTCTGTATAGCCCTGGCTATCCTGGAACTCACTCTGCAGACCAGGCTGGCCTCGAACTCAGAGATCCACCTGCCTCTGCCTCCCAAGTGCTGGGATTACAGGCGTGTGCCACCACTGCCCGGCCTGCCAAATTTTATAGTAACCACTGCTGGGCCAAAATTGTTAGATTACTGCTCAGATGAATTGAGTTTAGCCATATTTAAGCACATTTGGTTGGGGGAGTATTCAAATAAAAATTAACTCAGTCCCAAATGGACAATTTAAGCCATGTTTACAATGAGATTCTTTTCAATATATTTCTGCCTTTTCATAGAATGGGTACTGTTGAGTCAGAAACAGTGCCAAAAATTTAGGAACTAGGGAGCATGAAGTGGTTAACATAACACCAGTGGGTACAGAATTGGCTTAGCCCTAAAATAACATAGAAGTCACATAATCTGTTTTAAAATGACATCATTACTCTAAGAATGGATTTTGCAATCTAAAGTCAATACTAAAGATTTTAAGGAGAAAGAGTCTGGGATAAGAAAACCAAAAATTCTGTGAAACATGGGTAAGGCCTGTCTCATCAGACAGTAATGGATCACCAGGTTGCAAAGCTCTACTATTCCTAGCATTCAGGAAGAACAGCTAAGCAACCTATTTCATAGAATAGGTAAGCTGTGTGTTTAACTTCCTGGCTACTCCAGTGCTTGTCTGAACAGACAAGACTTTTCTGCCTCCTATATCCAGTGATCTGTGATAATGTCTGTCTAGTTGCAAGAATAATTCATAGGCTCATCTTGAGTCTTGCCCCTATCTGTGTATTCTACTCTTGCTTTTGTAAATAATGATATTGTTATTATATATGTCATAAATAATTTATTTGTTCCTTCTTTCATGTTTTGCAATTGGATTGGAATTAGATAACACACTGCATTATTTGCTTCTTCTATAAAATTTAACTCCTGACAAAAGATAGAAAATAGGATTTTATTGAACCAAACAATAGAGGCCTTAAGTTCTAAAACTAGTTCTTTCTCTAGTTAGATGAAAGAGAACATTTGCAGCAGTATTTAGTCTGCAACTGCTACATCAATCTGTCTCAAAAAGGGAAGTCATTCTCTCTACAATACTATAGTATTGTACTATAATTCCCTATTTTTCTACACCACAGCCTCTCAAATATATTAGCTCAAACTTGCAAATTATTTTACCTATTCACAACATTCTTTATACTAAAATCCTAGATTCTTCACTAAATCTAATGTTTATCTGAAGAAACTTTATATTGGGTATAAATGTTCATGAAGCCAATCCTAGTGTTTGCATTTTCCAAATTTTGTTCATATGTGAAAAAAGAAAAAAAGCAGAAAAACTGCCACCTTTTGAATAACCACAACATATAACATCTTTTGGTTCATTAAATTACCTAATTCTCTAGTTACTTTATAATGGCATGTATTTTTCTGATTTACAGTGACAATAATAAGCTGTGATTTTTCAATGATCATATGCCATGAAAGATACCCGCTCCTTCTTCAGATCAATCCTATGGGCAGAAACCAACCCTGACACTATTGCTGATGCCAAAATGTGCTTGCAGACAGGAGCCTGTCCTCAGAGAGGCTTAGCCAACAGCTAAGTAGGACAGATGAAGATACAACCAACCAGTGGACTGAGCTAGAGAAATTTAATACATGAGTTAGTGGATAGACTGAAGGAACTAAAGGAATTGTGACCCCATAGGAAGAACATAGTATTGACTAATGGGACCTCTCAGAGCTGTGAAGGACTAAGCTACCAACCAAAGAGTACACATGGGCTGGTTTGTGGCTCCCACTACATGAGCAGCAAAGGACTGTTTTATCTGGCCTCAGTGGGAGGAGATGCACTTTGCCCTGTGGAGGTTTGAGACTCCAGAGAAGGGGTAGAGGTGTGAGATGAGAATGGAGGGGAGCAGCTCCTTAGAGGCAAAGGGGAAGAGGATGGGAGGTTTGTGAAGGGGCGAGCAGGAAATGAAACAACATTTGAACTGTAAATAAATTATTAATTAAAAACCCAAAACAACAAAACAAGACAAAACCCCTAAAAGTATTGTTCCTTTGACACTGACAAAAATATTTTGATACATCTGCTGTGCAATTTTACTGACAAAAGACTGCTACCTGAAAACAATGGAAGATGCTGTGGTAAATATAAACAGATTTCAAGAAATATTTCACTTGTTGATCTCAAGTTTATGAAAAGCTCAATTTTTACCTAGTGTCTCAACCCTATGTTTTGTAAAATTTTATCTTCCAAAGGCCACAACCTGTAATCTAAGCATTCAGAAGGAAAAGACAAGAGGATCATGTAATCAGGCCAGACTGTGTCACAGGTAGAATATCAAGCTCACACTCTTCCGGTAAATGACTGCATTCAACATACTGTAACAGTGCATAATATTTATCAGTAATAATATGTTCCTGTGTATTTAAATAAGTTATAATTTTGTTATTAATATTAAAATGCTGTAGGTATTATATACATAAAAGAGGATGGGTTTTTAAAATTATGTCTATGAACAAAAATAAATAAATTTTTAGATTATCCATTTATTTTTATGTCATGTGAATTTTGAGTGCATGTGTGTATTTATGTGTACAATGTGCATGCCTGGTGTCCTCAGAGGCTAGAACAGGATATCAAATACCCTGGAACTGGAATTTCAGAAGTTTGCGAGTTTCTGCTTGTGTTCTTAAAACTATATCTATGATATATATCCTCTGTAGAGTAACTGGTTCTTTTAACTCTGAGCCACCTGTATAGACTATAGCTAAAATCTAATGCATTATCTGCAGTTGCTCACAGTTTTGTTCACAGAATATGTTTGTAGCATTTACATATAGGAAACATGCATAGTACATAAAGCTTACAGTGTGGTTTATATATGGAGAATTTGATTTTTAGATATTTACATTTTCTTTTATAATTATATCTTTCAAAACATAAAAATTTAAAAGGAAACAAGAAAATAAGAGTTAAAATAACAAATGAAAAGAAGCTAATTCTGCTTAAATAAGGGATGTGAAGGCATACAGAAAATAGTTAATTTTTGTTCCTCACTTAATTAAACAGATGCATTTTAAACCATAAATTATTAAATCTAAGTTACAGTAAAAATGGGATTTAAAGTTTGAATATGTATAAAACATAACATTGTTTGATGCAAATCTAAACTTTTAAGCATTTTTCATTAAAAAAAAAAAAAGAGCCGGGCGTGGTGGCGCACGCCTGTAGTCCCAGCACTTGGGAGGCAGAGGCAGGTGGATTTCTGAGTTCGAGGCCAGCCTGGTCTACTGATGGAGTTCCAGGACAGCCAGGGCTACACAGAGAAACCCTGTCTCGAAAAAACAAAAACAAAAACAAACAAACAAAAAAAAGCTCCGGTCATCACTATACTCAAATATCACATTAAAATAAGAAATTTAGGACAAGAGAACATGAAGTGAAAGTAAAATTATCACAGATACTGTGAGTGATTAAATTGCTCATGGCAATATTTATCAAGTGAATAATTATAGGAAGACATTTTTGGCTCACAGAGATAATTGTTTAATAGTTTAAAACTTGATTTGAAAGTCTAAGCTATATTGGTGCTCACCATCCTATGTATTTATAACATTTAGAATAATACTGCTGATTTATGTATTACCATGCTTCACTGGGATAATTTATGCTAGACTGATCTAATTCTTCACATAGTGAGCATTCAATTTTATGTAAGTAATCAATATCAACTGTGCTCTTTTGTATTTTACTGATACAAAATCTATCATAGTCATTGTTCATGAACAAAGGACACAAATAAAAACCCAAAACACAAGAAATATCCAAAGATAAAATTCAATAGTAGATAAATATAAGTGTTAATTTTATATTACTATCCTGTTATCTAATTCCAATTTAATACTGAAGTAGAAAGTTGGGAAAAAACAGCTAAATGACAATATATATAATGATAAAACTGTCCAAGAATAAGTATAAAATAACTAAATAAAATGCTAAAGTTAAAAAACAATGGATGATTATAATTTTTAAATACTAAACATGTTTTCTTCAAATAACATGAAGAAATACTTGTAGATTCTGTGAATAAGTAAAAAGTTAGAAATGGCATATCTTGGGACTTGACTGAATCAAACAGATTTTGAATTTAATATAATTTATATTATTAAGATATCCAAATAAAATCCTATTCATTAAATAGAAGATAGTTTTATATAGAGAAAATGTATCCCATAGGGACTCTCATGTCTCCCATATACAATGCTTTATGAAAACTGGCTTGTATCTCAATTTGTCATCAATTCTACAAGCTTTGATGTAAAAATAGAGCTGAGTCCTTTGTGAGAAAGAAATCACAAAACATAATGGATGGTCCACGGCACAGTCTCTCCACTGAAGTGTTCTCCTGCACTGTATAAAAAAAGAAAAAGTGAAAGAGCAAGACAAGCATGAACATCATACTCACGAAGTGGATATGATATAAATCACTTTAGAAACCCCTAAGGACAAAAATGACAAGCTTTCACTAATGTCTTCACAAACAGAAGCTGATGGCGACAAATTGGAACCTGTTGATAATGAATGCATTTGGGGGAGAGAGGTAGAAGAGGACTTCCAGATATGGTACCTTTTTACTTTGGAATTCTAACCTGAAAATTGAATAAGAAAACATTTTGCAAATGTGTGGTACACATGAATGGAAATGGAGCTGTTTGCAGCCATACTGCTGTGCCTTGAAAGTCTCTAAGTTCTATAGATGTTTGTTTTTTTTACTCTTACATACACAGAAAACATCACAATTTGTGGTTTGCCTTATTTTCTGCTTTCAACTTCAGCAGTTTTATGTTTTTAGCAGTTTTATGTTTTAGCTCCTATTTCTTTTCACTAACTAAATTGTTAGTATCACTGATGTATGGGTAATTCTTCTTCTGAATAACACATTAGTAACTTTTATTTACATTCCTAAAAGAGAAAAATGGCTACCCTGCCAGAGCCTTACAGATACAGAGGCAGATTCTAGCAGCCAACCATTGGACTGAGCACAGGGTCCCCAGGCATTAGAGGGCAGACTGGAGGAGCTGAAGGGGTTTGCAGCCCAAGGGAAGAGCAAAGGTGCCTGCCACCCAGACACCCTAGCACTCTCAGGGACTAAGACATCATCAAGTGGTAACACATGGCTCTAGCCAAAAGTGTGGCAGAGGAATACAGGCATCAGTGGGAGAAGAGGTTCTTGGTCCTATGAAGGCTCAATAGATGCCCCAGCATGGGGAATTCGAGGGGGTTAGGTAGGAGTCTGTCAGGTGGAGGGCCATATTCTTGGAGGCAGGGGGTGGCAGGATGGGTTGGGGGTTTTCTAGGAGGGGTAAGTGGGAAAGCTTATAACATTTGAAATGTATATCAAGAATATATTCACTCAAAAAAAAGAAAAGAAAAAAATGGCTACCTAAATCTGTAAACACTGATGGCTTTATGGCTTTATGTTCAAGTCCATAAATATACACAATTTGCTTTACTGTTTACAGTAAAGTTATAGAGTTATTGACATATTCAAAACATTGTATCTCAATTTATTACATGTACAGTTCCATTAGCCTCTTCACTTTTAACATTTGGGGATGTTGTATAAATTAGATTAAAAGGTCTCAGATTCTTTTGGGGATATCATGAATTTTATAGAACACATTCCAGACATTGGCAGTGTGTGCCTTGACATGGCATGTGAGTCTAAGAGAAAAGAGTGTGATATGTATAGGTGTGGTTATATGTTTAATATGTTATTTTCTTCTTTTTCTGTATGCACCTTTGAACTCTCTCTATTGATATTTATTAGTTTTATACCAGACAAAATATGGGATGGTTTTAATTGTCAAATGATGAAATGAGGAATCTAGTCCTTCACCTGGCTCCAAAGTAAGTAAATAAAGGCGTCTTTAAAGGCAGTAAAGAATCGATAAGCATGGAGAGATTTTTTTCAAGATAAGAAGGAATTCTCAAAAGTGTCTGGGTTTGGTAACTGTATATGGGATGGATTCCCAGGTGGGGCAGTCTCTAAGAGGCTTTTCTTTCAGTCTCTGCTCTACAATTTGTCTCTGTTTCCTCCCATGGGTATTTTAATCCCCTGTCTAAGAAGGACCGACATAACCACACTTTAGTCTTCCTTCTTCTTGACCTTCATGTGTTCTTTTTTTAAAAAAAATTTTATTATTATTGGATATATTCTATATTTAAAATTTGTTTCCCTTTTTCTGGTACCCCACCCCCAAAGGTTCCACATGTCCTTTTCCCTCCCCCTGCTCCCTCATCCACCCCTTCCCACTTCCCTGTTCTTGTATTCCCCTACACTGATGCTTTGATTCTTTCCAGCACCAGTGTCCACTCCTTTCTTCTTCTCAGACATCATTTGGTATGTGAATTATGTCTTTGGTGTTCCAAGATTCTAGGCTAATATCCACTTATCAGTGACTGCATACTATGGGTATTCTTTTGAGACTGGGTTACCTCACTTAGTATGATGTCCTCCAGCTCCATCCATTTCTCTAAGAATTTCATGAATTCATTGTTTCTAATGGCTGAATATACTCCATTGCGTATATATACCAAATTTTTTTTATCCATTCCCCCGTTGAGGGACATCTGGGTTCTTTCCAGCTTCTGGCTATTATAAATAAGGCTGCTATGAACATAGTGGAGCATGTATCCTTATTGCATGCTGGGGAATCTTCTGGGTATATGCCCAGGAGTGGTATGGCTGGGTCCTCTGGAAGTATCCTGTCCAGTTTTCTGAGGAACCTCCAGACTGATTTCCAGAGTGGTTGTACCAGCTTGCAGTCCCACCAGCAGTGGAGGAGTGTTCCTCTTTCTCCACATCCTCGCCAACACCTGATGTCTTCTGACCTTCATGTGTCCTGTGGACAGGAGCCTGATACAGCTGTCTCCTGAGAGGCTCTGCCAGTACCTGACAAATACAGAAGTGGATGCTCACAGCCAACCAATGGACTGAGCACAGGATCCCTGACGGAGGAGCTAGAGAAAGAACCCAAGGAACTGAAAGGGTTTGCAGCTCCATAGGATGAACAGTAATATCAACCAACCAGTACCCATAGAGCACCCAGAGACTAAATGATCAACTGAAGAGTACATATGGAGGGACCCATGACTCCAGTCACACATGTAGCAGAGGTATGCCTTGTTGGACATCAATGAGAGGAGAGGCCCTTGGTCCTGTGAAGGCCCTATGCCCCAGTGTACATCAGGGAAACTGGAGTGAGTGGGTTGGTAAGCAATGGGAAAGGGTATGGAATAGGGTGTTTTTGGAGTGTAAATGAAGAGAGGGGATTAAATTTGAAATGTAAATAAAGAAAATATCTAATATTTTTTAAAAAGGAATTCTCCTGAGAGGCAGGTGTTCCTTCTACAGATATTGGATATTTGACCTAGAGTACTTTATTATATTAAGAGTAAACCAGTGGTTCACAGCCTTGCCCCTACTGTGACCCTTTAATGCAGTTCCTCATAAGTTGATATGCCCAACTATAAATTTATTTTCATTTCTACTTCATAACTTAAAATTTGTTAATGTTATGAAACATAATGTAAATATCTGATATGCAGTATATCTGATATGTGATCCATGCAAAGGAGTCATTCAAAACCCAAGTGATTGTGACCCACAGGTTGGGAACCACTGGCATGGATAGTCGTCAGTTAGATGGAGACAACTGCTCCAGTTGTGCATTTGCCTACTACTGTAGTCAAAGACATTCTTGACCAAGGTATCACATGGCTAAAAGTTCAAAGTGCATATGAATTTATATTGTTCAGAAAATAGCAAATAACCATGAAATGTCAGAGAAGAAAATAACCCAGCCCATATAATAGTTCTACTCAGTTTACATGGAATTTACATTAAGTTAAGGGTAATTCTTAGTAATGCCATGTTTTATTGCATAGATGGCATGCACATTATCAAAATAAAGTAATTAATAAATTCTTACATATATGACAACATAAGAACATGTTAACCTATATGTAAATAACATTTATGCCTCTCAAAATTAATCCTGAGACCATTGATATTAGTCCATGTTTACTTTAATCAATGTACATTGATTTTGTAATTTATATCTCAGTTTTGAGAATAATATTCTTATTAAACTGACTTTTTAATTTGTTATTGCCACATTAATAATAATTAATACCATCCATTTGTACACAATACTGAGTACGTATCATAAATATAATACCTATACCAATAAGAACATATTGTCAATGGCATTTTAGAGATAAAAACATGTCTAAAATAAGTTACATGGCTTTATCAGAACTACATGGACATACCAAAAATAAAATCTTTTATAACTGATTCAAAATATCTACATACAACCTCATGCACTTAAGTACACAGAAAAATTCACACAGCCTCATACTTTCTTATTCTACAAACAGTGTTTTATGGTGATTTAGAAAAACATTTTAATTGAAATTTAGAGAATCTTGAATAACGACTTTTACAAAAATAATTTTATTAATTAAATATTCAATATACCTGACAGAGATTCTTTTTTTTTTTTTTTTTTTTTTTGGTTTTTTGAGACAGGGTTTCTCTGTGTAGTCCTGGCTGTCCTGGAACTCACTCTGTAGACCAGGCTGGCCTCGAACTCAGAAATCCCCCTGCCTCTGCCTCCCAAGTGCTGGGATTACAGGCATGTGCCACCATGCCCGGCCTCAACAGAGATTCTTATCTGATTTCTTAATTAAAATATTTCTAAATAAAACATTTGACTTTTTAAAGTCACCTACCTTTAAAATCTGAGATATTTATTTTATTCTACTTATAATCTCCATATATAAAATATATAAATAAATTTCAGGCTTGAGATGGTTCTTATTATCTGCCCTGTTATCTTGTACAGTATACATTTTTCTTTACTTTTTTCTATTTTATTGGTTATTTTCTTTATTTATATTTCAAATATTTTCCCTGTTCCCAGGTCTCCCCTTCAGAAACGTCCTATCTCATCATGCCACTTCCTTCCTCTATGAGAGTGCTACCCAATGTACCTACCCACCCACCAACCCACTCCCACTTTCCTGCCCTGGCATTTCCCTATACTGGGGCATCTAACACCTTCAGGCCCAAGGGCCTCTTTTCTCACTGATGTCCAACAAGGCCACCCTCTGCCACATATGTAGCCAGTGCGATGGGTTGCTCCATGTGTTTTCTTTGGTTGGTGGTCCAGTCCTTGGGAGCATCAGGGGATCTGGCCTCTTGAGACTGTTGTTCACTCCATGGGGCTACTAAGCCATTTTTCACTCTATATTTACAATTCATTTCCCCTTTTCTGGCTCCCCACCCCAAGGGTCCCACATTCCCTTTTCCCTCCCCCTGCTCCCTCATCCACCCCCTCCCACCTCACTGTTCTTGTACTTCCCCACAATGATGCTTTGGTCCATTCTAGCTCCAGTGTCCACTCCTTTCTTCTTGTCAGACCTCAATTGGTATGTGATTTATGTCTTTGGTGTTCCAAGATTCTAGGCTAATATCCACTTATCTGTGATTGCATACCATGGGTATTCTTTTGAGACTGGGTAACCTCACTTAGTATGACATTCTCCAGATCCATCCGTTTCTATAAGAATTTCATGAATTCATTGTTTCTAATGGCTGAATAGTACTCCATTGTGTATATATACCAAATTTTTTGTATCCATTCCTCTGTTGAGGGACATCTGGGTTCTTTCCAGCTTCTGGCTATTATATATAAGGCTGCTATGAACATAGTGGAGCATGTATCCTTATTGCATGCTGGAGAATTTTCTGGGTATATTCCCAGGAGTGGTATGGCTGGGTCCTCTGGAAGTATCACGTCCAGTTTTCTGAGGAACCGCCATACTGATTTCCAGAGTGGTTGTACCAGCTTGCATTCCCACCAGCAGTGGAGGAGTGTTCCTCTTTCTCCACATCCTCGCCAACAACTGATGTCTTCTGAGTTTTTAATCTTAGCCATTCTGACTGGTGTGAGGTGAAATCTCAGGATTGTTTTGATTTGCATTTCTCTAATGACTAATGATGTTGAACATTTTTTAAGTTGTTTCTCAGCCATCTGAATTTCTTCAGGTGAAAAGTCTCTGTTTAGCTCTGTACCCCATTTTTGGATAGGGTTATTTGTTTTTCTGGGGTCTAACCTCTTGAGTTCTTTGTATACATTGGATATTAGCCCTCTGTCAGATCACTATTTGCAGATGATATGATTGTATACTTAAGTGACCCAAAAAACTCCACCAGAGAACTCCTACAGCTGATAAACAACTTCAGCAAAGTGGCTGCCTATAAAATCAACTCAAGCAAATCAGTAGCCTTCCTATATGCAAAGGATAAGCAGGCCGAGAAAGAAATTAGGGAAATGACACCCTTCACAATAGCCACAAATGATATAAAGTATCTTGGAGTGATGCTAACCAAACATGTGAAAGATTTATATGACAAAAACTTCAGGTCTCTGAAGAGGGAAATTGAAGAAGACATCAGAAAATGGGAAAATCTTCCATGATCGTGGGTAGGCAGGACTAATATAGTCAAAATGGCAATCTTGCCCAAAGCAATATACAGATTCAATGCAATCCCCATCAAAATCCCAACTCAGTTCTTCATAGAGTTAGAAAGAGCAATTCTCAAATTCATCTGGAATAACAAAAAAACCAGGATAGCTAAAACTATCATCAACAGCAAAAGAACTTCTGGGGTAATCAATATCCCGGACCTCAAGCAATATTACAGAGCAGTAGTATTAAAAACTGCATGGTATTGGTTTAGTGACAGGGAGGCGTATCAATGGAATAGGATCGAAGACCCAGAATTAAACCCCCACATCTATGGCCAATTGATCTTCTACAAAGGAGCTGAAAACATCCAGTGGAAAAAAGATAGTCTTTTCAACAGATGGTGCTGGCTCAACTGGAGGTCAACATGCAGAAGAATGAGAATTGATCCACTCTTATCTCCTTGCACTAAGCTCAACTCCAAGTGGATCAAGGACCTCCACATAAAACCAGACACACTAAAACTAATAGAAAAGAAACTGGGGAAGACCCTTGAGGACATTGGCTCAGGGGAAAAATTCCTGAACAGAACACCAATTGCTTATGCTCTAAGAGCAAGAATAGACAAATGGGACCTCATAAAACTACAAAGTTTCTGTAAGGCAAAAGACACTGTCAAAAGGATAAATCAGCAACCAACAAATTGGGAAAGATCTTCATCATTTTTTAAATTTATGAACAACTGTGAAAATCCAAAACAATTCTCTACCTGTGCAACATCTATGGAATTATAAATAACTCTTTCTTTTCCAAATGATAAGTGTGTATTTTACCTGATAACTGTATATTATATTTCAAGTTGAGTCATTATTTATGTCTTCTTAAAATAATTGTAATCTTTCTGAGTTTATTCATTACTGGGTATCAGTGAGACTTGTGCACCATTCTTGGTTTCATTATACCAACAACAGTCACACAAAGGTATTGGTTGTGTTTTATCTTTGATATGATCTTGAACAAGATGCTATTATAAAGTAGATGAACCCATTATCTTAAACTTTAGTGAAAGAAAAGTATGTGAAATTAGCATGCAGAAGATGACATATGAACATTCATATTTTTAATTTTAAATCTACTCAGTTAATATATGCATGATAGCAAGTATGTAGATCAATATAATTGTCTATGTAATACATACAGAGCTTATTTAATATTTTACTACATGGTTCTATAGAACACATTTTATCTAATAAGCCATAAATTTAATAACACAAAAATTAGTTGCTATAAATTTCCAAATACCATTCCATTTTCAGATATATCTACATCTCCAACTGATTTACTATACAAAAATCCAGTATATATTACTCTGTAATTTCCTACATATTTTTAGCCAGTGAAGTCTAAAGAAAGAGATGAAAGCTGAATAATGATTTGCATTAATTTAGTCTGTGCAAATTTATGTAGAACTCCGATGTTATTATTCCAATTCTGTAACAGAGAGAATCTAGTTAACTCTATGTCTGGTATGTAAACCAAACTCTTTTAAAATTATCTTCATGAAATGCAACAGTCAAAAAGCAAAGCATCCAGGATGTTGAAACAGGAAGATCACCATGAGCTAATGGAAGTTTAAACTTATCTTGGGCTACATTAAGGCATTCCATCTTAAAACCAAGTAAAATAAAATGACAGCAGAAAATATACAAATATCTATAGATATGCACACATACAAAATGTACAATACACAGAGAAAAATACAGAAAATACCAACATTAATGGTCATTGTTTGGAAGAATAATTTTTAAAACAATAAAAATAAAACAATATAATAAAAAAGAATCAACAAATTAATATTACAATCACCGGCAATCAGAGACGCATTACTCTTCATTAAAATCTAAGTATAGGACACATTTGGTGACGATTTCGACTACTTGATTCATAGAATGTACACAAGTCAAGCTGGCTGTCACCTGGAAGCTTTTGCTTCCTCACTGTTAGATGCAATATTGCCTACTGACATGTGTTATGTACACTTACAGAGGAAACATTAATTATCAGTTTTTCCCAGTTCTGAATGCTCTCAGCTACAATGAACACTAGCCTGGGAAGACAAGCTCACTGATGCAATAGTAACATAAATATAATATGGGTAACCATTCAATTTCTGATTGAATTTAAGTTCAACACCACAGATGAAATCAATTTTTTTCTTTTTAGATGGATATTTTATTTATTTATTTTTCAAATGTTATCCCTTTTGCATGTTTCCCCTCTGCAAATTCCCTATCCCATCCCCCCGTACCTTGCTACTATGAAGGTGCTTCCCCACCCACATTTCCCCAACACATAGAAGCAATGTATTTTATTTTCTTTCCAAAAGACAAAAGCACCCATACTTTGCTCTTCCTTGTACTTTTCTTTCATGTGGTCTGTGAATTTTGTCTTGGGTGTTCCAAGTCTCTGAGCTAATAGGCACTTATCAGTGAGTGCATAAAATGTGTATTCTTTTGTCATTTGGTTACCTCACTCAGGATGATAATTTCTAGATCCATCCATTTTCCTGTGAATTTCATGAAGTCACTGTTTTTAATAGCTGAGTAGTACTGCATTATGGTAGTACTCAACTGAGGAAACTTGAATGGCCAAGAAGCACCTAAAGAAATGTTCAACATCTGTAGTCATCAGGGAAATGCAAATGAAAATGACCCTGAGATTCTACCTCATACCAGTCAGAATGGCTAAGATAAAAAATTCAGATGACAGCAGATGCTGGTGAGGAAATGGAGAAAGAGGAACATTCCTCCATTGCGGGCTAGAGGGAATGCAAGCTGGTACAACCACTTGGAAATCAGTCTGGTAGTTCCTCAGAAAATTGAACATAGTACTACCAGAGGGCCCGGCTGTAACACTCCTTGTAACACTCCTGGTCATATACCCATAAGATGCTTCAACACATAATAAAGGCTCATGCTCCTCTCTGTTCATCGAAGCCATATTTGTATTAGACAGAAGCTGGAAACAACCCACATGAACAACAGAAGAATGAATATAGAAAATGTGGTACATTTACACAATGAAATTAAACTTTAACTAGAGTCAAGAACTTGGCTAATTTGATTACAGCCCATAGAAGATAACTTACTAGTCTTTGTTTTTAACCATTCCATTTGTTTACAGCTCAAATGATATCCCACTTCCTGCTTGTACCTCCACCGACCCCCACATCTCACAACCACCATTCCTCCCTTCATTTTGCCTGTGTAAGGGTGTTCCCTGACCCACCCACCCTCTCCTGCCTCACCATTCCATCATCTCATTACACTGGGACATCAAACCTCCCCAGGACCAAGGGCCTCCCCTCCTATTGCCTTCTGGCAAGGCCATCCTCTGGTGCATAAGTAACTGGAGCTATGAATCCTTCCAGGTACACTCTTTGGTTGGTGATCTAGACTCTGGAGAACGAGGTATTCAGGACAATTTATGTTGTTCTTCCAATGGGGTTATAACCCCCTCTGCTCCTTCAGTCTTTCCACAAGCTCCCCCACCAGGTTCTCTGAGCTCAGTCTGATGGTTGCCTCCAAGTGTCCAAATCTGCACTGGTCAGTTGCTAGCTAGTCCTTTTCATTATTGTAATTTTTATTTAATTTTTCTTATTCTGATTATTGTTACTCCATCCTCAACTCATCCCAGTTTCTTCCTATCTCCTTTCTTGTTCTGGTCCATTCCTTAAATCATAGAACTTACTACATTTACTCTACAAAGTGGACATAGCTTTAGAGACTCCTGGTGACTTATTATTATACCCATAGGTCAATGCATTTCTTAACACTTATCAGAGATACCTACATTTGTAGCAGATTGAAATTACATCAAAACCTTTAACTAATAAAGTGCAAACAAAAAATAAAATAAAATAAAAATAAAAATTGCTCAATTTTAAATCACACACATATAGATATTAAAACTTCTCTTCAAATCACAGGGATTATATAAAACATGAATGGTGGAAAGAATAGCAAAATGAAAGCTAATCCCAGCACTTGGGAGGCAGAGGCAGGCGGATTTCTGAGTTCGAAGCCAGCCTGGTCTACAAAGTGAGTTCCAGGACAGCCAGGGCTACACAGAGAAACCTTGTCTCAAAAACGACAACAACAACAACAACAACAACAACAACAACAAAACAACGAAACAACAACATAAAAAAACAAACCAAACCAAACCAATCAACCAACCAACCAACCAAACAAACAAACAAACAAAACCAAAGGCAGTGGATGACTGCAATAAACTGATTTCTATGTGTAGAAAGGTAATTTGACACATGAACCCATAAAGGTTGTGACAGTCTGTCTGGTTTGTAATGGTGAGATTACTAATTGATGACATTAATAATCTGGGCACCTTAGCTTTTGCTCTCTGTGTCAAGCATAGCTTCATTCTGGGAACGCTGGGACGAAAGGACAAGAAGACTTAATTTTTCTAGTGAGCAATGTGGGGGAATATGTGATATCTTATTTTAATATCACATATTAAATATATTTTAGTACAAAAATTCAAAATTGTTTTGATTTAAAAACATTTCCATCACTATATTTTTGGTATTTATTAAATTCTTAAAGTCTTGCTAAATCACATTTTTTTCAATAAGTCAAATCAATAATAATAGCTTGATTTAGAGCATCTGATTCTCACCAACATTCTAAAGCTAAAGCTGCTTGATAGCATCCCTATTCTGATGGCTAGTCAGCTCTGCCTATTTGTTCTGTTGTTAGCACACAAAGAATGTTAATTATTATATCATTGTACTTTAATGTCTTAGTTTTAAAGAAGCTTTTCTGTCTTTTAAATCTTAAACAATAAGATGTATAACTTATCTTTAGAGGATTTACTGTGTAGATCCTTTCCCTTCCCATTCTGTATCTTATTCTATAAATTAGGAAACTATTATGCATTTTACTTCACTTTTCAGTGCAGAATTACTAAAGTTATATACTCTGTAACTTAATATCCTCAATAAGTTGATTTTTTTTATTTTAAGTAATTGTTATGACATCCCTTGAATTGACATTCTCTGCAGCTGGCTTGTAACTGACTCCATATTCAAGGAGAAAAATTCTCTTCCATGTCCCCACTGATATATTTTTTTAGTTCTAATCTGGTTGAAATAATTATATTCATATCCAGGTAGATAATTAAGATGCCAACCTAATTTTCCTAAAGAGAACTTTACCAAAGTGGATCACTACTCACTGAGTGAAGCCCTCTTAAATACTGGGTAATCTTTATTTCTATCAGATCCTGTCACTAAAGCATTCTGCCTCACACAGGCCTGGAATCAACAGTCTTTGGTAAGTAAAATAGAAACACTGATTTTTTGAGTGAAAGTAGACATTTTGCCCTTTAAATTCTTTATATCTTGAATTTTTGTCATAATAGTTGGGCAAAACCCCAGCTAGCATAAAAATGAACGAAGCATTTTTTCCATTATTTTTTGTAACTAATTCAGTTACAGTATATATTCCAGAGCAGACATATAGTCATTGGAGGACAATTTTACCTGTCAATTCTACCCTTCTATTATGTGACATCTAGGTAGCAAACTCAAGCTGTCTGGCTTGCAGAAAGTAACATTTCCTACTGACCATTTAAAAAGACTTTGCTTATTGTTTTTATAAAAGTTGTTTTCTATTTCTCATTGACAACCTAAGATATGGGTTGATATATTTAAATTATTTAATATGTGACCATTGACTAAATTTAGAAGAAAAACAACTCATTTCAGACAATGCAAAAGATCACTTTGATATGAATATATTATACATTTTCATTTGCCTGTTTTCATCTGTGTAGTTATCACTTAAATTGTCTGTTATTTTCTATGAATTTACCACCTTCTGCATATATGCAATTGGATGTAGTAAGCATTTGCCTGTAGACATAAGAATCAGGCATCTGAGAACCTGGAGTTACAACAGTTCACCATCTGATTAACAAGAATTCTGAGATCATAACTCTTGTCTTTGTGATAGAGCAATAAGGGTTTAATTTTGAGCCATCTTTATATCTTTTAATTTTATGAAGTATTACTTAAATATATATTGTGTGCCATCTTCCATATGAGAAGTTTAGGTATATTTATTAGGTATATTTATTAGGTTTATTTAGGTATATTTATTAGGTATATTTAGGTATATGATGAGAAATAAAACATTGTGAATAATTGGGAAAAATCCTTCATAGTCTTAATATTTCATGTTTGCAAGCAGATACATTAGCACGCTCAAATATTTTATTACTTATCAGGTCCACAATTAAAATACTAGATACTTTAATATAGTTTCTTAAACTTAAAAACATTATGGATGTTATTTAAGAAGTATATGCTTTGTTGAAGAATAAATATTTATTGTGGCGCACTTTGTAGCAGTTTATCTATCCCATTAAAAAATTCTCACTGCATAGAGGAACATCAAATTTAAATAGCATCACCCAGGATCTCTAGTGCTATCATGCACAGTATATTCTGTCATATTATCTTAATCATTTTCCTCATCCATGCAAGACAGCAATTAACTACAGTCCCATATATGGACACAAAGAAATGAAAATTTTAAATTATATCATAAATCTAATGTCCCCACTCTGAAGTGAAATGTGTAATTATTGGTTTAACTCTAAGAGAACATAAAAATAGTATATAAGTTTTATGATTATTAGATTCTCTGACTGACATGTCAGAAAGTAAATTCTCAGGAGCAGAGAGCAAAGTTTCATACAGTAAAGAAATTATGACTGAATTTAAAGTCCTTCAAGATCAACTTTTAAAATGCTCTATGATTTTAGATATAGTACTTTATTTTTTTGAGATGGTGTCTTAGATTTAATCTTAGGATAAGTTTAAATACTTATTCATTTTTATTTAATTTAGCTATGTTAGGATTTCAGATTTAATTTTGAATAGTATGTGTCTGAAGTTGTATTTGAGCAAGATATGATAAAATACAGAGATATTGGTATCTAAAATACACAGATTCTAGCTGTGCCTGAAATGTTAAGATGCTGAGGGCAGTACATATTGGTTGCTTATAATCTGAAGATCTGAAATTTGAACTACAACCAAATCTCAAGCCTTGTATATACAAGCAAAAGTTCAAAATCCCTCCATTGGCCTCATTTTAAGAGTTTAAGATAAAATGCAAAGCACACACTCTTAAAATAATCTCTAAAGTTTTCTTCAGAACATATGCACAAAACAGATTTGAAATATAAGTAAATTGATGTCTCGTCTTTGGTCCCATCCCTAACTCATCTCATTATTTTTTATGTAAATATTTCCAAACTGACATCACATGCCAAGTTAGAAATACTTCTTGTCCCAGCTTATCGGAGATTTTCAATTGAGCTTTCATTTCATGTTTGTTCAAAAACTAGTGCCATTTTTTTGTTCTTGTTCAAATTACAGTTTGCTATTCATCCACAGACATTTTTGAATCTTATTTCATTCTTTGATTTCCTGCTTTACAAGATATTTCTTGCCTCTTTCTTCAGAAGAAGAGATTGCCACAATTTACAAGTCGCTGCTGCTGCTTCTGAAACTGAACTTGCTGTGCAGAACATTTGCTTCAATTTAATTACTGTTTATGCACTTGTTTTCCTCAAGTTTGTTTCAGAGTGAAATAAAGTGGCTCAGATTTATTCACTCATTTTACATCTGTCTGACAAGTTTGCTGTATTCATTTCCAAATGCCATCTATATATGCTTACCTAAAAAAACAAGGTACAAATTGAAATAGGTAAGACTTTTAGTATTTACTTGACCAAACACTGTTCATTGAAGCTGTATAGGAGATGCTGGCGAGATGTAGAGAAAGAGGAACACTCTTACATTGCTGGTGGGAATGCAAGCTGATAAAACTACTTTGAGCCAGGCAGTTGTGGTGCATGCCTGTACTCCCAGCACTTTGGAGGCAGAGAAGGTGGATTTCTGAGTTTGAGTGTAGCCTGGTCTACAGAGTGAGTTCCAGGAAAGTCAGGGCTATTCAGAGAAACCTTGTCTCAAAGAAAACAAAAAGAAGAAAAACAAACAAAAGTCAAACAAACAAACAAAAAACCAAGAGAAGCTGGGCAGTGGTACATGCCTTTATCCCAGCAATTGGGATGCAGAGGCAGGCACATTTCTGAGTTCAAGGCCTTCCTGGTCTACAGAGTGAGTTCGAGGACTGCCAGGGCTACACAGAGAAACCCTGTCTTGGAAAACCAATATATATGTACCAGCTGATATGAGGCTCCCAACGCACACTCTATCTATCTATCTATCTATCTATCTATCTATCTATCTATCTATCATCTATCTATCTCTCTATCTATATAAAATAAAGACTACTCTGGAAAACAGTCTCATGGTTTTTCAGAAAATTGGAAATAGTTCTACCTGAGGACCCAGCTATATCAGTACTAGGGGTATACCCTGAAAATGCTCCAACATATAACATATAACAATATATAACAAAAGATACATACTCCTGTATGTTTAAAGTAGCCAGAAGCTAGAAACAACCCAGATGTTCCTCAGCTGAGGAAAGATACAGAAAATATGCTACATTTACCCAGTGGAGTACTACTCAGCTATTAAAAAACAACTTTATGAAAATTTTAAGCAAATGGATAGAACTAGAAAATATCATCCTGGGTGTACACAGTCACAAAAGAACACACATGGTATGTACTCACTGATAAGTGAATATTATGGAAAAAGCTTGGAATACCCATGATACAACTTACAGACCAAGTGAAACTCAAAAGGAAGACCAAAGTGTGGATGCTTCAGTACTTCTTGGAAGGGGGAACAAAATAATTACAGGAGGTAGAAGGAGGGAGGGATCTGGGAGGATGGGAGGAGGTGGAGGATAAAAGGGGGCAGGATCAGATTTGGAAGGAGCCAGAAGAGAAGTACAGAAGATTGGGAAATAGAATGCATGTGTGTCTCAGTGGGGGTGAGGGTTAGGGAATTGAGGGTAACCACTAGGAAGTCCCAGATGCAAAGGAAGCAAAAGATTCCCAGAGCCCAACAAAACTGACATTAGTCAAAATACCCAACACAGGGAGATCAAACCTGCAGAGAACAAATCTAGTGGATAGGCACAGTTCCCTGTATAAGGGATTGGGCAACCCATCCATCTCAAAAAATTTTTAATTAATTAATTTGTTTTTTTACTCTCCATATTTTATCCCCTCCCCGGTCCACATTCCATACCTCCTCCCCACCCCTCTGTCTCCATGTGGATGTCCCCACCTCCTACCCCACCTGACCCTCTAAACTCCCTGGGGCCTCCAATCTCTTGAGGGTTAGGTGCATCATCTTTGAATGAACACAGACGTGGTAGTCCTCTATTCTATGAGTGTTTCTATGTTGTGCTTGTGGAAAGGAGCCTAGCATGGCTGTCCTCTGAGAGGCTCTACTAGCAGCTGATTGAGATAGAGGCAGAAACTTACAGACAACCATTGGACTGAGGTCGGAGATCCCTAGGAGAAGGATTGAAGGAGCCAGACGGGATGGCAACTCCATACGAAAATCAACAGTGTCAAGTAACAAGTACCCCTGGGAGCTCCCAGAGACTAAAATAGCAATGAAAGAACATACAGGGTCTAGTCTGAGGGCTCTGGCACATATGTAGCAGAGGACTGCCTTGTTGAACCTCAGTGCAAAATGTGCCTAAACCTGTTAGAGACTTGATGCTCCAGGGAAGGGGGTTGCTGGAGGAGAGTGGGAAACCCCCTCTCAGAGGCAAAGAAGAAGAGGGATGGGGTGAAAAACTTCGAGGGGAGCTGGGACAGGGCAGCATTCAGGATGTAACTACATAAAATAATTAATTACAAAAGGAAAGCATAAAAATAGTTTGCATCAATCACCAGATTTCGTTCTTAAAGAGATAAAGTAGGGCAACTGGAGATTTACAAAACTTCTTCCTGTACATGAGACTCCACACACTGGCCCTCACCTTCAGTAATGTAGCATTACCTGGAATTTTGTATTTCTAGTAATAGAAACCAAATAGATAGATAGATAGATAGATAGATAGATAGATAGATAGATAAAGGCACATATCCCATGGTGTTATTTAACATTATAAATAAGGGCAATAAAGACATTACTGATTTGCATATTCAAGGCTCAACACTAGTAGACATTGGATGTAAACTCATGTACAACATTTTAACCTGAATGTTTTATTGGGAAGAAAGTAATAGAATATAATCTTCATGTCCTTTCAGGTCTTAGAACAAACATGGAAGGTTTGGGAGCTTCTATTTCTAGGTCTCCAGATCCCAGCAAAAGTGTATGACAAAGATAATATTTAAAATGTAAATAAAGCAAATATCTAATAAAAAAAGAAAATAAGTAGAGGCTGGTGAGATGGCTCAGCGGTTAAGAGCACTGATTGCTCTGCTGAAGGTCCTGAGTTCAAATCCCAGTAACCACATGATGGCTCAAAACCATCTATAATGAGATATGATGCCATCCTCTGATGTGTCTAAAGAGAGCTACAGTGTACTTACATATAATCTTAAATAAATCTTTTTTTAAAAAAGAAGTTAAGTCTGCATAGCTAAGCTTAAAACTGGTTTATAAAAGTATTTAACTCAATATCTAAATAACTTCAATAATTGCAATTACATGTTCTTTAATACTTTTAAATAAAGCAAAGAATACATATATTCTACCGAAAAATAATTATAGAACTTTAAGAATATATAATTTGGAAGGATATGATCATTTAATTCATTTTAATAAGATCCACTTAAGTTGTATTTAACAAACTTAGGAGCTGGTAGCCCAACCAGTTCAAACAGGGAAGATCCTGATCTACAGGGAGCTCGAGTTTAGACAGGGCCAAGAGGTTTGCCAATATCTTGGCAAGAGCAGCTCAACCAGATGGAGACCTGCGGACTGAGAGTGCCAACTGTCTAAGCTCCAGCAGTCCAGGCAGGGAAGCTCCTTCCTGTAAGGAATCCCGTGGATAGACAGAACCTCAAGACCCGCCACCATCTTGGAGCTGGTAGCCCAAACAGATACACAGAGGGCACCAGAGTGAAGGATTTCCCTGGGCATAGCATGCCTGGGTGCCTTCTGCACCAAGGAGCCAGGCAGCTCTACAGCTGCCTGGGCACGCAGGGGAGCATCTGACCTGCAGGAAGTCCCTAAGATAGACGGAGCACCATGGACTGAGATTCCCACCATCTTGGATCCTGCATTTTAATGAAGGAAGCTCCTCATATACAGGGAATCTCAAGGTTAGATGGACAAGGCACACTAGGGCTCCAATCATACCCAAGAGTAGAAAAGCACATCAGCAATCTGTCCCAGGGGAAACCCAGTCATCCAGTGGTGGGGAAATAGCCTTACAGGCCCACAGGATGTTCAAGCACCAGCCAGTGTCAACAGGACCAACTAACACCAGAGATAAACAGATGCCAAAAGGCAAACACAGGAACATTAGTAACAGAAATCAAGGCAATATGGCAACATCTGTACCAAATTCCCCAACAACAGCAATTCCTGGATACCCCAACAATGCAGGAAAACAAGATTTGGATTTAAAGTCACTGGTCATGATTCTGTTAGAGGAACACAAGAAGGACATAAATAAATTTCTTAAAGGAATACAGGGGAATATGAACAAGTTAGAAGCCCTTACCAGGCAAACACAAAAATCATTTAAAGAAATTCAGGAGAATATGGGTCAACTGATAGAAGCCAATAAAGAGGAAAAGCAAAAATCACTTAAAGAAATTCAGGAGAAATTGAGTCAAGAAGCAGAAGTCATGAAAGAAGAAACATAAAAATCTTTTAAAGAAATACAAGAAAATACAAACAAACAAGTGGAGGAACAGAGCAAAACCATCCAGGATCTAAAAACAGAAGTAGAAACAACTAAGATATCGCAAAGGGAGACAACTTTGGAGATAGAAAACCTTGGGAAGAAATCAGGGTCCATAGATGCAAGTATCAACAAAAGAATACAAGAGATAGAAGAAAGGATCTCAGGTGCTGAAGATACCATAGAAACCATTGATTCAACAGTGAAAGAAAATGCAAAAATCTTGCCTAAAACATCCAGGAAATCCAGGACACAATGAGAAGTCCAAACCTAAGGACTATAGGTATAGATGAGAGTGAAGATATATGACTTAAAGGGCCAGCAAATATCTTCAACAAAATTATGGAAGAAAACTTTCCTAACCTAAAGAGGGAGTTGCCCATGAATATACAAGAAGTCTACAGAACTCCAAATAGACTGGACCAGAAAAGAAATAACTCCTGACACATTATAATCAAAACCCCAAATGTACTAAATAAAGAAAGAATATTAAGAGCAGTAAGAGAAAAAGGCCAAGTAACATATAAAGGAAGACTGATTAGAATTACATCAGACATCTCACCAGAGACCATTAAAGCTAGAAGATCTTGGGCAGACCTCATGCCAACTCTAAGAGAACACAAATGCCAGCCAAGATTACTATACCCAGCAAAACTCTCAATAACCATAGATGGAGAAACCAAGATATTCCATGATAAAACCAAATTTACACAATATCTCTCCACAAACCCAGCCCTACAAGGGATAATATGTAGAAAGCACCAATACAAGAAGGGAAACTATGCCCAGGAAAAAGCAAGATAGTAAACATCTTTCATCAAGGCCAAAAGAAGATAACCACTCAAATATAAAAAATAACATAAAAAACAGGAAGTAATAATCCATACTCCTTAATATCTCTTAACATCTATGGACTCAAGTCCCCAATAAAAAGACACAGACAAAAGACTGGATACATAAACAGGACCCTACATTTTGCTGCTTACAGGAAGCACACCTCACAGTCAAAGACAAACACTATCTCAGAGTAAAAGGCAGGAAAACAATTTTATAAGCAAATGGTCTTAGGAAACAAGCCAGAGTAGCCATCCTAATATCAGATAAAATTGACTTTCAACTAAAGTCATCAAAGAGACATGGAAGGACACTTCTTACTGGTCAATGGAATAATCCATCAAGAAGAACTCCATTCTGAATATCTATGCTCCAAATGCAAGGGCAACCTCATTAATAAAAGAAACTTTACTAAAGCTCAAAGCACACATTACCTAAAACAATAATTGTGGGCGACTTCAAGACTCCAGTCTCCTCAGTGGACAGATCAGGAAAACAGAAACTAAACAGGGACACAGTGAATCTAATTGAAGCATTGGACCTATTGGATTTAACAGATATACACATAAATTTCTATCCTAAAGCAAAAGAATATACCTTTTTCTCAGCACCTCACGGTATATTCTCCAAAATCAATCATATAATTGGTCACAAGACAGACTTCAACAAATTTAAGAAGATCAAAATAATCCCATTCCTCCTATCAGATCACTATGGAATGAGTGGTCTTCAATAGCAAAACAACAACAACAAAAACAAAAAACCAAAAAAACCAAAACCAACCAACCAAACAAAAAACCAGAGAGCCCACATACACATGGAGGCTGAACAATGCTCTACTCAATGAAAATTGGCCAAAGAAGAAATAAAGGAAGAAATCAAAGACTTTTTAGAATTTAATGAAAATGATGGCACAACATACACAAACTTCTGGGACACAATGAAAGCAGTGCTAAGAGGAAAACTCATAGCCCTGAGTGCCTCCAAAAAGAAACTGGAGAGAGCATACACTAACAGCTTAATGACACCCCTGAAATCCCTGGGACAAAAAGAATCTAATTCACCCAGGAGGAGTAGAAGTCAGGAAATCATCAAACTCAGGGCTGAAATCAATGAAGTGGAAAGAAAGAGGAACATACAAAGAATCAACAAAACCAGGAGCTGGTTCTTTGAGAAAATCAACAAGATAGATAAATCATTTGCCAGACTAACGAAAGGGCACAGAGACAGTATCCAAATTAACAAAATTAGAAATGAAAAGGGAGGTATGACAATAGAAATGGAGGCAATTCAAAAAAATCATCAGATCATACTAAAAAATTTATACTCAACACAACTGGAAAGTCTGGAGGAAATGGACAATTTCCTAGACAGATACCAAATACCAAAATTAAATCAGAATCAAATAAATAGTCCCATAACCCCTAAAGAAATAGAAGCAGTCATAGAAAGTCTACCAACCAAAAAAAAGCACAGGACCAGATGGTTTTAGTGCAGAATTCAATCAGACCTTCAAAGAAGATCTAACACCAACTCTTCAAATTATTCTGCAAAATAGACACAGAAGGAACACTACCCAACTCATTCTATGAAGCCACAATTAAGCTTATACCAAAATCTCACAAAGATCCAACAAAGAAGGAGAACTACAGGCCAATATCCCTTATGAATATCGACACAAAAATACTCAATAACATTCTTGCCAATTGAATCCAAGAACACATCAAAACCATTATTCACCATGATCAAGTAGGTTTCATCCCAGGGATGCAGGGATGGTTCAATATACAGAAATACATTAATGTGATCCACTACATAAACAAACTTAAAGAAAAAAAACACATGGTCATCTCATTAGATGCTGAAAAATCATTCGACAAAATTCAGCATCCTTTCATGCTAAAAGACTTGGAAAGAACAGGAATTCGTTGCCCATACCTAAACATAGCAAAAGCAATATACAGCAAACCAGTAGCCAACACCAAATTAAATGGAGAGAAACTTCAAAGAATACCACTAAAATCAGGGACTAGGCAAGGCTGACCCTCTCTTCATTTCTTTTAAATATAGTGCTTGAAGTTCTAGCTAGAGCAATTAGACAACATAAGGAGGTCAAAGGGATACAAATTGGAAAGGAATAAGTCAAACTATCACTATATTCAGATGATATTATAATATACTTAAGCGACTCAAAAAACTCCACCAGAGAGCTCCTACAGCTGATAAACAACTTTAGCAAAGTAGCTGGTTATAAAATGAACTCAAGCAAATCAGTAGCCTTCCTATACTCAAAGGATAAGCAGGCTGAGAAAGAAATTAGGGAAATGACACCCTTTACGATAGCCACAAACAATATAAAGTATCTTGGTGTGACTCTAACCAAACAAGTGAAAGATCTGTATGACAAGAACTTCAGGTCTCTGAAGAAGGAAATGGAAGAAGACATCAGAAAATGGAAAATTCTTCCTTGCTCATGGATTGGCAGGGTTAATATAGTAAAAATGGCTATCTTACCAAAAGCAATCTACAGATTCAATGTAATACCCATCAAAATCCCCACTCAGTTCTTCGCAGAGATAGAAAGAGCAATTATCAAATTCATCTGGAATAACAAAAAACCAAGGATAGATAAAACTATTCTCTACAGTAAAAGAACTTCCTGGGGAATCAATATCCTGGATCTCAAGCAGTACTACAGAGCAATTGTGTTAAAAAAAACTGTATGGTATTGGTACAGTCATAGACAGATAGATCAATGGAATAGGATTGAAGACCCAGAAATGAACCCACACACGTATGGTCACCTGATCTTTGACAAAGGGGCTGAAGCCATCCAGTGGAAAAAAGATAGCCTTTTCAACAAATGGTGCTGATTCAACTGGAGGTCAGCTTGCATAAGAATGTGCATTGATCTTTTCTTATCTCCTTGTACTAAGCTCAACTCCAAGTGGATCAAGGTCCTCCACATAAAACAAGATACACTGAAACAAATAGAAAAGAAACTGGGGAAGACCTTTGAAGACATGGGCACAGGGGAAAATTTCCTGAATAGAACACCAACAATTTATGCTCTAAGACTAACAATTGGCAAATGGGACCTCAAAAAATTACAAAGTTTCTGTAAGGCAAAGGACTCTGTCAAGCAGACAAAACAGCAACCAACCAATTGGGAAAGGATCTTCACCAACCCTACATCCGACAGATGGCTAATATCCAATATATACAAAGAACTCAAGAAGTTAGACTCCAGAGAGCCAAACAAACCTATTAAAAAATAGGGTACAGAGTTAAACAAAGAATTTTCACCTGAAGTAATTCGGATGGCTGACAAGCATCTTAAGAAATGTTCAACATCATTACTCATTAGGGAAATGCAAATCAAAACAACTCTGAGATTTCACCTCACACTAGTCAGAATGGCTAAGATTAAAAACTCCGGAGACAGCAGGTGTTGGCGAGAATGTGAAGAAAGAGGAACACTCCTCCACTGCTGTTGGGATTGCAAGTTGGTACAACCAATCTGGAAATCAGTCCGGTGGTTCCTCAGAAAACTGGGCACAACTTTTATGGATGATCCTGCTATACCACTCCTTGGCATATACCCAGAAGATGTAAGAAGGATACATGCTCCACTATGTTCATAGCAGCCCTGTTTATAATAGCCAGAATCTCGAAAGAACCCAGATGTCCCTCAGTGGAGGAATGGATACAAAACTATGGTATATATACACAATGGAGTACTATTCAGCCATTAGAAACAATAAATTCATGAAATTCTTAGACAAATGGATGGAGCTGGAGAACATTATCCTAAGTGAGGTGACCCAATCTCAAAAGAACACTCAAGGTATGCACTCACTGATAAGAGAATATTTGCCTAGAAGACTGGAATACCTAAGACACAATCTACATATCAAATGATGTCCAAGAAGAAGGAAGGAAGGCCCCCTGACTCTGGAAAGGCTTAATGCAGCAGTGTAGGGAAATACCAGAACAGAGAAGAGGGAAGGCATGCATGGGGCACCAGGAGGAGAGAAGAGGGTTTATGGGACTTGCGGGGAGGGGGGAGCCTGTAAAAGGGGAAATCACATGAAATGTACATTAATATATTGAATAAAAAATTAAAAATAAACAAACTTAGGAAGATAGCACACTAAAGAACAATGCTGCATATAATTGTAATAATAATTTTGTTACCATATACACAAGCAAGTACTTATTCAATTAATTATACACCTAATATAACAAATTATTCTGTATTTTTATCCTATGTCATGATAAACTTTATGGGATAGAAGTATGAGAATATTGACTGTATTATAATTATAATAAATGCAAATGTTTTTTCTTTTATTTTAAACTCTTTGTACTAGCAGGTTTTCATATTGCTAGCACCATATTAAAAGTGCAAAACCACTTAAGGGAGGGAATATTGTTTTGCCTAGTAATCAAGGCAGTAGAAGCCTGCAGCAGCTGTATTTTATTTAGTCAAGAAGCAAAAATCTGAAAGGAAATGAACTCTGTGAAAATATAATTTTATGAATATGCCTTACACCATTACTTTACCTTGCAACTATGTTAATATGTTGTAAGTTAATTTCAAATGGTGTACTCAATTTTTTCCTACTGTGCACTCAGACTCTTAAGTTTAACCTGTCTCTAGGGACACAATATAACTACCCTTACAATACCTTTCACTTCTGCTAGACTTTATAACCTGAGCTAAATAAACAACTATGTACACTTCCATGCTCCTTGCACAGATCATGTGTAGGTTGTAATACACTCTTAAAACAGCAAACAATTCAAAGCAACTTTAGACAAAACAAATACTGAAAACAACATTTAGATATAACTTGCTAACCTTTACTTGTTTTGAGTGCTATTTGGGTTAAGTTGGGGTTCATAATATAACTTCTTTCCTTGTGAACCTGGTAATGTTTTTGTTATAGAAAACCATTCTTCACTTCTTTCCTGTACAATATTTTCTACACTGTTTAAAAAGTATAGATCAAAACACCTTGTTGTGGAACGGGAAAAGAGGCATCCAAATCAGGTGCATGCAACACACAGGTGACTGAACATAGACTACAGACAGATAGAAGGCAGAAGGGGCAAAGTAGAGAACACATAACTGATTATCAGTATTGGTTTAAACTACTCCAAGCAGAAGACTTTGTATGCCTCACTCCTCGCACATTCCATCAATGCAGGGCTGACCTTCTGAAAGTGCAAGACTTTTAATTTCTAGCAAACTACTTCTTTCACTGAAATCCCACATCCTAAAGGTGCAACCAGTATCAGAAACAGCTCAGACCATGTGTTCAAATACATGAGCTAACTAGAAGAGTTCACATACAAACCCCATTCTGCTTTTTTAATCTCATGCACGTATAAGGCAAAATGCATTTTTCAAAGGCACAACTATCATCACTCAAAGCTCCAAAGACACTCCTGAGATTCAAAGCAAACTTTTAACTGTGATTCCCTCCTTGTACAATCACAAACATAAATAGCACCCCTTCTGCATATTGGAAGACAAAATAAACAGTCCTGTTCCCAAGGGAAAGAATAGAAGCACAATAGGAAAGATTGGATCAAAACAAGACCACAATCCATCGTGGAAAATATCAAACTGAAATAACTAACATAACATTGTCTTTTCCTAATTCTATATTTGTGTCCATCTAGACAGTCTCTGCTTGCCAGCCACGCCCCCTCCCACTGCCCCCAGTAGTTACATCTGCCTTGGCTTTTGGGACTGTTCATGACCCTGATCATGGCCCAGATGTATTAACCAAAATAATTACTGGTTGTGTAAGCTAAAATTTACCTAAATGAAACACAAATAAAAATGCGTCATGTGGTGCCCGAAAAATACTGCAAAGCTTTGCAACAAGATAGATGTTCTAAATTTACTCCAACACCTCTGCCAACCCACTCGAACGTTGTTGTATGGCGATTTTTGTTTTAAAAGTACTGTGCCTCTTATATTTTTGCACCAAGAGACCTTAATAACTGAACCTGATCGTGTTCACAGCTAATAAAGGACACATACATTTCTTTTCTTTTCTTTTCTTTTCTTTTCTTTTTTCTTTTCTTTTCTTTTCTTTTCTTTTCTTTTCTTTTCCTTTCTTTTCTTTTTTTTTGGGGAGGTGGGGGGTCAAGACAGGGTTTCTCTGTGTAGCCCTGGCTGTCCTGGAACTCACTCTGTAGCCCAGACTGACCTCAAACTCAGAAATCTTTCTGCCTCTCCGTCCCAATACTGACATTTATTTTATTTTCTTTTTTTAATAAAGATTTATTTATTATTATATGTAAGTACACTGTAGCTGTCTTCAGACATACCAGAAGAGAGTGTCAGATCTCATGACAGATGGTTGTGAGCCACCATGTGGTTGCTGGGAACTCAGGACCTTCGGAAGAGCAGATCAGTGCCCTTAACAGCTGAACCATCTCTCCAGCCTCAGCATTTATTTTCTTAATTGGTATGTTTCAAATCTTATTTCAAAATATTTTACCTCTGTGTCTGATATATTTAAGGCTCATGATGTGATTGAATAGCATTGACACTAAATACTCTAGCCCTCTAGCTCTGACTTTTACAGTAAGCACAGCACTTCTCTTGGTATATCTCATAACTCATGTCTACATGGTACACATCTCCTCAACCTGGCATCTCTAGCATCCAGGCTCAATTGCACCTTAAAATTCACCTTCACAGCTACATGCAGTAACATCTTAGGGCTTCCCTTCGCAGATGGTTATCTTGCCACATATTACCCAGCAATGCTAATTCTTGACACCAGACTCCCTGACTCCCTCTGCCTTGCATCTTTTATGCCCAGTATGGTGTGATGGCACTGCCCAGTATTGCTGCTAGCATGAGATGCAACCTAGCCCCAGTGAATCATAGCTAGATGGCCTTGATATGTTGAGCCTGTAGGTATACTTCTGCTAATACTTGTGTTCATACACAGGCCATTCTCAGCTGAGATTCTCCTTACAAATAAATTTTTCCTATTACAAAATGAAAGCTACATATTGGTGGTATCTTTTGTATCATTTCATAAAACAATAGTTTTTATTTAAATGATGTTAATCTGTTTAAAAATTACTATAGCTTTTAGCATATCTTTTGTCATTCTTTGAATTTGTGTGTGCTTTTTTCTTTCCTACCTGAACATTTTTTGTGTCTTTTGCTCTACTTTTTGTTTTTGCTCTCTGCAGAAGTAAAGAACAATGCTCTGTAACCATGACAGCTTGAGTGCTATCATCTCCTGTTTCATAGAATAGAATTCTTAATTCTCATTGATAAGTTGATGTTTCATTTGAAATGTAAGTGAACAAAGTGATTAATATTTTTTAAAAAATAATTTAACATATGTATATATGCCTATAAATAGTATATGAATATAATATATAGCTAGATGGCCTTGATATGTTAAGCTATATAGTTATATAAATTCATGAATATATTATATCATATATAGAGAGATATAAATATTGTTTAGGGAATAATTTTAAGATAATATTATATATTCATTGTAATATATGTACATATTATACACTCATAAAAGTATTCCTTTAAATATTAAACTGAACACTAATGATGCAAAACATAAAATTTAGTAAATATAATTTTGTCTAAGAATATAGAAAAACATGTTGTATATGTATTAATGAGATAAGTAAAAGTTATTTCTCATGTATATCATCTTTTGTTATATAAATTCTAATTTTATATATCTTAAGAGTGAATGAATAAATTAATATTTCTAAATGTATTTTCCAATATCTACTGATGAAGAAAATATAAGCATTAGCAAACAGGCAAAGGTCAACTTACACTTAATCAAATTTCTATGCAAAATATAACTATTCTCATAGTGAAATAGAACCTCCTAAATCCCTTGAATACTCATACATGTCTGCCTAATTTTCTGTCAAATCTTAAAAGGAAAAATGGTGTATATAATATTTTGTGACTAGAATTTTTCTGCTTCACATGGTATCTTTAGTCTACTCTTATGTAATTGTAACATAAGATGTGTTTTGTAATGTATGCCAATGCCTAGGAAGAGGGAATCCAGGAAAAGGGATAATAGTTCCTTCTTGCAGAAAAGTACTTGCATGAACTTTATACTCATTATTTAGAACACCTGAAATAAAGGAGTAATTTCTAGGAGTATGTATTATTAACAGGCAGTGCATTAAAAAATCACTGCTTATATAAAATCTTTTCATAGCAAATCTTAAAGAGGGTTACAATTATTGTTTAAAAGCACAGTTGTTCCCAATATAGACTCAATAGTATGATAAAGTAGTTGATACATAACAAGAACTTCCACGATTCATTTTTCTTAAAACGTTGTCAGTGCATTTTGACTCAAAATACCTTTATAGTCAGAGATGAACAATACTTTGATTTTATAATCAACAATACTGAGAAATCTGCAGTGTTGTGTGCATAAATACATAGCATAAGATGATACAGTTGAAGTTCTGTAATAATCTCTAGCCACAATTGACAATGCCTTTTTGTTTTGAAACTCAAGTTAGTAATTCACATAATTTTAAAAAATAATGTATATTAACACAACAAAAATTCAAATTCTTGACAGTTTCATACTTACATGAGGAGGAATGGTGATAGGAAATGTCTGTTTTCCACTACCACCCATTGTCCTCCTTCTTCAAAGGAGGGGTCCCCACTGGCTATCTCTCTACTCTACCACATTGAGACTCAGCCTGATTAGGTACCTATGCTCCTACTGGGGCCAGACAAGGCAGCCATGAAGACTGAGCTGCCTGAGTACCTGGGGACTGGTTCTAGTCCATGTATATCCTTTGGTTGGAACTCCCAGATGTTGAGGTTTGTTGACTTCTTTTGTTTCTCATCTATGTCAGGGCCTTCAATCCTTCTCCCATGTCTTCAATAAGTGTCCTGACCTACATTTAATATTTGGCTGTGGGTACCTGCATCTTTTCAGTCCACTGCTGGATAGAGCTTCACAGAGGACAGTAATTCATATAACTTTAAAAGAATATGTCAATACATGATTCTGTGAGATGTTAATTGCAGAGAGAAGTAAAAATGCTATTTTTGTAGAGGGACTAGAATATTAACCACTAAATATATTACCTAATGCTTGGAAGTATAAAGCCTTACTCTATACCAGAGATACCAATCTACCATTTCTCCAACCTAATCATGCTCTGTTCTCTAGAAAAAAGCTAAACATCATGGCTGTTTGGCTGTTTGTTTGTTACTTTTTACTTTAGATCATGATCAATGACCCTTTCTTCTTCTCCTCCCAGTCCCACCCTTACAAATTCCTCTCTACTTGACCCCATCTCTTTCTCCTTGCAGAAGGAGTAGCCCCCACCCCTCCTTGCCTACCACCTCACCTTGGCACATCTACTTGAAGCAAGACCAAGGACATCATCTCCCACTGAGGCCCATATAGGCAGTTCAGCTAAGGGAAGGGCATCTAATGACAGTCAACAGAGTCATTAACAGTTCTGGCTTTTATTGTTAGTGGATCCACATGAAGAAGACCAAGCTTCTAGGTTCAGCCCCTGCATGGCCCTCAAGTTGGTAGTTTAGTCCCTGTCAGTCCCCAAGAGCCCAGGTTAGCTGACTCTGTAGGTCTTCTTGTGGTGTCCTTGACCCCTCCAGCTTGTTCTAACTTATCTCTAACTCTTCCACAAGACTTGGGCAAGAGCTATTTAAAATTCACCATAATGATCCTATTTTTTGCTTGCAGTATATTATGAATGTTAAGTTTGCATAAAAATATTTTTCATGTATCCAAACTAATGATTTGATATCACATATTCCAGTCATGTTCTCATATGAATACATATTTAAAATGTATTGCTTAGTACTTTTTACCTATTAAGAGATATGTCTGATATGTTTTATATCTCACAAGCTTATTTTCCTTATCTACTTATATAGGATTTAATAATTTTATCATTGTTATTAGAATTTTTCTTTTGTCAACTAGTTTGAAATATAAGCAATTATTACCACAATATGTCACACATAATTATATAACAACCAATTTTTAGTAGTTGACTAAGTGCAAAGTCCATACTAAGGAATATCTTGAGTGTCATGTTGTGGGTGTCTGAGGAACAATAGGAGCCCAAGTATTGTTAGATTAATGTCATTGGCTGAATAATCAAGTTAGAAGATAGGGGAAGATGGCAAAAATTTATGGGAGCTCTATGAAATGTGTATGTGTGTGTGTGTGTGTGTGTGTGTGTGTGTGTGAATGAAGCAGAAAGTACAAGAGAAACTATAAAAATTAGAAATTAGGAAGCCTCAAATTCTATATACCTTGGTTTTGCCAAATGTCTGGATACATTTTTATCAGCTTTTCTTATTCTTCTATGAATTGAAAACTGCTATGTAAGTGGACAAACTTTACTTTGTTGTCTAAAAATTGTGGTTTTATTTTCTGTATTAAAAATAATTTAGAGATAGAGACATGAATCGGCAGTTAAGGGCATGTGCTATTCTTGTAGTGACTCTAGCTCAATTCTCTGCCCCCCAGGTGATGGCTCACCAACATTCTTTTTTTTTCCATTTTTATTAGATATATTATTTATTTACATTTCAAATGTTGTTCCCTTCCCTGGTTTCTCCCCCCAAAACCTCCTAAATCATCCCCTCTTCTCCTGCTCACCAATCCACCCACTCCTGCTTCCCTGTCCTGGAATTCCCCTATACTGGGGCATTCAGCCTTCTCATGACCAAGGGCCTCTCCTCCCATTGATGTCCAACAAGGCCAGCAGCTGCTGCCTATGCATCTGTAGCAGTGGGTCCCTCTATGTGTACACTTTGGTTGGTGATTTAGTCCTTGGGATCTCTGGGGTTACTGGGTGATTATTTGTGGATGCCAACAAGGGCTTGCTGACAGAAACCTGATATAGCTGTCTCCAGGGAGACTCTTGTGGGGCATGACAAATATAGAGGGAGAAACTCTCAGTCAGGCATTGAACTGAACACAGGATTTCCAATGGAGGAGCTAGGGAAGAGATCCAAGGAACTAAAGGGGTTTGCAGTGCCATAGGAGGACTAGCATACATTGCAATAATTCTCCAATGTCCTATAACATGTTTTGGTCGCTACTGATTCTTCATGAACATGCTTCACAGACATTCATGCAGCCAAATCACCAAAACAAATAAAATAAAAACAAAAACATCTTTAGAAAATAAAAATCCTTTCCAATTTGTATCCCTTTGACTTCCTTATGTTGTTGAATTGCTCTAGCTAGTACCTCAAGTACTATATTGAAAAGATATGGTGAGAGGGGACAGCCTTGTTTAGTCCCTGATTTTAGTGGGATTGCTTCAAGTTGCTCTCCATTTAGTTAGATGTTGGCTACTGGTTTGCTGTATATTGCTTTTACTGTGTTTATATATGGGCCTTGAAGTCCTGTTCTTTCCAAGACTTTTAGCATGAAATGATGTTGAATTTTGTCAAATGCTTTTTCAGCATCTATTGAGATGATCATGTGGTTTTTTCTTTGTTGGTTTTATGTAGTTGATTACATTGATGAATTTCCATATATAGAACCATGCCTGTATTCCTGGAATGAAGCCTACTTGATCATGGTGAATGATGGTTTTGATGTGTTTTTGGATTTGGTTGGCACGAATTTTTTTGAGTACTTTTGCATCGATTTTCATAAGGGAAATTGGTCTGAAGTTCTCTTTCTTAGTTGGATCTTTGTGTGGTTTTGGTATCAGCATAATTGTGGCTTTGTAGAGTGAGTTGGGTAGTGTTCCATCTATTTCTATTTTGTGGAATAGTTTGAAGAGTATTGATGTTAGGTCTTCTTTGAAGGTCTGATAGAATTCTGCACTACAACCATCTAGTCCTGTGCTTTTTTGGTTGGAAGACTTTCTATTGCCTCTTCTATTTCTTTGGGGATTAGGGGACTGTTTAGATCATCTATTTGATCCTGATTTAATTTTGGTATTTGGTATCTGTCTAGGAAATTGTCCATTTCCTCCAGATTCTCCAGGTGTGTTGAGCATAGGCTTTTGTAGTAGGATCTGATGATTATTTGAATTTTCTAAGTTTTTGTTATTAGCTAAAACTATTATCAACAGTAAAAGAACTTCTGGGGGAATCAGTATCCCAGACCTCAAGCAATACTAAAGATCAGAATTGATAAAAACTGCATGGTATTTGGTACAGTGACAGGCAGGTGGATCAATGAAATAGGATTGAAGATCCAGGATTGAACCCACACATCTATGGCCACTTGATCTTCGACAAGGGAGCTGAAAACATCCAGTGGAAAAAAGATAACCTTTTCAAGAAATGGTGCTGGTTCAACTGGAGGTCAACATGCAGAAGAATGAGAATTGATCCACTCTTATCTCCTTGTACTAAACTCAACTCCAAGTGGATCAAGGACCTCCACATAAAACCAGACACATTGAAACTATAGAAAAGAAACTGGGGAAGACCCTTGAGGACATTGGTTCAGGGGGAAAGTTCCTGAACACAACACCAATTGCTTATGCTCTAAGATCAAGAATTGACAAGTGGGACCTCATAAAATTACAAAGTTTCTGTAAGGCAAAGGACAAGGCCAAAAGGACAAATCGGCAGCCAACAAATTGGGAGGAGATCTTTCCCAACCCTACATCTGATGGAAGGCTAATATCCAATATATACAAAGAACTCAAGTAGGTAGAACCCAGAAAACCAAATAAGCCTATTAAAAATGGGGTACAGAGCTAAACAAAGACTTTTTACCTGAAGAACTTTGGATAGCTTAGAAGCACCTTAAGAAATGTTCGACATCATTAGCCATTAGGGAAATGCAAGTCAAAACAATCCTGAGATTTCACCTCACACCAATCAGAATGGTTAAGATTAAAAACTCAGGAAACAGCAGGTGTTGGTGAGTATGTGGACAAAGAGGAACACTCCTCCACTGCTGGTGGAATTTCAAGCTGGTACAACCACTCTGGAAATCAGTCTGGTGGTTCCTCAGTAGACTGGACATGATACTTCTGGAGGACCCTGCTATACCACTCCTGGGCATATACCCAGAGGATTCCCCAGCATGTAAGAAGGATACATGCTCAACTATGTTCATAGCAGCCTTATTTATAATAGCCAGAAGCTGGAAAGAACCCAGATGTCCCTCAATGGAGGAATGGATACAAAAAATGTGGTATATATATACACAATGGAGTACTATTCAGCCATTAGAAACAATGAATTCATGAAATTCTTAGAGAAATGGATGGAACTGGAGAACATCATACTAAGTGAGGTAACCCAGTCTCAAAAGAATACCCATTGTATGCACTCACTGATAAGTGGTTATTAGCCTAGAATCTTGGAACACCCAAGACACAATCTACATACCGATTGATGTCTGAGAAGAAGGGAGGAGTGGCCCTTGGATCTGGAAAGGCCAATGCATCAGTGTAGGGGAAAACCAGAATAGGGAAGTAGGAAGGGGAGGAAGGGGGAACATGGGGAGGGAAAAAGGCATATGGAACCTTTTGGGGGCAGGGAGCCAAGAAAAAGGAAATCATTTGAAATGTAACTAAAGTATATATCCAATAAAAAATGAAAAGAAAAATCCACTAAATATTAACTGAGAGTACAGTAAAATTAATGGATTTATGAACCTCCACCTCTTTTTATTTTTTTCCTGCTACGACCAGGATAATTTCAGTGGTTTTTGAAGTCTACTCACAGATATTACTGATTTATTTGAAGAGGGGAAATAGTTAAGCTCTAATACTTAATGACTCTGAAAAAAAACCATGAAACTTATATAAAAGATAAATCCTTGCTAGGACAGTGAGAGCCTGTGAGGAAGAAAGTCTGTCGAACTTAATTTAACGCTATACTTTCCAAATCTATTTAATGAGGAAAGTGTGAATAAGGTATATGGTCATCATACAGGTGCTCAGGGCAGCACTTAGTGCTGCATCCTTCCCTACTTATAGGTCTTTGCTTTCCATGCTAATTATAAGACCTGTAAATGATGTTCTTCCTAGAATTTCATTCTTCTGGTCACACAACTCATTTCTGTAACTGAAGTAATTAGTATCAATAAAAAAAATACCTGAAGAGGTTTTCTTTGTTACAGCATTAATACTTATGGACATAGATGTGACCATTTAAGTATCATCCTCAATCTTGTTGCCTTGAGGAGACTGCCTCCTGCACTGGAATGGAAGAATTGAGTCAGTAATCACCATCTTTGATGCTGTCACTGAGCTCCATAACTAACAACCTCTTTAAACTGTCTTGGAGAAGAAGATGTCAACATTTTAGTTTCATTACTTTTGATTGAATATTGTGTTTAGACCCACGAAAATGTCATAAAATAATCAGGGAGTGAACATACCTTTCTAAAATAAACAGTCTACAACCAAGATACTTAGTTTAAAGTAAACAGAGCTCAACTACAAAAGCTCCCAGAGATAATAACCTTGCACTTCAAGAATCCCACTTTTATAGTGAAATCTTAGATATATGATAATACTATTTTTATCTAAGTATTGTATTAAAACAAATAATATTGTTTTATCTGTCACTTGAGTGTTCCTAAAAAACACTTTTAGGCAATGATATGTAAAAAAATATCATCTGATTTTGATTGAATTTGGGTATATCTCCTGGAAATATTAAAATAACTTGTAATGTTAATATTATAAGATTAATATGTGAAAATCACTCTCAAGCTTAAGAAAGTACAAAATTTGCAAGATGAAACTGCTATTCTAATTTTAACAGTATTTAAAAGCATTATACAACGTAGTTATTTAGTGACAAAACTGGAACTATTAACTGCATTGCATGAGACATTTAAGATATTTTTGAACAAGTGTAAATTGTTATAGTCAAGGACAAAAATTTTCATGCTTATCTACCTTGGACTGTTGTGGTAAGTAAAAAAATTAAAAAAATATAAAAATATGGTTTCGCAAAATTTTCTTTGAATACTCCAAATGGCTTTTTGAAATCAAGATTAAATTCTTTAATTATTTTATTTATTTATATTCCATTCATTGCCTCCCCACAGTCCCTCCTCCCACAGTTTCACATCCCATTCAAGTTCTCTGACTTTAGTAAGTGTCTATGTCTGTTTCAGTCAGTTGCTGGTAGGGGCTCTCATAGGACAGCCATACTAGGCTCCTGTCTATAAGCATCAGGCCTTGGTATCCTCCATGAGATGAATCCCAAGTTGGACCAGTCACTGAACCACCTTTTCTTCAGGCTCTCTCCCTTTTTGTCCCTTGTGAAGATTTGTATATGATTGGCCCAGGGAGTGACTATATTTAGAGGTGTGGCCTTGTTGGAGTAGGTGTGTCATTGTGGGTGTGGGCTTAAAACCCTTACCCTTGTTGCCTGGAAGTCAGTCTTCTACTAGCAGTGTTCAGATGAAGATGTAGAACTCTCAGCTCCTCCTGCACCATATCTGCCTGGATGCTGCCATGTTTCTGCCTTGATGACAATGGACTGAACCTCTGAGTCTGTAAGCCAACCCCAATTAAATGTTGTCTTTTATAAAACTTGCATTGGTCATGGTGTCTGTTCACAGCAGTGAAAATCTAACTAAGACAGAAGTTGGTACCAGGGATTGGGGTATTGCTGTGATAGGCCTGACCATGCTTTTGTTCAGAAGAATGGGGATTTTGGAACTTTGGATTTGGAAAGCCACGGAATCCTTTAAGTGGGGCTTAATGGGACAGACTAGTAGGAATATTGAAGACAGTGGTGCTGAGGGTCATTTGAACTGTGTAGGCCTAAAGGCCCAAGAGGTTTCAATAGAGAAGATCTTTAATATGTGGCTGGGAAACTGTTTTTGTGATGTTTTGGTGAAGAACATGGCTGCTTTTTGCCATTTTATGAAGAGACTGACTAAGGCTAAGGTAAAGAGATTTATATTAATTGCATCTGCAAAGGAAGTCTCAAAAAAGCCCAACAAAGACTTTGTTCTCTGGTTAAGTCTGATAAAGAGAATTTTGAACAAACATAGCAAGCTGAGAAAGGAAAAGTACAAAATATAGTTTGAGTATTAATGGGACTCCAGGAAGTGAAATGTAGCTGAATTCAAGGATATTAAATTGAATTAAGGGAGTGGTGACCTTGGGACAAGATTCCACCCAGCTAAATTTTGGTTCAAGCAGGTAGTACAAGCCTTTAATCCCAGGAGGCAAAGGTAAGAAGATCTCTGCGTTCAAGGCCAGCCTAGAACAGAGCAAATTCTAGGTGAAGAAAAACTTTAATCCAGGCTTGGTAGACCATACCTTTAATACCAGTGCTTAGGAGACAGGCATGCAGATCTCTTGAGTTCAAAGTCAGTCTATGGAGCAAGATTCAGGACAGCCAATTTAGGCAGTGAAGGGGCTTGGAAAAAGGAAGCCAGTGATAATGTAATAGAGCAAGGGGGCCAATGTTCCAGCTCCTGCAAGCAGCAGAACTCAGCAGCTTCGGCCACAAGTCTCTGGTTTTATATTCAAAAGAAAGAGACTACTGGGACAATTGATGCTAGTTAGTTGGAGCTAAGAAATTAGTGGTGATTAAGAAAGACCAGCATCACTGAGGTGAAATCCACTGGGAAGTGTTTTCTGAGAGCACAAAGAAGCTGTATTCCAGAGATAGCCAAGGTTGTACCTTAGGCTGCAGCTGTACTTGGTAACATGTAAGAATCATCCAGGTGGCACTGGTTTCGAAGGCATGAAGGCATCATGAAGAACAGCTGAGGCTCGGAACTGTGAGAGGCCATTGAAGGTCATTGGTGAAAGTGTACCCTCAGTTGTAATTGACAGCCCAGGACTGAAGTGGTCATGCAAAGGAATGAGGCTTGGTACCGTGAAGAAATCCTATGAGAGGCTTTGGTGAAGCATAGTTGCAGTGGAAGACCCTAGCATATTGGAGATGCCAGTACCATGGGATGACCACCAAGAACAGCAGTGGCAGTGGAGTGGATCAATCCGAACTTAGAGTGCTACAGAGGACAGAGCTGGAGAAGTGATACCAGCTCTTTGGAGATACACAGAAGATCATGTTTTGATCTCAGACATTGGAACAAGAAGTTGTGAAGCTGAAATTGACTTTGGTTACCCAAGATGTTAAAGATGCCAGAACCACAAGATACCTGCCAAGGAAAGCTGCTAACAGGGAGTGGAACAAGCCCAGGAGAAAGAACCTTGTTGAAGTAAACAAAGATGAAAAAGGAGTTGGATATCTGAAGACTGCTTTGCTATCAGACATGGAGATGCAGAGTTTGGACTTTGCCCAGCTAATTTTCTGTCTTGCTTGGGGGATTACAGTAGGTGATTGGGTGAATCTCAAAAGAGACCTTGAACTTTGGACTTTTAACACTGTTGAGACTGCTATAGACTATAGGGACTTTTGAAGTTGGACTAAATGTATTTTGAATTATACTATGTTTAAGTATGGCCCCCATAGACTCAAGTTTGAACAAGTCTATGGGGGCCAGGAAGTGGAATGTGATGGTTTGTATATGACTGGCCCAGGGAGTGACTCTATTTAGAGGTGTGGCCTTGTTGGAGTAGGTGTGTCATTGTGGGTGTGGGCTTAAAACCCTCACCCTAGTTGCCTGGAAGTCAGTCCTCTACTAGCACCCTTCAGATAAAGATGTAGAACTCTCAGCTCCTCCTGCACCATATCTGCCTGGATGCTGCCATGTTTCTGCCTTGATGACAATGGACTGAACCTCTGAGCCTGTAAGCCAGCCCCAATTAAATGTTGTCTTTTATAAAGCTTGCATTGGTCATAGTGTCTGTTCACAGCAGTGAAAACCTAACTAAGACATCCCTGAAGTTCTTTTAGACAGGAACAATCCTGGGTCAGAAATTTTGACTGTGGCTTAATAGCGCTGTCCCTCTTTTTGAGGCCCTGTTTATTTATTGGAGGTGGATGGACTCTTTGAGTTCCCTCTCCCATATGTTGGGCAAATTGGCTAAGGTCACCCCCAGTGATTCCTCAGGTTCAAGCCAATTTAGGGCGTTTTGCCAATTCTGCCGTTGGTGACAGTCTTATCTAATTTTGATGTTTTTTTTTTAGATATCTACTATGAATTTAAATCAGTAGAATTTAAAAATTGGAAGAAAATTCTATATATTTATAAAGTTATTTTATAAATGCACTTTGTTATGTGATATAATCTGTATAAAGAATTTTCTTTATAAAACTTTGCTTCAATTTCCCTTCAGTGGTAATTAATTGTCAAGAAATTTGACTATCTTCATTTCACTTTTGTTTCCAATACAAGGATATTATGAATAGAGTAGCAATGAACATGGTTGAACAAGTGTATCTGTGATGAGATGAAGTGTCCTTCAGGTATATCATTCCAATCTGATTGGAACCACCATACTGATTTCCATAGGCACTGTGGATGTGTTTATTTTTACTATGACAGGCAATGAATGATTGTTCCTCTTACGGCCCATGCTTGGCAGCATGAGTTGCCACATTTTTAAAATTAATTTTAGCTATTCTGATGGGTATAAGATAGAATCTCAAAATAATTTTGAAGTGCATTTTTCTGATGACTAAGGATATTGAATATTTCTTTAAGTGTTTGCCAGACATTCATGATTGTCTTGAAAATTCTGTTGATATGTGTATCCTATTTTTATATTTTGCTTTGATTTTTTTGGGAAGTCTGTTTTTTTTAGTTCTTTTTATGTTTCAGATATTAGCACTTTATCACAGGTGTAGTTGCTAAAAATCCTTTCCCATTCTAAAGGATAATGCTTTGTTAAATGATGCGTCGTTTACTGTACAGGTTTTCAATTTCTTGAGTTATCATGTATTTATTGTTGATCTTAATGCTTATGCTAATGATTGAGGTCCATACTATTTTTACTGATTATGAAAAATAACATTGACACTAATTTATGATACAATAGGCACCTATTTCTGATGTTTTAGCTCTTGAGACATGTATTTTGTTTGCTGTGTAATGGATCATTTGTAAATTAACACAATTTATCTATAATATACTTAGTAAAGCAGGTGTAGTATTTAAAATGTTCAGTAATGTACTGCCACAAATGAAAGAGAAAACCACAAGAAATATACTGCCTTTAGAAACTCAGACTCATTATCAGCTGGATAGTCTTAAAAACATAAATATTCACAAGCTTTTATTACATAATGCTCAGAGGTTTTGTGGAAGAGATTCAAGGTAAGAAAACCAGTGGCACATATTTAAATCATCCTGAAATAAGGGCCTAACATTTCTATCATGTAGTTGTCCATGTTGAAATGGATTTCATTAAAATGTTTTCTTTTACTATTATAGATGAGCATTGATTAATGTCTGCAGCTAGACACTTCATAGCAAGCATTAGAAAAATTTAGAGTGAAAATAGAATATCATCATTATCTATCTTGTGCACTTTATGCTATTTTTTCTCCACAGCCTCATAAGACAAAAAAGATTATCGTAATAGAGAAAGTAAAGAGATTCTGAGAATATAAGTGCTTTTTCCAGGTTTTATGTCCTTAGAGGAAGACTTTAATTCAGTCTGTTTTTGTAAAAAACAAAACAAAACAAAATACTTTTATTGCTCTGTAAAGTAGTGACAGTTACAAAATAAATATTAGAAGAATGAGATTTTCCTCAGAATGACTTAATAGTTACATAAATTACTATATGCAGTACTTCTCACCACAGAAGTGTTATAGTTGATTTAAAATGAAAAAAAAAAACTATCTTTTTTTGGGTTGCAGTTATTAATGAAAATGAGCGCCTTAAACAGTGACTGTCTAGCAATCGATTGTTAGAAATACTGCCATTTGTTTTGTTGATTCTCTGTAAAAATGAGTATTTAGAAAGATTTGCCTGTTCTCTTATTTATTTCAGCATAGTTATTACAAAACTTCATCGATTCTCAATCCCATTGCCAACAAATAGTGAACAGTTACCTAGTGCTGGGGTTCTTAATAAGACCTACACTATCAAACAGATGTAAGCAGGATTGGAATAATGGTTTTGCCTGCAGGAAGTAATTAAAACATAAGTAGAAAATGAAGTCTGTCCCCTTGGTATCAGAATCATAGCTGTATAAGGAGGATTATTTTTGGACAACAGCAATAGCTCCTATAGTCGATGGTCATCATTCTTGTGCTTTAAATGCTGTGTAAATTAATGTCATGCAGGAAATGTAACGTCCTTCTCTCTATTAACTTTTTAACTATAAAAGTAGCTATGAACAATTCAAAAATTTTCACGCAATCATAACTCACAGCAAATTTCCTAGTTCAATCTGACAGAATTATATTTCCATTTATTTGTGTACTCTTAATGACTTTCTACTATTTGCAAAGCAGCATTATATTCCAGCTGTGCAGGCACTGGCATTTCTATTTCTAATGGTTGATGGTTAAGAAGACAGTCATGATTGAAACCAGGTGCAAATCATTACACTTAATACTGAGTGCTTTTCTCCCCAACATCCTTGCCTCTTAATGATTCAAGAAGTAATTCTTTCCAATTCACAAGTTTGAAGTGACCTACATGAAGAAATTCCTGTTTGGAGGCTCAATTACACACACACACACACACACACACACACAAAACACAAATATACACACTCCTGTTGGCACTCCCAACAGAGAGTTCTAATATTTTTCTTCTACCAAATGAGTTTCAGAGTTAAAATTTAGGTCATCAAGCTTGATAGAAAGTAGCTTTACCTACTGAGCCACCTCACCAGTCAGTATCAAGAATTTTCAAAGATAAAATGTGAAAACATGACACTAATAATTGAGAGCAATACAGATAAAGCTTCTGAACGTTCTTTTTATACATAATTATTGAATAATTCCCTTAAAATTTTGGAATATCAAAACTAGTTTAATGCATTTTAGTTACTAAAATGTTTAAAATTAAAATGTAGAAAAAGTAATATTTCATTATATGAACTTTTAAATTTTGTCATTTAATACTTACTCTATTTTGATAAAAATACACAGATAACGGTACAAAAGTAGTTTAATATGAAAGAAGAAAAAATAATTAAAAGAGAATTGTCTGAAACTATGAAAGTGCTTGAGCTAAAAGTAGGGTACCATTCACTGCATAGGAAACAACTAGGAATTTTTGAATAAGACTTCACAAACCACAGGATCTAAAGAAATAACAGACCTTGTCTACAACAACAGAAACTATAAAGTGAAAAAGGAGCCTACAGAAGAGAAGTAAATCTTCACCAACTATATTTGTTAACTTAGAATGTTCTTGAAAACCTCAAGTTGGAAATGGGACATTGAATAACAGGAGGATAATAATGGAGAGGATTAACATAAGCAAACATATGATAAAAAAGTAAAAGTTTAGATATTGGGTATACATATGTGTAAGTGTGGGAATAGACTCTGGGGATGGGTAGATAAGAGGAGACTTGACAGGGATAACCAAAATTTAGGGAAAAATACTCCCAAACCTACTATTTTTGAATATGGTTAAAGATAGATCATTAAACAAAAATATACCTTCAGATGTGGGATCTCTCCATTTGTGTGCTATTGGTGAGAAAGGCATCAATGGCCATCAAAATAACACAGGAAATTATTGTTATTATTGGTTGCTGCTATTGTTGAGACAAACACTTCTCTTGCAGAACATAGGTAAGCCATGCTGCAAATGAATTTTTGCTACTTACTTTCACAGTTCTGGACGCTGCTACATGAGATGTTGGTGATAAATGTCTTAAAGATGTTTGCACCCAACTGTAAGTCCAGTTTTGTACAATAACAATCTGGTATACACGATGTACTCATTGATATAATAGTGGCATCATTGTTATTAGGGTAACCAATGCTTTTCTGATTGAGTTTAAGATCCTCTACACAAAATGAATTAAGGACTTTCAAAAAGTAAATCTGATCAAAGCCTGTGGCTTTTTGGTAGGAAAGAGCTGGACTGACTCCATGACAGGCTGCAAACTGGCCATTTGGGTAACTAGATCTATGTTTCTGTTTCCTAGAAATGAGAACCTGGATCAAGGTAGTCAGCCAACCACAGCCATAGGAAGGCAACCTGAGGAAACCTTGTCATTTGGCCTGCAGTAAGAAAAAGTAACTAGAATGAGTGAGCAACCCAGTTCCCTGGGAAATCTCAAGACCCTTACCAATGGTAGAATTAGTCAGACCCTTAGAGATAGAACTAACCAATCAAAGAAAAGTCAATACATCCCTCCCTGGAATTTCCCTAATTGACAATAAAAGCTTGGCCTGTGAGTCCATCAAAGTTCTTCACTACCAAATGGGGAGACTCCTACATGCAGGACATTCAACTGAATAAACACTCTTTTGCATATTCTTTTGAGTCTGGAGTATCATTCTTCAAAGACTCTTGGACCTTACCATTTGGAGTTTCTAGGCCCCAAGGGGAAACAAGGCTGCTATTGTTTTTGTTTATGTACATGATATCAAATTGCCTTCTGAGTAAATTTTCTTGATTTCATATATTATTGTTTCTGTGATCTGTAATCAGAGATTCTCTGTGTGAAGTGACAAAAATTCCTAACTGGGAAAAGTGCTGAAATTAAGTTATTTTTCATTAATTGCTGAAAGAGAGACATATTTTCCTCAATGACAGCCAAAATTAATCTGTTTTTTTCTTTTTTCATTGCCAATGTATATTTTTTGAGTGCTCTGTTTAAAATAGGTGTCTTCAGGTGTGTAGACTTATTTCTAGTTCCTTAATTCTATTCCATTGGTTACCATGCCTATTAGTGGGTCAGAAAATAACTCTAGAGTTGTATATGATTTAAACCCCAAATTTAATGTGCTGGGATGTTTTAGATATACCTATCCCCAATGACAATATTTATACTTTAAGATGAATTGATCATGGGAATTATATTTTCTTTTCATTGAAGCAATCATTTATATATTGATGAAAGAAGATAGATATTAATATGGTGAAATTCCCAAATTGTTTCTTATCTCAAAAATATTGAAGTTGTTTATTTCTTTTATAATTCAGAAAAATATACTTTTCTAAGTGTAATCATTTTAGACTGGCAGGGTAATTTTCTTCATTCAGTATTTAAAAATATAGCATCTTAGTATAATGGGTCAGCAAATTGGGGGTCAGAAACAGTATTTAATTGCATCATGTATTCACATGTTCTTCTCACGTCCTCTGAATTTTTATTGTCTCTGTCAGTTTCTCTGTATATATAGGCTGATTAGAATGTGAATCAGGAAAGTACTTGCTGACAGGAGCCTGATATAGCTGTCACCTCAGAGGTTCAGCCAAAGCCTTACCAATACAGATGTAGATGCTTGTAGCCAACCATTGGACTGAGCATGGGGACCCCAATGGAGGAGATAGCGGAAGGACTGAAAGAGATGAAGGGCTTTGCAACCCCATAGGAAGAACGACAATATCAACCAACCAGATGCCTGAGAGCTCCCAAGGACTAAACCACCAACTAAAGGGTACACAGGAAGAAACCCATGGCTCCAGCTGTGTTTGTAGCAGAGGATGGCCTTATCTGGAATTAATGGAAGGGTAGGCTCTTGGACCTGTGGAGGTTCTATGCCTCCACACACATAATATAGGGGAATGCTAGGGCAGTGAGACTGGAGTGGGTGGGGTAGTGGGGGAGCACCCTCACAGAAGCAGGGGGAGGGGGCATGGGATAGGCTGTTTGTAGGGGGGAAACTGGGAAGGGGGAAACTTTTGAAATGTAAATCAAATAACCAATAAAAAAGCAGGTACCATGTCAAAAGTCTGCTACACCAATTTCACAATCTAAAGGAAAGAACTATCAAGGAATGATACTTGACTTTGACCTCAGTCCTTTATACACATGTAGATAAATGTGTATGCATACACAAACATGCTAAACATAGACTATCACAACCAGACTTGCATTTGTATAGAAAAAATATAAATAGCCATTTCACATAGTATTAAATGCATCTGTTGTCTCATAAGTTGTTATAAATTATGCTTTAGAATTAAAATGAAAAAGTACATGCTATGACTACAAAATACATTCTGAAGTTTCTATAGTTTTATTGTTTCTGTAATTCTTAAGCCAATGAATTTCATTAAGACCAGAAGCTACTATAATTCCTTATGATAATAATATTAAATGCATATGGTTACAACAATTTTTGAAATTGCACTGTGATGTTAGCTCTGTCTCTTTAATACAGAGTAAATGACATTTCATCTTCTTCTCCTCGTTCTTTTTCTGCAGATGCCTCTAAACAGCAAAGAAGGAATTGAGGATAAAGACTCCACTTTAAGATTGCTACAGATGAGGGCAAGAACAATTTCCTGCTGGCTGCAAACCAGACATTACCTACCATTTAGCATCTCTGGGGTGGGAAAAGAATACAAGTGCACTTTCTTTTCAACAGAGGATCATTATTAGCTTGTTTTCTACTATCCTTTGTTCAGCCAAATCCTAAGTGAAGTACTTGAAGGTCAATTCTGTTAAAAATATTTTTTGTAGTCTGTATATGAAGGTCAGCAAATCCACACTACTATACTTTTCAAAATGATTTCAGAAATTTGTCAAAAAATGTGTGTGATTTCTTTTGACATCAGTTAGGATTTGAGAAAGTCTTCACTAGAGGAGTTTCAAGTTTTGGGCATTTTTAGCCTGTTTGCTAAAAGCTGTGCTGGCCAAATTAAATGCAATAATTCAAATTCTGTGTGCTGACATCTGCTTATACATTGCCACACAACTATGTGACTCTTCTATGTCATAATATTTATAATAATTTATTTTCTAATTTTGACAGATAGTGAAGCATAAATATTCATGTGTTGTTGCATTTAGGTAACCCCAAAGGCTAATTTTCAGTTTAGAAATAATATATTTTCTAGCTTGCAGAAATCATGTTAGCAAAGACATCATTGGAAAAAAATCAAAAAATAAACATAAAATTAATCTTTTGATTTTACATTCATGTATTTGTAATATTTTTTTAATGTCCTGATCCTGATAATGGAATATAAAAAAATCTTTTAGTTATCTCATGCATATGCAAAATCTGAATCATATTTTGAAAATTATAACAGAGAAGTATGAAACTGGTGAGTGTGATATCTAATTCAGAAATTTCAGTTAATAATCCAAAAGTGATATAATGACACCTACTTTTTTCATTTATATCTCATTTGTTATAGTTTTAAAATAAATGATCTAATTGGCTGTGCGTTTGTGTGTGGGAGCAAACGCATGTATGTGCTTGCATCTCATGTCCCACACATGAGCCTAAGGTGAAAATATGCAGGAATAAGTTCATCCTTTCACTTTGTGTGTCCTGGTGTCAGCATCTTTACCCACTAAAACAATACGTATCACTGGTTGTTCACATTTTGTATTTTAATGTATGACCTATTTACTAACTGTAAATAAATCACTACATATAATATGGAATCACCAAGAAGATCACCATGAACTGTGTAGTTATACACACTGTGGTTGAAAAACTAAGTGAATATTTACTTGTATAAATTTAAAAATTAAAATGAATAAATTCAGATCCTTATTTACTAAAACATGTGTTATCTTTACAATGACCACTGATATACCTGTCAGTTTCTCTGAAGTAATATTTAATAATGAGTGATATACATTTAGATGAACATTAGAATTATTCATGCTGTCTACTATGGAACAGCAAGGGACAACGTGTACTTCTACTGATGAAATTTCTCTGAATGATATTTCTATATATACTTCCTATTCTAAATAAACTGTTAACAAAGTCTGTATAAGAATTTGAATCCAGAAGCATGGCTGGTCTAGCAATGATAACAAATAAAGACCTGGGTATATGTGATTTTTTTTTTAGAATTACAGACATGCCACACCTTCACTTTCTCTGGCTGTAATACAAACACATCCTTAGTACATATCTTTAAGGTAAAATATGTACAAGGAAGCAGCAGTTTTTGAAAGTTATATTTAAATGAGGGCAGACAAAGTGATAAACCAGAGAAAGATTTGACAGAATGAGTCAACGAGAGGATACACCCACCTCTCACTAGAACAGCACAAAAGGAGCTATTTAAGAGAAATGCAGGGACAGGGAGTTGAGTCAGTGGGTAGTCAGGACAGTGAGTGCAGTAAAATAGAATTGATTTTGTTCATGAGTTCATGAAGTTCACTGGAGGTCAGCAGATGCCATTGAAGCCAGTGAATAAGCAGGAACCAGAAGACTAGAACAAACTGCCAGAGTTAGTTTGAGTCCAAGCAGAGTAATTCAGTGAGAAGCTGAGAGAAGCCAGATTGAATCAGAGTGGAGAGGAGTTTGAGCCAGAACAACTGAATTGGACCAGCCTGCAAGAGATCAGAAAGAACTTGAAGGGTAAGCTTATCTAGCATTAAACTTCAGAAACAACAGTTATATCTGGAGAATGAAATCTATATTTGCAGAGCTGGTTATAAACAAACAAACAAGCAAAATAGAAAGAAAGTAATATTACCTTTTGTATTAGTATAATTTCTCTACCTGAGGAGGCACAGTAAAAAATATTTATTTCTGTCTATAAAATAGGATTCATTCAAATTCATTTAAAAATTGTTTATTTCTCAGAATAAAAATAAGACTTTATAATTTTAATCATACAACATGATTGGTGGAAATGTCTAGGTGCAGAATAGCCTTTCCCGCTGCTCAGCATCACTGCTTCCATGTTGTTCAATTATTTAGAGAAGCTAATATGTTCAGATTCTTTGAGAAGGGAAATTAGTATCCACTGCTCCATAAGAGAAGCATCAAAATACTTGTCTTACCTTATGCTACCCACCATGGCATTTTACCTGAATACTATTGTGTTCATTCAGAGAGGCAGAGCATTGCTCACCTTTGGCTCAGGGATGAGCCTAGGAGAAAATGTCAGCCACCCTTTTTCAGTTCTAAGACTCCGTGGAGCTCCTCTGTCTCTGATCTTTCTCAGTTTAGGAACAACTCCCCCTCACAGGAGTCTTACTAAATGTGATAGTGATACGAACCATTGTGACACAAGTTTGCAATCCCATGTAATCAACGCACACATTGTGTCAGGACAATGGCAGGATCGAGGCTAATATCGGTGGTTTCATGAAACTCTAGGTCCAAATAAAATGAAACAGGCACAAATTAGTATTTGTGATTGGAAATGCAGTTGTATATCACTTATCCTAAGGGGTTTACTAACTGATATTAATCATATAAAACAATCAACCCAGACAAAACAATTTAAAGTAAAGTTGTTCTAACTATGTTATTTAAACACAAAGAAACTGTCTTTTTTTTCAAAGCTGGCACTTCTGAGCCAAGTTAATAACCGCAAATTGTTAGCTTGAGCCACGGGAATGAGCAGAGTCTTTCTAACTTGTCATTTGTTTGGAACTTTAAAAGTATGAGGAAGAAAGTGTCTTTCTATTTTACAAGTTAAGATAATATAAACACTATAATTTTTAAGATAGCAGCATGTGCAGGTCCATGATTGTGAGGCCACCCAGGTCTTCACAGTGAGTTCTAATCTATCCAGCATGCACAATGAGACACTGTTTTTGGCTTAGGGTTTTGTTGTTGTGAAGAGACACCATGATTAAGGAAACTCTTAAAAAGGCAAACATTTAATTGGCAATGGCTTTATATTTTCAGAGGTTCAGTCCATTATCATCATGATGGGAATCACAGTGTTGTAAAAGCAGACATGGTGCTAGAGGACCCTAGAGTTCTATCCCTTGATTTGACATAAGCCAGGATGAGATCTATTCTGCACAGGAACAGGCTTTAGCATTAGGAGACCTCAAAGCCTACATACACTGTGATACCCTTCAATAAAGACAAAATTATCCCAACAAGGAAACAACTAACAGTGCCACTTTCCATGGGTCAAGCATATTCAAACCACAGCAATCTTTAAAACAGAAAACAACCTCACAACTCCCCATCTTGCCATTCCCCACCTCATCCACTATGCCACCCGAGGCAGTCAGGAGAGCTGGCCCTGAGACTAAGAGCGTGGGAGAGCTGACCATGCCCCTTGCCAACTGTAACACTTGAGAATCCAGGCCCTGTAGTTTGACTGAGCAGCATAGTAGATCTGGTTCTCTTTGCATGGGTGAAGAGGATCTAGCTGCAAGGGTATGAGAGTGTTAGGACTGAGACTGTCCCTTGATGGCTGGAGCATTGGGGGGGGGGAATAGCTAGTGTTGATGGAGAGCTAGCCTTGGTTTTGTGGGTGCAGAAGAACTGGTGGGCTTACCAACTCAGCTACCTCCCAGGCCCTGGTACAAGGCTTTGAGTTGGTCCATCCTAACATCTACCCACTTCTGTGATCTGCTGGAGTATGTAAAGGTCTTTTCTTGCAGAGCCAAAGCTGCAGCTTCAATGAGGAGATATTTTCTATGCTTTGTTTTATTTTTAGTTTGCTTATTTCTTTTCTTTTCTTTTCTTTTCTTTTCTTTTCTTTTCTTTTCTTTTCTTTTCTTTTCTTTTCTTTTCTTTTTCTTTCTGTTTTCTTTTCTTTCTTTTTTTGAGGTGAGTTTGCAAAGATAGAGGCTAGGTAGGAATGGACAGGGAGATGTGTGAGATTGAGATACATAAGGTGGAACTCATAAAGAAACAATAAAAGCTATTTTAAAAATAATTCAAACAATCACCACTACAACTTTAACATTTAGAAAAGTTGATGTAGTCACTGAATGAGACAGTACAATATTAAGTCAATGAGATAAAATTTTAGGTTATATTCAACTCATTTGTAATTTATTAAGAATCTCTTGCATGCCACATTTTGAATTCAAGGAGTCTGTAAATTGTTTATATAAACATTATGATGTTAAGAAATAAGCTCCTGGCATTCCAGAGGTAAATTAACTCTCATTATGTTTCTGGGAACATTAAGAAGCATTCTTTTTATATCAATATAATTTTGTTTTTGACACCATCACAATAGTTGTTGCTGGTTTATAAATGACCTCTTCCCATTTGTGACACCTGCTACATTGTCTCTGAAAGTAGAAAATATAATGTTATGGGGCTCCTTGAAATGTTAATTTACATTTCAGCAATCATGATTGACAATAAGAGGGAATTTGGTTGGCTGAATTACTGTGATTATAATTTGCCTGAAATTATGTAAATTTGTATTAAAGTAGAGGAAAAATGAATTTAAGCAGAATTTGATTTACCCTAGTGTTATTTGTGATATAACTTACATTGTATACAAAACGGCAGTAGATTAATATTCAAATCTAAATGTAAACATTATAGACAGGTAGAATACCTGCCTCTCACTGTGCATTTTTATTGTATCAGTGTGGTATAAAGCAGAACACAGTCAAATTTTATTTCTGAATGGCTTATAATTTACAAATAATATCTGTCTAATATTTTAGCTAATGTTTTGAGGATTTAACATGAAGGTGAGACTTACATACTTTTTATTTATATCTCTAATATTATTTTCCTTTCTACTTAATCATAAAAATATATAGATTCCCATACTTGAATATTTCTTGAACTCAACTTGCAACTGTATCATCAATCTATCCATTAATGATATTTAATACTTAGATCTTTATTTTGAGGTAAAGTTTTTCTAAAGCAAACTTTACTAAATGGTCAAGACTAAAGTCATACTTCCCTTCATTATTTTCTACCATACTTTATTTTCCTATTCAGATGATACTAGGAAGGAGGGACAGCACACAGGAGTTAAACTAAGAGAATTAATAATTCTTTGTTCCAATAATTAAATTATTTTCCATATTGTTTATATATATGTTTATTTTTATTTTTTATTTATAAGTTATTTTCCATATTCTTATTAATAGATAAAAAGATAAACTATGCTTGTTTCTATGGGAATATGCTGTCACTATGTTGGTTAATATAAACAAAGCTGTAAGAAACTTTGAAGCTATATTTTATGAAAAGTTAGACTACCTTTCAAAACTTATTTACAAAGCTAAAATAAAAAGTCATGGAATGTTAGAACTGGAATGCTTGCTTTCCATAACACACCCCAGTTTATACAGAAACAATATGTATGTGTTTGCTGTGAATATGTATCCAAATCCAAGGAATATGACATGGTACTGTTGAAAGGTTTTTAACCTTGGTTCTTGAATTTTGGTAGCTTAGCTCACTTCCTGTCCTTTTGGGTTTTGTTTTTGATTGTTTGTGTGTTTGCTTTGATTCTTTTTTACTTCAGTTGAAATGTGACTTGGGTTTATTTGTGTTTATACTATCTATGAACTCAAATAAACTCTTCCTCATTTAAGTTTGATACTGAGGTATATGTTTACAATAACTGATAAATTGAAGTCTGAAAGAAAAACAAACAGCTCTAATGTCTTAATATTGCCTGTCAAGTGGAAGGTTGTTAGAAATATCCAGGAGCCAAATAATCATGTTACTGGGAAAATATCTAGATTCAGATAATACCTGAGGGATTATCTAGATTACATTAATTGAGTTGAATAAATTCCCTAAATTTGGGACTGCACCTTTCCATGGACTGAATACTTGTTTTAATAAAAAGGAAAAATGTAAATTATAGCAAGAGTTATGCTTTGTCCATTTCCTAACAGAAAAAAAAGTATGACAAACTATCTTCAGCTACTTCAAGTTTGAATTACTTACCCTCTGCCTCTGCTAAAATGCTAGGAATACCAGTGTGAGCCACCATCTGTTTTATGCTATCTGGGGATTAAATACAGTGATTTATACATGTTAGACAATACACTGTGAACTGAGCTTTTGGATTACCTCTAGTGAGTAATTTATAAATACAATTCTGATTTATAATAACCACTTTGATTAAATTTTAGAAATTATTTCAGCATAGGTTATTACAAAAATACTATTCTGAGAGTGGCCTAAACACAACTGCAAAGAAGAAGGAGGAAAGGTCTTGTCTTGATCAGAAAATGAGTAAAACGAAGGTAAATGACAAGCTCTGTTCAACTATTTGTTTTATTACAGGCCATGTGGACCACGAATATGTGAATATTAAACAGTGATGAATTCGGAAATGAGCATGCATGCAATGCCTTCCTCTCTTTCATTTGGAACATCTAGAAAAGTTGTTGAGATACAAATTATGAAAGAATAATTCAGATGACCTACAGTTGCATTGAGGTGTCTTGCATGGTATTTATACCTTCCTAATAATTTATATTATTAGGAAAAGTGGCATTGCAAATGGAAATTTGTACCCATATCTAAGGCCCTCTGAACACTTATTGGAGGAATATACAAAGTGTCCCAGACAGGACACAGTTAAGACCTTTTATCTCTTTATGCTCATTTTGCCATGATCCCTTCTTCTTTTGCATTAGCCCTAAGGTTATTCAGATTGTCTTTGTTCCTACATATATCAGAAGCTCTGAACAATTAGTTACTGACACTCCAATGTGATTTCAGAGCCATGCTATTAGTTTTGAGTAGACTCATGGGCAACTGCACCTAGTACTTTCATGAGGATGAAGGAACTTTCTAAGTTATGATTTGTGTCAAGATACACTATCCAATACCATGGTTGTCACTTTATTCTTTTCTGAAGTACTATGCAGTCCTGTCTTTCCATGAGTTCACATATGCTAATCCTCTTCAGGTCATTTCCTTTTACTTGCCTCCCATGGGTGCTGGGTTATCTCAGCGGAATTTTAAATTCTTTTGTGCTTTTATGTGTTGTAAAATTTTATTCCTTTGAAAAATTGTTAGAAGTAGAGAGTGGTTCTAACTCCGGGCATTTTCCAACCTCAGACAGAGGATACGACTCATTACCCCAACCTTGCCCCTTCTCCCTTTCAGAAATTTTTTAGTCTTCCCTTGCAGCTTACGGTATAATAGGAAAATAGGCTCAGTTATGAGCAATCATTCTAGCCTTGTGGCTAAGTAATGTTTTCATCACCAGTGCTGAACTATCTGATATTCAAGCTCTGATATTAACTAAATGGATAGTTTTGGAATGTTTTAAAAATATAACTTATACTGTTACTTTTATTTTATAATAGTTATAACTCTAGAACATCCCTGATGTTTGTCATAAAGGTGACATTGAGAATATTGGTTTGGAGGGATGGTTCAAAGCTTGTCGCAATAGCTGACAACCTATGTTTTTCCCCATTAAGCACACAGTAGAAGAAAACTGATTCCAACAAGTTGAACACTAAGCTCTGAATCTTATACCACACATAATTAAGTATAATCATATATTTATTTAGATTTATATATGTGTGTATGTGTATAAACTATATTTACTACATATTATAATATATGTAAAATTCTAAGAGCACATATGTATATATGTTCATATATACAGATAAGGATATGTGTATAAATGTGGGAAGTAGGGTGGCCTTCTAGAAAGTACCAGAGCCTTGGAAGTTGAGAGACTAAGATCAGTGGGAGTGACCTTAGATGAAATGCCCAACAGTGGGGAAAGAGATCTCAGAGTCTCCTTCCAGTAGTTAAACAGGGCCTCTAAGAGGAGGAGTGGTGTTACCAACACAAAGCCAAAATCTCTGACCCAGAAGTGTTCCTGTCTAAATGAACTGCAAGGACAAAAAGGGAGAAGAAACCGAGGGAAAGGCAATCCAGTAACCTGCCTGAGGATCCACCTCAAGGGGAGAAGCCAGGACCTGATGCTATTAGTGATGCTATAATGTTCTTACAGATAGGAACCTTGCATAATGGTCCTCTGAGAGGCCCAACCAGCAGCTGACTGAGACAGACTAAGACATGTACAAGCTATAGGACTAACGTTGGGGACTCCAATAGTTGAATTAGAGGAAGGATGGAAGAAATGGAAGAGGAGGGTCGCTCCATGGGAAGACCAGCAGTTTCAACCAACCTGGACCCCTGGGAACACACAAACACTCAGCCCCAACCATGCAGCATACAGAACTGCTTCTAGGCCCCAGGAACATACATAGCAGGGGACTTCTTAGTCTGGCATCAGTGAGAGATGATGCACCTAACCCTCGAGGACCTGGGGAAGAGGAATGTGATGAGAAACTGTGGGAGGGGGTCACTGGGAGCTTGGGCATTGGCTGGATTGTAAAAAAAGAGAGAGAGAAAGAAAAAGAAAACAATGACTATTAATATTAAAATATCATTCACAAAATAGTTAAAATTTAAATATATAATTACATCATTTACCTTCTCATTCCTTCGTTCAACTCTCCCCATTTATTTGGCCTTCCTTTCAAATTCCTAACCTATTTTCTTCTGATGTATATATATAATATATTATATACATATATATGTGCATATATATATGTAATGGATATATAATTTTAAATAAATGAACCTTGCTCAATTATCATATTACACACACATACACACACACATACACACACACACACACAATATGATTATATATATATATATATATATATATATATATATATATATTAGCTCCAGGCTGAACACTGGTATTAAATAACCAACAGAGCCATCTGTTACTGGGAAGACCATTTTACCTGCTCTCAAAATTCTTCATTTGTCTTTACTTCTTTTTCTATGCTTGAAACCACTTGAGTACTATCTCTCTTCCATGTTAGCAAGTCCATTGGTGTCATTAATATTCAGATTATATTTATGTATCACGTGATAATATTGCATTAGCATAGCCTACCTAACATTTCTAGAAGGCGATCTCATAACAACTCCCTTATTTCCATAGCTCTTATAATCTTTGTCCCTCCTCTTCTGTATTGATTCCTAGGAGTTAGATGGTAGAATTGTACTATAAATGTATTGCTTTTGACTGGGAGCTACAATGTCCATTATTTCTGAGTTACCATAGGAATTGTCTTTTTATAATGGTTTATTGCACAAAGAAATTTTTTGGTGAGGCATGAGAGCTATACTTTCTCTGTGTGTATAATGATAAATACTTTATTCTGCTTGAGTAGAATGGTGGTTTAGGTTGTCTAGGACTCAATACTTCATAGCAGTTGATTAGGTTCAGTGTCAGAGATTGTTTTACTCTTGCTAAATGGGTCTTAGTATCAATTAGAGAGCTGTTGGATACCATTATGTTGTGTGCCCCTCTATTACTGTTGAAATTTGAGAAGCTGTTCATTGTGGTTCATTGGAACAGAGCTGTGTAGAGGTATCTTCTGCTTCCCTCTCTTGGAATCACACATGGTGCCTTCTGATATCTTGAAAATTAGATCTCAATGATGATGTTAGGTCAGAGCCAGAATTATGTCCTCTGGCTTCTCTGTTCAAAGATTATGAAATGTTCAGCAATATAAATTTTCTACGTTCTTAGAAAATTTTTGAGAGCCTCTGATTTAATCTTGACCAAAACATCATGCTTAGTGTTGCTATTTTTGTTAGATGGTCTCAGCTCTTGGGGAAGCACTATCAACCGAGATGGAAATAATTCATTTAAATATATCTGTATATATATATGTATATATATATATATATATATATATATATATATATACACATACATACACACACACTTATATTTATACTTATATTTATTATATGTAATTTGGGATAGATAGATAATAATGATTCCATATAACTTTTTAGACACACTGTTATTTTATGTACCTGACTCATTCTTCTACATTTACCTCTTCCTCCTACTAACATATCCCCATTTTCCCATTTTCCTTTTCAGATGGATTGTAGTCTGCTTTTTCCATCTCTATCCTCCAGCTCCATAGTCCCCACTTAGTTTCCTTGTTTCTGCAGCTATATACTCACATTAAAAGGCTAGGCATTAGGAACTGTGGATGAATAAAGGCATGTAGCATTTTTATTTCTATGTCTGAGTTTCCCATCACAGGAGGAACTTTTCTAATTCCATCTATTTAACCTATTAGAGTTAAAATGGATGACTTACAAACATTTTATTCAATGTATTATCTGAATCCAGATAATAATCCAGAGATTTAAAGACAAACAAAAATTAAAAGTGTGCACAGAACCTCCTTGCATGAATATTTTGAAAAAAATATTTATATGTAAGTCCAGTGTTGGTAGTTTGCCTTCATTTATGATGAAATTACTGTATCTCCAACAGCATTGATAAAATGTAAGTTAACACTATTTTTATGATTCAAAGAAAGAAAAAGGTTAATGAAACATAGTTTTATAACATAAAATTGTTCAATTTACCATCACTTGAGGGTATAGACAGTGGAAAATTGATGGAAAAGCAAATGTTATTATTTTTTTCTTAATCATCAGACTACAAATATTACAAGAATCATGAAAACATCAAAAAGTGTATAATTTAGAAATTCTACAACTTACAGTCAATTAAAGTTATATATATATATATACACATATATATACATATATATGTGTATATATATATATATACACATAATTTTATGTGGGGTTATATGACTTGATAGAATTTACCTCTGTGTTAGGAGAGGCCTAACGAAGACCCACAAAAAAACTAATCCTTGACAATGGAAGTGACAATAAATGCGTAATTACTACTCTTTGTTGACATGAGTAAATACTATTAATATATGCTTAAACTCTGCCTTTACTTAGAAAGCTGGGGGGGGAGTACAGGTTTTATTAAAATTATTGTTTCAGGATGTATGTGAGTGAGGGAGGGAGAGAGAGAGAGAGAGAGAGAGAGAGAGAGAGAGAGAGAGAAACAGAACAATAGACAGATGGAGACAGAATGTGCATATCACACACATTTTCCATAGTAAATTTGAGAAAATGAAAGGACAACTTGTAGGAGTTTGTTCTCCTCTCCTTCCTTATGAGTGTACAAGACAGTCTCAAGTGGTTCAGGCTTTATCCAATGTGCCAAGCCACCTCACCTGTCATAAATTAGATGTTTTAAAATGACGTTGTATATCCAAAGTGCATTTAAAAATAAGGAATCACTTTACCAACATAATTTTTAAAGGCAGTAACATGTTTCAAGAACTTTCAGAGCCCTATCATCTCAGATGAGAGATTAATGAGGGCTTTAATATTAGCTTTTTTGTAGAATTCAGACTGCACTAAGACTGCCACCCTGCTGTGATAAATTGCGTTTCTTTAATGAGAAGTGTTTTAAGTTTATCCTTTTACATTGGAAATAACATCCATTAGTGTTACAAACTTATTGTCCCATGTCATTTCTCAAGTCAGAGAACTGGCATAATGAAGTTAGATACTAAAAAAAAAATATTCAAATTTTAGTTCCTCTGTATGAATCACCAAAAATGTAACAGTCAGTTTGACTACTGCTAATGAGTTAAATAATTATACCTCTCAGGAAATGAAAAATGACTTTCTTAAAGTTTTCTTTTTCAAGAAAGGTAATTTCCTTGGGTATTGAAACACTCATAGAATTAATAATGATTTCATTTTCTTTTTTTCATCCATTGGAAAATACAAAACATATATAATATAAATGTTCTACAAGATCCAGATTAGTGCTTTTTTACCACATATTTGGTTTTGGGTGAAATGTCTAATTATATATACAGGGAGAATTTTTTTCATGTGATATTAATAAAAATATGCTGCTAAAATTATTTAAGCAGCAGGACTTGCCAGGGAAATGGGAAATGAGAAAAGGTGATGTCTTTATTCCAAGTGTATTTTATATTGTAATCATCAAGATAAAATAATGCTGACATGTAGTAAATAGAGACAAAGGAAACAATGTATTTGAAAGGAACAGAGTTCCATGTCAAGAGTAGAAGACTAGAGGTAGCAACACTCTCGTAACTGAAATTCATACCCTTAAGACTTTACAATTTTATAGTCTGGCCTTCTCTGAAGTATGACTGGCAGAAGCCCTTCAACTCTAAAAGTCCTTCCCTCCTTTAAGTGTTATCTTCATTCTCATTGTATTCATGAGTCCATTCCTCTGAATATTTGTCTGTTCCCTGTGCCTTCATCTCAAATTCCAATAGAAACTGCTGTTTCTATTAGCAACTCTCAAAAGAATGGAAGTAGCCAAAGAGAGACAAATATTTCTCCTTGTTGCTTAGTCACTAGGGAAATGCAAATCAAAACAACCCTGAGATTCCACCTCATACCAGTCAGAATGGCTAAGATCAAAAACTCAGGTGACTGCAGATGCTAGCAAGGATGTGGAGAAAGAGAAATACTCCTCCATTGCTTGTGGGATTGCCAGCTGGTACAACCACTCTGGAAATCAGTCTGGAGGTTCCTCAGAAAACTGGAAATTTTACTACTTGAGGACCCATCTATACCACTGCTGGGCATACACCCAAAAGATGCTCCAACATATAACAAGGACACATGCTCCTCTATGTTCATAGCAGCCTTATTTATAATAATCAGAAGCAAGCCTGCTTGGGTTCCTTCTGCATGTGGGAGCTGGGCAGCTCTACAGCTGTCTGGACACATATCCTGTGGGGGAGAATCTGACCGACAGGGAGTACCATGGTTAAAGGGAGCCCTGGAGTCTGAGGTTGCCACCATCTTGGCTCCTGTGGCCAAGCTGGCACAGGTGTGCAGGGAACACAAGAGTAGGAGATCGCTTGGGACACAGCCTGCCTGGGTTCCTTCTGGATGCAGGAGCTGGGAAGATCTACAGCTTTCTGGGCACATATCCTGTAGGAGAGCATCTGATCTGCAGGGAGTCCCACAGATAAAGGGAACTACATGGTCTGAAAGTCACCACCATCTTGGCTCCTGTGACCAAGCAGGCAGCTCAGCCAGAGACCTGAGCCACATCTGACACAGGGAAGATCCCACTTCCTCATACTCTCTAGAAAACTGGCAGGAACAGGTTAGCACCACTGCCCCTTTCCATTGGATGTGGTAAACCTGTGCCACATCTAACATGGGGAAAATCCTACTTCATGATACTCTCTTGAGAACAGACAGGAACAGGTGATTCAGTAGAAGCAGGGCATTAGAGATCCAGAATCAGCAGAGCATTTGAAATCTGGCAGCAAGCCCTGTCCTGAGCCATTTGCCCTGCAGAGTGATTGGTGCTTGTAGAAGGCCCTCACAATGTCCACCACCTAACTACTGGGTGGACCAGACAGGCAGTACCAGGTACACAGAGACATCCCAACTATAGCATTGCTTGAGCATAGCACATCAGGGCTCCAACAGCACACAAGAGTAGGGTAGCACATCAGCAATCTGTGTCAGGGGAAACCCAGTTGTCCAGGGTTGCAGAAATAGCCTTACAGGCTGACAGGAGGTTCAAGCATCAGCCAGTGACAGCAGGACCAATTAACACCAGAGATAACCAGGTGGCAAAAGGTAAATGTGGGAATGTTACTAACAGACATCAAGGCAATATGGCAGCATCTGAACCCAATTCTCCAACAACAGCAAGTCCTGGATACCCCAATACACCAGAAAAACAAGATTTGGATGTAAAATCACTGGTCATGATGCTGTTAGAGGAATACAAAAAGGATATAAATAAATCTCTTAAAGAAATACAGGGGAACATTAATAAGATAGAAGCCCTTTCAATGGAAACACAGAAATCACTTAAAGAAATTCAGGAGAATATGGGTCAACAGATAGAAGCCAATATAGAGAAAATACAAAAGTCACTTAAAGAAATGCAGAAGAAATTAAGTCAACATGCAAAAGAGGAAACACAATATCTATTAAAGAAATACAGGAAAACACAAACAAGTGAAGGAACTGAGCAAAACCATCCAGTATCTAAAAACAGAAGTAGAAACAACTAAGAAATCACCAAGAGAGACAACTTTGGAGATAGAAAACCTTGGGAAGAAATCAGGGACCATAGATGCAAATATCAACAACAGAATACAAGAGATAGAAGAAAGGATTTCAGGTGCCGAAGGTGCCATAGAAACCATTCACTCAACAGTGAAAGAAAATGCAAAAAGCAAAAAACTTGTAGCCCAAAACACCAGGAAATCCAGGACACAATGAGAAGACCAAACCTAAGTATTATAGGCATAGATGAGAGTGAAGATGTACAACTTAAAGGGCCAGCAAATATCTTCAACAAAATTATGGAAGAAAACTTCCATAACCTAAAGAGAGAGATGCCCATTAATATAAAAGAAGCCTACAGAACTCCAAACAGACTGGAACAGAACAGAAAAAACTCCTGTTACATAATAATCAAAACCCCAAATATACTAAAAAAGAAAGAATATTAAAAGCAGTTAGAGCCGGGTGGTGGTGGCGCACACCTTTAATCCCAGCACTTGGGAGGCAGAGGCAGGCAGATTTCTGAGGTCGAGGCCAGCCTGGTCTACAGAGTGAGTTCCAGGACAGCCAGGGTTAAACAGAGAAACCCTGTCTTGAAAAAACCAAAAAAAAAAAAAAAAAAAAAAGCAGTTAGAGAAAAAGGCCAAGTAACATATAAGGAAGACCTATCAAAATTACACAAGACTTCTCACAAGAGACCATGAAAGGTAGAGATCCTGGCCAGATCACATACAGACTCTAAGAGAACACAAATGCCAGCCAAGACTGCTATACCCTGCAAAACTCTCAGTCACCATAGATGGAGAAACCAAGATATTCCATGATAAAACCAAATTTACAACCCAGCCCTACAAAGGATAATAGGTGGAAAACTACAGTACAAGGAGGGAAACTACACCCTGGAAAAAGCAAGATAGTAAACTTCTTTCATCAAATCCAAAAGAAGATAACCAATCAAATATAAAAATAACATCAAAAACAACAGGAAATAATAAAAACTATTCCTTAACATCTCTTAACATAGGATGAGAGTCAATTCAAAAGAGACACAGCCATCAAAAGAGACACAGTCATCAAAAGAGACACAGAATGACACTTATTACTGGTCAAGGGAAAAATCCACCAAGAAGAACTCTCAATTCTAACCATCTATGCTCCAAATGCAAGAGCATCCTCATTCATAAAAGAAACTTTACTAAAACTCAAAGCACAGATTGCACTTAACACAATAATTGTGGATGACTTGAACTCTCCACTCTCCTCAATGATCAGGAAAACACAAATTAAACAGGGACACAGTGAAACTAATTGAAGCTTTGAACTAATTGGATTTAATAGATATATAGAGAACATTTAATGCAAAAGCAAAAGAATATACCTTTTTCTAAGCACCACATGTTCCCTCCTCCAAAATTAACCAATATATGTCACAAGACAGACCTCAACAAATCTAAGAAGATTGAACTAATCCCATGCCTCCTAACAGATCTCTATGAAGAGTTTTGTTTAGCACCAAAAACAACAGAAAGCACACATACACATGGAAGCTGAAAAATACTCAATGATAACTTGGTCAAGGAAGAAATAAAGAAAGAAATCAAAGACTTTTTAGAATTTAATGAGAATGAAGACACAACATACTCAAATTCATGGGACACAATGAAATCAGTGCTAAGAGGAAACTCATAGCCCTGAATGCCTCCCCCCCCCAAAAAAAAAAAAAACTGAAGAAAGCATACACTAGCAGCTTAATGGCACACCTGAAAGTCCTGGAACAAAAAGAAGCTAATTCACCCAAGAATGGAAGACAGGAAATCATCAAACTCAGGGCTGAAATCAATCAAGAAGAAACAAAGAGAACCATACAAAGAATCACCAAAAACAGGAGCTGGTTCTTTGAGAAAGTCAACAAAACAGATAACCCTTAGCCAGACTAACCAAAGGGCACAGAGACAGTATCCAAATTAACAAAATTAGAAATGAAAAGGGAGATATAACAACAGAAACTGAGGAAATTAAAAAAAAATCATCAGTTACTACTACAAAAGTCTATACTCAACACAACTGGAAAATCTGTAGAACTGGACAATTTCCTAGACAGATACCAAATACCAAAATTAAATAAGGATCAAATAGATCACCTAAACAGTTACATAGACCCTAAAGAAATAGAAGGGTTCATAGAAATTCTTCAAAACTAAAAAAAGGACAAGAACAGATGGTTTTAGTGCAGAATTCTATCAGACTTTCCAAGAAGACCTAACATCAATACTCTTCAAACTATTCCACAAAATAGAAGCAGAAGGAAATCATCAATTCATTCTATGAATCACAATTATGCTGATACCAAAACCACACAAAGATCCAACAAAGAAAGTGAACTTCAGGCCAATTTCTCTTATGCATATCAATGCAAAAATACTCAATAAAATCCTTGCCAACTGAATCCAAGAACACATCAAAATGATCATCCAACATGATAAAGTAGGCTTCATTCCAGGGATGCAGGGATGATTCATTATATGGAAATCTATCAATGCAATCTACTACAAAACAAACTCAAAAGAAAAAAAACAGCACGGTCATTTCATTAGATGCTGAAAAAGCATTTGACAAAATTCAGCATACTTTCATGCTAAAAGTCTTGGAAGGAACAGGAATTCAAGGTCCTTTTGTAATCATAGTAAAAGCAATATACAGCAAACCAGTAGCCAACATCAAACTAAATGGAGAGAATTTTGAAGCAATCCCACTAAAATCAGGGACTAGACAAAGCTGTCCCATCTCTTTCCATATCTTTTCAATATAGTACTTGACATCCTAGCTAGAGCAATTAGACAACATAAGGAGGTCAAAGGGATACAAATTGAAAAGGCAGAAGTCAAACTATCACTATTTTCAAATGATATGTTAGTATACTTTAGTGACCCAAAAAACTCAACCAGAGAACTCCTACAGCTGATAAACAACTTCAGCAAAGTAGCTAGTTATAAAAATCAACTCAAGCAAATCAGTAGCCTTCCTATACTCAAAGGATAAACAGGCTGAGAAAGAAATTAGAGAAATGACTTCATGGCATTGGTACAGTGACAGGCAGGTAGATCAATAGTATAAAATTGAAGACGCAGAAATGAACCCACACACCTATGGTCACTTGATCTTTGACAAAGGAGCTGAAACCATCCAGTGGATAAAAATAGCCTTTTCAACAAATAGTGCTAGTTCAACTGGAGATCAGCATGGCTAAGAATGTGAATTAATCCATTCTTATCATCTTGTACTAAGCTCAACTCTAAGTGGATAAAGGACCGACACACTGAAACTATTAGAAAAGCAACTGGGGAAGACCCTTGAAGACAAGGACACAGTGGAAAAGTTCCTGAACAGAACACCAATAGCTTATGCTCTAAGATCAAGAATTGACAAATGAGACCTCATAAAATTACAAAGTTTCTGTAAGGCAAAAGACACTGTCAAAAGGACAAAATGACAACCAAAAAATTGGGAAAATATCTTCACAAACCCTACATCAGACAGAGGACTAATATCCAATATATATAAAGAACTCAAGAAGTTAGACTCCAGAGAGCCAAATAACCCTATTAAAAAATGGGGTACAGAGTTAAATAATTTTCACCTGAATAACTTCAAATTGCTGAAAAGCACCCTAAGAAATGTTCAGCACTTAGTCTTTAGGGAAATGCAAATCAAAACAACCCTGAGATTTCATTTCACTCTGGTCAGAATGGCTAAGTTTAAAAATTCAGGAGACAGCAGGTGTTTTCAAGGATGTGGAGAAAGAGGAACACTCCTCCACTGCTTGTGGGAATGCAAGTTGGTACAACCACTCTGGTAATCAGTCTAGCAGTTCCTCAGAAAACTGGGCCCGACACTTCTGGAGGACCCTGCTATACCCCTCCTGGTTATATAACCAGATAATTCTCCAGCATGCAATAAAGACGCATGCTCCAGTATGTTCATAGCAGCCTTATTTATAATATCCAGAAGCTGGAAAGTACCCAGATGTCCCTCAGTGGAAGAATGGATACAGAAAATGTGATATATTTACACGATGGTATACTACTCAGCAATTAGAAACAATGAATTCATAAAATTCTTAGGCAAATGGTTGGATCTGGAAAATATCATCCTAAGTGAGGTAACCCAATCAGAAAAGAACTGACATGTACCCACTGATAAGTGTATAGTAGCCTAAAAGTTCAGAATATCCAAGATACAATTCATGAACCAAATGAAGCTCAAGAAGAAGAAAGACCAAAGTGAGGATGCTTCAGTCCTTCTTAGAAAGGGGAACAAGATACTCAGGAGAGGAAATATAGAGACAAAGTGGAGCAGACTGAAGGCCATCCAGAACCTGCCCTATCTGGAGAATCCATCCCATATGTGGACACAAAACCAGATACTATTGTAGATGCCAAGAAGTAATTGTTGACCAGAGCCTGTTGTAGTTGTCTCCTGAGAGGCTCTGCCAGACCCTGACAAATACAGAGGCAGATGTTTGCAGCCAGTTATTGGTCTGAGTTCAGTGTCCCCAAATGAGGAGTTAGAGAAAGGATTGAAGAAGCTGACAGGGTTTGAAACCCCATAGGAAGAATAACAATATCAATTAACCAGATAACCTACAGCTACCAGGAACTAAACCACCAATTAAAGAGCACACATATAGGAACCAATGGCTCCATCTGCATATGTAGCAGAGGATGGCCTTGTGGGACATCATTAGGAAGAGAGGCCCTTGGTCCTGTGAAGTCTTGATTCCCCAGTGTAAGGAGAGATGGGTAGGTACGTGAGCACCCTCATAGAAGCAGGGGCAGGGAGATGGGCTAGAGGTCTCCAGAGTGGAAACCAGGAAAGGGGATAACATTTGAAATGTAAATATATAAAATATCCAATAAATACAATAAAATTTAAAAATTGTATATCTCAGTCTTGATATATTCACTTATTAGACATATAGAGTTCATAATTTTATTGTTTTGATTTTCTATAAATAGGCATTCATGTCACCAATATACAAAATCAGCTGTATTTCTTCCATACATTTGTATGGGAAGAAACGAAAGAAAGGAAATATTTGATGTGAAACACTTTTTCAATCCCACATCCTTTCTGAACCCAGCAGACTATCTCAACCCTCTGGAGACCCACTGCGCGTAACATCATAGTCCATTGTAGTGGAATAAGCAGTTTTAAGTCTTCTTGAACATTGATGTTTACAGCTTCCAAGATTAGGAGGCATTTCATGTAGATATTTGTATTGCATATAGCCTTTTTGGTATCAGTCTCAATCAGTATCTGTCTTCATGTGAAATTTAGCACAATATACCTATAATAGCCTTTAATTAGACTTCATCTGTCATTTGGCTTTCTTCTATCAGTATTATCAAGCATGACATGTAAGGAGTACCTGCTTGCTAATATGATAGTGCTATCTTCCTAGGGGAGCAACACAAATTAACCATGCAACAAAGACAAGGTTATGGGATCATTTATATGGGATAAAAAATTCAAGAGCTTGATAAGTAAAATTCCTGGGTGAGGTCTGGAAAGAGGTATTTGGAAGGAAGTGATTGCCAGGTTCTAGCCATCATTGAAAAACAAAGAAAAAGAAAAAGAAAAAAAAAGAATAAAAATGTCTACTTGAGTACCAGAATTTTCATATTCTCTCTGCAGGCACTTTGATATGAACCAACTACAGGGTTACCAAGAAACAGATACTACTTTGAAAACAAGATTCTAGCTAACGTGATTTATCTCATGCCCCAAATCTTGTTAAGCTGTAGAACTCCTATACCCAGTTGTCACTGGCTGTTAGATCTCAGGATCTTCTCACTGTATAAATATCAAAGATCATTTACATTCGTTAGAAGTACACATTAAATTTTGAAGTTAGAAGCTTGTAGATTTATATGAAAAGCCCACACCTATTAAGAAAGTTATGCTTACTGGATAGCATATGAAATATTAACATCGTTGGCTAGAAATGCATGCATGTTGAAGGGAACTCACCATAAAGTATCATCTGGCTGATATCTCAAAACCCCATAAAATGGGTTTAGAAAAATAGGACTTGTCTCCATGAAGCCTTTGTTTTATCTTGTTTTATTTTTTTTCATACTACAGAAATGATATCAAATATTTTGGGAATGCAATGGCATTTGTGCGATACTCTGTCAATGATTTTACATTGAACAACCTGGAATGACACAGTACATCCCCTATCCTCTGAGGGCAATAAAACAAACAAACAAAGGAACGAACGAACAAAAAACCTAACACATTCAACCCCAGTGCTTTGCCACATGGCTCAAGTTTTTCAAAAGTGAAACACTATATCTTTGTCCCTTTTCCAGTATTCTAAAGGACTTGCTTACAAAGGCACCTTGTTTTTGGTAGCCCTTTGCTGTGGCCCTGTCTAAAATAATCATGGTAGATAGTTGTGCACATGATTTTTCTTTTATAGACTGAAAATCTTGTGAGTAGTAAGAAGATCTACTTCATGAGAAGGGGTGAGCTATACATTATCTCTGGTACCTTTAGCTCCAATGAACACATAGGGATCTAGACATACAAACTTCTTGAGTCACACAAGTGTCTGGTTCACTGATGAGGCTTTCCTATTAAATATTTCAGGGTGAAAACTGGAAGCAGCAGCTACTCAATCTGAGAGAGCCTCAAGCCTTGAACTTGATAAAGGATATTCATCATGATAGGCAAAGGATCATCAAGGAAACAGCAAAGATTCCTCATGTTTCCACTGAATCATGTGGCAAAAGGCTTGGAGGTTTAGCGAGGTTATGATACCCTAAGATTGGTAAATCATACAAGCTCTCTTGTGGGAATAAGACATACAAGTCAATAAGCTAAGAGTAGTGTTCTACAAGGTTTATATATATGGTCTTAGACAGTTAAGGGATCTGTATACAAATAACTACACTTGGGATTGTACAATGTGAGAAATTGGATAACCTAGAAAATACATTGCTGGTAATAATAAAATTATGTTAGCTATGATATATTTTACATGTTTCCCTGTCACTGATTTATGAGAGTATTTTGTTTTATGATAATACTTTCTCTGTATTCTTTGCTAGCGAGTATTTAACTGTAGATTACATGTTTATAAATCAATGGATATTGTGGAAAAGTATTATTTATTCTTCTTTCATCTTCTTTCTCAATCTTTCTTTTTTTCCCCTCATACTTTATTTTATAGTTACAGGTATTTTTACTTGCATACACAACTGTGCAATGAGTGTGTGATGCCACTAGAGTGCAGAAGACATCAGATACCCAAGCACATGAGTTGCAGACCATTGTAAGCCACATGCTGGATGCTGGGAATTGTCTCCTTGATTCTGGAAGAGAGTGGGTAAGGCTTCTTATCCATTATATCCTCTTTTCAGGACCTTTGTGTTGCTGTCTTGTTGTGAAAGCACTTATATTTGATAAGGACACTTTGTTGCGAATCCATTTCCTGTTTGTAGCTTTCTCACTTTACACTAGATATCCCTTATTTTAGTTACTGTGTGTTGCTGGGTATTTCCTATTTGGCAATTGAATTACTGGAATGGAAAATTTAAGATATTCCATTAGTGAAAATAAACAGTTCCCTTTAAAATTCAAATAAACATTTTGGAGCAATTTAAAAATATTTTACAGAGGAAGTTATTTTTTCAGTTCAGCCAACCCAAGTTTACTTTGTCAAGTAAATGCCACCTGCAGGGTTATGAATCACATATATTGACATGATTCATTTGTGGACAAGCAGCTGTAGTACAATCTTTTCCCTAGCATCTAGCACAAGTACAGCTAGCTGGTTTGAATTTGTTGAGTCAAAGGCATGTCTTTGGAGAAAGATTTCATTTGTATTCTACAATTTGCCGTGTTTGCAAACAGTACTTCCCAAACCTTGTGGGTAAAAAGACTGTTAAAATTAAGTAAAAAGAAAGAAAGGAAGGAAGGAAGGAAGGAAGGAAGGAAGGAAGGAAGAAAGTAAAAAGGAAGAAAGTCAGTAATTATTTTTTTAAATAATCTGACCTTGTATTCTTAGTGATCAAAAATGAATCAATGGATGAATACTATCAATAAAATGAAGCATGTATTCATGTACCTTCTATATTTAAATAATGGGCATCATAATCACAGAGAATATATTTAAACAAGTCTTTATAATACTTACCATATGATGAATATAAATTAAATTAGCATGGCTTGGAATCATATATAAATGAAAAATATTGAACAATAAGAACTGAATTATTACTAATGAAACTAAAATAATTTTCGGATTCTTTACTTTCTAATCAAATCTACCTATGTCTCATATATTCATCTGTACACATCACATTGATATTTGTTTCTAGCAACATGAAAATGTATACTTACATCTCAAACTTCTTACAAATCCTATACATATTAAAGTGAATACAGAAGACTGCAGAAAGATTACGATAAATATATTTAATTATTAAAAAGCTATTATTCTAATGTCATTGTTAGAGCCATTTAGTCAATATAGCTGATTAAGTGTATGTAGGACAAAAATCTTAACATATTAGTATTGGAACAATTAATGGTAAAAGATAATAATATTTAAGCTAAAGCACGTTTTGGTAGAAGAGTATATGAAGTTTTCATTCAAAGTGTTAAATTAATTGCAATTGTAGTTAAAGATTTTTAATTTAAAACTTCTATACCTCTTTTGTTTTTCCTCAATCTGTTATTATATAATTAATATAATGTAATGTTTCACTAAAAATATGTAAACTGTTACACACTATTATTTTTGTTTTTGTTGCTCCAACTTGAGTAGTAAGTCTGTTCTATGCTCATCAGTAATGATGTTTTAACAAATTCTTTAAATGTGAATGATGATACAAAGTAAGGTATAAGAAGTACTGGTAAAGGCTAAACATTTTGAATAAGGAACAGAAAATTGTCACAAATACTTGTGGTTCTCAGATAAGAATTTAGATATAGCTCTTCACAAATTTGCGTGTCATCCTTGCAGAGGGGACATGCTAATCTCTATATCGTTCCAATTTTAGTATATGTGCTGCTGAAGGAAGAAGTCAAACTATCACTATTCGCAGATGATATGATAGTATACTTAAGTGACCCAAAAAACTCTACCAGAGAACTCCTGCAACTGATAAACAACTTCAGCAAAGTGGCTGGCTATAAAATAAACTCAAGCAAATCAGTAGCCTTCCTATACGCAAAGGATAAGCAGGCCTAGAAAGTAATTAGGGAAATGACACCCTTCAAAATAGCCACAAACAATATAAAGTATCTTGGAATGACTCTAACCAAACATGTGAAAGATTTATATGACAAAAACTTCAGGTCTCTGAAGAGGGAAATTGAAGAAGACATCAGAAAATGGGAAAATCTTCCATGCTTGTGGGTTGGCAGGATTAATATTGCTAAAATGGCAATCTTGCCAAAAGCAATGTACAGATTCAAAGCAATCCCCATCAAAATCCCAACTCAGTTCTTCATAGAGTTAGAAAGAGCAATTCTCAAATTCATCTGGAATAACAAAAAACCCAGGATAGCTAAAACTATCATCAACAGCAAAAGAACTTCTGGGGGAATCAATATCCCGGACCCTCAAGCAATACTACAGAGCAGTAGTGTTAAAAACTGCATGGTATTGGTTCAGTGACAGGGAGGCGGATCAATGGAATAGGATCGAAGACCCAGAATGGAACCCACACATATATGGCCAATTGATCTTCGACAAAGAAGCTGAAAACATCCAGTGGAAAAAAGATAGCCTTTTCAACAAATGGTGCTGGCTCAACTGGAGGTCAGCATGCAGAAGAATGAGAATTGATCCACTCTTATCTCCTTGCACTAAGCTCAACTCCAAGTGGATCAAGGATCTCCACATAAAACCAGACACACTAAAACTAATAGAAAAGAAACTGGGGAAGACCCTTGAGGACATTGGCTCAGGGGGAAAATTCCTGAACAGAACACCAATTGCTTATGCTCTAAGAGCAAGAATAGACAAATGGGACCTCATAAAATTACAAAGTTTCTGTAGGGCAAAAGACACTGTCAAAAGGATAAATCTGCAACCAACAAATTGGGAAAAGATCTTCACCAACGCCACATCTGACAGAGGGCTAATATCCAATGTATACAAAGAACTCAAGAGGTTAGACCACAGAAAACCAAATAACCCTATCCAAAAATGTAGTTCAGAGCTAAACAGAGACTTTTTACCTGAAGAAATTTGGATGGCTGAGAAACACCTTAAAAAATGTTCAACATCATTAGTCATTAGGGAAATGCAAATCAAAACAACCCTGAGATTTCACGTCAAACCAGTCAGAATCGCTAAGATCAAAATCTCAGAAGACATCAGGTGTTGGCGAGGATGTGGAGAAAGCAGAACACTCTTCCACTGCTGGTGGGATTACAAGCTGGTACAACCACTCTGGAAATCAGTATGGCGGTTCCTCAGAAAACTGGACGTGATGGAGGACCCAGCCATACCACTCCTGGGAATATACCCAGAAGAATCCCCAGCATGCAATAAGGATACATGCTCCACTGTGTTCATGTAGCCTTATATATAATAGCCAGAAGCTGGAAAGAACCCAGATGTCCCTCAACAGAGGAATGGATACAAAAAAATGTGGTATATATACACAATGGGGTATTATTCAGCCATTAGAAACAGTGAATTCATTAAATTCTTAGAGAAATGGATGGAGCTGGAGAACATCATACTAAGTGAGGTGACTCAGTCTCAAAAGAATACCCATGGTATGCAGTCACTGATAAGTGGATATTAGCCTAGAATCTTGGAACACCAAAGACATACATCACATACCAAGTGATGTCTGACAAGAAGAAAGGAGTGGACACTGGTGTTAGAATGGACCAAAGCATCATTGTGGGGGAATATAAGAACAGGGAGGTGGGAGGTGTGGATGAGTGAGCAGGGGGAGGGAAAAGGGCATGTGGGACATTTGGGGGTGGGGAACCAGAAAAAGGGAAATGAATCGTAAATATAGAATATATCCAATAAAAAGATAATTTAGATATAGCAAATATATCTATATTTTATGTCTAGTATCACTTATAACTGACTACATAACATGCATGTCCTTTAGGGTCTGTTACCTCACTCAGGATTATATTCTCAAGTTTCATTGACTTGCCCCCCAAATTCTTTATGTCTATTTAATACCTAAGTAGAATTCTGTTGTGTAGATGTACCACATGCTCTTTGTTCATCCTTCAGTTGAGGGACATCTAGGTTTTGCTACTTTCTGCCTATTATGAAGAAGGCTGCGATGAACATAGTTGAGCAAGTGTCTTTGTAGGATGTTGGAGCATCTTTTTTGGTATATAACCAGGAGTGGTATAGCTGGGTCTTGAGTTAGAACTTTTCCCAGATTTCTGAAAAATTGGCAAGTGGATTTCCAAAGTAGTTATATATGTTTCCACTCCTACCAACAATGAAGAAGTGATTCCCTTGCTCAACATCCTTGCCAGCACAATTTTGATCTTAGCCATTCTGCCTGGTATTTGGTGGAATCTCAGAGTGGTTTTGATTAGCAGTTTTTGATGACTAGAAACTTTAAACATTTTTAAGTGTTTCTCAATCATTCAATATTCCTCTGTTGAAAATCCACTGTTTAGTATTATATCCCAATTCTTACTGTAATAATTTGTGTTGTTAGTGTCTCACTTCTTGAGTTCTTTATAAATTTTTGATATTAGTCCACTGTCAAATATGAAGTTGGTGATGATCCTTTCCAAATCTGCAGACTGAGGTTTTGTCTTAATGCCTCTCAGACATTCTTCAGTTTCATGAGGACCCATATACCAATTATAGATAATAAAGCCTGAGCTATTGGCATTCTTTTCAGGGAGTTTTCTCCTGTACCAATTGTTTTAATGTCATTCCCTACTTTCCGTTCTATTAAATTTAGTGTATATGGTACATTGTGATCTTTGATCTACCTGGACTTCAGTTTTGAGCAAGGTGATTGATTTTGATCTCCTTCTCCATGCAGGCATCTAGTTAGACCGCAACATTTGTTGAACATGCTTTCCGTGACTTCAGTCAGAGAAGAAGCACCTAGTCTCAAAAAGCCTTGATATGCCAAGGTTGGAGGATGCCCACGGGCCCTCTACTCTTTCAGAAGAGAAAGAGAGGGGGGAGTGGGGATGAACGGTTGGAGGGGGCACCAGGAGGGGGCACAGCAATCAGGTTATAAAGTTAATTAAAAAACAAGAATCTACATAAGAGGAAAACCCATATCATTACATGGTTCTATGGAGATCAGATATTACTAAAGAGATCCAGTTACTTTGTCCTACATAGGGCTTTGGAGAATGGCTCAACAACCAATAAATATTTGATGTGAGGGAAGTGTGAAAAGGACAAGAAAGTTTAAGTAAAATGAACTCCCACATCAGAGATCCACCTCTAGGTCTGGGTAGATTTCCAGTGTCAAGTTTCAAGCAGGTGGCATTGTAGAGCGGGATAATCTCTGCCAAGACTATCACTGATGACTCATTGTGGCTCCTTGTTATTCCATTATCTGTTTGATTAAAATTCATGCCTACAATACTTGTTTCCTTTGATCATTGACAAACAATAAAGAGAGCTACTAGTTTTAATAGAGCAATGTTCATGGCACAGAATACTTGTACTTGTTTTCTCATCTCTACACATGGCAACACCTGGCCAAAGGAGAAAAGAACATGAGTTTACTGGTGTGTTTGGATGAGTAAGACAAGGATTCATTAATGCAATCATAAAACTCTCTCAAATAAAACAAAACTGACTTTAAGTAGCGTCCATGAAATTTCATCCCTCATTTATAATTGGGCCTGAGTTAATCTCTATTTGCATTAGAAATGGAATATTTCTGATTAAATTGATACTTCTCTGGTGTTCAGGTTTTTCTTTTTCACCTGAAAATATACTTTGGATTCAAAGAGACTGAATGTTCTGCAAAACTTACAGTCAAGTTAAGAATATACCTTGTGATCATTTAAGACTTTACAGACTGTGATATGAAGGGCTAAGCTCCAAAATATTCCAGCAGTATGTCTTTGATTGCTATTCCACTGTGTTTTCAGCCTGTTTAAATTTAACCTACTGTTAGCATAGTAATGCAGCTGACCTTAACATGCTTTAGATTTTCTACATAAACATTATCTACAACCTAAGATAATTCACAGCTTAGTCTTTATTTTTAAAAACTTCCATGTTTCTGAATCAAAATAAAAGTATGTGTATAGTTTTGTATTGTGTTAAATATTTGCAGAAAGCAACCAACAATCCAAAAGCAACCGTAAACAAAACAATGTTCCATGAACATTGGAAGCATCATCTGAATGTAGGTTGATAAAATGGTTTGAGTGTTGCTCTGCATCAGTTAGGGCCAACAAAATAAGTTATTTGATAAAACTCTATCAACACTTTCATAAAAAATAACACCTCTGTTCCCCTATCACTTCTACTAACTGTTCAATAAGCAAACCATTAGTTAAGAACAGTCAGGATAGATGCTTGATTAATGCATCCACTAATGCAATTATCCAATAAAGTCCTTAAAACATGAAGCAGTCAGCATACAAAACACTCAACAATAAATTTGAATACAAATAAAATTATTTGTAATTCCATGCCAGACTTGAAAATGTTGACTACAGCCCAATGCTTATGACCATTTGTTTTGAGCCCTCCATAAGTTCTCTATCTATCCTTCATTTTTCTACAAGTGTTTTTTCTTTTTTTTTAATTTTCTATATTCTTTGTTTACATTCCAAAGGCTTTCCCCTTTTCCAGTTCCCCCCTCACCATATGTCCCATAAGTCCTCTTCCACCCACCCTTTCCCCAATCACCCCCCACCACCACCACCATTTCTCTCTTCTGGTACTCTCCTACAAAACTGGATCCAGTCCTTTCAGGACCAGGGTCCTCTCCTTCCTTCTTTTTGGGAATCTTTTGATTTGCTAATTGTGCCTTGAGTATTCAGAGCTTCTGGGCTCATTAATATCTACTTATCAGGGATTGCATTTCATGTGAATTCTTTTGTGATTGTGTTAACTCACTTAGGATGATATTCTCCAGATCCAACCATTTGTCTACAAATTGCATGAATTCATTATTTTTAATTGCTGAGTAGTATTCCATTGTATAAATATACCACATTTTCTGTATCCATTACTTCATTGAGGGGCATCTGGGTTCTTTCCAGCTTCTGGCTATTATAAACAAGGCTGCTATGAACATAGTGGAGCATATAATTGGTCACTGAGGAAGACCCTGGAGGACATGGGCACAGGCGGAAAGTTCCTGAACAGAACACCAATAGCTTATACTCTAAGATCAAGAATTGACAAATGGGACCTCATAAAACTACAAAGTTTCTATAAGGCAAAGGACACTGTCAGAAGAACAAAACGGCAACCAGCAAATTGGGAAAAGATCTTCACCAACCTCACATCCGACAGACTATTAATATGTAATTGTGTGAAGAAGGATGTATAAGAAGTACAGCATAACCACACACAAATTTTAAAATACTGGCAAGATGTTTTTTATTGAGAAAATACCACTTTGTGGGCTATGTATTAAAGACCTTCCATGCACTACCATATTATAACAAAATAAACAATATATAGTGGGTGATAATTATAAAAAGTACCTCTGCAGCAGTCCTCTGCACCAAGTCCTGGTGGGTCTCTCTCAGGTCAGCTCTCACTGTCCCTGCTGTGCCAATCTTTCTCAGCTAGCTCTCACAGCATCCCAGCTGTGTTTTTTCTCTGCTACAGACTCTGGAAATGGCAGGAGTCCTGTATTCCTGCCAGATGTGAAAGCACTACTCTTAAACTTAATTAGTTAACCAAATATCTTTGTGTATATAAAACTCCCAATTACATAATGCCAATTTACAATGGTAAGGTATTATCCCAATATTTCTAACCTCTCCAAAACACCAGAAATACATCTGAAGCCATAAGTCTCCTCCTCTAATCTGCTCATCCTCCTCTCTCCCCTCTAATCACTGGCCTCTCACTGCTTCAATGTGAATGGATAGGAAATATCTTGCAACAATAATATATAGAAGTTACAAAATCATAATTTATTTTTCAATATGTATTTCCACTGAAATTATTCAAAGCTGCTCGTTTTAATAACTTTACCATGTCGATATTGTAAGGAAGATCATGCCCTGTGTTTATCTATTCTCATAGCTGTAGTTGTTTGACATGATTCATGAAAGACAGGGAAATATGTCTACTTATCTCTGATGAGGAACCAAGGAAAGACAAAATACAGACATTACCAATGTTCCATGTGATGAACCAATTAATTTGGAGTGTGTGCATTTATACAAGAATGGATTGGGGTTTAAATACATGAGTGTGAGTGACCAAAGAATAGATGCTTCGCCAAGACCCAACATAAGAGGATGACGGTTCACAAAACTAGAACACAGGACTTCACTGTACAACTTGTAGTCATCTCGTTAGTTTACAGAATCTCTTTTATGCATCCTAGTTAGCTGGAGTCTCTTGTAAACAACTTAGCTCTTCTGAGAGTATCTAACCATCCCTTATTGGTTATATACACTTGTGGAGGGAGAAATATATCCCATCTGGTCAGTTTCAGGGACTTCCTGAAGATTTTAAATTGTTTGCTTCTTTTAAGGAGTTTCCCTGAAGCATGGAATGTTTAAGTACTTTCTAAACATCTAGAGCCTTCAGGAGTTTCCCTTCAATATATTTTATCTCAGAAGAAATTGATACACAACAGGAGTACACAGGTGTGTATAGGCACATTGACAGGGATACCTACAAATAGCTACTACTTTATGATTTATTGTAGCATACTTAAAAATCGAAGCCATATTTTTAAAATTTGTTTTCCATTTATTTTAATATACTCCTTGAAATTACAAATGGCTTCTATCTAAGTTTTTAGAAAACTGATGTGTTGGCAAAGAGTAGTCATTTTCTAAATAGCTTATTTATTCCATCTTTCCAGCTTCAAACTACGTTAAGTATATAAATCATCTTATCTTTAATTTCCATTCTACCAGAATTCTATGTATTGGAATATGAAGAGCAGCATGCTATTTTCTTTTCCATAAATCTGTGAATAACAGTAAGAAGTAATACTGCTTAAAAATAAATACAATAAATATCTTATGCCTGTCTCTCTAAAGGAGTGCTCTGAAATGTTAATTCGAAACAGGAAAAAAGTTTCCTTTGTGAAAAGACCAACTATTCAGAAATAAGGAACAATCAGCAATACCGTAGAGCAGACCCCTGCTGTTTTCTTCTAAGGCATTTAATAATTTTCTAATTTTCTCCATAATTTCTCAGAAAATTGCCTGTGCAAATCAAGTAGTGAGACTTAAAAGAACTCAGGCATGATTGAGATACTCTCTCAGATAAACATATTATTTCAGTTGTTTAGTTCAGCCCTTTTTTATCTTGATTGGGGTAGATAAATAGGGCTTGTTGGACTGAATGAAATTGCAGTTCTTTCAAATTAGCCTGTACATTTTCAAAGTTTAAACTAAAATTTGAGACCTAAACTTTCTTTTGCACAACAGAATTTCCACAAAGCTCAATTTTATTGCCTTTCTACATGACAGATATTCTCGTCAAACAATTTCATGTTTCAGCTGAGTTCTTCAAAAAGATTCAAACAACTCATGACATCTGAAATTTACCATGCCATTCACAAGTTGCAAGGACTAACTTAGAGGCCACCAGGATAACCATACTTTATCATTGTCCACAAAAATCCTTGGGTAAAAATGAGTGGATAGCGCATACACATATAATCCTAGCCTATGATATATGTTCCTGAATAAGATTCCACTGCTTCTAAGGTATGTATTATGCTTTGGAAACTATAGTTACCGAGAAATTTCTGTAATAATTTATGTGCTCACTTGGTCTTTGATACAGAGCTTTTCTATGTTTTTTTGAGAGAATATAAATGGTTTCTTGTAGACATTTCATTAACTAATGATCACTAAAAATAACAAATATTTGGATATTTATATAAAATACCATAATATTTCATTTTGCTTATAAAATACTATTTTTAAATATACAGATAAAATGAGACAGTGAAGATTGTGGAATGGAGAGATAGATATTCGTGAATGCTTTATACCTATAGCCACTGTAGCTACCTTATATATAATGATAGAAAATAAGGGAAAAATCAGAAGCATGGAAGAAAAGATGAGTTTTCATTAAAAATATATGTTCATCTCTATCTTTATCTTAACATTTTCCATCTTTCCATTCTTTATAGTTCCTCTCCACATCCCCTCCCATCCAGATTGACTCCTTTTCTATCACTTCTTAGAAATAAACAGACTTCTAGGAGATAAAAACAAAACACAAGAAAAATACAAAACAGAATAAAGACCAAACTCCTCCACTGCTGGTGGGACTGCAAGCTGGTACAACCACTCTGGAAATCAGTCTGTTGGTTTCTCAGAAAACTGGACATGATACTTCTAGAGAACCCAGCCATACCACTCCTGGGCATATACCCAGAAGATTCCTCAGCATGCAATAAGGATACATGCTCCACTATGTTCATAGCAGTCCTATTTATAATAGCCAGAAGCTGGAAAGAACCCAGATGTCCCTCAACGGAGGAATGGATACAAAAAATGTGGTATATATACACAGTGGAGTACCATTCAGCCATTAGAAACAATGAATTCATTAAATTCTTAGAGACATGGATGGAGCTGAAGAACATCATACTAAGTGAGGTAACACAGTCTCAAAAGAATAACCATGGTATGCACTCACTGAAAAGTGGATATTAGCCTATAATCTTGGGACACCAAAGACCCAATCCACATACCAAATGATGTCCAACAAGAAGGAAGGAGTGAACCCTGGTTCTGGAAAGGCTCAAAGCATCAGTGTAAGGGAATACCAGAACAGGGAAGTGGGAAAGGTTGGATGGGGGAACATGGGGAGGGAAAAGAACATATGAGACCTTTGGGGACAGGGAACCAGAAAAAGGGAAATGAAATGTAAATATAGAATATATCCAATTTAAAAAAAGTAGAAAAAATAGAAAAGTCAATTCAAGAGGAGAAAAAGATGCCAAGTAAAGACACAGTATCTCAGAACACTAAATTGGAAGCCAATATCTAAGCTGAGGACCTAGTGTAGAACTGTGTTGACCTTGTATTTGCTGCTTTAGGATCTCTGAGTTCATATGAGCTTTGTTCATGTTGTTGGCTCACGATGGCATAGAGTACTTTGTTTCTTGGTGTCTTGCATCCCCTTTGGCTCCTTCTCTTCTATGTGGTTTTCTGAGCTCTGAGGGAGAGAGATTTGATGGAAACATCCAATACAAAAATGAGTATTATGAACTCTCTGTGTCGCTCTGTCTCTCTGTTTCTCTGTCTCTGTCTGTCTGTCTGTCTGTCTGTCTGTCTGTCTGTCTGTGTCTCTCTCTCTCTGTGTGTGTGTGTGTGTGTGTGTGTGTGTGTGTATGTGTGTGTGGTGTGTGGTGTAATGTTGAACTGTGGGTCTATGTATTTGTTCCTATCTGCTGTAAGAAAAAAGCATTTCTGATGATGGACAAATAAAGCACTAATCTATGAGTATAGTAGAATTTCACTAGGAGTCATTTATTGATACATTTTAAAGAACAGTACTATTTGACTTCATCCAGTCTAGTCTCCGGTTCTTGGTCACCCAATCAGTCGGTTCCATCCCATGGTGTCAGCCTGAAACCAAATCAGACACTGGTTGATTATTGCCAATAATCTTGTGCCATCATTGCCCTAGCATATTTTGCACCAGGACATTGTAGGTCACAGCACTTGTAGCTTAGTTGTTGTCTACATTTTTCCTTTAATTTTTGTTAGCCTGAAGAGTACATTTCCATATGAAAGACAGTAGAGTGTAGGGGTGAAGGTTCTATGTAAGCACCTACTTGACTTGTCCATGATCTATGAGTTGTTTGGATATTTTCTTCAGCAATAAAACCTTGTCAGTTTGTTGGCAGTAAACTATTTCCTTGCAAAGAGCTTGCATTGCTTGGGAGTTTCTATGAGACCCATTTGGCTAGCAACTAAATAATTTCTCTTATATAATATCCTGTAATAGTTTATACTATCTAATTTAATTTAATTTTTTTGCCTGTGTGTATACTTATCAGTTCCACATCTGGTGATAATGAAAACGAGAAGAGGATATTGAATCCCATTGTTGGAATTATGCAAGATCTGATAATTTGATAATTTGACACATCTTGGTGCTGAAAATTGAACCCAAATTCTCTGGGAAAGCATTCAGTGCTCTTGAACACTCACCTACCTCTCTTGTACCTGTTTTTCCCTTTTAGTGGATCTTTCATAGATGCTTAAAATTTTAAGTTATAGTACTTGTTCTCTATACATACACATTGAAATATAAAATACATTAATATACAATATCAAAAGGCATATGGACAAATAACACTATTAATCTCAAAAAATTCTATCAAATAGTTCAACACAGAAACATGCATTTATAAAAATTTTAAATTTTGCTAAAACTCAGGTTGTACTATTGGAGACAAGTTATGTCAAATATATTTCTTTAGATGAGAATTTATTATAGTATAGTTTAAAAAATATTTAGAGTTTGCCAGAACTATATAACTGTATTCTCCATGTTATTCAGTCTTTCATATAAACATTTATATTTATTGAGAATATGCTTAATCATGTAATATCAGCCTTCAAAGAACCTTCAAAGGTCAAAAGGGTCAGAAATTCAAGACCAGTTTAGACTCCATAACAAGAACATGGCATATAAAATGAAATAATAAAAAATGAAAACAAAACTATGTCTGCTTATAATGCAAATGTACAGAAATTTACATGTGCTTTTCAGGACAAAAATGAGTGAAATGGAAGTTTGTGAATACTACATATTTCATCATGCAGAATCTTCAAAACATCTTCATAATTGAATTATGGTAAAACAAAAGGTTGTTATTTATTATCAAAATCTGAATAATTGTACTTTAAAATACTGCAGATTTACTGGAGGTGGTGAGACAGATCTGTTAGTAAAATGATTGAGATGAATGTATGTCAATAAGAATGTTTCAGATGTAGATAAAAGTCATAGTACAAAATGCCAGTGCAAGTTCTTGGGGAATCAGAGAAGGGGAAAATCTCTAGGGCTTGCTAGCCCTTAGCCATACCCAAGTGGTGGCCTCCAGGTTAAGAGATATATAACTTATTTTAAAAAAATACAGAAGTTGTATAAAAATTAAATGATACATAAAAGTTTTGTCTTTGCACTTTATATAAAACTGCATATGCACCTGCATAACCACACATCCTTCCATGCACACTGCAAGTTTATAATTGTGAGGAATAATAAATGTAAGAATAAAATCTATGGTATTATGTCTTGAATTATGATGGGACCTCTGACTGTTTTTATCCTCTGTTTCTTTTGCTTCATTAGTAAAATAAAATACACAGTGAAAAGTGCAAATGATATAATCACATTTGCATTTTAAAACCTGGACCTCACTATGACTTCCCAATGTCTCAAGAATGCTCTAAGGCCTTTGAACAAAGTTTAAGGGTTTTAAAGAAGATAAACAACGGTAGATAGGATGAATTAAGGAACTAATTTTTTGGCCATGTTTCTATTGGAAGTCTTGACTCATTATAGAATATAGCTAGTTTAGGACCCACATATGCCATTGCTAGAAACCTTAGGTACAATGACATGTATAGATTCATGGTGGTTTCCATTTTCCTAGGATTCTAGCGTGTCTCAGTAATGCCGCCTCTAATCCATTCGTTTCCCTCAGCACTCGTTAACTCCATCTTTCCCCCACTCCATTCCACTCTACCTCATCCCTCACTAAGGCCCTTGTTTCCACCTACCCTCCAATGTCTATTCAATTCCGCTTCTCAGTGAAAATCAAGTCTGTTCCCTTGATCCCTTCTTCTGACTTAGCTTCTTTGATCTGTAATGACTAATAATTATTTACAAGTGAGTCAAATATTATGTTTGTCTTTTTGTATCAGGCTTATCTCACTCAGCATGATCTTTGCTAGTTACAAACAATCACCTGGAAACTTCATAATGTAATTGTTTTCATGGCGTAGAGGTAGAAGATGTTGCAGAATTTGAGAAAAGGGCTAAGTAATGACTGGCCCAGCATGAGACCTATGCCATGAAAAGAGACCACTCTCTTTTTGTCTTTTTTTATTTATTATTGGATATATTCTATATTTACAATTCATTTCCCTTTTTCTGGTTCCCCACCCCCTAAAGGTCCCACATGCCCTTTTCCCTTCCCCTGCTCCCTCATCCACCCCTTCCCATTTCCCTGTTCTTGTATTCCCCTACACTGATGTTTTGATCCTTTCCAGCACCAGTGTCCACTCCTTTCTTCTTGTCAGACATCATGATGATATTCTGCTATACTTGCAGAAAGGACCCTAGCATAACTGTTGTCAGAAAGGCTTCACCCAGCAGCTCGTGGAAGCTGATGCAGAGACCTACAACCAAACACTGAGTTGAGTATGGGGAAAGCAGTGGAAGGGGTAAAGAAGGGTTAAAGGAACAAGACTAGTCAAGAACATCACAGGAAGACCTATAGAGTTTACTAACCTAGACCCATAGGGGTTCATGGAGACTGAATGAACTGTCAACCAAGAAGCATGAATAGTACATTCCTAGGTTGTCTGCCCATATGTAGCAGTCTGAGTCTTCATAAGGGACTCTTAAAGTGAAAAAAAGGGGCTCTAACTACATTGCCTACCTTTGGATTCCTTTCCTCTTACTTCCCTGTCTTATCTAGCCTTAATAGAAGAAGATTCAGCTAGTATTACTTCCACTTGATATGCCAAGGATGGTTGATATGCATGGGGATGAGGTATCACTTTTCTGAAGAGAAAGGGAGGAGTAGTGCATGATCGGGAGAGAGGAGTGGAGAGTGAGTGATTGGGAGAAGAGAAGAGAGGGGAAGCTGTGATCCAGATGTAAAGTAAATAAATAACTTAATTAATAATAAAAGTTATTGTATACACACAATGGGAAGAAAAAAGGAAAAAATAAAAGCACATGGGGGAAAGCCTGTTTCAGGAGTGTTGGGGGTATGGGGAAAGAACATTGTATAATTAAAGAGAAGGATCAGGTTTGAATAGAAGAAGGTAACAACTGAGCAAATCCTACCAGGGCAAAATGAGTCTTGAGGTCACCAGAGAAATCCATGAACAAAATCATTGCTAATATTAATAGCTGATATTAATAGCCTAGGGATAAGAATTCCAAAAAATAGTTTGGATTTGTAGTGAACAAAGAACAATAAGACAAAGCTGAGGACCAGATCAGAGGAAGATTTGAAAACCAATGTAAGGAATCTTTAGAGAACTCACTCAGTATGGTATTATAGAGTACTCAGAAAACAGATGATTTGATTAATGACTGCATATACCAATCAAAAGTGGGGTATGGTTGTATGCAGTAACCCTAGTTACTGAGATGTGGAGGTAAATAATCATGACTTCAAAGTCATTGTTAGCTTTATAGTAAACAAGAGGATAACTGATCTACATGAGACCCTGTATTAAACAAATAAATCAAATGAAATAGTAATTAATATTAGTCTAACTGTAGAACTGTTCATGTAGAAATACACATCAGACATTATATGATAATTACAGTAAACAGGTGAGGGAACAGTATTCTTGAATTATACCACTTTGGATAACAAATATAAAACTATAGCATAGAGCCATTCAATTTTGTGATACTTGGAGTTATAATACAAAAAAATCTAGTGAAGGAAAATCTTGATAAATGAATGAATTTGTTCATATTTGTGGTGCTAAGGATTGAACCCAGGGCAGCTAATTACTAAGGTATATCTATGAGTTAAAATCTTTCTTTTTCTTTTGGTTTTTTGGAGACAGGGATTCTCTGTGTAGCCCTGGCTGTCCTGGAACTCACTCTGTAGACCAGACTGGCCTCAAACTCAGAAATCTGCCTGCCTCTGCCTCCCAGAGTGCTGGGATTACAGGTGTGCACCACCACCTCCCAGCTATGAATTAAAATCTTAAGATTCTAAAATGGCAATACCACAACATGTAATAACACTAGTAGATTGAGTAATATTGGCTTGGTACTTATATAAGCTCTATTCAAGTTATATTTTCCATATATTACAGCAGTAATAAAGTAGACATTGTGTCCTTTTGGACTGGGTAGGTCAGTGACTCCTTGTTAAAAATAAAGCTCTAGATACCCTTTATTATCACATCTCTCAGAGTCAGTGAATTTGAAAAAAAAGTGCTTAACCACAGATTCTGTCAAACTGAGGTTGGGCAGAAATTCCAAACTGTAGGCAAAGAGAAAGAGACTAACTGGAGAAAGTAAAAGTTTGTTTAGGTCAGTGAACAATAGAACAGATTTTCCACTTAAAATTCTGTTGAGAATAAATACTGAAAATCGGTCAATAGGTGGCATTAATGAAATGCTTTCTTTTGGATAATGTGTGCAAAAACCTTATTGTACTGGGTTAGGAAAGCATAAAATCTTTAATATTCAGTGGGAAGATTTGTAACAGACAGAACAAGCCAGCAAAATATTTAATATGTGTGTACCCACAGACACAAAATCACCCTTCAGCTATCACAGCAGTCACATTTGGTTTTGACATGAAACACGATGAAACGGATACTAGACCAACTGACCAATTGCTTGCTCCATTCAAAATTCTTTAAATTAAAAGGCTCAAAATGAATGAACAGCATATTTAAAATTATGTAATCCTCACAATATTGGGAAACTAAAGTTTATTAAGTTATTTGAGCACATAGTAGGGGAAATGTTTGATTGCTCCAAAGGATATTTGTGGAAATTGATTTTAAGAAAGTGGGTAGAAAACAGGTGGTAAGATGAAAATGAGAATATGGGAAGAGAAAAAGATTAAGGGGTTGAGGGATGGACAAGAGGGCAATCTACAAGAGGGAGTGTGGGGAGGTATAGCTAAAAATGAAAACATTTGAAAATGCTATATGTAAAACTATTACTGTAGCACTTCACACACACATATACACATGTGTGAATGTATATGTTTATTTATGTATATATATTTATGTAATACAGCATTTTATATACATATAGCTATTACCATTATTCTTGATTACCTCTGCAACTTAATTAAAAATAACCTATTGCTGAGAACATCTCATACTTGTATTACATGGTATGGAAAATCAAGCACATACTAATCTTGGTACCACTTTTGTACTGGTTTCTTTGTATTGTGATGGGAGCTTCAATGTGTGCTCCTGGAATAGATCAGTCATCAGCAGTCTTGATCAGTTGTGAGTCCTGTGACTACAAGGACTGGCCCAGTAAATATTTCCACCAGTGTAATAGTAGAAGCAAACAACCAAGTACAATCGAGGTTGATTTATGTCCATCCCTACAAGACTGAACCCATGAATAATGCTAATAATTGGGCCAATATTCTGTGGTTATGAAGGTAACAGGTGAGGACTTAGTTCTATTATTCTACTGGATGGATTAGGAATAAAATAGACCCTGAGTTCATATTTTACATCCTTTGATAAGTATATCTTTCAAGCTTCATTAAGGGAATATCATTTTAGTAGATTTTAATTAGTTTAAAGACCCAGAACCATTGAAGATGCAGAAAACAATAGACTCTAGAGTCCTCAACTCTCAATGGGACAGCTATACTATAAACCTCTGGCAAGGCTCAGAGATAATTACAGAAGAAATGCAGAAAGGTTATAAGAGACAAAATTAAATGTGTGTAATCAAAGATTATACATTAAATGATAACACATTTCTACACATAACCTCATAATAGGCAGGACTGTGAATATGAGATTTAAACAAGATCACACTAATGAAAAATCTCATCATGATCATGTCATATGCTTGTGAAGTCTCACCCCTGCTTGATGAATTATTAATATTTCATCATTAGTTGGAGAGGATGCTGCATGCTTCCTTAAGATTGTTGTTCCTGAAAGGATACCATGGAAGTAGATAATTCTAAAATTTTGTACAAGCAGGTAACACTAAATGGAATTAGTTACTATTAAGTTAAAGAGATAGCAAGTGATTTCATATAAGATTGGAAAGGGAATGTACCCTATAAAATAGGCACTCCAGTGTTGAATTAAACCATTACATATTATTTATATTAAATGAATGTTTAAAATGTTAAATAAAATATTCTCAAATATTTGATTGTCAATGTGAAGAGAGAACTGTAATATGGTGTTAAATTCCAACTGATTTTCTAGAACCAAAAATAAGCCTTATACTCCTGGCATTTTTCAGAAGTTTTTAGGTAAAAGTTTCCACATAGCTGATTTAAAGCTATGAGTGCTAACTGTCTTTCATAAATCCTGAAATTGCACCAAATAACCTATGCAAGCTGGCAAAAGTTATTTCTAGTGTATCATTATGTAAGATAAGAGTGTTCTTAATAGTATTTTTGTTTTTACTTCTACTGATTCAATGGAGAATCAGAAATGGAAGATATGAGACATTAATAAAGTGAAATAGCTTAGTATGAGAACAAATACCCATTGTTTCTACATTCAGGAGGTTGAGTCAGGAAAGTTACATGTTCATGACCAAGCAACACTAAGTAGAGCTTCAAGACATCTGGGGCTATATAATGAGATCCTGTACCAAACAACAAATGACTGAACAAACAAATATTTCTCTAGAAGATATTAACAACAAAAAATAATAAAAATGGGCTCACTAGAACCTTAAGGTAAATTTAATTATTCAGTATTATTTAGAAAATAAACAAGATTCATTCACATATCTAATTGATCTCTTTAAGATTACTTTGTAACTTTCACCCATATGATAAATATACATAGACTAGTAGTATCACCTTTGCTTGTTTGTAGCAATCACATCCACTATCCATAAAAGATATTAGGCCATACATGCATGAAGATCATCACTGAACAGTGTCTCCATTCTTCATGTTTACCTAAACACTTTCTTCCCTTACTTTGTTTTAAAGTCTGGATTCATTTCATTGCAATAGATACTAGAACTGGATGAAATTCAGAAGTCTTGAAGTCTTGCTGAGATACACTATACATAAACATATATGTATATGTATATTCATATACATATATATAAATGAATATATATATATATATATTCATTTGCAAGGTTGAAAACAAAAGGGTCCTACAGGAATGTATCTAAAACATATTTGGACAAATCTAGAACATAATACTGGTAAGCCCTATCTGAGTTATAATCATAGCAATTATTTATTCTTGTGCTTATTCCGTCTCAAATTTTCAATTTTTTTAATTTAAATAAAATGTATATAGCCACTTTAATAAGATCTGTCATCCATCTTATCCCAGGATTCCTTCTCCTGTATTACTGTGTTTACTCTTTCATCACAAAGCTAACCTTTTCTTTCACCACATTTTCATGTTATAGCCCAAAGAGTAGAAATGCAAAAAAGTAAAGTGTGAGTGAAATGGTTGTGGCAGAATAATAAGATATAATCACAAAACCCTTAAAATTATAGATCTAAGGTAAAAGTTAATGCCTGAGAGTATAGAGTCTTACAAGACCCATGGCTGATGTCCACTTAGACAAGAACATAAAAGCAATAGGTATACTAAAAAAGTGGAGCTATAGATCATTTTACTGTGTTAGAGGAAATTCATTGAAAAACCCATATAGACAATAGTGGAATTTGTATTTCAATGAATATATGAAAAAGAAATTGATAATGAAATATGAAATAAGCGTAAATTTTCCAAAAAGCCCATTATATAGGAAGTGCCACCAATATATAAAGTGGGTCAATTAATAGAGAAACATTGATTTAGCCACATTGATTTGAATGTGTTAAGGGCCTGTGTGCTTAACACTGGGCTAGTAAAGGTATTAGCTATCTGTAAGATTTAGTACAAAGTACTCAAGATACAGTTCACAGAACTCAAAATGTTCAACAAGCTGAAGTGATCAGGTGAGACCTCAGTTCAACTTGGGAGCGAAAGAAAGTAATTATGCATGGGGAGGGAGAAAGGGACCTGGGAGGGAAAGTGAACAAAGCTGGGGGAGTCCGAGGAGAGGGGAACCAGATCTGGTATCAGCAGAAAGAATGGAAGCAGACAACCTCTGGAGATAGAAGGTTGGGGGGACCCTCCAAAATGCACCAGAGACCTGGAAGGTAAAAGACTCTCAGGACTCAAAAAAGACCTTAGATGAAATTCCGGTCAGTAGGGAGAGGAAACTTATAGATCCCACTTTCAGTAGGAAAACAGAGCATCACATGAGGGAGTGGTGGGCCATCCCACAGTCACAACTCTGACTCATAAGTGTTCCTGTCTGAAAGAATTACAGGAATGGAAATGGAGAGGAGCCTGAGGAAAAGAAGATCCAGATACAGGCCCAAAGTGGTATCTAGCTCAAGTGGAGGTCGCAAGGCTTGATATTATTACTGAGTCTATGGAGTGCTCTCAAGAACGGACCTAGCATGAATGCATTCTGGAACACCCAACTTGCAGCTGCAAGAGTGAGATGCAGATATTTGCACCCAACAAATAGACAGAAACTGCTGACCCCTGTGGTTGAATTAGGGAAAGTCAAAAAGAAGCTGAGGAGGAGGGCAACTCTGTAGGAGGGCCAGTAGTCTCAATTAATCTGGACTCCTGAGATCTTTCAAACACTGGACCACCAAACATGGTAGCATACGCCAACTGATATGAGGCCCCCAACACATATACAGCAGAGGATTTCTGGGTGTGGGATTAATCAGAGATGATGGACCTAACCCACAGGAGACTGGAGGCCCCAGGGAGTTTAGAGGTCATATGAGGTAGTGGATGGGGACACCAAAATGGAGACAAGGGTGTGGAGAGGAGGTATGGGATGTAAAATAGTCTGAGATTGGACAGTGGAGGGTAATAAAGTATGGAGTGTGAATTAATTAATTAATTAATTAATTAAAAGCATAATCCCAGTTACCATATTTCTCAAATGGAGGATTACAATTATTTGTAGGCATGAAACAGTAAACGATTAATTGTAAAACTTTAAAAATTTCATGATTCAAAAGAAATTCTCTATGTCTATATTTATCTCTTATTTGAATATTACACCAGTAACACCAAAAGGTCTTATATTAAATTGTAGACAACTCTATCTCTGCCACATGATGTTAGGAACAAAGACAATCACATTTCTGTCTTTTAATATGACAGATGTGAGTTTAAATGTGAAAATTTATTGGCAGTATACTTCATAGGATTAACAGTTGCAAGAGACCAATTTAATTTTTTTCAGTGTGAGAAGCCATATTTTATTTTTTATTTTTATTTTTTAAATTTTATTTTATTTATATTAATTCACTGTAGCTGTCTTCAGAAACACCAGAAGTGGGCATCTGATCCTATTACAGATGGTTATAATCCACCATGTGGTTGCTAAAAATTGAACTGAGGACTTCTAGAAGTGCAGTCAGTGCTCTTAACCACTGAGCCATCTCTTGATCACTTATTTTTATTTTTTATTGGATACTTTCCTTATTTACATTTCAAATGTAATCCCCCCATGGGCATACCCCCTATCCCATCCCAGGTCACTCTGCTTCTACCACAGTGTTCCTCTACCCACCCACCCCCCCACACACACACACTTCTCTACCTTCAAATTCCCCTACACTGGGGCATCAAGCCTTCACAGGACCGAAGACCACTCCTCCCATTGATGCCCAACAAGGTCATCCTATGCTACATATGCAGATGGAGCCATGGGTCCCTCCATGTGTACTCCTTGATTGGTGGTTTAGTCACTCGGAGCTCTGGGGAGGGGGTCTGGCTAGTTGATAATTTTGTTTTTCCTATGGGGTGCAAACCCCTTCAGCTCCTTCAGTCCTTTCTTTAACTCCTCCATTGGGGACCATTTCCTCATTGCAATAGTTGGCTGCTAGAATCCACCTCTATATTTGTCAGGCTTTGGCAGATTCTTTGATGAGATAACTACATCAGGTTCCTGTTACCATGCACTTCTTGGACTCCACAATAGTGTCTGGTTTTTGTGACTGTATATTAGATGGATCTCCAGGTGGGGTAGTCTCTGGATGTGTTTTCCTTCAATCTATGCTCCACACTTTGTCTCCATATTTGCTCCCGTGAGTATTTTATTCCCTTTTCTAAGGACAGAGGCACCCACATATGTCCATTCTTTGGAGAATGCTTTGGGTATATACCTTGGTAATCTTGCCAAGGCAAATATAAGATTTTTTTAACCCTCATGTTATTAATACTTTTTCTCACATCACACAGTATAGAATGATTTATAGATCCTCGAACAGTCAAGAAGTATTTGTCCTTGATGAACCCAGTAAGTGTATACTTATGTAACAGGTCCCTCCCTTTTCCTAGGGATAAGTCCTTTATATATCTGTGTCTAACAGGTTGTGTCAGACAAGTGATACAGTGTCCAGGCCCACACTGAGGCTGCAGGGATTTTTCTCCCTAAAAATAAAGTCAAATGTAGCATGCATAATAGAGCCCCTGAGAGCAATGCATAGATGTAAAATAAATAAAAAAAATAAAAAGCTAAAAATGAGCACTATTTTGGATTAGGATACAACCCAGTTTCAATACACCTTTTAACAAAATCTGATTTCAATTCCCAACAACAAAAAAATAATTGCTTCTAATAATAATTTCTGCTTGGGGAAACAGTTTACAGATATGTAGAAAATATTTATAATTGCTATTTTTGTTGATAATTTCAGTGTATTGTCATTGAAAGTTCTTTTTAACAGACATATAGTTCTTCCATGATCTTATCAGTAGAGAAAACTCAGTTAAGGTTTGTCCTCCTTGGCAGAGAGGTGATGAGGAGATCTTGCCTGTAACTCTGAGTGTGGCACTGCATTGCTCCATTAACCTCTCATAATTGGTTAATGAAGAATAAATCCTGGCCTATGCCTCCATCAGTGCTGTCTTTCTCTTTGGGGGACCCCAGGATGCTCTGAGCAATGATACACATTGCCAACACAAGGGAAAAACTAATTTTCAGTGGATGTCGTCCATAATCCTGCCCAAACTTTGTAGTGATAATGAAAGTGAAGGAACAGTTTTATTAAAAACACACACACACACACACACACACACACACACACACTTTTTACAATTTAAAATGGTTTCTCTATATCTCTATGGCAGACTCAGATTGGCCTTCGAAGAAAGCCCACACATAACAGGGTAAGAAAAAAAGCAATTCAAAGATATTCACAGACAAATTATGTTGAATGATTTTATGTTGACCTGCTTTACACATAACAGGGAACGTAGCCTTTCTGTCAGTCTGTGGGTGTGCCTACAGGCCTCCACAGCTTACCCTTAGTATTCTTTACACGATGATTCCTATTTTCTTGATGCAGCTATGTAATTACTTCTCAGAAGCAAGAATATCAGGGCTGTTTTCTTTCTCTTTTGTGCTATTGAGTTAGTGTTCATTTTGGCAGTTACTATAATTGCATATTACTGAATACAGGAACACAGGCCAGAAAAAGAAAATGGGAACTGGTGCAGTACTATTTCAATTCGTAAACTAGTTTCCCTATAAATGAGTTCACCAGCATGCCCGGCTCCTCTCCCTGCAAAGGCGTCCACAACATGAAAAAAAGAAATGTGATCAAAAGCTTCTTTGTTTCACTTAAGGCAAAACAAGTGAAGAGAAGCAAACTATAAAAGGAGCAAAGTACTCCCCATAATTAGGCTTTTGAAAATATTCCATCTCTCATAAATAATACATATGTTTATAATGCCTTTTTGGAATATTCACTGCTGTTCATATCTACTGAAGTATACTGTTCTTAAGAATGAAATCCTACTTAAGCAAAATTCTCTTTGAATTAAAATCACATGGGCAAGTGACAGAAATCAAACTTTGATAATCTATTTTGGAATATAATTATGTTTCAAAGTTGGACAGCATTTCAAAAGTAATTAGAAAAAGGTCTGAAAATTATATTTAGATGTGTATACACCTATGTTTGGTACAGGTAAGACAAGGAGAAAAAATAAATATTACAGTATACAGTCAAGGATAGACATGACATCAGGGATTCCAAAAGAAGCATTGACATTTTGATTATTTTTACTAAATAATATTTGTCATGTCATAAAAGCACTTATGTTGCTAAATTGTATTTTATTAACATGGGAAATTCAAAGATCAAATGCTTACTCCTAGGGAATGAAACCATAAGTTAGTAATTTCTTATAGTTTAGAGGTTGAGTGCAGTACAAAGCAGTTTTCTGCTGGAAAAATATGTTTCTGTATTATAACTCTACTTTATAAGAAGTATGCATCTATGTCATATTTTAAGAATGAAATTTCACAAAAAAATGTAAAAGCTTTGCATGCACATTTGCTAGTTCTGATTTACTGTTCATTCATTGAGTCTTAAATTTTAGCTTATCAGGCATATCATGAGGGACAAAAGCCTTAGTGGCCTTGGTAGCTTGAGAACTATACCTCTAGTAGATTGGTCTGATTGTGCTGACAGCTCTGTAATAATGCAAGAACAGATAAGGAGAAATACCATAGGTCCAAAAGGCAGAGTGACTTGACCAAATAGGATTGAAATGAACTAAAGTCTATATTACAAATAGTGATTATTTTGTTTTTCTTTTCTTTTCGTAGGATCATAAAACAGAGGAAAATATTATCCTAAACCACCATGCAAATTTATATACAAAATATATTTGTGGAAAGACTTCAATTGACCTTCCATAAGTACTTCAAATACAACTGAATAATGATGCATTATTTTTAATTAAATCTTTTCCTAGTTATGTGTTATGTTGTGTGTGTGTGTGTGTGTGTGTGTGTGTGTGTGCGCGTGTGTGTGTGTGTATACAAAAGAATATGTGGAAAGCAGAGGACAACTTGGTGGAGTTAGTTGTTTCCCTCCACTTTATGTGGTTAAAACTCAGGGGTTTAAACTCTGAATGATAGGCTGTGAGGTAACACTTTTAAAAATCGGGCAGTCTTTGTGGGTTCTATGATATGATTATTTCTTATACATATTCAAATGCCCTCAGTCAAACCTTATAATATTGGACCCAAGAGTATGCTTCCTGACTAGTCTCTTATACTGAGCATCTCTCCTTTCTCCTTCTTCCACTTAGTTCTCCAGAGAAAGTAGCTCCTTGACATTTATAGGTTTAGAGGAAACCTTCCTTCTCCTCCTCCTCCTCCTCCTCCTCCTCCTCCTCCTCCTCCTCCTCCTCCTCCTCCTCTTCCTCCTCCCTCCTCCTCCTGTTCTTCTAGTTCTTCTTCTTCTTCTTCTTCTTCTTCTTCTTCTTCTTCTTCTTCTTCTTCTTCTTCTTCTTCTTCTTTTTCTTCTCTTCTTCCTCCTCTTCCTCATTCTTTTCCTCCTCCTCCTTGTCCTCCTCCTACTTGTCCTCCTCGTCCTCAACCTCCTCCTCATCCTTCTCCTCCTTGTCCTTGTCCTCCTCATTCTCATCCTCCTCATCCTCATCCTTCTTCTCCTTCCTCTTCCTGCTTCTCTGTCTCTTGCTCTGCCTTCCCTTCTTCCTCCTTCATTTAATCCAAAGTACTCTTACCAATCTGGCAATGAAGTTTGTTGTTGGCATTCTATGTAGTCTCTCCCTCTGCCTTCTTTCTTATATAATATAGTTCATTACCCAAGGTTGGTAGAAGCTTTGTTATCATCACTAACTCTTGCTGAAGGTCCTGGGTGTTCAGATAGAACATCCTGATAAGGCAATTTAAGGCTGAAAGGGTTTATTTTAACTTAGAGTATGAGAATACTGTTTATTTTGCTGGGGTAATAATTTGTATGAGGAGCTTCAAAAAGATGTCTGCATTGAATCTTTAGTCAGCAAAAACAAAGATAAATGTTTGAGCTTAGCTTAGTCCCTTATATACAGTCCAGGATCTTGACACAAAGTGCGGTTTAACTCAAAGTGATTGAGTTTTTCAACCTTAAACCATACCAGATAGGCAATTTAATTAGACCTATAATACCCAGTGATATAGAAGACATCGATAAAAGTTTTCCACCCACTCTGTATTCTACATTATTCTACCTACTTGTTCAGTCACAGCTCTGTCTCAAAATTCCCCTCACCAAATTAATTATCCTATTATCTATCATTACTTTGAGCTCTACTTATGTTCTCAGGCCACTTGGTGAAAATATCCCATGAATTGTCCCTTACCAAGTACTTTATTGAATCCTTGTTCCCTCTGAAATGTGATGAGTCAGGACTCAACCTTCCACATTTTTTTCCTAATTCTTATTTATGGCCCAGGAAGCACTTCTTTCAAAATGTAGTCCAAGCTTCTAAACTCTTCCATATCCCTTCAAGTTCTAATTTTAAAGTATTAAAAATTTCATAGTCAGATTTATAGCAATGGGATTACTACTTAATATAATTTAATTTTTTTCTTACTTACTTTTCATATCTCAGTGATAAAATACCTGATGAAAATAATATATAACAGAAAAGGTTTATTTTGGTTTATTCCTCAAGGACTAACTTCATCATGATATTCAAGTCTTAATGTGTGGGATTTGAGGCATTTGTTCAAGTTGCATCTGCAGTGATGAAGCAAAGAAAATGATGAGAACATGGGACTGTTTCAGTGTGCATAGCCTTATGCTAGAAAGCCCTTTTAGTGAAAAGAAGCGATTCAAACAGTAAACCAGACTTATGGTGTCATAACTCTATCTTTTGTATGACACATATCTTATACATGTAAAAGTGATTACTGACAGCAGAAAGTCATATAGGACAATAGACATAGATAACTTTCTATATCTATATCTATACATTCATGTATCTGTATATGTATCTATATATATCTATATATCTATCTTTATATCTATATAATCTATATGTATCTATCATCTATTTATCATATATCTATCATATGTCTATCTATCTGTTTTTCTCTATCTATCTATCTATCTATCTATCTATCTATCTATCTGTCTGTCTAACTTCATATTATCCACATTAAAAGCATATTTGTGTTTCATATTGTACAGAGTTAGTGTGCCATGTCGTGGGTACTTCATACATGCTTAGATTAATGCATTTTGTGACTAACAGATTGACGGCGCATTCTTTGTTAACAACCTCAGCGACACCTTGGGAGGCAAGTGAAGCTCATCAGCCTTAGGAGCATTTGAATTCTTATTCACAAAGCAAACAATTGCAAGGGGAATGTATAACAGGTGCTAGAAGAGCAACACAAACACACGGAATCTCAAAGACAGGAATGGTATCCTAAAGAGAGAGACGAAACTGAGCATTGAAATGACTAACATGTTTTTGTTTTTTTTTTAACAGAATCACTAGCATTCAATTTTATCAATGATGACCCAGGAGCAAGGTGCTGGGATTAAAGCCTGCTAGCTCAGAGATTAATGGAAAGTACCCAGCTGACCTTTGTCTTCAGCTGACATCTCCAAAATGTACTATCCTTCTCCATGTGTTCTAAAAAAAATGACCAAAAACAACAACAAAAACAATAAATAACCCCCCCTAAAGAACAAAACACAATAAAAAGAAAAGGAAAGAAAGACCCTCAAACTGCTTGTCTCTTTCTTCTATTTCCTGTGCATCTCTCTAACTGCCCTCCTCACTTTCTTTTGTTTTCTTCGTGTGTTCACTGAGGCATTTCAGCTAGATGCTTGCTTCACCTTTTTCTTATGGTTGTCTTTATTTAACCCGGTTTACAATAAACAAGAAGCTTTTATATTAAAGGTATATGCTAGAGCTGAGTCAACTAACCTGGCTCAACAGGGGGTTCACAAAAAGCCAAACCATCAACCAAAGTGTATGAATGGGCTGGACCTATGACATCTACACTGCAGAGATAAGCAGCTTGGTCTTCATGTGGGTCCCCCAACATTTGGAGCAGGGGCTGTCTCTGTTTCGTGGTCTGTTGCCTGCCTTTGGATCTCTTTCTCCTCCTTGGGCTACCTTGACTTGCTTCAGTGGGATATAATGTGTTTCATTCTGATGATACTTGATGCATGAATGTGGGCTGCTATCTGGAGTTGGGAAGGTCCCCTTGGAGAAGGGAAGAGGGAAAAGGGAGAAGGGTAATGGCAGGGGGAGATTTTGAGGTGAGAAGTGAGGGGACTGGGATCAGGATGTTAAGTTAATAAAGAAATTATTTAATGAACAAATGGTTTAAGAAAAAAATAACAAATTGGGAAAAAATCTTCACCAACCCCACATCCGACAGAGGGCTAATCTCCAATGTATACAAAGAACTCAAGAGGTTAGACCCCAGAAAACCAAATAACCCTATCCAAAAATGGGGTACAGAGCTAAACAGAGACTTTTCACCTGAAGAAATTCAGATGGCTGAGAAACACCTTAAAAAATGTTCAACTTCACTAGTCATTAGGGAAATGCAAATTAAAACAACCCTGAGATTTCACCTCACACCAGTCAGAATGGCTAAGATTAAAAACTCAGAAGACATCAGGTGTTGGCGAGGATGTGGAGAAAGAGGAACACTCCTCCACTGCTGGTGGGAATGCAAGCTGGTACAACCACTCTGGAAATCAGTATGGCGGTTCCTCAGAAAACTGGGCGTGATACTTCCGGAGGACCCAGCCATACCACTCCTGGGAATATACCCAGAAGATTCACCAGCATGCAATAAGGATACATGCTCCACTATGTTCATAGCAGCCTTATATATAATAGCCAGAAGCTGGAAAGAACCCAGATGTCCCTCAACAGAGGAATGGATACAAAAAATGTGGTATATATACACAATGGAGTACTATTCAGCCATTAGAAACAATGAATTCATGAAATTCTTAGAGAAATGGATGGAGCTGTAGAATGTCATACTAAGTGAGGTGACCCAGTCTCAAAAGAATACCCATGGTATACAGTCACTGATAAGTGGATATTAGCCTAGAAGCTTGGAACACCAAAGACACAAATCACATATCAAGTGATGTCTCACAAGAAGAAAGGAGTGGACACTGGTGCTAGAATGGACCAAAACATCATTGTGGGAGAGTACAAGAACAGTAAAGTGGGAGGGGGTGGATGCGGGAGCAGGGGGAGGGAAAAGGACATGTGGGACCTTTGGGGGTGGGGAACCAGAAAAAGAGAAATGAATTGTAAATATAGAATATATACAATAAAAAAAAAGAAAAAGAAAAAATTTTTCATTTCATGTCAGTAAGGCAAGAGTGCTTTAGATAAATTATCTTTCAACAATTTTATTATTTTTTACTTTCATTTTTTTCATGCATGTTCAAATGAAAGGCATTTGTTAGTCTTTAAACATTCGTTTATACTAAGTAATCAAGCTGTCTGATGAACTGCCATCTCTCCTAATTCAGAATATCTCTCTTGTTTGAATCTAATCTTTACCAATTTAATTGTATCCACAGCTTTTCTTCTCCTGTGCAAACAAAGACAAAACCTCTTCCCCAATGTTATAAATATCCCAGCTTCCATTCTGTGGTAAACATATGTTTAAAATACAATGAATGATAAATTCACCATTTTTTTAAATTTTTATTTTCTAAATTCTTTCTTTACATTCCAAAGGCTTTCCCCTTTCCCAGTTCCCCCCTCACCATATATCCCATAAGTCCTCTTCCCTCTGCCCATTCTCCAATCAACCCCCCACCATTTCTTTGTTCTGATACTCTCCTACAAAATTGGATCCAGTCTTTTCAGGAACAGGGTTCTCCCCTTCCTTCTTCTTGGGAATCTTTTGATTTGCTAATTGTGCTTTGAGTATTCAGAGCTTTTGGGCTCATTAATATCCACTTATCAGTGATTGCATTTCATGTGTATTCTTTTGTGATTGGGTAAACTCACTTAGGATGATTTTTTCCAGATCCAACCATTTGCCAACAAATTGCATGAATTCATTCTTTTTAATTGCTGAGTAGCATTCCATTGTATAAATATACCACATTTTCTGTATCCATTCCTCCTTTGAGGGACATCTTGGCTCCTTCCAACTTCCGGCTATTATAAAAAATGCTGCTATGAACATAGTGGAGCATGTGTCTTTATTGTATGCAGAGGAATCCTCTGGGTATATGCCCAGGAGTGGTATGACAGGGTCCTCTGGAAGTGTCATGCCCAATTTTCTGAGGAACCACCATACTGATTTCCAGAGCGGTTGTACCATCTTGCAATCCCACCAACTGTGTAGGAGTGTTCCTTTTTCTCCACATCCTTGCCAGCACCTGTTGTCCCTTGAGTTTTTAATGTTAGCCATTCTGACTGGTGTGAGATGTAATCTCAGGGTTGTTTTGATTTGCATTTCTCTGATGACTAATGATGTTGAACATCTCTTAAGGTGCTTCTCAGCTATCCGAATTTCTTCTAGTGAAAATTCTTTGTTTAGCTTTGTACTCCAGGGTTATTTGGTTCTTTGTGGTCTAACTTCATGAGTTCTTTCTATATATTGGATATTAGCCTTCTGTCAGATGTGGGGTTGGTGAAGATCTTTTCCCAATTTGTTGGTTGCTGTTTTGATCTGTATGACAGGAAATTCAAGTCCTTGAAGAAAGAAATCTAAGAAGACCTCAGGAGATGGAAAAATATTCCATGTTCTTGGATTGGCAGGATCAATATAGTAAAAATGGCCATCTTGCCAAAAGCAATCTAAGATTCAATGCAATCCCCAGCAAAATCCCAAATCAATTCTTCATAGATCTAGAAAGAGCAATTCTCAAAATCATCTGGAGTACCAAAAGACCCAGGATAGCTAAAACTATTCTCAGCAATAAAAGGACTTCTGGGGGAATCATTATCCCTGACCTCAAGCAGTACTACAGAGCAATTGTGCTAAAAACTGCATGGTATTGGTACAGCGACAGGTAAGTAGATCAATGGAATAGAGTTGAAGATCCAGAAATAAATCCACACTTGATCTTTGATAAAGGAGATACAACCATCCAGTGGAAAAAAGATAGCCTTTTCAACAAATTGTGCTGGTTCAACTGGAGGTCAAAATGCAGAAGAATGCAAATTGACCCACTCTTCTCTCCTTGTATCAAGATCAACTCCAAGTGGATCAAGGACCTCCACATAAAACCAGACACACTGAAACCAATAGAAAAGAAACTAGGGAAGACCCTGGAGGACATGGGCACAGGGGGAAAGTTTCTGAACAGAACACCAATAGCTTATGCTCTAAGATCAAGAATTGAGAAATGGCACCATTTTTCTAATATCCAATGTCTCTGTGCAACTGTTGTCCCTTTCTCATTACCACTGAAGAAAAGACATGTTACTAAAACACTATAAAATCTGTCTCTGGGGTTGTTTATTACAATTTTCTCTTTATTAAGCATATGTTTTTTTCTTTTATTGTATATTTTCTTTATTTACATTTCAAATGTTATCTCTTTTTCAGGTCTCTCCTCCGGAAACTCCTATCCCATTCCCCCTTCCCCTTCCCCTATGAGGGTTGTTCCACACCCACCCACCCACTCCTCCCTTCCCACGCTGGCATTCCCCAACACTGAGGCATCAAGCACTCTCAGGCTCAAGGTCCACTCCTCCCACTTATGTCCAACAAGTCCATCCTCTGCCACATATGCTGCCAGAGACCTGGGGCCTTGCATGTGTACTCTTTGGTTGGTGGCCTAGTTCCTGGGAGCTCTGGAGGGTCTGTCAGTTGACACTATTGCTCCCATCATGGGGCTACAAATTCCCCTCAGGTCCTTCAGTCCCTTTTCCAACTCCTCCATTGGGCACCCTGCACTCAGTCCAATGATTGGCTGTGAGCATCCACCTCTGTATTTGTCAGGCTTTGGCAGAGCTTCTCATCTTTAAAGTATGACTAGAACTTTCTATAATTGCTTTTCCTGTAATATTTATGGTATGGTATACCAGTAACATACTTTATGTTGCAATGTACAAAAAAAAATGTTTCATTGTACTAGGGAGATATGCTGAAACATTTCCAGTCTTTATTTGTGCAGACACCCCCATAATAACCAAATGTATCATAGATGTGTAATTACAAAATCTGTTTTATCAGAACTTAAAGCAGTTGTCCTTTGAAATCCTGATTATGTATCTATGTTATGGTGTGTATACATTAATTTCACAAATTCTACATTTGCCAAAGTTCATTTCTTTGGGTACATTTTTGGTAACCTCCCGCAGGTAATAAAGTTTGGATATACAAAGTACCAATACACATTTACTTTTAATTTCATTGACTTGTTCCCAAGAGATAAAACTCTTTAGACCTCTGCTAGTGATAGTGGTTTTAATGAAATTCAGGCTACATTAACCACATATGGATTTCTTATGGTCCTATACATTAATCCATCCTATATTTTGTTTCACCTGAGATAAAATTGCCATCTACAGAAACTGAATATTTGCCCTCTTAAAAGGCCAATCTGGGTGTCAAGATTTTGCTGAAATTTTTGCAATATCTGCTTATCTTTATAGCAAACCACCAATTTCAATGCATTTATTTCTATTTTCATCTTTAGTTTCCTATTATTTATAACAGTTTGCCAAAATAATTGTTTTCTCTTCTACCCGGAATGTTTTGTTTCATGTACTAAAGCTTTTTTGATCCAAGATTACATCCAGAGAACTGTTATTTTTAACAAATAGGCCTCAAACTTATTAATTGCTCTTTAAATTAGTCTTTCTGATACTGACAGGGAATAATATAATCATGTTTAATATTAGGGCCTTGGGTGCCCCTCCGGGAATTTTCTGATGGCAAAGGGTTACCTTGACTATCCATTGATGATCTGCATTCATTAGTCCAATGACTTCCTTTATCATACCTTCTGTGTACTCCAGAAGTCTGGAACTTTCCTTTTTGATTATATAGAAAATGTTTCTAGGAATGCCTTGTCTATAATACTTTTTCAAATGACCTTTGTTACCACAATTATAAAATCTGATGATTGATATTTCTTAGAACATTTAGAAATTACTTATTCCATCATAGTAACACCATTAGTGTGATATCCAATATCAGTTTTATCTTTAATCAATTCATCTATTGGTGCTGATCTTGCCTTTAGAGGTCTAGTTACCTATTCTCATTCTGAGATATTATTTTCAAAAGCCAAAGATTTGATTAATACTTTTCTGGTCTGAATATGATACTATTTTATTTAAATATTAAGGTAATCAGCAAAAAATGCAGAAATGGCTCTTTAGCTTCGTTTTTCATTAGAATTTTTTTTCAAGACAGGGTTTCTCAGTGTAGCCCTGGCTATTGTGGAACTCACTCTGTAGACCAGGCTGGCCTCGATCTCAGAAATCTGCCAGCCCCTGTCTCCCAAGTGCTGGGATTAAAGTTGTGTGCCACCACCTCCCAGCAGATATTTTCTTTATTACATTTCAAATGTTATTCCCTTTCATCATTTCCCCTCTGAAAACCCCTATCCCATCTCCCTGCTCACCAACCCACCCACTTCCTCTTCCCTGTCCTGGCATTCCCCTACACTTGGGCAATGAGACTTAACAGGACCTAGGTCCTCTCCTCTCATTGATGTGTAATAAGGCCATCCTCTGCTAGATATGTGGCTGGAGCCATGGGTCCCTCCATATGTACTCTTTGGTTGGTGGTTTATTTCCTGGGAGCTCTGGGAATACTGCTTGGTTCATATTGTTGTTTTTCCTATGAGGCTGCAAACCCCTTCAGCTCCTTCTGTTCTTTCTCTAGCTTTTCTATTGGGAACCCTGTGCTCAGTCCAGTGGTTGGTTGAGAACATCCAGTTCTGTATTTGTCAGGTACTGGCAGAGCCTCTCAGGGGATAGCTATATCAGGCTCCTGTCAGCAAGTACTTGTCATCATCCACAATAGTGTCTTGGTTTGGTGACAGTATATGGGATGGATCCCCATGTGGGGCAGACTCTGGATGGCCTTTTCTTCAGTTTCTGTTCCACTTTGTCTCTATATCTCCTCCCATGGGTATTTTATTCCCCCTCTAAGAAGGACCTTTTTCCTGATTCCTGAAGCTTTCCCATGTATTTAAAGGTACTTAATAACATGGTACCAAGTTGTGATTATCAAATTCATCCTGCCTTAGCATATCAACCTTCACCTAGCGACTCATCTTAGGGAATATTAATATATCTAGCCTTATGTCATTGTTCTATGACTCTAACTTTTCCTTTCCACCATGTTCACAACTATAACTGAGGACCAGCTTCCAATATTCTGCTGCCAAAACTCTCCAATCTTGAGAGATATTTCTGTTCTGAATTGCACATGATTTTAATATCTGCTTTACATAGGATGGATGCCTATGGTATCAAATCATCAGCTCTTTGAGTCTCCTCAAATTTAATAAGTTTATAAGATTCCACTTAACTTCTTTATAACCTAGGGGTACCTATAATTTTCTGGTAGATCTTGTATAGTCACTGGATAAACTACAGTTGGTCTTCTGAAATCTTGGGTCACCCCTCTTAGTTATATCATGTCAGTGCAGGTTCTTGTCTAAATTCCTTTTTCTGTGACTATTTTTCTATTTTCATTTGCAAGGTTTCCTAAAGTTTATATCCTCCTAATCCACTTTTTTTAAATCACAAAAACATTATTACTCTTAAGGATAAAAAGGATTAACAGTATGAATGTATGTAAAATTATATTTTAGTCATCAGAGATATACTTTAGCAGTTATAAGTCTCTACTATTTTTTTCTTTTCCCATTTACAAGTTGTTAAATGGATTTGTGAGGTAGATATTATATAATATATTTCACATATATTGAGGTTGCATTTTTAAGAGGCTTGATTATATATATATATAATGAATATACATATATTCATTAAAATGTTAGTATAAAACTGTGGACACCCCGAATATTTTCCTCATATCTTTGAAATCTTTGGCCCTGAGACATTCTCCCTTTGCCTTCAGGAAATGCATTTGCTTTGTATCACAACAGATTGGATTTTAACTCTTATAATAGCATAAAATAAAATTACAAAAACATGAAACTTTTTGGGTGAATTGATAAATAACATCAATTTTGTCTCCCTTCCTTATTAGCCACTTACATAATATAATACATGGCTTATCTTTATACTTGAGTCATATCATTTTTTCTATTTGTTTCCTTTTTTCATATCCAGCATTTCAGAAGTGCACATTTTAGTATAAAAATATCTGTAAGATTTTCTATGTTCTTTTCTGCTACTGTTCTCAGCTTGAGTCTCATTGTGATTTGAGAGGATGTTATATATAATTGGAATTCTATTATCAGTGTTAATAATTGTTTCATGACTCAGAATATGATTCATCTTTGAAAATAATTTTGTTGTATGTGGAGACAACATGTATTTAGCTCATTGATGAAAACAATGTTCTAAAAATGATAATTGGTTCAAGTTAGTTGATAATGAGTTCAAGTTTATTCTATCCTTGGTGGTTTTCTGTCTACCTAATTAATTATGTATTATGAGAGTGATATAAAAACATATTATCACATTTAATACTTCTTTGCCTTTTCCAATGTCTGTTCAAAAAATTTACTTTTATTTATTTTTAAATATTGTTAAAACTATTGTAAACTCATACCTGTTAAGTATTATTATATTTTCTTGGGAAATATTATTATGAGTATTATTATGATTATTGTTGTTATACTTTTTTTACTTCAAGGAAATTATTCTCATAAAAATAGATTTTGTAATTTACATATTAAATATTTTCTCTTATTAATGTGATTAATGATTATTAATATTTTCTCCATAATTATATTAACCAATGATTGTCACTATATTATTTAGTGTTTATGTAAATTATGCATAATTTCTTATGAAATGACTTTCCTAGATTTTAACAGGTGCTTGTGACCATTCACACCAGTCATCTTAGGAATAGTATTGCTATGATGAAACACCACGACAAAAAGCAATTTAAGAAGGTAAAGGTTTATTTGGCTATACTTCCATATCATTGAACATCATGATGGAAATCAGAAAAGGAACTCAAATAGAGCAAAAACTTGGAGGAAGAAGCTGATGCAGAGAGACCAATAATGAGTGCTTCTTACTGGCTTGCTTCTTCTGGCTTGCTCAGCCTGCTTTCTTATAGAATCCAGGACCACCAGTCCATAGATCGCACCATCCACAAAATGGATGAGTCCCCTCCACTCAAATTAATGACTCATTAAGAAAATGCTCTATAGGCTTCTCTACAGAATGATTTTATAGCAGGATTTTCTCAATCAAAGTTTCTCCCTTAGTTTATGTCAAGTTGACATAAAACTGTCCAGCATACCATGAACTGACATATTGATTTCACAATGGCTGATTTTCTAGATCATTAGTTATATCATTATGGAAGTTTCAATTTCACCTTCCCTTGTAATTTTGTTTCTCCATTTTAGTTTGCTACTAGCATAAAGTTGATCATTTGTTTTTAATTAGTAAAGCTTGTCAAAATATTTCCTGTGCTTATCTCTATCTTAGGTCTTTTAGTCTTCAAATTCTTTCTTATTTGATCTCAGCAGAATGTAACTTCACTTCCTTCAGTCAGTTTTTTGACCTCGCGTTATGAATTCATTTTCTTGGCTTCAGACTAGAACATCTAAATGGATTCAAGTAAGTATGTGCTCCAATTTGTGAAAAGACTGCCACCTGTTGTATGATATCAACTGTGTTGGAGTTGTTCTATTGTAACTTTTAAAACTGGTCAGCATTTTTTATTTGATATTTGCTTTATTTACATTTCAAATGTCATACCCTTTCCTTGCTACCCCTCCTCTAGTAATCCCCTATTGCATCCCTCCTCCCCCTGCTCACCAATCTCCCCCCACACTGTACTGAGGTTTAAGTTAAATAATTTTGGCTGAATTTATGGAATAACTCTGATAATTATAAAGCGTACCATAATTTTGTTTATTTCTGTTTTACTCCTTCAATTTTACATGTAGGAACTTCATATTTTGCTAAGTCTATATTTGAATAGTGCTAGAGAGCATGGACATAAATGAAGTATGTTGTGTTACTTACTAATGATTTAGCATCAGACAGTCTTTTAAGGGACTTTACTGATTTATTACAAAATATTTATTGTTTCTTCATTCTAAATTCCTAGATACTTTTTTCTTTTTTTATTGGATATTTTCTTTATTTACATGTCAAATGTTATCCCCCTTTCCAGAACCCCCTTTCCCATCCCTGCACCCCTGCTTCTATGAAGGTGCTCCCCTCCCACCCACCCACTTACTCCCTACTTCCTACCTAGGGTACTACTCGAGCATCCATCAATCCTTCATAGGACCAAGGGCCTCTCCTCCCATTGATGCTCGACAAGGCCATCCTCTGCTACATATGCAGCTGGAGTCAAGGGTCTCTCCATGTATACTCTTTGGTTGGTGGTTTATTCCTTGGGAGCTCTGGGGGGGGGTCTCGTTGCTTGGTATAGTTGTTCTTCCTATGGGGTTGCTAACCCCTTCAGTTCCTTCAGTCCTTTCTCTAACTCCTTGACTGGGGACCTTGTGTTCAGTGCTCAGCCCAATGGTTAATTAAATACTAAAACAATCAGTCATTGCTTCTAGAGAAACAGCTCAGTGTTTAAGAGCATTTCCTGCTTCTGCAGATGACTAAGGTTCAATTTACAGAACCCACAGAGCAGCTCACAAACATCTGTAACTCCATTTTCCAGGATATCTGATGCCCTCTTCTGACCACTTCAGACAACAGGCCTATCCATGGTACACAGACAAACATGCAGGTAAAATGTCATCCATGCACATAAAATACTAATAAATAAATCCTTAAAATAATGTGTTTTGCTTAGCATTTTCTCACTGTATTTTAACTATCTTCTGTTCATTTTATTTTTATATAAGAGTAATTGTATATCTTGTTTAGGCTGAAATCATCATCTTTAGAAATCAACTAGAAAGCATGGCTAATGAATATTATCCTTTTCATTCTTTTTTTTGGGGGGGGAGATGAAACGTCAAAATAAATATGCCACATCTAAAGTTGTATTGACCTTTATGTAAGCTAAATACAGTATAGAAATGTATTTTTATAGACTACCTGAAATATAATGTAGAGATTAAAAATGATTTCTTTTTATTTACTTTTTTTATTCTTTAATCTTTTTTCTACAGTCCATATCCCAGTCTACCTGCTGACTGTTCCAGTTCCTTCTAGTGTTCTTTGTTCTGTCCCCCTTTCCTTTGTTTTTGACCCCCACCTACCCCTACCTCACCCCTCTTGGATCTTATTTCTCTGGAGCATCAAGACTCCACAGAAAGTAGTCCCTCTGACTGAGGCCAGACAAAGCAGTCCACTGATACATATAGAAGAGGGGCCATGGACCAGCTCATGTAAGCTCTTTGGTTGGTGGCCTAGTCCTTGGGAGCTCTGAGAGGTCCAATTACTGATACTTTTGTTTTGCCTATGGGGTTACAATCCCCTTTAGATCCTTAAGTCCTTCCCCTAACTCTGTCATAGGTGTTCCCTGATTCAGTCCAATGGTTGCCTGAGGGTATCTGTATCTTTCTCAGTCAAGTGCTCATAGAGCCTCTTAGAAGACAGCCATGATAGGCTCCTCTCTGGAAACACATCTTAGTGCCAGCAATAGTGTAGGCACTAAGTGTCTATGCAGGAATGGATCCCAAGTTGGGGTAGTCTCTGGATGGCCTTTCCTTCAGTGCCTGTTTCATTTTTTGTTTCTGCCTTTGCTTTAGACTGGAACAATTTTAATTGTAGAAGAGATTAACAGGGTTTCACTCTGGGCTCCTCTACTCTGTGTTTAATATTGTCATGTATGATTTCCTGTATATTGAAAACTCCAGTATGCCTAAATATAAGCACATGGAGAAGACATAATAGTCTAAAACTTAGTTACCTTAAGCCATCATTATAAACTTCAGAGGGAAATAAGTATGTTCATCTTTTGAATGTCTAACTTGCCAATTATCATTATTAAGAAAAATGAGATTTCTCCATGATCTGATACTAAATCCAAAACATCATAGAATCATCAGTTCCTTCATCTCAATAATCATTTTATTAGTTAACTGTGATTCATGTCTTCTGAGTGTAACTTATGCTGTAGCATTCTCCATATCAAGTAAAACTCAACTCTTATTTCCTGTCTGGAATCCAAGCTTTCACTTGTGTCTCCATTACATAATTCAATGTATACTACTCATTGTAGAATATTTCTAATTGAACAATACAATTCTATTATTGATAATTCACCACAACATTTCTCATCACATATGTCATTCTCATAACAACATTTACAGGAATATATATGTGTGTTTTCCATAACCTCTGTGCTTTGCTTTCTGTTCAACTACATGGTCATTGGTTTTTTCTGGTTTCCTAGATCATCACATGCCCATGCCAACCTTATAATTTAAAACTTATCAATCAGAGCTTGCTTGGCTGTCCGGACTTATTGACATTTCAAGTAAGCCTAAAAAGAAATAAGATTTAAGGTGAATCATGTGCTACCAGTTAGGAATACATTCTTTCCTTCCTTTCTTCCTTCCTTCCTTCCTTCCTTCCTTCCTTCCTTCCTTCCTTCCTTCTTTCATTCATTCTTTCTTCCTTTCTTTTAACTTCTTTTCTTTTATAACAGTACTTTTTTCTTTACAGATTATTTAAGAAATATAGATAAAAACAACACAATACAAAACAAAATAAGACAAGACAAGAAATCAGGAGACCATGATCCACTTTTGAGTTGACTAAATCTTTCTAAGCAGCACTCCTGTATACCTGAATTCCCAGAGACTTTGTGTCTTGTATAGTTGTAAGATCCATGTATCATCAAAATCTATTTATACTTTTTTGGTACTTAAATAATGAAACAAAGTGACAATAAGCTCAATTTTATCATCATTCTTGGTAATCCTTGAATCTCCATCAGTGTAGTTTGTAGCATAGACCCTACAGTAGTATATGTAAGAAAGATCTGCCAGACAGGAGGGGTGGTTTTGATTTAACTTTCCATCAAGCTTTTCATTCATTCATATAAATTTCATTTACCCTAATACCATTTATAACTGTGTGAGCACAGATTAGTTGCTTGATCAGTTACATCTGGACATCTTTCCCATTACAGTTCAGTTCCATTAGATCAATATTGTGTGTGTTTCTCACTTTTATACACTATAGCAGCTGGCACAAATAAGAGCTCAGTAGCAATATTTTACTACGTAATGATATACCTATGCTTATATTATGTACCCAGCCTTCCAGTTGTCCCTCTAGGATAATATAAAATGATAAAATATTTAATACAGTAGAATATTATATATACTTGTAGAGATTTAGCCATTTTATAGCATATTTATAAACTTATTTTTCTGAATTCATTATGCTGATTAACGTACTTGTAGTGAAATACATTTCTATGGGTAAATAAATTTAATACAAGCTTTGATAATTAGGAGCTAGAATTGGATCATAAAACCATCATATATGCAAAGGGATATATTTGGACAATATATTCAAAAAATTGTAAGTAGAAAACCTGCACAATATTACTTGAATATGGGTTCTCTGGTTTGATCATTTAATATAGCATAATGAATCGGTCTGCTCTTCGCTGGAAAGAGTATCTCTCCAGTTCTCAGCATTCCTTAGTTGCATATAGTACTTTGTTTAGTCTTGAGGCCCCATAGGCTTTCCCTGTTTTACTTTAAAACATCTATTGTTGTCCCTGTTCAATTCATGATTGTATAGCTACATAGGTGAGACTTGGAAGGAATATTTATATGTTTCAAAGCAATGAATTAATGAAATAGGACTTAATTTGAAAAAAAATCAAGGTGGGTAAAAAGTAGAAGAAGAAAATGATATAAATGTAGTCTTAAAAATAAAATAAATAATAAAATTTAAATAAAATATTTAATAAGTAAACAATGAATTATGTATACCATTTTCATAAAATATATTTAGAGAACAAAACTACAGCATTTAAAAGCTTAAAATATCACAGAATATTACTGTTTAAAAGTCAAAACTGAAATATATATGCATACTTAACACAGTTAAATTATCAATAAAATGGGAATTGTTAGAAAACATATTTACTAAAGATGTTAGCATAATGAAAATAGAATTTTATCTAGTTGTATGATTTCTGTTCAACAAGAATTCTGTTGTGCTTCAGTTGTGGATCAGTATGGTTAGTTCTCTGTAGCAAACGCTCTCAATTAAAGATTATGTCTTTCCTCTAAACAATAATCTTTGTCTTATGGGACAGGATCAGGATATAGCTGCACCTTTGACATCCTGCTATCTTCATAACATGACCTATAAAATTTTGATTAATGAGACAGTCACCTGTAAGTAAATTGATCATCTAGAGTCTTAGGGTGATAGCTTTAACTTTAGATTTAAATAAGGTTGGCAATAATTTTCTAATTTTCATCCTGTCCATAATTTGTTATTTCACTTTGCAACTATGAAGTTTATCATTTCTTGAGCTATTTAAAAGATGTTTAACAAAGAGTTTCTGGGATGGAACATGTTATGCCAGCAGGCATAGAACCATTTCAAAATCTTTATATGAGATTATCATCACATCCTGATTACTCACTGTGGTTTTTATTTTTTAGCAAAATGTAACAAATAATAATTTACATCTTAATGTGATATTTGAAACTAAATTGTAGAACAGATTAATGGTAACAGTCTGTCTGTTATTTACTGAATAACCATTTCTGTTTTGAGCTATTTTATATCATCCTTGAAATATATACTATGATGTTATATATATATGATATATATGATATGACATATATGACATTATATATATGCATATGTATATGTATATGTGTGTATGTGTATTTGTATGTCTATATGTATATAGTAAGCCACACAATGATATAACAGAAATAATGCTATAATCTATTTCACAATCTATTTTTCTGACTTAATTATATGGATATTAGTTCATTCCCAAGGAAATATTCTTTTTGTCACATAAAACAATACAAGAACATAAAGAAACATTTTTATTGAAATTTATCCAAATCCTCTTAAAACATCATGCAATGCCTAATATCAACAGCCTATTGTGGCTTTACAACTTAAAATTATTTCATTGGTTTTGGCATAAATATAAAATAGTACTTGAAGCACAATATGTTTTAATAAATTATCATTCAATAAAACCATGTAACTATCATGTGAAAAGTATAACTAACTTTCATATCCTTTTGCAACACTGAAGTATTTTCTGCTGAAAATAAAATATTCTTTGACATTCTTGTAATACTGACTGAAGTTCAAACCAGAGTTTCAAGATTATTGTACAAAGTTGAGGTATACACTTAAGCCAATCTATATAACATTTATTTATCTTATACATATTTGCATAACTGTGTGGCACTGAATATAGGTTATAATATAGTTTATGCACCAGTTGATTATAGATAACATTTCTATTGTTTAAAAATTACCTGAAACCTTTAATTGATATGTGAGTCCCCTCAGACTCTCTAGAGTCCCCTCAGATTCCCCAGGGAATCTCTAGAGGTGTCAGATAGGACAACAAAACACAAAGGGACAAGAAGGGAATACCAGTACACATTGATTTGTCAACCTCGATCTGACGTCAGGGAGTCTAATGCCAGAAGCCTTGTTGCTTATCATATTTAAAACACAGTAGTATTTGAGAAAAACTTTCCAGGCAACAATAAGTTCAATAAATTCAATTCCAGGGGTCCAATAGTGCTTAAAGTGTTTCTATGTTGGAACTCTTTTGCAAAGTTCATGGGATCATGATCGTGTGTTCTATAGCTAAAAGGACTAAAATCTAGTGTGGTTTCTTAGGAATGGGACAGATGTCAGCAAGTCAGAAATTCAACGTGACATCTCCCCTAAAATGAGTAATAGACTATTGAGGAAAGAGTCTGAAATAATCATGCTAGAGAATCGGGATGAAGTCTGACTATAAAACAAAAAGGTAGGGGGAGATCTGGCTTCACAGATACCAAAAAAGTCACCACATTTTTAACAAAATCCACTTTCTCACCTTTCCAGATAGAAAACAGATATTTGATTTTTATCTCCTTCATTGAGGAGACACCCCCTCCATGATTAATATTCCTGGATACCTTAGTGTTCCTCAGGAGTACAAGGAACTCTGTGTCCCCAACAACCTTTTAATCGTTATACATATTAATAGGGTGTGTTAAAATATATTGATACAAATATTAAATATTTATTGATCATATTATGTTATTTATGGCATTCATCTCTTTGTTGCTATTTTGTACTTAAATTCTTCAACACCTTAATTCAGTTATCCATAACACATGTAACAGATTCTGGAGCATAGAATGGCCTCATTGTTTAAATTATTATTATTTATGTCATTTAGTTCCCATTTCCAAACTTCTTCCACTCCATCAAAACTTCCCTGTCTCCACTAATCATTATTACTCTTTTTTGATTTATAATATACAGTTTATTAAACAAAAATCAAAGTGAAAGAAATTGAATACCACCTTATAAAGATTTCAAACAGTATTATCATTACCATTGGGTAACTACCCTAACTCCATGGTAAGACACATATATGTATGTGGTATATGGAAGACACACCATACATTGGCTACCTAGGTAAAGAAATCAGTCTCTAACTGACCAAGAAATATTCTCAATCCTGTCAATATTTTATATTACTGAATATATAAGAAAACAAAACAAAACATCAATGGTTTGGACAGCAAGACATGCTTACTTCTGCATAGCATCATGACTATTATGTGGTAACCAACCATATTCTGTTTGGACCTGAGGCCTGCTCTCTAAAAGGGCATTTTGTGTCTGATACCTTAAATGCAATTAGAAAATCGATTGACAGTGTTCTTTGACTTACAGAAGCTTTGTATTATTATGAGGTCCCATTTGTTGATTCTTGATCTTAGAGCACAAGCCATTTTTGTTCTGTTCAGGAAATTTTCTTCTGTACCCATGTGTTCAAAACTTTCCCTACTATCTCTCCTATTAGATTCAGTATATCTGGTTTATGAGGAGGTTCTTGGTCCACTTGGACTTGAGCCTTGTACAGGGAGATAAGAATAGATCAATTTGCATTCTTCTATAAGTTGACTGCCAGTGGAATTGTCACCACTTGTTGAAATGCTCTTTTTCCTATTTATTTATTTATTTATTTATTTATTATATTATTTGTTTACATTCTAAATGGTTTCGCCTTTCCCAGGTTCCCCATCCCTATAAGTCGCATAAGCACTCTTCCCACCACCCATTCCTCAATCATTCCTCTCCTATTTCTCTGTCCTGGAAATCCCCTACAATGCTGCATCAAGCCTTTCCAAGACTAGGGCCCTCTCCTTCCTTCTTCTTGGCAATCATTTGATATGTTAATTGTGTCTTGAGTATTCAGAGCTTCTGAGTTAATATCCACTTATCAGTGACTGCATTCCATGTGTATTCTATTGTTATTGGGTTGCCTCACTTGGGAAGATATTTTCCAGTTCCAACCATTTGCCTAAAAATTTCATGAATTCATTGTTTCTAATTGCTGAGTAGTATTTCATTGTGTAAATATACTACATTTTCTGTATCCATTCTTCCATTAAGGGAAATCTGGGTTCTTTCCATCTTCTGGCTATTATAAATAAGGCTGCTATGAACACAGTGGCCCTTGTGTCCTTATTATATGATTGAGCAACTTCTTGGGTTTATGCCCAGAAGAATAACAGGATCATCCAGAAGTGTCATACCCAGTTTTCTGAGGAAGTGCCAGACTGATTTCCAGAGTGGTTGTACCAACTTGCAATCCCACCAGCACTAGAGGAGTATTCCTCTTTCTCCACATGCTTGCCAACATCTGCTGTCTTCTGAGTTTTTAATCTTAGCCATTCTGATTGGTGTGAGGTAAAATCTCAGAGTTGTTTTGATTTGCATTTCCCTGATGATTAATGATGTTGAACATTTCTTAAGGTGATTCTCAGCCATTTGAGATCCTTCAGGTGAAAATTCTTTGTTTAGCTCTGTACCCCATTTTTAATAGGGTTATTTGGCTCTCTGGTATCTACCTTCTTGAGTTCTTTGTATATATTAGATATTAGCCCTCTGTTGGATGTAGGGCTGGAGAAGATCTTTTCCCAATTGGTCGGTTGCCATTTTGTCCGATTGAAAGTGTCCTTTGCCTTACAGAAACTTTGTAGCTTTTTGAGGTCCCATTTGTCAATTCTTGATCTTAGAGCATAAGCTATTGGTGTTCTGTTCAGGAAATTTTTCCCTGTGCCTATGTCCTCAAGGGTCTTCCCCAGTTTCTTTTCTGTTAGTTTCAGTGTGTCTGGTTATATGTGGAGGTCCTTGATCTACTTGGAGTTGAGCATAGTACAAGGAGATAAGAATGGATCCATTTATATTCTTCTGCATGTTGACTTACAGGACCATTTGTTGAAAAGGCTCTTTTTTCCATTGGATGGTTTTAGCTCATTAGTGGAAGATCAAGTAACCATAGGTGTATGGGTTCATTTCTGTGTCTTCAATTCTATTCCATTGATCTACCTGCATGTCACTGTACCAATACCATGCAGGGTTCTTTTTTTAACATTATTGCTCTGTAGTACTTCTAGAGATCCAGGGTACCGATTGTCCCAGAAGTTCTTTTACTGTTGAGAATAGTTTTAGTTATCCTGGGGTTTTGTTATTCCAAGTGAATTTGAGAATTGCTTTTTCTGACTCTATAAAGAACTCTATATGGGCAGGGATTTTGATGGAGATTGCATTGAATCTGTATAATGCTTTTGGCAAGATGGCCATTTTTACTATATTAATCCTGCCAATCCATGAGCACAGAAGATTTTTCCATTTTCTGAAGTCTTCTTCAATTCCCTTCTTCAGAGACCTGATGTTCTTGTCATACAGATCTTTCACTTGTTTGGTTAGAGTCACACCAAGATACTTTTTATTGTTTGTAGCTATTGTGAAGGGTATCATTTCTCTAATTTCTTTCTCAGCCTGTGTATCTTTTGAGTATAGGAAGGCTACTGATTTGCTTGAGTTAATTTCTAACTAGCCACTTTGCTGAAGTTGTTTATCAGCTGTAGGAGTTCTCTTCTGGAGTTTTTTGTGTCACTTAAGTATACTATCATATCATCTGCAAATAGTTATAGTTTGACTTCTTCCTTTACAATTTGAATCCCCTTGGCCTCCTTATGTTGTCTAATTGCTTTAGAATGAACATCAAGTTCTATATTGAAAAGATATGGAGAGAGAGTGCAGCCTTGTCTAGTCCCAGATTTTAGTAGGATTGCTTCAAGTTTCTCTCCACTTAGTTTGATGTTGGCTACCAGTTTACTGTATATTGCATTTATATGTTTAGGTATGGATCTTGAATTCCTGTTCTTTACAAGACTTTTAGCATGAAAGCATGCTGATTTTTTTTCAAAAGCTTTTTCAGCATTTAATGAAGTGACCTTGTGTTTTTTCTTTGAGTTTGTTTATGTAGTATATTGCATTGATGGATTTCCATATATTGAACCATCCCTGAATCCCAGGGATGCAGCCTACTTGATCATTGTGAATGATCATTTTGATATGTTCTTTGATTCAGTTGACAAGATTTTTATTAAGTATTTTTGCATCGATATTCATTAGGGAAATTGGTCTGAAGTTCTTCTTTGTTGGATCTTTGTGCAGTTTTGGGATCAGTGTAATTGTGGCTTCATGCAACAAGTTGGGCAGTGTTCCTTCTGTTTCTATTTTGTGGAGTAATTTAAAGAATATTGGTGTTAGGTCTTCTTTGAAGGTCTGATAGAATTCTCCACTAAAACCATCTGGTCCTGTGCTTTTTTTGGTTGGGAGACTGTCAATGACCACATTATTTTTTAGGGTGTATGGGACTGTTTAGATGATCTGTTTGATCCTGGTTTAATTTTACTAATTGGTGTCTGTGTAGGAAATTGTCCATTTCCTCCATATTCTCCAGTTGTGTTGATAAAGGCTTTTGTAGTAGGATCTGATGATTTTTTGAATTTCCTCAGTCTCTGTTGTTGTATCTCCCTTTTCATTTCTAATGTTAATTTAGGTACTGTCTCTGTGCCCTCTGATTAATGAGACTAAGGGTTTATCTACCTTGTAGATTTTCTCAAAGAACCAGCTCCTGGTTCTGTTGATTCTTTGTATGGTTCTCTTTGTTTCTACTTGATTGCTTTCAGCCCTTAGTTTGATGATTTCCTGTCTTTTACTCCTCCTGGGTGAATTAGCTTCTTCTTGCTCCAGGGCTTTCAGGTGTGCCCTTAAGCTGCTAGTGTATGCTCTCTCCAGATTCATTTTGGAGGCACTCAGGGCTGTGAGTTTTCCTCTTATTCCTGCTTTCATTGTGACCCATAAATTTGGTTATGTTGTGCCTTCATTTTCATTAAATTCTAGAAAGTCTTTGATTTCTTTCTTTATTTCTTCCTTGAGTTTCATTGGTTTCATTGAGTAGAGTATTGTTCAGCTGGCTTTCTGTTGTTTTGTTGTTATTGAAGACTACTCTTAATCTACAGTGATCTGATTGGAGGCATGGGATTAGTTTGATCTTATATCTATTGAGGTCTGTCTTGTGACCAATTATATGGTTGATGTTGGAGAAGTTACCATGAGGTGCTGAAAAAAAGGTATATTCTTTTGCTTTAGGATGAAATGTTCCACAATTATTGTGTTAGGTGCAATGTGTGCTTTGAGCTTTAGTAAAGTTATTTATGAATGAGGGTGCCCTTGCATTTGGAACATTGGTGTTCAGAATGGAGAGTTCCTCTTGGTGGATTTTTCCTTTGACCAGTAAGAAGTGTCCTTCTGTGTCCCTTTTGATGACTCTAAATTGAAAGTCAATTTTCTCTGAAATTACAATGGCTACTCTGGCTTCTTTCCTGAAACCATTTGCTTGTAAAATTGTTTTCCAGCCTTTTACTCTGAGGTAGTATTTGTCTTTGACACTGAAGTGTGTTTTTTATATGCAGCAAAATGTAGGGTCCTGTTTAAGTATCATCTGTTATTCTATGTCTTTTAATTGGGGAATTGAGTCTATAGATGTTAAGAGATATTAAGGAATAGTGATTATAACGTTCTGATATTTTTGATGTAATTTTTATGTTTGAGTGGTTCCTTTCTTTTGGGTTTGATGACAGAAGTTTACTATCTTGCTTTTTCCAGGATGTTTCCCTCCTTGTAATCGAGTTTTCCTCCTATTATCCTTTGTAGGGCTGGGTTTGTGGAAAGATATTGTGTAAATTTGGTTTTATCATGGAATATCTTGGTTTCTCCATCTATGGTGATTGAGAGTTTTGCTGGGTATAGTAGTCTTGGCTGACATTTATGTTCTCTTAGAGTCTGTATGAGATCTGCCCAGGATCCTCTACCTTTCATGGTCTCTGGTGAGAAGTCTGTTGTAATTCTGATAGGTCTTCCTTTATATTTTACGTGGTCTTGTTCTCTTATGGCTTTTAATATTCTTTCTTGGTTTAGTACATTTGTGGTTTTTATTATTATGTGATGTGAGGTATTTTTGTTATGGTCCAGTCTGTTTGGAGTTCTGTAGGCTTCTTGTATATTCATGGGCATCTCTCTATTTAGGTTAGGAAAGTGTTTTTCCATAATTTTGTTGAAAATATTTGCTGGCCCTTTAAGTTGTAAATCTTTGCTCTTATCTATACCTATAATCCTTAGGTTTGGTCTTCTCATTGTGTCCTGGATTTCCTGGATGTTTTGGGTTACAAGCATTTTGCATTTTGCATTTTCTTTGACTGTTGAGTCAATGGTTTCAATGGTATCACTGGCATCTGAGATTCTTTCTTCTACCTCTTGTATTCTTTTATTGATATTTACATCGATGGCCCCTGATTTCTGCCCAAGGTTTTCTATCTCCAAAGTTGTCTCCCTTTGCGATTTCTTAGTTGTTTCTGCTTCTGTTTTTAGATCCTGGTTGGTTTTGTTCAGTTTCTTCACTTGTTTGTTTGTGTTTTCCTATAATTCTTTAAGAGATTTTTGTGTTTCCCCTTTTGTGACTTCTGCCTGTTGACCCAAGTTGTCCTATATTTCGTTAAGTGATTTTTGCATTTTCTCTTTTTTGGCTTCTATCTGTTGACCCATATTCTCGTGAATTTCTTTAAATTATTTTTGTGTTTCCCTTGTAAGGGCTTCTAACTTTTGATTCTTTTTCTCCTGAATTTTTTAAGAGATTTATTTATGTCCTTCTTGCATTCCTCTAACAGCATCATGACCAGTGATTTTAAATCCCAATCTTGTTTTTCTAGAGTGTTGGGGTTCTAGAGAATTGGGTTCGGATGTTGCTATATTGCCTTGGTGTCTGTTAGTAACGTTCCTACTTTTGCCTTTTGCCATCTGATTATTTCTCATGTTAGTTGGTCCTGTTGTCACTGTCTGGTGCTGGAACCTCCTATAAGACTGTAAGGCTATTTCTGCTCCTCTGGATGACTGGGTTTTCCTTGGCATAGATTGCTGATGGGCTGTCCTAGTCTTGGGTGCCATTGGAGCCCTAGTGTGCCTTGCCCCAAGCAATATTATACTGGGGGTTGTCTCTGTGTACCTGGTATTGCCTGTCCTGTCTATCTTGGGGCAATGATGGTAGCCTGGAGCCCCTCCAAGTGCCTATTACTCTGCAGGGCAAACAACCCATGACAGGGCTGGCACACAGGTAACCTGCTTAGCCCCAGGTCTAGGGTGCAGGCATAAGCCTGGTGGTCTGTGTCCCAAGTGATATTAAACTCGGGATATCTCTGCATACCTGGTACTACCTGCCCTGTCCTTCTGGGAATGAAGATGGTAGCAGGGTTGGCTCATAATTACCCTTTATAATAAGCCTTTCAGAAATATTACTTTATAAAAGAGGACATGTGACATTTGTCATGATATGCTATGATAGTCATAGCTTTGAAATGTATACAAATTGAATCATAAAGTGTTATTTGATGTTTAGGTAATTTTTGCATCGAAATATATATTTAATTTTTTCTTACGCATAGTTGTAGTACTTTATTAACCCAGTGCTATTGATTTATCTTTATGAATATTGAACAATTGACAAAATTCTTCTACAGGCCATAAAAACTACATGTAGTGAATATTGGTATAACAGATTAATTAGTATAACTGAAATGTATTCAAATTTTATGTAAGTCTATATTTCTGTTTTGAGTAAAATGTAAGTGAATAAGTGCATAAAATAATTTTAAAATATAAAAATGGTTATAAATTTGTACTTTCATTGGTCATATTCAGCTTTGTACCACTTAATAAAATTTTGATAATCACATCTGAATTTATAGGGTTAATAAAAAAAACAAAATGTAGCTGTAATTTTTCTATCATTTAATATCATTGTGCAATTGCTTATCAATATACTTGCTGATGCTGAGACATACAAAATATATTTAGTTCCTATAAAATTATATATCCATATATATATGACTGACTATGATGTAAATTCATGTTTATAAATATATATATATTTATATATTTATACATATTATATATACTTATAATATATATTCATTGCCATATCTACATATATATGATAATGAACAATAAATGATCATGTTGCTGGGTTATGCACAAACTATTGTCCTTTTTTGTACTTTTTTTCCTTTTATTTTGCTACAGTCAAGCCCATTGACCCCATCATTCCCCATCCCACAGCTCCTCATCCCATTTCTCCTCCCCCTTGAATACAAGGGGATGTTTCTTATAATCACATTAAGATATGTTTCTTCTGTTTATGAGGTGTTCATTGTAAACCATATTAAACCTGTACTGGCAGATGATTTATATATCTCAGATTCTTCAAGATTCTTGATTGCATTAAAAATCATTTGAGTAAAACCATACTGGTTTGCTTTGAACAGTTATAAGGCTACAGGTGAATGGAACTGTTAAAAAACTTCTCAAACTATCTCTCCATCATTGAATCATGCATGACTCTATAAAATTTCTCTTTGTCTTAATACTCAGTAATAGTTAATGGTCCTTTCTATGATATTACCAACATAGTTTTGGTGGTGTCTTACTGTGGTGAATAACTGCAGACATCATGCCATAGATTGAGTGTATGTGATGGGTTTATTTTCCTATTCATTCCTGTGTTTCATCTCTCTTCCTCTATGTCTTGTGTTAAAATATTCTCCATTTACTTCCATTGTCTGGATATCTTGCCATATCAGGATTCGGGATAGACATTTAATCATGAACATATATATTTTAAACCATAAGCTTAAGCATTTTTCTTTGTTATTCATGTCAAACATTCAGTCACTAAGATGCAATGGCAACTGGTATGCTCCCTATTCTGGAAAATGATGAATTTGAATTTTTTACTGTTTCTAAATACTTAAATATTGAATATTTCTATAACATTTTGAGATGATCTTTTCCAATTTTGAAAGCTTCTAGGTTGAATAAAATGTGGTTTTGTATGAAATAAATAGCATTCTGATAATACAATATATACAAAATATGGTATTTGAATTAGTAATATTTCATTATACATGTATACATAAAAGGCATTTTCACATGTCTCTTATTGTCAACATTACAACACAATTTGGGCTATTTGTATGACAAGTAAATACATTCTAGCTTCATATTTTAATAAAAGATTACATTGAACTTTGATTTTCTTGATGCTACATATTGAGTTTTCTCCATTTCTTAAAATGTCAATCTCCCATTTCTCACCATATTCCATTTAGTAGCCCAGAAATCTCAGGGTATTTTTTTTGTAATCTTCAAGTTTCAATATTATTCATGGGTTATTTTCTAGATTGCTCCATGATTCTTTGACAACTCTTTCATTAACAAATTGGAATTACATATTACTCTACATTACTGAAGCAAATCAACTCTGTTTCTGTGCACTTCTCAGTAAGAGTTTTTCTTTTGAGCTCTCTTCTACCTTTTCACATTGCTTGCTCCTGGGCTACAATCCATCTTATTCTTGTTAGCTTCCTGTGAAACTGTACTTTCTCATTAATCAAATTTGGCCCAAAAGCCTAAAGTGTAAAACTAGCCATTGTCCCTGTTTGGTGGGAAGACAAATTGGATGAGGAACTATCACAAGGCTCCACTCTTAGGCTACAAGCAATTAGTGGTTATTGAGAGATAATGAATCTATATTCTCTAAAAATGAGCCCCTAATAAGTTATCCAATTTCAAGAGGTCAGCCTTGAATGATCCCAGCATATTTTGTACACACACACACACACACACACACACACACACACCATGAACATATATATTCAAAGAATCAGAGGACATGAAATTGAAAAGAGCTACAAGACATTGGATTTTATGATGGAGATGGACTGGGGAATGCTGTGAATATATACTCATACAAAATTCTCAAAATATTAAAAATAATTTTAAAAGAAATAAATTTATAATAAAATTAAAAGAAACAAAACTAGGCATGGTCATATTGCAGTTTACAAAATCTTTATATAGTTACATCTTTCATATAACTAAAGGTAGGAAGTTTCATGAAAGCAATATTTGAACTTTTTGTCTATAAAGCCTCAGTCAATACAACAAAATTGTTAGTAGAACATAATATTAATGAAATGCTTTAGAGTACGTTTTTGTTCAAGTGAAATTCTTTCTTGTCATCATCTCTTGCAAACTTACTGATTATATCCCCTGCCTATGTGAAAGCCTAGTGACAAATGAATGATGAAGCTTATTAGCACCATCAGTACTTTTGGAATGACTGGTAAGAATGATAGTTCTGTATTATTGTATGCTTATATGTGGTACCAGGTAAGTTATGAATTTTCTCTTATAGAGCATGTATGTGTGAACATGCATATATGTGTATGCATGTGTGTCTGTGTGTGTGTGTGTGCGCATGGTACATTTATGCATTAATATTTTTGTGTTCATATATGCTTGGGCATCCACATGCTTGGGGGCACATGAGTTCCACAGATGTCTTTCTTAATTAACTGCTTGCCTTTTATTTAAAGACTCAGAATGCTGGCAAGTATATTTATTAAGTCTTGGACATTACTTTCATTATCATTGATAAAATTACTGATAGTTTTCAACAAAACAATTTTGACATTCTTTTTTTCTTTTTTTAATTTTCTATATTCTATGTTTACATTCCAAAGGCTTTCCCCTTTCCCAGTTCCCACCCACCATAGTTCCCATAGTTCCTCTCCCCCCCAACTGTTCCTCAATCATTCCCCCTGCCCCCTCGGTTTCTTTACTAAACTGGATGCAATCTTTACAGGCCCAGGGTCCTCTCCTTTCTTCTTCTTGGGAATCATTTGACTTGCTATTTGTGTCTTGGGTATTTAGGGCTTCTGGGCTCATTAATATCCACTTATCAGTGATTGCATTTCATGTGCATTCTTTTGTGATTGGGTTAATTCACTCAGGATGATATTTTCCAGGTCTAACCATTTACCTACAAATTGCATGAATTCATTATTTTTAATTGCTGAGTAGTATTCCATTGTATAAATATACCACATTTTCTGTATCCATTCCTCCTTTGAGGGATATTTTGGCTCCTTCCAATTTCTGGCTATTATAAACAAGGCTGCTATAAACATAGTGGAGCATGTGTCCTTATTGCATGCAGGGGAATCCTCTGGGTATATGCCCAGGAGTGGTATGCCAGGGTCCTCTGGAAGGGACATGCCCAATTTTCTGAGGAACCGCCAAACTGATTTCCAGAGCTGTTTTACCATTTTGCAATCCCACCAACAGTGGAGGAGTGTTCCTCTTTCTCCACATCCTAGCCAGCACTTGTTGTCCCTTGAGTTTTTAATCTTAGCCATTCTGACTGGTGTGAGGTGGAATCTCAGGGTTGTTTTGATTTGCATTTCCCTGATGCCTAATGATGTTGAACATCTTTTAAGGTGTTTCTCGGCCATTCGAATTTCTTCTGGTGAAAATTCTTTGTTTAGCTCTGTGCCCCATTTTTTGATATTTGTTTCTTTGCGGTCTAACTTCTTGAATTCTTTGTATATATTGGATATTAGCCCTCTGAATTTTGACATTCTTTAGTTAAGTATGTTCTATAAATTTCCATTGTTTGATTTGCTAAACAATTACATATATAAAGGTGCAGTTCACATTTTCAAAACTACTATAGTAAGTGAAAAAAGAAACACAGACACCTTAGGAAACACTGATAATAATGTGTTGCCTACAGAAATTCCAGGACAGAAATGAATGGCAACAATAGTCCAATTTTATTTGCTGCTTTAAAATGTACCGGAATGCTGAAAAGCTTTTAAGATAATATAATTACTTTAGGTATTAGTTTTATATATTAATATTCAATAGATTACTACTAAATCATTATGGCAATTTAATAGAATAAAGTCAGGACTAAGGATGAGTAATCTCTACACAATGATTTATAATGAAGCCCTGAATTTGAAACTCTTACTTTGTGCTAGTTCCATAGATCTTTTCAAAGATTTTACTTTGTTATTGTGCCCATCACAACTATATTTTATGATGTTATAGAAGCATGAGAATAGGAACAGCTTTCTTTTTCTAAATTAATGCCCTTTTCCTTCTCATGTTATCTCTGAAACTCACTCAATAATATTTAGCAAACAGTAAAATATGAAGAAAAATAGTTCATCTGAAATGTAACAAGAATAGATGAATTCAGTTGGAGGTAAGGCTGTGTGCTTAGCTATATTGAGTTTTGCTAATCAATACTTGAAAAATTAAATCACTCTTGTAGAACATTGTATGAGCACAGCAACTACATACAGTGGATGAGAATATAGTGAAAGACCTTCTGGAAACCTTACCTACTGAAAGATGTATAAATGCTGACATTGTTCAGTTGTATCAAATTAGTTCCGGCTTAATAAAATCTTTAAATAAACATTTACTCACTATAGTGCATGTTGCAAATTAGTAAACAGATAACACGGAAATAATTTAGGTGATTTGGGGACTAGATTTTTTTGTGACAAACAAATATTTACATTGCAGAAAATTCTTAGTATTCGGTTATCACCTCTTGAGAATGCCATGTTTTAATGAAAACAATTCACATAAGAGCACCAGATACTTTCAATAGAAAGTTTAACAATATGTGCTGTTGTTCTTTCATATTTTAATTGGAATTTATAGTGTTTGAATTTCTAATTATTAAAAAAAACGAGAGCTGGGCAGTGGTGGTGCACTCCTTTAATCCCAGCACTTGGGAGGCAGAGGCAGGCAGATTTCTGAGTTCGAGGTCAGCCTGGTCTTCATTGTGAGTTCAAGGACATCAGGAGCTACACAGAGAAACCCTGTCTCAAAGAAACAAAAAAAAAAAAGAAAGAAAGAAAGAAAGAAAAGAAAACATGAAATGGGACTTGAGTTTTCTTTCAAAATCTTTTGTGGGTCTTATCTAAATAGGCAAGTCTTGAGCAACTGTGGTTAAAATAAACCCTCATTGTGATCACTAGCAAAGAAAGCATTGAGTTAAACAAAAGCTGTTCTTTCAGAAGTATAGTTTTGAGATACACTTAAAATATTGTATTCTGATAATATGCAACACCATGGTCTCCTTTACCAAGGACATTCTTTTCATCTAAATTATGGTGACACAGTATATACAGACCTTGAGTCACAAAATGAAATGACCTCTTTTAAGGTCATTTTTAATTTGTCCTCACCATCTGTTATTTTTCCACACATGGCTTTATATCTTCACAATATGTAGGAAAGTTGCCTGATACATTTCTTCAACATAAATGAACTATAGTTCTGTCCATTCAGATTTTGTGTTCAGCCATGTCTGCTGTTAATCATCCATTAGTAGGCACATTGTTGAAACATACTAAGGAAAGTGGCTGTTGACCTGTTTTACCTTGGCCAATATTTAGCCTCATCTGATAGTGAATTAAAATAGAAAAGTGTCGAGTAGTTAATAATTTGGAAGTGATTTGTATGATGAAAATATGTATAAAACACCAGCTAATCACAAATATGATTATATATGTTTGACATTTCTGTAGTCAACTATGAAAAAACAAACTCAGCAAGCTAAAGGATGCTGGAACTGAGAATGAGTAAAAGCTGAGTGTGATTAACTTTTGTTGGTTATGGTAGAGTTGGAGTCTATACTTCTTTGAAATTGTATACATACATATATATATATATGTGTGTGTGTATCTATATATATTACATATTCTTCTATTGATACGTGACAACAATGATTCCATAAATTGGTTATCATGAATAATGTCATTCTAAACACTGATAATATATTTACTATCATTGCATTGGTTTGTGTTTGAGTACTTTGGGGACCTAATCCCTAAGTCTATCTGGCTAATATGTGTGATTGTTAATATTAATTAATTGGATAGGATTTAATATCACCAAGAAAAATAACTTATAGACATATCTGTGAGGGGTCCTCTCATTTCAGTTAATTGATATTGGAAGACATTCTTCAAACGTAAGTATTAACTTTCCATGAGCATGGTCCTATATTGAAAAGGGCAAGAAAAGAATGAGCATTTGGGTTCACCTCTGTTTTTGACTGTGAATGAAGCATGATTGGCTACCATGTTTTGTGCTAGGATGACTTCCTTGCCATGATAGACTTTCTCCTCCAGCAGTGATCAAAGAAACCTTTCCTTCAGCTTATCTTCTCGGGAGGGATTTTCTCATTGCCACAAAATGCATCCAATACAACGTCATAGTTCTGTCCTGTAGTTTTTTGGTTAAACTTCACACTGATTTCCCCAGAAACTGTACTAATTTATATACCTACCAAGAGTATATAAGGGTTTATTTTTAACTTGTATCTTCACCAATACTTATTGATTTTATTTTTTAAATTATAGCCACTCTAAATATGGCAAGATGGAATCTCAATGTACTGTAATTGTTCTATAAGACAAGGTATTGCTTTGTAGCTTCAAACTTATGTCAATCATCATGTCTCAGACTCCAATATGATGAGATTACAAATTGTGCTACTATGCCCAGTTTCAATGTTCTTGTTTCCGTTATGGATAAATAAACTCTTAAATAAAATGAAGAAGTTAAGTAAGTATGTAATTTTGAAGTGGCATTCACCTGATTAATAGCAAAGTATTATCTAGAAAAGTGGATTCTATCTAATGACATTTTAAAAATCTAAGAAAACATAAAAGTAAAAAGCGGAGGTGGTATAATGAATGAATGGGTAAAATAAAATGAGGAGGTTAAATATGATTGTGATACATTAGAAGCATATGTGAAATTTTAAATTTGAAACATTATTTACTAAAATTAATATATAATCATTACATATAATACCACTGAGCTTTAGTCACTAGTAATTAAGGGTGACAGTGTACACTTCTTAGCTCTATTTTCTATTTATAGATTGTGAAAAACAATTAGTGGAAAATAGAAGGAATGAGCTGCAGATTATTATGAAACAATTTTCAAATGAATGACATTCCATGTAATTTAGTAATAATTGGACAAACCTGAATATGCTGTTTCTATTTGAAGAGTTGTAAAGAAATTCTGAGATGTTGCTAATTTTCTGTACTTTCACTACAATTGCTTCTTCTCTCAATGCATTTACAATTTTCATATAAGTAGAAAAGAAATGCTATTCATATGAAAAAACCAAAGACATCAGATGGCTAAAGGAATCCTGAAGGGGAAAAGATAGAGGGATTGCCATTACAGATTTTAAGCAACATTGTAGAGCACTAGTGAAAATGACATGTTAGTGGTACAAAAGATATGTAGAACAGTGGGAAAATATAGGGGTCATAAACATAAGAAAATGTTATTACAACTATCTAATATTTGATAACTTTCCGGAAAATACACACAAAAAATAGCATCTTCACCATGGTACTGGGAAAACTGTATTTCTGGATGCAGAATAAAATTAGACCCTGTATAATATCAAGCACAAAAGTGTGCCCTCCTTCCAGCACTTGAGCAAGAAATTCAGATCTAGGATCTCCAAGGATTTGCAGTTTCCTGAGATGAGCCAGCTTCCCACTGAGCAGCCTAACTGGTTTTGTGGATGAGTTCTAGACTTTTGGGGAAACGGTTCTGCTCCACCTTTAATTTCAAAGCTTTGATTAAACATCAAGCCTTGATCAGAAAATTTGTCTTGGCTTATTTCTCCCACCCAACAGTTCTCCTTTCAGCCCCAGCTTTACTTCCAGGAGAATCTGGTTCTCTGTAGCTGTGGGACAGTTACACAAAAGTCTTAGTCACATCTGTATGAAAGTAGGTAAGCTAAACTATTAGAAGAAAATATTTGTAATACCTAAGTATACAGATGCAAGAAAGAACTTTGTGAAACAGTCAGAAATTATAGCCAACAATTGATAAATAGGATCTTATAATACATATGAACATTAATTAAATTTTATATAACTACTATATCACAGTGAACCTAAGTTATGATGACAGTAAATACTTTTATAAAATACATTATACATAGTTCTCTCTCACTCTCACTCACTCTCTCTCTCTGTATAGATATATATGATACAGATATAGATTAACACATGTTTCTACAAACCTCTTATCAGATAGTTAAAGTTATCCTCTTTGTTTTACTTTCAGGTTTGTATTAAATAAAAATTTACCACAGAAAATTCAGATCAATATTATTAATTAAATGCAATGTTTATTTTTAATTACTTTTTAAATCTCTGAAAAGTAATATTGTTGAGAAAAGATCTAAGAAAAGCAGAAATAATGCAAGAGTAGTTTTGAAAGTCTAAAATCATAATAAATACTTAATAAATACTTATTTAAATCAGCCAAACATCAACAGGAGAGAAGGTAATTTATAGGATACAAAATAACATATGGCAAAAAAAATTGAAAATTAGGAGGTTAGAAACATTTTTTTCAGCAAACTTTAATATAAGATAATAACCCTAAGTCCAATTACTAGTCTTTATTCCACTAGAGAAGTAGAAGAATAATCATAAGTAGGAAACAAAAGGACAAAAACTCCCAAAATGATTCTAAGAATTTGAACACATTTAGGACAAAGTGAAAGTGTTATTTTGTGACCAAGGAGGGAATCAGGAGGCTTGCATGTAGGATGGTAAGAGCTGCAATATTTTTCCCAACCAATGGCAAAATTCAGAAAGCCACACTGTAATTTGCATACTGACAACTTTGACATCACTTAGTTAATGATAGGAACATTTACAATGTTAGCTAAAATGTTCAGGTCTGATCTTGTCTGCATCATTTAAGTGACTTTTAAACCCTAAGGGTTTAATGTTGCCAACCCAGCTCACCTCATGGCCAGTGGGTAGATCTACGCAAAATTTAGAAACAAACTAGACTCAGTGCCATCTCTGCAGGGACTAGGACAAAACATACCTCCAGATTCTGACCTCAGAGTTTTATTTCTTATAGATTTAAGCAAAGTTAAACTTTGGGAAATGGTTTCTGCCTGACATCAAAGCTTTAAGCATGGACATGCAGAAACTCCCTAGCAACTTTGCAAAACCCCTTTGAACTTTAGACTGAGAATGGATTCTATTGGCTGATAAACAGAGCTCAGAACTAGTGCCTACATGAAAAATAGGGGATAAGCATAAGAACTGATTCTGTTAGTGGATGATTCCAAATACAGAGGACAGATTTTATAGGGATAAGTGATACTCACTGAGAGAGAAAGTTCAGAATTATAGCCTAAACAATGGTTAGGATATTGCAGGAATTCAGATGGAGGCTCACTCCTAATAGAATAGCAAGCATCACCAGGTTCTTTGATATCTTTCCGTATGGAATTCCACGTAACTGGGCATCATTCAATTTCTTCCTTTGAAAAAAACAGGCCCACATGATTGCATTGTTTCTCCAATGCTTACTCTCACTTGTGCTTCCTACATTTATAGTTCCTTTTATGCAAAGCATCCAATAACAAAATGTCTAGTAGTTAGGGAGAAAATGAAAATATCAGTCAATATAATATATATGTAATGTGTGGGTAGATAAGTAGATGAAGATGATACATGGTTGGATAAATGAATACTATCTAGATGATAGATGATAGCTAGATGACAAACCAAAGTTAGGAATATAGGTTATAGATAGACAGATGATAGAAAGATGGTACTTATTTCTAACATGAAGTAAAATACCGAAATAAATAAGACACAAATTAGAGCAAACAAGTAACAATGATAACCCCCAAAGAATAATTGAAATAGACTAGAAAAGAAACTATTCAAAATTATATCTTTGATACAGTAGCATTATGTGATAAAACAAGCAGGTTTCAATTTTGATACCACAAATAACCCCAGGACTCAGAAGGCAGAAAATATTGGGTCATTGATTTCAAAACCTGCCTGAGCTTCACAGCCAAACTCTGAATAAACCATGAGCAGACTGGACAACTTGTTTAGAGATACAACATTTATATTGAAGATAATAGTTTAAAATTAAAATCCAGCTCTGCAATCAAAAGAAAATTAGAGATCAAGTTGCCCTATCAGGCTTGTAGAGTGTAGAAACTCCTCAGATCCATGTGAATACCTTAGATTTGATGCATCTAATGCATCAAAATCTTAGTGAAAACAAGTTACTTATTCAGTACCTAGTTCAAGTTGAACGCATAATAGAAATAAGTTAGAGACATTTCAAAATATACCCACTACTTTTCAAGAAGTACAAAGTACAAGATAGCAAAATAGAAACTGTGACCTTGGAAAAGAAAAGAAGGAATGTGTAAAAACCAGTTAACAGATAGAAATAAAAACCGGAAGGCTAGAAGGAAGATGTTTCCCATTTAAAATGTAGGGAGGTGTTGGAGAGGAAAGAATATGATCAAACATACTTTTGAAAACCTTAAATAAATATACTTATGTGAACAAAACAAACAAAACCTGAAGGGAAAAGAAAGATTTCTTAGAACAGGGGTAACGTTTTAGAAATTTTGAAGATAATTATTAGTGGATTTATTTAGAAAGAATGAGTAATGATAAACAAATGTATAAGAGTGGATAAAATTATAGGGGTGGGGAGACCCTCTAGAGTGTCCCAGAGACCTGGGAGGTGAGAGATGCTCAGGACAGAAAGGGATGCTCAAGACCTTAGATGAAATGTCCTACAGTGGGGAGAGTGAGCTTATGGACTTTGCCTCCAGTGGAAGGATATGGCATCAAGTGGAGAGATGGGTTTTCCATCACGAGGACAGGAAATCTGGCCCAGAATTTTTCCTGTCTAGGGGAACTGTAGGGGAAAAAATGGAGAAGAGCCTGAGGAAGAGGACGTCCAGTAACAGCCCCAAATTGGGATCCAGCTCCGGGGAGGCTCCAGGGCCTGACATTTTTGTTGTTGTTGTTTTGTTGGTTTTTGTTAGTTTTATTAGATATTTTGTTTATTTACATTTTGAATGTTATCGCATTTCCCGGTTTCCTCTCTGAAAACTCCTAACCCATTCCCACTCCCCCTGCTCACCAACCCACCTACTCCCACTTCCCTGTCCTCACATTCCCCTATACTGACTGTGGCATCCAGTCTTCTCAGTACCAAGGGCCTCTCTCATCCCGTTGATATCCAACAAGGCCATCCTCTGCAACATATGCAACTGGAGCCACGGGTCCCTCCATGTGTACTCTTTGGTTAATACTTTAGTCCCTGGGAGCTCTGAGGGTACTCATTGGTTCATAATGTTGTTCCTCCTATGGGGCTTCAAACCCGTTCAGCTTCTTGGATCCTTTCTCCAGCTCCTCCATTGGGGACCCTGTGCTCAGTTCATGGTTGACTAAGGGCGTGCCCCTCTGTATTTGTCAGGCTCTGACAGAGTCTCTCAGGAGATAGTTATGTCATGCTCCTGTCAGCAAGAACTTGTCATCCACAATAGTGTCTCAGTTTGGTAACTGTATATGGGATGGATCCCATGTGGGTCAGTCTCTGAATGGTCTTTCCTTCAGTTTCTGATCCACACTTTGCATCTCTTCTCCTGTGGTTGATGCTATGGTGTGCTTACAAATAGGAGCTTAGCATAGCTACCCTCTGAGAGACCCAACAAATTGCTGAAAAGTCAGGTACAGATACTTATACTCAAGCAATGCACAGAAACTGGTGACAACTGTGGTTGTATTAGAGAAAAGCCTGAAGAATCTGAGGAGGAGGGCAACCCCATAAGAAAACTAGCAGTCTCAACTAACTTAGACCCCAAGATCTCTCAGACACTGAGCCACCAACCAGGCAGCATACACCAACTGATATGAGGCCCCCAACACCTGTACAGGGCAAGATTGCTGGGTTTGGTCCCAGTGAGGGAAGATGCACCTAACCCTTGATAGACTTGAGAAATGTGGAGGCCTGGAAGACTGGGGTGGGGTGGGACATCGTCTTGGAGAAGGCAGAGAATATATGAAATGGACAGTGTTGGTGGGGTGCAGACAGGGAGGAAGGTAGCAGCTGGACTGTAATGGAAGAAAAAATAGAGTAGGAGGATAACATGAGGCTAAATACCAGAGTTTACTGCATAATACATTAAGACTACGAAAAGAAACAAACAAATGGTTGGCAGTTTAAAAAATTGTATAAAATTAACCTCTTGTGCATATTGTGAAGCAGAAAACCAAACTAACACATGTAACTTTACTATATAATTTATTACTGATATAAATAGTGAAAGATTGTAAAATCATTTCACTAAGAATGCTAAGGAGGTTCCATGGATACATGTGCAGAAAATGGTATGTTTTATATGTATAAAAGTTCTAAAGGCTTATATGTTTATGTTTTCTATTCTCCAGATTATAATGCAATTATATTTATCACTTCACTTTCCTTTCTCAAACCCTCCTATTTTCCCTTCCCTGATCTCCTTCAATTTCATAGCCTCTATTTCACAAATTGTATATATAGGTACACACACACACACACACACACACACACACACACACGCACACACACACACATATATAATATACATGTATATACCTATTTATATGACAATTCCAGCTTTCCTCAGTCACCAATAGTTCTCTGTTTAGGCTTGAGGCTTTTGCCCTGTCTACTTGGCATTTTCACTGCAGTCATCCTTTTCCAGCTCATATTTGGTCAGTCATGTTGATGAGACCTTATGGATATACCTTGGGATATTACTAGTGAGAGTATGAGAATACTCTTGCCTTAGTCCTTAAGTGCTTGTCATTACAGGCACAGGACACTATGCTCCACTTAATAATAATTTTAAAAATTAAAATATTTCAAAATTTTTTAAAAGTAAAATAAGTTCCTGGAATACATCTCCAAACACTCAGAGATAGGTAGATATACAATGTATTTTTAAGTTTTCTGAATTGTTATTTATTTACTTTATATTTTGATCACAGCTTCCCCTCCCTCCTCTCCTCCAAGTAGCTCCCTCTCCTTTGCTACAGCCACTTCTCTCCTTCTGCTCAAAAAGGGAAAGTCTCCCATGGATATCAATCAACCTTGGCATATCAAGTTTGAAGTAAGGCTAGGCTCATCTTCACCCTTAGAGACTAGACAAGGAGCTCAGTTAGAAGAAAGAGATCCAAAGGCAGGCAATACAGTCAGAGATAGCGCCCGCTCACACTTTAGGGGTCCCACATACATAAAGACCCAGCTTTACAACGGTTCCATTTGTGCAGAGATGACCTAAGTCGGTCCCGTGCACATTCCCTGGTTGGCAGCTCAGTCTTATTTTCACAACTGTGATCATAATCCAAAAGAAACAAATGAATACAAGTGAGTTTGGATCAAAATTATGTAATAATGGTTAATAATTAAAGTATATACATAAATGCTAATTACTCTAGGAATTGTAAAAAAAAAAAAAAAACACAGATTAATCAAATAGCCATCTTGGGGATTTAGGTGTTCTCACACATTCCTAAACTTGTTGGCACAGTAGTCAATTGTCTGGCTCCAGACAGTAAGAGCTAAAAGAGACCACAGTATTTTGCTAGTTTGAGTAAATATTCTGTCTTCCTAACAGCTGCTAAAGCCCTCTTCTCAGTGTGTGTGTGCAATGGATTGGACTATTAGTGGTTGGACAAAATTTCTCTTTAAAAAACATCTTATCTGCATGAAATGAGGAAATTAGAAATTCACTCATTACACCTTAAAATTAAATCACACATATTTTGCTCACTTTTTATTAAATTAAGTTTAGCAACTCTCTTGACACATTTTGGGTACTTTCACAGTGGGCATTTGAGATTTGCATCAGAGTCAGAATTTAATTAGCTTTTATTAATAAACATGGATTTAGGGGAAAAGAGTGTGGCAATATTTGTTTTCAGATGGCACAATAATTCATTACTCTTTGATTAAATTTCTAATCAGTATTCATTTTCAGTTTCTCCCAAGTTATTTGTGAATACAGCATATGAAAACCCCAGACATTGCAAGTTTTAAAATATGAATGCAACTTTCCAAATCCATTATTTTCTTTTCCTCATGGCAATACACAACTTAGCTTGCGTAGCAAGAAAAAAAATGCTCCCTATGTAGTCATTTCTACGCATTAAAGGATTTTATCTTTCCTAAGACATTATTCCAGGTTGATCCAACAAAAGCTGAAAGCAACCTTTCTACTTACATTACAATGTCTTCTTTAACCCAGTGTCTTTTAATATGTTATTCCAATACTGGTCAGCAAGTCTGATAATAGGGGATTCATTCCACATTTAAAAATTGTTTATTTCATTAATTTTCTATACAGTCTTGCTCCACAGCCAACAACTCTGACTGTGGCTGTTGTAATCTGTGAAGAAAGTAATTTGAGAAGTAAAAGACAGTGTCACATTCTAGAACACATTCTAGAACATATGTCACATTCTTGTTCCATTTTTTTTTCCCAAAATACAGGTAATGTGCCCTAGCAAAGAGTTCAACATAGAAGCTTCTATGGAATTGTTACATGAATCCATGACTCAGTCACTTAAATATGCTACAGCCGAACCTTAAAATTATATTTTAGTTCAACACTGGATGTAAAGTTTATACTTAATGTTCACTCTGACCTGAGTAATTTTTAAAAATCCTTGAATTCACTTTTCTTTATAACTTTGCTCTCAATCTAGAAATATTAATCTTCTTTTATTACTCAGCCATAATCTACATGATTGTTTTGGACCTGTTCTGAGTTATGAACATATCTTTGCACTTACTGTCAAATTTGTGACTCAAAGCATACCCTAAGCCTCTTGTTTCTTTTTTCTTCCTTGAAAAAAAATCATTTATGTATTCCCGTGAAGCTCTGACAAGATAATGATGTATTCCTTCGAAAGAACTTTTGGGACCTATAATTGTCATCATGGTCAAATTTAAATCAGTACATGTTATCAGAAGGCTCACTAGTATCTGAATATGTACGTCAGTATGTACTATTTAATTTAACATTTGAAGGATTGAGATATTTCTCTTTAGGCCTTACAATTAGCAAGTGAAAAGGTTGCTACATATGCATAGTGTTCATCTAGAAATAGAAATTACTTGCATGGTATTTAGAGTAACGTTTCCTCAGGCAAAATATAAATAATCAGCACATAAAATATGAGTAAAATAATAATTTTATTAATTATTTTCTTGGTGTTTTCAAGTATTTTATAATTTACTCAATTATGAGTATTTACTTTTAAGCTAAAACAATTAGTTCTTATTCATAATGGCTTATTTACTGTGTTTATGTAATGTTAAAATATATATAATTGATTTAATAAAAAATTCCTTATTTTAGGATATATTCAGAGTGTTTTCCTTTAAAATGTATGTATATTTAAAAAAATCTAAATTTGTGATCCTTCATCCTCTCTTCTTTTAGCAAATCATACCAGAATGCACCACCACAACACCAGTAGTGACAGCTAAACTCTATTAGTGCAAAATGCATCTCATGCTGGCAAGGATGTCGAATAAGGAGAACACTCATCTATTGTTTGTGGAAGTACAAATTTGTACATCCATTATGGGAATCAATGTGGTGGTTCAGCAGAAAGATTAGAGTCAATCTATTTCAATATCCAACTAAAATATGCTTAAGTATATACCCAAGTGAATGCTTCATCTTACCTAAAAGATGTGTTCAAACATGTTCATTGGTGCTCTATTCAAGATAGCCAGAAACTGGGTACAACCTAGACAGAAGAATGGATAAACAAAATGTGATATATTTACACAATGGGATATTACTCAGATATTAAAAAAAAAAAAGTAGACATTTCACGTAAATGGATGGGACTAAAAAAGCTCATCCTAACACCCCCAAAAGATAAATATGATATTTATTCACTTGCAAATAGATATTAGCCATTAAAAATGATAACCAAGCTATAATTTGTAGACCCAGAGAGGTTAGAAGGGACTAGGAAGGAATTATGAATTCTCATGAAAAAGAAAATAGAATGGATTTTATCAGTTGACTGAGGGTTGGAGGGCAAAGAATGAGAGCATCAAGAGGAGAGTAGAATAGAGGTTATGGAAGGAGGGAATTCCAGGAAAGACAGCTAGAATTGAAAGGCAGGTGAGGCACAATATGGAAATTTAGTGCAGCAGAAACTTCCAAAATCCTATGAAAGTGATTCAAATGAACTCACCAAAGGATGAAGGAGACAATGTCACACCTGGTTAACTCTTGTAACAAACAAAGGTCCCAACATTGAGGCTTGGTTCCATCCAATTAAATTGTTAGCCAAAGGGGTCCCATGAAATTCCTAAACAACACAGGCTGCGTCCAAGACAGTAGGTCATTCTTTACAAACTGACAACAAGGACCCATTGCTGAATAAAATATCCAAACCAGTCATTAATAATGGAGAGGTCAAACTGATGACTATATAGAACCTTCAACTTTATGTTCTAATGTTGTTTGTATGGGAAGGTAATCAGCAGGATACAAAAAGAGTTCTAAGAGCCTCTTGCTTCCCTGGCATCTGGGACTTTCTAGTGGCTTCCAGCTCCTCTTCCCCCACTGCTACATTATTTTATTCAATTTCCTGCCCCTCTGCACTTCTCTTTTGTCCCTTCCAATACCTGAGCCTGCCCCCTTTTCCCATCCCCCTCCTCTCTCCCTCTCAGATCACTCCCTCCTCCCTTGATTATTTTGTACCTCTTTTTTTTTCTTTTTGTTTTTTTTTTTTTTTTGAGACAGGGTTTCTCTGTGTAGACCTTGCTGTCCTGGAACTCACTCTGTAGACCAGGCTGGCCTCGAACTCAGAAATCCACCTGCCTCTGCCTCCCAAGTGCTGGGATTACAGTCGTGTGCCTCCACACCCGGCCTTGTACCTCCTTTTATGTAGGATTGAAACATTCACACTTTAGGCTTTCTTCTTCTTAAGTTTGCTCATATGGTTTGTGAGTTGTATCATGGGTATTCTGAGCTTTGGGGCTTATATCAGTGAGTACATACCATGTTTTTCTTTTGTGTTTGGGTTAACTCACTCAGAATGATATTTTCTAGTTCTATCCACTTGTCTTCAAACTTCACGAAGTCATTGTTTTTTGTAATATGTTATGTATACCAAACAAAAATTCATTCCTAAACTTTTGCTTATATTTATATTGTAGCTATACATATGATTTCTTTTGTGTGTATGTGTAGAAAAAAATTACATGAAATTTAACACTTCATTGATTATTCCTAGAATTCAAACGTATCTAATATTTCAGATATTTCAAATTGGTATGTCCAGGTGTTCTCCCTACATTTGGATATACAAGGTCATACTAATTTTATTATCATCCACTTAAGCCACAGGTTTTGGTACACATGTGTTATGAATATTGATGGCTGCAATGGTTTTAGTCAGTAACTGTACTCAATGTACACACATAGCAATATAAAGAGTAATGGCAAGCATTCTTACCCTGTTCTTTAAATTGCAATAGGGTTATTAATTTCACTATCTGTCTCTATATATGCATGCGTCTCTCACTTATGTGTGTGTATTTGTATGTGCTTGTGCATATGTGTGTGTAAGAGTAGTTAGAATTAGAATTTTCTAATTTGAACATGTAATAATAGTGTTCCATTGAATGTAAATATATAAAAAAGGCAATACTTCATTGTTACATATTATAAACATACACACCATGAGATACACAATAATAGACCTTTAATGCCAGGACAATTTCCTATTAATGACACTTCTCACATTTAACATACAATCACTTAAAACATTTCATGCTACCATGGGTCAGTGAGTCAAATACCTACCCCATTTTCACAAGGATAAGTCATACACAATTAACATAAGGTTAACGCCTTTTATATAAATATATTTATATTAGCTCCTCCGCCATCACTGCCGGTTCCATCAGATGTGGTAGACCTGTGCCACATCTGACATGGGGAAGATTCTACTACCTGATACTCTCTAGAGATCTGGCAGGAGCAGGTTATCTGGTAAGAATCACCCCGTACCCCAGAGGCCCAGAGTCACTCTGGGTCTCACTACCCAGCAACCCCCAGAACACCACTCCCCTTCCTTCCCTTATACCCCTCCCTCCCCTGCTGCCACTGCCCAGTTCTGTTGTTTAGTCAAATGTGGTAGACCTGTGCCACATCTGACATTGGGAAGATTCTACTTCCTGATACTCTCTAGAGAACTGGCAGGAGCAGGTTATTCTATAAGAATCATCCCCTAGAAGCACCCCTAGAGGCCATGAGCCACTCATTACCCAGCAAACTCCAGATCACCATTCCCCTTCCTTCCCTTCTACCCCTCCCTTCTCTCCCCATACCTCTCCATTCCCTCAAATGTGGTAGACCTGCACCCCTTCTGACACTGGGAGGAGCCTATTTCCTGATACTCTCTAGAGAACAGGCAGGAACAGGGCATTTGAGAACTGGCACAAGGAGGACATTTGACCTGGTAGAAGCGGTGCATTCAAGAACCAGCATCAGCAGAGCATTAGAGATCCAGCAGCAGTAGAACATTTGAGAAATAGCAACCTGCAAGGCATGCGACCCTTGCTGAGCCTGCCACAGGAGAGACCCCATCACCTGATAATTCCTGGAGAACCAGCTTTTTGCAGGGCACTGGAGAGGAAGGGAATCCCAGGGGTAGAGGAACACAGGTCTGCAAGACAGAGAAGATAGAGACAGCAAGACCAGCTAACACCAGAGATAAAGAGATAGGTGGCCAAAGACAAATGCAAGATCATTACAAATAGAACAAGGCAACATGGCACCATCAGAACCCAGTTCTTCCCACAACAAAAAACCCTGCATACCCAATCACATCAGAAAAGCAAGAGCTAGATTTAAAATCACATCTCATATTGCAGATGTAGGACTGCAAGAAGGACATAAATAACTCCCATAAAAAATACAGGAGAACATGGCTCAACATGTAGAAGCACAAAAATCTCTTAAATAAATATAAGAGAATATGGATCAAAAGGTAGAAGCCCTTGAAGAGGAAACACAAAAATCTCTTAAAGAAATACTCAGCAATTAAAAACAATGAATTCATGAAATTCTTAGGCAAATAGTTGGAACTGGAAAATAGCATACTAAGTGAGGTAACTCATTCACAAAGGAACACACATGGAATGCAGTCACTGATAAGTGGATATTGGACCAGAAGCTCTGAACCCAAGACACAACCTACATATCAAATCATTCCAAAGAAGAAGGAAGGAGAGGGCTCTGGTCCTGGAAAGGCTTGAAGCAGCACTCTAGGGGATTGCCAGGACAGAGAAGTGGGAGTGAGTTGATTGGGGAACTGGCAGAGGGAAGAGGGCTTATGGGACTTAGGGGGAGGGTAGAACTTGGAAAGGAAAAATCATTTGGAATGTGAACAAAGAATATAGAAAATAACAAAAAAAAAGAAAAAATAAATATGGGAGAACATGGATAAACAGGTAGAAGTCCTTAAAGAGGCAATACAAAAATCCCATAGAAATTATGGGAGAACATGTGTCAGCATGCAGAAGCCCTTAAAGATGAATCACAAAAATCCATAAAAGAAACACAGGAAAACATGGGTCAATAAGTAGAAGCCCTTAAAGAGGAAACACAAAAAGTCCTTAAAGAATTTCTGGAAAAAACAAACAAGTGAAGGAACTGAAAAAAAATATCCAGGATCTAAAACTGGAAATCAAATCAATAAAGAAATCACAAAGTGAGCCATTTCTGAAGATAGAAAAACTTGGGAAGAATTCAGGAGTCATAGATGCAAGCATCAACGACAGAATACAAGAGGTGGAAGAAAGAAACTTGGATGCTGAATATTCCATATAAAACATTGACTCAACAGTCAAAGAAAACGTAAAATGCAAAATGCTTGTAAGCCAAAACATCCAGGAAATCCAGGACAAAATGAGAAGACGAAACCTAAGGATTATAGCTATAGAAGAAAGCAAGGATTTATATCTTAAAGGCGCAGTAAATATCTTTAACAAATTAATAGATGAAAACTTTCCTAACTTAAAGAAAGAGATGTCCATGAACATACAAGGAGCATACAGAACACCAGACAGAGTGGACAAGAGCAGAAATTCCTCCTGTCACATAATAATAAAAATACCAAGTGCACTAAATAAAGAAAGAATAGCCGGGCGGTGGTGGTGCACGCCTGTAATCCCAGCACTTGGGAGGCAGAGGCAGGTGGATTTCTGAGTTCAAGGCCAGCCTGGTCTACAGAGTGAGTTCCAGGACAGCCAGGACTACACTGAGAAACCCTGTCTCGAAAAACAAAAAAAAAAAAAAAAAAAAAAAAAAAGAATATTAAAAGCAATGAGAGAAAAAGGTTAAGTAACATATAAAGACATACCTATCAGAATTACATCAGACTTCTCACCAGAGACTATGAAAGCCAGAAGAGCCTGGGAAGATGTCATACAGACCCTAAAAGAACATAAATGTCAGCCCAGACAACTATATCCAGCAAAACTTTCAATTACCCTAGACAGAGAAAACAAGACATTGCATGACAAAAGCAAATTTACACAACATCTTTCCACAAATCCAGCTCTGCAAAGGCTAATGGGTAGAAAATACCAACACAAAGCAGGAGATCACACCGTAGAAAAATCAGTGAGGTAATCTTTCAACAAACCCAATAGAAGATAGCTACACAACCAGAATTTCACCGTTAACTAAGAAGATAACAGTAAGCAACAATCACTTTTCCTTAATATCTCTTAATATCAATGGTCTCAATTCCCCTATAAAACACATAGACTAATAGACTGGATACATAAACAAGACCCAATGTTTTGCTGCATACAAGAAACCCACGTCAGTGACAAAGACTGTCACTATTTAAGAGTCAAAGGTTGGAAAACAATTTTCCAAGCAAATGGTCCAAAGAAACAAGCTGAAGTGGCCATTCTTATATTGGATAAAATTGACTTTCAACCAAAAGTTGTCAAAAAAAGATAAGGAGGGATACTTCATACTTGTCAAAGGAAAAGTCTACCAAGATAAACTCTCAATTCTGAACATCTATGCTCTGAATGCAAGGGCATCCACATTCATAAAAGAAACTTTAATAACGCTCAAAGCACACATTGCCCCCCACAATAATAGTGGGAGACTTCAACACCCCACTCTCAAAAATGTACAAGTCATGGAACCAGAAACTAAACAGAGATACAGTGAAACTAACTGAAGTTATGCACCAAAAGCATCTAACAGATATTTATAGAACATTCTAACCTAAAGTGAAAGTATATACCTTCTTCTCAGCACCTCATGGTACCTTCTCCAAAATTGACCATATAATTAATACTGATACTCTTCAAACTTTTCCACAAAAGAGCAAGTCAGGGAACACTACCCAACTCATTCTGTGAAGCCACAATAACTCTTATACCTAAACCAAACAAAGACCAAACAAGGAAGGAAAACCTCAGACCAATCTCCCTCATGAATATTGATGCAAAAATATTGAACAAAATCCTGGCCAAGAATGCATCAAAACTATAATTCACCACAATCAGGTAGGCTTCATTCCAGGGATGCAGGTATGGTTCAATATATAGAAATCTGTCAATTTAATCCACTACATAAACAAACTAAAGGAAAATAAAACATCATGGTCATTTCATTAGATGCTGAAAAGGCTTTTGACAAAATCCAGCATCCCATCATAATAAAATTCTTGGAGTGACCTGGAATCCAAGGCCCATACTTAAACATAGTGAATGCAATATACTGCAAAGCAGTAGCCAACATCAAGTTAAATGGAGAGAAACTTAAAGTAATCCCAGTAAAATCTGGGACCAGACAAGACTGCCCAAACTCTCCCTATCTATTCAATTTAGTACTTGAAGTACTCACCAGAGCAATCAGGCAGCAAAAGGGGTCACATGTATACAAATTGGAAAGGAAGAAGTCAAAATATCACAATTTGCAGATGATATGATAGTATACTTAAGTGTCCTCAAGTCTTCCCCCAGAGAACTCCTAAAGCTGATAAACAACTTCAGCAAAGTGGCTGGATATAAAATTAACTCAAGCAAATCAGTAGCCTTCTTCTACTCAAAGTATAAACAAGATGAGAAAGAAATTAGGGAAATGACACCCTTCATAATTGTCCCAAATAATATTTCATACCTAGGTGTGATCCTAACAAAGCAAGTGAAAGATCTATATGACAAGAACTTCAAGTCTCTGAAAAAAGAAATAGAAGAAAGTCTCAGAAGATGGAAAGATCTCCCATGTCCATGGATTGGTTGAATCAATATAGTAAAAATGGCCCTCTTGCTGAAAGGAATCTACAAATTCAATGTAATACCCATCAAATTCACAAATCAATTTCTTCATAGATATAGAAAGAACAATTCCCAAATTCATTTGGAATAACAAAAAACCCAGGATAGCAAAAACTATTCTCCACAACAAATGATCTTCTGGGTGAATCACCATCCCTGACCTCAAGCTCTACTACAGAGCAATAGTGATAATAAACTGTTTGGTATTGGTATGCAGACAAGCAAGAAGATCAATGGAATACAATTGAAGACTCAGAAAAGAACCACACATGTATGGTCATGGATATTTGACAAAGAAGCTAAAAACATCCAGTGGAAAAAAGACAGTATTTTTAACAAATGGTGCTGGATAAAGTGGAGAACTGAATGTAGAAAATTGCAAATCGATCCATTCTTATCTCCTTGTACAAAGCTCAAGTCAAAGTGGATCAAGGACCTACACATAACAGCAGACACACTGAAGCTTATAGAGAAAGTAGGGATGAATCTTGAACACATGGGCACAGGGAGAAAGTTCCTGAAGAGAACACTAATGGCTTTTGCTCTAAGAACAAGAATCAACAAATGGAACCTCATAAAACTGCAAAACTTCTGTAAGGCAAAGGACAAGGTCAATAGGACAAAATTACAACAAACAAATTGGGAAAAGATCTTTACTAACCCTACATCCAATAGAGGGCTAATATCCAAAGTATACAAAGAACTCAAGAAGTTGGTCTCCAGAGAGTCAAATAACCCTATTAAAAATGCTGTACAGAGCTAAATAGGGAATTCTCAACTGAGGTAACTTGAATGGCTCTAAAGCACATAAACAAATATGCAGCATCCTTAGTTATCATGGAAATACAAATCAAAACAACACTGAGATTCCAGCTAACACTGGTCAAAATGGCTACGATGAAAAACTCAGGGGACAGCAGATGCTGGGGAGGATGTGGGGGAAAAGGAACACTTCTCCATTGTTGGTGGAATTGCATGCTAGCAAACCACTCTGGAAATCAGTTTGGTGATTTTTCAGAAAATTACAGTTAGTTCTACCTGTGGACCCAGCTATACCACTCCTGGGCATTTACCCAGAAGATGCCCCTACATGTAATAAGGACACATGTTCCTCTATGTTAATAGCTGCCTTATTTATAATAGCCAGAAGCTGGAAAGAACCCAGTTGTCCCTCAATAGAGGAATGGATACAGAAACTGTGGTATATAAAAACAATGGAATACTATTAAACTACTAAAAACAATGAATTCCTGAAATTCTTAGGCAAACAGATGGAAAGAGTCATCCTGAGTGAGACAACCCAATCACAAAAGGACACATATGGTATGCACTAACTAATAAGCGGATGTTAGCCCAAAGGTTCAAAATAAACAAGTTACAAGTCACCAAGCACAGGAAGCTCAAGAGGAAGGAGGACTTAAGTGAGGGTGCTTTGGTTCATCTGAGAAAGGGAACAAGATACTCACAGGAGCAATAAGGGAGACAATGTGTGCAGCAGAGACTGAAGTGAAGGTCAACCAAAGACTGTCCTACCTGGGGATTCATCCTATAGTTAACAAACCCCAATACTACTATGGATGACAAGAAGTATATACCAAAAGGAGCATGCCATGGTTGTCTCTGTAGGGGCCCTGCCAGAGCCTTACAAATACAAAGGCAGATGCTAGCAGCCAACCATTGGTCTGGGGGTGGGGTCCCCAATGGAGGAGCTGGAGGGTGGTCTAGAGGAGCTGAAGGGATTTATAACCCTATGGGAAGAACAATGATTGTGACTACCCAGATGCCCCAAGACTCCCAAGGACTGAACCATCAACTAAGGTGTACACATGGTTCCAGTCAAAAATGTGGCAGAGGAAGACCTTGTTGGGCATCAGTGGGGGGAGTGGTCCTTGGTCAGCTAAAGGTTCAATAGAGGCACCAACAAAGGGAAACTGAGGGGGGGTAAGAATGTGTCGGGTGGAGGGGCATATTTGTGGAAGCAGGGAGAGGGAGGAGGGGTTGAGGTTCTTTGGGGAGGGGGGAAATTGGGAAAGATTTTACCATTGGCAATGTAAATGAAGATGATATTCAAAAAATAAGTTGGTTCATTGGCCAAAAAAAAAAAAAAGAAAGAAAAAGAAAAAGAAAAGAAAAGAAAAGAAAAGAAAGAAAAGAAAAGAATTATATTAGTTTGAGTCACAATCGTAGATTAACTACTGAAAAAATTCATGTGACAGTATAAAAAAGATATTTCATAAAATTTAATGAGGATTGATTGACAAATTTAATCTGTAGTATAGTGGGAAGACTAGGGAAGACTAGACACTCTTCAAGTGTTGTTCTCCATCAGTTTCCCTCCCTCTCAGTGTCTGACAGTGAGCTTACCTTGAACAGAAGGCAGAAGCAGCAGCAAAGAGCATTCTTTAATGTCCTAGCTCTTGTGTCATCTTCTGGGTCCTTGACCAGAGCCTGATGTGGACCTCAGGTATCAAGACCTTTAGCCCTGCAAGTGTCCAGTCCACTGTTCTGGCCTCAAATAGCAATATCCTATTCCTTTGGCAATGACCACAGTTAAAAATCACCCAGAGATCCTTGACCCTAAGGACCTAAGGTCCTTGACCTTGAAAACTTGAAGCTCTTTGCAAATGTTCTGGTAACCAGAGACCTTGCAGGTTTTCTTCTCTGGTTCCTTACAGCCTTCTATCATCCAAGTACTTATCTGTTTGGTTTCCCAGATCAGATGAGACTGGCATGTTCAGGGTGGTATGGCTGTTTCCCAGATCAGATGAGACTGGCGTGTTTAGGGTGGTATGGCTGTAGAATCCTTACATACTTCTGGTAGCTCTCTGCCTTCTTAGCATCTCTCTGATTACACTTCCCTTCTTCCTGCCCCATTCCTCCTTCAATTATCAGTGGCCAGTCCATGATTATTTTATGTACTTGCCTCTGTCAAGACAGAATTCAGGGTCAAGAACACCGGGAGGGTGTTCAGGAACTGGTTTCTTGGGAGTAGCGTAGGCATTCCTTCCCACTGGAAGAATGGCTTGGGTGAATGGGGCCAGTGGGCAGCTCCTAGTAGCTGTGCAACACCGTTACCTCCAGTAGATTCCAGCCTATGTATATTGCTAATTCACAGGCCAAAGTCTCCACCAAAGTTCAGCTACTTCCTTAGCTATCAAGTGGCTAGTCATTGATTTGTTTTGGGATGCAGACTCTAGGACCCAGGAACCCTGTGCCATTACAAGCTTTTTCACATCTCAGCCTCAGTCTCCCTGGGTATCAGATGCCAAGCATCAGCCACAGGGATCACCTCCCAGACCACCACAACTCTTAGCTATCAAGGAACAATTTCAAGATGTTTCATCCAGAGGAAGGTAAGATGGTAGTTCCAGACCACCAGATATATTGGTAGGGCAACCAAGTGATCTGCATCTATGAAACTGGTGGATAATATACACTCTTACTGAGATACAATGTCACCTTAGCAGCAGAGGGATCTTTAGCAGTGAATCACAGCCAAATCCTGCCTGCCCAAGGTAAATGCTGGTTCAGCTGTCAAGCAACCTCTGCTGTGCTTCCCTGCCTCTGCTCTTCCTTTTCCAATTTTCAGCTCACCTCATGCTGCTCATCCAAGGCAAGGAAAAACTAGTCTGGAACTCATCATTCAATCTGCTACTGTAAGACAAGCAGAGGACACACAAGAGTCTGTCTCTGGTCCTTCACTGAGAAGCCTGATTATAAAGCCAAAAAGGGGTGTCTGAATCAACCATAGTTATTTGGACAATTACAGCCACTCATTATGGACTAATCAAAATTATTAAGGCTTATGAGATGAATCATCCAATCAAAGCTTTTGCCAATAATTCTAGGAGGTTCATCAAGGTATGTGATCTCAGAAAATCTGGTAACAATTGTGCAGTCCTGTGTAGAACCATGTCCTCAGGATCCTGAGCACACAGCTGCAATCTGCATACTTGTCTCAAGGCAAGCACAGAGTACTCAAGATGGCTGGCTATCAGGAAGACTACACTTTTGTTCAAGGCAGTTGACACAGGAATAGAGAGTAAAAGCGGTGGGTTTTAACTAATTTTTTTATCATTTCGTTTATTTTCTTTCTTTTTTTATTGTATATATTCTATATTTACAATTCATTTCCCTTTTTCTGGTTCCCCACCCCCAAAGGTCCCACATGTCCTTTTCCCTCCCCCTGCTCCCGCATCCACCCCCTCCCATTTTACTGTTCTTGTACTCTCCCACAATGATGTTTTGGTCCATTCTAGCACCAGTGTCCACTCCTTTCTTCTTGTGAGACATCACTTGATATGTGATTTGTGTCTTTGGTGTTCTAAGCTTCTAGGCTAATATCCACTTATCAGTGATTGTATACCATGGGTATTCTTTTGAGACTGGGTCACCTCACTTAGTATGACATTCTCCAGCTCCATCCATTTCTCTAAGAATTTCATGAATTCATTGTTTCTAATGGCTGTATAGTACTCCATTGTGTATATATACCACATTTTTTGTGTCCATTCCTCTGTTGAGGGACATCTGGGTTCTTTCCAGCTTCTTGCTATTATATATAAAGCTGCTATGAACATAGTGGAGCATGTATCCTTATTGCATGCTGGTGAATCTTCTGGGTATATTCCCAGGAGTGGTATGGCTGGGTCCTCCGGAAGTATCACGCCCAGTTTTCTGAGGAACCGCCATACTGATTTCCAGAGTGGTTGTACCAGCTTGCATTCCCACCAGCAGTGGAGGAGTGTTCCTCTTTCTCCACATCCTCGCCAACACCTGATGTCTTCTGAGTTTTTAATCTTAGCCATTCTGACTGGTGTGAGGTGAAATCTCAGGGTTGTTTTAATTTGCATTTCCCTAATGACTAGTGATGTTGAACATTTTTTAAGGTGTTTCTCAGCCATCCGAATTTCTTCAGGTGAAAAGACTCTGTTTAGCTCTGTACCCCATTTTTGGATAGGGTTATTTGGTTTTCTGGGGTCTAACCTCTTGAGTTCTTTGTATACATTGGAGATTAGCCCTCTGTCGGATGTGGGGTTGGTGAAGATTTTTTCCCAATTTGTTGGTTGCCGATTTATCCTTTTGACAGTGTCTTTTGCCTTACAGAAACTTTGTAGTTTTATGAGGTCCCATTTGTCTATTCTTGCTCTTAGAGCATAAGCAATTGGTGTTCTGTTCAGGAATTTTTCCCCTGAGCCAATGTCCTCAAGGGTCTTCCCCAGTTTCTTTTCTATTAGTTTTAGTGTGTCTGGTTTTATGTGGAGGTCTTTGATCCACTTGGAGTTGAGCTTAGTGCAAGGAGATAACAGTGGATCAATTCTCATTCTTCTGCATGTTGACCTCCAGTTGAGCCAGCACCATCTGTTGAAAAGGCTATCTTTTTTCCACTGGATGTTTTCAGCTCCTTTGTCGAAGATCAATTGGCCATAGATGTGTGGGTTCAATTCTGGGTCTTCGATCCTATTCCATTGATCCGCTTCCCTGTCACTGAACCAATACCATGCAGTTTTTAATACCACTGCTCTGTAATATTGCTTGAGTTCTTTTGCTGTTGATGATAGTTTTAGCTATCCTGGGTTTTTTGTTATTCCAGATGAATTTGAGAATTGCTCTTTCTAGCTCTATGAAGAACTGAGTTGGGATTTTGATGGGAATTGCATTGAATCTGTATATTGCTTTGGGCAAGATTGCCATTTTGACTATATTAGTCCTGCCAACCCACGAGCATGGAAGATTTTCCCATTTTCTGATGTCTTCTTCAATTTCCCTCTTCAGAGACCTGAAGTTTTTGTCATATAAATCTTTCACATGTTTGGTTAGCGTCACTCCAAGATACTTTATATCATTTGTGGCTATTGTGAAGGGTGTCATTTCCCTAATTTCTTTCTCGGCCTGCTTATCCTTCGCGTATAGGAAGGCTACTGATTTACTTGAGTTGATTTTATAGCCAGCCACTTTGCTGAAGTTGTTTATCAGTTGCAGGAGTTCTCTGGTGGAGGTTTTTGGGTCACTTAAGTAAACTATCATATCATCTGCAAATAGTGATAGTTTGACTTCTTCCTTTCCGATTTGTATCCCTTTGACTTCCCTCTGTTGTCGAATTGCTCTAGCTATTACCTCAAGTACTATATTGAAGAGATATGGCGAGAGGGGACAGCCTTGTCTAGTCCCTGATTTTAGAGGGATTGCTTCGAGTTTTTCTCCATTTACCTTGATGTTGGCTACTGGTCTGCTGTATATTGCTTTTACTATGTTTAGATATGGGCCTTGAATTCCTGTTCTTTCTAGGACCTTTAGCATGAAAGGATGCTGAATTTTGTCAAATGCTTTTTCAGCATCCAATGAGATGACCATGTGGTTTTTTTCTTTGAGTTTGTTTATGTAGTGGATTACGTTGATGGATTTCCGTATATTGAACCATCCCTGCATCCCTGGGATGAAGCCAACTTGATCATGGTGAATGATCGTTTTGATGTGTTCTTGGATTCGGTTGGCAAGTATTTTGTTTAGTATTTTTGCATCGATATTCATAAGAGAAATTGGCCTGTAGTTCTCTTTCTTAGTTGGATCTTTGTGTGGTTTTGGTATCAGGGTAATTGTGGCTTCATAGAATGAGTTGGGTAGTGTTCCTTCTGTTTCTATTTTGTGGAATAATTTGAAGAGTATCGGTATCAGGACTTCTTTGAAGGTCTGATAGAATTCTGCACTAAAACCGTCTGGTCCTGTGCTCTTTTTGGTTGGAAGAGTGTCTATGACCCCTTCTATTTCTTTGGGGGTTATGGGTCTGTTTAGACGATCTATTTGATCCTGGTTTAATTTTGGTATTTGGTAACTGTCGAGGAAATTGTCCATTTCCTCCAGATTCTCCAGTTGTGTTGAGTATAGGTTTTCTTAGTAGGATCTGATGATTTTTTGAATTTCCTCAGTTTCTGTTGTTATATCTCCCTTTTCATTTCTAATTTTGTTAATTTGAATACTGTCTCTGTGCCCTTTAGTAAGTCTGGCTAGGGGTTTATCTATCTTGTTGATCTTCTCAAAGAACCAGCTCCTGGTTTTGTTGATTCTTTGTATGGTTCTTTTTGTTTCAACTTGATTGATTTCAGCCCTGAGTTTGATGATTTCCTGTCTTCTACTCCTCCTGGGTGAAATTGCTTCTTTTTGTTCCAGAGCTTTCAAGTGCGCCATTAAGTTGCTGGTATATGCTCTCTCCTGTTTCTTTTTGGAGACACTCAGGGCTATGAGTTTTCCTCTAAGCACTGCTTTCATTGTGTCCCATAGATTTGGGTATGTTGTGCCTTCATTTTCATTAAGTTCTAAGAATTCTTTGATTTCTTTCTTTATTTCTTCCTGGACTAAGGTATCATTGAGTAGAATATTGTTCAGCCTCCAAGCGTATGGGGATTTTCTGTTGTTTTTGTTGCTATTGAAGTACACTCTTACTCCATGGTGATCTGATAAGAGGCATGGGATTAGTTCGATCTTTTTATATTTGTTGAGATCTGTCTTGTGTCCAATTATATGGTCGATTTTGGAGAAGGTACCATGAGGGGCTGAGAAGAAGGTATAGTCTTTTGCTTTAGGGTGAAATGTTCTATATATATCTGTTAAATCCAATTGCTCCAAAGTTTCGATGAGTTTCTCCGTGTCTCTGTTTAGTTTCTGTTTTCCTGGTCGGTCCACTGTAGATAGTGGATTATTGAGGTCCCCCACAATCATTGTGTTAGGTGCAATGTGTGCTTTCAGCTTTAGTAAGGTTTCTTTTACAAATGAGGGTGCCCTTACATTTGGAGCGTAGATGTTTAGAATTGTGAGTTCCTCTTGGTGGATTCTTCCTTTGACTAGCAGGAAGTGACCTTCTGTGTCTCTTTTCATGACTTTGGGTTGAAAGTCAATTTTATCTGATATTAAAATGGCTACTCCAGCTTGCTTCCTGTGACCATTTGCTTGCAAAATTGTCTTCCGTCCTTTTACTCTAAGGTAGTGTTTGTCTTTGACTCTGAGGTGTGTTTCCTGTAAGCAGCAAAATGTAGGGTCCTGTTTCCGTATCCAGTCTGTTAGTCTATGTCTTTTTATTGGGGAGTTGAGTCCATTGATGTTAAGAGATATTAAGGAATAGAGATTATTACTTCCTGACATTTTTTATGTTATTTTTGTTTTTGAGTAGTTATCTTCCTTTGAGTTTGATGGAAGAAGTTTACTGTCTTGCTTTTTCTTGGGTGCCATTTCCTTCCTTGTGTTGGAGTTTTCCTCCTATTATCCTTTGTAGAGCTGGGTTAGTGGAAAGATATTGTGTAAATTTGGTCCTGTCATGGAATATTTTGATTTCTCCATCTATGTTGATTGAGAGTTTTGCTGGGTATAGTAGTCTTGGCTGACATTTGTTTTCTCTTAGGGTCTGCATGAGGTCTGCCCAGGATCTTCTAGCTTTCATGGTTTCTGGAGAGAAGTCTGGTGTGATTCTGATAGGTCTTCCTTTATATGTTACTTGGCCCTTTTCTCTTACTGCCTTTAATATTCTTTCTTTGTTTAGTACATTTGGGGTTTTGATTATTATGTGACGGGAGGTGTTTCTGTTCTGGTCCAGTCTGTTTGGAGTTCTGTAGGCTTCTTGTACATTCATGGGCATCTCTCTCTTTAAGTTAGGAAAGTTTTCTTCCATAATTTTGTTAAAGATATTTGCTGGCCCTTTAAGTTGTAGATCTTCACTCTCATCTATCCCTATAATCCTTAGGTTTGGTCTTCTCATTGTGTCCTGGATTTCCTGGATGTTTTGGGTTACAAGCCTTTTGGATTTTGCATTTTCTTTGACTGTGGAGTCAATGGTTACTATGTTATCTTCAGCATCGGAGATTCTTATTTCTATCTCTTGTATTCTGTTGTTTATGTTTGCATCTACGACCCCTGTTTTCTTCCCAAGGTTTTCTATCTCCAAGGTTGCCTCCTTTTGTGATTTCTTAGTTGTTTCTACCTCTGTGTTCAGATCTTGGATGGTTTTGCTCAGTTCCATCATTTGTTTGTTTGTGTTTTCATGTAATTCTTTAATATATTTTTGTGCTCCCTCTTTCATGACTTCTGCCTGTTGTTTCAAGTTCTCCTGCATTTCTTTAACTGATTTTCTCACTTCCTCTTTATTGGTTTCTGTCTGATGGCCCATATTCTCCTGGAGTTCTTTAAGTGTTTTTTGTGTTTGGATTGTAAGAGCTTCTACTCTATTGATGTTCCCCTGCATTTCTTTAAGAGATTTGTTTATGTCTTTTTTGTGTTCCTCTAGGAGCATCATGACCTGTGCTTTTATATCTAACTCTTGTTTTTCTGGTGTGCTGGGGTATCCTGGACTTGCTGTGGTTGGCGAATTGGGTTCAGATGGGGCCATATTGCCTTGATTTCTGTTAATAACGTTCCTACGTTTGCCTTTTGCCATCTCTTTATCTCTGGCGCTAGTTGGTCTTATTGTAGATGGCACCCTGCTGAAAGCACAGCACGCCTGTCCCCAGGAGACAGATCCTTTCTGGCTGTGTTGTCTGTGCTGGACTATGCTCGCTCTGAGTCCAGGCCCCTGACTCCAGCTGCTAGAGTGCCGAGCTGAGCCCCGAGGCGGCCCGGTGGCCCCTCGCTGCTAGTCCACTCGGAGAGCTGGTCCCGGCTGCTAGTCTGCACCCGCAGCTGAGCTTTCTGTGCCCAGATCTCCTGCAGAGCTAAGCTATGCTATAACTCTGGCCACGCACCTGATTCCAGCTGCTCACTGAGTCCAGTGTGCCCGCTGTTTCGGGTTTTAACTAATTTTAAACAATGTTTTATCAATGCAACCCTTACCCCATGTTCAGGGAAAAGGGGGTCTATTGATGTGACAAGATGTGCCACTGTCTGTTCCTGGACATTGTCTGGTATTTGCTGTTTAATTTGTTATATGGTGGGATTTGTGACTGTTTTAACCTGTGGAATCTACATGTAAATGCACACATGTGGTGCATTCATGCACATGCATGAACACAGAGGGCAACATACATGGCACACGTATGGACTCAAACACATACAAAAGAGCAATATATATATATATATATATATATATACACATATGTGTGTGTATGTGTGTGTGTATACATATATATATATATATATATATATAAATTAAATAAATTTACCTTCATAATTCTGAACTTTTTACCATAATTTATTTTCTTTTTTAAAAGTTTCTTTATACTTCAAATTTTATTTGTCTCATACTGTCCATCTCCTGACTGTTCCACATCCCATTCCTCCCCAACCCCTGTCTCCAAGAGGATGTCCCTGCACCTGACTTCTAAACTCCCTGGGGCCTCCAGTCTCTTGAGGATTAGGTGCATCTTCTCTGATTCATCCCAGTAGTCCTCTGCTGTATATGTGTTGGGGAACTCATATCAGCTTGTGTATGCTGCCTGTTCGGTGGTCAAGTATTTGATTAATTGAAACTGCTGATCCTCCTACAGGGTTGTCCTTCTCCTCAGCTTCTTTCAGCCATTACCTAATTTCAACCACAGGGGTCAGAGCTTCTGTCCATTGGTTGGGTGCAAATATCTTCATCTGACTCTTTCAGCAGCTTGTTGGGTCTTTTGGAGGGCAGTTATGCTAAGTCCCTTTTTGTGAGTGCTCCATAGCCTAAGAAATAGTGTCAGGCCTTGGGAACTCCCACTGCACTGGATCCCACATTGGGCCTGTCACTGGACCTTCTTTTCCTCAGGCTCCTCTCCATTTCCATCTCTGTAATTCTTTCAGACAGGAACAATTATGGGTCAGAGTTTCGACTGTTGGATGGTAACCCCAATTCTCATTTGATATCCTGTCTTCCTGTTGGTGGTTGACTCTATAAATTCTCTCTCCCTACTGTTGGGTATTTCATCTTAAGTTCCCTTTCTTTGATACCTAAGAGTCTTTCACCTCCCAGGTTTCTGGTGCATTCTGGAGGGTCCCCCCAACCTCCTACATTCCAAGGTTAGCTGCTTCCATTCTTTCTTCTGTCCCTAAGGACTTCAGTCCTTTTTCCTCACCCAATATCAGATCACATTCCCCTCTACAGCCCCACTTGTGATTGCTTTCTTCTCCCCCCAAAGTGGGACTGAAGAGTCCTCACTTGGGCCCTTCAGCTGTTGATTTTTGAGTTCTGTGTCTTGGGTACTCTGTCCTTTTTTCTTTTCTTTTCTTTTCTTTTCTTTTCTTTTCTTTTCTTTTCTTTTCTTTTCTTTTCTTTTCTTTCCTTTCCTTTCCTTTCCTTTCCTTTTCTTTTCCTTTCCTTTGCTTTCCTTTCCCTTCCCTTCCTTTCCTTTCCCTTTCTTTCTTTGTTTCTTTGTTTCTTTCTTTCTTTCTTTCTTTCTTTCTTTCTTTCTTTCTTTCTTTTGTTTTTCTAATATCCACTTATAAGTGAGTACATACCCTGCATGTCGATTTGTGTCTGAGTTACCTCATTCAGGATAATATTTTATAGTTCCATCCATTTGCCTGAAAAACTCAGGATGTTTTTCTTAATAGCTGAGTACTCTATTGTATAAATGAACCACATTTTCTGTATCCATTCTTCTGTCATGAGACATCTGGGTTGTTTCCAGCTTCTGGTTGTCACAAATAAGTCCACTATGAACAAAGTGGAATACATGGCCCTGAGGCATGGTAGAGCATCTTTTGGGTATATTCCTAAGAGTGGTATTTCTGGGTCTTCAGATAGTTCTATTTCCAATTTTCAGAGGAACTTTCAGATTGATTTCCAGAGTGGTTGTACTAGTTTGCAATCCTACCAGCAATGGCGGAGTGTTCTTCTTTCTCCATATCCTCTCCAACAGGTGCAGTCCCCTGAGGTTTTGATCTCAGCCATTCTGATTGGTGTAAGCTAGAATCTCGGGGGCTGTTTTATCTGCATTTCTCTGATTTCTAAGGACTTTGCACATTTCTTTTCTTTCCTTTTGTAAAAGATATTTTCTATATTTACATTTTAAATATTAACCCCTTTCCTTATTTCACATCTGAAAACCCAAATACTGTCGCCCCTACCCCTGCTCACTAACCCACACAATTCCACTTCCCTGTCCTTGCATTTCCCTAGACAGGGACATCAACAAGGCCACCCTCTGCTACATATGTGACTGGAGTCATGGGTCCCTCCATGTGTGCTCTTTGGTTAGTAGTTTAGTCCCTGGGAGCTCTGGAGGTCCTGGTTGATTCATGTTGTTCCTGCTATGGGGCTGCAAACCCATTCAGCTCCTTGGGTCCTTTCTCTAGCTCCTTCATTGGGGACCCTATGGTCAGTCCAATGGATGGTTTTGAGCATCCACTTCTGTATTTGTTAGGCACAGGCAGAGCCTCTCAGGAACAGCTGTATCAGGTGCCTTTTAGCAAGCATTTGTCATCCACAATAGTGTCTGCATTTGGTAACAGTTTATGTGATGGGTCCCCAGGTGGGGCGGTTTCTGCATGGCCTTTCCTTCAGTTTCTGCTACACACTTTGCCTCTGTATCTCCTCTCATGGGTATTTTGATCCCCCTTCTAAGAAGGACTGAAGTACCCACAAGTTGTTCTTCCTTCTTGAGCTTCATGTAGTCTGTGAAATGTATCTTGGGTACTCCAAGCTTCTAGGCTAGTATCCACTTATCAGTGAGTGTATACCATGTGTGGTTTTTTGTGACTGGGTTACTTCACTCAGGATGATACTTTCCACGTCCATCCATTTGACTAAGAATTTCGTAAATTCATTTTTTTAATTGCTGAATAGTACTCCATTGCATAAATGTACCGCCTTTTCTGTATCTATTCCTCGGTTGAGGGTCATTTAGGCACAGGGGAAGTTTTCCTGAACAGAACACTAATAGCTTATGCTCTAAGATCAAGAACTGACAAATGGAAGAGCGTAAAATTGCAAAGTTTCTGCAAGGCAAGGGACACTATCGATAGGACAAAATGGCAACCAACAGGTTGGAAAAAGACCTTTACCAATACTACATCCAATAAAGGGCTAATATCCAATATATACAAAATATTCAAAAAATTTGACTCCAGAAACCAAATAAATCTATTTAAAAATGGGTATAGAGCTAAACAAAGAATTCTCACCTGATGATTACTGAATAACTGAGAATCATCCAAAGAAATGTTTAACATCCTTAGTCATCAGGGAAATGCAAATCCCTGAGAGTCCACCTCACATCAGTCAGAATGACTAAGATCAAAATATCAGGTGACAGCAAATGTTGCAAGGATGTGGAGAAAGAGGAACTCTCCTCCATTGCTGGTGGGATTGCAAGCTGGTACAACCACTCTGGAAATCAGTTTGATGATTCCTCAGAAAATTGGACATATTACTACCTGAGGTCTCAGCTATACTCCTGTTGGGCATATACCCAGAAGATTCTCAAGCATGTAATAAGGACACATTTCCCACTATATTCATGACAGCCTTATTTATAATAGCCAGAAGCTATTTCTTTAGGTGTTTCTCAGTCATTCGAGATTCCTATGTTTTGAATTCTCTGCTTAATGTTATACCCCATTTTTTGATTGAGTTGCTTGGTTTTTGTTTTTGTTTTTTGTTTGTTTGTTTTTTTGTTTTTTGTTTGTTTGTTTGGTTTTTGTTGTTGTTGTTGTTGTTGTTGTTGTTGTTTGGTGGTTAGCTTCTTGAGCTTTTTATACATTTTGGATATTATCCCTGTATTGGATGTGGGGTTAGTGAAGAATTTTTTTCCCAATCTGTAGGTTGCAGATTTGTCTTATTGACTATGTCCTTTGCCTTACGGAGGTTTCCATGTTCATGAGGTCCCATTTATCAATTTTGATCTTAGAGTATGAGCCATTGGAGTTCTGTTTAGGAAATTTCTTCCTGTGCCAAAGAGTCTGAGGCTCTTTCCCACCTTCTCTTCTGCAGATGATATGATAGTGGTATATATACAAGACCCCAAAAGTTCTACCAGAGAAATTCTTCAGCTGATAAACAACTTCAACAAAGTGACTGGATGTAAGATTAACTCAAATAAATCAGTAGCCTTCATTTATACAAACAATAAACATGCATAGAAAGAAATTAGGGATATAACTTCCTTTACAATAGGCACAAGTAATATAAAATATCTTGGGGTAACTCTAAACAAACAACTAAAACTCCTTTATGACAATAACATTAAGTCCCTCAGAAAAAGTAGATATTTCCAATGCTCATGAGTTGGCAGAAATAATATAGTAAAATTGGCCATGCTACCAAAGACAATTTAGAGATTCAATGCAATCCCTATCAAAATCTCAACACAATTTTTCAAAAACATGGAAAGAGCAATTCTCAAATTCATCTGGAAAGGCAAAAAACCCAGAGTAGTGAAAACATTTTTTTTTCTTTTTGCTCTGTTCAATTAGTGGTTTTTTATTTTACCATGTTTTTCTTTTTTGTTTTCTTTTTTATTGTATATTTTCTTTATTTGCATTTCAAATATTTTCCCTTTCCAGGTCTCCCCTTCAGAAAACTCCTATGACATTCCCACTATCCCAGGCTCTATAAGGGTGCTCACCCACTCATCCACACACTCAGGTCTTCCCTCCCTGGCATTCCTCTACCCTGGGGTATTGAATACCTTCAGGCCCAAGGGATTCTCCTCCCACAGATATCTAACAAGGCCATCCTCTGCCACATATGTGGCTAGCCCCATTTGTTCCTCCACGTGTATTCTTTAGTTGGTGGTCCAGTCCCTGGGAGTGCCAGAGTATCTGGCCTGTTTGATACCCACATTCATAAAAGAAACTTCTCTAAAATTCAAAGCACACATTGCAACTCACACAATAATAGTGGGAGACTTCAACACTCCACTCTCATCAGTAGACATATCAGGGAAACAAACTAAACAGAGACACAGTGAAACTAACAGATATTATGGACCAAAAGGATTTAAGAGATATCTTTGGAACATTTCATCCTAAATCAAAAGAACATAACTTCTTCTTAGCACCTCATGTTACCTTCTCCAAACTGATATAATTGGTCACAAAACATTGCTCAACAGATATGAGAAGTTTGAAATAATCCATGCATCCTATCACATCATTACAGAGTAAGGCTGGTCTTCAATAACAAAAAACGAAAACAAAACAAAACAAAACAAAACAAAAAAACAGAAAGTACACATACACATGGAAGCTGAACATTGTTCTAATCAATGAGAAATTGGTCAAGGAAGTAATAAAAGAAATTAAAGCCTTTTTAGAATTCAATGAAAATGAAGGTACAGCATACCCAAACTTATGATATACCATGAAAGCAGTGCTAAGTGGAAAACTCACAGCTCTGAATACCTCCATAAAGAAACTGAAGAGAGCATACACTAACAACTTGACAGCACACCTGAAAGCTCTATAACAAAAAGGAGCAAATTCACCCAAGAGGAGTCGATGGCAGGAAGGCAGGAAATCATCAAACTCGGGGCTGAAATCAACTAAGGACAAAACCAGGATCTGGTTCTCTGAGAAAATCAACAATATTGATATAAACCCTTAGCCAGACTAACCAGAGGACAAAAACACAGTATCCAAATTAATAAAATCAATAATAAAGGGGGGATATAATAGCAGAAATTGTGCTGTTCTAACTGGCAGTCTGTATGTAGAAAAATGAAAAAAGACCATATTTGTCACCTTGCCCACAATTTATTTTCTTATTCACTTACATCCAAATCAGCGTGACCCCTGCTCTCACCCCAGACTTTACAAATCCTTCCTACCATTACCCCTCTCCTTCATCTCTGAAGGAGAAGACATCTTGGGCATCCCACCCTGTGTCATCTAGTCCTATAAAGACTAATGACATCCTCTCTCATTGAATTAAAACCAGTTCTGGACTTTTCAAGAAGCAGTTGACAAGTTTTGAGACTGATTGGCCCTGTTGTGTTTCTTTTATTTTGGTATTTTAAGTTTATTACTTTGTTCCACCATCTTCATTGTTATACCAATATGATATGCTAATCTAATCAGTCATTCTAATCACCTATATATGCAGAAACTGTAATTTGTTTATACCAATGTAATTCCTCGAGTTAATTTTTGTCATATGATAACTCGCCTATTCCATCCTGGCTTTCAATAACTTACACAGAAGCAAATCTTAGCAAGAATCAAAATATACATAATTTTGTTTTATAAATTAAAAAATCTGCCTGCTTTGATAACAAGGAACCAGAGATTGGATAGCCTGGAAAACCAGGGTAGGAAAAATATCACTGACATTGCCTGCTTTGATGGCAAGGAACCAGAGTCTGGATAGCCCAGAGACCTAGGGTAGAAAAATATCAATAAATAATTTCTTAATGATATTCTGTTTTATACATAATGGCCTTGCTCCATTGTTATCGGAGAAGATTGCTTCAGCAGATTATGGTAGTACATGCAGATACTTAGAGGCACATATTAGATACAGAGAGAGCACACTGGGGATTTCCATCAGGCTCTGCCCCTCAGAACTGGGAAAACTCATCAAAAAGGGGAAGGAGGAATTATAGGAACTAAAGGGATTCAGGACATCAGCAGAATCAGTGGCCCAAAGAACCAACTAATCAGGGATCCCATGCATTCACAGAGACTGAAGCATTAATCACAGAGCCTACATGTGTCTGCCCTAGGTCCTTTGTATATATGTTATGGTTTGTTTATCTTTTTGTTCTGTTGTTGTTGTTGTTGTTGTTGTTGTTGTTGTTTTGTTGTTGTTTTGTTTTGTTTTTTGTTTCTTTGAGTAGGATTTTGGGGGTGGGGGTGTCAGGGTTCTCTAGAGTCACAGAACATATGGACAGTCTATATAGTTAGGGAATTTGTCAATGACTGACAGCCTGTAGTCCAACTCCCCAGCAATGGTCAACAGCATCTGTGGATGGAAGTCCAAGGATCTAGCATTGCTCAGTCCCACGAGGCAAGCTGGCAAGCAAGAGTGAGTGAGTCTTCCTTCTTCCAATGTCCTTATATAGGTCTACAGCAGAGGGTGTGGCCCAAATTAAAGTTGTGTGCTCCCATGCCTTTAATCCCAGATAACCTTGATCTCAGAGATCTCCTTGTCTTAATCTTCTGGAACTCATAGTCACCATGCTTCAAGATCTCCATGCCAATATCCAGGTCAGAAACTTGTATCTCTGAGCCTCTAGATTAGGATCATAGGTGAGCCTTCCAATTCTTGATTGTAGTTCATTCCAGACATAGCCAAGTTGAGAGCCAGGAATAGCCACTACAGGAGGATTGAAGGAGAAACTCCTAATAATTTGAGTGTGAAATCTCTGGACTCTTTGGCCTGCTCTTGGGACATTGTTCCCCTATTGGGTTTCTGTAGAGGAATACAGCAACATGCCTTCTCTGGCAATAATAAAAGTGATATTAATGAGATAAAGAAGCAAGTAAGGATCAGAGATTTTTTTAAAATATTGATTATATCTAAGTACACTCTAGCTGTCTTCAGAAACAACAGAAGAAGGCATCAGATCTTATTACAGATGGTTGTAAGCCACCATGTGCTTGCTATTATTTGAACTCAGGACCTCCAGAAGAACAGTCAGTGCTCTTAACCACTGAGCCATCTCTCCATACCCAGGATCAGAGCTTTAACAGAATATTTTTTCAGAAAAATATAGGAATGATGGATTGTTAGTTTTGGCTCATATTTAGAGAGGACAATATCAGGAAGAACTTTTTCTGAGTGAGAACAGAAAGATTTAGATCAGGTTTATCATAGAACTGCAAATGTGACGTTGTGGCTTAAAGTCTCCTTTTGTTTTTAGATTCATCATGTAAACAACTCCACTATACAGTAACCTTACCCACTACTAAAGTATTCTCCGACAGCCTCTAGGGAAATTACAAGGACATGAAGGGATCAAGAGAAATAGGTGTTTCTAAAAAAATTGAGCTATGATATTTTAGATACTTCCTAATTCAGTTCAATGAAAAGCTACCTCTTTTTTTGAAAGATCTGTTACACATAAAATAAAAATAATTTTATTAACCAAAAATTAAGACAAAGGGTTTCAGGGAATACATAATAAACATTAACAGTAAGGAAAAATGAAAGCTGTTCCAAAAACATATCACAATGCATTATAACAGTCATTATTTTAGTTTACACGCCACTTCAATTATACATCTATATTTAAATGAAACTTCTAAGTAATATTGTGGTTTAATTTTGTCTCAAAAATTTGGAATGGAAGGCATAGGAGGCTGTGATTGGGAGGAATGATTGGCAGTGATGACATTGCCAATCTTCTATACCAAGCTTCATTTACTAAAATCTTCATCCTCATCAAGTAAATAACATTGTCAATATTCTTTATAATTATCAATATTTATATCATCACCGGTACTAGTCAAATTATTATTAATGTCACCACCACCTTGACCATCATCTTCATTATCATAATTTTAGATATTTTATCACCTTTTTCATATCTGTACCCTTCCTTAATCCCATTATTAGATGAAATCATGTCTTTCACCAAGAGCATATTCCTCAAGTAGCAGTATAGTTCTGAAAATCTTTCCTACTTTATGGTTAATATAACACCACACTCAAGTCAAACATATTTTCACGTGTGCTGCTATTTCATGATAATGATGGCAGATATGTGCTGTGCAATGTGCTACAGTTTAGAAAAGCAACTGAGATTTTTCAAATTTATAATAACTGAATGTTTTATTTTTGTAAAAACAAATATCATCCATTTCAAGTAGTTATTCTGGCAATTGGTTATCTACTCAATAGGTCATCAGTAAATGATTTCACATGTAAATTTGACAATTAGAGTAACACTGTTTCAACAAGGATACAATTTTCAAATTTAAATATATCTCTTGGTAGCTGAAAGAAAGTTTGAAACTTTTATGAAAAACAATTTACCTTTCGTTCTAGTCTAAAAATAGCTCAGTTGTTGCAGAATAGAATAAGGATAATAAAGAAAGTGGGAAAAGTATGTAGAAAGCATTAAAATCATTTTAAGCCAATACTATGAGAAAATACAAGACAAAAAATAAAAAAAAAACATAAGAACTTCAACCAAGACTTAAAAGATACTACAGGAGTTAAAGGAGAGTATATTGTATACCTTTTTTATTACTTTCTATTTATAAGATTATAATATAATTAAATTTCTCCCTGTTCCACTCTCCATATTACTCTCCTTTCCCTCCTTCAAATATAGCTTTTGTTTTCATTATTGTTTTTCATGTATATATGCATGTAAAGGAATATATGTATATATTCCTATAAATAAAACCTGACAAGTTTGTATAATGTTGCTAGCATGTATATTTTCAGGGTTGACCATTTGATATTGGATGCACAGTTATTGTGCTTTTCCCTTGGGAAAAGTACTGGACTCCCACCAGTACTTAATTTAACAGGATTTCAATAGGGATATAAGTTGCAAAACACCATATAATAAAATAAAACTATAGAAATGTTTCTCTGTTATGTAGACAAGCAAACAGTTGTAATAAAATATGAAAGAAACAAATGCATCCTGTTGACTGACAAAGGGCAATAATTTAGCATCAAGTGAAGAGATGAGCATAAACACAGTTTTAAAAATCTCTTAAAATAAGTAGGGAAGAAAGTTAAAAGCTTTGTTTTAGTTTTTAACACATTCCTCAAAAAATATGGTATTAGAACAATATTGTCTTATCCTAGAGTCAGTTAGCATTTAAATACAAATAGTGATAAAACAGCATGGTATTGGTACAGTGACAGGCAGATAGATCAATGGAATAGAATTGAAGACCCAGAAATAAACCCTCACACCTATGATCACTTGATCTTTGACAAAGGAGCTAAAACCATCCCGTGGAAAAAAGGGAATTTTTAAGAAATGGTGCCAGGCCAACTGGCAGTAACATTTAAAAGAATGGAAATCGATCCATTCTTATCTCCCCGTACAAAGATCAAGTACAAGTGGATCAAGGATCTCCACGTAAAACCAGATACACTGAATTTAATAGAAGAGAAAGTGGGGAAGAACCTGGAGCACATGGGCACAGGGGAAAATTTCCTGACTAGAACATCATTGGTATAGTTTATGCTCAAAGATCAAGAATTGACAAATGGGACCTCATAAAATTGCAAAGCTTCTATAAGGCAACAGACATTTTCAATAGGATGAAACAGCCACCAACAGATTTGGAAAAGATCTTTACCAATCCTATATTCAATAGAGGGCTAATATCCAATATATATAAAGAACTCAAGAAGTTACATTCCACAGAACCAAATAACCCTATTAAAAATGGGGTATAGAGCTAAACAAAGAATTCTCAACTGAGGAATACCATACCTGGATGGCTGAGAAACACCTAAAGAAATATTCAACATCCTTAATCATCATGGAAATGCAAATCAAAACAAACCTGAGATTCCACCTCACACCAGTCAGAATGGCCAAGATCAAAAACTCAGGTGACAGCAATTGCTGGAAAGGATGTGGAGAAAGAGGAACACTCCTCCATTGCTGGTGCGATTGCAAGCTGGTAAAATTACTCTGGAACTCAGTTTGGTGATTCCTCAGAAAATTGGACATAGCACTACCTGAGGACCCAGCTATACCAGTCCTGGGCATATACCCAGAAGATGCTCCTACATGTAATAAGGACACATGTTCCACTATGCTCATAGCAGCCTTATTTATAATAGCCAGAAGATGGAAAGAACCCAGGTGTCCTTCAACAGAAGAATGGATGCAAAAAATGTGGTACATTTAAACAATGGAGTACTACTTAGCTATCCAAAAGTGAATTCATGAAATTCTGAGGCAAATTGATGCATCTAGAAAGTATCATTTTGAGTGAGGTAACAAAATCACCAAGAACACACACGGTATGCACTCACTGATAAGTGGATATTAGCCAAAAAAGCCTGGAATACTCAAGATACAACTCACAGACAACATGAAGCTCAAGAAGATGGAAGATGAAAGTGTGGATACTTTGATCCTTATTGGAAAGTGGATCAAAATACTCATGGCTCACAGAGAACCAATAGATAGAGCATAGGGTCCCCAATGGAGCAGCTAGAGAAAGGACCTAAGGAGCTGAAGAGGTTTGCAGTCCTGCAGGAGGAACAATAGTATGTACCAACCAGTACTCCCAGAGCTCCCAGAGACTATACCACCAACAAAAGATTACACATGGAGGGACCCATGACTCCAGTTATATATGAAGCAGATGACTATTTCAGACTTCAGTGAGAGGAGAGGCCATTGGTCCTATTAAGTCTTGATTCCCCAGAATAGGGGAGTATAAGTCAGGACATTGTGTGTGTATGGGGGTATGAGCAGGGGGAGGGAAGATGGAATAGAGGGTTTTCAGAGGGTTAATGTGGAAAGGGGATAACATTTGAAAAGAAATGTAAATAAAGCAAATATCTAATAAAAAAAAGACCAAAGTATGGATAATTTGGACTGGGAAAAGGGAAAGCCTTTGGAATGTAAACATAGAATATAGAAAATAAAAATAAAAAAATTTCAAAACAAAACAAAACAAAAACAAAACAAAAAAAAAAAAAAAAAAGAAAGTGGAACAAAATACCCATGGGAGGAGATACAGAGACAAAGTGTGGATTGGAGACTGAAGGAAAGGATATTACTAATCACATTCTTAATGAAAATTAGCAACAGGAATGTGGAGCATACTGGATCATTATACAAATGGGACAAATGGTGTAAGCATTGATCCTCATAAATTTACAATGGATTTTCCTAAGTCCAACTGGCTCACAAGCTCTAGACACCAAAGTCAATTAGAAACCCAAATCTGAAATTGATTTTGCTCCAATCATGTCATTTTACAAAGTGACATTTAAATCCTTCCTTTGGAATAATTTAACATTTTAGGATTATTTTTGTTCATTTTGTTTGGTCACTTAGTGTTTAGTCACTTACTGAATAATTTATCTTAGCAATTTGTCAAACTCTTACTTTACAAATGTAATGTTTTAGAAAGGAATTACAATGCATATATTTTCTACACCTATTTTTATAAATTAAAATTCAATATATTTCCTGTTTTTTAAACAAATTGTGTCTTTTATACACAGACAATGAAGTCCTGCCTTATGTTGCAGGGGAAAATTTTCATTATAATGCTTAGATTATTATAGATTTATATCATTTTACCCTTCCTTGACTCCTGACTCCTTCCATTTACAACTCCTAGCAATTTTTCAAATCTATGCCTTCTTTGTAAGTTAATTGTTATTACATGTGCATCTACATGCAAGCACACAAACAAACAAACACACATACACAGACATACAGATACATTTCTGAATAGCTTCCTGGTAGTTTTTAATACTATATATAGAACAAAAAAATTTACATAATTCCAACTTTATATTAACACTTTATTTGAAAGTACATTTTGTATTTCATATTTTATGTTCATATTTTCAGATGAAAATAAATGTGTGAGAAACTGCCCAGAGTAAACAACTGAAATGTGTAATTACTGTACTGTTAACTACTAGTTTAAAAATCATAATTAATGATGCATGTATTTATATAAAAGGAAATATCAATAACAAGATAGGAAAGATCAATAACAAATAACAAGAATATCAATATAGAGATATCTGAGTTTATGAAGAATGTAGAATTCATCACTTTCTCTTAATTCTGACTAAATGGAGTTCCTCATAAAGAAAATTTCCTGATATGTTACTGTATCATTTCCTTATTGGAAATAAAGGAAAATAAATTGGAAATAAATTATGAAAAAAATATTTTACTTTTTATTAATTGAAGAGCTCTATGATCTATAACTTCCCTTGAGAGAATCAACTTTAATCACTAAATACTAAAGATGTAATTAAAAAAATAGAATTCAGTGTTACAATTTCCAACTACTCAAAAATAATACTGAAAACATGTTAGCATGATCTTGACATTAAATTAGAAACATTTCATCATCTATTCAAAAAGAAGTAAAACATAATTGTTGAAAGTGAGTTAAATATTTTTAAAATTATGCCTTTCATTACCATATTAAACACTGTAATTAAATGTAGAAGTTACTTTTCTCTGGAAAATACAATTTTTGGCTTATGGACGTTAATACAAATAATACTGAAAATAACAGGTGCTGACTGTCCACAACATCCATAGTCAAGTTCGTTCTGCCAGTGGTCTTTTCCACTGGGTGGCTAAAGGTTCCATGTGAGCTTCATGACTACACTATGTCCTCAGCTCCCAGGTGTGACTATCTTCTCCTACTGTCTGTTAATGGCAACATTAAGCCTTTCACTTCAGAGCTTAATCTTCCATACTTCCCCTGAAACTAGGCACTGTTTTGCAGTTCTAAGAATCACAGTAGTAAACATCCATTTTTCTAAGTGTTCTTCCAAAAAACTATAGCTGTCTCCTGAGAGGCTCTGTCAGTACCTGGCAAATACAGAAGTGGGTGCTCTCCGCCAACTATTGGACTGAGCACAAGGTTCCCAATGGAGGAGCTAGAGAAAGGACCCAAGGAACTGAAGGTGCCTTCAGCTCCATAGGAGGAACAACAATATGAACCATCCAGTACCCCCACATGTCCCAGGGACTAAACCACCAACCAAAGAGAACACATGGAGGGACACATGGCTCCAGCTGCATATGTAGCAGAGGATAGCCTTGTTGGACATCAAAGGGAGGTGAGGCCCTTGTCCCTGAGATGGCTTGATGCCCCAGTATAGTGGAATACCAGGACAGGGAAGTCAAATGGGTGGGTTGTTGAGCATAGGGAGCAGGGGATGAGATAGAGTGTTTTTGGGGTGGGGGGACCAGGAAAGGAGATAACATCTGAAATGTAAATAAAGAAAATATCTAAAAAAAAGAAAGATTCACCATTTTTGACATGTAAAGAGTGTTTTTCTAATAAGTACTCCAATAAGAACTCCAAAGATTGCATACATGGTGGCTCTGTTAACTATGTCTCAGAAATCTTTTCTCATAAATAAGAAATCAGAATGAACATATAAAATATATTGTTTCATTCTAATCTGAAAATCGAAGTAAATTTTAGCATAATCAATGTTATCTGCATTTGTATTTCATTTCAATAGAGCTGTAACTATATTCCTCAAATTAATTTATGAAAACTCTATAGAATAACTATGTGTTAGCCAGTTTTCTGTGCAACAAAAATAAATTTAAAAATCCAAAGGATAATTTATTTATACTTCATTAATCTTACATGCTAGAGAGAGGAAAAATCTTGCAAAATATAAACAGAGAAATTAATTATATTACATAATAGGTTAGAGCTTTACATTATATTTTGAAAAAAATAAAGTCAGCAGGATACAATTATGTTATAGTAGTGCAAATTGAATTGTCAAAATATAAAAAAATGATACAGAAAACTTTTTTCTAGTAAATGAAGAGGGCAAGAGTTGAGAATTATGACATATGAGGAAAGCCCTTCCAATAGAAATAGCAGCCAATCTTCAGTTCTGAAATACATGCACAATAACTTTGCATAAATCACAACAGTGGCAACAAAATATAATTTAAGGAAAAATAGATCTCAGGGCTGTACTTTTACAGGTTAGTTGAGTTCAAATAATAGCATTGCTAAAATGTTATTATTATGAAATAGAATACTAAATTACAGAAAGATAAAGTTCCCCAGATTACATTCAGGATGTATTATTTTCTTATGGCTGGGATAACAAATTCCCACAGAATCTGTTGTGTGAAATAACAAGAACGAATTCTCTCATGCTGGAGGACATGTATCTGAATCTGTATCACTGCATCACAATTGGATGATGGCCTCTTTGTAGCTTTTGCAAACCTTACTTGCTTTGTGACCATAACACTTAAGCTTCAACCTGAGAAATCTCCCTCTGCCCTGGGTTTATGTGTTTTTCCTTTTTTTCTATCTCCTTCTGCCTTTCTCCACCAAAGACAATTGCTATAATATACAGAAAAATTCAGTAAAGAAATGAATGTCCTATTATCAAACGAGTTTACTTATTTATGAATAAGGGTATTTTACACATAAGTAATATTTTCAGTTTTTACTTATCATAGTAAAATATTTTAATGGGTTATTTTTTAGCCTACCGCAGGGCATAGGGAACCAACTCATTCCTGTAGTTTTAAATGACATTACATTATATAAAATATTCCCCCATACAATTATTGCTACTGCTTTTGCCAAAAATGTCAACATTATTATTTTAAGATAACACTATGAACTTACAGAAATTTTAGCAACTATATTTAATTGTCAACAAATTACTGACTTCAAGCTGTGGTAAGAAGTTCTCCAGTGAAGTACTGTTTGTGAATAAAGATGCTTTTGCTTCACAGGAAGTGGAAGACTGCTATTTTTCATCAATTTCTCACCAGATCCTTTCCTCAAATTACTAAATCGAAGAGCAATGAAAGCTCATAACTAAGAGCTATTAACAGAAATATCATGTAGCTATGAATTTAACCTTTTCTTCATGTAAATGCCTGTGATTTTATCAACATCTTTCTATTATATCTACACAAGAGCTAAAAATAATAATAATTTTTTTAAAAAATGTAATAATAAAAGCCTTCCTGGTCTTAAGTTTAGAACTTGAATAAAAAACAGTTTCCAATGGCTGTTATTTTCATGATTTATTGCTAAGCAATGATCCTCTAACCTCCAACATGACATGATGTAGTTCAGAAGGAGCACACTGCGACTATGCACTGCTTTGAAGGACTCCATGAATGTATCAAATGAATCAGTAAAATTCTAGCTGTCATAAAATACTGTGTTGATAATAGATTGCCATGTAGTGCCTATTGCTTTTAGTCAAACAGTATTGTAATGAAAACTATTTTTATATTGATGGTCCAGGGCATTGAGATTACAATGCAATCAGGCCATTGTGCATATAAGTAATGTGCACAATGACCTGATTTCCAGTTTTAGTGTCCTGAAGTAGTAGTTTCTGTGGATGTGAAAAGAAACAGGTTCAAAGTAGCAAGGGCAGAGAGGGTCCTGGCAGAGGGTTCGGAAGACATCTCCAGGAGCTCCCTGAAGAGTAGTCTGTGGATCCACAGCCATTTATTCCTCTAGATGATGCATTGAGCTCAAGCTTGCATTCCTTCTTTCTGATTCCAGATGCTTTGCAACACCGCTAGTGAATTACATAAAAAATAATCGACTGCATCCTTTAATAATTAAACAAGAGGCTGGGGTGTGGTTCATTAATCAAAAGATCAAGTGTATGCAAGACTGAAAACAATTTTCTGTTTAATTAAAACCAACCTGGAAGAGATCGTTTAGTAGGTAAGGAAACCCAATGCTAAACCCAGTGACCTGAGTTTGATCCTGTGAACACAGAAGATGAAAGGACAAAAATGATGCCACAAACTACCTTCTGAATTCTCCATGTGTGTCATGCGCACACACACAGACACATATGCGCGCACACACATACACACAAACACACACACATACACCACATACCACACACACACACACACACACACACACACACACACATGGAGAGAGAGACAGAGAGCAAGAAAAGCAGAGAGACAAAGACAGAGTTGGAGGCAGAGAGAGAGAGAAAGCACAAGACACATAGACTCCCACAACAACCCTGATAGTACACATAAATGTAATTCATGTTTTTCTTGAATTTTTTGTCTATAATATTTTAATGTTACTTTTCTAAGCCATTGCACATGAATTAAAACTTGATGGAGGATCACTCTAATTCTACGTGTTGTACCTATAATGATGTGTGCCTCACACTTTTCCATTTATTAATACATTATATATTTTTATTTTTTCAGTCATTTTTGGGATCTCTTTTTTTAAAAAAAGTTGTTGTCTCATTTTATTACATTTTACATTTTCTGAGCCATATATGCAGATTGTGTTAGGGGGAAGGTTTAGATGCTTCCTTTTGTATCACACTTTTGAGCACAAAGACACTTTAAAATCTGTTCCTTGATGACAGTTACTTACTAAAGTGTCCAGCATTTGATTTAAGTACATGCAAAACACACTTCAGCCAGCAGAATGAAAGATGTGTAAGTGATCCTTGAAGTAAATAAAAATTCCTGGAAGACTCAGAAGATCATGTGAATGACTATTGTGTTCACTCTCTCAGTGGAAGACAGTGATTTAACATTAGCTTTTTTTTTGACAGTACAGTCAGCAGATGGCACTGTTATATTAATAACCACTAGCCACTCCCTTTATTTTGAACTTTTAAAACAAAATTTCAAAATTCCTGATATCTACCTTATCAAATAAGTTATTTTGATTACCTGTGGGATGACGACTTTGTTTTAATTACATGGAACAATGTTGACTGGAAAGTCAGAAAAGTTAGTGTGCATTGAATATTACCTCTGATAAATACAACAGAAAAGGTCTTACAATCATACTTATTTTACTAAAACTGTGTTTTAAATCTCTAAAATATACCATAATATAGGGGATTTGACTATGTCTGATAAGACAAAACCCATTTCTATTGGCAAATATAAAGCCATTCCCTAAACTCTTATATTAAATAAAAGCAAAACTCAAAATATTTTGGACAGTGAAGTGATGGTAGATTTTGCAAGAAGTACTTTGATTAAGAAATAAGAAAAAACAGTTTTTGATAGTGTACAAGGGTACACGCAAATATATTCTTTTTTGTGTTTTCAAGACAGGGTTTCTCTGTGTAGCCCTTGGCTGTCTTAGAACTCACTCTGTAGACTAGGCTGGCCTCAAACTCAGAAATCTTCCTGCTTCAGCCTCCCAAGTGCTGGGATTAAAGGCATGCACCACCACTGCCCAGTTACAAAAATATACTCTTAAATGAAAGTATAACTGATAGAAATTTTAGTGTGTAAGGATAAATTTCATTTATTCCCTGTGGATAGGTGTGGGGCATAGTGGTTATTTCAAACACCCATCTAAGTATGACTTTGTGGAGGTCTGAGGAAGTATAAGCAGGTGCTGTATATATGATTAATGTAAGGGTGACCTTAAGTATGGTGAATTAAATACAGGTAGTCAGAGTGAATAGCAAACACAGATTTATCAAAGGGGAAGAAATTATATACTGAAGGGACAGAAACATTCCTTGTTTTTTTTTTTCCCTCTGACCACATGTTTTATGCATTACAGACTATAGCAATGTACGAGCTGAGGCCTTTATATTAATTCTGTCTTTTCCTCTCCCCTTTTCTCCTTCTTTCTTTGTCACTTTCCTTTCCCTATGTACCAAACCATTACTTGAAAACTTGAATGAAAATTAATATTATTCAATTAAAATTTTCAATAGGACATTGAGATACGAAGTGACAGTTACTTAGGAAAACATAATCTCATAGTGGAAAGAGAAATTATTACTAAACTAAGAACAGAACTGAAGAAAGGATGGTTCTTAGTCATGAATAAAAGAGAAAGTCTGACACAGGTAAATTACCCTCAGGTTCCCAGATTAGAGGTCTTCTTCTATTGTCAAGTGAATCTGTACTCTTCCATCACGTGTTTGTGGACAACCTTCAGGTGTTGCTTTTCTTTCTTTTTTTTTTTTTAATTTTTATTTTCTATATTCTATGTTTACATTCCAAGGGCTTTCCCCTTTCCCAGTTCCCACCCACCATAGTTCCCATAGTTCGTGTCTTGAGTATTTAGTGCTTCTGGGCTCATTAATATCCACTTATCAGTGATTGCATTTCATGTGCATTCTTTTGTGATTGGGTTAGCTCACTCAGGATGATATTTTCCAGGTCTAACCATTTACCTACAAATTGCATGAATTCATTATTTTTAATTGCTGAGTAGTATTCCATTGTATAAATATACCACATTTTCTGTATCCATTCCTCCTTTGAGGGATATTTGGGCTCCTTCCAATTTCTGGCTATTATAAACAAGGCTGCTATAAACATAGTGGAGCATGTGTCTTTATTGCATGCAGGGGAATCCTCTGGGTATATGCCCAGGAGTGGTATGCCAGGGTCCTCAGGTGTTGCTTTTCCACATGGCAATGTTGCCATGAAATTTTCTACAGTTTCTCTGAGCTTAGCTGCTCTCATTTAGTAATGAGTTGGGATTATAACCACTGGCACTTTTGTGTCTGGCTATTACATAGGTAAAAGCATCCAAATCTAGGTATACAGACTTGCATGTAAGTTGTTTTACCCAGTGAAGTATCTTCCTAGCACTATATCAGAAATGTTGGTTAAGAGAGAATATCAAAGAAAATGATTAGACTAATGTGAAATATGTGAGAGGTTAGGGGACATAAGTAAAATTAATTCTTGTTAAAATGTATGTTAAAAACATTCTATTTCTATATTAGTTCCTTAGACTTTCTCTATGTACATAATAACCATATATAAATGTATTATACATTTATATATATGTATTAAAATATAAATATTTTATATATAGTAAGAGACTATATGTATTTCTTAGATATATTATGGTAAATATATATTATAATATAACCCATGTATGTATAATATATAACCCATACATATGGTTTTATATATATACATATATATGTATATATATTAATATAGCATAGCACTAATGAGTGATGGCAGGAAGGGGTAGAAAAATCTACAGGATATCTCAGGACAACTAACCTGATTTTTTTGTGACCATGAAGATACCATATATCTGTATCATTTCTCTCTCTCTCTCTCTCTCTCTCTCTCTCTCTCTCTCTCTCTCTCTCTTTTGTCTATCTATATATCACCAATATTTATATCATCTGTTTCTATCTTAATCTCTATCTAGGTCCAGCTCTATCATTTCTATCTCTATTTGTCTATATTTCTCTCTGTCAATCTATATATGGAGAAGTAGAGTTGGAAAGAGAAGAGAGACACGCATGCAGAGAGAAAGAGAGATTGAAAGAGATATTGAGAGAGAGATACAAAGAGAGAGAGAGAGAGAGAGAGAGAGAGAGAATGGAGTTGTCCTATAACTGGGCAAAATTTTCTCTGCTAGAAGCAGAGGCTCTCAAATGAAAGGCTCAGTACTAAGAATGTTTGAAAACTTTGTAGTCTCTTCAAATCAAAGTTGGAAAGAGCCAAAGAGATTACCAACTTTTACTGGTGATCTTGGTTACCGTTCAGAGCTTAGTTTGAAGATCTTATTTTGAACAGTTCATATATTTGAGTCACAAAGTATAGAATAATTAATATTATACCAAACTGGCTGGATTTCACACTGCTAGACTGCAGTTTTCTTGATACTTGAAGAGAAAAGTAATAGCCAACTACATCCAGCTTTTTACCCTGTGAGTGATAATAATAACTGACATGGAAAGACATTAAAAAATGTAATAGACACATTAACATCATCAGAGTAAAAAATTCTATTTTTTAAATTGAATTTATGTGCCATTCTCATAGACAGAACCAATGTCTGGTACTTTTGTTAGCTCAATAATCTATAATGAGACAAGTCATAGGTCCAATGATATATCATATTATTCTGCTAAATGAATGTAATATTAAACATATTTCAAATGACATCATTATATCTATAAATCATTTAACTCCCATTAAAGAAGCTTCTATTTGCAATAAATGGTGATTGTCACAGAAACTCATGATTGACCAAGTAGAATAACATTGAAGAATATGAAATTATCAACCCTAAATACAACATACATACTTCAATGACACCTCCTAAGACTCACAGTTGACTGTTTAAGAGGAATAGAAAAACTGAGTCAGAGACAATGTGTAACTTCTGGGAAACAGTGTCTTCTGGGACACAGTAGAGGAGTTGAACATAGGGATTGTAAAAGTATGCACAAGACCAGTGTAAGCTCAACCAATACCAAAACCCAGCAATGAAGCGAGCCACTGGAAAACAAGTCCCACCCATAATCAAAGAATTATTAGCAATTTTTTGCTGCTGAGAAAGGGAGAGTTATTTGAAGAGTGTCGCTTCTGGTAATTCCAGGTGAAGGCCACATATCTAAAAATACTTAACGGCATAAATTGATGCTGATAATTTTATTTTTTAATGACATAAATATGAGGAGTACAAAGGCAGGGATTTATAAAGATTTTGGTGGGAGACAAATTTAATAAAAATATTTTAAGAAGGTTATTATTATTATTTATATTTCAAATGTTTCCCCCTTCCCAGCTTAATCTCCCATCCCAGCCCCCAGCCCTTTGCCTCTAAGAGGCTGCTTCCAAACACCCACACCTCCCTTTCACCCCACTAGCATCCTTCTTCCTTGAGGTATCCTACCTCCACAGGACCAAGTGCATCCCCTCCCATGATGCCAAACAAGGCAGTTCTCTGCAACATGTATTTTTTTTTTTAGTTAGTGGCTTAGTTCCTGAGATCTCTGAGGGGTCCTATTGGTTCTACTTAAGGTGTAACCTTAAGAAGAACCTTCAGCTCCTTGAATCCTTCTCCTAACTCTTCCTTAGGGGTCCCTCTGGCTCAATAATTGGCTATAAGTGTCTGCATCTGTCTGAATCAGGGCCTGACAGAGGTTCTCAGAGGACAATCATGCCAGGCTCCTGAATGCAAACACATCTTGACATCAGCAATAGTTTCAGGGGCAGGGTTTGGTTTCTGTACATGGGAGAAATCTCAAGGTGGTTCAGTCTCTGGGTGTTTTTTTTTTCAGTCTCTGTTCCAATAGCTTGTCCCTGAATTTCCTTAGAGAGGAACAATTCTGAGTAAAAAATTTTGAGATGCTTGGGTCATCCAATCCTTCAAATGCGGACCATGTCTATCTACCTGAGCTAGTCTCTTCAGTTTCTGTCTCCTCACTATTGGGTATTTTGGATAATGTCCAAAATCTCCCTTGGCTTTTCCTGCTTCCCTTCTGTCTGAGACTTTCTAGTGATTCTCCCTGTTCCTCACACCACACTGCTGCATTTTTTAATACATTTTCCTGGCCCTCTGGGCCTCTCTCCTGTCTCCCCATATACCTGATCCTGCCCCATTCCCCAATCCCCCCTTACCCTTCTTTCACCCAGGAACCTCCCTCCCTCTGCCTCCCATGATTATTTGTACCCCTTTCCAGGTGAGAATGAAGCATCCTCACTTGGGTCTTTCTTCTGGTTAAGCTTTGTAATATCTAATCAAATAGTTTTAATTCCAAACATCCTTAGCAATATGCAAATACAAATAAAAACTTCTTTTCAATTTCATGTTAGCTCAATCAGAGTGGCTAACATAAACATATAAATACAACTGTAGGCATGAATGTGAGAAAGAAAATTTATTCTTTACTGGTCAGAGACAAACTCATACACTCATTATGAAAATTAGTACGCTGAATTCTCAAATGATATAAATTGTTTTACCATAGGATTCAACATTATCATTCTTGTGCATATACTCAAAGGACTCTAGATAGCTCTATACTAATATTTATATTTTTATGTTCATAGTTGCTCTACTTAAATTATCCAAGAGTTTGAAACAACTGAGATATCATTCAACTAATAAGTACATAATGAAAATGTGGTTTTTACACAAAGAAATATTATCATTTTCTAAATAAAATAAAACTTTGAAATTCAATGATAAATTTATGACTCTAGAAACAATCAGGCTGAATGTAATAAGACAAACTGAGTAAGACAAATATATTAAGTTTTCTTCCACTGGTGTATCTTAGTTTTTGGTGTATCTTAGTTTTTAGTCTTTAGATATATATGATACATATAAAACATTCATAGATGTCAGAAATTAATAAGTATTAGTGAGCATATTTGCAATGGAAGGAAGCTTGAATCCAGTAGCATACGGCATAAAATATAAAAGTAAAGAGTAAGGGTTGAGTTTGGGTAGAAAATGGGAGGGAATGGTAGAGGAGGAATTTGATGGAGGTATAAATAACACTAAAGGCATTTAGAAAAGATCATAGAAACCTATTCCTCTAACAACCCCCCAATCTCTCTCTCTCTCTCTCTCTCTCTCTCTCTCTCTCTCTCTCTCTCTCTCTCTCTCTCTTTCTCTCTCTCTCTCACACACACACACACATGCACACATGAATTAAAACAGGTGCCCTATAATGGGGAGTTAATGCTCCTATGAAACACTACAGAGTAACTACACACTACAGAGTTTTGTCTGAATTTATATAAAAAGAAAAAGCATCTATGAATTGAACTGGGGCATGCACCGGAAGTGGCTTGTGCTGAACGACAGTTAACAACCAGCTAAGGGGATGGAAAAAGAAGAAATTCTAAAATATTCCTTAAAGCCAAACTTGTATTAGACTTTACAGTTTTTAGTATTCCAGAAATGTAAATGTTGATTCATATTACCTGTTAAATGTTTAAAGAAAACAAATAATTTCAATTAACTTTACTGAAGTGGACATTTTTGAGTTCTTTGGAAACTCAGTTGTTTTCATGTGATCTTTCTGGAAATCATCTTGTACGAGGATGGTTTTGTTGAAGCAGACACATTGGAGGATGTTTTGCTAAGAACAAATATATCATGTTTTTTTCTGGAAGCAACCTGGAAAAAGAGCATGTGATGTTTTTCTAGTGCAGATGTTTGATAGAACATTTGATGTTTGGAATGGCTATAAATATAGCCAACAACCAGTGGATGACCTTGGATGGTATGGGTATGTTTTGACATTCTTTGTTGGTAATCACTGGACTTTTCTGATGCCGTTTTTCACTGACTACACTGGGTGCTATTAGATTGCCTTAACATTCCTCTTTGGTCATTATTTGTCTTGACTTAATAAAGAGAAAGACACCAAAAAACTTCTGCTTGTGTTGAGGTGGTTTCTTGTCATTTATGCAGACTTGGGCAGATTGGCAAGGCCTTGAGTTTTCTTCTTGATCGGCCTGCCTGCAGTTGCTGATTTGTGAACGATATTTGTGAATGGATAGAGCTACAACTGCTGATTCCTGTGAACTGAACTGCTGATATTTTGACAATGACGATTGAACTTGCTTCAAAGAAATATTTATAAACAGGTCCACATCCTCATTTGCATATCAACTTTTCCTTTCCACTATCTCTGGTAGGTAGTGGGATAGAAGAGATGTTAAAGTATTTAGAAACCCATATCAAAATTAGGTTTTAAAAAATCTAAGCCCATACTTTAGCATGAGAAAATCCTGTCTCCCAATTATCCTTAAATATTGCTTATATGTTTTCTAGTATGCTTCAAGTATGTATATCTGCTCATGTTCTCCTCCCTATGGATAACTATCATCACATCAGGACCATATTAATCACATTGAACATCTCTCCTCCTTCTTACTTACAGATGTATTACTCCTGTAACTTTCTATATTCTGGACATTAATTTTTTTGAAAATTATCTGAAAAGTTCACTTATTATATAAACATGATTGTATCCTTGCCTGTCTACATATCATCTTTCATGTCTCCTGTTTGCTTCACAAATATGGTATCCACTTGCTTTAAAGGTTAATGAAACTATGGATTCCCACATTTTATCTTTCTGTTGTAAGTAGAAATAATTCTATCCTCTTATAAGCTGTACTCTATGTTTAAAGTTTAATGTTTTTCTTAAAAGTAAAAGCATATATTAATAAATACCAAGAAGGAGAAAAATAAATACTTCTTCAGTAAATTAATATAAACAAACCAGGAAAGTTCAGATCTTTTTCTTTATTATTGAAAATAAGTTTTCTTTCATACAAAATATTTGATCACAATTTGCCATACTTCAACTCTTGTCAGATTCTCCCCACTTTCTACCCTACCTAACATTCTTCATGTCTTCTTTTTCTTTTTTCTCTCCTTTTCTGTTTTTCTTTTACTTTCTAAAAAAACAAATTAACCAGTAAACAATAAGAAAAACACACAAAACATAAAATAAAATTACAAGAAACACACACATACTAAAACCACAAAATTAGAAACCATAAAAAATAAGCAAAAGTAGAGTAAAACAAATGCTTAAACAAAGCACTACAAGAAAAGAGAGAGGGGGGGGAGGAAGGAAGAAAGAAAGAAAGAAAGAAAGAAAGAAAGAAAGAAAGAAAGGAGGAAAGAAGGAAAGAAGGAGAAAAGCAACAAAAACAACAGGGACAATAAAATCTTGGTTTTTTTTCTTGTGTGTGTGTGTGTGTGTGTGTGTGTGTGTGTGTGTGTGTGTGTTGGTCATCCGCTGTAGCTGGGCATAAGATTTACCCTGAAGTGTAGTTTATGTGATTCATTGGAGAAAAATACTTTTTTGTAAGGGGTTTTAATTGAAGATAACAACTTTGTTAATTATAGAAGCCAATTTCTTCTTCCTCCTCTTGGCACAGGGATCCCATCTGGTTTGAACCTGTGTATGATGCCACAGTATTTATGAGCTCATATGTGCATCAGCCCTGTTTTGTGTTGATTAAACTGTTTCTTTTAGTGACATCATCCACCCCTTTTGTTTTTTACACTCTATGGCCTCTTCTTGGTGGCAGAAAGGTATATAGGTGGTCCCTGAGTAAAGATATCTGAGGAAGACATATCATTTAAAAATGAGATTCCAGTGTCTTTAACTCTTTTAAAAATATATAAAATAATAATAATAATAATAATAATAATAATAATAAATTCTCTATATATCACTTCTTCCTCTAGGTAATTCTGTCTGACAATCCTTCCCCCAACCATCCTGCGTTTTCAAGTATCTGTGAGGCTAATAGTTTCCTTTTTCACTAAGGTCAGACAAGGCAGCTCAGGTAGTAGAAAATATGCCATACACAGGCCACAGCATTTGACATAGCCTCCACACCAGTTGCTCATGAATCATATGAAGGTCAAGTTGCACATCTGCTATGTATGAGAAGGGAAACCTAGGTCCAGCATGTATATGTTTTTTGGTTGGTAGTTCAGACTCTAAGAGCCCCAAAGATTCAGGTTAGTTGACTCTGCTGGTCTTCTTGTAGATTTCCTGTCCTATTTGGGGCTCATAATCCTTCCTTCTGTTCTTCCATAAGAATGCCCAACTGCCATTCCATTTGTCTGTGTTTGTCTGTATCTATCTGAGATAGCTGATGGGTGTAGCCTCTCAGAGGACAACATATCGTGCTCCTGTCTACAAGCATAACAGAGCATCATTAATACATGATAATGTTATGATAGCATAGATAAGTAACTCCCAAAATTTGACCAGAGAACTCTTACAGCTGATCCTTCAGTGAAGAGGCTGGATACAAAATTAACTCAAAGTAGTCAGTAGCCCTCCTTTATACAAATGACAAACTGCCTGAGAATGAAATTATGAAAACAACATGCTTTACAACAGCCAAAATAATATACAATATCTTGATGTAACTCTAAAGAGACAAGTGAAGATCTATATGACAAAAATTTCAAATCCAAGAAGAGAGAAGTTAAAGAAGATATCAGAAGATGGAGGGAACTGGGAGTAGCCACCAGCAAGTCCCAGATGCCAGGAAAGCAAGAGGCTCCCAGAACCCAATGGGGATGGTATTAATTGAAATCCCCAAAGGGGGAGGGAGAGCTTGTAGAGACCATATCCAGAGGTTAGGCAAGACCCCTGGTTGGGGTATGCGTCCACCCACTCATCTCAAATTTTTACCCCAGAATTGCTGTTGTCTAAGGGAATTGTGGAGACAAAGTGTGGAGATGGAATAGAGACTGAAAGAAAGGCCATCCAGAGACTGCCCCACCTGGGGATTCATCCCATATACATATGTAATTCCTGACACTATTGTGGATACCAATAAGAGCTTGCTGAGAGAAGCCTGATATAGCTGTCTCCTGAGAGGCTCTGTCAGTGACTGACAACTACAGAAGAGGATGTTCACAGCAAATCTATGGACTAAGCACCAGGACTCCAACAGAGGAGTTAAATAAAGGACTGAAGGAGCTGAACGGGTTTGCAACCCCATAGGAAGAACAAAAATATCAACTAACCGTACACTCCAGAGCTCCCAGGAACTAAAACATCAACCAAAAAGTATACATAAAGGAATCCATTGGTCCAACTACCTATGTAACAGAGGGTGGATGTGTTTTGTATCAATGGGAGGAAAAGCCTGTTGTCCTGTGAAGGCTTGATGCCCCAGTGTCGGGGAATGCCAAGGCAGTGAGGTAGGAATGGGTAGGTGAGTAGGGGAGCACCCTCATAGAAGCAGGAGGGAAGCTGGATGGGATAGGGGGCTTCTGGAGGGGAAACCAGGAAAAGAGATAACATCAGAAATGTAAATAAATAAAATATCTAATAAATAAAAGAGGAAGATGGAAAGATCCCCTATGAGTATGGATATGTAGGATTCACATAGTGAAAATGTTCACCTTACCAAAACCAATCTATTGCTTCAATGCAACTCCATCAAAATTCTAAAGCAATTCTTCAGAGACATGGAAAGATCAATTCTCACCTTCATATGGAAAAATCAGAAAACCCAGAATAACCAAAAAAAAAAACAAAAACAAAAACAAAAAACAAAAAACAAAAAACCCTGAACAATAAAAGAACTTCAAATGGCATCACCATCTCTGACCTCAAGCTGTACTATAGATCAATAGTGATAAAAACTGCATGGTATTGGTATAGAAACAGAAACATTGATAAATGGAATAGAATTGAAGACCTAGAAATAAAGGCATACATCTATGGTTACTTGACCTTTGACAAAGAAATAAAAACTATAATACAGAGAAATGAAATTATCTTCAACAAATGGTGTTGGCATAACTAGAATAAATGTCTACATTAAGGAGAATGAAAATAGATCCATACTTATCACCCTGCACAAAACTCATGTCTCTAACTCTCTGTGCATTGTCCAGTTGAGGATATCTGTACTAGTCCCCATCTGCTGAAAGAGTAAACTTTGTGATGATGCCTGAATGAAACATCGGTGTATCATATAGCAGAGTTTTGTTAGAAGTCATCTTATTGGTAAGTTCCTTCAGCAGAACAACCATGTTTATTTTTTTCCTAGATGCATGATTGATCTACTCTCAAGTACTTAAAACATAAGCATTGTCAGGAGTGTTCTCCATCATGTTGAGTGGATTTGTTTGCACCTCTGGAGTTAAAATCCTTGTTCACCAGTACTGCAGTCATTATAAAGTCAACTTAGATATGTTGTAAATAATGCACTAAGTGATATTTCATTATCATCCCAAGTAACCTGGAACATTCTGTCAGTCCTCTCAATTTGCATAAGAAAAATTATAACAACCTGTAGAGACTGTGGTAACAAAAACATGAATATGCTATTTTGGTACATGTGTATTTTATATTTATATTATAAACATTGTATTATATGTATGTGCATGTATGTGTGTATTATTTTACGACTCTTCTGCAGCACTAGGATTCCACATACTTTTGTTTTTCTTTTTCAAATTAAATCATGTTTATTTATTAACTAAGACTGGAGGCATACAATGTTGTCGATAAAATGTCTTTGCATGTGGTTTCTTGAAAATGTCTTTTGTTAGATGTGGGGAATCAACAACAAAACCAAAGTCTTAGTTGAACAGCATAACATATTCTCTTCCACCTGCATTAATAAGTTGCTTCCTCCAGTGTTCTTGGCTTAGAAAAGTGGTTTGAGTCTGATGTTTTGTTGTGATTGTTACTTGTTCCTTTTTCTATGAGGATTGAATATTGGTGTGTAATACTACTTCTGGTGAGATGAAAACAACTGTCTATTAATCCCTGATAGGGAATTGATAAGAGATTAAAGTAAGGATACCACCAACAGCCAACTCGCTGGACCGATGAGTTTTATTGGCATTACTTATAGGAAGAAGAGTGAGGTATGAGTCATACAAGCAGAAATGACTCAAAGACAGTACATCAACAAAAGCCTACTCCAGCATGGGTGATAAATTATAAAAGCACAAAACCTAGAGTACAATGTAGTCTGTAGACAGTTGAACAAATTGGAGAATGTCTTTTGTAGGGAGTTTTATTGGTTTGAGCCCTTTCTAGACAGCTCGGGGGATCCAAGATTGTCTTTCAGCACTCTTTATTGCTTGCTTATTATAGTGAGAGACCTAGTGAACTTTATCAGTTTCAGGGACTTCATAAAATCTATCATTTGTTTACTTCTTGAGCCTTAACTATGCTCCACTCCATTTAAAACATTCTAACTCTTTTTTTTATTGGATAGTTTCTTTATTTATATGTCAAATATTATCCCCTTTCCTGGAAAACCCCTATCCTACCCCTCTCCCTCTGCTTCTATGTGGGTGTTTCTCCAACCACCCACCACTTCAGCCTTCCTGCCCTGGAATTCCCCTACACTCGAACATTGAGGCTTTACAGGACCAAAGGCCTCTCCTTCCACGGATTCCCAACAAGCCCATCCTATGATATATATGTGGCTGGGTCTATGTGTTGCTTCATGGACTCTTTGGTTGGTGGTTTAGTCCCTGGAAGCTCTGGGGTTTGTCTAAGTCATCAGGGAAATGCAAATCAAGACAACACTCAGATTTCCCCTCACATCAGTCAGAATGGCTAAGATCAAAAATTCAGGTGACAGGAGATGCTGGAGAAGATGTGGAGAAAGAGGGACATTCCTCTATTGTTGGTGGGATTACAAGGTGGTTCAACCATTCTCAAAATCAATATGATAGTTCCTCAGAAAATTAGACATAGTGTTACCTGAGTACCCACCTATACCACTCGTGGCCATATATCCAAAGGATGCTCTAACATATAAGAAGGAAACAAGTTCCACTCCATTCATTGCAGCCTTATTTTTTTATAATAACCAAAAGCTGGATAGAACCCAGATGTCCTTCAACTGATGAATGGACACAATGTGGTACATTTACACAATGGAATACTACCCAGCTATTCAACACAATGAATTCATGAAACTTTTAGGCAAATGGATGGAACTTGAAAATATCATCTTGAGTGAGGTAACCCAAAACAAAAGAACATACATGGTATGCACTCATTTATAAGTGGATATTTACCCAAAAGTTCAGAATACCCAAGATACAATTCACAGACTACTTGAAGCTCAAGAAGAAAAACCAAATTATGAGTGCCTTAGTTCTTGTAAGAAGGGGAAACAAAATACTCACAGGTGGAAATATGGAGACAAATATGGAACAGAAACTAAACAAAGGCCATCCAGAGATTGCCCCATCTGGGGATTCATCCCATATACAGCCATTAAACCCAGATGGATGGCAAGATGTGCTTGCTTACAGGAGCCTGATATAGCTGTCTCTTAAGAGGTTCTGCCAGAGCCTGGCAAATTGAGGTAGATGCTCATAACCAAGTATTGGGCTGAACACTGGATCCCCAAAGGAGTGAAGGAGATAAAGGGTGTGTAACTCCATAGGAAGAACAACAATCTCAACCACATAACTTTTCTAAAGGCTTTTCTAAAGTTTACTCTGCCTTGTTATCTCCTCCTTTATTTAATCCTCTTTTCCCAATTTCTCATTTGAAATTTTCCCTTTAGTAAACTATTCTATTTCCCTATTCTTTGGAAGATTCCCTCTTCCAATCTTTTTTTTTTTTTTTTAGGTTCAAAGTGACTTTATTCATAATAACCTCAAACTTGAAACATTAAATTTCCCTCAAAGGGAAAATGGATAAATTAAATGTGGTACTTTTATTTCCATGAAAATTATCATTTATTATGAATTATTAAAAAATAAACACTTCAAATAAGTACTACTTGTAAGATCTACTGATGTCCTTTTTAGTTAATGTTTAGTTAATTTTAGTTAATTTTTAGTTTAGTTAGAAACTTGTGTATATGAATGTGGGTGCCAGTGAAGGCCACAAGAGGGCACATTCCTGGGAGCTGGTTTTGAGCCACTCAACAAGAATAGAAATAAGTTGAGTCTTCTTCAGGCCCTTGATACCCTAGATTTGAATGTGACAACATAATAGCTTTCTGCCCATACTTTGTTGATAAGAGCATGTTTAGGCACTGAGTATAATGGCCATTTTGTAAGATCAAATAATTATTACACTTACGATACTCAGTATCTCAGCCATATCCAATCATAAACTCAGCATAATATCCTTTCTTTTTTTCTTTTTCTTTTTTTAATTGCATATCTTCTTCATTTACATTGCCAATGGTAAAACTTTTCCAGACTTCCCAAGTCTTCAAAGAAGGAGGACTTAAGTGAGGGTGCTTTGGTTTCTCTAAGAAAGGGAACAAAATACTCATAGGAGCAATAAGGGAGACAATGTGTAGAGCAGAGACTGAAGTAAAGGCCACACAGAGACTGCCCTACCTGTGGATTCATCCTATCAACAGTTACCAAATCCTGACCCTACTATGGATGACAAGAAGTGTATACCAAAAGGAGCATGCCATGGTTTTCTCTGGAGGGGCACTGCCAGAGCCTTACATGTACAGAGGCAGATGCTAGCAACCAACTATTGGACTGGGCATGGGGTCTCCAATGGAAGAGCTGGAGGGTGGGCCAGAAGAGCTGAAGTGGTTTACAGCCCCATGGGAAGAACAATGATTTCAGCCACCCAGATGCCCAAGATTCCCAGGGACTGAACCATCAACCAAAGGCCACACATGGTTCCAGCCAAAAATGTGGCAGAGGAAGTCCTTGTTGGGCATCAATGGGAGGAATGGTCCTTGGTCAGGTAAAGGCTCAGCAGAGGCCCAACAAAGGGAAATCGAGGGGGGAGGTGGGAGTGTGCCAGGTGGAGGGGCATATACCCTCTTCCCATCTTAATCCATTACTGGATACTTACCTTTGCAATCATTTGGAGTTTACCACATGTCTCTAAAGCTTAAAAGCTAACATTTGCATATCTGAGAAAACATTCAGTGCTTGTTTTTCTGGGTCTGTGTTACCTCACTTGAGATAACTATTTTTTCAAATTTCATAATACAACTTTTCTCATCAACATAATACAACATTTTTATCAGTCTAAATGTAGTACATCTTTATTATAGTATCGAGTAGTTCCTTAAAGAGATCTGATGGACTCTCCCATGAACACTATTATTCATAGCTATTTTCAAAGTTTATTGGTTATCTTCCAATAAGACTCTCTTCCTGCAGAATTATTTCTACCATCAAATATGAAGAAATTGAGCTAGTAAAAAACTAAAAGCTCCCCTCTACTGACTGAAACAATAAATAATGTGACTTTATCAAACTCCTCTCTTCATGACTCAGGATTGCATGCTGAAGAAGACAAGTCTGTAAGAGCCGGAGGCAGTTGATGACAACAATGAAACATCATCATTTAGATATGGCAGCGATAATAAATGTATGGACTCCCAGAGACTATGACAGCATGCATACTGCAAGCACAGGCAGTAACATCCAGAACAGTAAAAAGGAAGCAAGCATGGATTCTCACTCTTAAACAAGAGGATATTTTATGTTGGTTAACTGGAAGAATGCGAAAATAAATTTTCTCCTGTAGAGTGATATGAAAGGATAGGCACAAGGTATGCTCAGGAGTTCCCAAAATTGACTTCCTGTATTTGTATTGTTGTTTGTTTATTTTCATATTTATACTTTTTATAATTTTTGTCTTTTTGCTTTTGTTCACTGATTTTCATATTTTCTTTTTTCTTTTTTTTTTTTTTTGGTAGTTTGGGAAGTGGAATAAAATCTAAAAGAAATTGGAGGAGTAGGATGAACATGATCAAAATAACTTGCTTAAAAAATTTTAAACCTAGCAATAGCGGTGGGCCTCCATATTGCAACCAGGACACAGCTGGAAAGGCCCAGGTAGACACCCCTTCCAGGGCTACCCTCATGGGGGGATCTGCTAGGCTCTCGGAGCCAAGCAGGCCAAGTTCGGCCTAGGCTCTGTGGGACTTCCCCGCGCCCTCTGGCCGTGCACCAAGGCAGTGGGCAGCAACCAGCTCTCCAGCTCCTGGACCAGCAATAGCGGCTGGCCTCCATATTGCAACCAGGACACAGCTGGAGAAGCCCAGGTAGACAGACTCCATCAGGGGCTACAATCGCATGGGTGGCAGCCAGCTTATGATCCCTTAAAGCAGCAGTCACACATATTCACCAGTAGAGAAACAACAGGTGAGCCCAGCCTCACTGGAGATTCAAACACCAGCCACTGACAACAAGGCCAACTAACACCAGAAATAACCAGATGGCAAAAGGAAAACGAAGGAACGTTACTAACAGAAATCAAGGCAACATGACAGCATCTGAACCCAGTTCTCCAACAACAGGAAGCCCTGGATACCCCAAAACACCACAAAAACAAGACTTGGATATAAAATCACTGGTCAGGATGCTGGTAGCTGATCATATAGAAAAATCTTGTAAAGAAATAGAGGAGAAAATGGAACAAAAGTTAGAAGCCTTTACAAGGCAAATACAAAAATCACTTCAAGAAATTCAGGAGAAGATGGATCAAAAAGAAGAAGACAATAAGGAAGAAAGACAAAAGTCACTTAAAGAACTACAGAAGAACGTGGGCCAACAAGTAGAAGCTATGAAAGAGGAAGCACAAAAATCTATTAAAGAAATACATGAAAACACAATCAAGCAAGCGAAAGATCTGAGCACATCCATCCAGATACTAAAAACAGAAGTAGAAACAACTAAGAAATCACAGAGGGAGACAACATTGGAGATAGAAAACCTTGGGAAGAAATCAGGGACCATAGATGCAAGTATCAACAATAGAATACAAGAGATAGAGGACAGAATCTCAGAAGCCGAAGATACCATAGGAACCATTGATTCAACAGTCAAAGTAAATACTAAATGCAAAAAGGTGGTAACCCAAAACATCCAGGAAATTCAAGACACTATGAAAAGACCAAACCTAAGGATTATAGGTATAGACAAGAGTGAAGATTTACAAGTTAAAGGGCCAGCTAATATCTTCTATAAAATTATGGAAGAAAACTTCCCCAACCTAAGGAGAGAGATGCCCATGAATATACAAGAAGCCTATAGAACCCCAAACAGACTGGACCAGAACAGAAATACATCCCGTCACATAATAATCAAAACTCCAAATGTAATAAACAAAGAAAGAATACTAAAGGCAGCAAGAGAAAAAGGCCAAGTAACATATAAACGAAAACCTATCAGAATAACACCAGACTTCTCACCTGAGACCAGGAAATCTAGAAGATCCTGGGCAGATATCATGTAAACTCTAAGAGAACACAAACTTCAGCCAAAACTACTTTACCCAGCAAAACTCTCAATCGCCATTGATGGAGACATCAAGGTATTCCATGACAAAACCAAATTTGCAAGATATCTTTCCACAAACCCAGCCCTACAAAGGATAATAGGTGGAAAACACCAAGACAAGGACGGAAACTACACCCAGGAAGAAGCAAGATAGAAACCTCCTCTCATCAAACCCAAAAGAAGATAACCTCTCAAATATAAATAAATAAATAAATAAATAAATAAATAAATAAATAAAAATAATTTCAAAAATGTCTGGAGGAAATAATTACCATTCCTTAATATCTCTTAACATCAATGGACTCAGTTCCCCAATAAAAAGACATAGATTAACAGACTGGATATGGAAACAGGACCCTACATTTTGCTGCATACAGGAAACACATCTCAGTGTTAAAGACAAACGCTGCCTTAGAGTAAAAGGATGGAAGACAATTTTACAAGCAAATGGTCCCAGGAAACAAGCAGGGGTAGCCATTCTAATATCAGATAAAATAGACTTCCAACCTAAAGCCATCAAAAGAGACTCAGAAGGTCACTTCTTGCTGGCCAAAGGGAAAATCCACCAAGAAGAGCTCTCAATACTGAACATTTATGCTCCAAATACAAGGGCACCCTCCTTCATAAAAGAAACCTTACTAAAGCTAAAAGCACACATTACACCTAACACAATAATTGTGGGGGACCTCAACACTCCACTCCTCTCAATGGACCAATCAGGAAAGCAGAAACTAAACAGGGACACAGTGAAACTAATTGAAACTTTGCACCAATTGGATTTAACAGATATATATAGAACATTTCATCCTAAAGCTAAAGAATATACCTTTTTCTCAGCACCGCATGCTACCTTCTCCAAAATTGATCATATAATTGGTCACAAGACAGATGTCAACAAATACAAGAAGATCGAGCTTATCCCATGCTTCCTATCAGACCACCATGGAGTAAGAGTGGTCTTCAATAGCAACAAAAACAACAGAAAGCCCACATACACATGGAAACTGAACAATACTCTACTCAATGACATCTTGGTCAAGGAAGAAATAAAAAAAGAAATCAAAGACTTTTTAGAATTCAATGAAAATGAAGGTACAACCTACCCAAATCTCTGGGACACAATGAAAGCAGTGCTAAGAGGAAAACTCATAGCCCTAAGTGCATCCAAAAAGAAACTGGAGAGAGCATACACTAGCAACTTAATGGCACACCTAAAAGCCCTGGAAGAAAAAGAAGTTAATTCACCCAGGAGGAGTAGAAGACAAGAAATCACCAAACTCAGGGCTGAAATCAATCAAGTAGAAACAAAGAGAACCATACAAAGAATCAACAAGACTAGGAGCTGGTTCTTTGAGAAAATCAACAAGATAGATAAACCCTTAGCCAGACTAACCAAAGGACACAGAGACAGTATACAAATTAACAAAATTAGAAATGAAAAGGGAGACATAGCAACAGAAACTGAGGAAATTCAAAAGATCATAAGATCCTACTACAAAGGTCTATACTCAAAACAACTGGAGAATCTGGAGGAAATGGACAATTTCCTAGACAGATATCAAATACCAAAATTAAATCAGCATCAAGTAGATCAGCTAAATAGTCCCATAACCCCTAAAGAAATAGAAGGGGTTATAGAAAGCCTCCCAACCAAGAAAAGTATGGGACCAGATGGTTTTAGTGCAGAATTCTACCAAACCTTCAAAGAAGACTTAACACCAATACTTTTCAAACTATTCCACAAAATAGAGACAGAAGGGACACTGCCCAACTCATTCTTCGAAGCCACAATTACGCTAATACCTAAAGCACAAAAAGATCCAACAAAGAAAGAGAACTACAGGCCAATTTCTCTTATGAATATAGATGCAAAAATACTAAATAAATTTCTTGCTAACCGAATCCAAGAGCACATCAAAACGATCATCCACCATGATCAAGTAGGCTTCATCCCAGGGATGCAGGGATGGTTCAATATACAGAAATCCATCAATGTAATCCACTACATAAAAAAAAACTGAAAGAAAAAAACCAAATGGTCATCTCATTACATGCTGAAAAAGCATTCGACAAAATTCAGCATCCTTTCATGCTAAAAGTATTGGAAAGAGCAGGAATTCAAGGCCCATACCTAAACATAGTAAAAGCAATCTACAGCAAACCACTAGCCAACATCAAAATAAATGGAGAGAAACTTGAAGCATTCCCACTAAAATCAGGGACTAGACAAGGCTGCCATCTCTCTCCATATCTTTTCCATATAGTACTTGAAGTTCTAGCGAGAGCAAATAGACAACATAAGGAAGTCAAAGGGATACAAATTGGAAAGGAAGAAGTCAAACTATCATTATTTGCAGAAGATATGATAGTTTACCTAAGCGACCCAAAAAACTCCACCAGAGAACTTTTACAGCTGATAAACATCTTCAGCAAAGTGGCAGGTTATAAAATTAACTCAAGCAAGTCAGTGGCCTTCTTGTACTCAAAGGACAAGCAGGCTGAGAAAGAAATTAGGGAAATAACACCCTTCACAATAGCCACAAACAACATAAAGTATCTTGGCATAACTCTAACCAAACAAGCGAAAGATCTGTATGACAGGAACTTCAAGTCCTTGAAGAAAGAAATCGAAGAAGACCTCAGAAGATGGAAAAATATTTCTTGCTCCTGGATTGGCAGGATCAATATAGTAAAAATGGCCATCTTGCCAAAAGCAATATACAGATTCAATGCGATCCCCATCAAAATCCCAACTCAATTCTTCATAGATCTAGAAAGAGCAATTCTCAAATTCATCTGGAGCAACAAAAAACCCAGGATAGCTAAAACTATTCTCAACAATAAAAGGACTTCTGGGGGAATCAATATCCCTGACCTCAAGCAGTACTACAGAGCAATTGTGTTAAAAACTGCATGGTATTGGTATAGCAACAGGCAAGCAGATCAATGGAACAGGATTGAAGACCCAGAAATTAACCCACAGACTTATGGTCACTTGATCTTTGATAAAGGAGCCACAACCATCCGGTGGAATAAAGATAGCCTTTTCAACAAATGGTGCTGGTTCAACTGGAAGTCAACATGCAGAAGAATGCGAATTGACCCACTCTTATCTCTTTGCACTAAGATCAACTCCAAGTGGATCAAGGACATCCACATAAAACCAGACACACTGAAACTATTAGAAAAGAAACTCAGGAAGACCCTGGAGGACTTGGGCACAGGGGAAAAGTTCCTGAACAGAACACCAATAGCTTACACACTAAGATCAAGAATCAACAAATGGGACCTCATAAAATTACAAAGTTTCTGCAAAGCAAAGGACACTGTCAGAAGGACCAAATGGCAACCAACAAAGTGGGAAAAGATCTTCACCAACCCCACATCTGACAGAGGGCTAATATCCAATATATACAAAGAACTCAAGAAGTTAGACCCCAAAGAACCAAATAACCCTATCAAAAAATGGGGCACAGAGCTAAACAAAGAATTTTCACTAGAAGAAATTCGGATGACCGAGAAACACCTTAAAAGATGTTCAACATCATTAGTCATCAGGGAAATGCAAATCAAAACAACCCTGAGATTCCACCTCACACCAGTCAGAATGGCTAAGATTAAAAACTCAAGAGACAACAAGTGCTGGCAAGGATGTAGAGAAAGAGGAACACTCCTCCACTGTTGGTGGGATTGCAAAATGGTAAAACCGCTCTGGAAATCAGTTTGGTGGTTCCTCAGAAAATTGGGCATGTCACTTCCAGAGGACCCTGGCATACCACTCCTGGGCATATACCCAGAAGATTCCCCTGCATACAATAAAGACACATGCTCCACTATGTTTATAGCAGCCTTGTTTATAATAGCCAGAAATTGGAAGGAGCCCAAATATCCCTCAATGGAGGAATGGATACAGAAACTGTGGTATATTTATACAATGGAATACTACTCAGCAATTAAAAATAATGAATTCATGCTATTTGTAGGTAAATGGTTAGACCTGGAAAATATCATCCTGAGTGAATTAACCCAATCACAAAAGAATGCACATGAAATGCAATCAGTGATAAGTGGATATTAATGAGCCCAGAAGCCCTAAATACTCAAGATACAAATAGCAAGTCAAATTATTCCCAAGAAGAAGAAAGGAGAGGACCCTGGGCCTGTAAAGATTGCATCCAGTTTAGTAAAGATACCGAGGGGGGGTGCCGGGCGGTGGTGGCTCACGCCTTTAATCCCAGCACTTGGGAGGCCTACATCTATATATAATGTGAAGTCTTCACCAAATTCTTCCCCTTAGTGCTCAGGACATTGTGCAGAAGTGGAGAATGGCCGGGCGTGGTGGTGCACGCCTGTAATCCCAGCACTTGGGAGGCAGACGCAGGCGGATTTCTGAGTTCGAGGCCAGCCTGGTCTACAGAGTGAGTTCCAGGACAGCCAGGGCTACACAGAGAAACCCTGTCTCGAAAAACCAAAAAAAAAAAAAAAAAGAAAAAGAAACGGAGGGTGGAGGGGGAATGATTGGGGAATAGTTGGGGGGGAGAGGAACTATGGGAAGTATGGTGGGTGGGAACTGGGAAAGGGGAAAGCCTTTGGAATGTAAAAATAGAATACAGAAAATAAAAATTAAAAAAAAACAAAAACAAAAAAATTTTTAAACCTAATTAAATAAAAAAATCATGGTTTGAAATATTTAAGGTATAATTAACTTATATGCAATTAAAACATCTCAGAACATAAAGACAAGTGAGGATGAATTGTTTTTCACATGTCAGTGAAATATACTTAAAAGTCTGAGAGCTTCGACTATAAAAAGTCAGAAACTACACGTATTGACAAGAAAACATTGTTAAGACCTGACAATCAAGCTCACTTTACAATTATGCTGTTATTCCTTAAAAATTAGTCTTGTTTTCTGTGATTATTTCCAGCATTACAATAAATAGTTGAGAAGTTTCCTCTGCTTTATGTGGAGGAAAAAGTAGTAAAACTCTTCTGGGCTCTGATTGCCAGTGAGTACAAGCCTGGAGTGTAACATGGGGAGGTAGTGCCTGTGTTATGATAGTGACTAGTTCACAGGCATAAGCTTTGGCAAAAGTTCTGAGATGAAAGAATAGTCTCTTAGGCTCTAGCAGCTCACACTGATACAATATTTTCAATTTCGTATTTCTCAAATATTTGCATCTCTTCTGCCTTTTTTATATGCCCTTAATTCTCTAATCTAAATCCCCTCCACTTAACCAGAATCAGTATGCTGATAAACTTTATATTATGCAAAAACATCATTAAATTCTTGATGTTATTTGTCTACAAAAGAAGTTCTCATAAAAAGTCAGGAGTTAGGGGGCCAATAGATTCTACAGTGTGATATTATTATTATGGAAATATCTACTACACTTTGTGGGTTTGTTGACATTTCGCATTACACAAAAGAATTTGCTGATAAATCAATGAGCTCATATTTTTCCGATATTGAAAGAGAATATTTTTGGAAGATAAAATGAATAAAATGAAATTCCATGTATGAGAAATATACTTCTAACATACTTTTTCCAATGAATTGTGAAAAACAAACTTATTTTTTATTTTCTGAATGTAAAGTAACAGTAAATTCATAGTTATTTGCTTTTGAATCAAATTTAGAATTCTTATTGGCAGATACTGCAATATAGTCAATACTTAGTGATAAACATGTTCAACGGTTAACAGCAAGGATTCTCATGAGCAACATGACTAGTGTGAGTCCATAACCAAGGAAGAGGCCTTAGCAAGGAGTAGGAACAGTCAGAGAAAACCAGTAAACATGAGCTAAATTCTCCTCAAAGAAATAACTCTGCTAGCACCTTGATTCTGCATCCAGAGAACTATAAGATGGTATATTTGTGTTAGCTTGTGCACAACATTTTAGATAATGTGCTCTATGAGGAAAATAATTTATTGTGCTTTATTGACAATAGAGTAAGCTATAAAACTTTTAAATTTCCAAAGCCTAAACTAGACAAAAAGGCTTATTCATTAAGATCCACCAAAGCCATGAACTTCTCATAGTATTCCTTATGGGTGCTTTATGATGTTTCTTTCAGAGAATTCATACAATAGACTCATTCATATAGCATATACAAAATATGAATACTAAATGCAATAGTCAACATGTAATAAATGTACATGCATCATCAATAGTATTGTTTGTTCCATTAGCTTTTCATCTTTTCAGAAAGGTTCAGATTTTATTTTTATAGCTTCTTATGTCTTTAAACTATATATATTTTAATTTGTTCTTTAATCTTTTTTTAACAGTCCAGACTTTATACCTTCTCTTTCTACCCTTTGACTGTTCCATACCTCCTCCCCCATTCTCCAACAAGGTATTTCTACACCCACGTCCACTCCCATGGACCTCCCTACTCCCTGGGGCCTCAAATCTCTTAAGGGTTAGGTTTATATTCTCTGATTATGTCCAGACGTGGTAGTCCTCTGTTATAAATGTGTTGGGGACCTCATATTCAAGTGGACCCCAATTCTAGTATATTACAATATACTTAAATTATCCTGTCTTTCCTTTATCTTCCTTCAAATCTTCCCTTGTACTTATAACTGATTTTTTTAAATTCATGACCTTTTAAAAATGTTATTATATGAATGTATATGTGTGTGTTTGTGTATATGCATGTATGTCTATGCTTGTGTGTCTATGCAAGTGTGTATGGTGTGGTATTCTTAACACAAAAACTATCTTATGCTATACCTCTAGAATCTCACCAACATGAATATTTCTACATGAACTGAATGAGGGTGACATTAATAGATATATTAACATGAACAAAGAAATCCTCTCATGACCTTAATTCTGTATGAATTAACTCTAGGCAATGAAGGAATTCTGAGTTGAAAAATAGTCTGTCCCAGGGAAGTGCACATTAATTATCCAATACCAAATCTTCACCCTCTGAAAACACACATACAAGAAACATGCAGATATCATTTTAGAAGTTGGTTGGTGTCAAAAGACCAACAGTTTGGTCTGAACTGGTGCCTCATTATTTGATCTAAAAGGCAACAAAAACAGATGCTTAATATATCTTATCATTAAGTAGCTATATTTTAAAAGAAGCAGATTTTAAAGGCTAAAATGATTTCATGTTTTATGGGTCTCATTGAGTAATATCTAATTAAGACATGCAACCATCTTTTTATATTAGTGCTATGAGAATCACCTCAGCACAAATTGATTAAAGAATAAAACAGTTGAGTCAGGTGTACATATATACAGTGTAATGACTAGTGAAATGCAAGAATGAAGATTATTAATATATTCAACAACTACAATCTTAAGCATTTCTAGTTGTCCATTATTTCAATGGCATTATAAATATTTTTACAAAATAATCAAATGCTTAAGAAGAGTCATGGTCTGGAAAAATAAACATAGCTTAAGTTTCAAATTTTTAGAATGAGAATAAATAACAAGTCTATATATCATGTGTGAGTGTGTGTGTGAGTGTGTGTGTGTATGTGTGTGTGTTCATAAAGTCATTAGACAGTTATAAAAATGCTTTTTCATTTCTATCCTGGAAATGCATTTTTATTTCTAACCTCAGTGCTACTTTAACCCTATGTGGGTACTATGTCATTTTCAGTGACACATGCCATTGTTCCTCTATCCTGCATTCATCAAAGAAATTTATACAACATGACAGGTGATTGATGATCAGACAGATGACAGATAAATAGACAGAGACAGACAGACAGACAGACAGACAGACAGAGATTAGACAGATAAAGCAGAGATAGATACAGAGAGATTGATAATATATAGGAATAGAGGTTTAATAAAATATAAACAAAAGAGTTTGTTTATGACTGTAGGTATCTCTTGCTAGAAATGGCTATGACAGCACCTAGAAAAAGCTGACGTGTAGAACAGAGAACTTGTCTAATAAAACTGAGTTACAATGTCTACTAGGAAGCAAGAGTTTCTGTGTATGAATTGCTGTCTTACAAGGAATATTGCATTCTCTTAACAATCACTGTGTGAGGAATCAACTTACTTGTAAAAATGAAGATAACCACAGTTCTATACTAACACATCACCATAAACATGCTTGCTTTTCAATTTTGTCATATTGGTCTCTTTAGTTTAGTATTCTCTGGTAACAAAGAAAGCATTGTATTATTGTTCGCAAAAAATGTTAAGAACAGTGTATGGTTGCTATGTGCCACTAATAGGAAAGCAATCCACCAAATATTTAGATATAAACTGTCTTGATTATCCATTACTAAACATGGGTCATTGAGATGATTTATATAACAGCAAATTTCTACAGTCAATTAAAGCCTATATCAAGTAAACAAAGGTAATATGTCAAAGTCTAGGCAAAGTGTTTGTGCCCAGTGGCTGTGTACATTTTTAATCTCAGCACAGATTTTCAATTTAATTCCAAGTGGACCTCTAAAGTTTGAGGCCAGCCTTGTCTATAGAGTGTGTTCCAGGATAACCAGGGCTACACAGGGAAACCCTGTCTTAAAAAATAAAACAACATAAAAATAGTATTAATAAATATATTATATTGTTAATATCTGTGTTAAACTCATGATTGAAGATCAAGTGAAAAAGTTTATCAGATGTTGTGATCAATAACATATCGAATGTGCTAAAATGAAATCAATAAAAAATGGAATGTGCAATTGAAGAATAAATTTCTCAAATTTTTTCAAAAACAGGATAGCCTGTCATCCACCTGCAATAGCAAGTGCTGTAGTAGTCATAAATACTCTGTTTTGATGTTTTATTGTAAATAACCAACCCCTGTGTATACAAATTTGCCATTTTCTTTGTTAGAACAACTACTTTACATAAAGGATTTGATTGTAGAAAATATTATGATGAAGTCTGAAATTACATTCTATTAAGAGAATATTGTGTCTGAAGAATAGAATCTTCAAACTCAAATATATGTAGCTATTTTCTATCATTAAATCTATTAGTGGGACTTTTGTATACATGTATTCATTTTCGCAGACATGCTCACCTTATACTGAAAATATGAAAAGCTCCTGAGATGCAATTATTTTGTTTTGATCATAGAAGATTAGAGGAAAGTGAGGGTAGGGTTGTGCTAACCAAGTAATGATATATGAAAAAGGCTTATGGAAATCTGCTAGTATATAATCTAATTATAAATTATTAATATACATAAAATTGAGTTTGAATAGAACTGTTCTGTATGTATGGACAATAAAGTTTCCAGGAGACATAGGTTTGTAAATAAATATAGCTGCCAAGCATAAGATGCTTCCTTCTGAGTTATTGGTCAGGGAGGCCCTGTGAAGTGTCCATAATAAATTAGACTACTTCTTTTGTTTTTGTTCACCCACCAGAGCTAGTTGCAAGTAACTCCTGATAAAGAATCTACTTATTTTATATGCAGGATATAGAGAATCAATCTTTGACCATCTGAAAAACGCACTCTCTGATAGATTGCTTATGTAGTCTGAAAGAGGTGGTAAGCTGTTAGCTTGAGGGAAAAGATACCATTGGTCTTACTCTGTGCTAGATCCTGCCTGCTACACTAATCTGCATGACAAGCTGTGTCAACTGGTGCTATGGTGTCATGCTGGTTATAAAAGTAAACAATAGGTTTTTATTTCTATAGGAGGCTTGTTGCAGCATTAGTATCTCCTGAATATTACTGTAAACTTGATTACACCCTGGTGGTAGAAGAAATCATAGGTCCTTAATTGGTAACTAATGTTTTGCTAATTATCTCTTATAAAACTGCTTTCTAAATACTCATAGATTTGTGGTACCCACAACCATGTTCTTAGAGGTGATTTGGGTTTGCAGTTAATATTTAATGTAGCAATTTTTACAAATATTCAAAGTTCCACATATAACTTTCTGTCAATACCAATGAGTGAATGAACAATCCTTATCAAATTCTATGCCCCATCCAAGGCTTAAGGAGCATTGCCGAAGGTAGGGAAGAAACAATATAGGTATCTGTGGACTGTAAGAAGAGCTGTAAAAGGCTTAGTGCCCAACATGACATGAAGGTTTTACACTTCTACGCACAGCAGCTGTGGCTAACAGCACAACATAAAGGCAATTAAAATTCCAGAATTGATAAGATGAGGGCTCATGAGCCATCAAATTTGATGGGAAGCTATTGTTAGTTGGTGGATGCCAAGGAAGGGAGAGTCAATTTTCTTCTTAGACATGGCAACAGGTAGGTTGACCATAATCAAGTGTATAGCCTCACCACCATGCCTATATGCATATAACTAATGGGACTCAGGATGTTATTAATAACAGTATAAAAAGAGGACATGAATTTTGGAGTGATAAGTTATGGGAACAATATGAGTATTTAGACAAAAGTAGTGGTGAATGGATATGATCAAAATGTATTTTATACATATTGAAACATTTAAATATTAGAAAATAAATTAATATTTTAGCTTATAAAATAAATTTTATTAGTTTAATAAAATAATTTAATCTTGAAAAAAAATAGAAAATGTTTTGTTGACACATAGCCCTCTCTTGTGGAAGTAATTAATTCAAATGAACACAGAATTAGCTTGAAATACAACTTATAATTTTCTACTAAAACAGTGTCTAACCTAGCATACTGGACAGGAGTAGAAGGGCCTTCACCTGTATGTTCATGTCCAACTGATGTGGAAGACAAAAAAGCCCCCTTTTAGATAAATAAACATTAGTTATACTGTCATTCAGACAATCTTTTGAGAGTCAAAGGATTCATTACTGTGGAAAGCAGATCATGTGAACAGATCATTGATGGATGGATCATTCTGAAAGACATGGGTATCTTCCAACAGCTATAAAAGATGCTACACCTTACAATAAAGGTCCTTGGCAAGTAAAGATGGTGTCAGAGGAGGAAAGAAATTTGTTAGCATCCTGTAGTAATGACTGACAACTGAGATTCCTCCCAAATTATGTAAACTCTCAGACAAGATAAATGCCTGAAATGATAAATACTAGTGTGAGTTTTAGTTCACCAATTGAATTCAGTGAGGCTTTGAGAAGCCAAGGAACCTTAGATGGATATCAGTTTGTATACATATACCAATCAGGCTCTTTTTTCCAAACTGCAGAGTCGGTTCTTGGAAATGGTGGGTCAATATAATGTTCATGTTCATATTAACTACATGTTCATATGTAGTTAATAAATAGATAAAAACATATTCATAATACTGTGTGACTTGTAAGACACAAATCTCAAATTACTTCCAACAGGAATTTGGTTCATATTTTATTTACATTTCAAATGTTATCTTCTTTCCAGGTTTCCCCTCTGCAAACCCCCTAACCCATTCCCCCTTACCCTGCTTCTAGGAGAGTGTGTCCCCATCTACCTACCCACTCCTGCCTCATTGCCCTAGCATTACTCTATTCTGGGGCATCAAACTTTCACAGGACAAAGGGTCTTCCCTCTTATTGATACCAGATAAGGCCCCTTTAGCTATTTTAAATTTATTTATTTATTTATTTATTTACTTACTTATTTATTTAATGTACATGAGTGCTCTATCTATAGGTATACCTGCATGCAAGAAGACGGCATCAGATCTCATTATAGATGGTCATGGACCTCCATATGGTTGCTAAAAATTGATCTTTGGACCTCTGGAAGAACAGTCAGTGCTCTCAGGCACAGAGTTACAGCTCCCCTCCTTTCTTTTAAAGATTTATTTGTTTACTTACATATGAGTACACTGTAACTGTCATTAGATACACCAGAAGAGGGTATCAAATCCCATTACAGATGGGTAGGATCCACCATATAGTTGCTGGGAATTTAACTCAGGACCTCTGAAAGAGGAATCAGTGTTCTTAACCCCTGAGCCATCTCTCCGGTCCTTAAGAGTGACTCTTTTAACTTGTCCTCTGATCTCTAAAACACATCAGGCTAACCATGGCACATGGTGACCTGACTTATGTATGTAGAAAGTGATATGAAGAATATGATCCATGTTATATATGTAGAAAAGATAAATTAATATGTGTAACTTTAGAATAAAATAAAAACAAAGTAATAAATACCAAAAGATTTCATATATCTATGTCTCTCTCTATATATATATACATATATATATATATATAAATTTATTATGAGAAAGGATATTACAAATATTACAAAAGGCCAAATTAAATATAAGCCTGTAGAAATAGAGGATATTTGTTAAGAAGCAGAGATTGGAAAAAATAATTGATGAATAACAGCAACTTTGATATAGAATTAATATTTAAATAGATATTATAAAAAACACAATGTAGTAGCAAATGTGATAAACATTGCAGCATTAGGTATTTTCTTCTCATGAAAGATTTTGTCAATGTGCTATATGTGATGGCACACATCCTGAATTCCACTTCCCTAAACATAGAAGCTGGGGAATCTCAGTGAGTTCCAGGGCAGCCTGATGTATGTAGTATATTCCAGATAGAATGAGACTAATGTCTCAGAAAGTTGGTTCTTCCAATAGACTTTAGTTTCATTATATTTATATGACCATATTAAAATGTTTTTTAAAAAAGTTTATAGTAGAAACATTTTAATAAAAAGATGAAAATACAATTTGTATTCTAAAACATTTATTTAGATTCTAAGAAGTTGTATCTTAACAAAACCATCCTCTGGCTAATGATGCTACTTTTCTCTATATTTTTTCATTAACCATTATGGATTTAAAGTATTTCTAATTAAATGTCATTAATTTCAGAAACAAAAACAACAGTGTATTAACAAAATTTAGTTTATGAAAAAGTTGTATTTCTTCCCTATCTACCCATAAAACTTAAGGAAAAATCAATTACCTAATGCTGTAATGTTTATCAGATTGTGACTGGTGGCTGGAATCATTTCGTATATAGTTTTGTTTCCGTTTCAGTAATAAATGACAGATTTTACAGTGTGCCTATTGACATAAGTTGCCTCGAGTTATTCTAAATATGATTAAGGGGATAAGAATCACTGGTCATAATAATAGAAACAGCACTCTTGTTGAGCCTGCAATCATATCAACAAATTTATGTGTTGCCAATTGAGTGTTAACTGTGCAGGTTGTCTTCTCTGTTCTCATCCATCGTAAGGGTGGCTGGAAGCTTTACTGTGTATTTCCTGGATAGGTTCCCTTATCATCTAGACTGTGTGTACACAGGGAATGCAAACTAATTTTAATGTGCACTGAAGCAAAAATATTACTGGGTAGGTGAAGCTACTAAACTATCGAGCATATAAACTGTTCGCAAGCATTCATGACTTTATGATTATCAGGCATTCTGAATGTTCCACACCACTGGTTCTCCCCATTAGTACAGATAACAGAGAGGAACATTATTCTACTATAGGAAGGTGAAAATAACTCATTTTCATTCTCCTTATACAAGCAATACATATGATTATTCTGATACATTTCAAGGGAAAAGAAAGAAAACTTTAACAATTCATTCAACCCCACAGACCCAAAGAACCCAAATAACAGTGTAGGCCTAAGGTATGATGATTGAATTTATCTCAGAAGGGGAAGTAAAACAGATATTGCAAGGAGATGGAGGGAGGTACTGAAAGGAAGAAGGAATGGGGAAGGATGATAAGCTGGGAGGATCAGTTGTAGGGAGAACAGAGGAAAGAGAACAGAAATCTGCGGTGGGTAGGGGTGTCATCTCAAGGACATGTCAGAGGCATAGGCTGGGGGAAGGCCTCACGGTATCTATCGGCAACTATAGCTGACACGCTAAGCAGTGAGTGATATGGATCCTGAAGTGCCTGTCACCAGGCAGGATTCACAGTAGAGGGATAACGGGAGCAACTTACCCACAAAACCTTCGACTCAAAATCTATCCTACCTACAAGATGTGCATGGAAACATTAGAGAAGAGATGGAGGGAATGGCCAACCAATGCCTGGCCCAAATTGACACCCATCTTATGATCAAAAAGCAATCCCTGACACTATTAATGATACTCTGTTTTATTTGCAGGAGGGAGCCTAGAACAACTGTCCTCTTAGAGGTTCCACCCAGCAACTATGAGAAATATGCAGAGACCCCGAGCCAAACATTAGATGAGGCTCCAGGAGTCTTGTGGATGAGGTGGAGGAATGATTCAGGCACCCAAAGATGATAGGAAGTCCATAGGAAGGCCAATGGATTCAGCCAACCTGGAGAGTTAGGGGCTTCCAGACACTGAGTCACAAACCAAAGAGAAAGTCACAGGCTGTACCTAGGCCCTCTGCTCACATGTAGCAGATGTATATGTGTCACTTAATCTTCATGTGGACCCCCAACAACATGAATTGGGGCTCTCCCTGAATCTGTTGACTGTGTGCCTGTGGATTTGGTTCCACTAACTGGAGAGTCTTGATGGCCTCAGTTAGAGAGGATGTGCCTAGTACTGCAGTGAGTTGATGTGTAGGCAGGAGGGATAGTGGTGGTGTGTGTGGGTGATACTCAGAGGTGGGGAAAACCCCTTCTTAATCGAAAAGGGAGGGAAGGAGGAATGCAGAGAGGATCTGTGTGAGGGAGTGCTGGGAGAAGAGAACTGTCTGATATTGAGGAGTTACTGAATAAATAAATAAATTTTTAAAAATTTAAAAAGAGAAAAAATGGCTAATAAATATCTCAAAATAAAGTCCACTCAAACACCACAAATCTTCTATACTTTTGATCATGATTGTGCCCTGAATTTCCAGAGTGCTCCCAAAGCACATGGACTTTCTTTCCCTGTGCCTTCCTGTAAATGCACTTGCTCTATTCACTTGAATCAAGTATAGGTATCTCCCTGTCTGGTACAAAACTTAAGAGCAGTCTCCTACTTTTTGAGGAACTACTTCTCATGTTATCTTTGATTTCCTGATTATGTGTCACAGTTCCTCATGGAAAGTGTCCATAGTAAAGGAGCAAATGGCTATCTACTGCCCTACATTGCTTTTCTGCTGTTGTTTTAATATACTTACACAGAGGAAATGTGAGCATGAAGGAGTTGAGATGGCCTTACAGCTTGAAATCAATCAAGGGAGTCAGAGGAGGAACTCAGCTAGTACTTGGAGGAAGAAAATTAAGCGGAGACTATAGAGAAATCCTGCTTCTTGGTTTTCTGCCCATGGCTGAGTTTGCTACCTGTCTTATACATCTAAGACCATCTGTTCAATGGTGTCCAACAGTAATCTTGGCTCTCACACACCAACCTTTAATCAAGACAATGAACACATAGACTTGCCTATGGGTCATACTGAAGGAAGTAACTCCTCAATTAATGTTCCCTCTCTCTCTATGACAGCACATTCATCCATACACACACAGTAGAAATGCATCTAAAACACCAACTATCCTGGAATATATTTAAGGTTGTATTTCACAATCAAATACAAGAGGAATGAGAAGCAACTTCCCACTTTCCCACTGTAATAGCTCCCTTTAAATCAAAAAGGATTTTCAATATTCGTCTCATCAATTTCAGAAAATAGAGACTATTATCCCTTTTAAATTAAAACTGCTCTTCCATATGCTACGTCTCTAAGTTTATAATTAGCATATTCAATTCACCAATAAGTAATTTAGTCTTAACAGCAAAAGAAGAAAAGTGTTACATTTCCAGATTCCTTTCAAGTTTTCCAATTTATGTTGACTTGGTCAAGATCCTTTTATGTGATCTATTACATAGAGTTTAATTCTATGTTTAATCCTATGATAAACATTTGTTTATCATAGGAGAGGAGAGATGGCCCCTCAATTAAGTACAGCTTCTCTGCTCTTGTTGAAAGACATAGCTCAGTTCCCAGTACCCACATAAGGGAACTCCTAACTGCCTGAAACTCCAATGACAGTTTATTCAACACCTTTCTCTTGGCAACACATGTACCGATTCATACATGAATATACCTCCTCACACAACTACATACAGGCATATAACTATAATAAATGGTCAAGCTATCTCTTAGCATTAATTGAATATTCATTCTTATAACTCAAATGGAATTTAAACTCTCCACTTATGATTTTCATGTGGATTACAATGGTATTTTTCTCACATATTGTAAATCACTCTTATTCATAATTTGTGAGGATATAAGCACAAAACATAGGGATTATATATTTTCTCGGAAGATACTGAATTTTCCCCCTGTCAAGTTTCACAGATATTTGCAGGGAGTCAAGACAATCGGCAAGAACGTTTACTCCAGAAGGATGAGCTGAAGGTGCTGAGTGAGCTTCTTCAACTTCTGACTCCTCCTGATTTTGGGGTGATGTTGCCAGAATTTTTTATTATTATTTTATTTGTTTACATTTCAAATGTTATCACCTTTCCTTGTTTTCCCTCCAAAAACCCCATACCATCCCCCTCCCCTTGCTCACCAACCCTCTCACTCCTGCTTCCCTGCCCTAGCATTCCTCCAGACTGGGGCATTGAGGCTTCAAAGGACCAAAGTCTTTTTCCACTCATTGATGTCCATCCTCTACTACAGATGCATCTGGAGCCATGGGTCCCTCCATGTGTACTCTTTGGTTGATGGTTTAGTCCCTGGGAGCTCTGGGGATGCTGATTGGTTCATATTCCTATGGGCCTGCAAACCCCTTCTGCTCCTTGGGTCCTTTCTCTAGTTCTTCCAATGGGGACCTAGTACTTAGTTCAACTGAAGGCTGTGAGCATCCACTTCTGTATTTGTCGGGCACTGGCATAGCATCTCAGGAGACAGCTATGTCAGGCTCCTGTTAGCAAGCACTTGGTGGCAACCACAATAGTGTCTGGGTTTGGTAACTGTATATGGGATGAATCTCCAGGTTTATAAATATATTGTTCACCAACTCCTGGCAACTCACTAGTGGAATGTTGATCTAACTGCCCTAAGCTAGATCTGTGATACCTGTGGTTCACCTGTGACCTCATGACCTGATGGAGAACTAGTGAAGATTTATTGAAAAGTTGCCTTCTGCCAGGGGCTCACAGCCAGAGCCACTGTCCTCCACTGAATTATGTCTCAAAAATATTTCTGTTTCAGTTTATCTTAATTACTGAAAATATTTTATCTAGTTGTTATCCTTTTGTTAAACAGAAAAAGTCATTCCCAGTTACACTATCCCTCGTAAATTACTACTTACTGCATTATTATTTTAAATACATGTTTAATTCTGCCTATAATTTCCATTAATTTCTTCATTTTATTTGATCTTTTATCTTCAAATCAATCATAGGTGAACTCATTCTTTAAAATTTAATCACCTCAATTATATAAGAAATAGTATATTTATATGGAAATGAAACTGTCATGTTTCCCATAAAGTTGACTAGATATTTACATTCTTGTCATCTTGTGACTTCTAGTAAACTGACATTTAAATCAGAAGGACTGTGAAGATGAAATGACCTCATTTTACATCGGCATCACTATTGTTTCAACTACTACAGGCATCATAAAGGGAGATAACATTTGGGAACATTTAGTTGTATGTAGCAAAGTAAGTCACAGGAGATGAAAAGCATGAAGGCCCAAGAAAGGAGGAGCTGGGTGGTAATGTGTCAGTCTTATTGAGACAGGAAGATACATCTATTTTTGCTGAACAGACGAATAACCACTTTTTCAATTATTAGTACAATTTCTGTAATTATACTTTTTATCAGTTGGTGATAATTATAAATGGATAGTTATTACATTCTAAATATAAAGAAATCACATTTATACAAGCATAAAAACCATACTAGTTATAGAAAATGTCATTTACAAACTATTCGTATACCTTAATGCAATCACTTTTTAAAATTTTAACTTATTTTCTACCTCTATATTAAATGTTTTTATTTAAATTTGCACCCAAACTTTTTACAAATGTTCAGAGCAATATTTATTGGGTTTTCAGTATATAGAATTTACTGTAATGCCATAAAGAAATAAGCACTGAATAATTTCATATGTTAGTGGCTATTTACAGACTAGTTTATTTTTACACATTTTAAATTAGTATATTATGCAAAGTAAATGAAAAGAATAAGATTAATTACTCCTCTTTATTTTTAGTATAAAATTGAATAGTGATGTAACTAGATATAAAAATGTAAAATTAGTAAAAATTTAGCTATCAAGAGTAGTTACAAATCATAAATATACTGAGATTACTTCAACGAAAATGTCCACCATAGAAGACACTTTTAAAACTATGTCAGTTTACAATTGATTTCACAGCAGTAATGACTTATTATTCAGCTTCATTTTCTTCTTCTACATTCAACCATTTGCTGTCATCTAGAGATCTCTCCACCTAATGATCCATCCCATATGCAGACACCAAACTCCATCATATTGCTGAAGCCAAGACCTGCTTGTGGACAGAAACCTGGTATGGCTGTTCTCTGAGAGGTTCTACCAGCACTTGACCAATACCGATGCAGATACTCACATACAAACATTGGACTGAGCCCAGAGACCCCAATAAAAGAGTTAGGGGAAGGATTTAAGGAGCTGAAGGGAATTGCAACCCCATGGGAAGAACAGTATCAGCTAACTGACTACCAAGAGCTCCCAGAGACTAAACCACCAACCAAAGAGTATACATGGAGGGACTCATGCCTCGTGATAGACATACCAAAGGATGGTCTTATCTGACATCAATGGGAGGGGAAACCCTTGGTCCTGTGGAGGCTTGATGCCCCAGCAAACGGTGATGCTAGAATGATGAAGCAGAAGTAGCTGAGAGGGTGGAGGAGCACCCTCATAGAGGAAAATGGGAGGAGGGAGAGGGGGAATGGGATGAGGGTTTGTGGACGGAAAACCAAGAAGGGAGATATAGTTTGGAATGTAAATAAATAAAATGATTAATAAAAAAGTTGTATACTTTCTGATATATTTTTATCATCTATCAAAATTTACCTATTTTGTTTATCATATATAATCTATGTATCATTTGTAATTTGTATTTCTATCTTTTGTCATCTATCTGTAATATATCTGCTATGTATTGTCCATTTATCATCTGCCTATTATCTATCCCTCAAGAGTCAGTCAACATCTATTATTCATCTTTGATTATCATTTTATTTTTTGTCTATCCATCTTGTATATATTTGTCTAACTATCATTTATCTGTTTTTATATATTTATCTATCATACATCTACTTATCTATCTCTCTAAGGATTCATCTGCACATTTCTACAAGTCATAGTATGCTCTCATATTTTTCACATAGTATTTATGATTCACTTGGAATAATTATTTATTTGAACTACATTTTTTACAATAGGCTTTATAATGATAGTGTTTTGTGAATGATAATTTTGTGATTTCTAGGAGACCCTGTATAGGATGTGTATTGTGAATTTATAATGTCAAAAGTTCACATGCTAAATCATGTAAGCATGTCTCAATTATTAATGTGAAATAGAGATAGAAGTTTTTCTTCAAATGCTTGTAAATTGATATATTTTAGTTGCATACTATTCAATCTTTTGTTCTACCTTGCTTTGATAAACAAAGCTGTATGCCATTGGCTAGGGCTACAGAATCAGGGAAAGGAAGAAAATTATGTTAACTTGACATAAGTCAGAGTGAATTATGACATTGCCTTATACCAGGAAATTTCAACTTATAAATTCTAGAGAATTTCTTACAGATAACTACCATAGTTCCTATTATATTGAGTTCATGGTGTGTGTTTTTAATTCTTAACCTTTGTTTTATATTTGTGTAGAGGAACAGGATTTTATATGCTTTTTTGAAATTTAAATAAGCACACTGCTCAGAACATTACAAAGCATGTGGCTTGAGTAGTAATAATATTATTTTCTTTGGTCAACTCATATTTTCACTCAAATAATAAAATACAGAGCCATAATTACTAAAGAATATAGAAGCCATATATAAACATATGTGTGTGCATGCATATGTGAATATGGCCACACACTTGTATACATATATATGTAACTAAAATAATTAAGTAGAGGATGTTGTGAATTTGAAAGATGGTATGGGAACTCAGGCATAGTTTTAGACTAAAAAGTCTGGGATAGAAATTTTGTAAATCAAGTACTCATGTATGAAATCCTCAAAATATAAGTGAAGACAAATTTAAATGTTGATTATTATTTATTAAAGAAAACATAGTGCCATGTTTTACATATTTTAGTTTGTAAAGGTAAATGCTTTCTTTTAGAGAATAAGTGATACTAGAGTATAATGGTTATGAAACTGTTGCACCCTCCTAAAGAAACAAGAGAGAGTCCGAATAGGATTCATATACTAGCCATACTCTAATCCCATGCTCAGATATAAGCTTTTCACACCAGTCATCACAGCAGTTCTGAGAGAATATTCCTCCACATGGTATTTTAGTGAATGGCCTGACACTGTGTGCTTGCTTATTTCATGAACTCAATGATTTTTTTACACTCCCTTTCTCTTTTCTTTTTGTGATAGAAGGAACTATGGTTCCCTATTTTACTTTCTTATAACATATACATTGCTTTAGGTAGCACACATTTATGCATCTAACATAAAGTATTCCCCAAAGTGTAGGTGGTCATTGCCATTAATTATGATTAATTATGAGATTCTGGTAAAAATCTTTTAGGTTTATTTGCCTGATCATACAATGAAATCATTGACTTTAGATCAAAAGTGGGAATAGTTCTCAGAGGACAAGGAACTTGATCCTACTCCTGTGTAGAAATCTCTCAATGCTTGCTGATTTTCAATTAAGAATTAGCTGTTTAGAAAGCAGATATACTTTTGCTGATTTCTGAATAGAAGTAAAATCTTGAATCTTGGAATTCTGTTGTTTGGCTAAGAAAATCTTCTTTTCTTTGTTCAGGGGAGATACATAAGATGTAAACAATACAGATTTAATGAAGCTTCTATTTTTGGCTTTATATGCAGCTAAGTAGCTGCCCATGCACTTTTTCCCTGGGGCTTGCTCCTTAATATATCATTTCCTCTTACAAATTATTTAAAAGATATGTTCTTATTTAAATATTCTCCTGATATCTTTAAAATCATTATCAGTATCATTTACTTTAAACTTACCTGACAGTCTTCAATGGCAAAGTAAGGTCTTATAAAAATGCATCAATATTAAGTAAGAAATTATCTTTCAAAAGGACCATAATTATTGACCTCAAGAAAAATATTGGTCCATAACAATATAAAAATCATATTGATGTTTATTATATTCTCTGTTCAATGCAACAATATGTGAATATTATAGTATGTCTATTATTAAAAGGTAAGTTGATAAGACCCTCATAAAAGAGACTTTACGATTCACTCTTTTACTAACATAGCATCAGGAACCAACTTGTGGAAGGCTGAGTAATGTACTGTTACCCACCTAGTCATACCTGAATGGTTGGCCAGACGATATGTTTAACAAACATAACTGATAGAAACTAACAGAAAGCTTCATAAGTATTTATTTACCTAGGAATCAAATATTCCATTATTGTTTTAGAATTCTCGATTACTCTAGTTTTTACACGGTACAAAGAAGATATTGTGTTTTACTTTCAAATTCAGTATGAGCATTTAAACATTTAGCCTCAGTCAATATCCCTAAGGAGAAAGGAAAATCAATATGTGCTGCCTCTCTGCCACATGTCCTAATTATACAGTTAGGTAAAGACAATGTGACCAGTGGAATATGTCCAATGGTGTTTTTCAATTCCTAACCTCAAAACTACTTTATTTTTTTAACAACAAATGGCATTTCCACATCTTCTCTCTAAATATTAGAGACTTTTTCTGAAGTCTTGTATCACACAGTTGCTACACATTGTATTTTCAACTACTGCACCTAGTCCAGGGTCTAGGACTCAGTCCATAAGTTGGGAAATAGTCAAACATATCAGCCTAGTTCATTCAGGGTTTCATCATTATTGCTATTGCTATTTATTTTTTTAAAAATCGATTTCTTTAATTAACGGAACCATTTGCAACCCCTATTTCAAATATTTATCTTTCTAAATCATTGACTTTTTAATTGGATTTGAATTGTTCCAGATTAGACCCAAAAGAGCAAGTTTGTCACAGTATTTTAATAGCATAAGTTGGGTTTCCATGATTTCCTAACCCTTGGATTATATCAACCCCTGAGTGAGAATATCATCAAATGATTCTCCCAACCCTACTCTTCCCAGTTCCACTGTGAAGACTTCAGAAAACTGAGTGGATGATCTTTCCCATTCCTAAGCTGTTTTTCCCCAATATTTGTGTATGAGATAGCTGTTCTCACATCTTGTTGCCCCACATATGGCAATGCAAGTATCTACATGCTTCAGACTACCTTTATACTTCCAACATCAGATTTTACACAAATAATTCAAGTTTAATAAATTTACAATCATCTGAGGTCATCTCTGATATGTAGCATCTATTCAGCTGCCCAAATGAAGACCTGATGCTTAGCACACATAATATTTTTTTTCAGTCTCCTTTTGGTGGTTGCATGTATTGCATGCTTTGGACAGTGATGATGACCTCTTTCTAAGAAGGAATTGTAGATGCTTGTAATCTACTGCAACTGGGTTGCTTTTGCAATATCAATTAGCCATACAAAGTGTTAAGTTACACATAATTGGTAAACAATTATTTGTTTACATATAATATACAATAATATACAAATAATCCCGTCCATCTTGTAATGTGGAAAAGAGGCTCTTTGTTCTGGATCATATCTTATCATCGTGTGATACTGAACACAAAGAGAACAATCCTTTGGTGCAATATAGATCTAACATTAGAACTTTTATTTATTCATCAATTAGTTTAACCCTCCATTTCATTTTTTTGTGTTTAGTTAATATATTTTTAATGGAACAATAATTTATACAATATGTTTTTGTTTTTGTTTTCCTTCTTTACTCTTTCCCGTATCCTCCCCATCTCCATTCCCACCCACATCTTCATGCTTCCTTTCTCTCTTACTAGAAAAGAAACAGAAATATAATAATAATAATAATAATAATAATAAATGAGTTAAAGTAAATAATCCAAAATAGAACAAAGCAAACAAACAATTCGAAGAAGTAAGAGACCCAAGGGCAAAGCACAAGAAACAGATATAGATACAAAGGTACACACATTTGTACACTGTACAATGTCATAAACACAAAATCTAAAATAATAATATATATGTAAAGGACCTGTAAGATTAAAAAAATAAATCTGCCCTGATACAAAATCAGACAAAGAACCTCAAAGAACTTGCTGTTGAGTTCATATTGTGTTGGCCTTCTACTGTCAGGCCTGGGATCTGCCCTTAAGAGTGATCTGTATGCCCAGTGAGACTGTTGGAAAAAAAGTAAATTTTTATTTGATAGTGGTTACCATTTCATACATTTAAAGCAGATTTAAAATCTATCCTTTAGTCCCCAATTTTAGTGGGATTGCTTCAAGTTTCTCTCCCTTTAATTTGATGTTGGCTACTGGATTGCAGGATATTGTTTTCACTATGTTTAGGTATGGGCCTTGGATTTCCAATCTCTCCAAGACTTTGATCATGAAGGGGTGCTTGATTTTGTCAAAGACCTTCTCAGCATCTAATAAAATGACCATGTGTTTTTTTTCCCTTGAGTTTCTGTTTATGTAGTAGATTACATTGATGGATTTCTGTATATTGAACCATCCCTGCATCCCTGGAATGAAGCCTACCTGATCGTGGTGAATTATGGTTTTGATGCATTCTTGGATTTGGTTGGCCAGAATTTTGTTGTGTATTTTTGCATCCTACTTCTGGGCATATACCCAGAAGATGCTCCTACATGTAATAAGGACACATGCTCTAATATGTTCATAGCAGTCTTATTTATAACAGCCAGAAGCTGAAAAGATCCCAGATGTCCTTCAACAGAGGAATGGATACAGAAATTGTGGTATATATACACATTGGTGTACTATTCAGCTATTAAAAACAATGCATTCATGAAATTCTGAGGCAAATTGATGGAACTAGAAAGGATCATCCTGAGTAGGTAACCCAATCACAAAAGAACCCACATGGTATGCACTCACTGATAAGTGGATATTAGCCCAAAAGCTCAAAATAAACAAGTTACAATTTACAGACCACAGGAAGCTCAAGTAGAAGGAGGACTGAAGTAGGGGTGCTTTGGTTCCTCTGAGAAAGGGAACAAAATACTCACAGGATCAATAAAAGGAGAAAAAAAGTGTGTAGTAGAGACTGAAGTAAAGGTCACCCAGAGAATGCCCTACCTATAATCAGCCTATAATCAGTCACCAAACCCCAATACTACTATGGTCAACAAGAACTATATACCAAAAGGATCATGCCATGGTTTTCTCTGGAGGGGCCCTGCCAGAGCCTTACAAATACAGATGCTAGCAGTCAACCATTGGTTTGGGTGTGGGGTCTCCAATGGAGGAGTTGGAGTGTGGTATGCAGGAGCTGAAGGGGTTTACAGTCCCATGGGAAGAACAATGATTTCAGCCATCTACATGCCCCAGTACTTCCATGGACTAAGTCATCAACCAAGGGGTACACATGGTTCCAGCCAAAAAACGTGGTAGAGGAATGCCTTGTTGGGCCTCAGTGGGATCAGTAGTCCTTGGTCAGGTGAAGGCTCAATAGATGCCCCAATAATGAGAAATCTAGGTGGGAAGGGAGGTGTGAGTGGGTTGGGTGAAGGGGCATATACTTGGAAGCAAGGGGGTGGGAGGCAGGTTTGGGGTTTTTGGGGAGGGGGAAAGAGGGAAAGGTTTTAGCATTTGAAATATAAATGAAGATTATATTCAATAAAAAAATCTATCCACTATTTCTTTTCTTCTTGTAACTGCCCACAGATACATCAAATGTGTTACCTGGAAGGGAATCTGGGGGTGTATGTATTTGTTGATTTTGTTGTTCAAGGTCCAAAGGTTTAATGGAGGACTCAGAATTTAAGGTTTCAGGAGAGACCTCTCCCCCAAATTCCAAGGTCTGTTCAGCAGAACTGGTCTGACTGCTCAGCTGGAGTTGGCTCCACTGCTCAGGGGGCTGGGTGGGTCACCTGCATAATTTAGGAATTTGTAGATCTGGAAGAACAATGAACTTCACCTTGGGCCAAGGGAGCTCTCTACCCTTGGTTGGGGGGATTATTGGCTAACACAGGTCTGGAATTCCCACTCAAGGGCTGGGAGGGGAAGGCACATCTTCTAAATTCAGTTTATAGTGATAACTATTATTTTTCACTTTTGTAATAATTTTACATTAAGGGTTCTCATTGTCTTGTATTCCTCCAGAAATGTATATAAATTTAGAAATTATCATCTTTATGCTTTAGCCTGTAATGATTGTGCATGCAGAATAAAGCTCAAGTCCATGAACACTCTAAAGCGGATCTTTGTTTTTCCCATAGAAGGTATTGTGTTTCCTTACACAAACACTTGTCTCCACTTCTAGATCATGTTCTTCAAGCACTGTATACAGATGTGCTTCTCAGTTACCATATGACTCTATCCATACAAATATCCATATTCTGTCCTTAACAGAGTGTCTTTGCTCTTCCAGGCTTCCTTCTGTCTGTATACAATAATGAGCAGTATTAGCAAATGCTTAATCTATGTTCTGTCCACCTGTTTATGGGTATACAATTAAATGATCTTTTCTAATATTCCTGAGGCATCATTTCTCTATCTTTCCTCTGTTTTTTCTATTTGTGACTTTCATTCTCATTTGAACAGAAACATCTAGAGTATAGAATCCCCTCCCTTCAACAGCTACTTTACTCATTTGATCCAAGCTGCTACAACATTCACAACATCTACAACCAGTAAACCAACAAACATGTATTATCCCTTAAATCATAAAATCCTCAGATGTTCAGTCCCTTTTATACATTGTTTATAGGTTGTTGTTAAGGATTATGCTAGCTTAGCAAATTAGTGGATTTTTTTGTGTGTGTGGTTGCGTTCCACTAATCATGAATTCACTACCACTGAGTAGATAGTGAGGTTTCCAGTACCAGACACAGTACCCCTCCTCTTGTTGAGTGGATATTAGGTCCAATTAGAGAGCTGTTGGTTATTGTCAAAATATGTATGACATTAGTGCACCCTCAAGGTTATTTTGTCTTGCTGATCATTGTTGTTGTTCCAGGTGTCATAGCTGGGTAGAACTTTTGATAGTCTTCTTTCTTTGAAAATTTCCATGGTTCTTTCCTGTACTATAAAATCTTGTTCTTAGGAGGTCCTTCAGGTCAGTCATAGCTCAGAGTACCTGACACTTCTTCCTGAGGTCCCTAATGTCTTCAGTAATTTGTGCTTACTTTCCACCTCAGTGGTAAGCAAGACTAACAACAATAGGTTCTATATTTGGATCATCACTTTCACAGCCTTGGCCAATCACACAAAAGCAGGCTTTTTAGGTTTGTTTTTGAGGATTCTGTTGAGGGGATCTTTGGATTTTGAATGGAGTATAGTAAGCCCAGATGAGAAAAGTTCACTAAAACTGTGAATGAGTGTGTGTGTGTGTGTGTGTGTGTGTGTGTGTGTGATTTAGAGAATTATTTTTTGTAAATGGCATGAATACTTATGGAATTTTAGATATTTGTCCTTATATGCACAGATAAGTGTAGTCTTCATGGAAACTTCTCTTTACAACCAACAATGACCATTACAAAAAACTACAAAAAATCAAAATGCAGAGTTATAAGCCAAATCCCAAAAGCTACATATTCAAAGCAATCTCTGTACCTAAGGTTCAGAGAGCATTGAAGAAGAGAGGTCAGAAAGATTGTTTGAGGTAGAGGATCAGGGAATTTCCTGTAATATTGAGTCTCAGTAATATAACAAGCTACAGCCATAAATCTCACCAAGTTGATTATGCTATGTGAGTTTGCCAAGAATGATACCCAATGAAGATTCCAAATTATATGGAGAAAAACCAATTAAATCTATACCCTATAGTTAAAAACTATAGGTATCTTAAGAAAGATGGGAATAAGAGAGGTGGTCTTTCTCAGGGAAGATCATACCAATTAGATGTTCGATGCTAGATGGTCAACCCTGGAAACATACATACAAGATTAGTAACACTGAGCAAGTTATATTTAGAAATATATATATATACATATATGTATAAATATATATATGTGTGTGTGAATATGTAAATGTAAATGAATTAATAAATAGGGACAATATATACATATAACAATTAGCAAAAAAGAAGTGACCATGAATGAATTTGAAGAAATGTTGGGAGGAATTTACAGGAGGGTTAGGATGGAGGAGATTGAAGAGAAAAATGTAATCATATTGTAAACTCAATTGTTTAAATTGGTGAAAAATATGTATCCTGTGAATGTATATACCAACCATTGTTTTGAATATTTAAATATATTATAACTAATAAGTAGATAAAATGTCATAACTAATACAATATAAATGATATGTAAAACTTGCAATACTGTGTTGAATGGGGACTAATTGATAAACAATATCTGTGTGTGTCCATGATGGAAATAATGTTCTTTGAAAAATTTATGATATTTTATTGATTTTTTTTCATTAAGAGCCCAAGGATAGAATGTTGCTAACAGGGCTGGAGACCTAAAGGACAAGGAACATGAAACAATGATCTATTTGGAAGCCAATTCTGGTTCATTCATGCCTGTTCTCACTGTTTTTTCATATGGAGAAGGGCAAGAGGCCTTGAAGAGATTTCACTGCTGTCTGTAGGACTCTACCCTTTTGACCCAGTCAACTCTCCACTGCCTCCTTGTCTAATCACCACTTTGTGGGAGAGGATGTCAACATATGGTCTATAAACTGGATCATTTTTTCCTCCTTTTCATCAGAACATCTTAAATTGGTCATTCCTCCAGAGATGTCCCCCTGCCCTTCTGAAAACCTGGTCTAATCAGACCTTTGCTATCACTGATTTAGAACAGAATGTTAGGTCTAAAGCAGGAATCTGTCACTCCTTCCACATGTGTTACATTTTCTGTTAATCGAGTCTAGAGTCTTTCAGAAATAGTTTCAAGGATTTTCTCACTGGTAACCTATTTATGCTTTCTTTTATCATATTCTCCATATGGTAATCAGATTTAATATACTAACACATAATTCTATTACAGGTCAATCAATAGCTTCTCTCTCTTAAAGTGATACCTGATAAACATTTGAAAACTGATGTGCCTGATATATAATATTGGAAGGTGTGTGAGTCATAGTTAATAAACTTTTACTAGTTTTATTGCAATACTTGATACTAAAGAAATATGGCAATATTTCACTATCATGAGATAACTAAAATGCTGTGTCTTTTGTGTGTGTGTGTATCTGTGTGTGTGCATATGTATGTGTGTGTATATATATATGCATACATATTTTGTGGAACATTGTATAGCAGTGAACAGAGTTAGGTTAGAGCAACAGAAGAACAGGGGAAGTTTCATAAGTCCAACACTAAAATCTTCAAAGAGTACTAAATCATTTATAATGTAAAAAGAACAAAATAAATAACCCTCAATAATCATTTATGAATGGGATATAAGAAATTAACCAATTTTTAAAGATCAAGAGTTAACAATCCAATAATTTATCATCTAATGTTAAAAGACAAAATGACTTCTTAATGTGTATACTTATACATGGAAACTGTGCATAATGTGATACATTTGGATTTAAATTCCCAACTTATTTTTATTTTATCATGTTTGCTTAGCTTCATCTGCAATAATGAAAGAAAAACTCATAATACCTAATAAAAACAAGGCTATCATTTAAATGCTATCTCTCAGTATATTCATATTTTCTTGATCCATTTCTAAGGGATATACAGAGCATATATTGTCACTGAATCTGTTATGATAAATACTCTAAGCACATTAAATTGAGCAACCAATGGTCTATGATAAATAATGTGATCAAAGGAATAAAATATGTAGAGTTAAATGTTAGAACATTTTGATATATTTTATTGAAGCTTAAATAAATTAGATTTTGTAACATAATATGAAAATATTGAAAACATTTAATAGGCTCTACAAAGTGATTTATTAGAATATTTAAACACCAAAGACTAAATCTATTCAGCATTTACCAAAAATGTAAACAAATTTTATTTTAATGCCTCAAAACTAAATATGCAGATTCTATTATCCATGGTTTTAGACATGCCTTTATTCCTAATTTAATTGTCCTAACAATAAATACACAGTGAAAACATGATGCCCCAATTATTAGCATATTGACTGTTGAAATTCTACTATGGAAAGTCAGAATCTGAATCTCTCTGTTTGGTAGCTCAGTGGTTCTCCTAATAAATAGGGGCTTTCTTAGTGTTTTCATGGCTGTAAAGAAACACCATGAACAAGGCTACACTTATAAAAACAGCATTCAATTGGAGATGGTTTACAGGCTTTGAGGTTCAGTCCATTATCATCATGGAGGGAAACATGGCAACATATAGACAGACATAGCGCTAGAGGAGCTGAAAGTTCTACTTCTTGATCCAACTGCATACAGGAGTACACTGGCTACTGTGCAACTAGGATAAGTGATTTAAAGCCCACTCCTGTAGTGACACATTTCTTCCAGCAGAAGCATACATCCTTGGACCAAGCATATTCAAGATACCACTGGATCTGTCTGGGTCTCTGTTTCCTTCAATTCAATCCCATTAATCCACACTTGGAATGCCTGACTAGGCCTCTGTGGGAGAGCATGTGCCTAGACCTGATGGAACTAGATGCTCCAGGGTGGGGTAGTACCCAAGAGAGGGTCCATTTCTCTGTAAAGTTGTGGGAGCAATAGGGGATGAATGATTTTCAAGGGTGGGAGTAGGATGAGAGGCGTTAAGGGGGCTGTGATAGGAATGTAAAGTGAATAAAAAATAAAATAAAATAAATCAGAATTTTGATGTTACCACTCAGCTGTGTGGGTTGACACAAACTCTTCTAATATTGGACATGTATAATAATAGTTCTGTAAATCATGTTTCAATACAATATAAAAACATAAATATATTTATTAACAGTTAAAGTAGAGAGCATATAGATTTGCAACTAAATCTCTTTCTCTTTCCATCTGTGATATATACCAAGACTTTCATGAATAATACTTCCATGATGTTCAAAATCATACTGATAAATTTATAATAATTGTGAATCAAGTTTTATAATAAAGCAGTCACAGGTATATCATTTATGAGATTTCTTGGCAAATGCCAACATTACCTGTGAGTCCCCAAAAGGTAGCATCTGAGGACGTAGTCCATGCTGTATTTGGAAGATATACATGTGTATATATAAAATTAATAGCTATACATTAAAAAGTAATTCTAAATATTGATCTGTATTTTGTCTTTTTATCTAAAATTTTGATGGCATTTTAGACATTGAGTTCTCTAATTTATAACAAAGTCATTATTGATGCCTAAAAATATGTTGTTTACATTACAGAGTCCATAATGTAAAGTTTTAAACCAGATATCGAAATTCTATTACCCACTGTATCCTGAGTTTATTCATAAAAACATGAAGCTCCTGTACTATATGATCTCCCCCTTTCTTGCCCATAGGCACAAAATGACTATAAATCTACCATCTGCTCTATGACTTTCTGGCTATAAAGTCTGCAGTTAAAACTATGTTAATAGCTCAGTTCAGACAAGAATGATTCCTTAATTTTCATTTCTTATAGAGTAAGTTAATTAAATCCATTAAAGCCATTTTATCACTCCATAAGCCTCCCTGTGTGCTGTTTGTTTCCATTTTATATTTCTACCCTAAATCCTACATATCTGTTATCTCCTTAATTTCATTCCTACAAAGTCTATTTTTTATAACATCCTGGCTCACATATTCAATAGTTAGATTACGAATTAAAGTAGTTTGCATTAGAAGGCATGTTGATGCCAAGAACAATTATTGTTGAATACAAAATGCACCCACTGAGGAAGAAGAATCATCAAGTGGTGTTTCAGTCTGGCACCAGGCCAAAATCACTATTTGAGGAACCTGCACAAGATGTCAAAGACTGAGAACACAATCCTGGAGCTGTTCACTTTATGTTGAGAATAACATTCATAAATATGTAATGCACCCAGGGCTTTCTGGGGCACAGTTGTAACTATCAACTATGTAACAATCATCAGGAGGTCTTCCTCTTCTGCTTTAAGCCTGATGATGGTAGAGAAAAAGGGTGTTTGTAAATTCACTCTTTTAAAAAAATGATTTGGAGTAAAAAAGAGACTAAATGTGTCTGTGAACTTCGGGGAAGGCTTTGTGGAGAATTCTTCAATGATTAAAACAACGGGTTATCCATGTAGCATTCACTGAACACATAAGTGACATAAAATTTAATGACTGATTCTGTCAGGTGTTCTTAATATAAAACACGCACACACATACATACTCAACTGCCTAATCATTTATGCAGTTGTCAAGAATGTATTATTATTGGTTATGTCCCAGTAGAAATACATTGGAAATCACAAGTATATGCACTGCAGAGGAGGGATAGAGCTAGAACTGTGTGTGGTACTGTCCAGAACAAAAATTAGGTAGTGGCAAGGAATCTGGGACCATACAAATGTACAGCTGGCTCACCTGGCAGGAACAAAGTATCTCGCTAAAATACACTGAAATGAGAAAGTCTAAAAATTAGAGGCTGCATGTAGCTTCTTCCCCTAAAAGAATTACTTCACTAGAAAGAAAGAACTGACTCCACAAAAGGTCTCCTTTGACATCCATACATGGAGTGACTACAGCAGAGCACACACACACATACACACTACTACTACTATTACTACTACTACTACTACTACAACTACTACTACTATGACTACTACTACTAATAATAACACTATAATAATAATAAACAATACTAATAAATAATAAATAAAACTAATTTTTATGTCTAGAGATCAGAGGACAATAAAAAGTTATTTCTCTCCATTTTCCATGTTGGTAACAAGGTTTGAACTCAGAACACCAGGCTTAATGACAAGTACCCTTTCCTATTGTGACATGTCACTCATCCAGAAATTTAAAGCAGCTAGCACACAAATGTGTACATAGAATACCACACCATTTTACCTGAATGCCCTGTTACCTGCAACTTATGATAGTGTCTATTGTGTGTGTGGTGTTTTAGTTTAGGTTACTATTGTAGAGATGAAACACCATGACCAGAGCAACTTGAGGAGGGAAGGGTTCCTTGACTAATCACTAACTTGCCTTACACTTGCATATCACTGTTCATTACCAAGGGAAGTCAGGACAGAAACTCAAGGCAGGAAGCTGATGCAGAGGCTAATAAGGGTTGCTACTTACTGGCTTGTTTCTCATGTCTTGTTCAGCCTGAGTTATTATGGAAGCTAGAACCACCAGAATAGAAATGGCACCAGCCAGAATGGGCTAGACACTTCTATAGATCATCAATTAAGAAAATGCTCTAAAAGTTTGCCCACAGCCAGATTTTATGGAAGAACTTTCTTAGTTGAGGTTTTTTCCTCTTAGATAACTTGAACTTGTGTTAAGTTGACAAAAGACTTTCCAGTACACCTTGTCATGTATATTTTGCATAAACATTTATTACATAATTTACACAAACATTTCTTTCTTCTAAATTACAGAGTTTTACAATTCATTTTTATTAGCAAACTCTGAAAGCATACTTGGTATAACCTTTCGCTCTGGAAAATATATGTAACTTTTTACTTTGCCTTCTTTCTTTCTCTCTCTGTCTCTGTCTCTGTCTCTGTCATTGTCTATCTGTCTGTCTCTCTCACAACTCACATACCATAATAAATAATTAGGAAGTAAAGATTGCTGGACATTATATCATCACTTTTCTGATCAAAATTCACTCTGATCTATGGAAGTTTGAAAACCTATAGTCAACCACCAGGAAGTCTTGTAGTAATAATGTTGCAGAAATCACTAATCAGCTCCAGACTAGTAGGTGGCATTACCTCAATCCTCTTTCTAGTATATCCAATAATTTATCATTGTTTTGTGCACCAAATTTTGAAGACTTCATGGTTTCTATTTGATAACTAGAGTGTTGGTCTCTATGAATAAATAGTGAACAAAGTAAGTTTAGATGTCTTCTTTAGAAAATAAACAAAAGAAAATAAAAAGAACTAACACAAAACCTCAGCAGAAGCTCATAAATGCTTGCATTTTGTATTGCCATTAGTGTTAATTCTCTTTCCCTGCATTTCCTCTTCTAATTGTTTTCTCATTTCACTCCTGACTTAAACCTTCCTGCACCATTTATTTAATTCTCTTTAGCCCTTTAGACTACTGCTTGTCTACCCCTCCATGGTATCAATACCCTGACCTTTTACTAGTTTTACGTGAGTGACCTCATGTCTCATTTTAAGATTTATTTTGTATAAACATTTGTAGTTCTAATATGTATGAGAAAACAGCACTTTAACACATGAGAATTTCCAAAATCCAAAGAGATTCCTCAGTGGGTAAAGTTCTTGCTACCCAAGCTTTATAACCAATTGCATATCATTTGATAACAGCCTACATAAATTTCCTCAAAATTCTATCAATGACTTTTTAAACGTAGAGTAAGAGTTATCTTATAGTTAACCTTTCAGCGTAAGAGATTGTGTTGTTTATCTTTTTGTTATAAGAGCTTAAAACAATTCATGTTGTTAAAAGGAAGGGCAATATAATTTCTTTCATGTATTTATATATTTTTCATACCCTAAACCAACCTCATTAAGGTTTGTAAATTAGCAATCGTGGAAAGTAATATTTTTAAAAAAATAGAAAGAAAGAGATGATATTTTATTGAAAAGGGAGTGTTCTAGATTGAGAAACATTTGCTACTATCAAATAAAATAGATATTCCTCCTTTCTGAAAAGAAATTTCAAGACAGCCATCATGTGGTAACTCAAGGAATAGGAGGTTGAGGAAGGAGGGTTTCAAGTTGAATTTCAGGCTATGCTATAATGATTTCAAGTCCAGTCTAAGTTAGTTGAAAAGACTCTAGAAACCAAGAATTGTGAATTGAGACTGTTGAAGGTCTTAGATCCTATCTATCTATCTGTCTGTCTGTCTGTCTATCTTTCTTTCTATCTATCATCTATCTATGTAGCTATCTATCATTTATCCATCCATCCTTTCATTGATCTAGTTAAGTTTATAATTGAACAGTATTTCTTTTTAATCAATAACAGTCATAAGAAAAAAGATGAAGATTTGTGTTCAGAGACTCACATCTGCACTGATATGTAGGGTATCATTGTTGTTACTAATATGTCTCTAATAATAATATATAATTTTATGTGTCCACAATTCTTAAACAATATGGTGATATAAATGCCATCAATTGTAATATGAAAAAGTAGTGAGCCATTAAACAGTGAATTGAAATTACGATTTCTTCTAAAATCATGAGGCCAGTAAATGTACCATGCAATCTGCTGATCATGTCTGCTTGAGAAAAGAGACCCCAACATTTCCTGTATAAATTGAATAAGGCACTTTAATAAGTGATATAAAATGTTTAATGTTTTTAATGAAACAACATTATTTAGAATAGCCATTTCATATTGAAACCAAAATCTCAAATGTCACTTGGTTTCACTATCTGCACTTCATCATTACATTAGCTCTCACTTATTTAATAAAGTTGCCTGCAATACCGGGTTCAGAAACCAGAGGGCTATGCTTATGTTCCATAGAAAACTACCTATCCTAGAGAAGCCAATAGAATGGGAATGAATGGATTTAGCTATTACTTTTACTTTTCACACATCCAGGGTACATTTAGCTTATCTGAAACAATTCATATTTAGATAATCTGAGTCATTTTAGGTACACTGTAGAATCTGATACCCTCAATAACTAACTTAGTTTTGATTATATTATTGAATCCATTTTCCTACAACATAGAGAATTGAAAGCATGAGGTTCATATATGTTCTCACCACCTTGTTATGACACTTCTGAGGTTCTTATGTCCTAAGCACCTAAAAACTAACATAAAACTGAGACATCATCATTGTTTTGATAGTCAGTGAAAAAATACATGCTTCATAGTTTCTTCTTATTTGTTTTGGTTTCTTAGTGTAAGCGTCTTTTTTTTTTTCCCAAGGAAACATTTATCACTGTATTGAAACCTATTAGTGTGGTAAAAAATAATCATACTTATTTAACACTAAATTAACACTGAGTGATTAAAAATAAATTCTGTACAGATGACTGAAAATTTAGTTTATTTTAGTCCCAAAAGGACATGCATGGTATGTACTCACTTATAAGTGGATATTAGTCATAAAATGTAGTTCCCATGTTAGACTCCACAGACCCAAAGTAGCTGAACAAAAAAGAAGGCACAAGCAAACTCCACCGGAAGACCAACTGAGTCAACTAACCTTTGGGGCTCTCAGAGTCTGAACCGCTAATCAAAGAACATACACAGGACATAATTAGGCCTCCCTACTTATATGAAGCAGATGTGTAGCTTGACCTTCATACGGATCCAGAACAACTGGAATGAGTGCTCTCCCAAAAGCTGTTGCCTGAACATAGGATATATTCTTCTAGCTGAGCTGCCTTGTCTGGCCTCATTAGGAGAGGAAGCACCTAGCCAAGAAGAGACTTGAAGTATCAGGGTTGGAGGAAGATACCCAGGGGACTCTACTCACTCATAGGAGAAAGGGTAAAGCTGGATAGGGAAAGGATTATGGGAGGTGATGGCCAAGAAGAGGGCAGTGAGTGGGATGTAAAGTAAATACGTAAAAAAAAAATAATTAGAAATTGGCTTGTATATATAAGCTATGAGAGAAAAAATAAAGTTATTGAAACATTGTTCCTTCTGCTTACAACAAAGAAAGTAAATTTAGTTGATGAAAGTCAAAATAAAATTGAGACCTGAGCCGGGCATGGTGGCACTTGCCTGTAATCCCAGCACATGGGAGGCAGAGGCAGGCGGATTTCTGAGTCGGAGGCCAGCCTGGTCTACAGAGTGAGTTCCAGGACAGCCAGAGCTATACAGAGAAACCCTGTCTCGAAAAACAAAAACAAAAAAACAAAAATGAGACCTGACATTTTACATGGAAAATATTTCTGTTAAAATGAAGAAATATGTAGAAAAATGTATCATATTTAATATTTTCAGAGAAAATAATACAGTTAAATTGGTTGACATGAAAAAGTCTTAAATGAAAACGAAATTATAAATATTTTATAACTGAAGATTCACATGTAAAATATTTCTGATAAAACTGAAGAACTATATAGAAAAACATGTATAAATTGAAATTTTTCATGAAAAATATACAGATAACATGGCAGACATAAAACATTACTAAATTAATTGAAAGAGGAATTATGAACATTTTCTTATAAAATTGAAGATTTACATGAAAAATATTTGAGATTGTAAAAATATATAGGTAAATGTGTTATATTGAATATTTTCAGAACCAATAATATAATTAAATTGTTTGACATAAAAATATTTATAAATTAATTGAAATGACAATTATAAACTTTTTCTGATAAAATTGATGATTTACATGGAAAATATTTGTGATAAAATTGAAGAAATACATAGAAAAAGTGTTAATATTCACTAATTTCATGGACAATTACCCAGATAATGTGGTATACAATAAAAATATTGCTAAATGAGTTGAAAAGATGAATAGAAATATTTTATGATAAAATGGAAGATTTACATGGAAAATATTTCTGATAATTTGAAGATTTTCATGGAATGTTATTCAATTAAAATGATAGTCATAAAAATGTAATATTATCATTGCGACCAGGCCACAGCTAGAGAGGCCCAGGTACAGAGACTTAATCAGAGACTACCATTACTCAGGTGGATCTGCCAGGCTCTACCCACTAGCCAGGGCCAGGGTGGCGGCTTGGCGGGATATCTCCATGCCCTCCGGCCTTGCACCAAGGCCGCTGGGAGCAGCCTGCCCTGCGGTTCCTTACAGTGGCAGTCGGTCTCCATATTGCCACCAGGCCACCGCTAGAGCGGCCCAGGTACACAGACTTAATCAGGGACTACCATTGTACTGGTGGATCTGCCAGGCTCTTGCCATAAGCCAGGGCCAGGGAGGTGGCTCAGCAGGACATCTCCAAGACCTCCAGCCTTGCACCAACTTGGTTGGGAACCGCCTTCCCTGAGGTCCCCTCAGCACTCACAGAGGCAGTCTCTATCTTGCAGCCTAGTCATCAGTAGAGAAGCAACAGGCAGGCCCAGCCGCACTGGAGGTTCAAACACCAGCCAGTGACAACAAGGCCAACTAACGCCAGACATAACCAGATGGCAAAAGGAAAACATAGGAACATTACTAACAGAAATCAAGGCAGCATAGCAGCATCTGAACCCAGTTCGCCAAAAACAGGAAGTCCTGGATACCCCCAACACACCATAAAAACAAGATTTGGATCTAAAATCACCAGTCCGGTTGCTGGAAGCAAAACACATAGATAAATCTCTTTTTTGTTGTTGTTGGTTTTTTTTTGTTTTTTGTTTTTTTTTTTTTGTTTTTGTTTTTGTTTTTGGTTTTTTTTTTGGTTTTTTTTTTTTTTTTGAGACAGGGTTTCTCTGTGTAGTCCTGGCTGTCCTGGAACTCACTCTGTAGACCAGGCTGGCCTCGAACTCAGAAATCCACCTGCCTCTGCCTCCCAAGTGCTGGGATTACAGGCATGCGCCACCACGCGCCTGGCTATAAATCTCTTAAAGAAATACAGAAGAAAATGGATCAAAAGTTAGAAGCCCTTACAAGGCAAACACAAAAATCACTTAAAGAAATTCAGGAGAATATGGATCAAAAAACAGAAGCCAACAAGGAGGAAATACAAAAATCACTTAAAGAAATACAGGAAAACGTGGGTCAACAAGTAGAAGCTATGAAAGAGAAAACACAAAAATCTCTTAAAGAATTACATGAAAACAGAAACAAGCAAGTGAAAGATCTGAGCATATCCATCCAGGTTCTAAAAATGGAAGTAGAAACAACTAAGAAATCGCAAAAGGAGACTACTTTGGAGATAGAAAACCTTGGGAAGAAATTAGGGGCCATAGATACAAATATTGACAATAGAATACAAGAGATAGAAGAAAGAATCTCAGATGCTGAAGATACCATAGGAACCATTGATTCAACAGTCAAAGAAAATACTAAATGCAAAAAGCTTGTAATCCAAAACATCCAGGAAATCCAGGACACAATGAGAAGACCAAACCTAAGGATTATAGGTATAGATGAAAGTGAAGATTTACAAGATAAAGGGCCAGCAAATATCTTCTACAAAATTATGGAAGAAAACTTCCCCAACCTAAAAAAAGAGATGCCCATGAATATACAAGAAGCCTACAGAACTCCAAAAGACTGGACCAGAACAGAAATACTTCGGGTCACATAATAATTAAAACCCCAAATGTACTAAACAAAGAAATAATATTAAAAGCAGTAAGAGAAAAAGGCCAAGTAACATATATAGGAAGACCTATCAGAATTACACCAGACATCTCACCAGAGACCATGAAAGCTAGAAGATCCTCGGTAGATATCATGTAGACTCTAAGAGAACACAAATTTCAGCCAAAACTGCTATACCCAGCAAAACTCTCAAACGCCATAAATGGAGAAACTAAGGTATTCCATAAAAAAACAAATTTGCACGATATCTTTCCATAAACACAGGCCTACAAAGGATAATAGGGGGGAAACACCAACACAAGGAGGGAAACTACACCCTGGGAGAAGCAAGATAGAAACCCCCTCTCATCAAACCCAAAAGAAGATTACCTCTCAAATATAAAAAAATAATTTCAAAAATGTCAGGAGGTAATAATTACTATTCCTTAATATCTCTTAACATCATAGGACTCAACTCCCCAATAAAAAGACATAGACTTACAGACTGGATACTGAAACAGGACCCTACATTTTGCTGCATACAGGAAACACATCTCAGTGTTAAAGACAAAAACTGCCTTAGAGTAAAAGGCTGGAAGACAATTTTACAATCAAATGGTCTCAGGAAACAAGCTGGAGTAGTCATTCTAATATCAGATAAAGTTGACTTTTAATCTAATGTCATCAAAAGAGACTCAGGAGGTGACTTCTTGCTGGTCAAAGGGAAAATCCACCAAGAAGAGCTCTCAATACTGAACATCTATGCTCCAAATACTAGGGTACCCTCATTCATAAAAGAAACCTTACTAAAGCTTAAAGCACACATTGCATCTAACACAATAATTGTGGGTGACTTCAACACTCCACTCTCCTCAATGGACTGATCAGGAAAGCAGAAACTAAACAGGGACACAGTGAAACTAGTTGAAACATTGGACCAAAAATAATATACCTTTGTCTCAGAACCACAAGGTACCTTCTCTAAAATAGATCATGTAATTGGTCACAAGACAGTTGTCAACAAATACCTGAAGATCGAACTAATTCCATGCCTCCTGTCAGATCACTATGGAGTAAGAGTGGTCTTCAATAGCAATAAAAAACAACAGAAAGCCCACATACTCATGGAAACTGAACAATACTCTACTCAATGACACCTTGGTAAAGAAAGAAATAAAGAAAGAAATCAAAGACTTTTTAGAATTCAATGAAAATGAAGGTACAACCTACCCACAACCTACCCAAATCTATGGGACACAATGAAAGCAGTCCTAAGAGGAAAACTCATAGCCCTAAGTACCTCCAAAAAGAAACTGGAGAGAGCATACTAAACTCACGGCTGAAATCAATCAAGTAGAAACAAAGAAAACCATACAAAGAATCAACAAAACCTCGAGCTGCTTCTTTGAAAAAATCAACAGGATAGACAAATCCTTAGCCAGACTAACCAAAGGGCACAGAGACGGTATTCAAATTAAAAAAATTAGAAATGAAAAGTGGGACATAACAACAGAAACTGAGGAAATTTAAAAGATCATCAGATCCTACAACAAAAGTCTATACTCAACAGAACTGGAGAATCTGAAGGAAATGGACAGATACCAAATACCAAAATTAAATCAAGATCAATTAGATCAGCTAAACAGTCGCATAATCCCTAAAGAAATAGAAGAGGTTATAGAAAGCCTCCAAACCAAAAAAAGTACGGGACCAGATGGTTTTAGTGCAGAATTCTACCAGACATTCAAAGAAGAGTTAACACCAATACTCGTCAAACTATTCCACAAAACAGAAACAGAAGGGACACTGCCCAACTCTTTCTTTGAAGCCACAATTATGATGATATCAAAACGACCCAAAGATCCAACAAAGAAAGAGAACTACAGGCCAATTTCCCTTATGAATATTGATGCAAAAATACTAAATAAAATTCTTGCCAACCAAATCCAAGAGCACATCAAATGACCATTCACCATGATCAAGTAGACTTCATCCAAGGGATGCAGGGATGGTTCAATATTCAGAAATCCATCAATGTAATCCACTAACAAACTAACTAAAACAAACTAAAAGAAACTAAAAGAAAAAACAAACTAAAAGAAAAAAACCACATGGTCATCTCATAAGATGCTGAAAAAGCATTCAACAAAATTCAGCATTCTTTCATGCTAAAAAAAGGAAAGAGCAGGAATTCAAGGCCCATGCCTAAACACAATATACAGCAATCTACAGCAAACCAGTAGCCAACATCAAACTAAATGGAGAGAAACTTGAAGCAATCCCACTAAAATTAGGGACTAGACAAGGCTGCCCTCTCTCTCCATATCTTTTCAATATAGTACTTGAAGTTCTAGTGAGAGCAATTAGACAACATAAGGAAGTCAAAGGGATACAAATTGGAAAGGAAGAAGTCAAACTATCATTATTTGCAGATGATAAGATAGTATACTTAAGCGACCCCCAAAAAAGTCCACCAGAAAAATTCGACAAGTGATAAACATCTTCAGCAAAGTGGCTGGTTATAAAATCAACTCAAGGAAATCAGCAGCCTTCCTGTACTCAAAGGACAAGCAGGATGAGAAAGAAGTTAGGGAAATAACACCCTTCACAATAGCCACAAACAACATAAAGTACCTTGGCGTGACTCTAACCAAACAAGTGAAAGATCTGTATGACAGGAACTTCAAGTCCTTGAGAAAGAAATCGAAGAAGACCTCAGAAGATGGAAAAATATTTCATGCTCTTAGATTGGCTGGATCAATATAGTAAAAATGGCCATATTGCCAAAAGCAATATACAGATCCAATGCAATCCCCGTCAAATCCCAAATCAATTATTCATAGATCTAGAGAGAGCAATTCTCAAATTCATCTGGAGTAACAAAAAACAAAGGATAGCTAAAACTATTCTCAACAATAAAGGACTTCTGGGGGAATCAACATCCCTGACCTCACACAGTACTACAGAGCGATTGTGTTAAAAACTGCATGGTATTGGTACAGCGACAGGTAAGTAGATCAATGGAATAGAATCTACAGCAAACCAGTAGCCAACATCAAAATAAATGAAGAGAAACTTGAAGCAATCCCACTAAAATCAGGGACTAGACAAGGCTGCCCTCTCTCTCCGTATCTTTTCAATATAGTACTTGAAGTTCTAGCGAGAGCAGTTAGACAACATAAGGAAGTCACAGGGATACAAATTGGAAAGGAAGAAGTCAAAGTATCAGTATTTGCAGATGATATGATAGTCCACTTATGCGACCCAAAAAACTCCACCAGAGAACTTCTACAGCTGATAAACAACTTCAGCAACGTGGCTGGTTATAAAATTAACTCAAGCAAATCAGTAGCCTTCTTGTACTCAAAGGACAAGCAGGCTGAGAAAGAAGTTAGGGAAATAACACCCTTCACAATATCCACAAACAACATAAAGTACCTTGGAGTAACTCTAACCAAACAAGCCAAAGACCTGTACAGCAGGAACTTCAAGTCCTTGAAGAAAGAAATCGAAGAAGACCTCAGAAGATGGAAAAATATTTCTTGCTCCTGGATTGGCTGGATCAATATAGTAAAAATGGCCATCTTGCCAAAAGAAATCTACAGATTCAATGCAACCCCCATCAAAATCCCAAATCAATTCTTCATAGATCTAGAAAGAGCAATTCTCAAATTCATCTGGAGCAACAAAACACCCAGGATAGCTAAAACTGTTCTCAACAATAAAAGGACTTCTGGGGGAATCAATATCCCTGACCTTAAGCAGTACTACAGAGAAATTGTGTTAAAAACTGCATGGTATTGGTACAGCAACAGGCAAGTAGATCAATGGAATAGGATTGAAGACCCAGAAATTAACCCACAGACTTATGGTCACTTGATCTTTGATAAAGGAGCCACAACCATCCAGTGGAATAAAGATAGCCTTTTCAACAAATGGTGCTGGTTCAACTGGAGGTCAATACCCAGAAGAATGTGAATTGACCCACTCTTATCTCCTTGTACTAAGATCAACTCCAAGTGGATCAAGGACCTCCATATAAAACCAGACACACTGAAACTATTAGAAAAGAAACTGGGGAAGACCCTGGAGTACATGGGCACAGGGGGAAAGTTCCTGAACAGAACACCAATAGCTTATGCTCTAAGATCAAGAATTGACAAATGGGACCTCATAAAATTACAAAGCTTCTGTAAGGCAAAGGACACTGTCAGAAGGACAAAATGGCAACCAACAAATTGGGAAAAGATCTTCACCAACCCCACATCTGACAGAGGGCTAATATCCAATATATACAAAAAACTCAAGAAGTTAGACCCCAAAGAACCAAATAACCCTATCAAAAAAATGGGGTATAGAGCTAAACAAAGAATTTTCACCAGAAGAAATTCGGATGGCTGAGAAACACCTTAAGAGATGTTCAACATCATTAGTCATCAGGGAAATGCAAATCAAAACAACCCTGAGATTCCACCTCACACCAGTCAGAATGGCTAAGATTAAAAACTCAAGAGACAACAAGTGCTGGCGAGGATGTGGAGAAAGAGGAACAATCCTCCACTGTTGGTGGGATTGCAAAATGTTAAAACCGCTCTGGAAATCAGTGTGATGGTTCCTCAGAAAATTGGGCATGTCACTTCCAGAGGACCCTGGCATACCACTCCTGGGCATATACCCAGAGGATTCCCCTGCATACAATAAAGACACATGCTCCACTATGTTTATAGCAGCCTTGTGTATAATAGCCAGAAATTGGAAGGAGCCCAGATATCCCTCAAAAGAGGAATGGATATGGAAAATGTGGCATATTTATATAATTGAGTACTACTCAGCAATTAAAAGTAATGAACTCATGCAATTTGTAGGTAAATGGTTAGATCTGGAAAATATCATCCTAAGTGAACTAACCCAATCACAAAAGAATACACATGAAATGCAATCACTGATAAGTGGATATTAACGATCCCCAAAGCCCTAAATGCTCCAGGCACAATCAGCAAGTCAAATGACTCCCAAGAAGAAGAAAGGAGAGGACCCTGGACCTGTAAAGCTTGGATCCAGTTTTGTAGACCCAGAACAGAGAAATCGTGGGGGGGGGGAATGATTGGGGAATAGTTGGGGGGAGAGGAACTATGGGACGTATGTTCGGGGGAACTGGGAAAAGGGAAAGCCTTTGGAATGTAAACATAGAATATAGAAAATAAAACTTAAATTAAAAAAAGAATTGATTACCCAGAAATGAACCCACAGAGTTATGGTCACTTGATCTTTAATAAAGGAGCTACAATCATCCAGTGGAAAAAATGGTGCTGGTTCAACTGGATGTCAACATGCAGAAGAATGCAAATTTACCCACTCTTTTCTCCTTGTACTAAGATCAACTCAAAGTGGATCAAGAACCTCCAGATAAAACCAGACACACTGAAACTAATAGAAAAGAAACTGGGGAAGACCCTGGAGGACATGGGCACAGGGGGAAAGTTTCTGAACAGAACACTAATAGCTTATGCTCTAAGATCAAGAATTGACAAATGGGACCTCATAAAATTACGTTTCTGTAAGGCAAAGGACACTGTCAGAAGGACAAAATGGCAACCAACAAATTGGGAAAAGATCTTCACCAACCCCACATCTGACAGAGGGCTTATATCCAATATATAAAAAGAACTCAAGAACTTATACCCCAAAGAACCAAATAACCCTATTAAAAATGGGGTACAGAGCTAAACAAAGAATTGTCACCAGAAGAAATTCGACTTGCTGAGAAACACCTTAAGAGATGTTCAACATCATTAGTCATCAGGGAAATGCAAATCAAAACAACCCTGAGATTCCACCTCACACCAGTCAGAATGGCTAAGAATAAAAACCCAGGAGACAACAGGTGCTGGCGAGGTTGTGGAGAAAGAGGAGGACTCCTCCACTCTTGGTGGGATTGCAAGATGGTACAACTGCTCTGGAAATCAGTCTGGCGGTTCCTCAGGAAATTGGGCATGAAACTTCCAAAGGACCCTGTCATACCACTCCTGGGCATATACCCAGAGGATTCCCTGCATACAATAAAGACACATGCTCCACTATGTTCATAGCAGCCCTATTTATAATAGCTAGAAGTTGGAAGGAGCCCAAATGTCCCTCAAAGGAGGAATGAATACAGAAAATGTGGTATATTTATACAATGGAATACTACTCAGCAATTAAAAATAATGAATTCATGCAATTTGTAGGCAAATGCGTGGGTCTGGAAAATATCATCCTAAGCGAATTAACCCAATCACAAAAGAATACACATGAAATGCAATCACTGATAAGTGGATATTAATGAGCCCATAAGCTCTGAATACTCAAGGAACAATTAGCAAGTCAAAAGATTTCCAAGAAGGATAGAGAGGACTCTGGTCCTGAAAAGATTGGATCCAATTTTGTAGGAGAGTTCCAGAACAGAGATATGGTGGTGGAGATGTGATTGGGGAATAGGTGGGTAGGAGAGGACTTATGGGACATATGGTGAGGGGGTAACTGGGAAAGGGGAAAGCCTTTGGAATATAAACAAAGAATATAGAATAAATAATAAAAATTAATATTTATAATATATTAATATTATAAGTAAAAAACGAAATAGATCATTTTCTTATGTTTGAGCTGTTTATGTATAAGAATATGAACCTTACAACAGTATCAGTGTGTCTTAACACATTTCTCTTGGCATTCTGTAAACTTTCTATATGAATAGATTTGTGAATACCGCACAAAAAATAAGAAATTAGATTAATGTCATATGGAAGATTACAGGAATACTATTCACACTGTACTAATATTTCGCCTTTTTCTTTGAGTTTCAATAGTCAAAGCTAAATCTGTTTCACTAGGAATAACGTCATATACAATTAAAAAATTTAAAAATTGAAAATTACAACTTTGTGTACTTTACATGCATATCTTTAAAATTTAAAAAGTTTGGGGCCTGAATTTGTGGCTCGATAACTGAAGTACTTTCCTGAGATAAAATCTCCCCAGAGCACACATAAAATTCAGGGTGTTCTAACGTGTATCTCTAATGCTAACCCTAGGTCTGTGGCTTCAGGAGGATCTGTGGAATGCATTACACAGAGATCATAGCCAAACCCATAAGCTCCAGGTTCACTGAGAGAACTTGCCTTAAAATGCAATAGATTGTGAAAGAACAAGGCTTCTGAGGCCAATCACAGGCTTCCAGACCCATAAGTCCAAACACTCGCATGTACTATACATATACATAGACTTGTACCAAACATACACACATACACACACACACACACACACACACACACACGCACGCACAGATTTTGTCTTTAAAATACAAAATCCTTAATTTATAACAAGTTTAAATGTATCTGAATTCTCATTTACTGAGGCCAGGGACATCATACCTGTTTGATATAATGTGAGGTGCTATTATTTGTAAATACCACAATGAGAAGTCCCCCTGTATCTCATTGTAAAATTTGCTGCCTGCTCAGCATCTCCACAAAACCAAAACTTTGTATTTCTAAGTTGTAGCTAACAAAATTAAAACTATATTTATAATTTCCAGTGTGTGATCCAACAAAGCAACAGATCTTGATACCTTCCAACCCGGCTGATTACCAAGCTGGCCTCATCCCTAGTGTGAAAACCATTTCCCTGATGAATTTCAACCACTCTCATTACTTTCCTTCTGCAACTGTGCCCCAGTGATCAATAGAGCACATATTGTAAACCCATAAGTCTGCAACATTCAGCATTCTTGGCTCTTGGCTTTTTAAAAAATATCTCACTGCTGTGGTATCAGGAGATATTTTTAGGAGTCTAGGAAGCTGTGATACAAATGGAAGATATTGCAATAAAGGTCATTTCATGGTCAACCTCTCTCACTTTTGACAGGCACACACCCATTTGAATCTGTATGTGGTTCATATTGCACTAATTTCACAGCTCAAATATTGTGAGAGTCTGTGTGCTACATTTTAAGTCTGGAATATATACAATATTAATGACATATCCTACAGTGTTATTATTGCTACTGATTGTATTTTACCATGCACTATTTTCAAATCTTATATTATTGCTTTGAAAACCTGTGCTTAGTATTCAATATAAAGGCAATATGAGAAGATTGAAGATTCCATAATAAAATATAAGGTTCTGTATGATCAAAAATCAAAACAACATAAATTTATTTTCTCTCATTTCTATGGACTAGAAGACAGAGGTCAATTTTTCAGGAACTTGGTTTCTTCTGATCCCTCTCCATATGTTACAGATGGCAAATGTCTTATTTAGTGTCTATCTTTGTTTCTGTGTCTGTTTGTATCTTAATTGTTCTAAAATGAGTTACATTGGCTTACTGTTCATACTAATAACCTTTTATCTAATTGTCCTCTAAAAAGCACTACAAAAAACATCTATCAGTGTGGAAATTTTAAAAATGAAAAGTATATCCTTCAAAATTATCAGGAATACTGGTAAACCCATACGTTTTGAGCATATTCTTTTCCTTAGGATGTAGTGGACTTAGTGTAGTTATAGAAAACACATGTGCAGAATTGCTGCATTTGTTTAAGAATGAAGAGTGCAAAAGTCAGAGCTAACTGTGAGCCAGAGGCTGATGCAATGCAGTTTTCTAGAGCTGATTCAAACCTTTCATAAGTCCTAAAGCAAGTGCAGTGTAGAAGTACATGTAGCAATGAGGGAGATAACTAGCCCTTGACACTGAGTTCTGACTACTTGTCAGGCAGTTTAAAGTTGACAATAATGTCATTGTTAATATTTGGGATGCTTTTGAAGAAAGAAAATATATTGAGATACAAAGATCTATTTTGGGGTATCAGTTTAACTACAGTGGCTGCATTATTGGAGAATGGGTATTTCTTATTGTTACCAAGCACAGAGTTATTTTCCTATCAAATTCATTAGCCTGATGAATTACTGAGTGGGCAATTAAAAATAAGTTGAGATATGTTAAAAATGAAGGAGAAGCCAGGCGGTGGTGGTGCATGCCTTTAATCCCAGAACTTGGGAGGCAGAGGCAGGCAGATTTCTGAGTTCGAGGACAGCCTGGTCTACAGAGTGAGTTCCAGGACAGTCAGGGCTACACAGAAAAGCCCTGTCTTGGAAAAAAATGAAGGAGAAACTCCAGAAGATAATAAAATGATGAAGGGTTTTGTGCCATGAGAGAATCGCTTTTAATATGCACCACTGACAGGAAAAAAATAAGTTTGGTGAAAAAGAGTAATCATTCTTTAAATTTAGAAAAAAAAAAACACTTAAGGGAGAGTTATTATCAGAAACATAATTTTACAAAGCTTCTTTTTGTTTGCAAGAACCATGAGACAATTTTTAAAATTAGATCTAAAATGAATTCTTTAAGTTGTTGAAATAATATATCTATGATATATTATATATTATATGATATACAGCAATTATCAAAATACTGAAATCACAGGGCTTAGCAAGGGCATGGAGATATTGCTGCTTTCAAATTAAATAGTTTTCACACTGTAAACAAAACAGTTCTTGAAATTGTTCAAATGTTAAATATAGAATTGGATACTATCCAAACTTCCTCCAAGTTAAATGACTCAAAGAATTCAAAATGTGTATTCAAACACACACACACACACACACACACACACACACACGTGTGTGTGTACACAAACATATACATGCTAAGCAATTTCTCTATCGCTATTGTATAAGTATACAAATTATTCATATATGTATATTTATGCATATGCCATGTAATTTTTCCAGAAGTTTGATAGTGTGTGCTGCAGCAATGATATAATCATGGAACATATGTTATAGTAAATAAATTTGGCATGGTATGCAATATATTTGACTTTATCCATGCTAACCATTGAGAATAAATATAAATGCACAAGAAAGGGCCAAATAGGAAGCAAACGGTTATTGAGATTTCTTTTATGATTCTGAGATAGTTCTGTAGCTATTTAGACAGGTCACATTGGTAATACCATGAATGATCTAAATGGCAATGAGTTCACTACTTCAGGGTGTTAATTTGATGCCATGAGAATTTCAACAAAATACATGAGAGAAACTGTTGAGGTGAAAATGAGTAAGATGAGTGAAGTCAAGAATAATTAATACTTCAGAGGCTAAGAAGGCTAATCAGATATATCATGAATTAAGTAAGCAACTGAGCATATTGTAGTGAAAGATAAGTTTCAAACTCTGAGCAAACTCATACATTTTAGCAAGTGCCAATAGAGAATCTAGAAATACTAAAACAGAAAAATATTCTAAAAGCATAGTTGTATGGTTATCTGATCTAGAGGAAGACTTTTTATTGGAATTTATTTATATTTCATATGCTATCCCATTTTCTGATCCCTGCCCCCCCCCCCCGCAGAAAGCCTCTATTCAATCCCCCCTCCTCCTGCTTCTATTGGGGTGTCCCCCCACCCACCCGCCCTCTCATGACTACCCATCCTCACATTCCTCTCACATTCCCCACTGGGACATCAAGCCTTCACAGTATCAAAGGCCTCTTCCCCCACTGATGCCCTACAAGGACATCCTCTGCTACATATACTGCTGGACCCATGAGTCCCTCCATGTGTACTCCTTGGTTGATGGTTTAGAGCCCGGGAGTTCTGGTTGATTGATATTGTTGTTCTTCCTATGGGGTTGCAAAGCTCTTCAGCTCCTTCAGTCCTTTCTCTAACTCCTCCATTGGGAACCCCATGATCAGTTCAATGTTTGGCTGAGAGCATCTACCTCTGTATATGTCAGGATCTTGCACAGTCTCTCAGGAGACAGCTATATCAGGCTCCTGTCAGCATGCACTTTCTGGCATCCTAAATAGTGTCTGGGTTTGGTGACTGTATGTATATAGGACGGATCCCCTTGTGGAGCAGCCTCTGGATGGCATTTCCTTCAGTCTCTGCTCCAGGAAAATTTTTAATTCATTAACTTATTCATTATAAATTCCAAATGCTGCCCTTTCCAGGTCATCCCCTCACAGAATCTCTTCCTATCCCTTTTCCCCTTCTCCACTGAGAGGGTGGAGCCACCCTGGGTACCTCCCTGACCCTGGAACCTAAAGTCCCTGCAGGGTTAGGTGTATCCCTTTCCTCTGAGACCAGAATAAGCAGCCCTGTTTGGGGACAAAATTCATAGACATGCAACAGCCATAAGAGAGTAGCACTTCTCCGGTTGTTGATGGGCTCCCAAGCAGACAGCTATACATCTGCTGCATGTGTATCAGGAGTTTTGAAGGTTTGAAATATATACACATTAAATTTAAAGTCTGTGAAGAAGATAAACCTTTCAAACAGTTCTTAAACTAATTAAATATTCTAATAAACTCTTCTAGATGGTCTTTTTTGGCTTTTGCAGGTACAAAAGGTTTGCCAAAATGGATGGGGAAAAGACTTTAAGGCCTCAAACCTACAAAGAGAACTAGAGACAGCTAAGGACACCTTAGAGTGTGAGAAGTAGTCATCTCCAGGGAAAAGCAAACAAATTGGTTATCTAGTTCCAAATAGTCATTCTGGAAACACATGTACAAATAACATATGGCATGATCAGTCTATATTTAAGAAAAAAATATGAATATATATATATCTTTTCTTATAATGTGTATAAATATGTATACTGATGCATGTATATAAATATTACTTACAATGGCTAGATGAAAATAAACTTTTAACAACAAGGATGTCTGAATGTATTTTGACACAGCTAATAAAACATACTATTGAATTACCAAGTGGCTGAGGTAAATTGTATATAATGAAGTCATGACTGTAAATTATAATTGATGGAGTAATAATTTTGTATATGGTGAGGATATGAATCCAATTGTTCCAGTTGTTGGAACAAAACAAGTTTTTGAGTATTTTTCATGCATGAATTATTATTATGTATTAACAGCTTATGTAAATATGAGTATTGCAGGTACAGAGTTTGATATCTGTATCAGATAATTTAAATTAGAGACCAGAGACTCTTATGAACATGGGACAAAAATTCTCAACAAAATACTTGCAAATTAAATTCAAATATGCTAAAAAGTCTCTTACCATGATGAAGTTCACTTCATTCCAGTGTTGCAGGAGTATTTTAACATATGCAAAGTAGGACACAGAAAAAAAATATAAGAGCCATAGAGGATAAGGGACAGCAGGAGAGCAAGGCCCTCTTAAATGAGCTGAGCAAAGCTCATATAAACTCACAGAGACTGAAGCAGCAAAAGTAGAGTGTGCACCAGGTCCTCTGAGTGTATATTATAGCTTTCAGTTCGGTATTTTTATGGGATTTCTGAAAGTGTGAACAAGTCGGTCTCTGAGGCTCTTTTCCTTGTTTTGGTTTGCCTTTTCCAATTGTATTGTGATGGTTTTTGTTTTACCTTATAATATGTTATTTTGTTAAAAAATAAAATAACTTCTATTATAACCTCAAAAATACATAAATTGATTCAAGCACAGAAATCACATAATCATCTCAAAATTACAGGATACAATTTTGGCAAAATATGTCTACATGATAAAATCCTGAGATAACTAGGAAGAAAAATATCTCATGCAACAAATATATCAAAATAAAATAAAAACTATATTTGACAAATCTTTAGAAAGTTTGGCTCTTTCTTCTATGGTCTATGGGTAGCAGGCATGTGAATTCTGTACATACATATATGTAGCCAAAAATATACATATCTATCGTCCTCATTAATGGAAAATGGAAAATTCAAAATAATTGGATTAGTTTTTAATACTAATATCTATACACACATTTGAATAGCGTTCTGACACTTTTACTTTCTTCTTAGGTCATGGAGCCTGGTCCCTATGGAGAAATCTACAAAATTAAACACATGACCTAATTTTCAAGGAACACTCCTTAGGGTAAACCGGAAAGACTGATTATTTAAATACTTAGTTAATCGTTAATAGTATCCATTCTAACTAGAAAGAAATCATATATCATTGTTTTGATTGTGTGGCAGTTTTAATAAAAATGGACCCCAAAGGCTCATAGGGAGGGACCATACTGGAAATGTTTTATGGGAGTAGGTGCTCCCTTGTTGGAGAAAGTGTGATACTTGTGCAGGGCTTTGAGATTTCAAATGCTCAAACCAGGCCCAGTGTCTCTCTTCCTGTTGCCTGCTGATCCGAATGGAGGACTCTTCGTTCCTTCTCCAGCACCAAGTCTGCCCACACAGTGCCGTGCTTCCTGCAAGATGCCATGCTTCTCACCTTGGAATACCCAAGATACAATTCATAGACCATTGAAACTCAAGAAGAAGGAAGACCAAAGTGTGGATACTTTGGTCCTTCCTAGAAGGGGGAACAAAGTACCCACAGGAGGAGATACAGAGACAAAGTGTGGAGCAGAGACTGAAGGAAAGGCCATCTAGAGACAGCCCCACCTGGGGATTCATCCCGTATACAGTTACAAATCTCAGACACTATTGTGGATGCCAAGAAGTCCTTGCTTATAGTATTCTGAAATATCTGTTTTCTGAGAGGCTATGCCAGAGCCTGACAAATACAGAGGTAAATTCTCAAAGCCAACCATTGAACTGAGCATGGGGTTCCCAGTGGAGGAGTTGGAGAAAGGAGTGAAGAAGCTGAAGGGGTTTTCAGCCTCATAGAAGAAACAACAATATCAACCAACCAGACCCTCCAGAGCTCCCAGGTACTAAACCACCATAGGAAGAATACACATGGCTCCAGCTGCATACACAGGAGAGGATGGCCTTGTTGGACATACGTGGGCGGAGAGGCCCTTGGTCCTGTGAAGGCTCGATGCCCCAGTGTAGAGGAATGGCAGGATGGGGAGCAGGTATGGGTTGGTGGGTGGAGGAGCACCCTCAAAGAAGCAGGATGATGAGGGATGGGATAGGCAGTTTCTAGGGGTAGGGCGGGTGATCTGGGAATGGGGATACCATTTGAAATGTAAATAAATGTAGGGAAAGCAAGTGGGGGCCTCTTAATGTATAGGGATGGTGGGCTCCTGAGTACCTGAGGAAGAAGCTGCTTGGCTAGTCGGGAGGGTACTTGCCCAAAAGGCGGGATCATTCTTGCATGGGCTCTGTATACCTGTCAAGGAAGCCTGGCTGGGCGGAGACTTTGGTCCTTTCTGTTGACTGGAGATGCTGAGGCCTGTTCCATTTCTCCAACACAGGCGGGTTTATAGAAGAGACTGCTCATGATTTCAATGCTTTATTAGAAGAAGTAGGAAAAGAAAGTAAATAGAAAATTAAAGAGAAAAAGAAAAGATAGAGGAGTGAGAGCTGGCCATGACCACATGGAGAGGGGAAAAGAATGGGGAGAGAGGGGAAACAGGGGGACAAGAGACAAGAGAGAGCTTAAGGGCAAGAGAGAAAAAGCAAGAGATTTAGGAGGGGCCTGGCACCCCCTTTTATAGTGGGCTGGGTTACTTGGCTGTTGCCAGGGAATGGAGTTGGGGTTGGAATCCAGCCAGAACACTAGGGGCCTGCCCTATGTGTGGCTTATGACCACATGATTATGGAGTTGAGGAGTCATGTGTATAAGTCAGGAATCTGAGTATCTGGGAGCATGGCTCACTGGATCTGTCCCTTATAGAATATTCTACTGGGTCTCTGGAGAGAGCCTCGCTCAATCAGGCCACAGACTGCCTTTCATGGTCCCACAAATGAAGAAAATATCCAATGAAACAACCAAACAAGGAGTGAACTAAACTGAACCTATAAGCCAGCTATAGAGTTGCTGTGGCTGTGGTTGTCCTTCACAGCTATAGAAACATCAAGACAGTTTTCTTTCTATTTTTATTGGATATTTTCTTTTTTTTACTTTTCAAATGTTATCATTTTTCCTGGTTTCCCCTCTGGCCTGGCAAACACTCTACCCCCTCCCCGCACCCCCCCCCCCAGCCCTCTGCCAGCTCATCAACCCAACCACTCCTGCTTCCCTGTCCTGCATTCTCCTATACTGGGACACTGAGCTTTCTCAAGACAGTTTTCATGAGTGATGGCCACCCATGTCCCTTCTTTTGAGAAGAGTCTGTTCAGAGCATTTGGGCACTTTTACGTTTAGGGCTTTTTTTTTCCCATTTGTATTTAATCTATATAAATTATTTTCTCTGGCAACAGTTTTTACATTCCATATTTTTTTCAACAGAAAACTGACTATTTTCCCTCAGAAAAGGAAGCTTCTATTTTCTCACTACAAACACTGTATACTGAGTATTATTCAATTTATAATAGTTTGTTCTCATCCAAAGGTGAGAAACTGTATGTTTCCTACCACACTAAAGTAGAACTTAAATGTCACTTTATTAAACACTACCAGTGCATTGAGAAAGGAGCAACACTGTACCTAGCATCAGGAAATGAACAGCTGTTGGTTTGTTGTTGTTGTTTTGCATAAAAAAACTGTGTTCTCTTCAGTTTCTCTTCAATGCACACTCAGTGATTTCTGGAGCACCTGTGCTACCCACACACTCTTTTCTTGGATAATGAAATGATTGCTCAACCAGCACGTTGCTTTCACTTGTTATGTGGCCTGTAGCAGTACCCACTTAGGCTGTTCCAAGTGGCAGGTTCTTTTCCTTTGTCAACCAGAATGACATATTATTCTTTCCCCTCATGTGTCTAGTTACTCAAGATGTAATTTTAGACTCTTCCATTTCCTGTTTATTAATTTATCCTCCACTGTTACTGACATTAACTTTTACAATGTTTCTATTTATAGGCTGCTTTAGCGACATGTTTGAGAATTCTGGAATTTTGATTTCTTTTATAAACACAGTAATAGCAGCATAAGAATGTGATTTCATATAAATCCTAGGTGTAATGTAGGGCTGCTTCAGACATTGCAGAAGCTGACTATGATTTGCCTCATGCTCTACCAAGAATGTGGTCTTGCCAGCTGCAGATAATTTCTACAAGTATGTGATCTTTGAATTCTAGGAATTTTTCATAGGATGTATTAAGGCCCCTAAAGGTGGAGAGTGTGGTTAGTTTTTGGCTGCATAGGGATGCTGGTTGTGGTTTGTTTGTAGCTATGGTGGAAGAAGAAACAAAAAAGAACATATTAGATTCAGGGATTTTCCTAATTACTGTCTCCCACTTTACTTTGCTTCCATCATATCTAGTGTTAGTGGGTGAAAAAAGAGGAATAAAATTTAAGAAAAGAAGAACCCTCGAATTAGCAAAGACTACCTACAGGCTTCCACTTGTAATCTATCTGTTATGCATTGTCTATCAATCATTTTCAATATCTATTTTCAAGTCCAAAGTTTTTGAAATGTTTTTAATTCCTCAGTAATTCATCAATACTGAGAAAAATAATGATTCACACTCATTAAGGGACAAAGAATCTCATAAGGTGCTGCCTATTTTCCCCAATCATTGATTGCTTCCTCTTTCTATTATGTTCATCTATACAACCAGTGGAGGGGACATCTATCACTGGCTCCTGGCTTTGAAAATGATGGGTGAACTCATACCTTGTACATAGAATGTTATATAAAAGTTTGACATTTCAAGGCAGCATCCAATTTAATCTTGCTTCTTAAAAGTTTGGAAATGGTGTAAGTGAAGTCTTAGCACTAAACACACACTGGATCAATCAGGCAGGACTCACAGAAAGCTTTTCCATAACCTGTCCTCATAGGGAATATGATATATACAACTTCTGCATTGATGAAATAGACATAAGTATCTATTTATACATACCTGGAGCAGAATAGAGCTCAGTCTGACAAGTTTGTTGAAACATTGTAATTTTCATTTTTGAGAAATTTTGTGAGATTGTCTTTATATATTCATCTTCTTGTTTTCATATACTCTGATACTGTAAGCATGATCATTTTAATAAAATGTCTTTTTTATATTTTGTGAAAAACACGGGTATTACTAGTATTTGTTCTCCTATGGATTATAGCAATAAGACCATCAAAGAAACTATATCTGAAAAAACAAAACAAAAACAAAAACAAAAAGCTGGGTGGTAGTGGTACAAGCCTTTAATCCCAGCACTTGGGAGGCAGAGGCAGGTGGATTTCTGAGTTCAAGGCCAGCCTGGTCTACAGAGTCAGTTCCAGGACAGCCAGGGTTACACAGAGAAACCCTGTCTCGAATAAAACAAAGAAACAAACAAACATAAAAACAGAAACTATACCTGAAACTTTTGTTATTGGTAGAATATTTTCTGCAATGAATTCAACTAATTGTGACGTATGGTTTTAGTATATTGCTAGATTTTTGTCTTTCATTGACAGTAGCACCTGCTAGTTTATTTTTCCATTCAATTATTGATAATTGTTAACTTTTGTTTTCCTACTTGATGGACAGGCCTTATATCAAATGATTACGTTTTTATTATTTTCTTGTACAATATATCTGTGATTACACTTTCTCTTCCCTCTGTTCCATCCAATCTCTCCCAAGCTTCCCTCCCCTTCACTTCCACTCATTTTCTGACTCTCATTACAAAAGAATCCAGGGTAGTCTGGGGGGGGACTCTGCTAATTAAAGTCAAGTTCTACCATAACTGGATAGCTTCTCTGAGCTCAGCACAAATACAGGACTCCCTTTACCTGCAGGGTTTCCTTTTTTCTGACATATTCTGGGGAGCTTAACCCTGACATCTACCTGAGGAAAGTAGAGTTCTTGACAGACCTACAAGTTCAACTTCCTCTTTCCATCTTCTATTTTTCTTGATAAGAACTTGGCCAACAAATGCCTTGGATTTCTGGAATACCTCTGCATGAAAAGGAATCTTCATAGAACCTTCAACTCTGGCCAATGTTTTTCATTTCCCTGAAAACTCCCTCTCACTCTTTAAAGTTCGTGTATAGTCCTGATTCACTCAGAATAATGTGTATGCATACAAGCCCACCCCAGTATATATGTACATACAAATTAAGACTATCTAAGAGAGGTGTTTCTTTGAACATCTAAGAGCTGTAACATTAAAGAGCTTCATCACTGAGATGAACAATCCCACCTTGATACTATACCACCATGACATTCACTGCAGGACAGAGATCCTAGTAATCCACACAATCTGTGATGTCTAGTGGCGACATTGTTGATTAGCTCAATATTAAATTCTTCTTTATGTGTATATCTTCATATGTATATTTTAGAACCTTCTAGAATAGGAGCTTTCCAAGTGACTTTTCAAGATCATTAGTATTAGACACCCATCCTCATAGTCACTTCTCTATCCTGCCACATTGTATCTCTTTTAAGCCTAGTTTCATTACTATTTTTATCCCTTTACCCCACTGTGTTGTACTTCTCCATTTGAAAATATCCCACTTTACTTCATGCATGAATCTTTAAATGTTTCCAGATCTTTATATATACTCCAAATGAACAGGAGCGTTCAAAGCTAACATCTTCAAATGTGAGAACTGCAGTTTTGGGGTTATCTTATACAGAATACACAGTAGTATACTTTAATGACATTATGTTGACAACTTTTGGGTTGGTTTAGACTATTTGTCAGCCAGATCTTATGACTTTGGTCACAATGTCAGCTAGATTAATTGTCTTTCTCTTTCTCACAGCACACGGTGACCTCCTGTCTATGGCAAAGCTTGTTTTAGAGGCTTTTTTCATCCATTTTGAAAGAATCTTTTCTTATTGGAATAGATTTATATTTTATTTTGTCAGATTAGACCTACATTGAGATTGTGTCTCTTCTGTGCTCTAGTACCACTGTGGTGGATATGGTAGATGTTGGAGCAGCACACTGAATAAATTGAAGTGCCCTGCATCATTTTAGGAGTCCCTTGGTATCCACTTTCTGCCTTGTTTCCCAAGGACACCAGTGACACTTAGAAGGAAACATGTACAACCAAATTCCCTTCACAGATGTCAGAGTTATTATTTTACATTTTAGTTCAACCAGCTTTAAGAAAAAATGCTAAAAATATTGCAAGACTCTTTGTGCATAACCTCTTTTAAGGAAGCCTTTATCTTATTGTCTGTTCTAAGGTCATTCTTTTATTTCCTATATACCTTTATCTTGGCCTATATTAAAATGAACTGCCTTCCCTCATTTCTTATATTTAAGCAACCAAGAAAAATGAAGTCTTTCATAATTAATAAGCAAAACAGCAAAAAAATTAAATTTAACAGTGTTTATTTAAGTAAATCATGTTTCATAAATGATTCTGGGAGCAGATTCCTGGTAAATCATACAATTCTACAATGAAAGACCATGGTGACTCATATGGGTCAGAGGAATCTAAAAGAGGGGAGGACATGAAAATAAAAGAATTCATTATACACATGTGTGTAATTTGTAACTTAACAAATGAAAATAATTAAAATTAACAAAAGAGTTCTGAACACCTAAAACATAGCTGAATGGATGTACTTTTTTATTTTTACAGAAACAAGAAATATGACATTGATTTTAATATGAAGACATTTTTGGTAATATTTTTAAGTATATCATTCATTATAAATCTTGGCTGCATAGGAAAAAAAACTAGCTATAAGTTTAGCAAACAACCTCATGTATGCTTTCAACTTATCAATAGGAAAAAGCAAAAGAAACCATTGCCAGTTCTATGTATGTCACAGTAGAAGCAAAATCAACAGTCAAAAGAGAGCATGTGTCTATAAAGATCTACATTTCTAACAGTCAACCTATGAAAATTCTGAGTCACTGCTTTAGAAAATTCATGGTGTGTTTTTTTTCATGATTGTTATCTCATTCCTCTTCCCTGTTTCTCTATCTAAATTCTCCCATATGTCCTCTGCTCTGTCATGTCAAATTCATGATCTTTTTTTGCTGTTATTGAAGATTTTATATATATGCAAATATATCCCTCCATCTAACTTGTTCAGTCTATGTAATATTACTTATATGCTTATATGTAATGTGTTCAGAGCTGAACATTTGGCCATAGACAATCATTATGATAGTCACTGACAAAGACCATTACTGCTGCTCCATTACCAGAATTCTACCATTGGTTACAGTTATTTTCATAGTGTTGAGGCCTTGAGAGCATTTTCCCATTCACTTTGGCATATTTACTAATGTCCTCCTTGTTCAGCTCACCTTCAGATAGTCATGCTAGTGAGATTTTGATTGTAGTTTTTGATCAAACTTCTTAAAAAGCTCTTCATATTGCTGATATAGTGGTACATACTTGTAATTATAATCCTGAGGAGGCAGAAGCAATTGGATTTCCATGATTTCAAGGTCACCCTAGTCATCATGGAGAATACTATGAGTCCAGGATGTATGGGAACTCTCTTTTACAATGTCATGCCTCCAAACAAAAGAAAAAATATTCTTATAATTTATGTGATACATCCCTGACTTTTCTGCTTATGTGCACTTGATTTTGTTAGCCATGGCATCTTCAACTTAAAATCTAAAAGCTTCTTAGTCCCTGTGCAGTTCCTGTAATCAGAATCAGAGACAACAGTGTAACTCTATGGCCCTAAGTCTCCCCTTGACAATGTACAGCTAATGTGGAGGGCATGTGAAAAGCCTATTTGGGTCACCTTTTTAAAGCTGAAAACTGTATTATAAATTAAAATGCCCAAAAAGGTAAAGTGTTTCTTTCACAATATATGCTTGTTCTACTTGTTCGTCTTTGCTTCATGTTTTTTAAACATTACATTCTATAAGAAAATCAACAAGTCATTGTCTTTTCCCAGTTTTTTTCTTTAGGAAAGTTTGACATTGACAGACCCATGGGGCATTCTCAATTTCTTGTTGTTAATTCCTATTACTAATGATGTCTCATGCTGGAGCAAAATTTGTATGTATCAACTGCAGATATATATGTTGTGCTTGGCAATTTACTGAGGTCTCTATTGAGTTCCATATTTTTTATCTCATTTAAAATGTAAGAAATAAACACTGCTGTTGTAAGATTTTTCTAAAATGACTATAATTCATTCACCTTTACATCTTGAGTATATATTTAAGAATAAAACAACTGAAAATGATAATAGATATGCATTTTCCATTCCTTATACTTGTGGTAAAGACTTATATTATCAAGACTGTCATATTTTTCAATTATCTGCATCAAAAACACATGAATTTGTATCCCAGATGTCAGTCTTGGTGTTGTGTCTTGGAAAAAATTATATGAGAGCAAAATCAAAGTTGTTTAACTTATGAGTTTGGTGTTAGGTATCTACATATACTTTCCCCTTCTTTTACCCTCTTCTTGTTTTCAAATGCTATCCAGAATCTAAAAACAATTCAAGGATATCATCAATGAACAGAAAATAATTGAAGAATAAATTTGTTAATTTATCAGGAATGATATTTGAGACATACTCATATCAAGGAATAGGCAATCTTATTCAAATAGGTCCACATGACCTCATTATCTGCTTTAGGTACAGTAAAACATGAGCTTTACATTCTGGCCAATAAGATATTCAACAAATCTATAGAGGTTGTTGATCATTATCAGTTTGAAAGTTCCTTTTCCTTTGACAACTCTCCAGAGTTCTGTGACATTGAAAATTGAATAGCGTTGGTGGTGAAGTTTATGCTGTAGAGAAAACTTGAACCTTTAAACTATTGCAAGCATTTGGTCAGACATTGAATAGCTATCCTATCCCTCTAGATATTGGGATTTTTTGGTAAGATTTGAATAAGTGTAATTGCAGTTAGCTCATTTAATCATGCTGTGTTTATTTAGAAGGATAAGTATGTGATCAGAAAAGGAATGGTAGAGAATTTTCAGAGAATTTAAATATTAGAAAGAAAGATGCTTTATTTTATCTTGGCTATTAGAGCAATTGGCAGACACTGTGTACTCAAATTCTAATTACTAGGATGCACTTTCTTTGTTTCTTTCATGAGATGTTTACTCCATAGAGTATTTATTTTGAATATGGAAAAAGAATACTATTTTCTTGTGGAGAGCTGCATTCATCTTCATATATTCATAATTTATCACTTGGTCAGTTTGGCAGTCTCCTGAGAATGCTGCTAGCATAAACAATTACCAGTGATACAATAGTTCCTCTTTTGCACACACACAAACAAAAAGGTCTGTATTCCTCTGAAACTCCAGATATACTGTCACCTACGTGATAGACAATCAGTCCTCACCAATCTTGTTGATTATTTGTTAACATTTTATTAGATTAACACAGAAGAAACAAAGTTAGACTCAACAGCTCAGCTTTCACCAAAATATTAGCTTGGTATAGAATGTAAGCATGTAGACTTTGAGATAGATTATATTTTGTCCTCAGTACCAATACATGCTTTTGAAATGATTTGTCATCTTTCTGAACAACTCTGAATAACTCTGAACAACTACTGTCATTGCCAAATGTTTCTCAACTTTCACGAATTCAGTCTAAGAAACATTGATATCTTCAGTAATTTTAAATTGCTAATATGTTGAAAAGTTATTTTTTAAATACTAAAAATCTTGTTTTCTGGAGTATTTTGTCTAAATGAATCATGATTTTTAGAATTAATAATTAATAAACTAAAAAAGAAAGTCATAGAAGATTAAACAACACAGGTAGTTTAAGATTAAAAAGATTTTGGAGAAGGAAAAATTGATAAAGAGAGTGTGAGAAAAAAGGAAAGAATATGTTAATTGAATTTCATATAACAAATGCAGAATTTCCCTAATCTATTCTTTTTGAACAATTCTGATATTATAATACATTTAAACATAATCTGACATGAAGCAACTTATCATTATGGCACCTGGGAAAGAAAAAGTCTTCTGCACAATTGTTTTGAAATTGTTGGAACTTGTGTCTTTTTACCCACATAAACTTTCTGGTAAACCTCCTAGTTGAAGAGCCCTTTGACATGATATTGTTCCAATTTTTCTTCATTAAATATATTTGATTACTGTAAGGCCCTGATAAAGAATAGCATTATATTTTCATTGAAAAAAGCAAGACAACAAACATTACAGTATAATCAACTTGGATATTTGGTGACATTCTCTGAGTTTGTTTCATTTTTATTGTAGTCACAATTTATAATTTTTAACATTATTCACTGTATCAATAGAACACTGAATTTGTTTTTTACACCTGTATGAGACTAAGTGCTGTGTGGCTGGCTTCTGTTCGACTAGCCTGCTGCTTCTTTCTGAGCCTTCCATTTTGGGATGACAAAGTCATTTTATTTTGAAGGTATGCTTTCATCATGCAAGTTCAAGATTATATACAAAAATAGGTGACCAGACATGCTTACAGCACACACATGTGAACCCACATGCTCTTGTAAGCCCAAACACAAATAATTCAGAATGCTGTCTAAAAGTAGTTCCCTAAATATATAGTCATAAGAAGTATGATGGAGACATTCTTTAAAACACATGTACTCCCGTATTTTATTTTTTCATTGTCATGAACTCATGTTTATGCATTAAGTCTTTCAGGAAAAAAATGATAGTTTGAATAATAAAACCAGGTTTTCTACTTTATCTGTCATTGAAACTTTAATTCTATTATTTATATTTCAGTAAAAAAGAAAAGGTAGATTATTTTATTTTTTGGTTGGAAGACAGGATTAACCTTGGATTGTGATGCTTCTTGTTAGGACACTGTAACATATGGAGTAAAAGCAGACCTATCTCTTACACAACACCTTGATTAAAAATGCAGACTATGATACAAGACACAGGGTTAGTGCACTTTCAGGAGAGAACATAAAGGCTGTATTCACAAGTCAATAAGAGTGATGTGCAGTTTTTAACACTAATGTTTTATTTGATGGCCATTTACTTGTAAAGAACACAATTTTCGAAAAATCAAAGCAGTAAATATGAATGTCTCTCTCTCTCTCTCTCTCTCTCTCTCACACACACACACACACACACACACACACACACACACACACACAGCCAAGCATATAAACTGTTACTGAAAGAGTTAGCTCAGGAACTTTAGAAAGTTCATGGAACACTTGCCCTCCAAGAACTGAGAGTCTAAGTTACATTTCTCAGACCATAGGGCCCTGTGGCTAAGGGAGACCCAGAGATATTCTGAGACTATTTGTCACCTACCTCATCCCCTAACAACTAATTAGTTTAAAGATAACTCTCTTCTACCAATCACATACCTAATGGTGGCTGCCATGAGGACTATATAAAAGGCCTGTCGTGCGCAGGATGCACATGGTCCTTCTCTCCCCCATGTGCAGGGCAGCCCCAGAGTGTTTGATTAAATAAAATTCCTCTTGCTTTTTGCATGGATTCCCATCTCTGCATGGTTCACTCAGGGTTCTCTGGTAAGTTAAGACTCCCAAATCTTACGTTACAAGACATGAGAATTTTTTTAAGAGACCAAAATATTCATTCCTATAACCGAGAAAATCAAACTCTAAGAATTTCTGTTTTGATGTAAATGAACCTTTTGGCTTCCCGTGAACTGTCTTTGGTAACTTTCACATTTAGATTGAGTCAGGTTCAATACATATAAAATATCCATTATGGGTTGTAAAGATATATCTTTTTTCCCCCTAATCATAAGTGTAACAAGTTATTTCATACTCTCAATTTCAGAAGAATTATAGTGCTGGGAAAAATGACCTATCCTTGATTGACAGAGACAAGACAGATGTTTCTACCTCTAAAATTCAAAAGCTTCATACGAAAATGTCTGTGAAAATATATCTGGATTCCTCAATATTAGTTCCCAGTGTAAATTTCAGCATATTAGAATCTGTTAATTTTCATGATCTTTGATGCCTTTTATACTTATGATTTCACTGAAAACCCATCAGAGTAAATTTATGTTTAAAGGAGAGATTTTGACATATTTTAAAAGCATGAAATGTTCTAAATTACAAAATGTCTTTCTTCCTATTTGCCTGGCCTATGTCCTAAATTGTTTTGGCTTTTGAGGATGAAACAGTAGAAAACTTGTGTGATGCAGCATAATTTTCTATTTTCTTTACAAGGATCATAAAGTTATTCTGCTTACAGTCTGCTTATTTGAACTGAATTTCTTAAAGGATGATTTATACAGTTATATAAATATAGACTATTTGATAATCTTGGATGGGAAGGGATTACTTATGTTTTAAGAATCTTGTAAATTTACAGTAAAATTTCAGATATCTACATAAGCAGCATGTTTTAAGCAAAATTTGTAAAATATGGCAAATTTAACAATCTATTCAGTATGAAAAACTTAAATAAGACTCATATCTAGTATACAAAAAATCTGTATAGCAATCATTAGAAGACGAAGTTAAGAACAAACAAAATATTTAATTTTAATACATAAAAATGGCATTAAGGCTTGATTCATAGACAGTGAGAGCATAGAGATGTTGTGGAGATGTATTTAGCAGCACTCTATGTAATTAAATGTAAAATGTATTACAACATAGGCATAAGCAGCTAATCATAAAACATGCATTCCTATGGAAATGTAAAGATATTTACTGAACAGTATTTGTGGCCCAGGATTTTCAATTGTTTTGCATTATTAGATTGCTAAGGGAAAACCAACAGCTTCTTTATTTGAAGCATGTTATAGGGTTTTTTATTGTGTTTGTTTTTATTGGAGCAGGTACTGACAAGAATATTAAATACTTAAAACCTACTAGTCTGGATATAACTTAGTACAGTCAACATGAAGAATAGCATTGAAACTCATTGAAAATGGAAACAAGAATTATTGTATGAAAGAACAATTCCTCTACTGTATATGTATAAAAAGGATGTGATTTTAGCAGGTTGGAGACATTATGGAGTTACATATTATTTAAAGCACTATTCACAGTAGTAAATAAATTAAAATATCATATGTCCTTCCACTGAAAGATTTTAAGAAATGTGAATTTAACTATAACAGTATAAAAGTGATATTAACTATAAAACAGTATGAATCTCTATGTTGTGATATACTCTGGATGGAAGTTGAGATCACTATGTTGAGTAAAAATTGTCAAGGTTAGAAAGAAAAGAAACGAAACTTATATGGGGAATCTGAAAACATGGTGAAGTAGAATGGATGAGGGTTATCAGAGAGTTTCAATGTTGGAGCAGGATACAGAAAAGTCAACTGATGGATAGTAAGGTGGAGTAGATAGAACTTTTGCTCTGTGACTGGAGAATATATGTATTTAGGTAAGACTATGCACAATAAATGTTAAAAATCGAGAAGCTAGAATTATGGACTTGTCTTAATAAAGAAATGAAAGATCTTTGAGAAAATAGAAATGTTTAACTTTATTTGAATATGGGACCATGGAGATTTATATCTACTACTGCTGTGAAGGTCAGAGGACAATTGCCTCTCTTCTGTAACCTTCCCCCAGCCTTGAGGGGACTAATCAGATCTTGTTTGCCACAGTTGCCTAGCCCACCTGGGGTGCAGTCTTCTGACATGGTGGAAGGCTCCTGTTTAACATATCCATAGTAGTCCTCAAAAAACAAGACTGCCTGCTGAACTTGTTTTGAAACAAGAACACAGCTAAAACTAAGAAAGGGCTTTTACCTATATAAAGATAGAACTAAAAATTAAACTTTGAGCCTTGATCACAACTTTTGTCTTGGCTTCATTCTTCTCTCACCCCCCCACCTTGATTCTAGACTCCCTTTCAGGTAAACCCAGTTTGCTTGTGGCTGCTGGACAGCTACCCTCTTCCTCCACCATGTTGGTCCTAGGAATTAAATTCAGGTCATCAAGATTGGCAACAAACAAGTTTACTTACGTAGCCACTCTCTGACTCTTGAAACACACTATATTATGTAGTAATTTGTATGTGCTATCAGGTATAAATGCATTTAATTAAATTAAATACCATATCAGATGCTTTTGTTATGACAAAATGTACATAAACACAAGTATGGAATTGAATTCCTGCCTGTTAAACAAAACACACTTTTTATAATAATGCAGATAAATAATCTATATACAAAATTCTCCCCAAGCTATACTGTAACGAAAGATAATTTGCTTCAATAAGTAGAAATAGATTAGGTAAAATTGAATGGAAGAGGGGTGCTAATGGTCTGAAAAATGATAAACCTGCATAGTCAAATTAAAAATCAATAATGATTATAAAGAAATAACTGAACAAGAATCAAGGACAAGCCAGGTGGTGGTGGCGCATGCCTTTAATTCAGCACTTGGGAGACAGAGGCAGGAGTATTTCTGAGTTCGATGCCAGCCAGCCTTGTCTACAAAGTGAGTTCCAGGATAGCCCGAACTACACAGAGAAACCCTGTCTTGAAAAAAAACAAAAACAAACAAACAAACAAAAAGAATCAAGGACAGGCCTAGGTGAGGTATCCATATCTTGTACTTACAGTCTCATCTTAGGGGCCAGGATCTCCATTCTCACTGGAATTCTTTTCTAACCAGAGCAGTACTAAAGAGCTTGCCCTGGTGGTGTGGATAAGGGAGTCAGTGAGCTTATCAGCTCAGCTACCAACTAGGTCCAGATAGAGGACTTTGACTAGAAACAACTCCAAATCTATACCGTCTGTGGTAATAGAGTTGGTTTCTATGATCCAAAACTGTATTATCTCTATGACACAGAATAACAACTGGATTACCAGTAGGAGTCCCTGTGAAGATTCAGTATTCATCATTTTACAGAAGCTGGACACCATGACCCATGAGACAGACCAATGACTCATCATAATGAATATTTGCAAGTGCATATGTGTGAATAGAGGAGTACACTGTGGGACATACTGTAATACACTACAGCTTCCATGACAGGAGATTGTTTTTATTGAATATCATCTTCCTTTATATTACCAATGGTAAAACCTTTCCTGATATTCTCCCTCCCCTAAGACCCTCAACCCCTCCTCCTCCCCCTGACTCTCCAACTGACATACTTTCTCCCCCCACCGCAGTTTCCCTTTGTTCGGGCCTCTGTTGAACCTTTACCTGACCAAGGACCATTCCTCCCATTGATGCCCAACAAGGCATTCCTCTGCCACATTTTTGACTGGAACCATTTGTGTCCTTTGGTTGATGGTTCAGTCCCTGGGAGTCTTGGGGCATCTGGGTGCTCATAATCATTGTTCTTCCCATGGGGCTGTAAACCCCTTGAGCTCCTCTGGACCTTCCTTCAGCTCCTCCATTGGGGGACCCCATGGGATATTTTCTATGTTTTGTTTAGTTTTGTTTTGATTTTTGTTTGTTTGTATGTGTGATTTTTAATTTGGTGGTGGAGAGGGCAGATACAAGAGGACTGTTGAAGAAATTATTAAATCCTAATCCAGGGTTTTTACTTTGTCTTTAACCATTTAGATCCTAGACAAAAGAGCACATATAAGCTTTATTATATTTATAAATATAAGCTTTATATTTATAATAAGCTTTAATGAGCACAAGAGCTGGGCAGATATCTATCTTCTATGTCACAATGTCTATTTCTTAGTTAGGAATCCCATTATATAATTTATTGTGTATCATTTGGGTTGCTCTTAACTCCAATTAGCAGAAATACATGGATATTGTTTTATGACTCACTTAGTCCCTGGCAGCTTTTTCTTCTCTTATTTTTCACCCTCTTATTGTTTTCCTCCAACCCCAAGCCTGGGATCCTTATCCCCACTTATGTCTCTTCTGCCTATATATTGGCTGTTTGCATCTTTATTTACAAACCAGAAATAAGTTGAGAGTAAGATCACATAGAATCACTTGCATCTGCATGCAGACTTTCTTGTCTCTGGCTCAATGTGGTCTTGGGGTTCTGCTCTCAGCATTATACTATGTAGCAACAGACTAAAGCTCAACAGGGGACAGAGAGATGAGTGGGATTTGAGTTGCATGATGTGAAATTAACAAAGAATATATTAAAAGTTATAGAAACTTGACTAATAAGCCACAGGAGAATGGACAAAATGCAAATATGTATTGAAGTTCTTCTTTGGTTATCACAAAACAAGTTTCCATTAAGAATTTGTGAGTATTTCCCTAAATGTGATGATATGTTCCAATTGTTATTATTTATTTTCCTTTAAATAATCAGTTATGTACTATCACTCTAATAAGTTCTAACTCCTTTGCTTTATTTGGTAATGATACAATTTTTTGTAGATTACTGCTTAACCTTATATGTAATTAGAGAATGTTTATGATAGCATTCTGACTTACACCCTAACTAACATATAGAAACATCCCTGGTTTAAATTGATTGCATAATATTAGGACACATATTTAGAAGAGCATAAACAATAAAAGTTAGATTTTCTTTTATAAAAAAAACATTATTTTTTCATACTACCAGTTTCAGGGGGTATTCAAGTCATTTACTCAAGGATCAGAGCCATGTTTTATGATTTTCTTGTTCATCTTTAACACTGTAAACTGTAGCTTTTTATTTTAGAAAAACATAGAGTTGTCTTCAAGTTTAATCTCTTATTATCCCACGTACATTCTTTTCACCATCTCAAGGAATGACATTTTTACTATCCCATGATTCATATTGCTTCCCTCACACACTATAGGTTTGATTTTGTACTTCCCTTTTTTAAATGAAGATTGTACTTGTTTTAATAAATTCTTAATGATATTCAGGGTGTTATTTAAAATCTACCTCAGTTTAAAGTCATGAGAAGTCAATTCTTGATCTTAGAGCATGAGCCATTAGAGTTGTGTTTAGGAAATTTCCCCCTGTGCCAATGAGTTCAAGGCTCTTTCCCAATTTCTCTTTTCTTAGATTCAGTGTATGTGGTTTTATGTTGAGATCCTTGATCTACTTAAATTTGATCTTTATGCAAGGTGACAAAATATGGGTCTGTTTTCATTTTTTGTGCATATAGACAGCCAGTTAGACCAGCACCATCTATTGAAGATGCTTTCTTATTTCCATTGTATATTGTTGGCTTCTTTGTCAAAGATGAAGTATGCATAAGTATGTTGTTTTATTTCAGGGCCTTTAATTCTATTTCATTGATCAATGTTTCTGTTTCTGTACTAATATCATACAGTTTTTATCACTATTGCTCTGTATTAAAGCTTGAGGTTAGGGATGGTGATTCCCCCAGCCATTCTTTAATTAAGAATTGTTTTCACTATTCTGTCTTTTGAGCCCTCCAAATGAATTTGAGAATTCTTCTTTCCATGTATTTGAAGAATTGTGTTAGGATTTTGATGGGGATTGCATAGAATCTCTAGATTGCCTTTGGTAGGATGTTCATTTTTACTATGTTAATTCTGCAGATCCATGAGCATGGGGGAATCTTTCCATTTTCTGAGAAAATTTCTCTCTTCATTTTCTTTCTTGAGAGACTTGACATTACTGTAATACAGATCTTTCACTTATTTAGTTAGCGTTACCCCATGATATTTTGTATTATTTGTGGCTAATGTAAAGGGAGTAGTTTCTCTAATTTTCTCAGCTGGTTTGTCATTTGTATAAAGGAAGGCTACTGAATTATTTGAGTTAATTTTATATCTGACCACTTTGCTGAAGTTGTTTATGAGCTGGAAAAGTTCTTTGGTGGAATTTTGGGCTTTGCTACAGGATACTTTCCTATCATCTGCAAATAGTGATACCTTTGTTTCTTCTTTGCCAATTTGTATCCACTTGATCTCCTTTTGTTGTGTTATTGTTCTATCTAGCACTTGGAGTACTATATTGAATAGATATAGGGAGAGTGGGCATGCTTGTCTTGTCTCCGATTTTAGTAGGATTGCTTCAAGTAGATCAAGAACTGATAAATGGTACCTTATGAAACTGGAAAGCTTCTGTAAGGCAAACGACATAGTCAGTAAGACAAACTGGCAACCTACACATTGGGAAAATGTCCACACTAACCCCACATCCAATAGAGGGCTAATATCAAAAATATATAAAGAACTCAAGAAACTAACCATCAAACAAACAAACAAACAAACAACGGAAACAAAAAATGGGGAATAGAACTAAACCAAGAATTCACAACAGCAACATTTTGAATGGCTGAGAAGACCCTAATGAAATGTGCAAAGTCTTTAGTGATCAGAGAAATACATATCAAAACAACCCTGAGATTCCACCTTATACCAATCAGAATAGCTAAGATCAAATCCTTAGGTGAAAACACATATTGGTGATGGTATGAAGAATGAGGAATACTCCTCCATTGCTCATGGGATTGCAAACTTCTATAACCACTCTGGAAATCAATTTGGAGTTTCCTCAGAAAATTAGAAATAGATTTACCTGAAGACCCAGCAATACTATTCATGGGAATATACCCAAAAGATACTCCACCATGCCACAGGAGCACGTATTCTACTATGTTCATAGCAGCCTTATTTGTGTTAGCCAGAAGCTGGAAACGAACCAGATGTCCAATAACAGAAGAATGCATATAGATAATATGGTTCATTTACACAATAGACTACTACTCAGCTATTAAGAACAAGGACATCCTGAATTTTACAGGCAAATGGATGGAACTAAAAAAAATGTCATTCTGAGTGAGGTAACTCAGACCCAAAAGTACATGCATGGTATGTACTTACTAATAAGTAGATATTAGCAAAAAAAGAAAATTCCAAAAATAACTAAGATACAATCCAGAGAACTCAAAAAGATCAACAAGCTGAAGGGCCCAAGTAAGATAGCCTCAGTCCCAATTGGGAAGGAGAAAAAAAGCAACTAAAAGCGGGGAGGGAGGGAAGGACCTGGGAGGGAAAGTGGACAGGGATGGGGTGGGGAACATGTTCTGGTATTAGGTGAGGGAAAAGGACTGAAGCCCCGAGGGACAGCACAAAGAATGGAAACAGGCAACCTCGGAAGGTAGGAGGTTCAGGGGTCTTCCAGAATACCCTAGAGACCTGGGAAGTGAGAAAATCTCAGGACACAAAGGGAAGAACCCTAGATGAAATGCCCTACAGTGGGAAAGGGAACTGGTAGAGCCCATCTCCAACAGAAAGACAGGGCATCAAGTGAGAGATGGATTGCCATCCCACAGTCAAAACTCTGACCCATAATTGATCCTGTCTGAAAGAACAGCAGGGATGGAAATTTAGAAGAGCCCAAGGAAAAGGAGAGCTGGTGTCAGGCCCAAAGTGGGACGCATCTCAAGGGGAAATCCTAAGGCCTGACACTATTACTGAGACCATGGAGAGTTCACAAAAGGGACCTCTCATGACTGCCCACCGTAAAAGCCAACAATCAGCTTAGTCTGATGGAGATATTTGTACCCAACCAAGGGACAGAAGCTGCTGATTCCTGTGGCTGAATTATGGAAAAGCTGGAAGAAGCTGAGGAGAAGGGTGACCCTATAGGAGGATCAGGAGTCTCAATTAACCTGGATCCCCGAGATCTCTCATACACTGTATCACCAACCAGACAGTTTACACCAGCTGATATGAGATCCCTAACACATATACAGCAGAGGACTGCTGAGTCTGGGATCAGTCTGTGAAGATGCACTTAACCCTCAAGAGACTGGAAGCCTGAGAGGTGTGGGTATGGGTGGGGGTGGGGGACATCCTCCTGGAGAAAGGAGGAAGCATGGAATGTGAAGCAGATGGAAGGTGAACAGGAAGAGGTACAAAATCTGGAGTGAAAAAAAAGAAAATAAATAAGTGCATAATAACAATAAAAAGACAAGTAAGACGAAATGAAATAAAATAAAAATAAAATAAAATAAAAATAAAATAAAATAAAATAAAATAAAATAAAATAAAATAAAATAAAGTCATGAGAAGTCAAAAAAGTTTGTTTCCACAGGGGGAAGTTAGTGAGAAATGGTTTTAGAGCATATCAAATGAAGCTCAAGCAGATCAAGTGTAGGAGCTCTAGCAGGGCCAGGATGTTTATTCTCAGGCTGGTAGCTGGATACATGCTGGGGCTGCAGACCACTTGCAGGTTTGTGGAAATTAGAATTGCTGTGAAGGAAATGCCAATGAGGGAAAGGAATTGTACTTGAATATGGAGAAAAGGGTAGTTGAATGGAGGTAGGAGGTTTTATGTGTGCTGTAGTATTGATTTATTTTTTAATTAAAAAGTAACTATTATTAAGAGCAGTGAGGCCAGGCGGTGGTGGCACACACCTTTAATCCCAGCACTTGGGAGGCAGAGGCAGGCGGATTTCTGAGTTTGAGGCCAGCCTGGTCTACAGAGTGAGTTCCAGGACAGCCAGGCTACACAGAGAAACCCTGTATCAAAAAAAAAAAAAAAAAAAAAGAAAAAAAAAAGAGCAGTGAGAATCAAACTTTTTTCAAAACATGATAGAATACTGGGATAATATTTTATTTTAAGTATAGATGTATATAAGTAAGTATATTTCACAGAGATAATGCAATCATTACAACTCCTCATTTGAAAAGCCAGATAATGGATTTTCTGAACTCCATTTAAAGAAAAGAACCGCATTTTCTCTTTATCTTCTGTCTAATATCACCCTACCCCTAAGAAAAAAGTTTCAAATGAGTCACTAAAAGACAAATTGCTATTCATGTTTGGGCATCCCAGCATGATAATGATGGGCAAAAGTGAGAGAATTCATGACAAGTGGGAACAGTGTGGAAGCTTGGGAAAGTTCACTTGTAAATTATTTCAATGATTTTAATTTTTAGTTTATGTGAGAAAGGAAGTCATGCAAGGACTTCCTCAATTATTTTGTTATAACTTGACTTGTATTGTGAAGAATCATTCCTGTTACATGTAGTAAATAACTTGTTCCATTTAGGAAGGGAAGTAAAAAAATGTAATCTAATCTCAAAACATGGTGTCACCTAATCATATACTGGTAGCACAAGCTATGTGGATTAAAACAGTAGGGATAAATCAGAACATAGTGTTTTTTATTAATTAATTATTTATTTAATACTCCATGTTTTTATTAATTAATTAATTTATTTTTTACACTCCACATTTTAGTCCCCTCACCCCCCCCCCCCGTATACCCTCTGACTGTAGGGAACTTTAGAACAATCTCAAAAATGAATACTATTATAAAAATACTCAATAAAATTCTTGCAAACTGAATTCAAGAACACATCAAAATTATCATTAACCATGATAAAGTAGGTTTCATCCCAGGGATGCAAGATTGGTTCAATATATGAAAATCCATTGATGTAATCCACTATATAAATACACTCAAAGAAAAAAAAATCACATGAACATCTCCTTAAGTGCAGAATAAGCATTTGACAAAATACAACGCCCCTTCATGTTAAAAGTATTGAAGAGATCAGGAATTCAAGGCCCATATCAAAGCATAATAAAAGCTATTTATCACAAACCAACAGCCAATATCAAATTAAATGGAGATATACTTGAGACAATCCCACTGAAATCAGGGACAAGACAAGGATGCCCACTCTCCACATATCCATTCAATATAGTACTCAAAGTGCTAGCTAGAACAATAAGACAAAAAAAGACATCAAGGGGATACAAATTGGCAAAGAAGAAATAAAGGTATCACTATTTGCAGATGATATAATAGTATACATAAGAGACCCTAAAAATTCTACCAGGGAACATCTCAGGCTAATAAACAACTTCAGCCAGGTATATATTAACTGAAATAAATCATTAACTTAGTGTTATCAGCACAAAAATACAAATCTCAACAATAATAAGACAATGCTAAGTGAACTGTCTTCTCTGTCATCAAAGTATAAGGGCAAGAATGAAACATATGATATGCAAGAAAGAATAAATGGAGAGTGGAATGGTAGTGTAGCCACCTATGATAAAATGTAGTAAATGTGGGAGACCTAAAATACTGACAAGATTCAAGAAGATTTTTGACTTGATCATGGTTGTTCAAGTGATTCCTAAAACACTGATGGCTATTACTGTTGTCCTTAGTCACTTGATCCACAGAAGTGGAAGATAAGTTCTTTTTGCTAAAGACACCATGCTTTTATTTATGGAGTTCGGAGGTCCCTGAGATGCAGTTGACACAAAAGCTTACTTTCTGAGGATTATCTTTCTTGCTTTTATAAGGCACCATGTAGGAAGGAAACAGCCTTACACAGCTATCTTGCTTATGAACCACAACAATGAGCAACATGGCACAATAGCCATAAGAATTCAGTGGTGGTACAGATACTTTGTATATAAACAAAAGCTTTCAAATTGGACTTAAAACCCATTTAACAAGGAGGAGATCATGCTTGGTCCTGGAAATCTAGACAACTACCCAAAGATAGCTAGTAAAGTGATGAATCTCAGAAGAGAATCTATAATAGCCATTTTATTGAGCCAGCATATTCCCTAACTTCTTTCTAAATATTTATCCTTATACAAATAGAAAAGTGTAGTTCTTACTTCTCATGAATGTAACTTCTATTTGCCATATATGTAGACTATAAAATAAAGCCTCGAGCATTTGAAAATGCATAATTGTGGAGACCAGGCCCAACTATATATCTACAGCACAGTACCTACAGCTAAGACTCAGGAATTACATCAAATGTGGGAGGGTATGAAGCAAACAGGAAGTTTGCTGTGAAATTGTGTATTCTAGTGACATATAATGCTAAAACGATAAAGTCTCATCAACAAATGTGACTAAATGTGAATTGGAAATGGATGACAGAAGTGAACATTACTAGAATGGAAGAAAGTCTATAAGGTTTTAGTATATAAGGACTACAGTCAAGTAAGAAATCCTGAGAGTTAAACAAATGATCTTTTCCTTCATAGAATCTACCAGTTGGTTACCCAATACCAAACATCTATACAAGTTACATTGTACAGGCAGTTTATGTTTATATATTTAGAAATACACACACATACACACACAGAGACACTATATGTACATATATACATATATGGATGTACATGCAAATGTATACCAGAATAGAAATCTAAATTCTTATGTTTCATAGGCACATGTGTTTCAAAGGCTCAAAGAAATATCTTTCCTTCAACTTTCCTAATTTCTGATAGTTTCTTCATTCTTGGCTTATAGATTCATCATTTCAATATCTTTATTTTTATATTTGGGATAATCCATGTACACTTCTGAGAATATGACTTTTATTTGAAAATATTTGCCTTTAGCATTTGATACTCTCTAATCACTTCTTTTCCTCTTTTAAATATTAACAGTTATAGTTGGCATATACCTTATTTCCAAATGAACTCACAAGTTGTGGTGAACTGTTATGTGGCTACAAATTTGGGGAGGACAGGGAGGAAAATGTTTAAAGAAATATATAGGTGAGAATGACCATGGAAGAGAACTTGAGGAATGAAAAGCTTAGTCAAGGGAGTGGCTGAAAATAAGGAGAATAATTGGAGCTCTACAAAACAAAGGGGTAATAATGTAAAAAGCTAGTAAAGTCAGTCAATAAGGGCAGGCTGTACTATCTCCTAGCTTCAATCTCTTGTCTCTGTTTCTTGGTTTACAACATTTGACCAGTATTGACCTAACAGTTGTTGGATCTATATGGAGTTACTCATTTTGCTATTTTTTCCATCATTTCATGCTTTATGAAATTCCTCTGAAACTGTGAAAGAAATTAAGCATTCCCCTTACTTTTTTTCTGTTAGTTAACTTGATACAGTGATGTGGAAAGTGGTTCAGGCAACTCATAATGCCTATCTACCTTCTAGTCCATGGCTGTCCTTTCCTCATATTTAGATGTTATAGGTATTTCTAAAGATAGCTAAAAAGCAGATACCAACCACTACTTTTTGGAAGCAGTTAACAACATTAAGGCTAAATAGCTACTTGGAAAAACAACACCACGTCTGTTTGACCAACAGCCAAAGCACAGTAAATTATACTGGTTTCCCAAATGACCCTTTCATAATCTAATTCAGCATATATCTATTCTATACACAATACCCACTTCCCAGCTTCTAACTGCCTTATTTTTGTTTCAGTAAAAATAATTACATTATTAGCTTTCCATAATAATAGCTAATTACTTTGAATTAAATCATAATAATATTCCTTCCATTAGATCTTGATACAACATTAACTTTCTCATTGTGGCGCACATAAAGACCTACTTACCTTATAACAATAGTTATATTTTTTTCCTAATTTTGAGTGATAAGCATATTTTAGGAATAACTAAGAAATAAATGAAAACAAAGAATAGTACCTCTTTCAATGCCTTTAAGAATATGCTGTACTCTTCTAAAAGAGAATAATGATAGACATTGATAATTTATGAGAGGAAAATCAAGTATTTATTGGAAAGAAAAACAAAAACTTGACATTGCAAAAGTTTTGTATGTAACCTACATAGTTTGGACTACTGTTTTCCCTGATGAACACTTTTAGAAATTCAATAATATTGTTTCTGACTGAACTCAAACCTCTAATGCCTCACATACTCACACCATTTAAATGTATTTATTAAATGGATTCTGCCAATTAAGAACACACAAAATATATAGTTCTGACACTGAAATATTACCATTTTGCAAAATAAAATAAGAGGTTACTTTTATGCTTAAGCTTATAGGCTTCTATGCAAACTATTTTGGAATGTGCAGGTGCTCAAATAACCCAAAGGTGAAGCATTATCTTTTCTATGTGAAGCTGATATAATCTGATTATAATGTAAATAATTTGCATGAAAGTGTGATTTGCTGATAGGAATTGTATATGTTAAGCAATAACACTAAATACAATGTAGAAGCAATAAAACACAATGCCACTTATAGTACAGTATGTGACATTTTAGGATTTTTATTTTCTTAATTTAATGTTTACTGTGTTCATACCATGTAGCAGACTATTCTGGTGTTGGGATGCATCAGTGATCAAAGCAAGCATTCTTGATCTAAAAGAAGAGAGATAATCAACCAGTAACTAGATTTTCCTCACTACGATATCAGATCAAGAAGCAAGATTTTCAGGGGTCTTCCCCAGTTTCTTTTCTATTAGTTTCAGTGTGTCTTGTTTTATGTGGAGGTCCTTGATCCACTTGAAATTGAGCTTAATACAAAGAGATGAGAATGGATCAATTTGCATTCTTCTGCAAGCTGACCTCCAGTTGAGCCAGCACCATTTGTTGAAAGGGCTATATTTTTTCCACTGCATGGTTTCAGCTCCTTTCTCAAGGATCAAGTGACCATAGGTGTGTGGGCTCATTTCTGGATCTTCAATCCTATTCCACTGATCTACCTGCCTGTTACTGTACCAATACCATGCAGTTTTTAACACTATTGCTCTGTAGTACTGCTTGAGGTCCAGGATACTGATTCCCCAAGAAGTTCTTTTACTGTCGAGAATAGTTTTAGTTATCCTGGGTTTTTTGTTATTCCAGATGAATTTGATAATTGCTCGTTCTAACTCTATGAAGAACAGAGTTGGGATTTTGATGGGGATTGCATTGAATCTGTAGATTGCTTTTGGTAAGATGGCCATTTTTTACTATATTAATCCTGCCAATCCATGAGCATTGAAGATTTTTTTCAATTTCTGAGGTCTTCTTCGAGTTCCTTCTTCAGAGACCTGAAGTTCTTCTCATAAAGATCTTTCACTTGTTTGGTTAGAGTCACACCAAAATACTTTATATTGCTTGTGGCTATTGTTACGGGTGTCATTTCCCTAATTTCTTTTTCAGCCTGCTTATCCTTTGAGTATAGGAAGACTACTGATTTGCTTGAGTTGACAGGGGAAATGTTCATGAATAGAACACCTATAGTTTATGCTCTAAGATCAAGAATTGACATATGGAACCTCATAAAATTACAGTTTCTGTAAGGCAAAAGACACTGTCAAGCGGACAAAATGACAACCAACAAACTGGGAAAGTATCTTCACCAACCCTACATCTGACAGAGGGCTAATATCCAATATATACAAAGAGCACAAGTTAGACTCCAGAGAGACAAACAACCCTATTAAAAAAATAGCCAGAAGCTGGAAAGAACCCAGATGTCCCTCAATGGAAGAATGGATAAAAAAAAATGTGGTATATATACACAATGGAGTACTATTCAGCCATTAGAAACAATGAATTCAGGAAATTATTTGAGAAATGTATGGAACTGGAGAACATCATACTAAGTGAGGTAACCAGTCTCAAAAGAATACCCATGGCACGCACTCACTGATAAGTGGATATTAGCCTAGACTCTTGGGACACCAAAGACACAATCCACATATCAAATGATATCTGACAAGAAGGAAGGAGTGCACAGTGGTGCTAGAAAGGATCAAAACATCAGTGTAGGGGAATACCAGAACAAGGAAGTGGGAAGGGGTGGATGGGGAAACAGGGCGAGGGAAAAGGGCATGTGGGACCTTTGGGGAATGGAGAACCAGAAAAGGGGAAATGAAATGTAAATACACAATATATCCAATAAAAAAATTTTTAAAAATGGGGTACAGAGCTAAACAAAGAATTTTCACCTGAAGAACTTCGGATGCCTGAGAAAGATCTTCTAAGGAAAGATACTTCTACGGAAATGTTCAATATCCTTAGTAATTATGGAAATGCAAATCAACACAACCCTGCGATTCCACCTCACACCAGTCAGAATGGCTAAGATTAAAAACTCAGGAGACAGGAGGTGTTGGCGAGGATGTAGAGAAAGAGGAATCCTCCTCAAGTGCTGGTGGAATTGCAAGCTGGTACAACTTCTCTGGAAATCAGTCTGGTGGTTCCTCAGAAAACTGGGCATGACACTTCCAGAGGACCCTGCTATACCACTCCTGGGCATATACCCAGATGATTTCCCAGCATGTAATAATGATACATGTTTCACTATATTCATAGCAGCCCTATTTATAATAGCCAGAAGCTTGAAAGAACTCAGATGTTCCTCAATGGAGGAATGGATACAAAAAAATGTGGTACATATACCCAATGGAGTACTATTCAGCCATTAGAAACAATGAATTTATGAACTTCTTAGACAAATGGATGGAGCTGGAGAACATTACCCTAAGTGAGGTAACCCAATCTCAAAAGAACACTCATGGTATGCACTCACTGATAAGTGGATATTAGCCTAGAAGACTCGAATATCTAAGACACAATCCACATATCAAAAGATGTCCAAGAAGAAAGGAATGACCCCTGATTCTGGAGAGGCTTAGTGCAGCAGTATAGGGAATTACCAGAACAGGGAAGAGGAAAGGGGTAGTTGGGGGAACAGGGGGAAGGAAGAGGGCTTATGGGACTTTTGGGGAGGAGGAGCCAGGAAAGAAGGAAATCATATGAAATGTAAATAAAGAATATATTGAATAAAAAAAAGAAGCAAAATATTATCTATTTAACATAAGAAGATTTTACATACAAAATGTTTGACAATAAAGGTACAGAATAGATATGTTTGGTTTTTGGACAGTCACAATGATTCAAAAACACAAAAGATTTAATTTTCCAAAAGTATACTTGAGAATTTTGCTTTTCCCCATTTCTCTACTAAGTGTAAAATATTAAATTGGATCTGCTATTAACAATTCTATAGCTGTTATCGACTTTGTGAAAGGATAAAACAGCATAAGCCCAAGGGTGAATATCTGTGGCTTCTGCTAAAGGCAGCAGTCACAGCCTGACTTTCAATGCACATCATTCAAAGAAATGCATTGTAGATCCCATTCATTTGATAATTCTATCATTATGCAATTATTCCATTGTAATATGAGTATGAAAGTGTCCTTCAAGTAAAATTAATTAACATGCATATTTTACTGAAATCACAGTACTTAAATAATTGCTTCATTTCCATGGGTGTAATGCTGCCCAAGCTAAAAGGAAAGTTAAGTAAGATTTCAAAAAATAGCTCATTCTTTTCAGAGAGTTTCCATTAGTAACTCTCTGCAAATGCATACACACATACAGTAGACAAGGAGTGTTTATGAATATTAGGCAAATAACTTTTCAGATTTCTACTGTCTTTCCACCTGTGGGATCCAGGGCCCAAGCACAGGTTGTCAAATTTTTCAGCAAGTAACCTTCCCAGGGACCACCTTTCTAGCAACCTTATTATATTTAATGATATAAATGGGAATTTAAAGGTTTAAGAAAAACTCCAAAGATCTGCATTCTTTCTTTCTTTTTTATTTTTTATAATTTCTTTTTTATTAGATATAGCCTTTTTTACATTTCAAAAGTTGTCCCCTTTCTAGGTTCCCCAGTCCCCTGAAAATCCCATAAGCCATCTTACCTTCTCCAATCAACCCTCCCCTGCTTCCCTGTCCTGGTATTCCTCTACACTACAGAATCAAGTCTTTCCAAGACCAAGGGCATCTCCTCCTTTGGTGTCTATCAAGAACACCCTCTGCTGTCTATGAGTCTGGAACCATGGGTACTCTTTGGTTGATGATTTTGTGCTTGGAAACTCTGGGAGTACTGGGCGACCATATTGTTGTTCCTCCTATGGCGCTGCAATTCCCTTCAGCTTCTTAGGTCCTTCCTCTAGCTTCTCCACTGGGGACAATATGCTCAGTTCAAAGGCTGGCTGAGAGGGTCCCCCTCATTATTTGTCATGCACTAGCAGAACCTCCCAGGTAATAGCTATATCTGGCTCCACTTAGCCAACCCTTATGGGCATCCACAATATTGCCTGGGTTTTGTAACTGTATATGGGATGGATCCCTGGGTGGGGTAGTCTCTGGATGGTCTTTCCCTCAGACTTCTCTGTTCCACCCTTTGTCTCTGTATCTCCTTCTGTGGGTATTTTGTTCCCATTTCTACAATGGACGCAAGTATTCATACTTTATTCTTCCTCCTTCTTGGACATCATTTGATATGTGAAATGTGTCTTTGGATATACTTCTCGGCTAATATCCACTTAAGTGAGTGCATACCATGTGTGTTTTTTTGTGACTGGTATATTATTTCTTAAAACTAAAGTTTTATGTTTTTAAATTATATGCTCTATACATATAAATTGTGTACTCCGTTTGAATATCATCCTCATTATTATTATTATTATTATTATTATTATTATAGTAATAGTAGCAGTTATAGTTAAAATTTTGAGGAATGGTCTCATTATACATATCAGCTTGATCTAGAATTTACCTTATAATCTACCTTTGAACTCATGACAATTTTTGTGAATCAATATTATAAATTCTGTGATTACAAGAAAACATCCTTAATCCCCAAACCTTTGCATATTAGTTTTGGTTGGATGACATATTCAACACAATTTATTTATTAGGGTATGGTTAATAACACACTCAAGCCTGATACTTAATAGCTTCTCCATAATTTCATCAAATTCAGTGAGTTGACTTAAGTCTGTTAAAGACATATTTTATATGTCTGAAAGTCATCTAGTTCTGTTATAAAATTAGTTTGATATGGTATTACAAATTCTTTTCATATGATAGATGATGACACAGTATTGCCTACAAGTAATCAAGCGCACATTTGATTACATGTAAATGTTGTCAAGCTTTTTAGAAAAGAGCATGACTGATTGTTCCAGTTGCATGTTGTCTGCCCAGCATCTATTTCCAGCTTCATTGTAATTACATTCCTGCATTTCCTGATGCACACTGCTCAAGTGACTGGGGAAAGATCGATCTACCCTGTTGCCCTCTGACATATTTAGCTGGGAAGCTTTGTTGGTTTTTCACTAGATATATCCCCATTTCCTTTTCTAGGCATTCATGTTTTCTACTATGTGCCAAAAATATACATAGAAAATTCTTTCTTTCTTTTTTTTAATATCAAAAATACTTTTTATTGAGATCCTTGTGGTAGAAATAAAGGAAAAATCTTGAATGTCTAGAGAATATTAAATATGCAGCTAGGTGGAGGACACTAGTATTTTCATCATAAAAATCAAATAATCAGGTAATTCTGTTTCACACTTCCACTTAAAAGCTGGGAAAACAATTCTTTGTAAGAGCCTGTATTAGAAATCATAAAATGGTAATACATAGATATCCTATTGTGACATTCAGAGGAAAATAAAATCAACACTAATTATCACATATAGAATTTTTAATATATTAAAATATACATTAATCTGTCAAAAACATTCAAACTGCATCACATCTAAATGAAGCCATTTGTGAGAGGGTATTGTGACAGACCTTTTTCTTACATAGGCATGGTTGTCCTGGAATTCACTATGTAGACTAGCCTGGCCTCTACTTCATAGACATCTACCTACCTCTGCCTCCTGTCTGCCAGGATGGTGTGTGCCACCATACCCCATGACCTAAATAAATCTTTAATAAGCCACAATAAAAAGTACTTTAAACATAGTTAGTAGACTGCACCTGCACAATAATTTATCAGCTAATAACTAATATTTTTGTTGGATATATACTATATTTACATTTCACTTCCCTTTTTCTGGTTCCCTGTCCCCCAAAGGTCCCACATGCCCTTTTCCCTCCCCATGTTCCCTCCCCATCCGCCCCTTCCCACTTCCCTGTTCTGGTATTCCCCTACACTGATGCTTTGAGCCTTTCCAGAACCAGGGTCCACTCCTTCCTTCTTGTCAGATATCATTTGATATGTGGATTGTGTCTTTGGTGTCCCAAGAGTCTAGGCTAATATCCACTTATCAGTGAGTGCATACCATGGATATTCTTTTGAGACTGGGTTACCTCACTGAGTATGATGTTCTCCAGCTCCATCCATTTCTCTAAGAATTTCATGAATTCATTGTTTCTAATGGATGAATAGTACTCCATTGTGTGTATATATACCACATTTTTTGTATCCATTCTTCCCTTGAGGGACATCTGGGTTCTTTCCAGCTTCTGGTTATTATGCTGCTATGAACATAGTGGAACATGTATCCTTATTGCATGCTGGGGAATCTTCTGGGTATATGCCCAGGAGTGATATGGCTGGGTCCTCTGGAAGTATCATGTCCAGTTTTCTGAGGAACCACCAGACTGATTTCCAGAGTGGTTGTACCAGCTTGCAGTCCCACCAGCAGTGGAGGAGTATTCCCCTTTCTCCACATCCTCGCCAACACCTGCTCTTTCCTGAGTTTTTAATCTTATGCTCTAAGATCAAGAATAGACAAGTGGGGCCTCATAAAATTACAAAGTTTCTGTAAGGCAAAAGACACTGTCAAAAGGGCAAATCAGCAACCAACAAATTGGGAAAAGATCTTCACCAACCCTCCATCTGACAGAGGTCTAATATCCAATGTATACAAAGAACTCAGGAAGTTAGGCCACAGAAAACCAAATAACCCTATCAAAAATGGGGTACAGAGCCAAACAAAGACTTTTCACCTGAAGAAATTCAGATGGCTGAGATACACCTTAAAAATGTTCAACATCATTAGTCATTAGAGAAATGCAAATCAAAACAACCCTGAGATTTCACCTCACACCAGTCAAAATGGCTAAGAAAATTATTTCTTTCCTTCTTCCTTCTTCCCTACTACTCCAGTTTGAGGATGAAGACAAGAAAATTTGTTAACTCCCTTCCATAGGTAGCTCATGTACCTTCACCTGAATCACAGCAATAACTATGAATGGATAAAGTCATGGTGAATCAAAAGCTGCCAAGGGTTCATTGAGGAAAGAGAAGATGTATGTGGGTCATTAGTGTCTTCTATGGTCTGCAGAATAACCATTTTGAAGAAACCTCAGCTTTTGATTTTTTTTTTTTAAAGTAGAGACCAGCTCAAAAATACTTATCTTCTATTTTTGGCAAAAAGCTTTGCAAAATTGTACATTACTGTGAAAATATTTTTATTTCAAAACAGTGGCATTTGAGCATTTGATCTGTATAATTATTATCCATCCCACTTCAGAGTCAATAAAGAGAATTGATTGTAGATTAGTGAGATATTAAACCGAGGAACTTATTTAGATGGGATAAAGAACTCCTGCAATTATCTGCTGTTTTCCTTTTAAAATCAGTATCATAAATTACTTTATGCCAAGCAGTTTCATTGCTACACCCCAGCTGGAAGTGAAAACCATCATCTGACACCGTAGGAGTCACAATGTGTTGTGATATCAAACTTATGAACTATTTCCCTTTCACAGTGACTTAGATGAAATATTGATGCATTAAAAAGTAATATTGACAATAATTAGCATTCACACTTGTCTTACATGGGTTCTTTGCTTAATTTGCATGTCACATGGCATTCAAATATGTGATCGTTTCCATGAATTTTTCTCTAGCTTTGTGACTGTCTGTATAAAACAGTGATATCATATCTTAGTCATGCTGCAAACCATTCATAATAGTTATAGGTGATTTAGGTTTCAGTCACAAGTATTTTCTATTTGGATGAAGCCTTTTAACATCCTTATATCTTTTTTAAATTGAATATATTCGTCATTTACATTTCAAATGTTATACCCTTTCCCAGTTTCCCCCCTCCCAGAAATCCCCCAACCCATCCTCCCACTCCATGCCTCCAAGAATATGCTTGTCCAACCAACCCACTCCCAACAACCCACTCTATATTTCCCCATGCTGGGACATATATCGAGACTTCATAGGACCAAGGACTTCTCCCTCTGATGCCCGACAATGCATTCCTCTGCCACACTTCTGGCTGGAACCATGTGTACCCTTTGGTTGATGGCTTAGTCCCTGGGAACCCTGGGGTGCCTGCTAGGCCGATATGGTTGTTCTTCCCATGAGGTGGCAAACACCTTCAGCTCCTCCAGTCTTCACTCCAACTCCTCTGCTTTGGACCCCATGCTCAGTCCAATGGTTGAGTGATAGCATCTGCCTCTGTATCTGTAAGGTCCTCTTATCTTAAGTGGTACTGTTAAGAGCCGTAGCAAATAATTGATGATAATTTATTCTTAGAGATGAGCTGGATGTCCTGAGCTTTTCAAATAGGAGGTTGTTAAGCCTGGTTGTCTTGATGTATTTGTATCAATGTTCTGGTCCTTTTTATTTTTATTTTTTGTTACAAAGAGCATAAAAAAGATGCAATAAAAGGATTAGCACTTTAAGTGATTCCATCCAATTAAAGGTGGATGCAATTGCCTTATATTGGAAAAATATATTTTGCTAATATTGAATAAACTATTCTTCAAACAAGTGTAGACATTTTATGCATCTTTTATAAGAGATGAATATTTGTTCTTAATATTGATTTCAAAATAAACTAAGTTATGTCTTATGACCTAAATAAAAATTTTTATTTTACAAAACAAACTGTACTAGCTTCTATTTCTGAAGTTGTGATTATCATCATTTATATCTGTGGAAATGAGTTTTGAATTAAATAGTCATTTTGATGAATTCAATGTCCCTATAGTTGTACCAGTAACTTATTACAAGTTTATTTAATAAATATGCCAACAAATCAACTATATGCTCAGTAGACTATAAGAAACCAGGTACTCAAAGGAAAATATGTGTGGTTATTTTTGTTTTTCAAAGAAAATTTTGCTTAACATTAACAAAGAAATGTTTCAAGAAGGGAAGATGAAGGTGTGATTGTTTTATTTAATTAAAGAAATTAAAAGTCTACATAGAGAAACTGACTATTAACCTCTGGATGACAAGTTATTTTATGGAGGTCTTGTGTAGCTAAGAAAAATATTAATCTATATATTTCAAATTTTCTTCATTCACTTCATATGCTATACTTAAAATTTATTTAATATCTACAATCTTTCTCAGATTGTCTATAATATCTTTGTGCTCCAGGTGACACATTCTTATAAGTCTCAATTGACTATAAAATAATAAATTCTATTTTATAAATGAAGAGGTCTATAGTAATGAAACTACTAGAATGCATGGCAAAGAAACATGTATTGGAACTGTGTGCTGCAGTTCACATACAAAGTAAAAAACCAAAAGAGAAATATACTTGATCCTGCCAAAATTAAAAAAAAATTCTGTCAACTCTGTATCTTTTTTAATACAATTATTTATCTATTTTATATGGTGTGATTGCTATTTGCAGTTGTTAATTTGACTATGTCTAGTTAATTACAATCCAGAAATGCAGGGCACACTTCTGATCCAGATCTTGAGGCTGGAAGACACAGGCTTTCAATTGGGATCTTTTAGTGGCCCTGAAAATCTTAGGCCCAGGCAAAGTCATACGTGCTTTTAATCCCAGGAGACAGAGATAAGCAGATCTTTGAATCCAAGGCCAGCCTGAGTGAGACAGAGCAAGTTCCATGTAAAACAACAGCTTAGGTATAGGCATGGCTGTACACACCTTTAATCTGGGGCCATACCTTCTGCTGGAGGCCCACATAACGACAATGGAGGAAGGAAGGCTTCCTTCTTCTTCACCTGCTTGCACTTATTTACCAGCATATATGTTGGAACCCATTTCTTCAGGATTTCAGCTTATACAGAAGACCAGCTGATACACATAACCTCGTTGGACTGAGCAACTACTAGATTATAGGACTCTCCATTTACAGCTGCCCATTTTTGTGTTAGTTGGACAAAGTCATTCCAGTAATTTTCATTAATATATAAAGACATTCCAGTCTGTGAATCAAGATAGTCCTGAATAATACAAATGAGTAGGTCATAGCATATGAATGGTCAGATTCATCTTAGACTTTGTTTCTAGAGTACCAGCTTCCTTCATTCTTATTAATTATACAAACCCCTCTTTATGCTTTGAAAGAACTATCTCCACATAGGAGAAGCATAATTGATTTTTTAGAATTATTCACTATAATTTATGAGATTATAATATAATTACTTCATTTCTTTCTTCCCTTTTCCTTCTCCAAACTCTTCTATACATCACTCCCTAGCACTCAAAAAGTACTATTCAACTACATACATACTTTTATGCATGAATCTTAAAAATACTCAAATTGTGTGCATGCATTATTATATATAAGTCATACATATATATGTATATATATATGTACATATAAAATTCTGTTTCATCTGAAAAAAAATAAAAATCCAAGGAAATAGATGTACTATATGACTCAGCTAAATCATACTTGGGACTATATCCCAAACTGTATGCACATCCTACAGAAACCAAGTGGTATGCCAACCCCTTTTATTACAGTTCTAAGGGATTGTACAATTGCTTCTGGACTACATGAGTGTATACAGCAATGTGGGACAGACAGACAGACAGAAAGATAGACAGACACACACACAAGTAAACCTTTAAAATGTCTTTCTAGAGAATTTCATTTTGTCAAATGGATGTAGGATCACTATAGTATTGTATTTTTTTAATTTATTTTTTATTGAATATCATCTTCATTACATTGCCAATGGTAAAACCTTTTCTAATATCCCCCCTCCCCTAAGACCCCAACCCTTCCTTTTTTCCTTCCCCCTGCCTCCATGTAGTGTTTTATGTATGACTATACAAGAATTGTATGGAGAAAATGAAAATAAATAGAACATTTTTACATAGGAAATTTATTTCAGTTTTTACACTTTAGAATTATGAATGAAAAGCTTTAGAATAATTAAACAGATTTCAGGAATTTTTTCTCAATATCTGTTTACATGATCACTGTTTCTTTTTTTTGAAACACATAAATTTATTCATTCATTATAACTGCTCCAATATACGTTTATATATGAACAAATATTACAACCTTATAAGCAAATTAAGTTAAGTTTTATGCTTTTTTAAAAATTTCTATTTTCTATATTCTATGTTTACATTTCAAAGGCTTTCCCCTTGTATTTTTAATAGATAATTTAGTATGCCACACAGAATATAAGAATATGAATGTATATTTGGTACCTATATTTATATTATTTATATATTTATTTTTGTATCAACCATTGTAAAGTAGGTGAATCTTACTACTAAACTGGGCAAACTTAACTCAGATATCTGGATAACAACGAATGGATTTCATTATCCTTAAGTAACTTTTAAAGATCAACTTCAGTAAAGTACTACTTTTCAGTTTACATAAAATGTTCACTTTTTTATCTGTGAACTGCATTTGTTATAAAATTTAGGACCAAAATATGTTTTGCTGAGTCGCCCATGCCCCATTCCTGTTTCTTTGAAGAGAATAATTCTGTAGTTTGTTGTTGATGTTTGTTTGTTTGTCTGTTTTCCAATCCTTGGTAGCATGCTGCTCTGACTAGCCATATCTTGTGCTATATCTTCAGTGCATGAAATTTCAGTCTCTAATTCCATCTCTACATTCTTCCCTCTGGTTCTGACCTTGTGATTTTCACTGATAAGGATCTGATGATGAGAGAGTTCTCACTGATATAATATAGAATAATCTTGCATTAATTGCAGTATGTTCTTTCTGTAATTTGATGGTATATACTCCCATGTTTGGGAACAGACTGTGAGCATCTTTGAGGAGGATCATGGAGTTGCTCTTTCTCAGCTTAATGAACCTTGTCTAAATCAATGGTCTATCAAGTAGTTGGCATGATAAATGCTAAGACAATTTTACTTTCTAATAACGGAAGATGCTATTGGAGAACACTGTTCACTTGCCATTTACCAGTCATTTTAAATCTTGCAGGAAAATAACAAGAAACCCATCAAAGACTTTAGTTGTACTCTGTTTTTGTATAAAATTCTCTCAGTTTGTATCAGGAAAGTAGCAAGCAATTACTGGTATTTAGCCTTTAAATTATTTTTCCAGAGCACAAGGAAAGAACCTTAGTTTTTCAACTGCTAAATTGTCTGACATCCCAATTTGGAAGTTGTTATGTCCCTTGATTATTTCCAAACGGTGCTTTCTTACTCAACCTCAGACTTGACTGGAATGTCAAGACAGTTCCAACTGCAAGAATCTGTCACCAAGGATATCAAAAGCTCCAAATATTAAGTATATGTGTATGACATTTTGTTGGATTTTGAAGGATAATAAAAAGGTTTACCCTGCTATTGTTAGCTTTCTTTCCAATGAATTTACATATGTAAACAAAGGATAAGAATTTATTAACATTTTCTAAGAAGAAATAGCTAATCAATCTATTTAAAAATCTGTATTACAAAGATGGTTTGTGTAAGATTATAAATACTAATTTACTTGAAGCAAATTACATTTATTATAATTTTAATCATCAGATAATGTAAACATAGTTTTTTATTAAAAAATAAAAGATAAATGAAAGAAAATATTGTAGGAAGACACTATTTTTCTGGCGTTACTATAAAATAGATCTTTCTTGTTACTGTTTAGAAATAACTAAACAAAATAAAAGTAGAAGTATGTTATTAAGGGAATATAAACAAGTACCTAATGTTTGTTTTCAAGATTAAAAAAAATTACACTGTCAAATATTAGCCTTTTGATATTAGTGAGATCATGGTAAATTACATAAAATCAATGAATTGTGGTTCTCTCTCTCTTGCACCTAATAAATGATAGAAATAATATGTGTTATAGTTTTCTTCCTGCCCTGGTAATGTCAGGTAAAGGAAATCAGCTGCTGAGCACAGCAGTGCTCAAAGAACACATGCAGTGGGCAGCTGCCTTCTTTGGGAAAACATGTGTTTAAAAATACCTTCTGCTCCAGGTAATTTCACTTTTACACTCCAATAAGTCTCAGCTGCTCTCAAGGACACAACACTGGAAATCAAGATGATTCAACAGAAAATGCTTTAAATAGCTTGGTGGCCCAATGAGTGCATAGCACTATTTTTTTTTAATTTATTTATTTTTTATTGAATATCGTCTTCATTTACATTGCCAATAGTAAAACCTTTCCCGATATCCCCCTCCCCTAAAACCCCCAACCCCTCCCCTTCTACCTTTCTCCTGCCTCCATGTATATGCCTCTCCACCCAACACACTCCTTCCTTCTCCCCCCGCCACCAACTCGGTTTCCCTTTGTTGGGGCCTCTGTTGAGCCTTTACCTGACCAAGTTCCATTTCTCCCACTGATGCCCAACAAGGCCTTCCTCTGCCATATTTTTGGCTGGAACCATGTGTGCCCCTTAGTTGATGGTTCAGTCCCTGGGAGTCTTGGGACGTCTGGGTGGCCGAAATCATTGCTCTTCCCATGAGATTGTAAACCCCTTCAGCTCCTTTGGACTATCCTCCAGCTCCTCCATTGGGGACCCCATGCTCAGTCCAACAGTTGGTTGTTAGCATTTGCCTCTGTATTTGTAAGGCTCTGGCAGGGTCCCTCCAAAGACAACCATGGCATTCTCCTTTTGGTACACACTTCTTGTCCATAGTAGTGTCAGGGTTTGTTGACTGTTTATAGGATGATTCCTCAGGTAGGGCAGTCTCTGGGTGGCCTTTAATTCAGTCTCTGCTCCACATCTTGTCTCTCTTCTTGCTCCTGTAACTATTTTGTTCCCTTTCTTAGAGGAACCAAAGCACCCTCACTTAAGTCCTCCTTCTTGAGCTTGGTGAATTGTAACTTGTTTATTTTGAGCTTTTGGGCTAACATCTGCTTATTAGTGAGTGCATACCATGTGTGTTCTCTTGTGATTGGGTTGCCTCGCTGAGGATGACATTTTCTAGATCCATTCTTTTGCCTGAGAATTTCATGAAATCATTGTTTTTAATAGCTGATAGTACTCTATTGTGTATATATACACCATAATTTCTGTATCCATTCCTCTGTTGAGGGACATTTGGGTACTTTCCATCTTCTGGCTATTATAAATAAGGCAGCTATGAACATAGTGGAGCATGTGTCCTTATTAAATGTAGGAATATCTTCTGGCTATATGCCCAGGAGTGGTATAGCTGGGTACCAACCCTACATCCAATAGAGGGCATAGCACTATTTATATAACATTATTAGATTGATAACTTTGATCATGCATCAATTTCCTTCAAACAATAATTTAGACAAACAACTATATCTAGAATTAAAGTTTTATTTGATTGACTAATTATATTGATATATTTTAAAAGGGTCACATTTTTATTGACATATCTTCTGAAATTTGAATTAAAATAAATGTAAGATTTTTCCATTTAAAACCATTTCAAAAGACTAAAATATCTCTTCTTAGCAGAATATTGAGGGCACTACATTTTATGCACACACTGCTATTCTATTTACAGATCTTTGATAAAATACTCTACATACCATCAAACAATAGTTATGAGTGAAAACTAAAAGCTTAAAAGAAAATTAGCTTGAAGAATACATATGAATTACTTTCAGCATTTTCATCTTAAATAAAGGAATGGTGTAATTTGTGTAAATATATTAAATATTAAAATGACATTGCTGTTTGAAAACTTCATACTAGAATCTGTATGGCTCACATGGTTAGCCATGTAAGCCTGAGTTCAAAGCTCTGACACTATCACAGCATATTGGGCATAGCAGTACATGTCTATAATCCCAGATGTGGAACAAAAGGGGTAGAAGAATTCCCAAGGTCTTGAGGATGGCCAATTGAGTCAACTGGTATGCTTCAAGTTCATTTATTTTCTGATCTGTGTTTCTGCTGGCTGTTATGGTCAAGGATGCTTCTGCGGCAGTAGTGTGGATGACTCAGACTCATAATTGAGAAAAACACACATTGAAGTATCTTGCTATAAACCAACCCTTTAGCCCCTGCACAAAAACAGTGTAGAGGGGTAGCCATTAAAGAGAGTCTTTTAAAAATGTTATAAAGATGCTTAAGTGTATGTAGCTCTTCACAGTTGATGGCTTCTGGTGGGATGATGGGAAAGGACTCTTTAAGCAGCTGGTTACTGCGAGATTGACCATGCTCCATTAAGTATATGCTCAAGACAATTTGGACTTGCTGCATTTTGGGGGGGGGTGGTAGGAGTTACAAGTTGGGAGGAGTAGAAAGTGAGTATGATGGTGTGATTGCATGCAGTTCCCAAATAATCAATAAAAATATTATGTTGGAACAAAAACTCTCTTAAAAAGTATACTGAAAAGTGAGTGATAAAGATACCCATTGTAAACCTATAGCTTTCTTACGCTCAGATTTACACACACAAACACACACACACACACACACACACACACACATACTTGATGATGACATATCTTACTAAAGGTTTTTATTATTGTGATACAACCTTATGACCATAAGCATCATAAAGATGAAAGGGTTTATTTCATCATCTAGACAAGTTTGAGCAAAAAATGGAAAACAGCAGAAACCTGGAGCAAGGAGCTGCTTCAGAGGCTGTCAGGGGTTGCTGCCTACTGTCTTGCTCCTTGTGGCTTGCTTTCTTATAGTACCCAGGATCAATAGTCAAGGTTGCCACTGCTCCCAGTAAGATAGACAATTTCTCATCAATAAGTTGCCTACACACACACACACACACACACACACACACACACACATTAATAAAGGTTATTTGCATAGGACTACATTAATATAAAAACCATAAAATAGATAGGAACATTTTAAAAATCAGAAAATATATTGTACAGCTTTTTTTCTTTCTTTTTTCTTTTCTATATTCTTTGTTTACATTCTAAATGCCTTCCCCTTTCCCAGTTCCCACCTCCCCTAAGTCCCATAAGCCCTTTTCCCTCTGCCCATTCCCCAATCATCCCCCTCACATTTCTCTGTCCTGATACTCCCCTACAATGCTGGATTTATCCTTTCCAGGACAAGGACCCTTTCCTTCCTTCTTCTTAGGAATCATTTGATATGGTAATTGTGTTTTGAGTAGAAAATATCATCCTAAGTGAGGTAACTCAATCACAAAAGAATACACATGGAATGCAGTCACTGATAAGTGGATATTAATTAGCCCAGAAACTGAACAGCTTTTAATTAGTCATTACATAGATGTATCATTGAGACAAAATCTATTGGATTATAATTTATTATGTCTATAGTCATTTGGGTCTGCTTTTCTTTTGAGATCTATGTTGAGACAGAAAAAAAAACAAAAACAAAAACAAAAACAAACAAACAAACAAACAAACAAAAAAACAGAAGCCCGATCGATCAGAGGGTGTTTAGTGGAGCCATGAGACTCACATCAAGATAGCCAGGAAAGGGTAGAGGAAGAGAGAACATGAGAGTGAATTAGAGAGAGAGAGGATTAAACAGGAAACACATGTAGGAAGTTCTGAGATAATAACATATCCTTCTTGAGCAAGCTTCCAGCAACATATTTCTACCATCTAGGCTCGAGCTTCTTTAGTTCTGTTGTTATATGCACAAATACAAGATAAGGCTAGAGCCATCTTCGTTCAGCCATATATCAAAGGGTTCAACTATGAACAGCGCTTTTTTGTAGAAGACTACTAGGTGTGGAATTAGTGAATGTTAGTAGCCTATGTAGTTTGCAATACAAGTTAAGAGTTGTTCTCTTTGCATGTTTGCTACAGACTCATATGTTTCTAATTCACAGAGACTATTGGAGGGGGTCTTGATTTAGGCTTTAGAAGACAGGTTTTATCAGAAGGACCTGACAGAACAACAAATACTCACATCTAAATATTATACAGCTCTTTGCTCTCTGGTGGATTAAAACTCATCTGTATGTAAACTATCATATCGTCTGCAAATAATGATAGTTTCACTTCTTCCTTTCCAATTTGTATCCCTTTGACTTCCTTATGTTGTCTAATTGCTCTTGCTAGAACTTCAAGTACTATATTGAAAAGATATGGAGAGAGAGGGCAGCCTTGTCTAGTCCCCGATTTTAGTGGGAATGCTTCAAGTTTCTCTCCATTTATTTTGATGTTGGCTACTGGTTTGCTGTAGATTGCTTTTACTATGTTTAGGTATGGGCCTTGAATTCCTGCTCTTTCCAAGACTTTTAGCATGAAAGGATGCTGAATTTTGTCGAATGCTTTTTCAGCATCTAATGAGATGACCATGTGGTTTTTTTCTTTCAGTTTGTTTATGTAGTGGATTACATTGATGGATTTCCGTATATTGAACCATCCCTGCATCCCTGGGATGAAGCCTACTTGATCATGGTGGATGATCGTTTTGATGTGCTCTTGGATTCGGTTAGCAAGAATTCTATTTAGTATTTTTGCATCTATATTCATAAGAGAAATTGGCCTGAAGTTCTCTTTCTTTGTTGGATCTTTTTGTGGTTTAGGTATTAGCGTAATTGTGGCTTCGAAGAATGAGTTGGGCAGTGTCCCTTCTGTCTCTATTTTGTGGAATAGTTTGAAGAGTATTGGTGTTAAGTCTTCTTTGAAGGTCTGGTAGAATTCTGCACTAAAACCATCTGGTCCCGTACTTTTTTTGGTTGGGAGGCTTTCTATAACCCCTTCTATTTCTTTAGGGGTTATGAGACTATTTAGCTGGTCTACTTGATGCTGAGAACTTCTACAGCTGATAAACAACTTCAGCAAAGTGGCAGGTTATAAAATTAACTCAAGCAAGTCAGTGGCCTTCTTGTACTCAAAGGAGAAGCAGGCTGAGAAAGAAATTAGGGAAATAACACCCTTCACAATAGCCACAAACAACATAAAGTATCTTGGCGTAACTCTAACCAAACAAGCGAAAGATCTGTACAACAGGAACTTCAAGTCCTTGAAGAAAGAAATCGAAGAAGACCTCAGAAGATGGAAAAATATTTCTTGCTCCTGGATTGGCAGGATCAATATAGTAAAAATGGCCATCTTGCCAAAAGCAATATACAGATTCAATGCAATACCCATCAAAATCCCAACTCAATTCTTCATAGATCTAGAAAGAGCAATTCTCAAATTCATCTGGAGCAACATAAAACCCAGGATAGCTAAAACTATTCTCAACAATAAAAGGACTTCTGGGGGAATCAATATTCCTGACCTCAAGCAGTACTACAGAGCAATTGTGTTAAAAACTGCATGGTATTGGTATTGCAACAGGCAAACAGATCAGTGGAACAGGATTGAAGACCCAGAAATTAACCCACAGACTTATGGTCACTTGATCTTTGATAAAGGAGCCACAACCATCCGATGGAATAAAGATAGCCTTTTCAACAAATGGTGCTGGTTCAACTGGAGGTCAACATGCAGAAGAATGCGAATTGACCCACTCTTATCTCCTTGTACTAAGATCAACTCCAAGTGGATCTAGGACCTCCACATAAAACCAGACACACTGAAACTATTAGAAAAGAAACTTGGGAAGACCCTGGAGGACTTGGGCACAGGGGAAAAGTTCCTGAACAGAACACCGATAGCGTACTCACTAAGATCAAGAATCGACAAATGGGACCTCATAAAATTACAAAGTTTCTGCAAAGCAAAGGACACTGTCAGAAGGACAAAACGGCAACCAACAAAGTGGGAAAAGATCTTCACCAACCCCACATCCGACAGAGGGCTAGTATCCAATATATACAAAGAACTCAAGAAGTTAGACTGCAAAGAAACAAATAACCCTATCAAAAAATGGGGCATAGAGCTAAACAAAGAATTTTCACCAGAAGAAATTCGGATGGCTGAGAAACACCTTAAGAGATGTTCAACATTATTAGTCATCAGGGAAATGCAAATCAAAACAACCCTGAGATTCCACCTCACACCAGTCAGAATGGCTAAGATTAAAAACTCAAGAGACAACAAGTGCTGGCGAGGATGTGGAGAAAGAGGAACACTCTTTCACTGTTGGTGGGATTGCAAAATGGTAAAACTGCTCTGGAAATCAGTTTGGTGGATCCTCAGAGAATTGGGCATGTCACTTCCAGAGGACCCTGGCATACCACTCCTGGGCATATACCCAGAGGATTCCCCTGCATGCAATAAAGACACATGCTCCACTATGTTTATAGCAGCCTTGTTTATAATAGCCAGAAATTGGAAGGAGCCCAAATATCCCTCAAAGGAGGAATGGATACAGAAAATGTGGTATATTTATACAATGGAATACTACACAGCAATTAAAAATAATGAATTCATGCAATTTGTAGGTAAATGGTTAGACCTGGAAAATATCATCCTGAGTGAGCTAACCCAATCACAAAAGAATGCACATGAAATGCAATCACTGATAAGTGGATATTAATGAGCCCAGAAGCACTAAATACTCAAGACACAAATAGCAAGTCAAATGATTCCCAAGAAGAAAGGAGAGGAACCTGGGCCTGTAAAGATTGCATCCAGTTTAGTAAAGAAACCGAGGGGGGAGGGGGAATGATTGGGGAATAGTTGGGGGGGAGAAGAACTATGGGAACTATGGTGGGTGGGAACTGGGAAAGGGGAAAGCCTTTGGAATGTAAACATAGAATATAGAAAATAAAATAATAATAATAATTAAAAAAACTCATCTGTAGGGCTTTAGTTTTATTAGCAGAGAAGATTGCTTTATCCTTATGGATTTTTTACAACACATATGACATGTTATATATATATATATATATATATCATGTTATATATATATGTATATATATATATGTATATATATATAATTCACTATATGAGGTATTAAAAAATCATTGTACATTTATACTATTCCAAATTTAAAATTATTAATCAATACTATGTTATTCTTCTGTTTTGCCTCTTGAAAAAGTAAAAATTATCTCTAAAGAACTTGATGTCTTAAGAATTCAAGGTTAACCATTCTGCTCATATTTATGTAATCAATCATCTTCCAATGTAAAACACCCTTAGTTAATGGTTTGGTTCAATATATTTAAATTGTTAACAGTACATTTCTGTTAGTAACTCTCATCATCTTTTCTTTTTCATAAAACAGATAGGTCAGTGCCTGGTAGCTTTGTTTGAATTGACACAACAAAGTTGTCTCCCTTAAGAGTCTCACCCTTTAGCATTAAATTGAGCACAATCTACATATATTCATTCAACCAAACCCTTTACAAATCAATGATACTAATCTACATACTTTAACTGAACTCTTCTTTATGTTCCTAAATCTCAATACTATAAAAATGACTTAACTCTATAACTCAGGAGTAAAAATTTTATATTAGAAAATGAAACTTTCATTTATAAAACCAGGAGAATTTTAACGTGGCATTAATATTTCATTATCGATACTATATTAATTTCATTCTCAAATTAATTGAATATATTCATATTACAATAATAAGGATACTAAGCTCTTAATATTAGAAGAAACTTAAACCTGCTAAAAGAGAAAGTTGAACCTGCTAATGCTAATACAGCTAACAATCTTTTCCATTGGTACAGCAATAATCTGGTATATTGTGATCATGGGAACTGCCTCTATTCTTTTGAAAACTGTGAGGAGAAAAAGAAGTTTGAAAAGAAAGATTTTAAGGAAATGGAAGTTATTTTGATGGACAACTTGGCTTGAGCAGAGCAGAGTTAGCAATTCTACTCACTGGTCTGGAAACACAAACCACTTAAGCAGCACTAACACTAATGACCAATGAACTAGAACTGCTGTAGTTAAACTATTTATATAATGAAATTATTAAAAAGGACAAGGGAAACAGCTGAGTCAGCATAATAACAACCAGTGGTGTTGGGAGAGAAGAGACATTTTTGTGTTGTTAGAAAGTTGTTCAATATTTCTTTAAATGAGATGACATTTATTTTTAAAGAATAACAAAAAGGAAGCTGATGGTAGCCTTCAATGGGAAGATAGACTTTGATTAGTTTAACAGACTGACAAATGTTGGACTTTATTTGTAAATCCTTATTAATATACCAGAGAGTTGGGAGGTGAGAGACTCTCAGTACTCATAGGGAGGGCATTAGATGAAATGTTCTGCCCTTGGGAGAGGAAACTTGTAGAGCACACCTTTAGTAGAAAGAAAGGGCATCAAGTGAGGGATCGAGTTGCTATCCCATAATCAAAAACTCAGACCCAGAATTAGCAGTCTGAAAGAACTTTAGGGACAAAAATGGAGAAGAGCCTGAGGCAAAGGAGGTCCATTGACAAACCCAAATTAGAATCCAGCTAAACGGGATGCACCAAAGCCTCATTGACAAACCCAAATTAGAATCCAGCTAAACGGGATGCACCAAAGCCTGGCACTGTTACTGATGCTATAGTGTGCTTATAAAAAGGAACTTAACAAATAATAATAACAATTCCCAAAATGTCAGGAAGTAATAATTACTATTCCTTAATATCTCTTAATATCAATGGACTCAATTCCCCAATCAAAAGACACAGACTAACAGACTGGATACGGAAACAGGACCCTACATTTTGCTGCATACAGGAAACACATCTCAGTGTCAAAGACAAACACCTCCTTAGAGTAAAAGGCTGGAAGACAGTTCTACAAGCAAATGGTCCCAGGAAACAAGCTGGAGTAGCCATTCTAATATCAGATAAAATCGACTTTCAACCTAAAGTCATCAAAAGAGACACAGAAGGTCACTTCCTGCTTGTCAAAGGGAAAATCCACCAAGAAGAATTCTCAATACTGAACATCTATGCACCAAATGCAAGGGCACCCTCATTCGTAAAAGAAACTTTACTAAAGCTTAAAGCACACATCGCACCTAACACAATGATTGTAGGTGACTTCAACACTCCACTCTCCTCAATGGACCGATCAGGAAAGCAGAAACTAAACAGGGACACAGTGAAACTAATTGAAGCTTTGGACCAATTGGATTTAACAGATATATATAGAACATTCCATCCTAAAACAAAAGAGTATACCTTTTTCTCAGCACCGCACGGTACCTTCTCAAAAATTGATCATATAATTGGTCACAAGACAGACCTCAACAAATACAAGAAGACCGAACTAATCCCATGTCTCCTATCGGATCACTATGGAGTAAAAGTGGTCTTCAATAGCAAGAAGAACTACAGAAAGCCCACATACACATGGAAACTGAACAATACTCTACTCAATGACACCCTGGTCAAGGAAGAAATAAAGAAAGAAATCAAAGACTTTTTAGACTTCAATGAAAATGAAGGTACGACCTACCCAAATCTCTGGGATACAATGAAAGCAGTGCTAAGAGGAAAACTCATAGCCCTGAGTGCCTCCAAAAAGAAACTGGAAAGAGCATACACTAGCAACTTAACAGCACACCTGAAGGCGCTGGAACAAAAAGAAGCTAACTCACCCAGGAGGAGTAGAAGAGAGGAAATCATCAAACTAAGGGCTGAAATCAATCAAGCAGAAACAAAGAGAACCATACAAAGAATCAACAAAACCAAGAGCTGGTTCTTCGAGAAAATCAACAAGATAGATAAGCCCTTAGCTAGACTAACCAAAGGGCACAGAGATAGTATCCAAATTAACAAAATTAAAAATGAAAAGGGGGATATAACAACAGAAACAGAGGAAATTCAAAAGATCATCAGATCCTACTACAAAGGCCTATACTCAAAACAACTGGAGAATCTGGAGGAAATGGACAATTTCCTAGACAGATACCAAATACCAAAATTAAATCAGCATCAAGTAGACCAGCTAAACAGTCCCATAACCCTTAAAGAAATAGAAGGGGTTATAGAAAGCCTCCCAACCAAAAAAAGTACGGGACCAGATGGTTTTAGTGCAGAATTCTACCAGACCTTCAAAGAAGACTTAACACCAATACTCTTCAAACTATTCCACAAAATAGAGACAGAAGGGACACTGCCCAACTCATTCTTCGAAACCACAATTACGCTGATACCTAAACCACAAAAAGATCCAACAAAGAAAGAGAACTACAGGCCAATTTCTCTTATGAATATAGATGCAAAAATACTAAATAAAATCCTTGCCAACCGAATCCAAGAGCATATCAAAACGATCATTCACCATGATCAAGTAGGCTTCATTCCAGGAATGCAGGGATGGTTCAATATACGGAAATCCATCAATGTAATCCACTACATAAACAAACTAAAAGAAAAAAACCACATGGTCATCTCATTAGATGCTGAAAAAGCATTTGACAAAATTCAGCATCCTTTCATGCTAAAAGTCTTGGAAAGAGCAGGAATTCAAGGCCCATACCTAAACATAGTAAAAGCAATCTACAGCAAACCAGTAGCCAACATCAAAATAAATGGAGAGAAACTTGAAGCAATTCCACTAAAATCAGGGACTAGACAAGGCTGTCCTCTCTCTCCATATCTTTTCAATATAGTACTTGAAGTTCTAGCGAGAGCAATCAGACAACATAAGGAAGTCAAAGGGATACAAATTGGAAAGGAAGAAGTCAAAGTATCATTATTTGCAGATGATATGATAGTCTACTTAAGCGATCCAAAAAACTCCACCAGAGAACTTCTACAGCTGATAAACAACTTCAGCAACGTGGCTGGTTATAAAATTAACTCAAGCAAATCAGTAGCCTTCTTGTACTCAAAGGACAAGCAGGCTGAGAAAGAAGTTAGGGAAATAACACCCTTCACAATAGCCACAAACAACATAAAGTACCTTGGTGTAACTCTAACCAAACAAGTGAAAGATCTGTATGACGGGAACTTCAAGTCCCTGAAGAAAGAAATCGAAGAAGACCTCAGGAGATGGAAAAATATTTCTTGCTCCTGGATTGGCAGGATCAATATAGTAAAAATGGCCATCTTGCCAAAAGCAATCTACAGATTCAATGCAATCCCCATCAAAATCCCAAATCAATTCTTCATAGATCTAGAAAGAGCAATTCTCAAATTCATCTGGAGCAACAAAAAACCCAGGATAGCTAAAACTATTCTCAACAATAAAAGGACTTCTGGGGGAATCAATATCCCTGACCTCAAGCAGTACTACAGAGCAATTGTGTTAAAAACTGCATGGTATTGGTACAGCAACAGGCAGGTAGATCAATGGAATAGGATTGAAGACCCAGAAATTAACCCACAGACTTATGGTCACTTGATCTTTGATAAAGGAGCCACAACCATCCGGTGGAAAACAGATAGCCTTTTCAACAAATGGTGCTGGTTCAACTGGAGGTCAACATGCAGAAGAATGCGAATTGACCCACTCTTATCTCCTTGTACTAAGATCAACTCCAAGTGGATCAAGGACCTCCACATAAAACCAGACACACTGAAACTATTAGAAAAGAAACTTGGGAAGACCCTGGAGGACTTGGGCACAGGGGAAAAGTTCCTGAACAGAACACCAATAGCTTATGCTCTAAGATCAAGAATCGACAAATGGGACCTCATAAAATTACAAAGTTTCTGCAAAGCAAAGGACACTGTCAGAAGGACAAAACGGCAACCAACAAAGTGGGAAAAGATCTTCACCAACCCCACATCCGACAGAGGGCTAATATCCAATATATACAAAGAACTCAAGAAGTTAGACCGCAAAGAAACAAATAACCCTATCAAAAAATGGGGCACAGAGCTAAACAAAGAATTCTCACCAGAAGAAATTCGGATGGCCGAGAAACACCTTAAAAGATGTTCAACATCATTAGTCATCAGGGAAATGCAAATCAAAACAACCCTGAGATTCCACCTCACACCAGTCAGAATGGCTAAGATTAAAAACTCAAGAGACAACAAGTGCTGGCGAGGATGTGGAGAAAGAGGAACACTCCTCCACTGTTGGTGGGATTGCAAAATGGTAAAACCGCTCTGGAAATCAGTTTGGCGGTTCCTCAGAAAATTGGGCATGATACTTCCAGAGGACCCTGGCATACCACTCCTGGGCATATACCCAGAGGATTCCCCTGCATGCAATAAGGACACATGCTCCACTATGTTTATAGCAGCCTTGTTTATAATAGCCAGAAATTGGAAGCAGCCCAAATATCCCTCAAAGGAGGAATGGATACAGAAAATGTGGTATATTTATACAATGGAATACTACACAGCAATTAAAAATAATGAATTCATGCAATTTGTAGGTAAATGGTTAGACCTGGAAAATATCATCCTGAGTGAATTAACCCAATCACAAAAGAATGCACCTGAAATGCAATCACTGATAAGTGGATATTAATGAGCCCAGAAGCCCTAAATACTCAAGACACAAATAGCAAGTCAAATGATTCCCAAGAAGAAGAAAGGAGAGGACCCTGGGCCTGTAAAGATTGCTTCCAGTTTAGTAAAGAAACCGAGGGGGGAGGGGGAATTATTGGGGAACAGATGGGGGGGAGAGGAACTATGGGAACTATGGTGGGTGGGAACTGGGAAAGGGGAAAGCCTTTGGAATGTAAACATAGAATATAGAAAATAAAATTAAAAAAAAAAAAAGATTAAAAAAAAAAAAAAAAAAAAGGAACTTAGCATGATTGCCCCCCAAAAAGCCCAACAAGCAGCTGAAAAAGTCAGATGCAGATATTTACACCCAACCAATAGACAGAAGCTGGTGACCCCTGAGGTTGAGGGAACAGCTAGAAGAAGCTGAAGAGGTGGGCAAGCAACCCTGAGGGGGACCAACAGTCTCGACAAACCTGGACCCCCAAGATATCTCAGACACTGGACCACAAACCAGGCAGCATATACCAGCTCATATGAGGACTCCAGCACATATACAGAAGACTGCCAGGTCTGGACACAGAGAAGATGCACCTAACCCTCTAGAGTAGGGAGGCCTGAGGGATTGGGGAGGTCTGGTGGAGTAGGGTTGGGGGATGGGCACATCCTCTTGGAGACAGGGTGGGGTTGGGGGAGGTACAGGATGTGGAACAGTCAGAGGGTAAACCTGGAGGATAAAGTTGACTTTAAAATAAGGTTAAAGAAAAATTAAAAGAACAAAAATACCAGAAAAGTATAAACAATTTCATACATGTGTATCATGTATTTTGGACATATCTCCTCCAAATTATCCTCTCTCCTATCCCTTTCACTGTATCTGGAAACTACTTTCTTCACAATATCTTCCTCTCAATCTTTAGTATTATTTAAAAATAACCCACTGTGAGCCGGGCGTGGTGGCGCACACCTGTAATCCCAGCACTTGGGAGGCAGAGGCAGGCGGATTTCTGAGTTCGAGGCCAGCCTGGTCTACAGAGTGAGTTCCAGGACAGCCAGGGCTACACAGAGAAACCCTGTCTCGATAAAACAAAAAAAAAAAAAATAACCCACTGAATTTAATTGGCATGAACATGAGCGTGGGTTTATTTATTGTGTCATGGATGCCTATTAAATTTATGAAGGAAATTAAGATTCACAACAATGTTAAAAAGATTCTTAGGTTTTATTTGTTTTTTTTATGTTGTATGCACTTTATTCTTTATTTTTTACGTCTGTAATAACACCATATAATTGTTGTAAAACTTTGTAACCCCTGATATTTGCCATCTAAACATTTTTTACAATTCTCATTATCGAATAAGTGGATTTTATTAATAAAACCTCTAAAACATAAAATAGATGGAATCTGTTATGGTGAAACAAAAAACCTTCCCAAGGTAATTTGGGTTTAGCCCACTGTTATTCTATTTATAGGGAATCTAATACAGATAATCTATTACATTTTCTAGTGGTGGGGCTCTTTGTATTTTTCCTGGTACTTTCCAAAGTTACTCTGCCTCATGCTGAAATGCAGAATATCTTTCTTAGTTATTTCAACTAGATTAACTATATGGAAGCTAATGTCTGTTTACCTGAGTTTAACGGAAAATTATTTTTTAAAATTGGTAAAGTATAAAATTATTTTGTCCTCAGTTTACTCATATAATTGAAGATGGTAATACTACATGTTATATGGGCTTAGTATTATTAAATATGTATATTTTTAAATAATGGTTTTAGTCTTTCAAGTCACAACCAACTACATAAAATTGATTATTATTGTGTTTATATTAATGTTATTTCTTGTTGCAAGTTATAGCTTGATGAGTATTTCAGATTTGGAGTACTTAAGGCCATATAACTTTTTAAAAATATCTCAGTAATTATATTTTCAATAAATATTTAAAGCATAATCCTGCACACTAATCTTTATTTTTAAGGCAAATTAATCTGTGTCAGTCAACCACCTAATGGTCTTTTCTGGTAGTTTAATGGAAGTCAAAGTAATTAAATTTGAATGACTGGGAGAAAAAATCAAGCAATATATTTATGTAAAAGTGCACATTCAGTTAAATTTAATGATCTAGAGTTATGTTTACCAACAATGTAGATTTCACAAAAAAAAATTCACAAGAGAAGAGTGTCAATATGTACACACACAAAATCAAGCCTATTTATAGGACTTTACAGAGGATACCACCAATTAACCACTGGAGTAAAAATAAATCTGAAATCAACTCATAGCTTCCTGAAGTGACGACCTAAGGGTACTAAGCCTATGGTTTACAGATAAGTCATTTGTGGATTCTCGAGAAGCACAGAACTGTGAGTGTTTCTATTGGACACTCAGAAAGGGATGTTCTTTCCCTGAGCTGTATACAGCACATACATACTCACATTTGTATATTGCAGTGTAAAAGGGGGGCTTGGTGGATGCAATCAAATGTATGAGTACTCTGGAAGATGATCTGGAGGAGACAGTGTTAAAACTTAAACCTGTCTGTTTAAGAACTGTAGGTACAGATCCTACATGGTCTGGGAGAATCTACCACTCTCTTGGCTGAAATTTCTTCGTAACCTCCTGTCTTCCAAAAACATAAAATTCAACAGCAGCAACAACTATGGCACAGTCATTCGTGGGTTATGGAAATCAGAAGCTTTATTGGTTTTCCTATAAATGTTCTGTGTCATCTGTTGGTCTCCCTATTAAATTAGGAATTTTATTAAATCAACAAATATTAACATTTTGAGAATCTCATGCTTCTCTGTCTCCATTTCAGAGTAGTTGCCATTATTCATCCAATTTAATATTTTTAAACTATGTATATCAACATTACTTGCATAGATATTTCAAACATATTTTTTACTTAATGTCCTCGTCTCCAGTTCCTACATTGCATTTTTATCTGAACATACTAAAGGGGTTTACAAATGCCAGTGTTATCAGCTGCATATAAAATTTCTTCTTTGTTCTTAATGTTATATTCAGTTTTTAGCTATGTCAGATAGTTTGAAAGCTTAGAGATCTCGTAGAATCTATTATCTGTCTTGTTCAATCAAGAATTCATCATACTAAGTGAGGTAACCCAGTCTCAAAAGAAGACTCATGGTATGCACTCACTGATCAACAGATATTAGCCTAGAAGCTTGGAGTATCCAAGACAAAATTCACATATCAAATGATGCTCAAGAAGAAGGAAGGAGTTGGGTAACAGGGGGAGGGAAGAGGTCTTATGGGACTTTTGGGGATTAGGTTACTCAGGGTAATACTCTCAAGTTCCATCTCATTGCCTGCGAAGTTTATGATGTCTTTGTTTTTAATAGCTGAATAGTATTTCATTGTGCAGATGTGCCACATCTTTATTCATTCTTCAGTTGAGAGACATTTAGGTTGTTTCCAATTCCTGACTATTATGAATTAATCTCCTATGAGCACAGTTGAGAAGGTGTCTTTGTAGGATCATATAGCATCTTTTGAGCATATGAGCAGGAGTAGGATAGCTGTGCCTTGAGGTAGAACTCTGTTTACTTTTTTTTAATTAGATATATTCTTTATTTACATTTCAAATCATTTCCCCTTTCCTAGTTCTGACCTCCCAGAAAGTCCCATAAGCCCGCTTCCCTTCCCCTGTTACCCAATCAAACCCCTCCTGCTTCCCTGTACTGCTATTCCCCTACACTGCTGCATCAAGCCTTTCCAGGACCAAGGACCACTCCTTCCTTCTTCTTGGACATCATTTGATATGTGAATTGCGTCTTGGGTCTTCCAGGTTCTGGACTAATATCCACTTATCAGTAAGTACATACCGTGTGTGTTCTTTTGTGATTGGGTTACCTCACTGAGGATGATATTTTCCAGTTCCACCCATTTACTTAAGAATTTCATGAATTCATTGTTTTTAATAGCTGAGTAGTATTCCACAAAAATACTCAATAAAATTCTTCTCTGTTTCAAGAGAAATTGCCAAACTGATTTCCAAAGTGGTTGTACAAGTTACAATATGACCAACAATGGAGGAATATTACTCTCCACATCCACACCAGAGGCCAATAGAGTCAACTATCCCTTGGAGCTCTCAGAGAATGAAACACCAACCAAACAATATACATAGTCTGTACCTAGGACTCACAGCATATATGTATCAGATGTACAGCTTAGTCTGCATGTGAGTATTGAAAAATATTGGAGTGGGTGTTATCCCCAAAGCGGTTGCTTGTCTATGGGATATGTTCTTCTAGCTGGGTTACCTTGCCTGCTTTCTGTGGGAGAAGAAGATTCTAGCCTCTCAGACTTGATGTGCCAGGGTTGGGAGGATACCCAGTGGAACTACACCTCCTCAGTGGAGAACAGGAAGGAAGATTGGGGGAAAGGATTGTGAGAGGAATCCTGGAGTGTGAAGATTGTATATTGAATAAGTAAAAACTAAATAAATACATTTTTTAAATGAACAAAAAAGAAAAGAATATGTGAATCTTTAACCAGGATATATACAAGAAAAGAAATCTATATTCAATTGAAAAATGAAATAAATGACAGTACTTCATAATTTGGTTGAAACATATAGAGTGCCAAAAAAATAACCTGGTTTGTATTTATTTGATATTTCAAGTTCCTTAAACCAAGATTTATTCATTATGCTTTTTCTTCTTAGTTTCCTTTTTTATTTTGCCAAACATATCTTAATCTATAAATATATTAAACAATAAAGAGTGAAGATAGTACTTTAAAACACTAATTTTAATTGATACATTTTTCTTTTTATTTATGGTATAAACTATGACAGTGTGATGTATGTATACAGTATGCAAGAATCAAATAAATGCTACAATAATTTTCTTCTCCAAATAAAAAGGGGAAAATAAACCAAATGTGGTTATACATTATAATGTACTTATTTTACTTTTATGTATTCATTTTCTCATATTAATGGCAAGGGATAGACCATGTTTTGTCACTTTAAAAAACCTAACATAGCAGCTCTCTTTAAAATATGAAATCAAATGATGCAGTTACTTCTGAACTGAAATATATTTATGTTTTATTATGTATTTCCACAATTTATTATTATACCATCAAACACAATGCCCCTCACCCATTTCAAATTATTACATCATTTCTTTTTTTATTGGATATATTCTATATTTAAAATTCATTTCCCTTTTTCTGGTTCCCCACCCCCCAAAGTTCCCACATGCCCTTTTCCTTCCCCCTGCTCCCTCTTCCACCCCTTCCCTCATCCCTGTTCTTGTATTCCCTTACACTGATGCTTTGATCCTTTCCAGCACCAGTGACCACTCCTTCCTTCTTGTCAGACATCATTTGGTATGTGAATTGTGTCTTTGGTGTTCCAAGATTCTAGGCTAATATCCATTCATCAGTGACTGCATACCATGGGTATTCTTTTGAGACTGGGTTACCTCACTTAGTATGATGTTCTCCAGCTCCATCCATTTCTCTAAGAATTTCATGAATTCATTGTTTCTAGTGGCTGACTAGTACTCCATTGTGTATATATACCATATTTTTTTGTATCCATTCCTCAATTGAGGGACATCTGGAGAAGAACTCACAATTCTAAACATATATGCACCAAATGCAAGAGCACCCTCATTTGTAAAAGAAAGTTTACTAAAGCTCAAAGCACACATTTCACCTAACACAATAATTGTGGGGGACCTCAATATTCCACTATCCTCAATGGACCGATCAGGAAAACAGAAACTAATCAGGGACACAGGGAAACTCATTGAAACGTTGGACCAATTGGATTTAACAGATATATATATATATATATATATATATATATATATATATATATATATATATAACATTTCATCCTAAAGCAAAAGACTATACCTTTTTCTCAGCACCTCATGGTACCTTCTCCAAAATCGACCATATAATTGGTCACAAGACAGACCTCAACAAATATAAAAAGATCGAACTAATCCCATGCCTCCTATTGGATCACCATGGAGTAAGGGTGTTCTTCAATAGCAACAAAAACAACAGAAAATCCTCATACACATGGAGGCTGAACAATATTCTACTCAAAGATACCTTGGTCAAGGAAGAAATAAAGAAAGAAATTAAAGATTTTTTAGAATTTAATGAAAATGAAGGCACAACATACCCAAATCTACGGGACACAATGAAAGCAGTGCTAAGAGGAAAACTCATAGCCCTGAGTGTCTCCAAAAAGAAACAGGAGAGAGCATATACTAGCAACTTAATGGCACACCTGAAAGCTCTAAAACAATAAGAAGCTATTTCACCCAGGAGGAGTAGAAGACAGGAAATCATCAAACTCAGGGCTGAAATCAATCAAGTTGGAACCAAGAGAACCATGCAAAGAATCAACAAAACCAGGAGCTGGTTCTTTAAGAAAATCAACAAGATAGATAAATCCCTAGCCAGACTTACCAAAGGGCACAGAGACAGTATTCAAATTAACAAAATTTGAAACGAAAAGGGAGATATAACAACAGAAACTGAGGAAATTCAAAAAATCATCAGATCCTACTACAAAAGCCTATACTCAACACAACTGGAGAATCTGGAGGAAATGGACAATTTCCTAGACAGATACCAAATTCCAAAATTAAACCAGGATCAAATAGATCGTCTAAACAGACCCATAACCCCCAAAGAAATAGAAGGGGTCATAGACAGTCTTCCAACCAAAAAAAGCACAGGACCAGATGGTTTTAGTGCAGAATTCAATCAGACCTTCAAAGAAGTCCTGATACCAATACTCTTCAAACTATTCCACAAAATAGAAACAGAAGGAACACTACCCAACTCATTCTAGGAAGCCACAATTACCCTGATACCAAAACCACACAAAGATCCAACTAAGAAAGAGAACTACAGGCCAATTTCTCTTATGAATATCGATGCAAAAATACTAAATAAAATATTACATCATTTCTATTAAAATAACCAGATCAGTTTATATCAGGTTTATAAGAAGAAATTTATCAAAACATGCTGCATGAATGTTTTCAGCTATAAGATCGTCTCTATCTAACCCAGTTTTCACTAGGTTAATGAAGAAAAAAATAATACTTCCAAGAAAATGTAAAAGTCATTCAGAACAGATGCAGAAGTAGCTGTGTTTCTATCTTGCTTATTTATAATGACCTAATCCTGGTTCTTGGAGGAAGATACTACAATAACTTCAGAATTTAAATTCCAGAAGGAACTTCTTACCAAGCAAGTGTAGAAACAATATATATTTCCTTGATGCTGTAAAGTGAAGAAATATCTTATATATAGTCAGGCTAATTTCTCTCTATTTCTTTTGGTCTTATTTATTACTTGCTTTATCATAAAAATATCTTTGAAGGAAAATGCTTAGCCTGCTAATTTACAATAATCATACACTTCTCAGCTAGTGAGATGCAGTTATATTTTTCTGGCTACAGAAAACATCTGAACAGAACAAAATGAGCATATAAGGAGAGTAGTCACAGTCCTATTTCAATAACAGGTATGTAATGAGATCTGCCTTCCTTTTTGATGTTCTTTTGGAAAGAGCACGGTCAATCGTCTATAAAGGAATAGTAAATTCATTGTATGTATTTTATTTTATTTTATTTTATTTTATTTTATTTTATTTTATTTTATTTTATTTTATTTTATTTAGATGCAAGACTATTTAGCCATTTATTTTCCCAATAATGTGCTATCAGATTTTAAGATGCATACCACCTTTGAAGTTATATGGCCATTTCATTTGAAAGCTACATAGTGCATCTAATTGAAAAATGAAAACAAATGAAACCACTTTCTCTCTCTCTCTCATATATATATATATATATATATATATATATATATATATATATATATATATTTGAAAGAAAGAGAGAGAGAGAGAGAGAGAGAGAGGGAGAGAGAGAAACATTAACATTTCATTTTGTAATTGAAACAATATCACCTGCTAGAAGAGGATAAAGTTCCTTTTGAAACATGACCTTGCATTTCTCTTTTTTTGTTGTTGTTGTTTTTTTTTAATTTTTTTTATTTTCTATATTCTTTGTTTACATTCCAAAGGCTTACCCCTTTCCCAGTTCCCCTCCACCATACATCCCATAAGTCCTCTTCCCCCCCAACTATTCCCCAATCACCCCCCCACACACACCATTTCTCTGTTCTGGATCTACAAAACTGGATGTAACACTATCAGTGGTTCAGTTTGGCTCTTTAGTGCATAGAGAGTCGGAGTGAACTTAAGAAGCCAAGAGACAGACACTAATGTGGATGTCAGCAAGTGTTGCTGACAGGAACCTGATAAAGCTGTCTCCTGAGAAGCACTACCAGTACCTGCCAAACACAGAGTTGGGTGCTCCCAGCCAACCATTGGACTGAGCACAAGGTCCCAAATGGAGAAGCTAGAGAAAGGAACTAAGGAGCTAAAGGAGCTGAAGGTGCTGTCAGCCATGTAGGAGGAACAACATTATGAACCAACCAGTAACCCCAGAACTCCCAGGGACTAAACTACCAAATAAAGAGTACACATGGAGGGACTCATGGCTCCTCAATTTGATGGCCTTGTTGGACATCAAATTGAGGAGAAGCCCTTGGCCCTGAGAAGGCTCGATGCCCCATTATAGGGGAATGCCAGGACAGGGAAGCAGCAGTTGGTGGGTTGGTGAACAGTGAAAAGTGGAAGATGGGATAGGGTGTTTTTGGAAACCAGAAAGGGAATTTGAAATGTAAATAAAGAAAATATCTAATAAAAAAGAAATGAAGAGAGCTTAAATACACAGTATATTGTAAATGAAGATATTTTTAAATGATGTTCTTGGTGATATTGTTTATATTTGAAACAGGAATCAGTTTCATTCTCTACAAGGAGGTAAATGAGAGAAATACTGGGACTGTATATAACAATGGCATGATGTTTCTATAATTAGAGAAAAGATGATGCCTTGGTTAACTTGGTTCATAAGACTGATTTCTACTGCTGAAAATGTTGCTTTATGCATTCATGAAAAACTAGTGGAAATTTATATTATATAAGAAACTGCATTCTTTTCTATAAAGTATTTAACCTTAATGGTTGCTATTTTAAATTTATTTGAAGATTAAGTACTACATTACTTTAGCAGGAATGAAATTTAGTGGCTAATGCAGATTATTTTGCTTTCCTAGGAAACTTTTACTTAAATTAACTGTATTTCTATATAATGCAATTTCAGCACATTATGTGGCCTGAAATAGAAATGAAACCTAAATTACTACATTTTGCAGAATCAGTACTTATAAAATGATATCAAGGGAATTTCATTTCTACATACCAATCAAATATATAATATCAATGATAATATAACTTACCCTTGATTTTCTTGGACTGGAGATGAGCTCATTTTCATAAAAAATTAAATTAAAAAAGGACCAGTAGAAATCTTTACTATTCTCAGTACTGCTAAATTATAATTTCTCAACAAATCTCTCCATCCCTAAAAGTAAATACAAAGGTCTGATGGTGACAAGTCTCACAACACCCCTTTTCTAAACAGTTCCATATGAACGTTATACTTATGCATGTAGGAAAAATGCAGGCATGATCTGTGAGCCAGCCTATGTGGAACACTGTGATTCAAAATAAAGAGTGTGTGTATCATTCCCCCAAATTCAGAACACTGAATTTCTGAGGCAGTTTAAGTAGCTGACAGCTGGCCTACTGATGAGTCTGTAGTATCCATGTTTCCTTTAATAAACTTTATCAACATATAGACCATGGTGGTAAGAACATTCACTATTCAGAGAAAATGTGCTAACCATAGGGATAGGCTCCTACCATCAAAGTATTTGCTCATCGTCAATAAGGCAGACACTGTTCCCTGCAGTGTCTCAAGTGGTGCCCTCTTCTACTACTATGGAAAACCCACTTAATACATAAGTCAGGTTTGCAGATACAGGCCTGTAATCCTAGCTACTTCAGGAGCTAAGTCAGAAGGATGGCCATTTTAAGGCAGGCATAGGCTATAGAGTAAGTTTTAAGGCCAGACTGGCCAACTTTTTTTTTCTATATTCTATGTTTACATTCCAAAGGCTTTCCCCTTTCCCAGTTCCCACCCACCATAGTTCCCATAGTTCCTCTCCCCCCCCATCTGTTCCCCAATAATTCCCCCTCCCCCCTCGGTTTCTTTACTAAACTGGATGCAATCTTTACAGGCCCAGGGTCCTCTCCTTTCTTCTTCTTGGGAATCATTTGACTTGCTATTTGTGTCTTGAGTATTTAGGGCTTCTGGGCTCATTAATATCCACTTATCAGTGATTGCATTTCATGTGCATTCTTTTGTGATTGGGTTAATTCACTCAGGATGATATTTTCCAGGTCTAACCATTTACCTACAAATTGCATGAATTCATTATTTTTAATTGCTGAGTAGTATTCCATTGTATAAATATACCACATTTTCTGTATCCATTCCTCCTTTGAGGGATATTTGGGCTCCTTCCAATTTCTGGCGATTATAAACAAGGCTGCTATAAACATAGTGGAGCATGTGTCCTTATTGCATGCAGGGGAATCCTCTGGGTATATGCCCAGGAGTGGTATGCCAGGGTCCTCTGGAAGTGACATGCCCAATTTTCTGAGGAACCGCCAAACTGATTTCCAGAGCGGTTTTACCATTTTGCAATCCCACCAACAGTGGAGGAGTGTTCCTCTTTCTCCACATCCTCGCCAGCACTTGTTGTCTCTTGAGTTTTTAATCTTAGCCATTCTGACTGGTGTGAGGTGGAATCTCAGGGTTGTTTTGATTTGCATTTCCCTGATGACTAATGATGTTGAACATCTTTTAAGGTGTTTCTCGGCCATCCGAATTTCTTCTGGTGAACTTCAACACTCCACTCTCCTCAATGGACCGATCAGGAAAGCAGAAACTAAACAGGGACACAGTGAAACTAATTGAAACTCTGGACCAATTGGATTTAACAGATATATTATAGGACATTTCATCCTAAAGCTAAAGAATATACCTTTTTCTCAGCTCCACATGGGACCTTCTCCAAAATAGACCATATAATTGGTCACAAGACAGATGTCAACAAATACAAGAAGATCGAGCTAATCCCATGCCTTCTATCAGATCACCATGGAGTAAGAGTGGTCTTCAATAACAACAAAAACAACAGAAAGCCCACATACACATCGAAACTGAACAATACTCTACTCAATGACACCTTGGTCAAGGAAGAAATAAAAAAAGAAATCAAAGACTTTTTAGAATTCAATGAAAATGAAGGTACAACCTACCCAAATCTATGGGACACAATGAAAGCAGTGCTAAGAGGAAAACTCATAGCTCTAAGTGCATCCAAAAAGAAACTGGAGAGAGCATATACTAGCAGCTTAATGGCACACCTTAAAGCCCTGGAAGAAAAACAAGTTAATTCACCCAGGAGGAGTAGAAGACAAGAAATCATCAAACTCAGGGCTGAAATCAATCAAATAGAAACAAAGAGAACCATACAAAGAATCAACAAGACCAGGAGCTGGTTCTTTGAGAAAATCAACAAGATAGATAAACCCTTAGCCAGACTAACCAAAGGACACAGAGACAGTATACAAATTAACAAAATTAGAAATGAAAAGGGAGACATAACAACAGAAACTGAGGAAATTCAAAACATCATCAGATCCTACTACAAAGGTCTATACTCAAAACAACTGGAGAACCTGGAGGAAATGGACAATTTCCTAGACAGATATCAAATACCAAAATTAAATCAGACTGGCCAACTTTAATAAAATATAGAAAGAAATCCAGGGATGTAGTTCTATGGCTGTTTGCCTATAATGAATAAGAACCATGATCAGTCATTTGCAAATGTTTACCATGGCAAAATTAATTTTGCTCTAGTATCAATAGGGAATGTGTAAAGAATTATTTTGTAATGTTGGTAGTAAGATTCTATTATGAGTGAATGAGCCATCAATAAGTGTATCACTATGGTACATATATCAATTGCGTGTAACTCAGAATCATTTATTTCAAGATTCACACACATTTACAAATACAATGAGTCTTTGTGTCTGTGTGTTCATGGATCAGAGAATCAAAGTTTAACAACAGTTGCTTAAAGTCAAATAATAGCTTTTGCATTTTGTGTAAAATGCTACCATGAATAAAAATGCTTGTCCCTTGAACTGGGTGGTTCCAAGCTAGAATAGAGTTTACCTACTGAAAGATGCTACTATATGCACAAGACATTTATGATAGATAAAATGATACCCAAAAGACAGTAGTGCTATTAGTTGAGGTACAGATGCTTATGTCAGAAATATGTCCAAAGTAATTTTCAATTTATGTTTTGATTGAGTACCTGCAGTCATCTTCACATACCCAGCCACAAATATGTACACATATATGTAATTTTTAAAAATTTTATTTTCTATATTCTTTGTTTACATGTAATTTTAAAATGAGAAATTATATAAAATTTTTGGAGCCATTCTGATGAATAAAATCCACATAATAGTCTGTTTCATGGAGTCTTTCTCCTTTTCATTTAGAATAGAGTCAGTTCATCTTCATATAGCAGTTACAGAAGTGTACTTTAGATTAACAATATTTCTTATCTTTTCAAATGCTATCTTCATGTGGCATAGTCATGATTACAGGAAAGCATCCTTTATTAACATGATTTAATGATATATTTGGAACCAAGCAAAGAGCAAGAACAATGCAGTATGAAAAGTAAACAAGTGATTTACAGTTTCTGCTACTTACCTTTCCTTACAGTTTTGCTCACAACAAAGGCTTTATCATTAATGTGGTAACATACCCAATCAAGGCTAGTGAGCCCTGAGATTTTCAGTTAACTGGTAAAACATTGCTTGATAGATCTTTGAGGGTTCTTTCATTGAGCTTAGCATTTTGATCAGTAGACTCAGGAAAGATTTGTCCCCACTGGTGAGTTGATCATTACCTAATAAACTGAGGGTAAGAACAGAGCAATGAAAGATGAACTGGAGAATATTCTCTCTCAGATCTCAGAGTTTACTTTCTTCTATCCTTTGCCATTAGCACTCTTGGCACTCACAGGTTCAGACTCAGGAGGGACATTATTCTGACTTGATCATCTCTCATTACAATCAACAAATTTAGTTGCTTTATATCTACATTCTTATATGTTGTATATTTGTAAAATCTAAAACTACAGTGTGTAGAGTGATAGGTTTGCATTCCAAGGAAAATGGTATGTGCCAACCCATCTGTGAGCATACAATAACATGTTTCAATAACCAGATTAACTTGATTGTGATGCTCAGAAATTTAAGCAGGACAGTATATCAGACCATCATGTGTATACACTTTGTTTCTGTCCTTGAAATGATATGTTTTGCAATGAAAGTTCTATTAGTAAGAACAAAAATGCATCATCTTCACATACCTTTATAAGTTATGAAATATCCACTGTATTAGGCTTCCTTTGGACCAGCCAAATTCACTTAGTTTTAGCTCTCCATCCTCCTATTGCTTGCTTCATCTTCTTTGTTTTTCTTCCTTTCCCCATTCTATCCTCTTGTTCCAGATTCCAGTAACACCCCAACTTGTATATATATAAGTTATATATATATATATATATATATATATATATATATATATATATTCTATATCCCCTTTATAGGTCAATTTATCCTCTAACCTGTTAATTACTGTCTATCTATGTTCTGTATTTATATGAGTTTAGTTATATGAATTATATAATTATTGACCCACAGATCAGTGTCTTGATCAGGCATCACCATAGAAACTTCCTCTTGTGGTATATAGAAATATAATGGAGACACACAGCTAGACAAAGTACAGAGTGAGCATAGGGGAATACTAGGCCTTTGAGGCGGGTGTTAGTGGGTGGGTGCATAGGGGAGCATCCCCATAGAAGCAGAGATTAGGGGGATGGGAGAGGGGGGTTGTAGAGAAGGGCTATAACATTTGAAATGGAAATAAATAAAATTACAAGTAAAAACCAGAGATCTTGGAACATTTGACACTAACTAAAATTTATCTATGAAATCCCTTCCCTAGAGCTTCAAGGAACCCTAAAGAAAAAAAAAAGACAGAAATATGTTAAGAACCAGAACGATGGAAAATACCAAGGAAATGAGACTTTCTAAATATAGAAAGACCAATGTAAGTATGGACTTACAGAGACTATGGCATCACATCCAGGGCTTGCACAGTGCTGGGCTGGGTGGGCTATTGGGCTAAGGGGAGGAGAAATGTACACAAGCATCCAACCATAACCCCAAAGTTTTTCCAAGTGTTAAACTCTAATAAATGAAAAATTTGTTTTCTTATAATGCCTTATTAGGGCTTTTTACTATTATTATTTTTATTACCTTATGTGTTTTGGTCTCATCTTATGTTTTTAGGTTTCGTTTTTTATGGGATTACTACATATGTGAACATATTTGCCTTTACCTCTATATTTGTTTAATCTGATCTTAGTTTGGCTTTTTATTTTCTTCTGTTTGGATTGTCCTAGTCTGTTTTTGTTCTTCTGTTTGTTTGTTCTTGTTTTTTTTTATCTTATTTAGTTTTAGGGTGGCTGCATTCTAATGAGAGAGATAAAGGGAGAGTGGCACAGTGTGGGTGTGTGGCACAGTGGAGAGGATCTTGGAGAAATTGGAGAAATGTGTCATTGCTCTGATCCATAATCAGAGCTTAGTGTATGAAAATATGTACTTTCAAAATCTTAAAAAAGCAATTCTTCCAAGGTCTACATTCATGTACTTTTAAATGAGAAAGCAGAACAACATATCCATCTGGTGCTGTCCGAAGTCAGCAGTGGTATGAAGAAGGAAGCTGAATTAGCCTGAGCTCGTGCTTTTATTTCATTTTATTATTTTTAAATTAATTACCTAATTAATGTTCTTTCTTAAGGGCAGGAAATTGAATGAGGTATTTACTTATATTCTGTCTGATTGATCACTCCTTCACAAAAGATAAGATATTTTCAACAGATATCTTGTTTTATTATATAGAATCCTACTGAAAAAGTGGGTGCAATTCTTACTGAGTGCTATGAGCAGGCAACATTTCAGACCCACTTCTATGACCTTTCTCGCATCCAGTTGATCAGCCATATTGCCTCCCATAATGACAAATATTTGATAATATTGAAAACTTTTGGAAGCTTACTCTGATCACTCATCATCTGTAGGTTTTATCTTTGAAAGATTCATTTTATATCATATATGCTCCCAATTTTCAAAATAGGACTAGGATACTCTCATTATTGCTAATGGTATAAGACCACATGGTTGTTCAGAAATTAATTCTTCATAGTGAAATCTTAACAAATGGGGATCAGGGAGGAATACAGTGTCAGGAAAAGTCTCTGATGTGCCTTTTTCTCAGTTGTCTATCTCAAGATGTGCAGTTTCAGGAGAAACTTCACAAAGCCATCTCTGATGACCACTTTTCTTCATGAAGTGATAGTTCCTGGCACCTTTCTGTATGCTTGTTTTGTGTTCTTCACTACTACATAACAGTGACCTCTATTCTTTCCACTCTTCAGTATCAACCAATTATCTATTTCCTCTCTCCTTCTAGTTCTCCTCCTTTTTTCTCTTCTTCCCTTCTCCCACCCTCTCTCTATCTAAGTGTCCCTGTCACTCTGTCTTTGTCTTTTTCTCTCTCTCAGTGTCTCTCTGCCCATCCATTTAACTATATATGTACATATGTGTACATGTGTTTGAGAGCTATAATACAATATTAGGGACTTTTGAGGAGCTATCTACTATGTTCTTAGAAATAGGGATTTTCTCAGGTTAAAACTAACCAAAGTAAGCTTGGCTGACAGGCTAGTATGTCCTAGAGATTTGCCCTGACACTGTAAGAAGTACATATCACAAAGTCCGGGATTGCTATTGATGTTGTTGTTGTAGTTTTGTGGATTGTTTGTTTAAATGGAGAAAACCAAGATGATATTATGTGGAATCCAGCAATTATAGTGTCTCCCACTTCCAATGCTGATACTTTTTTGATGAATATATCTCCCCTGACCAGGAAGTACACTTTACAATTTTTTTGTTTTGTTTTTGAGACAGGATTTCTCTGTGTAGCCCTGGCTGTCCGGAAACTCACTCTGTAGACCAGGCTGGCCTTGAGCTCAGAAATCTGCCTGCCTCTGTCTCCCAAGTGCTGAGATTAAAGGCATGTACCACCATTGCCTGGCTAATTTAAAATCTTTTTAAGGATCTATTTTCTAGAGAACTTAATCTAGGCTTTAAAAAAATACATGTAAATCTAAAATTTTCCAACTCATAAAATATTTTGGTTAAAACCATTTATGTCATATGGTTGTGTTTTAAGTGTATAATTAGACTGGATAACTGTTACAAAGTTCTAAACAAATTTGACCACCCACTTAGTGGTAAGCATGTGTACTCAAATATTAAACACAACAATGACAACAACAGCTGATCATTTGCCATAAAGGTAGTTGGTTATTGTGGCAAATTGTCATATTTTTAATACTGAGTATCTTCTTCTTATCATTTAACAAATACAATTCTTATAAATGAACATTTCTATTCTCATGTAAAAATTAAAGGCTAAGAGACACCAAATCATCAGATTTATTTTTGAATATTAAAGTAAGTTTCTATTTTTGGTTTTTCTTATGAATCAAGTAATATGAAAAAAAGCAATATGAAAAAAATGTAGATTTAACTGAAATTTCACAATAACGAAGCTGCTAATTTTCATTGAAGCTTGTCTACTATAACAATTAGTTTATGCTTTTGTTTTTGTTGTTTTTGGTATAGAATAGAGTTTATTCAGGGAAGAGGATGGAAGTTAATGATGTAGAAGAGGCAGAGAGAGGAAGAGAGAGAGTAGAGAAGTGGAGGAGTGGAGGTCGGCCATGACCATGTGGAGAGAGGGGGTTGGGGAGGAGAGCCCAAGAGGGGCAGAGAGTGCCAAAAGGCAAGAGTGATGAGAGATGACAATTAGTTTTAACTTTCTTTTTTTTATTGTATATATTCTTGTTTACATTTCATTTCCCTGTTCCTGGCTCCCCATCCCCAAAGGTCCCATATGCCCTTTTCACTCCTCCTGTTCCCCCATCCACCCCTACCCACTTCCCTGTTCTGGTATTCCCCTACACTGATGCATTGAGCCTTTCCAGAACCAGGGTCCACTCCTTCCTTCTTCTTGGTTATCATTTGGTATGTGGATTGTGTCTTCGGTGTTCCAAGATTCTAGACTAATATCCACTTATCTAGGCTAATATGCACCATAGTGCATACTATGGGTATTCTTTTGAGAATGGGTTACCTCACTTGTATGATGTTCTTTCAAATAGCCTTTGGTTTTAACTTGATTCTAAGACAGAAAGACTTGTGACTTGGTGGGACTCTTTCTCTTCAAAGGATTTATAGAAAGTTAGTTTGGTTGAATACATTGTATTACACTGATACCATTTCTTTATAATCTTGGTACCAAAATCTTTATAATGGATTATATAGTACAGGTTTCATGGATGCATGTAAATGAATTCCAGATGATTTTAACATTTGTGCTTTCCAGATAAATACTCATTCTAGTGTTGGTATACAACTCTCATGATTCCATTGTCAATCATTGAGAAAGAGCCCTTTACATTAATACATTATGCAACGCTATTATTGTGTTAGAAAAGAAGGAATGAGTTTTATCAGGTGTTTTTGACCTTCATACATACTTTGAACTTTTAGAAGTGAAAATGCTCTAAACTATATTTGTCATTATCACCACTTATTATTCAATAGTGATATGACTGACAGGACTATATCCCAAGTTATTTTTCTTTATATCCTGAATTCTCGTTTTTGATCCAAAGGCAACAATGTTATGCAAAGGGAGGAACATTGCAATTATTTGAATAAAATAATTCTCCCATTGTAATGTCACAGAACACTACAAATCTTTCAGTTATGGGAGGTTCCTCTAAGGGGATTATGAGTTATTATATTTACATAAGGAATGCAATATGCAATACAAATGTTTTTCTGCATTTGTTTTGAGATTTTTAAGACAAATGTGGCATGAGCAGATTATTTATATGCAATGGGGCACTGCCTCATTATATGAAAATAATTGGTTAAAAAACAAACTTCCAGGGAGATTTGGTTGAATTCAGCTTTAGAATAAACTGAATTTCGTTTAGTAACGACATGTTGAAACATAGCGGGAACCAGTTTTCAAGTGTCTCTTCTGCTTGAAAAACATTGGTGCTATCTTTTCTGGAGGCACTGAGCTCACTGATGAACACATTCTTTCTAGACAGTCTGTACAAAATAAATGAAAACAGTCTCCCAACCTTTGGAATGTGTGAATGCATCTCAACTGGATGAAGGAAGCATAGTGGTAAGCTGAAATGTGGATTACATTTACAAAAGGAAGGAGTTTTAGTCAATTCCTGGGAAGCTAGTAACTACATTTAATGTGCAAACACTGCCAAGTAGAAAATATGCCAAACTTTATTTCATACATAAATAACATTTATATTTAATTATAAACTCTATGCAAATGACTCTAATTAAATTGAAAAGTGATTATTTGCTTATGTAGAGATTTTCTGCATCATTTCTTGCTTACTTTATTAATTTACATGCCTGATCCTTAAAATAAATGTGTGATAGAAAAAAATTAGAATTCAACTTGACAGCATAGCCATTTAGCAAAACAACAGTCTGTTAATCCCTCGGGCCTTTGATCTTCTAGTTATGGATTTTTGACCAAATTTGTAGTCCAAGACATTGACTCTTTTCTACACAGCAGTGTTCATGTTCAGTAAGTTGTTGGTCATCCCCATAATCATCACGCAGTCTTCATCTGTATAAGTTCATCTTATCAGGAAAGAGTTATTACTGGGTAAGAGCATTAATGTTTGTCTTCCCTGGATTCTGAATTGTACCTTCTAGAACCTTGTAAGATTTTGGTAAAATGTGAAAATATAAAAAGTTCTTAAAGACTCTGATATTTATTAAAAACAAATTACATGATATATAAAGTATATTTTCCTTACACATGAAAAGAGAAATAAATATCCTATATTTAACAAAAATTATAATTATTCATGTGAATGCTATTTGTATGTGCTACTATCAAGTTAGTTTTGTTTACATATAATATTAATAGACAATGTAATAAAATGAAATTCCACATAGTATATGTGTATGTGTAGAAATTATATACTTCAAACTTTGAGAATTAAAAGTTTTGTGTGTGTGCATATGTGAGTGTGCAACTATGGGTAAAAATTATTATCTTAAACTAAGAATGCAAAATTAGATTGAAACTTATATTCATATATTCTCTCTGGAAAAGTAACAAATTTAAACATAAGAAATGCAGATAGACAATTATCCACACTTTTTAAATTGAATTTTAAATGCATTTAAAATATAAATATATTTTAAATATTTCTTTCAGTTGATCGAATACAAATGATTTTAGAATTCTTACAACAAATTGGTAATTTAAACTAATAATTTGTGCATCTGTCATTTAAGTTTTTATTTATAATATGCTTACAATAAATTGTTTTTGTTTTTCAAATGCTGTTGATGTGGTAATATAAATTTGTCTTCAATATAGTACATATATTTCCCTATTTTAGAGGATTTATTTTTTCATGTAATTCATGATGCTATGTTTAATGATCTTGTAATCTTTTTCATTGCATAATGCCTTCTGTTTATTCTTTAAAAGAGAGAGATCATATGTACTGCATATTTTATAATGAAAAGATGAATGAACAAACTTTAAAACATTGCTTAAATGTTTCACTTTGCATTGCAGTAAGTTTCAAAGATCCTAAATCATGTATAATGAACACAATCCTCACTTAGAAAATGGCTACTAGTTCAAAAGGTATTATTTGATTTTGTAAGAAATCATTATGCTATCTTTCAAATTGACTATGTATTTTCATTCAACCTTAAATGAAGAAGAGACTTGTTTTTTCATGTCCTTGTAAAGATCTGTTAGTATCAATATTCTGGATTTTGGCTATTTGTGAAATGCATGTGGTTAAATCTTATTCTACTCTGAAATTTTCTAAGTATATACAAAGTTGAACAACGTTTTAAAGTGTCTAATTCGTATTTGTACAACTGCTTGGGTAGGAAAGATATTCCCATTTTTATTTTCTTTAAGGTAATTTTGAATATTAAGCATTTTTCAGATCTAGTCTTTACAAAACCTTTCCCAAATCTTTGGTATATTGTCTCACTTTCTTGACATTGTCAGGATGTTTTAATTGTAATTAAATTCTGGTGACAAGTTTTTTTCTTTATACAGACCATTGGTTTTGTCTCTAAATTTCTGTCACAAGTGGAGTCATTCAGATAGTTTCATGTTATTTTGTAACATTTTTATAATTTTATACTTTATATGCAGGTTTGTGATCTAAATTGATATATTTTTGTGATGAGTGATAAATATGTTTTAAAATTGCATATGCAGGAGTGGTATGGCTGGGTCCTCCGGAAGTATCACGCCCAGTTTTCTGAGGAACCGCCATACTGATTTCCAGAGTGGTTGTACCAGCTTGCATTCCCACCAGCAGTGGAGGAGTGTTCCTCTTTCTACACATCCTCGCCAACACCTGATGTCTTCTGAGTTTTTAATCTTAGCCATTCTGACTGGTGTGAGGTGAAATCTCAGGGTTGTTTTAATTTGCATTTCCCTAATGACTAGTGATGTTGAACATTTTTTAAGGTGTTTCTCAGCCATCCGAATTTCTTCAGGTGAAAAGTCTCTGTTTAGTTCTGTACCCCATTTTTGGATAGGGTTATTTGGTTTTCTGGGGTCTAACCTCTTGAGTTCTTTGTATACATTGGAGATTAGCCCTCTGTCGGATGTGGGGTTGGTGAAGATTTTTTCCCAATTTGTTGGTTGCCGATATTCACCAGCATGCAATAAGGATACATGCTCCACTATGTTCATAGCAGCCTTATATATAATAGCCAGAAGCTGGAAAGAACCCAGATGTCCCTCAACAGAGGAATGGATACAAAAAATGTGGTATATATACACAATGGAGTACTATTCAGCCATTAGAAACAATGAATTCATGAAATTCTTAGAGAAATGGATGGAGTTGGAGAATGTCATACTAAGTGAGGTGACCCAGTCTCAAAAGAATACCCATGGTATACAGTCACTGATAAGTGGATATTAGCCTAGAAGCTTGGAACACCAAAGACACAAATCACATATCAAGTGATGTCTCACAAGAAGAAAGGAGTGGACACTGGTGCTAGAATGGACCAAAACATCATTGTGGGAGAGTACAAGAACAGTAAAGTGGGAGGGGGTGGATGCGGGAGCAGGGGGAGGGAAAAGGACATGTGGGACCTTTGGGGGTGGGGAACCAGAAAAAGGGAAATGAATTGTAAATATAGAATATATACAATAAAATAAATATCCAGAGAACAAAAGAAATAAAATTTTTGTGATGAGTGATAAATATGTTTTAAAATTGCATATGCATATCTGATGTTCCAACAGCACGTGTTGAATAGCCTTTTGGCATCATTGCAATCAACTTGCTTATTTTTAAATCAAAGTGAAATTCAGCATATCTGATTGGTATTATCAAGGCAGCTTGAGGATAGAGAAGAGGAAAAGATAGTAGAGAAGGACCGCAATACAAAATTCTGAGTCTAAAGGGAGAAGATTATCCTCAGAGTTTGCACACTTATTCAATAGCATGAAATAACTGGCATGTATAGCATATTTCTTTATTCAGAGAGTTAAATAAACCATAGAGCTAAAAATAAAGGGTATGAATAAAATTTTCAAGAGACAAACTGGCTATGGATGAAAATCTTATGAATCTGAATACCTAGAGATGCCTGAGTTGACCTTTGCTATTAACCCCCTCAGAGACTGGGCAATGCCTTAATTCTGAAGAACCAAAAGTGAGGACCACCATTTCTCATAACAATTAACTAGTTTGTAATTTCCTAGTCAGGTCTCTAATATGTGTAAAATTTGGCTGGCATCTGTATTTCTTAGTGAATTGTCTTATTTTGAAATGAAGGGCTTTTATTTCTACATCACTTCCCTACACTCATTCATAGCCTCAGTGATCCTAGAAACCAAGCAAATTTGGAAATTGGTTCCACAAACAATCACTAATCAGCATCTCCTAGGACTTTGTGAAGGTTTTAGTACAATGAATGAATAATTATCTAAAAAAGATTTTGGTATACTTTAATATCAGTTCATGCTGCTCTGCCCCAAATGTATCCAGGTACTAGAATTATCAACTCACACAAAAAAAAATTTCTTAGGATTTTAGTCAAAATTGCCAAAGAACTGCTAAAACAAGCAAATAGCAGAGCATGAAGTAGAAGGTACACTATTTGTAAGTACTTGTATATTCTAGAAGGTGGAACTAAAAAATGAAGTGAGGTGACACAAAAGGATCAAAGGGGGGATTTAGAGAAAAAGGACACCTGTAAATTGAATGAATAATGAATAGAAATACAGTGACTAAGGAACTGAGAGACAGAGAACGAAAAAAGGGATAAGGATATATGAGACAATCTGATAACTAATGGTGGAGAAATAAAATGACATTATTTATGTTATAAAATTCTATGAATGTGATTACTATTTGATCTATGTAGTACTCAGGAGTCTACTTTAAAATCTACATTTTCATCGTATCAGAGAGCTTTATAAAGTTTTATTATTCATAAATTATAATTTTCATGCTGCAGGTGAGAAATCTGTTGGCCTCCTTGTGTATGCAAACAATAGAGACTGAGGAGGTTCACATGATTGTCTCTGCCTTTATAGAGGAGATCATAATCAACCATTTACACAATTTTTTCCTCACTGAAAATTATCTCAGTATTACTGCATCTGATTTAGAGTTTCTGTCAAGAAGTCACGTGTAATTCTGATAGGTCTGCTTTTATGTTACTTGTTCCTTTTCCTTTGCAGTATTTCTTAATTCTATAGATCTTGTATGTTTTGATTATTATATGACATGAGTATTTTCTTTTCTGCTCCAATCTGATTGGTGGTCTCTGTGTTTTTTGTATGTTTATAGGCATCTCTGTCTTTAGGGAATGTTCTTGGATTTTGTTGAAGAAAAATTGGTTCTTGGATCTGGGACTATCTACCCCCTTCTATTCCTATTATTCTTAGGTTAGGTCTTTTCATAATATTGCAAAGTCCCTGGATATTTTATGTAAGGAATTTCTTAGATTAAATTACTATTTTATTTGCCTGATGTGTCAATTTATTTCTATTGAGTTTTTTCTCTTCTATCTCTTGTATCCTGATGGTGATGCTTGCATCTCTTGTCCCTGTTCTCTTCCCTAGATTTTCCATATCCAGGATTTCTTCAATGTGTATTTTCTTTATTTACCTTATTTCTATTGTCATATCTTTTTTGTGGTTTTTTGAGACAGGATTTCTCTGTATAGCCCTGGCTGTCCTGAAACTCACTCTGTAGACCAGGCTGGGCTCGAACTCAGAGATCTGCCTGCCTCTGCCTCCCAAGTGCTGTGTCTACAGGCATGTGCCACCGCTGCCAGGCTTCTATTTTTATATCTTTAATAGTTTTATTCATTACCTTCTCCTCTTGAATTTTACTTTCCTATTTTTAAGGGATTCATTTATTTCCTCATTAAAGGCCTCTATAACCTCTATAAGATTAAATTCAATGTCATTGCCTTATGATTCAATTGTGTTAGGATATCCAGGGCTTTCTGTAGTACAATGGCTGTGTTCTGAAGGTGTCATATTGCCATATCTCTCGTCTTCTTATGATGGCCTTTAGCCATCTAGTTGTCTCTGGATATTCCTGGTGCATAAAGTCTTGGCCCAACAAAGGAACTCAAAGGGCAATGCATCTCTAAGAGCAGCCAGGCTGCACCCAGGGATCATGGCAGGCAGGGCAATGGGAGGATCGAAGGGAGCTAACCTATGTGTTCCTGTTGCTATGGACCTGGTAAAGGTGAGCAGAGAGTGGGTCAGACAATTTCTACAACTAGTTCTTAAGCTAGGCTCTTTTTTTTTTTTGATATTCATTAGATTAGCATACCACAGGTGAGAGCTGGTGATTCTATGCAGAAGATCTTTATATATCAACAAAATTTTAGGGCTGTATATATTGTTATTGACAAAAAATTTCCAGTGATATATGCTCCAGCACTGTTCATGTTATTTTATAAGAAATCTGTATACCAATTATGTATACTCTTTCATAATATGATGAAATTCTCCACAGTGTCACAACTCTGTTTTTAATGCTATCTCTTAAATTGAAGAATAGTTTTTGCATAGTTTTTTTGTTTGTTTGTTTGTTTGTTTTTTTGGTTTTTCGAGACAGGGTTTCTCTGTGTAGTCCTGGCTGTCCTGGAACTCACTCTGTAGACCAGGCTGGACTCGAACTCAGAAATCCGCCTGCCTCTGCCTCCCAAGTGCTGGGATTACAGGTGTGTGCCACCATGCCAGGCTTGCATAGTTTTAAATATAGAATTTTGTTCTTTTTCCCTTGCAATTATGGGTAAATATGTCTTCAAGGAAGAAGAATATGCTTATTGTTATCTGACTTTATTCCTTTAGTAGATAGAACTTAAATTAATGCAATGTGAATTATTACCAAGGCACAAATCACTATATGTAATTTTAAAAGTAATTGCACAACGAAGGTCAAATTGGAAAGTGACCTTAACGTCAAATAACTGCAATGTTTCAGATTAATATCTGTCCTAGATTAATATCTGGACATGTATATAAGAGGTAAAAGTCTAATGGTAGTCTGAAGCACGCTTGACAATCTGAGCAACAACCATAAATGGAATCAAAGCATGTTCCTGTGATTAGACAGTAAAGTTATATGCCTGTGGTATTGCAATGAGACGATGTCATTATACAGCAAATTTTATGTGAAATTTTATTTTCCAAATAGCAACCCTCTTTATGTTAAGTAAATGTCAGTGTTAAGGCCTTTATACTTCAATGCATCTTTCATAATTTGTCTTGCATCTATGTACAATAAAAAGAAGTATCAATTCACTGCATATAATTAAAGATAAAAGTGAATTTCAATCTATTCACAATCTATATCTCATGCATACCTAGCAATTGCACATTAATTTTGCACCTTTAAAGTAGATGACACTTTCCCATAGACAACTGAAAAATTGCACGAGTTGGAATTCATTGTGAAATCACAGGCAAAGTCAATTATTTTCTTATGCAGCAAAGCTAGAAGCGACAAGAGTATCAACAAGTATCTGAAGAGTGAATTTGCTGTATTTCCCTTGAAGAGGAGAGGAATAAATTACAAGTTTCATTACGTAGTGTTTCCAGGGCACCTTATACTAAAACAATAGGAAAAATACTGTGTACTTCTATTATAATTTCATATGTCTGAGATTATGCAGCTTTCAATAATGTGAAAATGTCACTTGTAAAACTTGGTTTTTCCACATAATGCTTTCTAGACTTCATTTATCACAACATGATACACACTTTTTAAGAGGGTTTGAACTCACCCACATCTCTAGGCAAATTTTTTTCTTTCAAAATTATTTGCAAGGCTTTGGGCTTTTCTTAAAGTTACATCAAGATTCAAGAGAAATCACCAAATAATTTAGAAATTAGATCTTAAAATGATATTATCACAGTACAGCCTGAGTAAAGAACTAGGGGGAATATGTGTATATAAATGTATGTACAAATAGCATTCATAATTATATTCTTTGGAATTCTTTTTGATTTAATTGTGAGAAAACAGGTGACTAACAAAAGTTAATTTGAACATTAAGTATAAAAATATAATTTCTTATTAACTAAACATTAGAGTTTACCAGCATAAAAATATTACTTGATAATTAATTAGATATCCTTGGGAATATTGTACTGGAAGAAACCAGATCAAGGAACTTGTAGGTCCAAGAAAAAAGGAATAAACAAATTTACTGATAAATAGATGAAACTAGCAACAACTCACTCTATGAAAATATAGTCTAGTGTACTGGGAGGGTCACACATTTAAAGCAGGATCATATTTTATATTTTTATATCAATATCTAATATTGCCATGAAAGGGGATATAGAAAAGTCTTGGCAAAATCTCAAGGGAAAATAAAAATGATGATTAAAAATGTGTAGAATTCAATTGAGTATGAGAAAGTAAAAGAAAAGTTTAATGTAGGTTAGTCCACAACACAACAAGATTCACAAAATATAAAATAGCTATTGACCTTCCAAAATAATATGGAATTTTAGTTGAAAAATATGTTTATAACTGTTTCCAAGGGAACAGTGACAAAGACAACTTGTCTTAAAAATAAAATGGCAATAGGAAAGAACATTATATAGTCTTTCTTTAAATTATTAGAATAGTTTTTTTCATTATTTTTTTTTATTTATTTACATTCCGAATTTTGCTCCCCTTCCCAGTTCCCCTTGCAAGAGTTCTTCAGCCCATACTATCTCCCCTTTGGCTCTGAGAGGGTGCTCCACCACCAATGACCCACTCCACACTCCATACCTCTTTCATCTTATCACTCCCAGCATCCTTCTTCCCTAAAATATCATCTGTTAGAACAATTTTAAATGTATTATCTGACACTGTTTCTAGGTTAGTCTAGAGATCACTTTGTACCCCAAGTTGGTCTTGCCTTTTCAATATCATCCTGTTCATCCTCCTGAGTGATGATTATAGGAATGAGGCACCATGCCAAGTGGTCTTTATCTGGTTGAAGTTAAAAAGAATATTTTTTAATCTGGCAATTTCATTTACAATGCTTAATACAGAAACCACAAAATAATCACATAAAATAATGTAACTCCAGAAAGAGATTTGGCATTATCTGATCATAGCATAATCCTGTCCTTTAATCTACTGGTTCTAAATCTCAGTATATCTCATAGGGTAATCACTTAAATATAGCAATGTAAATATATTAAGAGAGGTCGTTACTTTTCTGCTATTTTTTTGTTTTCGTTTTTGCAGGAGAAAACCTTACAAACTCCCAAAGCATATAGCACCAGCACGTGCATGCTGTAACAAAGTGGTATGAGATATTCATTTGTGAGAAATACCCACTGCAGGTTAATATAATGGGAAATGGATGGTGAATTTAAGCAGAAACAAAACAGTGAATCAAGGTAATGACTGGAAGAAGAGAGTTATGAGGATGTTAGGCACGAGAAAGGGGAAGGAAGGACCATCTGCAGCCAGCTGTTTCTTAGGCAGCACTTTAGATGTGTGGATATCAATTTAGTAGCATCCTCTGAGGGAGAAAAACGGCATGATCAGTGGTCAGTAATACCCTGTTAGGCAGGGGATTAAATATTGTAAAGAGAATGTGTGTATCAAGCACTATAATAGAAAATGTCCAATCAGCATGTAATTCATTTTCAAGGCCTGGCCTTCCACAGCTCAATTAAAAATAAACCAGTCTTCAGCTCTCTGGGGTGATAAAAATCCCACAAGCTGCTTATAGCAAATTGCAAGGTTATAGCTGAACTAGTGGCAGTTTGTTTGAACAGTATCAAAGGTAAATGATAGACTAACAAATAGTAAACATTATTTATTTCTTTCCAGAGCAAACCTTAAAAAAAAAGAAGGTGAATTTGCAACAATAAAGGAAATGGATATTATTCATTGCTATCTCAGAAACATCCTTAGTTCTAAATCTCCAGATTAAATGGTGAAGTAATAAGATTAAAGTGCAATGTTTCCTTTATAGCAGATCCAAAAAATTGGGGTACTTGGGTACTTTTTTCTACATAATTATTTTTATTGGATATTTTATTTGCATTTCAAATATTATCCCCTTTTCAAACTTCCCCCACAGAAGTCCCCTATCCCAACCCCCTCCCACTGCTTCTATGACGGTATGCCTCCACCAACCTACCCACTCCTGCCTTCCTGCTCTCGCATTCCTCTACACTGGGGCATCAAGCCTTACCAGGACCAAGGGCCTCGTCTCCCATTGATGCCCAATAAGGCCATCCTCTACTACATATAAGGCTGGAGCCATGGGTCCCTCCATGTATATTCCTTGGTTGGTTGTTTAGACCCTGGGAACTCTGGTGGGTTGATATTGTTGTTCTTCCAATGGGGTTTCAAACCCCTTCAGCTCCTTTTGTGCCTGAAGCCACTTAACCTAGGCAGAAGGATACTCTCAGTACCCTTAATAAGATCTTCAAAAACAAAAGCCATGTCCACAAGACTTTGCTTTCTTTTCATCTTTCTTTTCTTCTTTCTTTTCCCCTTTATCTTCTCTCTCCTCCTTCCCTCCCTCCCTCCTCTCAATCTCTTTCTCTCCATCTCTCCTTCCATTCCTCCTTCCTCTCTCTTTCTCTTAGCTTATCTGTTTTATTTGCCAAGATCTCTCTTTTTATGTGTATTCTTTCTCCTTGTTCACTTTCTCTTAGCATCTGCCAAACTCTCTAGTTTCCTTTCAATGTTGCATACTCTCCTTAATGCTTAAGACATATAGAGTTTCCATTGAGTCTGCATTATTTTTTCCTTTTAAAGCTAAGATCATGTATTATATTTGTACAAAATATATTTAGTTATAAATAGCCCCTCCAATTTTTAGTCATTAAAGTTTATGTCTTTTTTAAAATTACTATTATTAATTATTTTATTTATTTACATTTTGAATTATTTTCCCCTTTCCAGTCTCCCTTCTGTAAAACCCCTCCTCATAGTCCTTCCTCTTTACCTCTAAGAGGGTGCTCCAACACCCATCTACCCACTCCCACGTCACTCTTCTCTCTTCTCTGTTCACTGGGGCAGGAAGCCTCCATATGTCCAATTCTCTCCTCTCCCATTGATGCCAGATAGGGCAGTCTTCTGTTACGTATGCTGTGGAAGCCATGTGCCCCTCCATGTTTACTTTTCTGTTGGTGATTTAGTCCCTGAGAGTTCTGAGGGGTCCCAATGTTGATATTGTTCTTCCTATAGGGTTGCAATCCCCTTCAGGTTTTTCAGTCCTTCCCCTAACTCTTCCACTGTGGTCCCCGGCACTCAGTCCAATAGTCGGTTGTGAGTATCTGCATCTATCTTAGTCAGGTGATGGCAAGCTTGTCAGAGGACCTATACAAAGGCTCCTGTCTGCAAGCTCTTCCTGACATCAACAATAGTGTCATGGTTTGGTGTATGCTCATGCAATGGATCCTAAGGTGAGGCACTCTCTGAATAGCCTTTTTTTTCAGTCTCTATTCTATTTGTTTTTATCCCTGCATTTCCTTTTAGCAGGAATAATTCTTAGTTAAAGAATTTGAGATGGGTGCATGTCTCCCGTCCGTCAACTAGGGTCCATGTCTATTTACTGGAGGCAGACTGTTCAGGTCCTATCTCCTCACTGTTGGGCGTTTTGGCTAATGTCATCGACAATGGGTCCTGGGAGCCTCTTTTCTCCCTGATTCCTGGGAATTTCTAGTGGTATCACCCATCCCCTATCCCCACTGTCATATATTTTTATTCATTCATATGGCCATCAGGATGTCTCTTTTGTTTCTTCTCATCTCTGATCCTGGCCACCATTTTCCCCCTACCCCTTCTCCTGTCCTACTTAGATCTCTCCATCCTTCTCCCTCCCATGATTATTTTCTTTCCTGTTCTAAGTAGGATTGAAGCATACACAATTTTGCCTTCTTTCTTTTTAAGCTTCATAAGGTCTGTGAGTTGTATCATGGGTATTCAGAGCTTTGGGGCTAATAGCCACTTATCAATGAGTTTATCTCATATGCTCTTGTTTGGGTAGGATTAACATAGTAAAAGTGGCCATCTTACTAAAAGCAATCTAAGTGATTCGATGCAAACCCCATTTAAATTCAAACTTAATTCTTCACAGAAATGGAAAAAGCAATTCTCAACTTTAACTAGAATTAAAAAAAAAACAGTAGAGTGAAAACAATTTTTAATAATAAAGCACTTCTGGGAGCATCACTATCCCTGTCTTCAAGCTGTATTAGACAGCAATACTGATAAAACCCACATTGGTTTTTTTTTGTTTGTTTGTTTTTTTTTATCAGAGACCGACATGTAGATTGGAATAGAATTGAAGACCCAGAAATAAACCCACACACCTATGGTCACTTGATCTTTGACAAAGACACCAAAATCATACAGTGGAAAAAATAATGCATTTTCAAAAAATGGTGCTGGTCTAATTGGAGGTCTGCAGGGAGAAGAATGCAAATTGATCCATTCTTATCTCCTTGTACTAAGCTCAAGTGAAAGTGGACCAAGGACTTCCAGATAATACCAGACAGGCTGAAACTAGTAGAGAGAAAGTGGGAAAGAACCTCAAACTCATCAACACGGGAAAATTTCCTGAAGGCTCAGGTTCTAAGATCAACAGTTGACAAATGGGACCTGATAAAACTGAAAATCTGCAAGGCAAAGGACACTATCAATATGACAAAACTGAAACCTACAGATTACAATAACTTCTCTACCACTGTTACATCCAATATCAGGCTAAAATCCAAAACATACCAAAAAAAAAAAAAAGAAAAGAAAAAAGAAAAAAGAAAAGAAAAGAAAAAAAGAAAGAAAAAAGAAAAAAAAACTCAAGAAGAAAGACCCAGAAAACCAAAAATGGGGTACAGAGCTAAACAAAGAATTCTTCACTGAAGAATCACAAATGACCTAGAAGTATTGAAAGAAATATTCAAAATTCAGAGTCACCAGAGAAATTCAAATCAAAACCCTGAGATTCCACCTTGTACCAGAATGGCTAAGATAAAAACCTCAGGTAACAGCAGATACTGGCAAGAATGTGGAAAAAGAGGAACACTCCTCCATCGCAGGTAGGGTTGCAAGTTGGTACAACAGCTTTGGAAATCTATTTGTCAGTTCCTCTGAATATTGGAAATAGTTTTTCCTCAAGACCCAGCTATACCACTTTTGGGCATATATACCTGAAATATGCTCCAACATAATACAATCCACTTTGCTCATACCCGCATTATGTATAATACCTAATGCCAGAAACAACTCAGATGTCCCTCAACAAAAGAATATAGCTAATGTGTTACATTTACACAATACTACTCGGATGACTTCACAATTTTTTTCTTATTTTTTTAAATTTATTTACATTTCAAGTGTTAACCCCTTACCTAGCTTCCCATCCCCCAGGAAACCCCTTAATTGAATGGAACTAGAAAATATCATCCTAAGTGAGGTAGCCCAGACCCTTTGAGTTTGCTTTAAAAAGGTTTATCAAGGGAAGTGTATAGCTTCAGACTGAATTAGGAGCCCTTGGAAGCCAAGAAAATACAAGTAATGAAAGAGAACATGTGTCCACTTTACTTTTGATGTCATGAGTTTTAGTGTAACTCCTTTGATGGAAACTGAGCTTGTGGTGAGATATAAGCCAGCAGTAAAATAGTTTTGAGGTAATGAGCAATCTCCCTCTTAATAGAAATGGGTGTATAATAATTTCAAGATATAGCACTATTCATGAGTTAGCTTAGCGGTTATGCACCTAAATCTTGGTTGAGTAATTTTGTGTTAGTATTAAATTATCCAAGGAATTATTTTTGTTCCTCCAAGCTTCATTGTTTCGTGGCTTCTTATAGTCTTCACTTCAATGTGACCTTTTTCATGTATCACTAAGTGAACAATTTACTATGTGTACTGGGTTTTCAGAAAGGCATATAATATTCTATCAACCATTAACCTGAAAGGCTGTGCTTCTCTTGAAAGGCATTCTACTTCTTCATTTCACTACAAAGAAAAAACTAGAAACTACATTTACAGTATCTCCACGATTTCTAGTGTTCCAGTAAAAAATTGTCACTGTGGTTAAAGTGAACTTATTGTCAATGGAGGCAAGCCCTCTTCTTGATGTGCCATGGTGATAACTTATCTGCTGTAAGTTGTTCCGAGAAATTATCCATTGCCCATTTTATGTATGTATATAAGATGATTTTTAGTATAATATGTAATATTTAAATCAATATGTCTTAATTTTTTGGGTCCTTTGATGAAATACAGCAGCAAAAGAAACTTAAAAGGAAAAGGTCTTATTTTTGCCCATAACTCAAGGAAAAAATGCGTTGGAGTAGAGATGTCTGTGCACCAAGAGCTTAAAATAGACTGTTAAATTTACATGCTCACTCAGAGGAAAAGAACAAAGAATGTCCATATGATACTCAGTTTTCTTTCTCTGTGTACACAGTCCAGGGTCACCATTAGGACATGGTTTCACCCACAGTGGTCAAATCTTCACATCTCGATTAATATAACCAACTTAATTTCTCAGAGTCCTGATTCAGTTCAAGTGATTCAGTCAATAAATATTAACCACTACCACTTCATCCAACATCCAAATACATAACTTTTAAGTCATAAACTTTTACCTTGTCTACAAAGGCTTGTAATTGTTGTATTATAACATGTATTCAATCTAACTTTAGAAATTACCATAATCTTTAAAAGTTCAATATCTCTGAACTGTTAATACCTCTTAAATAACAAGATATGTACTTCTATCTTGTAATGACGCATAGTAAACATTGTTGTTACAAAAGGAAAATTTGGGACATAACAAGGATTAACCAAGACAAAAGAACAAACTCCAGCAGAGAAACATTATATCCTAAATTTTGTCTCCTGTGTTTTGGAACCATCATGAACTTGGCTCGCCTCTAAAGGGTTTCAGTAGTACCACCCTTCCAGCTGCACCATCTGCAGAACATGTAGCCTTTCTGCTTGGAAAGCTCAATTCTGTGGCTGCAGTTCTTGGCAAGCATGGCACTGTAAAGTATTTGGGGATATCCACTGTGCTTAGATTTTATCTTCACAGCTTCATATAATGGTCTCTCAAGTTCTCTTTGCAGAGACTCCAACTCTGCCCTACATTGGTGGTCCTCGTCAGCTCTCCACGACCCCTTTAATCTATCTTTCCCACCTTTAAAACTGTGAAAGATGCACCTCAGGACTGTGGCATCAAGATAAACAAAGGAAGTAATCTCTTGAGCAGAGAAAGGTTTCTGGGCCTTATTCAACACGGGCATAATACAATAAAAAGACTCAGTGATTTCCAGAAAACAGGAATCCTTTCTTTACTTCATCTAATAATGAACAGAAGGATAAAAAAAGAGAAATAGGTATTTTGCAAATATACAAATGTGGAGAAGTGAATGTTAGGTTTATGTCAGATAAAGGATCTTGCTCTTTCTGGCCCAGGGCTTTTTGGGGTTTGCACATCAGGCTAAAAGTCTACTCTGTTTTAACTAGATATATTCTTTATTTATATTTCAAATGTTTTCCCCTTTCCTAGTCCCACTCCTGAAAATCCCCTAACCAGTCTCCCAACCCCCTGCTCAACAATCCATCCACTCCCACTTCCCTCTCTTGGCATTCCCCTGTACTGGGGTATCTAACTTTCTCAGGACCAAGGGCCTCTCTTCCCTTTGATGTCCAACAAGGTCATTCTCTGATGCATATGCATCTGGAGCCATGGGTCACTCCAAGTGTACTTTTTGGTTGGTGGTTTAGTCCCTAAGAGCTCTGTGGGTACTTGGTGGTTCAAATTGTTGTTCTCTATGGCACTGTAAACCCCTTCAGCTTTTTGGATCCTTTCTCTAGCTCTTCCATTGGAGACCCTGGGTTCAGTTCAATGGTGGGCTGAGTGTCCCTCTCTATATTTGTTGTGCATTGGACATAGCCTCCCAGGTGACAGTTATATCAAGCTCTGTCAGCAAGCACTTGTTAGCATCCACAATAGTATCTGGATTTTGTAACTTTAATATGGGATGGATCCTTAGGAGGGGCAGTCTCTGGATGGCCTTTCCCTCAGTCTTTGCTCCACACTTTGTATCTCCTCCTGTGAGTATTTTGTTCCCCCTTCTAAGAAGAACCAGAATATCCATACTTTGGTATTCCATCTTCTTGAGCTTCATTTGGTCTGTGAATTGTATCTTAGGTATTCCAAACTTCTGGGCTAATATCCACTTATCTATGAGTGCATACCATGTGTGTTCTTTTGTGATTGAGTTACCTCACTCAGCATGATATTTTCTAGTTCCACCCATTTACCTGAGAATTTCATGAATTCATTATTTTTAATAGTCAAGTAGTATTCAATTGTGTAAATGCAGCACATTTTCTCTTTCCACTCCTCTGTTAAGGGTCATTAGCTTCAGGCTATTATAAATAAAGCTGCTATGAACATAGTGGAACATGTGTCATTGTTATATGTTGGAGCATCTACTCTTTTTCCATGAAGTGCTTTTGGTCTTCCTAATAAACTGTCTTTATTGTTATTTTTATCCATACATTTTTTGTGCAACCAGTTATATTGGGCTAACAGAGCCTTAAATCAGGTGCCCTTGGAACTCAAATCAATGGCCTAGAACTTGCTTTGTTTTTCCTATTTACTCCCTTTTCCTGTTTTTATTTTTTATTTTTGCAGTCTTTTTTTTTTATTTGATATGTTCTTTATTTACATTTCAGATGATTGCCATTTTCCTGGCTCCCTGCTCCCCAAGAGTCACATATGCCCTTTTCCCTCCCCCTGTTCCCCCATCTTCCCCTTCCCACTTCCCTGTTCTGGTATTTCCCTACACTGATGCATTGAGACTTTCCAGAACCAGGGGCTACTCCTTCCTTCTTCTTGGACATCATTTGGTATGTAGATTGTGTCTTGAGTATTCCAAGATTCTAGGCTAATATCTACTTATTAGTGAGTGCATATCTTGGGTATTCTTTTGACACTGGGTTACCTCACTTAGTATGATGTTCCCCAGCTCCATCCATTTCTCTAAGAATTTCATGAATTCATTGTTTCTAATGGCTGAATAGTACTCCATTGTGTATATATATACCATATTTTTTGTATCCAATCCTCCATTGAGGGACATCTGGGTTCTTTCCAGCTTTTGGCTATTATAAATAGGGCTGCTATGAACATAGTGGAGCATGTATCCTTATTACATGCTGGGAAATCCTCTGGATATATGCCCAGGAGTGGTATGGCAGGTTTTCTGAGGAACCCAAGACTGATTTCCAGAGTGGTTTGACCAGCTTGCAATCCCAGCAGCAGTGGAGGAGTGTTCCTCCTTCTCCACAACCTCGCCAACACCTGCTGTCTCCTGAGTTTTTAATCTTAGCCATTCTGACTGGTGTGAGGTGAAATCTCAGGGTTGTTTTGATTTGCATTTCCCTAATGACTAATGATGATGAACATTTCTTAAGGTGCTTCTCAGCTACCTGAATTTTGTCAGGTGAAAATTCTTTGTTTAGCTCTGTACCTCATATTTTAATCCAATTATTTGGCTCTCTGGTGTCTAACTTCTTGAGTTCTTTATATATATATTCGATATTAGCCTTTTGTCAGATGTAGGGTTGGTGAAAAATTTTCCCAATTTGTTGGTTGCTGATTTGTCCTTTTGACCATGTCTTTTGCCTTACAGAAACTTTGTAATTTTATAAAGTCACATTTGTTAATTCTTGATCTTAGAGCATAAGCTGTTGGTGTTCTGTTCAGGAACTCCCCCCCCCCCCGCCCCATGCCCATATCCTCAAGTGTCTTCCTCAGTTTCTTTTCTATTAGTTTCAGTGTGTGTGGTTTTATGTGGAGGTCCTTTTTTCACTTGGAGTTGGCTTAATACAAGGAGATAAGAGTGGCTCAATACTCATTATTCTGCATGCAGACCTCCAGTTGAGCCAGCACCATTTGCTGAAAAGGATGTCTTTTCTCCACTGGATGTTTTCAAAGATCAAGTGGCCATAGATGTGTGGGTGAATTTCTGGGTTTTCAATCCTATTCCATTGATCTACCTGCCTGTCACTGTACCAATACCATGCAGTTTTTAACACTACTGCTCTATAGTATTGCTTGAGGTACAGATACTGGTTCCCCCAGAAATACTTTTACTGTTGAAAATAGTTTTAGCTATCCTGGGTTTTTTGTTATTCCAGATGAATTTGAAAATTGATCTTTCTAACTCTGTGAAGAGCTGATTTGGGATTTAATGGGGATTGCATTGAATTTGTATATTGCTTTTGGCAAGACGACCATTTTAACTATATTAATTCTGCCAATCCATGAGCATATAAGATTTTTCCATTTTCTGAGGTCTTCTTCCATTTCCTACCTCAGAGACCTGAAGTTCTTGTCATACAAATATTTCACTTGTTTGGTTAGAGTCACACCAAGATACTTTATATTGTTTGTGGCTATTGTGAAGGGTGTCATTTCCCTAATTTCTTTCTCAGCCTGCTTATCCTTTGAGTATAGGAAGGCTACTGATTTGCTTGAGTTGATTTTATAAGCAGCCACTGTGCTGAAGTTGTTTATCAGCTGTAGGAGTTCTCTGGTGTAGTATTTTGGGTCTCTTAAGTATACTATCATATCATCTGCAAATAGTGAGAGTTTGACTTCCTTATGGTGTCAAATTGCTCTAGCTAGTACCTCAAGTACTATATTGAAAAGATATGGAGAGAGGGGGCAGCCTTGTTTAGTCCCTGATTTTAGTGGAATTGCTTCAAGTTTCTCTCCATTTATTTTGATGTTGGCTACTGCTTTGCTGTATATTGGTTTTACATTGTTTGTATATGGGCCTTGAATTCTGGTTCTTTCCAAGACTTTTAGCAAGAAAGGATGCTGAATTTTTTTAAATGCTTTTTCAGCATCTAATGAAATGACCATGTGTGTTTTTTTTTAATTTGAGTTTGTTTATGTAGTGGATTACATTGATAGATACCCACATATTGAACCATCACTGCATCCCTGGGATGAAGCCTACTTGATCATGGTGAATGATCGTTTTGATGTGTTCTTGGATTTGGTTGGCAAGAATTTTATTGAGTATTTTTGCATCGATGTTCATAAGGGAAATTGTTCTGAAGTTCTCTTTCTTAGTAGGATCTTTGTGTGTTTTGGTATCAGTGTAATTGTGGCTTTGTAGAATGAGTTGGGTAGTGTTCCTTCTGTTTCTATTTTGTGGAATCATTGAAGAGTATTGGTGTTAGGTCTTCTTTGAAGGTCTGATAGAATTCTGCATTAAACCATCTGGTCCTGTGGTTTTTTTTGGTTGGAAGACTTTCTAAGACCTCTTCTATTTCTTTGGGGGTTATGAGACTGTTTAGACAATCCATTTTATCCTGATTTGATTTTGGTATTTGGTATCTGTCTAGAAAATTGTCCATTTCCTCCACATTCTCCAGTTGTGTTGAGTATAGACTTTTGTAGTAGGATCTGATGATTTATTTGAATTTTCTCACCTTCTTTTGTTATATCTCCCTTTTCATTTCTAATTTTGTTAATTTGGATACTGTCTCTGTGCCCTTTGGTTCGTCTGGCTAAGGGTTTATCTATCTTGTTGATTTTCTCAAAGAACCAGCTCCTAGTTTTGTTGTTTCTTTATATGGTTCTCTTTGTTTCCACTTATTGTTTTCAGCCCTGTGTTCAACAAGTATAAGAATATCGAACTAATCCCATGCCTCCTATCAGATCACCATAGAATAAGAGTGGCCTTCAATAGCAACAAAAACATCAGAAAGCCCACATATACATGGAGGCTGAACATTACTCTACTCAATGATACCTTAGCCAAAGAAGAAATCAAGAAAGAAATCAAAGACTTTTTAGAATGTAATGAAAATGAAGGCACAACATACCCAAATCTGTGGGACCCAATGAAAGCAGTGCTAAGGGAAACACTCATATCCCTGAGTGTCTCCAAAAAGAAATGGGAGAGATCATATACTATCAGCTTCATGGCACACCTGAAATCTTTGGAACAAATAGAAGCTAATTCACCCAGGAGGAGTAGAAGACAGGAAATCCTTAAACCCTTTTTCTATACTGCCCCAATACTCAGCATGCTTTTGGGCTTCCTCGCTGTTTCTTAGACCTCTATGAATAAATCAAAAGTCATGGCTTTTTCTCTACTTCCCTCCTTCTAGCAGCTGCCAGGAATTATAGCTTCTTGCCCCCAATTCCTATTAAAATCAAATTAAATTATCCTTGGGTTACATTTTGAGTCAATTAACCAAATTATTTTATTAAATAGGCTAAGATCCAAAGGATACCCAAAATTGTCTTGGAAACAAAATTGATGTCATCGGAACCATGCTGCCAAGCTCTGCCTGGATGATAACTATCAGTTTCTGTGTTGTAAAAATGGAGAAAATAATTTTTGAGGCTGTTTCACTTGAAGGGAAGGGAACCTCTACTATTCATGATTTCTTCCTTCAATTAAATTTATACACAAACAAAGCAGCGTCTCCAAGAAAAGGATTCAGCCCTAATGACACCTTCTTCCTTTCATCAGTGTGGCAAGGAGGTTTGTTTTTAGCAGTGCCATTATTATTAAGAAATATAATTTCTTGGCTCAAACTGAGAATATTCTTTTGTACTCAAATTTCCTGTACCAAATAAATTAGTCCAATACATGTATGTTCAGCTTCACTTAAGATCTCAGAGTACAGGAAGAAGGATACCAGATTCTTGGTCAAAATATATGAATAGCTATAACATGGAAGCTGATAGAGTCCTTGTTCCTCTCTGAAACCTCAGGATCCACGTTCTCCACACTCCACTCAGCTTTCTTGCCTTCAGCCTCGCATAAGAATGATCCACTACATTCTGCTCTTTATGTTCAGTGGCTTTTATAGCAAAAACCAAAAATTTAAACTTATTCATATGACAGCCACAAAGCTCTCTCAAAGGATGTAAGAACTCCACAGTCCTGCTTGTTGTGGCAGTGACCCAGCTGCTGGATGCATTTCCTGTATTGATTGTCTTCTGTTGCTGTGATAAAATACTCTGACTAAAACAACTCAAAAGTTTTAACTAGATTATACCTCCACACAGACATGGTCCATCATGGCAATGAAGCAGAACAGATTACTCGGAAGATACAGTGACAGGAAGAGAAAGTTGACTGTTGAGCCAAGCAGTGTTATTGAACTCAAAGATTAATTTGATTGTGAACTTCCTCCAGGAAGGCAACATAATATTCCCAAATACTGTCTCCAACTGGGAACAAAGTACCCAAGCTTGAGATTATCAGGATCATTTCACTTTTAAACCTAAACCCTAATTTATTGCTCACATAAAAATCTTACTTTAATAGTGAGAATACTTGGAATTGACTTTTCCCTATAGTGAAATGCATTTTATACTCTCATTTGCTACATATACTGTACTTCTGCTAGATAGGAATAAAAACAGAGACAGCCTCTTTCTTTTGTCATGTCCATTAAGCCATTAAATAATATGCTCTTCCTGTCTTCCTTTCTCTCCTGGTCTACTTGTTTGTGCCAAGTTCCACATGTAAGTGCAAATGTGTGGGCTTAAAGGGATTGTTAAAATAACAAAATGTTTGACATACACAGTTTGAGTAGACATTTCTCAAAAAAATGACATGTAAAACCCTTTATGTGGGCTGGTGTTTTTCAAACAGTGGTTATTTTACTTAAAATGTTTTCTCATTTTATCAATGCTGGTTCAAATGACAGGACTTTTTGCTGTTGTTTTTAAGATTTATTATTATTTTCATATGTATATATGCATTTTACTTATGGATCCATGTGTTTGTGACTGCCAATATTTAAAATGTGATTAAGATATTGTGAATATCATAACATCACAGTAGTGGACAGGAGAGGGAAGGCATGTCTTTGGACTGTTTACTTCAAAGCTTTTAAGAAAACACTCAAATAATTTTATTGAGTCCCATAGTATTTTTTATTTTATTTATATTTTTGGAAGACCTATCATACTGCTTTTTATAGTCTCTATGCTAATTTATACTACCGTCTAGTTTGAAATTAAGGGATTTTTGTTTGTTGTTGTTGTTGCTATTGTTGTTCTTTGTGTGTGCATCTTTGTAATGTCCTCACCAACACCTTCTTCCCAGTTTTAATATTAGACACTAGTTCAGGGCTGGTGGTCTAGAATGTTGTGACTCAATTTACATTTAATAATGAAGAACATCAGGCATTGTTATATAACTTTGGATTATTTACATGTCATTTTTTTTGAGAAATGTCTACTCAAACTGTGTATGTCAAACATTTTGTTATTTTAACAATCCCTTTATTCTTTGCTATATCGGTGGTGGTGTTCTTCACATATTTTAGATATTAAGCCGATATTAGATTTAAGGTTAAAGTAAAAACTATTTACTTCCAGTTAATTTTAAATAAATTAAGAGACAAGGAACGTGGTGCTTAATCTTGTTTGTTGACTTGAGTGATTTGAAACCAGTGGGAAACAGCTCCTTCTGGTCTATCTGTAAGGATAATCCCACAGACTATTAATTGAGTAGGAAAGAGTCATTGTGAAAGGTCTTTAAGTAAATGAACAGGACAAACCTGAGTGTCAGCATTTGCAGTCTCTATGTCCTGTTTCCAGATTCAAAGTGAGCATAGTCTTGTTTTCATGCCTTCTTACCACAGGCATTTCCCATGATGGACTGACTGTGTCTCGCTTAAAGTGTAGGTTAAAATAACTACCTTGCCCCCCTTAAGATATTTAGGCCATTTAGTTTGCCACAACAAGCAGAAATGTATATGAGGTAGTCAGTGATTTTGAATTGATGCATGTGTGTGCATGTGTGTGTGTAAAAGGATATCATACTGCTGACACATTCCTGAAAAATCATTTGGCATACACATTTAGGTTTTCTTCTGGACTTTAAATTATGGCTATTCACGCTGTCATGTCATCATGAAATTTTATTCAGCTAGATCTCCATCATTCTGTGTGAAGTTAGTTCTGTTCATTGTTTTTCTGTGTTCCCTCTCCTCCTTTTTTCTCCTCTGTTGCTTTGCAATTGTCTTAGGAAGGATTTTTTTTCTATTAGTGTGCTACTATGAAGTAATTTGAACAGCATTTTCTCTCTCTGGATCTCAGAGTAAACTCATTTACATTCGTCATTGAGAATGCTATTATTTTCAGAGTCTAATGCACAGTGTTTTTATACTGGGGTAATTACACTATAGATAATTTGTTGAACGATTTTAATGTGAGGAAAATGTTGTCTTATTTTAGGTTCAAACTTTAAATATCATTCTGTGTATGCATATGTATGTTTATGTGTATACTTGTGTGTGTTTTGTATTTGCATGTGGAGATTAAGGGACAAGTTTGTGACCATGATCTATTCATAGGGTTGAGCTTAGGATATAAAATTCCCTCTCTCAGGCTTTAAGGCAAGTACCTTTACAAACTGAGCCTCCTCATCAGCTCAGGGCACTGATTTTTTTCAAATGATTGTCTTCAGACAATATGATGATGGTATGGCTTCATCTGTTGATTTGGCTACTTATGTTCATTAAACCAGCTCTGTATTGGGGGGGGAAATTTCCCCTAGATATGATGAATAGTTCTTTTGATATATCATTGAACTCTTTGCTAACACTTTGTAAAGAGCTTTTCATCTTTTCTTCACCTAAACATCATCATTTTATTTCCTTACAGTGTTTTCTTCAGACTCTAATAGAAGGGAGATGATGACTTTTAAAATGGTTTGGAAATATTCATCACTGTGTGATTGTTTGAAAGGGCTTGGGAATGATTAATATTGAAATTTTGATATAAGACTGAGGATGGATGCCAGGCACTGAGATTTTCTTTAGAGACTATTATTGACTAGATTTGTTTATTTATTTTTGATCTGTTCAAAAGATTTATTTTTCATAATCCATGCTTTGTAAATTATGTCAAAATATTTTAGTTATTTTAGTACTTTTTCTATATAATTTGTTGCCATATTATTAAACTAATTATTCTTGACATTGATGTTTTATCAGGTTTAATGTTCCTTTTTTATTTCTCATAGTATGCTCTATTTGAATCTTCTGATTTAATCTAGCTACAGCTTTATTTATTGAATTTATGCATTTAAAAATACTTCACTTAGTTTTATTGTATGTAAAATTTCATGGTATCTATCTGCTAGTTTATTCTATGACCAACAATTATTTCCCTTTACTCAGTTTGGATTTAGTTTGCCATTATTTAATTCTTTATTTGACAGATTTTTCTTTATCGAATACAGAAGCTGAAACTACTTTCCATTCTGCTAAAACTGTGTTGTTTTTCTTCCTCCTCTTTCTATTCAGAGTGCCAAGATATAGTATCAACACCAATAGGCAAACAGAATTAAATTCCACATGTTCTCATTCATGTGGAAAATCCTTTATAAAAGAACTATTCTCTAAATTATGTTTACAAACTACAGTTTTATATTTTATATGCTATTCAAACTATAATCAATCAGTAACTTCTTTTGCCATACATCTTAAAATATTGGATAGCTTCTTACTACTAATTCTTGTGGAATTGATTATCCTGCATAGTTTAAATAAATGTGCTGATCTTAAATGTTCTGTTTATTTTATGCAACTATTTCATCTCAGTAAATAGCTTGGCTTTTGTAGGAATGTCACCCAAAGATTATTAACTTTTTTTCTGGGGAAATCCAAATTGTAAAAATGAAATACATGCACGTGGAGGAATCTGTGCTCAACAAGGACACTGGCAAATAGATGACAATCAAGAGCATGCTGCTCATTGATTATATTAATATTCTTGGCTGGAGCGGTTCCTATAGAAACCAAATCATTTTTTTCTCAAAAGCAATTTTAGTCTCATGTTGAAATAAATGTCATTCATTGAGGATTATACTTCTCTTTGGATCTTAGCTGATATTTCTGGAATATAAAATGAGAGCTCAAAAAAAGATAATTTTATACAATGTTGTTTATTGATGGTCCAGATTTTGCAAAAAAAATATTATAGTGAGGATGATATCATAGGTAAGAAATTTTACTTTCCTAGTAATATTCTATTCTAAAATATATTCTATTAGTAAAAGCTCTGTAAAATGTTTGTCTTATAAATTAGATTTTTTTTACCATGTTCCGTTATCCTTGGTTTACTCAAAAAAACCATGTCGAATTAAAGATTTTTTTCTACATTTGATGATGCTAGAGAAATGAAGTTCTTAAAGAAGAGATCAAACTTTTGCTTTTAATAATACTAATAATCTTATAATTAGATAGATATTAGCCATTATTAGATTGTCATGCGGCAAATTTTTTCATTTATACTGAATGCACTATAATACATTTTCTATAAAAATAACATTTCTCAATTGGGTGCCATTTCTATCTACTGGAGGTCATCTCTCCCAGCGCCCCATGTTGGAGCATTTCGGCTAATGCTATCTCAATTTGGTCCTGGTAGTCTCTCACATTCTAGGTCTCTGGACCTTTCTAGGCCCCCTAACCCTCACTGCTGCATATTTTGACCCATCTTCAAAAATTGTAACCCAGAATTGTTCATGTTTACAGGAAATGCAGGAACAAAAATGGATCAGAGACTGAAAAGCCACACAGTGATTTGCCCAACTTGGGATACAGCCCATGCACACACAACAAACCCTGACAATATTACTGAGCCCATATTGTGCATGCAGACAGGAGGCTGGCATGGCTGTCCTCTGACTCTACCAGCAAGTGACCGAGACAAATGCAGATACTTAGAGCCAACCATTCTATGGAGGTTAGGGACCAATATGGAAGAGTTAGAGGAAGGACTGAGGAGCTAAAGAGGATTGCAACCCCAAAGGAAGAACAACAGTGTCAACTAACCCAAACCTCTCAGAGATTCCAGAGACTAAGCCAAAACCCAACGAGAATACATGGGATGGTTCATGTATCCCTTGTATAAGATAGAGGACTGCCTTGTATGTCTTCAGTGGGAAAGGATAAATTCTATAGAAATTTGATGTCCCAGGGAAGAATGATACTGGTGGGGGTGAGGTGGGAGTGGGTGCTCAGCTGGAGGAGGACCCTTTTAGAGACAGAGGAGTCTAGGGGGTAAAGAACTTGTCCATGGGGGACCAGGAAGGGGACAACTGTTGGAATAGAAATAAATAAAATAATTTAATAAAAAACAAACAACTCATATTTAAAAAGAAATAACATTTCTTAGTGAGAAAAGCAATTTCCCTTCCTTGGTCAGAGAAGTCAAATAGACACCCCAAATACCATAGATTTGTGGCTTTGACCTTGATTTCATCCCAAGACTTGAAGGCAATAGCCTATTACTGAGTATACAACTAGATTTGGACATGAAGTCCCTTCTATCAAATGGACATTAAGTCTCATTATATAATTATTAGGTCCTTCCGAAATATAAGTGCCACTATTGTACCCTTGAGTATATCTTCTCATGGGAATAATGCTTTAGTTCAGAGGCTTTATTACTCGATTGTACTATTACTTACAATCTTTCTGTATTCTTTTTCATGTTGTTTCCTGAACCTTAGATGTAGGGACAATAGGTTAATATTATATGATTATACCACGATACATTGCTTTATGGATATTCACTAGATGTGTGTCTTAGAGTAATCCAGATGTAATAGATCTGAAAGCATTTCCCTGACGACTAGCTCTATACTATCCAAATGTTGCATAAATACTGTCATTAGATAAAAGCAGCCAATAGTACAAGTGAGTAATAAAGCCTCTGAACTAAAGCATAATACCCATGAGAAGATATACTCAAGGGTACAATAGTGACACTTATATTTCAGAAGGACATAATAATTGTATAATGAGACTTCATGCCCATTTGATAGAAGGGAATTCATGTCCAATACTATTAACCTAGTCAAGTAACTGCTTCTGTATGCTGCAAAAAGAAGATTTTTCATTAGGGCTGAGGACTACACTTATTTGTGGTTATAAGGATTCATGTAAAGTTGTAATACTATTGATTGAAAAAATGGAAAACAGTCCTTGGCCTCACCAGACAGGAGCAGTTGGCAGACAATTAAAAAAAAAACAGACACACATCTAGTAAATACAAATAAAGCAATGTATCATTGTATAATCATATAATATTAACCTATAATCCCTATATCTAAGGTTCAGGAAACAACATGAAAAAGGATACAGAAAGATTGTGAGAGCCATAGAAATAGATTTTTTGAAGTGAGATATGCTGTCAATATGTGATAGGAAGAAGCACTCGGTGAATCTTAATATGTTTGTCCTAAAAAAAAGTAACAATAATAACACAAGCTGATAGCCTGACATGAGTGTTGGGAATTTCATGAGGCCTCACCACTAAATGATAAGCTGCAAACAATTAATGGTATTGAGAGAGGTTGTTGCGAGAGGTTGTTGAGTCCCCAGAAATTGACTCCTAATATGTTATTCATTCCCAAGTGGTCAGCACTAAATATATTTACATATGAGCAACACTTACTGGACTCAGCAGGTTGTATTTCTATATAGTATAGTATACAGAATGTATATATATATAAAATCATATTCTATGAATAATTATATTCAAATTATTATTTGAACATATTTTCAGATATATAGTGCATAATACATAATTAAAGAAGTTGAGGTCAAAATTTTGAGAGGTAGTGGAAGTACATGGAAGAAGTTAGAGTGGAGAAGAGTTAGATTGATATGATTCAAATAGAGTATTCAGATATAACATTTTAAAAAATAAGAATAAATGTTTAAGAACGATTTAATTTTGATTTTTAAATATGTCCATTTAGGCAGGCTATTTGGGATGTTCAAGAAAGCACAAGTAGCTTTAGAAAGCTAAAGACATCAAATACCAATATAGCTGGAGAGATAGTAGTTAATTGTAAGCTACCTGATGTGTATGCTCAGAAATGGCCTTGGGTCTTGTGCAAGGGCAGTACATATTTTTAATTACTGACACATTTTTTCATCTCAATTACTATTTCAATGATGTTAGGAATTGTTATTTATACATACATAAGCAATTTTAGAAGAATTGGTAAAATGTAAAAACAAAGAAGGTAAACTTTCAAAGCTCTTTGAAGTATAACTGAGGCTATAAAATAATGTAGCATACTTTAATAAGTTAAGAGACTATTATATTCAAAGACAAGATTGTTGTATTTTGATTTGCTTTTGTTTGACTCTTATTTAATTTAGATTCTTGCAAATATTGCAATATAGAACTTGTATTTAGATAGCTATGAATTCTTAATTAGATACTAATAGAAATCAACTTGTTGATGGTATCATTCCTAAAAACTAGGCATTTACTTTCTAGTTGAGAAGATAGATATTAATACTACAATGAAATGAAGTATTATCATACCTAAATATAAAAAGAAATGAGGAGATCATAGGTAGGTAAAGTAGCACAGTGGGAGGAGGAATCATAAGAAGATAGTCAGAGTAGCCTTCTAGAGGATAAATTTGTCATTTGGGTAAATAAAGTAAATGTCTAGGTCTATAGATATAGATTCCAAGGGAAATTATTCTATAAGTAGAGACATCAGCATGAGACAATGGACTTTTATAAGAACATGTAGACATTCTGTGTGTGTGTGTGTATGTGTGTGTGTGTGTGTGTGTGTGTGTTGAGAGAGAGAGAGAGAGAGAGAGAGAGAGAGAGAGAGAGAGAGAGATTGACTTATTGAAGAGTGTGCATTGCTATAAGTTGAGGCCAAGTAATTAAAATGGTATGAGCAGATTTTCTTGCCCCAAAGAAATACAAAAACTCTTGTATGTGTAAGTTTTAGAAAAAAATGGACAATGTGTGAAAATGACTTCACAGCTACCTGGCATTACCATAACAAAAGCAACTTGAAGCTTGAGATTTTAGTGTTCCTAAAACCACTTAATATTTGATTGTTTACATTTTTTTTAACTTCTCACTTATGACCCTTTTATTAAAGACACTGTAGCATATGCCAAATATATAATAAAACAATTTTGTTAGTCTTAAAGTTTTAGTATCTATTACAAGTGAAACAAATCTACTTACAGAGTTGGAAATGCCCACTTGTTTTACATAAAGAATTAAAATTTGGCTGAATATTTGATACTCTATGCCTCAGAGCATCTTCCATGTTTTCCAGAATTGATCATTATTTTTTTTTATTTTCTATATTCTATGTTTACATTCCAAAGGCTTTCCCCTTTCCCAGTTCCCACCCACCATAGTTCCCATAGTTCCTCTCCCCCCCCAACTGTTCCCCAATCATTCCCCCTCCCCCCTCGGTTTCTTTACTAAACTGGATGCAATCTTTACAGGCCCAGGGTCCTCTCCTTTCTTCTTCTTGGGAATCATTTGACTTGCTATTTGTGTCTTGAGTATTTAGGGCTTCTGGGCTCATTAATATCCACTTATCAGTGATTGCATTTCACTGATTGTTTACATTTTAATGTGTGTGTCCATATGTATGGCATATGTACACACACATGGCCAGAAGTAGATATTTGATATCTTCCTTTCTTATTTTCCATTCTACATTTTTAGTCAAATAATGTGGAGCCCTCCAAATTGGTAATGTTATGTGTCTATCCACGTGTCTCTATCCTATATAATTATGTCCAACCTATAATTACAGGCAGGTGCCATTATACTCAGGTTTTTATGTAGGTACTAGACATTCAAGATTCTGTACTTATGGCATACTCGTTACCAAATGAGCTATCTCGAAACTCCTATCAAATTCTATTTCTAAGATAAGAATTCTATATGATTATTAAACCATAACCAGCAGCAGTAAAAATGCGAAGATCATATTACAGCACACTAAATTGTTTGATATATAAAAACTATAGAAAGTTAAAAAAATATTTTGTTAATATTTACTTGTTCACTTTTTAGTCATTCTCATCTATGAAAAGTAGAGGGAAAGTAGCCTTTGGATAGACTGATAGGATCTGATAAAAATTCTTTCTCAGGGTGTTATAAAGAGCAGATGTTATTTAAGAAGACTCTGGCTTTTAGGTTACTCTGACTTGTAACTTGGGGAATCTTCAGATTCAGGTCAGAGGCCTACATGTGTGCTATTGAAGAAGCATACAAGGCTGAATGGAGTATGACGGTAAAAAATTATCACTTCAAATAATTTTAGATTTATTTACTAATTTTATATGTATGAAATTTTTGAACTAGATATTTATGCCTGTTGCCCTCATGAGTGAGAAGTGCATGTTTAATCCTGGAACTGGTGCATGAATGGTTGTGAACGATCATGTGGGCACTGAGAATCTATCTTAGTCCTCTGAAAGAGTAACAAGTGCTCTTAACCACTGAGTCATTTCTCTGGCCCTAAATAATATCCTTGTAGAGGAACTAAATTAAAAAGCAACAATTAATTTTCTTGCATTAATTCCAAGTTTAGGATATCTGATATGCTCAGAAGCTACAATATACAATTCAATAATTATATCTTTCCACTGGAAGAACAAGAATTCTTTTGCTACAAACCACATTCAAGTACGTTTTCCCAACTCTTGCTATTTCTGTATTTATTTCTTAATACTTGAATATGAATCCAAATCATTTGAGAGTTCATTAAGTACCAATTGCTGGGTCTGAAACCACTGATGTTTGATTACTGCTGCCTGGAGAGGGGCCTGGTATTCTGTTTTTCACCAGCTCCTGGTGATGGTACTGCAGCTGGTGTTTCTCACTAAAAGCCATCTGGACAGTAACTGTTCTACTGTCCATAATGTTTATATGAAATTTTATGAACTTCCTGAGTAATTATCTAATGTAGTCATTCAATCTTTTAAATGGACTATGGTTTAAATATCCATCACAGATCTCATACATAAAAACAAAAAGAAAAAGAAAAAGAAAAAGAAAACCTTTATTATGAAAGCGATGACTAACTTGGTCTGTTTTCAAATAGAGCATGATTCCTTAAAAATGACATGTGGAATGACAATGTTAAATTTATAAGAATCAGATCATATCCTGCAGGCAGCTTCTGCAAAGCAGTAAGGGGCTTCATACTCAGGAAGTTTGTTATAACGATTGTATAAGGATAATAGACATATGAAGATCTTCCTTGCTTTTTTTTAAGGTTTTAATAATACATAAAAGGGGAGACCACTTTAGGATGCCTGTGAGTAAGGAGAATACAGAGGATGTAGGCAATTATAAACTGGAGGCTAAAGTGTGTGTGTGGAGTGGCAACTGTGCTACACAAATGTAACTCAGCCCAATGCATTCTCATATGTCATCATGAATAAATGCGTTATCATATTGCTCTCGGTAAATTGTTCCAAGTATTCACTTTTTATTTATTTTACTATTTCACATCCACTAATTAACTTTTAAAGTTAACCTTCATATCTCATGTCACAGCAGCCAAACTGAGACATATTTAACCCAGAAATCTTTCTTGAGCATTCTCTAGCTCCCCTCACTTGACATTTTACTAAATTTCTCACTTACTAATTTTAGTGGCACTTTTAAAAATCTTTAAAAAAAATTATTCCTAAAAATAGTCTCTGACAAAAATGACGTTAGAGTTTGAGCATGTTAAGGGTGCTCCCTGCGTTCTTGGAGCAGTTGAGTGCAGTTCTCAACATCCACATCAGCTGCTCAGGGCCATATGTAAGTCCAGTTTCAGAGAATCTAAAGCCCTCTCCTTGTCTCTCGTGGAACACCCCTGCATGCACATGCAAATGCTACCATGCAGAGACACACAGTAAAAGGGGAAAGTTTATACTTAAATAAATAGCTACATATATTCTTAAATAGTTGTATCCTCTAGAGTTGTTTCGAAGACATTTTAATTCTCTTCACCCTTCTGGTGTCAAATATGACACTAACATATATTAATGTCATGTCTGAACTTGAAATCTCTAGTGAGTTTATAAAATTCTTACATCAAAAATCTACAATGATTAAAATGTTATATTATAAATACTCCTTTACTAAGATATTATTAATGATCAGGATGCTAAAAATATCTAAATAGAATTCTTATTTTTATTCCTTATTTCTTTCACATATTTGATTTTTGAAGCCTTTTCTCATTAAAGAAATGCATGATAAATATGCACAAATGTTTAAGCTAATTAGGCATAATGATTTTTTTCACTTACTAATAAGCATGTGAATGCTTAATAGTTATTTTAGACTTAAATCATAATTTTAATACTAAAAAAATCTTACTAATTTGGACATATATGCTTTTCATATGAAAACTGTGCTTTATGGCTCCAAAACTTACACACACACACACACAGACACACACAGACACACACAGACACACACAGACACACAGACACACACACACACACACACACACACACACACATATATGTATATATATATATATATATATATATATATATATATATTTACTTATTTTTCTGTAATATAATTCATCCCTACCACAGTTTCCCCTCCAACTCTTCCTTAAACTCCCTTCCCCTAATTCCTCTCTCCCCAGGTTCACTTCTCTGTTTTCCCTCTGTAAAGGACATACCTCTGAGGAACTTCATTGGAATATGACATAACAAGTTAAAAATAAGGCTAACTACATATCTTCATATCAAGTCTGGACGAGGCAAACTCAAGAGGAGGAAAATGGCCTCAAGACCAGATGAAATGAGTTACAGAGAATCTCAATCCTACTGTTAGGATTCCTTCAAGAACACCAAGCTGCACATCAATAACATATATGCAGAGGACCTATCTTAGACCCATGCAGCCTCCCAGACTTACTCTTCACTCCCTGTCATACTTTTTTAGTTGATTCTATGGTCTTGTTTTTATGGTGTCCTCTACCCCTGTAGGTGACTCTTAAAATTCTTCCTATCACACTTTTGTGCAGTTCCTTGGGCTCTGGCAAATGTTTGGCTATGGATCTCTGCATCTTCTCCCAATAGCTGCTAAAGAAGGCATTTGACAGTTGGGCTAGGCTCCAGTCTATGTGCATAGCAAACTATCATTAGGTATTATTTCATTGCCCCCTTTTTCCAGTCATGTTTCATTCTATCATAAGCTCCTGGCCACGCAGGCAGTATCAAGTGTGGGCACTCACTTGCAGTTTGGGTCTCAAGTTAGCTCAGTCACTGGTTGGTCTCTTCTAAGTTCTGTGCCACATTTATGAAAGCACTTTTTTTCAGTCAGAAAAAACTTTAGGTTGAAGGTTTTGTGCCTGTGTGGACGTCCCAATGCCACCACTAGAAGGAAGCCTTGCCTGGTTACAGAAGATTGCCAGTAAAGGCTCTATATTTTCCATTGTTACAAGTCTTCACTAAGGTCACCCTAATAAATTCCAGTGAGATTTAATTTTAAGAGGCTTCTAAATTGCCTGCTAAATGCTCCCAATCCCAATTGTTTCTCTCAGTACTCCCCCCAATCTTTTATTTCTCCTGTTTTCATGCTCACCTGCCCACAGTCCATCAAGATATCTATTCTATTTCCTGTTCCAAGATAAATCAATTGCCCACCCCTTTAAGCTCTTCTTGTTACTTAGCCTTGCTGGGTCTGTGGAATGTAATATTTTTTACATTTACTTAACTGCTAATATCCACTTATAAGTGAATACAGAGCATGTTAGTCTATCTGGTTTTGCATTGCTCAGGATTCTTGTTTTCTAGTTCTATCCATTTGCCTGAAAATTTAATAATGTCATTTTTGAAAAAGCTGGGTAATATTCCATTGTGTAAATACACCATATTTTTATTCATTCTTCAGTTGAGAGACATCTAGGTTGTTTGCAAATTCTGGCTATTGTGAATAAAGTTGCTGTGAACATAGTTGAGCAAGTGCTTTTTCTGGTAGGATAGAGTGTACTTTGATTATATATGCCCAAGAGTAGAATACCTGGGTCTCAGAATAGATCGATTCCCAATTTTCTTAGGAATCGTCATATTGATTTTCCAAAGTCTCTGTATATGTTTGCCTTTCCACCAGTATTGGTGCAATGTTTTGCTTGTTCTACATCTTCACCAGCATGAGCTGACACTAGTGTTTTGGATCAGAGCCTTTCTCAGAAGCATAAGATAGAGTTTTGATTTTCATTCCCCTGATGGATGACAATGTTGAACCTATCTTCAAGTATTTCTCAGCCATCTGTGGTTCCTCTGATGAGATTTTTCTGTTTAAAATTGAACTCTAGTTTTAATTGAATTGTTTGGTTTATTGATGTCTAGTTTATTTGATTCTTCATACATTCTTAATATTGCCTGTCAGATTGCAGTTGGTGGAAATCTATTCCCCTTTTATAGGATGCAATTTTGTATTTTGATGGTTTCCTTTGTATTACAGAAGCTTTCCAGTTTCATGATGTCCAATTTATTAGACAGTGAGTCCCTGAACTATGGTTATTCTGTTCAGAAACTTGTTTCAGAGACCCCCAGCTGGACCAGAGATTAAACCAACTGTAAGAACTCCAGAGAGCTTCTCATCCACACTTTCCATCACCCCCAACAGTATCCCCAATTCCTGCCCCCCACAACTATTGTGTTCCAGCTCTGCAACTTGAGTGGAGCCTCACTACTAGCCATGATACAACACTAGCTGCCAGAACACCAAGCCACAAAGCATAGAAGACAAAAGGGAGAACAGAAACCAAGAAACAAAACATTCATGAAATAGTGGTAACTCCAAAAACAAGCACCTAGCCCTATAAGTCACCCCAAATCCCAGTGCCTAGACCCCAGCTTAAGAATACAATCGACAACAGCCAATGAAATACGGCTCCACCAGACCACAGCTATTTTACTCTAGCAAGTCCTGAAAATTCCAACACAGCTTAAACACAAGAAAAAGACCTTAAAGCCAACTACAATGAAGACTGTATAGTGTAACATGATTATTAGAAAAATCAATCCTTGCTATTGCCGGCTAGGCACTAACCAGAGGTCTCAGTCTGTTCCTAGCCCAACAGACAGGCCAAGACCACATTTTCTCTTTTGCCAATGCCTGTCTAACCAAAGTTGGTTCTACCTCTCTGCAGACCCAAACAGTTATTTCCTCCCCGTGGCTGGCTGCCACCAACCCTGTTCAACACGCTCCAAATTTCCATGGTTATTTGGGTGCCCTTCTTGCAAACCCATGCTCTGTCGTAGTTATATTTCCCTGGACCACAGTTGAGTTTCTGCAAGAAGGAAACCACTGCACAATCTTAATTAAGAATCAATAGATAACACATTTGCTTGGCATAGAACCTAGCATCCTAATTTCCCCAACCATTCTAAGTTAGAAATCTTCCAGTGGTGGATCCACCACCCGAACTAACAGCCTCTAACCTCTTACATTGTATTTGCCTTGCTCCTGCAGTCCAAAAGGAAAATCCTCTCCTGCTTTTCCTCTTCATTTTGGACCTTAAATCCACTTCCTACTTACACAGTGATTGGCTTCTTGTATTTATTATTATAGTCAGTTAGGGGGAAATTCCGCTACAGTATGGGTCCAATTGCATAAATTACTCAAAATAACAACAAGAACAACAACAACAACAACAACAGAAGGGAAAAATAAAACTATTCAACAGCTAAAAATAGGAGCAATAAAGAAAACAAAACTCAGGAAATTCTAGAAATAAAAAACTCTAGGTAAATGTACAGGAGCTACAGACTCAAGCATCACCAACAGATTACAAGAGATGAAAGAGAAAATCTCTGGTGTTAAAGACATAATAAAAGAAATAGATACACCAGTCAAAGAAAATGCTGAAGCACAATCATTCCTGCAGAGAACATGCAGGAAATATGGCTCATTATGAAAAGTCTAAACGTAACAATAATAGGAATAGCAAAAAGGGAAGATTCCCAGCTCAAAGGGTCAAAAAACATTTTCAACACAATTGTAGAAGAAAATAATGCTTTACTTAAATAAAGATATACCTGTAAAGGTACAGAGACATATAGAACATGACTACTTTACCCAGCAAAAACTTTAATCATTATATATGTAGAAATAATGTCAAACTTAAATATCTAACTACAAATCCTAACCTACAGAAAGTCATGGAATGGAAACTCTAACCCGAGGATATTATCCTCCCCCCCCACTGCCACCTTGAACAACAACAACAGGACCAACAGAATAAGAATTAACAATCATTGGTCATTTATATCTCTGAATACCCAAAAATTAAAAACCTAAAGAAGCAAATCCACACTTGCACATATCCTCTTATTGATATTTTAATAGTTGTTTAAATATGTATATATATATATATATGTATCACAGAATATATGTCAAAAGTTGAGAATTTATTTAGTTATTAGGTAAGCATTGCATATATTTATGATATTATATTACCACACACATCAGTTTAAAATATATTTATATTTAGATTAGTCTACTTGACTTTTTTATTGAAAATAGCTTCTGTACTCACATATTCCGATTATATTCCCTCTCCATCAATTCCTCCCTGTTCTTTTCCACTTCCCCTAAACTTTGGTCTTACTCCATTTTTGTTTCCCATTATAAAAGAACTGGTTTCTAGGAGGTAACAACCAAATATGAGCAAATAAACTATAATACTGTGAAAAGAAAGCTACCATATTGATGTTGGACATTGCAACCCAACAGGAGGAAAAGAGAACAAAGAGCAGGCACAAAAGTACTTTTTTTGACTTTTGTCCCTACCTCCATTATTTCTTTCCCAATAGCCATTTACAAATAAGTTTTGCAGTTCATTGAATAACAACTCAGATGATATGTTGCTTTAATGTGTTCTTACAATGCATATGTAGTTACTAGATGATTCTCTAATAAACTGAGTTGCCTTATGTGGTTGATGTGATTTGTCTAGATACTTATATTATCTTTTGTTATTTTCAAAGACTATTACTTATAACTGATTTCAAATGTATTTTTAATCTGTATGTTCAAAGATGTCTGTAGGAAACAGTGAGTTATTGAATTTCCACATAAAGGGTATACATTTGGGTAAAAGACATGGCTTAATGAATACATTGCTTTCCAGGAAAGCTTGAGGACCAGAATTCAGATCCTCAGAAACCATGACAAACCTGTACAGGCATAGTAGCACCCATAATTTCAACAATAGAAAGAAAGAAACAGGGTTTCCGCAGGATAAGTTAGCTAACTAAATGAACCAGAATTTGAAGATCTGGTTGTGACAGGAAATCCTATTTCAGTAAATAATGAGTAATGGAGAAAGACATGTTATATCAACTTTATATTCACACACATATACTCAAAGGCACATGCGCGCACGTGTGTGCACACACACACATGCACACAGGAAGAGAGAAAATGTAAATGTTAAAAAGAGATATAAATTAATTTGACTTATATTCTTAATTCATATTGAGTTTATACTAATTCACTTTCTCCCAGCATGAAAACTAATAGTAGAAAGGGAATGAATTACCAAAGTTTTACAATCAGATGAGACAAAAATGTGTTTTTAATAGCAAGGCTCATTGATATTCAAATTGAACTCTTTGTGAATCAAGACTAATTCATATCTAATTTTCTGTGGAAGATTTTTAATCCAATCAATTTACTTTTCTGATTGCACTATTGAAATTCGTCATAGTGATCCAAAAGAATAAATCACATGTGCAAATTTTGAAATATGTACTAATTAATATAATGGAATTATTTGAATTCTTTATTTATAAAAATAAACTTAACATGAATAATGCATTGTTTTTACAATTGGCAGTATGTTTATATAATTAATTAAATATTTACAAAAGTTTATTTTTGCTTTTGATCTTGATCTTAATTATGTGCATTTGTGAATGTTTATTTTAGTATAGATATATTTTCTTTTCCTTAAAAATAATAAATATTTTAAATTAAAAACAAAACATTTGTGGTCTACCTATCTATACATAGATATAGGTTTAGACACACACACAAAAATATATATCTCAGGCTTATTTGAATACTTGGTGATCCTCTTTTATCTTCTTATGTGATGTTGTGACAGGCAAAAGTTACTGCACTTGACTAAATCAATAACAGTATAATTCCCATGAAAATATTCAAATGGATCTAGTAAAGTTATTTTACCAACACTAATTCATTGTTGATATTTATATTAGATTTAATGTATCTACCACCTGAAATTTGAATGTCTTTTCCATATTAAAATGTTTTGACTTTCTTCATTTATATTTCAGCTATTTTGACTTATCTGTGTATAAATATATACAATATTAGATAATACAGACCAAATATTCTTGCATCATATAACTATCATAGTACATTTTAAGATTTGTTTTATAATCTACTTTTCTTCAAGATTGTATCTATCTTGAATTTTGTTTCAAAAATCTTAGTTAAGGAAGATAAATCAAGAAAGATAAAATTATAAAGCAATGAGTATTTTCCCTCTCTTAAAAATTATCAAACAGAATTCTCTACAATGAGTTTTCTATACAAAGATATCAAGAAAATTGTATCAAGTATTTGTTTAATTTACCCTTAAGATAGTGTTTTAAGTGTAAGTTTAAGAATATCATTTTAAAAATCTGTTATTTCTCCAATGACTTGAAATGTGAACTCGGTGAATTTTGTTTTCATTTTTATGTACCAGAAATATTCTCTTCTAAATTTTGTAATCACATTTATATATTCAATGACATTGGCTCCTTGCTTATACTTCCATTCTGTTTTATAGCTACACTTCTAGATCCATTAAATTTATATATTTTAAACTGGACTTTTCTTATTAAAATTCTGCTGTTTCTTGAACTTGCTTGAATATATATATATGTATATATTATCTATTACTATTAAAATATGCTAAGCTGGATAATGTAAAATAACAGATATTTGCTGAGTGTCTTGAAATCAGTCATTGCTAATCTTGGGTCTCATGAATTTATAGTTCAGTTTCATATATCTGTATTTCCAGTAAGAGCACTGTTAGCAGATTTTTTCCCACTGGCTCTTGGCTGTAGTCCTGTGTTTCCTTCAAGATGGGTCTCTCGATAGTGTCCCATAAAATACACAGGCTATATTCCACATAGAATATGACCCAAGTAAGAATGGGGTACAGGGCTGAAGTCACATTATTTCTTGTAATTTTTAAGATTATTATATCATACTTCCTTTCCTTTTCTCCCTCCAAAACTACCCCTATACTCCTTTCTCTCCTTTAAACCCATGACCTCTTTTAAAATTAATTGTTACTACAAGTATTTTTAATATAAAAATATAAACTTTTTATATAACCTGCTTAGTCTATGTAATACATGTATATTTTTTAGGACTGAACATTTGATATTAGAAAAACAACTAGTATTGGACAAACCACATATCCTCCTTGCAGAAGTCCATCTTTCCCATTCTCAGCATTTATTATCTCTTTGTCCATTTTTATGTCAGGTTGTGGGCTCATATGAATTCCTATATTCATTTTCATCTTGGTATCACCGTTCTTCTATAAGAATATATTAGATGTAAAACAATGATGATACCTTAGTGAGGTCTTATTCATTCAGAGCCATTAGGGTATGATGTACTTTTGAGGATCTGTATAACAAGGTCAAAAGGATCATGTGGAGGAGGAGACTATTTCAGTCTGTCCTTAGATTGTATGTATTTATGTTCTGTACTCATAGATAGTACACTCTTCTAATTACAAGACCCAAAAATACCTTATCCCTCCTCTAAATAAATCAGTTCAAAGTCCAGAGCCAAATTTAAGTGCTTGAACAAATCTGTGCAAGTCTTTCATTTTTTTCTAATGTTACTGGGGATTGGTATTTGTCAGGTGTTGGAAACACAATACAGCAGCAGAACTGAAACTTAACAGGTTAGAAATGTCATTCTATGTTTCAGAAAACACACAAAAATTAACTTTCTTTCTACATTGGGGAATTTAGATTAAATTTAAAAATTGGAAAAGTATCATGTAAATTTTCTAGGCTAGGAAGACCTCTCATTGGAGTGTATCATATAATAAAACACAAGAATTTGTACTGTTTTGCTATGAGAAAGACTTAGATTAAAATAACAAATCTTTGCCATTTTTAATGTCTTTATTTTTTGGTTGTTTTCAAAACAGGGTTTCTCTGTCCTGGAACTCACTCTGTAGACCAGGCTGGCCTCGAACTCAGAAATCCACCTGCTTCTGCCTCCCAAGTGCTGGGATTAAAGGAGTGTGCCACCACTGCCCGGCTTTTAATGTCTTTCTTATACAGTTCTTTTGTATTAGTAATATTTATTGTTTAATTAGGTATTATGTTATGATCATTTTAATTATAAATATAAAATCTAAAATAAGTAGGGCTTAGATCACTCAGAGTAATAATATGTTAATTATATCACCATTTTTTTGCAATCCCAGGTGTAGAATTTCAACTCCTCCTCTTCTTCCTCCCATTTTTTTTCTTCTCTTCATCTCCCCTCATTCTCCTTCCTTTCCATTTTGCTTTTTTCTTTCTATTTTTCTTTCTCACTCTTCATTTTCTTTCTCTGTCCAATCTATACTTTCAAAATCATGTTTCAATCATTAGTCAGTATACACTAAGTAAGGCAATCACACCATAATCACCTGCATTTTTTTAAGATTTATATATTTGTTGTACATAAGTACATTATAGATGTCTTCAGACACACCAGAAGAGGGCATCAGATCTCATTACAGATGGTTCTGAGCCACCATGTGGTTGCTGGGATTTGAACTCAGGAACTTTGGAAGAAAAGTAAGTGCTCTTAACCTCTGTGCTATCTCTCCAGCCCAATCAGCTGCATTCTGTCAACTCTGCCAACTTAGAAATCCCTTCAGACACTATTAAGCAAAATGTCTTTAGGTGTCAAGATTACCTTGGATTATCTTGTGGACCCTAAAACTTATTACACATATACCCATAAAGAAGATACACATGCAAAAATTATGCTTTCATGTAAATATGGATAGTGAAATGTAAAGAGAAAATGGATAGAATTCAAATATAATAAACAAAGTGGCCATGAGATAGTGTGGCTGAGCTGAAGAAATGCTGACAGCTTCCAACAGAAAGAGGTGATTCTCCCCTGAGAAGTAAATGCAACCGGGCAAAACTGGGCTTCTGCTTAGAGACACTGATTTCAGACATCATTTCCCTAGTTCTTTCAGAAAAATACATTTCTGACTTTCAAGCTACTCTATTTATAATTTACTGTAACAGTACACACATCAAAAGTTCTCTGTGCTCTTTATATGCAATGATGACATTAATATGCCAAACATTAAGGAACTCATAAAACTGGGCATTGTCGGCAGAAAACTGTTAAAATGTTGTATACTTTATTCCAAGAAATAGAGAACTATTTATATAATAGGGACATATAAACATATTTTAGACTTTGCATGACGTTTGACAAAAGTTTTGACAATTTTGTCATGTTAGTAGCAAAGTGTCTATTGACCAGTGGTGGGACCATGCAGCCATGTTCCAGTAAGACTGTACTAATATAAATAGATGGTGAGAATTCGGCCAACAGAACATATTTTTGTTAAGTGTTTTATACTATACTTGAATTATCTCATTATTTATTCAATATTTTATCATTTTACACCTAGTAGTCAGTATCGGCTAGTAATGTACTCACTATGTTAATCATAAATATTTGTTGAATAAATAAAAAACCTCATCACCAGTCCTAATCGTGTGTCATATTCTATGCAAAATTATGTTTTCATTTTTTTCTTGCTCTAAGTTGAATATTTTACCAGATGCTTAATCACTCATGGGAGTCTGATTGCAACACTGCCTTCTTGGTGAAAACCACTTCAAAACATGTAACTGTTATTAACATGCCATTGCGTCTATCATCGCTACCCTAAGTAGCACATAATTTTTCTTTTACTTACTTTGTAAATATTTATCACAAATTATTTTATATGTTCCTGAAGAATCAATGTTTTGGCACATTAGGCAACTGCAAATTTGTGAAAATTTAAATTAATATTAAATAGATCCAGCATTTCTTGCTTTTTGGTTTCAATGGTGCTGAACACTAGGCAGAATATATGCCCTCTGCGCTTAGAAACTGCAAATTAAATTTAAATTTAAAATTCCACTTACAACAGTAATCCTGTTTCTCTTCTTAATAAATATTCAGCACTACTTTTCAGGGCAAATCCTGAAAATTTATAAGTTGGTATTCATATTCACTTAGACGTTGGCCTATGTTGGATTTTACAGTTCACAATTACACACATACGGAAAATATATTAAAGAACTCCCAGAGAGGAACATTCCTAACATTACCAGTGCTCTGTACTTCAATTTTGTTCTGATTTCTTTTGCAAACAAATATAGTACTACATGGCTTGCTTAGTAAGAAATTCCCCTGGTAATGCATTTACATACTCATAACAAAGGAAATAGAATTCTTCTACATTTTATATTGAATAAAAGAAACAATTTCTGAATGTTAGATAGAGAATTGAATGAATATATGTCTAAAATGGAATAATTTCTTTTACATCCACCTCAGATTTAAAGTGTTCTGTTGTTACTATGGTACATAAGTTGTCTTACTGAAATTATCATTTTGAAATTATCTAAACCAACACTATGATGATGACCAAAGAATGCCTTAGTGTGTTTCACACAGTGTTATCTAAAATCCATTTTGTTGAGACATGTCATTTCCAGCACAGGATTACACGTACAATCATTTTTTCTGACACAGGTATATTGCTACTTTGCTGTGATACAAACACCTCAAATCCATTTGAGATTTTCCTCTTTGTGATTCATTTCCACAAATCCCTCCTGAGAAAGTCTAAAATGTATTATTAAAGAGAAACAAACAGAAACATTATTAATAAAATATTATAGATATTTTAATATATTTAATATATTTAATATTTATGAAAACTACTGCATAAGCAATATCTAATTCTACCTATTTTTCCATGGAGTCATTATCATTGAATTAAAACAAGTTATATTTCAGGTATTATGCACTACTCAAAAAACATACATAAATATACACTCAGCCAAATGGTTTGTTGAAATGCCTTTTATTGCAAGTTCACTATAGCATAATATTTGAGTACTTGTTTCTGTGTTTTGATGTTTTGTCAATGGGAACTAATACAAATTCCACTTTTACTCTGTAATGTACAAGTCTAACTGAAGATCTCATATTTTAGAAAAATATTCTCAAGTGGTTTTTCACTATTCAAATGCATTTTCATAAAAACTGGACTTCCATGTACATGCAAAATGTTAGGATAAGTGATGTCTACAGGAAACATTCACAAAGACTTATTAATTTTTATATTATTATATTCTGTATATGTATATTATAGGACTGTACAATTTTAGTTGTCAAATAAAAATTAACTAATAAATTAATAAAATATCAAAATGAAAAAAATATCCCAAGTTTGATATATTTGAATCTTGTATTGGTTAAAACTTATTGTTACTCTTATATCCCATTTAAAATTAATTATAAATAGGAGGAAAATTCAGAGTAGATCAAGATGTATAATAAATTATTTGAGTCAAGAAGACAGACCAGAAGATAACAATTGAAATAAAGAGGCAAAAGTAAGTATTAGGAATACAAATGTAGACAATTGTGTCAGTTATTAAAGAATAAACAAAAATGACATGAAGAATGTAGCTTCTGAAAAGATGCTGATAAATAGAAATCAATCTGTCAGTTGTAGAATATAATTAGTTTTGATGTCATTATAAGCAGTGTAAGTGATCAGTAATTCATACTCAAGAATACATCCATCCAGAATACACTGACTTTGTGAACTCAGGGGCATCAATAATGTGCTCTAAAATCTCTACACACATCATTTTCAATGGCATTTATAGGAAAGAGACAAGACTCAGATTTATGGAGTCTTCTTCAGTGTCTCAGTTCCAAAATGTCACACAGTAGTGCTGTTCATAAAATCACAGCTTTACCAATCACAACCATTCACAAAGGATCAGGAAGAAAAAGAAAGTGGATAATTTTGGGACTAAAGTATAAAATAAATGAAATATCAACTAATCAGAAAAATACTATAACAAAAGCCTTATATACAGTTATTGAATACTGGTAAATTTTCTAATGCATTGAGATCTAAAAAATGCTATGCATGCTTTCCTGTAAATATTTTGTTGTTGGAATCCAAATATTTTCTGCTGTTTTATAATGTTATATTATGATATGCTTTAAAGATAACACTTTGATAACAGGTAATTTGTACAAACTTAGTTTTTAAGAATATTTACAGTCAGTTGAAAAAAAAGAGGAAGTGATGGTTAAACAGAAGCAGAGATCAGGAAAGAGTGTTCCTAAATAATTCTTTTTAACTTAAAGATGCCTTTCATGTAGGATGGAGTTGTGAAAACTGTATGCTAAGAAGAACACATTAATTACAATAGAAAATATAAAAATAGAGAATGCAGAGTCAAAAACTATTAAATTAAGTAAATTACTCAGAGTATAGTCAGAAAGAGGACCACTCAAGGGAAAAGGAAGCACTTGTTCTAGGGTAGGGATACAGGAAGGGGGCCAAGTGCAGAGCATTTCCTTCTTAGTAAGAACACATGTTAAAGTAGCTGCTGTTTACAGTGGTTGCCACAGTGAAGGGATAATCCCTGTTTCCTACAGAGAAGAAAATTAACAAAAAAGAAACGGAACAGGACAATGAGTGAGAACAGACTGACAGACATACAGGCACTCAGAAAAAATAGTTTAAATTAATTATGGTGGCTTTGATGAGATCCTATAAAATATGTTGACCAATGAAGTGTTGAAGAGTTGTCAAGCAAGACTGATTACCAAATTGAGAATGAAAATCAGAAGTTTGGTCCAAGTGACTAGCAAAGTGTAAATGGCAGTATTGGTAAAATGTTAAGTAATAATATGTTTGATATTTCAGAGTCTGTTAGTGCCAAGTGAATAAAATAGTCGTAAATTCAAACAAAATTATGCTCAAAATAAAAAACATAACGTTTTGGTAAAGAGAGTTTTGGGTAGCTAAGTTTAAAGCACATCATAGGAGAGAGAATAGTTAAACTCAGAGATTTAGAAAGCCAACAATCTAGAGAAATAAACAACAGTGAGAGTTAGAAATTTGGAAATTGTTTAAATGCTAAGTTAGCTCTTAAACTTTATCTCAAAAATTTCAGATTATACTATGTCCTTAAGTGAAACTAGAGGAAAGACAGCTCTGGAAAAGGGTGACAAATAGTTCACAGAAGTTGAGATGGCATTGATGTTCTTTAGCTCATGTATTTTTTTTCACATTTGCCTGAACATGAAACCATCTAAGATGATGACCTGAAAGCACACTGTCATGGAATTCCACATTCTCAAACAACGTAGACTAATTTTATGTGTTTAGGAAATGATATAGTCAAATAGATGGATTATATGCCTGAAATGTCCATCTCAAAAGGGAAGCAAATTTAGTACTAGATTAGCCCAAATACCGTGTATAGTACTGGCTCAGCTGGAGTATTCAAGATAGCACCAGTTGAGTTGAGGTATTGAGTATAGGACCATAGCAACTGGGTTACTGAGAGACTAGGATAAATAAAGATTAGCAATCTTTAGACAATGATGAAGAAGAAAAACCAGTATCTCAGCCAATCCAGATAATTCAGACCATACACGGAATAGGGTTATGGTTTTAGAGAAGAGACATATGTGGAAAATGGAGCAAGGTTTTCGTTAGTTCATTTGTCTATTTTACAATTTGTCTACACTAGGGCAGACCTATGGAAGTTGTTGACTGAGAGAATCCTATGAAAAGATACGTTCAGAGAGGGAATGAATGTTCCTTCTGTTATTGGTACTTATGAAAGTTACCAGTCAGAGCTGAGATTTACATCTGAGAGCATATGAAGAGATAAATGAGAAAGATGCACTTCTAGTGCATGGTACAAACCTCCTGAGAGCAATCGCTTAATGTACTCAATGTTGATATTTATTTATTATATTTTATTATTTACTTTTTATTCTTTCAACTGGGATGCTCCACTAACTATAACAATTGTCTGATACATTTTGAGATGTGAGTACAGAGTTTTCCACACTCTGTCATAGCAAAAGTAAGCCATGTGCATCCAGGCATCACAGCCACTGATCCTCAAAATCTACAGTCCTACTCATAGGGGATTTCTGCACAATTGAGCTCCTGTGTAAAGGGGACCACTGCCCTTGGGAAAAACATAACCCTACTCTGCCATTCCTAAAACTGAGTTTTTAATTGTGGGATTTTTTTCACTTCGATAACTTCTGAATTTGTTACTCATTTTTGTTTGTAGCTTGAAGAGATCTAAAGGAGGAGTCCCACTGAAGTCATTTCTTCTAGGAAGCTGCTATTATCAAAGATTTAGACCAGGTTTTGGGAAAAAGGCAAATTATATGATAAAGGATGATGAGTTGAATTAATACATGCCTATATTTTTAAGTTTGCACTTAAGAAAACTTTTATAGTACCCTTATCTTGCCCTACAATCCAAAAAGTGTTATGCTGCTGTGTAAACTTAGGCAATAAGGATTTCAAACAAAATCAGATATCCAAATGCAACTTAAATATTTTTGTGCAACTAGAACTCTCAGTTATATTTCATAACTACTCTGCTTTCTACTTACTTTCACATATGCACAAACACTTACATATCCACACAAGTTTACACACACACACACACACACACACAGAGAGAGAGAGAGAGAGAGAGAGAGAGAGAGAGAGAGAGAGAGAGAGGAACGCATTTGTGTTCTTGTTTCCCGAGAGAGTTTTCCTGTATATCTCAGTCTAGCCTTGAATTCAAAGCAATGTCCTTTCTCTTTTCTGAGACTGCAGGTGTCTTTCCACCAACGAAGACCTGAGATCTTTATTAACATTTAAACAAATGGCTCTATGAATCCATTCATGCAAGAGCACATTTCTAATTGATACATGTGAATTTTATTGTACAGAAATGGAATTTTATTTACAGAATGTTTGAAAAATTTTGTAAATTTTTATCAATATTTATATAAGTAATCCCAATAAAATTCACTGGTTTACCAAATTGAACTTCAGTAATATTCATTCTTTCACCTATCTTTAAAAAATTTGTATTGCATAGAGATATATTTGTTCATGTATGCCCAGAAATAATGCAACATAACTGCTTTATACAAATCAATGCCAAAAATGGATGGGAACATAATCATGATAAAGAAGCCATATATTTAAAATCCTATATTTAAAAGGACTTTGATCACATTGTGAATCCAGAGATTATGGTATTTACTGGAAATATCTGATTCTAGCTGTCCTGTGGCATGGCTTTAGAAGACATCATTACTACAAGAACTTTCTGCTTATCATATATGTCAAGGGCCTCAGAACAGCTTATGCATGCTGCCTGGTTCCTGGCTCAGTGTCTGGGAAATCTCAGGGGTCGACGTTAGTTGCCATTGCTGGTCTTCCTATGGGGTTGCCTTCCTACACAACTTCTTCCTCCACAAACTGAAGACTTTCTTTAACTACATGAGTTCCTAATCCTTTTTTAAATAACTTTTTTATTTATTAGATATATTCTTTATTTACATTTCAAATGATTTCCCTTTCCCTGGTTCCCAACTCTGAAAATCCCATAAGCCATCTCCTCTTCCCCTGTTCCCCAATTAACCACCTCTGACATTCCTGTCCCCTATACTGATGCATGAAGCCATTCCAGGACCAGTGACCTCTCCTCTCTTTGATGTCCAAAAAGGCCATCATCTGCTGCCTATGAATCTGGAGCCATGGGTAACACCATGTGTACTATCTAGTTGATGTTTTTGTCCCTGGGAGCTCTGGGAGTGCTGGGTGGCTCAATCATTGTTCATCCTATAGTGCTGTAAACCCCTTCAGCTCCTTGAGTTCTTTCTCTAGCTCCCCCATTTGGGATCCTGTGTTCAGTTCAATGGCTGGCTGCGTGTGGACCCCTCTGTATTTGTCATGCACTAGCAAAGTCTCCCAGGTGACAGCTATATTCAGCTCCAGTCACCAAGTACCTGTGGACACCAATAGGAGTGTCTGGGATTTGTACCTGTATAAGGGATAGATCAATAGGTGGGGGTAATCTCTGGATGCACTTTCTCTCAGACTCTGTTCCACACTTTGTCTCTGTATCTCCTTCTGTAGGTATTTTGTTACCCCTTCTAAGGGGGACCAGAGTATCCAAACGTTGTTCTTCCTTCTTATTGGATATCATTTGATATGTGAATTGTGTCTTGTGTATTCCAAGCGTCTGGAATATCCACTTATGTTCTGTTCAGAAACTTTCCCCCTGTCCCCATGTCCTCCAGGGTCTTCCCCAGTTTCTTTTCTATTAGTTTCAGTGTGTCTGGTTTTCTGTTGAGGTCCTTGATCCACTTGGAGTTGATCTTGGTACAAGGAGATAAGAGTGGGTCAATTTGCATCCTTCTGCATGTTGACCTCCAGTTGAACCAGCACCATTTTTTCCCACTGGATGGTTGTAGCTCCTTTATCAAAGATCAAGTGACCATAAGTCTGTGGGTTCTTTTCTGGGTCTTCAATTCTATTCCATTGATCTACTTGCCTGTTGCTGTACCAATACCATGCAGTCTTTAGAACAATTGCTCTGTAGTACTGCTTGAGGTTAGAGATATTGATTTCTCCAGAAGTCCTTTTATTGTTGAGAATAGTTTTAGCATTCCTGGGTTTTAAGATCAAGAATTGACAAATGGGACCTCATGAAATGTCAAAGTTTCTGTAAGGCAAAGGACACTGTCAGAAGGACAAAACAGCAACCAACAAATTGGGAAAAGCTCTTCACCAACCCCACATCTGACAGAGGGCTAATATCCAATATATACAAAGAACTCAAGAAGTTAAACCTCAAAGAAACAAATAACCCTATCAAAAAAATGAGGTACAGAGATAAACAAAGAATTTTCACCAGAAGAAATTCAGATGGTTGAGAAGCACCTTAAGAGATGTTCAACATCATCAGTCATCAGGGAAATGAAAATCAAAACAACCCTGAGATTCCACCTCACACCAGTAAGAATGACTAAGATTAACAACTCAAGGGACAACAGGTGCTGGCAAGGATGTGGAGAAAAAGGAACTCTCCTACTATGTTGGTAGAATTGCAAGATGGTACAACCGCTCGGGAAATCAGTCTGGTGGTTCCTCAGAAAACTGGGCATGACACTTCCAGAGGTCCCTGGCATACCACTCCTGGGCATATACCCAGCAGATTCCCCCTGCATACAATAAAGACACATGTTCCACTATGTTCATAGCAGCCTTATTTATAATAGCCAGAAGCTGGAAGGAGTCCAGATATCCCTCAAATGAGGAATGGATACAGAAAATGTGGTATATTTATACAATGGAATACTACTCAGCAATTAAAACTAATGAATTCATGCAATTTGTAGGCAAATGGTTGGATCTGGAAAATATAATCCTAAGTGAGGTAACCCAATCACAAAAGAATAAACACCGATAAGTGGATATTAATGAGCCCAAAAGCTCTGACTACAGAGCTGGAACAATTAGCAAATCAAAAGGGAACTGGGAAAGGGGAAAGACTTTGGAATGTAAACAAAGAATATAGGAAAAAATAAATCCTAATAAAAACATTTTAAAAGAAAAAAGGAATAAAATCTATAGGGCTAATTACAAATGATATAAACTCAGTGCCCACTCAATTAGTATTCAAATAAAATAAAAAAACACAGTGAGTGATTCTGTGCTTTTGTCTTGGGTGGATTTCCCTTCCTTCACGTTATTGCTCTGTTTATCCTCTTGATTTATCCTCATGTCCCGCTTAAGCAGGCTATGCGCTTTAATGCCATCTTGTTTATGGGGACTAATAAAAGAAAATTCTCTGCAAAAAACAAAGGAATATCTACTTATCAGTGAGTGCATACTATGTATGTTCTTTTGTGATTAGCTTACCTCACTTAGCATGATATTTTCTAGTTCCACCAATTTGCCTAAGAATTTCATGAATTCATTCTTTTTAATAGCTGAGTAGTATTCCATTGTGTAAATATACCACATTTTCTGTATCCATTCAGGAACATCTGAGTACCTTCCTTCTTCTGGCCATTATAAATAGGGCTGCTATGAACATAGTAGAGCATGTGTCCTTATTACATGCTGGAGAATTCTCTGGATATATGCCCAGAAGTGGAATAAGAGGGTCGTCTGGTAGAATCATGCCCAGTTTTCTGAGGAACAGCCAGATCTCAGAAGATGGAAAGATCTCCCATGCTTGTGTATTGGCAGAATTAATATAATAAAAATGACCATCTTACCAAAAGCAATATACAAATTCAATGCAATCTCCATCAAAATCCCAACTCAACTCTTCATAGTGTTAGAAAGAGCAATTCTCAAATTTATCTGGTATAACAAAAACCCAGGATAGCTAAAACTATTCTCAACAGTGAAAGAACTTTTGGGGGAATCACTATCCCGGACCTCAAACAGTACTACAGAGCAATAGTGTTCAAAACTGCATGGTATTCACACAGTGACAGGCAGGTATATTTGAAGTCGCAGAAATGAACCCACAAACCTATGGTCACTTGATCTTCTACAAAGGAGTTGATACCATCCAATGGAATAAAGATAGCCTTTTCAACAAATGGTGCTGGTTCAACTGGAGGTCAGCATGCAGAAGAATGTGAATTGATCCATTCTTACCTCCTTGTACTAAGCTCAATTCCAAGTGGATTATGGACCTCCACATAAAGCCAAAAATACTGAAAGTAATAGAAAAGAAACTTGGGAATACCCTTGAGGACATGGGCATAGGGGAAAATTTTCTCAACAGTACAACCAACAAGTTGGGAAAAGATCCTTACCAACCCTACATCTGACAGAGTGCTAATATCCAAAATATATATAAAGAACTCAACAAGTTAGAATCCCGAGAGCCAAATAACCCTATTAAAAATGGGGTACAGAGCTAAAGAAAGAATTTTCACCTGAGGACTAGTGAAAAAGCACCTAAAGGAATGTTCAACATCCTTAGTCATCAGGGACATGATGTCCTCATTATTAATAATTGAATAGTAGTCTATTGTGTAAAAAAAATCTATATTTTCTATATCCATTTTTGATTGTGGGACATCTGGGTTGTTTTCATAGTCTACCTATCATAAGTAAGGTCACTATGAATATAGAGGAGCAAGTGCCCTTGTGATGTGGTGGGCTATCTTTTGGGTATATGCCCAAGAGTGCTATAGCTGGGTCTTCAGATAGGTCTGTTTCCAATGTTCTGTCATGAAATAAGCCTCACCAATACAAGGAAATTAAAATAGCCCCATGCTTCCTATGAGATCACCATGGACTAATGCTCGACTTTAATAACAACAGTGAAAACCAACATACCAATAGAAACTGAACAACTCTTAGCGATAACTTGGTCAGGGAAGAAATAAAGAAATTAAAAACTCCCTGGAATTCAATGAAAATTATGACAAAGCATAAAATATAAAGTAAGTAAATGAAAAAAGTTTCACACCTGTATCTGCAAGAGGTTCTAGACTTGAGTGCTATACAAACTGATATGTGTTGTTTTGAAAGGCTTAGACAACCTTCTTTTTGTCTACTTAGTGTTATGCATATATGCTTGCTTGTATGGACATAGGGAACTTATCAGTGGACCCACTCCCAAAAAATAAACCTGTACCAACAGTCATGAACTACCCATAGATCCTCAGAAAGAGATAGAACTTCTAGAGCCTTTATCATAGATAATGAGCCCATAGATCCCCAGACTAAGAATTAAGGAAAATTAACTGATTTCATCTTATGCTGTTAACCACAGGTACTGTGAGTTCTAGTGTAAGCCACTATGACATGTCCAGATGACAGCATTTCAAGGCATTCTTTTCTCATCTCCTTATGTTGTGGATTGGCCTGATGCTGTTTGTATTCTGATGTTAATTCTGCTTCCTCAAGAGGGGTTGCCTCTTACAAGCATTCTATCAGGTGATCTCATATGAACTATCTCTCCATTTTAACAGGTCAATAAAAGTTAAGCATGTGATTGGGCAATGGAGAAGAAAGGTGGGACTGGAAGTTTGAGAGTGGAGGCAGGTAGAGAGGAGACAAGGATGAGGGGAATAAAAGAGGAGGAGGAAGCTGTGATTGACCAGAATCACCTAGCCAGGGGAACCCACAAGTAGCATGTGTTCTTATAGCTCAGAAACACTTTGGTATAGTGTTATATCTTTCCAACCTAGGCATATAGCTTACTTGTGTGTTTTTATATGGACTTATTGGTTTTAGAAATTCCAGCTATATCTTTATGCTTATTTTGTCTTTGATTCCTTTTCTATAATGTTCCTTGAGCCTTGGAAGAAAGAGGAAAGTTGATATATGCATTCTATGTAGGGCTAAAAATTCAGAATCCATTATTCCCAGCACTTTGACCAGTTATGTGCCTCTGTATCAATTACTTCCCACAGCAAAATGAACTTTCTCAGGCCTAGGATCTGATATATAGATGAAATTTAGAAAGAGAGACAACATGACCACTTAGTGCCAGTATAACATTAGAATTCTTCTTAGCCATTTGGTTTTTGGGCAAATTTATAGTAATATGCATGTATTCATCCTATGAAACAGACAACAAATTCAAACAGAAAGTGTTTGGTTACTTTGTTATCCATTGTACTACTTTTATATCAGCAGGCACACCCTGTTTCTCGGTTGCTATTGTGGTACACAGGGTCAAAAACAAATTAATTAGAAAAATGGAAATAGAGAAAGTAGAGAGAAGGATATGCTGGTAAATTAGTGTGATCTAGAAAAGGGGATCAGGCTGCCAATAAGATCAATATATACTATATATTTGGAATTTTAAAATAATATATAAAATAAATTAAAAAAACAGAATATTGTAAAATCAATATATAATAATTAATACAAAATGAAACTTAGATAAGATTCATCTTAAATGTAATGAATACAAATTCACAAATACAAAAAGTATTTTTGCAGAAGTGTTTTTCAGTACATTTTATTGATTGAATTTTTTGATAATATATAAATTAGAATGTATGATTCTGTGTGTATGAAACAGTTATTTAGAATCATAAAATATTCTATGGATTTTTACATGAGATTTATTGGCATATAGTTGGTTTTAAATGACCCAATGTCTTAAAAGATGAAGTAAAAAATTATCCCATTGCACTAAGACATTCACATGATTTGCATCATGATTATCTTAATTAAAGCTGCTACTGCCCTGATGAAAAAATGGGATTAAAGCAACTTGGGGGGAAAATAGTTTGTTTGGCTTATGCTGTATCATAAGGAAGTCAGAACAGGATCTCAAACAGGGCAGGAACCAGAAAGTAGGAGTTAATGCAGTGGTCATGGAGGACTTTTGTTTCCCAGCTCACTCTCATGGCTTGTTCCACCTTTTATTTTTATTTATTTATTTATTTATAATCCAGGCATGGTGTATCACCACCACAATGGGCTGGGCTTCTTTCATCAATCACAGATTAAGAGAATGGTCTACCCTACCAGAGCTCCCAGGGTCTAACCCACCAACCAAGGAGTACACATGGAGTGACCCAAGGTTCCAGCAGTATATGTAACAAAGGATGGCCTTTTTGGGCATCAGTGGAAGAATAGGCCCTTAGTCCTCTGAAGACTTGATGCCCAGTGTAGGGGAATGCAAGGGTAGGGAGGCAGGAGTGAGTAGGTGTGTGGGTACTTCACCCTGTTAGAAGTAGAAAGAGGGGGTACTTCACAGGGGGTTTCTGGGGGTATTGGAAGATGAGATAACATTTGAAATGTAAATAAATAAAGTATCCAATAAAAATGACTAAGCATTGAAAAAGAAAGAAAGAAAGAAAGAAAGAAGGAAAGAAAGAGAGAAAGAAAGTAAAAAAGAAATAGGACTACAAACTTGCCTGTACCCCACCCATATGGAGGCACCTTTCTCTCAGATGACTCTGTTCTTGTGCCAAGTTAACATAAAAATCTTTCATCACAATGAGTTTGTGGAAAGAGAAAGTCTAATGTTTTGTGACCCATGTGCCCAAATGTTGTTACTACTTACCTGACATTCCTTGTAATTACTGAATGCTTTTAAGTGATTGAGTCAAAGGAAAGAGGACTCTAGATATGCCAGCCCTCTGGTTACACACAGATTAGAAGATAATGAAAAATTTCCATTCTGTATAACTTTTCATTAGGGTTTTCAGCCAGAGTTGCCTATACCTATTATAACTTCAAATGTTCAGATGGGGTTCCTTCACTTTCTATCTTCCCTGCTTTATGAAGCTGAGGTTCTGAATGGAAAGGGCATGTGTTCTAATGGAATTCTCCCCTGGGGCACATCAAGTCATTTTATACAATGACACACTGAGAAAGGCAATCTATGATGTGTGACTGGCTCTAATGCGACTTTTCCATCATTTCATTTGTTTTCCATTAGCCAGAAAAAAAGACATAAGAACTACATAGAAATCTTTTTCTTGAACTCCGTAGGGGTTTTCTAGTATATTAGAATTCTGCTACAATGTAGTATTTCATAAAGTTTATGAAAAATGCACATTTAAAACCACTTTTTAACCTTCAATCTCTTTTTGAAATCTTAAAACATTCATGAAAGTAACTATATTTTTAATTCCGAATGCCTCTTAAACTGTTTTTAAAGATAAATGCATTGCTAAGGTATCAGTGAGTGCTTTTAACCAATTTTTATTATCACACAGTTTTTACATACCATTATACTTCAATTTAACTGAAATAAATATAGAGATAATGGCCCTGATTATGAACATTAAATGGCAAGCACTCTATTTTCGATCATATTTTTCTTTGTTTGCTGATCTAATAAAATATGTACTGCTGACATGCAAATATGCTTTTTTTGTCATGAGAATGTCACAATCTGATGCAGACAACATATGTAACATCCTCAGTGTAACTGGAGATATTTCTCTTTAGTATAGTGACTTTATTATATTCCTTTTTCAGACCTGGGCTTCACACCAATCCTTTTGTTGTTATTTTCATTATCATGAAGCCAGTTCTCTCCTGTACTGTCTCTCTGCATCCACTTGTCTTCTTCATATTTCTTCTCGTTATTTGGAACATACTCCATGTCTCAGCATGTGCATTCAGTTCAGTGATTCATTTTGATTCTCAAAATATAGGAATACTTTTAAAAAATGAAACAAATAGATAGGCTTAATTAATGTAATGGATATGGATAAAACACAATAGTTGTCTCTGAAAATACTAAGGTGTTTTAAGTTCCATATCATATCTGGTACTAAAAACTACAAATTAATAGAAAAATCAACATTAAAGAAAAATGTATTTTATATACTATATATAATTTCTTGTGTTCTTTAGTCATATATATGATATATCATATATGCTGTGTTTTCAAAGTCAATTATGCAGGTTGTAATTGCTTATCATAAAATAAGGTGAGAAAGATGTAATACTTGAGGTAGAACACAAAATGATTTGAGTAGATTATTGAATTAATTTTAAAGAGGGTGTGAATATAATAAAAATAAAACAAGAGATAATATAATTTTATATTAACTACTGTTACAATAATATTGTTTTATACTAGTAACTAAGAGTTGATAGTTTAGGAAAAAAATCAGACATATGAGTCAAACGGGCTATTTAAAATCAATTAGAAGAATGAAGTAATAGTTTTGTGAAAAAGAAAAGCATAGTCACTAAAAAACTTAGGAGTAGTGTTTTGATTTACTTTTTCTGGGGAAGTGTGATTCTTTCTGACAGATAGAGACGTGATAACAGTACAAAGTAATAATTACACAAATGTTGAACATGTTCAGGAGGTGAGTTTATTGGGATAACTTAGAGGTGAGTGGGTAAGGGATTACTTACAAATGTACTCAAAGGCAACTAATTCACCAAAACCCTCATCTCAGTTTAGGGGAGAATTCAAGTGTATACTTAGAGCTTCCTGCATATTTACAGTCCAATCAGCTGGTCCAATTTATTCTTCCTATAAGTCCATATTTTTATGTAAACTTATTGAGCAGCTTTATGAATTCTGTATTAAGAAAGTGACTTCATTTATACTGCTCATAGGTAAGCTTTGGGATTATTATTATTGTTGTTGTTGTTGTTGTTGTTGTTGATGATGATAATGATGATCAATGGTTACTGTGAAAGATTCAATCCACTAGATATTTTCATCTCTGGGCAGGTGTTTCTCAGCTGTGTAAAATGTAGGCTGGGCAAGCCATGGGACAAGATGTTAAGCAGCATTCTGCTTTGGCCTCTGCTGTTCCTTCCCTCACTCTCTGCAGTAATGGACTATAACCTGCTACTCATAAGCAACAAAAATCCCTCTTCCATTCAATTGCTTTGGTTTATGGAGTTTATCATAGCAATTAAAGCCTTAGCCAAGTTAGCCACCTTATCAGAACACCTTTAAAATAACAACAAACTATTTATAAATTTCCTTTTGCTATGTGTGATAACAAATTTACAAACTTATTTCAATAAAGGCATATAAACTTTTGGGTATGTGTTATTTGGTGTATGGTATCAGGTTCAAATACGTTGAGACCAGGGAGCATGGCATAAAATATACCAGTTGGCGCATAGAGCAGAAACTGGATCAATGGCGTCAAAGAAAAGGAATGGTAACCGTAGCTTATTTTTCAACAAGCATCAGTGTTTGTTATTAGGTACCAATTGTGTGTTCTGATGGAAGACAGAATGCATGGAAGCTCAGAGATTGGAGTTTAGATCCATTAGCCCCATTGACACAACCATGAAGTACACATTTATGAGTGATATGAGCCCCATGCAATTGTCAGCCTATGTAGGTTTCTGTCTTGTAAATTTTAAGAAAAATCTATGCATGTGCCAGTTTGATATACTTCAGAAAGTACATGTTGTTAGGTGTAATGTAGTAGACTACTAAGCAAAAACAATTACTTCAAAATAATCAACATTATTGAAAATTTATAAAACCAATAACAGTACACAAAACAATATTAGTGAAAGTTACTTTGTTTTCTATTTTGTTTTCTTTGGACAAAGAGAGTTCGGTGTAAACCAAACCAATTGTTTTCCTTTACAGAAGTTACCATAGTCATTATGTATTTTCACAAAACTAAAACCCTAAGACTGAACTTAGTACCAGGAGTCCGGGATATTAACTAAGGAAAGCTGCTAACAGGGAGTAGAACTGTCCCACAAGAATGAAGTATTTGAACAAGTATGAAAGGAGTTAAGGATAAAAAGATCATTTTGACATCAGACATAGTGATGGAGAGTTTGAGTTTGCCCAACTAGTTTCCAGTCTTGTTTTGTTCCAGTATGTCCTCTCTAAGTTTTCTTTGGTCCTTCTTAGAAGGAGGAACAAAACAGCCATGGGAGGAGATACATAGACTAAGGTGATCCAGAGTCTGCCCCACCTGGAGATCCACCCTATATACTGTCACCAAACCCAGACACTAATGTGGATGTCACCCAGCACTTGCTGACAGAAGCCTGATATAGCTGTTTCCTGAGAGACATTGCCAGTACACAACAAATACTGAGGTGGTTGCTCACAGCCAACCATTGGACTGAGCACCTGGTCCCCAATGTAAGATCTGGAGAGAGTGCCCAAGGAGCCAGAGGATCTGTCAGCCCCATAGGAGGAACAACAATATGGACCAACCAGTGCTTCCAGAGCTCCCAGGGACTAAGCTACCAGCCATGGAGTACACATGGAGGGACCCATGGCTCCAGATGCATATGTAGCAGAGGATGGCCTTCTTGGACATCAAAGGGCAGAGAGGGCCTTGGCCCTGACAAAGCTCGATGTCCCAGTATAGAGAAATACAAGGACAGGGAAGTGGGAGTGGGTGAGTTGGTGAGCAGGGTGGATGGAGATTGGGTGGAATAGGGTTTTTTCAGAGGGAAAACCAGAAAGGGGATAACATTTGAAAATTAAATATCTAATTTAATTTAGAAAGAAAATATCTCATAAAAATGGGTAATGTACATCCTGTTGGGAACATGTGATCTGCTTTTTCAGTGATTTTCCAGGGGCTAGAGTTAACAGAGTTCCATGAGACTAAGAGGACACTATGAATTTGTACTTTTAAACAGTGCTGATCCTTAAGAGACTATGAGGACTTTAGAAGTTGGACTAACTATGTTTTGTATTATGATATGGCTCCAAGGCTCTGGGAGGCCAAGGAGAGGAATGGAGTTGATTATAAATGGCCCCAAGGTCTAGAAAGAGTGGCTTTATTATGAGGTATAGATAGCTTTGTTGGAGTAAGTATGGCTTTCTTGGAGGAAATGTGTCACCCAGGGGTGGAATTTGAGGTCTCAGAAGCTCAAACAATGTCTTGTGCCTAACAGTTCCCTTCCTGTTATCTGCTGTTCAAGACATAGAACTCTCAGCTCCTTCTCCAGAACCATGTCTGTCTGTATGCTACCATGTTTCACCCTAGGATGATAATGGACTAAACCTCTGAACTTTCAGTCCCAATTAAATTTTTTCTTTAAAGAGTAGTAGTAGTAGTAGTAGTAGTAGTAGTAGTAGTAATAGTAGCAACAGCAGTGTCTAAGATACCTAATAATATATCTTCTACCTTTCTTCCTTAAACTGTATCATTTATCTGAGCATGCATAGAAATATTCTCACTTATTAACCACTTTCTTATATGAAGATCTAATGTCCCTTCACAGACTACCATGCTTTCTTCGTTAGAGAATATTAGATAGTATATAATATCTCATTTTCCTTATTCACTATAGGTAACAAATCTTTCTCCTCTCCTTTATTTATTGGCTATGTTTGTTTAGGTTTTATATTCATAGATATAGGAACCTTTTCCTTAAGGATGAAACTATATTCACCTAGTCTTATTTATTCTAGTAATTTAGAAAGCCACTAATATTAAGTTGAAGAAATATATTTAATATAGTTTATGATTTTTAGGTTTTGGGCATGCTTATCCCATGGCTTTGTTAATACTACCACTCCTAAAATATTTGCATGAATATAAATATGAGTATGTGTGTCCATGTGCTTTCAAATACACAGCATTCATTTTTTAAGTTATTCTTTAAAACTGCATCTGTACCCAACAGTATGCAGCTTAATATTCTTACTATTGTTTTATGCTATTGGCATTGTACATCAAAATATGGAATTCATGTTTCTGGTATCTGTTCAGTACCAGAATCATGAAACCATATATTTTTCATACAAAACTCTTCTTTAAATGTTTTACTCTTATAATATTACATTGTATTGGAATGAGTACATTTTGCAAAGTTCAGTGTTTACATTTCTTTCTGGGAAATAACTTAGCATATGAATTCTCTCTCTGACTTTCTTTTCCAAAATCAAGTAGTGTTATTTGTTTACACAGTATTAAATTATATCAAACCTTATGTGCAATAGAATCAATAAGAAGGAGGATAGGTTTTGCACAATGACTGTTACGTTCTCACATATTAGATCATAAGTTGTACTCTGCTTAGGCCATTCAAGTATTTCTTCTTATATTTCTATTTACCTTTAAGGGGAAACCCTACATTAGCATTCCTATTTATTATGTTTCTAGATTCATGGGGATTCCCAGACATTAATCATAACTAATTTGTGTAACTGAGAACTAGTAATTTGGAATACAAGACACAGAAGTATAGCCACAGGAAGAGAACAGCTCTAAATGTTAAAATGCCTTCATTCTGCTTCTCTATAGACTCTAGTAAGTTTAAGGTAATTGAGAAGACTGTTTTCTGCATGTGGTGATCTTAGAGAAAATCTTGATAGCATCATCCATGTGAAGTGCACAAACTATAACAAAGTGTTACAGGAGACACAAGATTGGACACAGGGGAAAACTATTCTAACAAAAGGAGGACTTGGAGGGTTTTCTATAGTCTGCCATTAATCTTTCCCTTTGTTATGTGGTCATTCACAATCTAGGATTGTGTTACCTTCTGCTTCTCTACTCAAGATTTCCTTTTCAGTATATTCTAGTCTTTTTGAAACAACTTCACTGTTAGTTCATATAGGATTACTTGTTAAAAGAAATTCAAATAACTGAAATAAACCAGTGACCTCTTCCTTAGCCTTTCTCCAGACTAGCTGCTAATTAGCAACATAATGTGTATATGTCACCTTCTTGACTTGATCCCATTGTAACCTATAATGAATTTGTTACATTGTTTTAACAGATTTTCCTCGTCTCTTTTTCATCTTATTTGTCTCATGTGACTAGAAAAACAAAACAAGGTCTTGGTTAGTAATTAACCAGCTCTATACTGTAAGATTAAAGAAATGTTATGAGCAAATGTATGGCTCAGGTTAAAAGAAAGAAAGTTTTTCCTTTCTCTATTTGAGGACTTCTTAAAATTATAATTTATAACAAATCACCTAAAAATACATGGTACTCTCATAATGAAATTTGACAAAGACCAAAATGTACTAATTGCTATTATATAGTTCCATTAATGTACTGCAGTATATTATTCTTCCATAATTTACAAAAATGTAGTTTACTTTTATATGGAAATTTACACAACAACTTGTAGGACTTTGAAATATTATGCTGGGACATTTACAAGGACAATGAAACCAAATCAGAAAGAGTTCATTTGCCAACACTTCTCAAATAAATATGTAGAGGAACTCTAGAGCAAAGGGATTGTTATTGGTAGCTGAATGCCTTGAGGGTTGCATGCATAATATGGTTTCAATAGCCTGCGCTGACTTTCACATGACCTGCAGTTTCCCTGTGAGTGCTTTATGTAAATGTGCTTACCATGCCTATGGTGTTTTGTCCCGTATTAGATGTAGACACAGGGATTTTTCAATTACACATCTATAGTGTGATAGACACAAGCTTTAAAGCAGTCTCAAGGACACATTTATTATAGGGCTTATTTTACACATTTTTTTTATTTCTTTATTTGCTTTGGGATATGATTTTTCAATATTTCTCTTTAAAACTTAGATAAAAAGATTATAATGAAATGATAACAATATTAAGCTCAGGAGGGCTGTTTTAAAGCCTTTCTTTATCCTTGCTGGAGAACAGAGCAAGTTGGCTGGTCACCAATAGTGATCATGTGCCATTGCATTTATAATGTAATTGAAAACAATTTCAGGTTTTTAATAAGCTCATCTCTAATTCTAAGCTGAAGTTTCATTTTTCAAGCATAATTTTAATGTTATGTTGAAACTATCTCTGTCTCACATAGAGAAAATGGGTAGATAGTCCCAGACCACCAAAAAGCCAAGGTAGGAAAACACATACACATATGCATACCAGAGAGGGAGAGAGAGAGAGAGAGAGAGAGAGAGAGAGAGAGAGAGAGAGAGAGAAAGAAGAGAGAGGCATACACAAAGATTCAGACACACATATCCTACCTCCTCTCCTACCATCACTACCACTACCACCAATAGGAATCAACAATCAATGGTCATTGCTTTCTCTCAGTAATAGTGATATCAACTCATCAATAAAATGACACAAGGCTAATAGATAGATGCAAAAGGATGACATATCCTTTTGTTACATCAAAGAAACAGAACTTAACATAAATATTACCTCAGGGTAAACTGTTGGGAAAAGGTACTGCGAGATGGAATCCATAACTGATACTGCTTGGTTGATTTAAAAAAAAATCAGATATGAAATAGCCCAGAGACAGGATCAATATAGTAAAAATGGCCATCTTGCCAAAAGCAATCTACAGATTCAATGAATCCCCATCAAAATCCCAAATCAATTCTTCATAGATCTAGAAAGAGCAATTCTCAAATTCATCTGGAGTAACAAAAATACTCAGGATAGCTAAAACTATTCTTTTTTTTTTAATTTTATTTTCTATATTCTATGTTTACATTCCAAAGGCTTTCCCCTTTCCCAGTTCCCGCCCACCATAGTTCCCATAGTTCCTCTCCCCCCCCATCTGTTCCCCAATAATTCCCCCTCCCCCCTCGGTTTCTTTACTAAACTGGAAGCAATCGTTACAGGCCCAGGGTAGGACTTCTGGGGGAATCAATATCCCTGACCTCAAGCAGTACTACAGAGCAACTGTGTTAAAAACTGCATGGTATTGGTACAGCAACAGGCAGGTAGATCAATGGAATAGGATTGAAGACCCAGAAATGAACCCACAGAGTTATGGTCACTTGATCTTTGTCAAAGGAGCTACAACCATCCAGTGGAAAAAAGATAGCCTTTTCAACAAATGGTGTTGGTTCAACTGGAGGTCAATATGCAGAAGAATGCAAATTGACCCACTCTTATCTCCTTGTACTAAGATCAACTCCAAGTGGATCAAGGACCTCCACATAAAGCCAGACACACTGAAACTAAGAGAAAAGAAACTGGGGAAGACCCTGGAGGACATGGGCATAGGGGGAGAGTTCCTGAACAGAACACCAATAGCTTATGCTCTAAGATCAAGAATTGACAAATGGGACCTCATAAAATTACAAAGTTTCTGTAAGGCAAAGGACACTGTCAGGAGGACAAAACGACAACCAATAAATTGGGAAATGATCTTCACCAACCCCACATCCAACAGAGGGCTAATATCCAATATATACAAAGAACTCAAGAAGTTAGACCCCAAAGAACCAAATAACCCTATTAAAAAATGGGGTACAGAGCTAAACAAGGAATTTTCACCAGAAGAAATTCAGATGACTGAGAAGCACCTTAAGAGATGCTCAACTTCATTAGTCATCAGGGAAATGCAAGTCAAAACAACCATGAGATTCCACCTCACACCAGTCAGAATGGCTAAGATTAAAAACTCAAGAGACAACAGGTACTGGCACAAATGTGGAGAAAGAGGAACCCTCCTCCACAGTTAGTGGGATTGCAAGATGGTACAACCACTCTGGAAATCAGTCTGGTGGTTCCTCAGAAAATTGGGCAAGACACTTCTAGAGGACCCTGTCATACCACTCATGGGCACATACCCAGAGGATTCTCCTGCATGCAATAAAGACACATGCTCCACTATGTTCATAGCAGTCTTATTTATAATAGCTATAAGTTGGATGGAGCCCAGATGTTCCTCAAAGGAGTAATGGATACAGAAAATGTGGTATATTTATACTATGGAATACTAGTCAGCAATTAAAAATAATGAATTCATGCAAATTGTAGGCAAATGGTAGGATCTGGAAAATATCCATTCACTGATATGTGGATAATAATGAGCCCAGAAGCTCTGAATACTCAAGGCACAATTAACAAATCAAAAGATTCCCAAGAAGAAGGAAGGAGAGGACCCTGGTCCTGAAAAGACTGGAATCAGTTTTGTGGGAGAGTACCAGAACAGAGAAATGGTGTGTGGGGTGGTGACTGGGAAATGGGGGGGGGAGGAAGAGGACTTATGGCACATATGGTGAGGTGGGAACTGGGAAAGGGGAAAGCCTTTGGAATGTAAACAAAGAATATAGAAAATAAAAAAAATTAATGAAAAAATAGCCCAGAGAAAAACAAAACACTTAAGAAATGTTTAAGTAAAACAGTAAGACTACAGTCAGCCATCCTTCCCAAAGCCTAATTTTCTCAGCCTCTCACAACTACCACATGTATCTCAAGTTCTAGAAATTCACTGTTTTATCTAACATGTATAGTATTTGGAGTATAGTATTTCTGTTCTGGGTTAATTTCATTTATTGTAATGGTTTAAAGTAACCTGTGAGTTTTCAAATGAAAGATTGTGCTCATTATGTATCTATGAAACACTTTTTCCCTAAATTGATATATACTTAAAGCATCTCCATTTCTTCACTGTGTTGAAAACCAATGTAAGAAACACAAGAGTGGATATATCTCTTGCTTTTTAATACCCATTCAATTTCCTTCTGTTGGTCAGTAGTTTGTTTTCTGAATGGCATGGCAGTTCTGTTGTTACTTTTTAATTTTTTGAGAATAATCTGGATCATTCTACATAATGGCTGAGTATCTTTATGTTATTTCTGAGAGTATGCAAGTCCTACCTTCTATTTACATCTTCACCAGCATTCACCCTATCTCTCTCCTCTATTTGCTCAAAGCCTGTCCTCTAAGAGAATGTTAACATATCATTGCTCTTTACATCTGTATATTCATAATATTTAGTGATGTGCAACACTGTTCTTCTATATCTTCATCACTTGAAAACATGTCTATTTGTACTAACTTTAAAAATACAGACTATCTTCAATATAGTTGTTATTGTTCCTTATGTCTTAGAGATATCAAATCTTTATAAGATATGGCATAGGGAATACTATCATTTTGTCTTCACTCCTTTTATGTTTTTCTTTGCTGGACAGAAGAAATGATGTAATTATGGTATATTCTCAAAATTAAAGTAGAGTTCTTTAAAATATTATTCAATCCATTTAATTCATTTCTATTTTATAATTAAAAATATCTTGCATACAGTAAAATCTTGGATTATTTCTCCTTCATTTTCTCTTACTAACTTCACATATCCTTAAATCTTACTGTTAATATGTCAATACTTCTCCAACCACCTACATATTCAGTTTTATCACTGTCAATATATCAGTGACATTTCTAGTAAATAAAACCTAAAACTTATATGGAACAAAAAAATCTAAATGTCTTAAGTCACCTTGACAATAAAAGCAAAATAGTATTATATATAATGGCTTTAAACTATACCATTGAATCAGCAAAAACAGACAGCAAAAAAAGGAACAGAATGAACAATAGAGAAAAATCCATCTATTTCTCAACCATTGAATAATATATGGTATTTGCCAGCAACACTCAGCACATGTACTAGAGAAAAACTGACTCTTTAGTAAATGAGACTGAGGGATTTACATGTCTGCTTGTCGGAGAATAAACTCAAACATGTACTCTCAGCAGGTACAAAATCCCTTTGAAAATGTTTTGCTAATAGTTGAATCTGATAGTTTGGAGCAAAACTTTTCTCTGCAACTAAAGGGTTAGCTAGGAGGGCCCAAGGGATGCATACAGGAATATTACTGAGAAGTGGTAACAGAATAGACATCCTAGATATCTGAGTTAAATGAAGGGTGAGAATTGATGGTGGATGGGGTAGGAGGAATCTCTGGGATGAACTACCAACTGAGGACAATGAAAACTTCCAGGAATCTAGGGGTGACCATAGCTAAGACTTGCAGCAGTGGGGGATATGGATGCTGAAATGGCCATCTCCTGTAAGTAGAAAAGACTACCACTGGAGGGACTGGAACACCAACCCAGCCACAAAACCTTACACCCACAATTTTTCCTGGCAACAAGACATTCAGGAGTAAAGGTGGAACAGAAATTGAGGGAGTGGACAACTAGTGAATGAGCTTGTGACTCATGCCATGAGAAGAAGCAAAATTCTGCTATACTTCCAGACAAGTGCCTAGCATAACTGTCATCTCTCAGGCTTCACCCTGCAAGAAACACCCCGATAGAAACAGATGTAGAGGCCCACCGCCAACATTAGGTAGAGCTTGGGAAATTCTATGGAAAGGGTAGGGGTAGTGAAGGAGCCAGAGCATGGGAGGGAGAGACTGAACAGAGAAGGGAAGGGAACCTTCTATCAGGATAGAAAGTAAATACATTAATTAATAAAAAAGTTTTGTGTCATATTTTTTTTTCTGAACAGGATACTTCATTGATTTTTTTTTCAGGATTTTCTCAAAGCATCAAGAAATATGTATATAAGCCCCAATGTTTCAGGTTCATGTTTCAGGCAAACTCACATTAGTCTTAACCAACAATTTTAAGAAATTTAACAAAATAGAAGGAAAAGCCACACAGTATAGCCTGGAGGCTTCATGCACACCCAGTACCATTGTCACCAAACAAGGAGTGTTGCTACGGATAGTCAGCTGTTTGGTTATAACAGCACAGGGATCATAAGACACAACTGATTCTCTGCTTAAGTATCTGCTTGTTCTTAGAATATCTAGTTCTAAGCAGTCAGCCCTAAACATGTACAAATACTAGCAAAACTAAATGAACTCAACAGGGGCATATGCAGGCCATGTGTTTGTGTGTGTGCGTGGTGTGTGTGGTGTGGTGTGGTGTGTGTGTGTGTGTGTGTGTGTGTGTGTGTGTAACAATTTAAAAGAAGGTTATACATTAGAAGGAAGTGGGAAGATGGGAAGAGACTGGGAAGAAATATGGAAAGGGTGTTGAAATGATGTAAATACAGTTAGTACTCACGTAAAAAATTCCCTCCAAACTTAAGTATATTTAAGAAAAAACTTTAAAATATCTGTCTTTTAAGTTTCACCTTGCAAGGATGTATCTCAATAATGTAGGGCTGCTGCAGCCTTAAAAGAGTAAGAAATATTATTAAATGAGTCTCAATATATGGTAATTTTGGTGGGATCATTCCTTGTCTTCAGTTGCATACTTCATGTTTTCAGTTTATATTTCAAGAATCTTGATTACATGTAATTATTGCCCCTCTTTTTCTTATCATTGAAATGACTTTTATACTGCCACTTCCCCTGGTATCTGTGCCACTGTTTGTTTTGTATCTGCATTCAGAGTAGGTCTGAAATGCATATTTTTATGTTATTGTATTTGGGAACAATTTTAAGTTTTCTTCACCTATTTCAAACTTAAGGTTTAATTTCTTGATGGATCAAGTCTATTCAATTATTTTTTGCTCATTCTCATTCTAACCTCCATTACTTAATTTCTATTGCTATGATAAAATACCACAACCAGAATCACCTTCTAGAAAGAAGGGCTTATTTTTGGCTTGTGATTCTAGAGGGGTAAGTGTCCGTTCTCACGGAGATCATGACAGAAATCTGTAAGCATAGTGGCAGGAACAGGGAGTTGAGATCACACAGCAATCATAAGAAAAAAAAGTACAGAGAACTGGAAATAGTATGAGTGTATGCAATCCCAACGCTCACCCTTAGTGATACACCTCATAAATGTTTCAAAATAATACCTACTGCTTGGGACCAAATTCAAATATACAGGCCAACACAGACATTCATTCTTTTTTCTTTTCTTTTCTTTTTTTCTTTTCTTTTCTTTTCTTTTCTTTTCTTTTCTTTTCTTTTCTTTTCTTTTCTTTTCTTTTTCCTTTTCTTTCCTTTCTTTCTCTCTTTCTCCTTTATCTATTTTATTCATTTTTATTTATTTACATTTCAATAGTCTCACTTCCTAGTCTTCCTTCTGCAAAACCCCTTCAGCCATCTGCTTTGCCTAGAAGAGGATGCTTCCCCATCTACCCACTTCCTGCTCACCCCTCCAGCATCCCCTTTCTCTGAGGCAACAAGTCTCCACTGGGCCAAGCACCTACACTCCTACTGAAGCCAGGTAAGGCAGTCCTCTGTTACATATGTAGCTCTCTCAGAGACTAATTATTCTTTCTTCAACCAACTGCAAACATCTTTCATATTGTCTCAGCTCTCATAATAATTATGAGAAATTACTTCAATTTACACACACACACACACACACACACACACACACTGTGGATAGTTTATATTATGTTTTACTATTTTGTGTAATCTCCATTACTAAGGAAAGACAGTAATTAGCCCTTAGTATCTTTTGCATATTGCAGTAATGTATTACTGAGGAAAAAATTCTATTTTAAGAAGTCCCAAATTCACAGCAGCATTATATTTTCTAAAATCATGATAAATATGTTAAGTAACTAAGTTTTTCAGTTAGTGTTGTGTTTAATGTCAGTTAAATGAAGGGTTAAGTTATTCATGGTGGTAAATAAGAGATGAAATAATAAGAAATAAACTGTATTTTTTCAAAGTGAATGATTGATAGAGGAATTATCCTATGTTATATCTATAACTTCAAATTGAGCTACTTTGTCATGTTCTGAATGGCTTTGCACAGGAATCCTGACTGGAACAATACAGAGACAAAAAAAATGATAGGCACAGATTCTGAAAATCTGGGCCTGGGTAGGAAATATTGTCTCTGGTAGATCAAATCATATCCTCAAGCTTTGTGTGTGTGTGTGTGTGTGTGTGTGTGAGAGAGAGAGAGAGAGAGAGAGAGAGAGAGAGAGAGAGAGAGAGAGAGAGAGATTTCTTTCAACACCAGGAAGGATTATTTAGTCTCTGCGGGATACATCCTGGAATAGGAAGCTGCCATTGATTCTTTCTGTACACTCAGACAACTTTAGTCTGGCCTTCCAGGGGAGGCTTTGGCATCCCCTTCTGAGGCACTGGGAGACCTTGCCATGGTTATGTGAACATACATATTGACTCAAGACTTCCACGACCCACTGAAGCTGTCTTCCCTCTAGTACATGTTTCATCTTTCTGTTGAAACTTAGGCAACTAAAAGTGTGTGAACTGAAGTATAATTATAATTATTGTTGTGATTTTATTGTTTTGTGGTGTTTGTCATTGCAGCAGCATTTTCTGCCCATAGTCTTTTGCATTCATTTATCTGTCTCTTCACTCTAAAATGTTTCTTCCAGTTTTCTATGTAAGCATAATTCGGTGGAAATAGTTTATTTTAACCTATTTTTATGCTGGGAAGTTTTTATTTCTGTTTCAGGTATATCAGATAGTTTTGCTGGAAATTGTATTAAAAATTATTGAAAATCCTGACATGGGGTTTCTTTCCTGCCTCAGACCATTTATGTTCCCAGATGAAAGACACACACAGTCTGTATATTTTTAATATGCTTTAGGTAGCACAATGGTAGGGCAGATGTCTACCCTCCATGCTGTTAGGTTCTACTTTCTTATCAATAACCCCCATGTCACCACTTACTATTTACTATATTCCATCTGGACTGCTCTTAACTCCCATTGGCCAGCCCACATGGCCACATTTTTAGGGCTCAGCTCACCCATGGCAGCTTCTCTTTTTCCTCTCCTGCACATTCTTCTTTTCCTTGATCCCAAGCCCAGGAAACCTAAACTCTGTTTATGTCATTTCTGCCCAGCTATGGGCTATTGGCATTTTCATTTACCAATCACAATTAACTGGAGACAGGGTCAATGAGGCACTAGTGTTGAATGCCCAAAATTATTAGAACACAAGCAGCCTTAGGCCAACCCTCTCCTGGATATAGTGTCCTGAGTTGACACATACAGCCCTTTATGGTTTAAGGTACGTTGTTCCAAGGTCTTTTTGCTTTTAAAGTTTCCACCGAGGAATTAGTTGATGTTCTACTGGAGTTGTCTTTATACACAACTTGTGACTGTTTTTCTTGCAGCTTTTAATACCCTTCCTTTATTCTGTATATTTAGTGTTTTAACTACAGGTCTGTGTGGGATAGTTCTATATTGGTATTAAAAATGTTCTTTGTTCTCTGGGCATTTTCTCCTTAAATTAACATGTCCTTCTAACTTTGGGAGAATTTCTTCAGTGAATTCACAGATCTATTTTATGTCAATTACCAAATTATTATTTTATACCAACAATTCATAGATTTTATATTTATCATGTAGTAGCACTCCTGTATATTCCGTTTATGAACTTTATTACATTCATGTTTATCTTTGGTTGAATCATCAAATTACTCTTCATTATTATCTTTGAGCTCTGACATTCCTTATTCCACATGATTCACTTTGCTGTGCAGATTTCCAATGAGCTTCATAAATTTACTTACTCGTGCAGTTAATGCAAGAAAAACTGATATTTTAAAGTACAGATCTTATTTCTTTAACTTATGGTATGTTTGCATGTATAAATATATGAACATGTTGACCATCATTAATATAGATTTAATTTTGGTCTCACACTCATGTATTATTACAGAATAAGCAGTTTCAGAAATGCTAAGAAAATTCCCTCATCTCTAGGGGTGAAATTTCATAATGGTAAGTGCGATGTTTTGCTTTTCTTTTCTTTATATAATTAGGACGTGGAGTGAGCAAGTGCTGCCTGATTGGTGCTTGAGGATGTTCTCTGAACCGTTTGATAATCACTCGATAATGATAATTTCGAGGTAGCAGTTTAGAACAGCTGCACTGGACAGGCTAGACCAGCATGATTTCTGCTCTGCAGAACAAGCTGCTATGGCTCATAGAAAACCCTTCAATCTTATCAAATTAGGACAATTCACAGGGAACAAGCCCAAAGGTGAATTTAACTGTACAAAACCTCTTCTCTTTAGAGTTCCACAGCCAAGAGCTTGATAGAAACAATGCCACTAATAGTTCACTATAAACTTGGTTTTATGTTTTCTATCAAGCAAATGTATGCTCCTTTGCAGTCTTCTGATTTCCTTCCTTCTACAGTGATGTTAACTGTAATGATAATAACTGTGATGTTACAAGCCGCAAAGAGTTTATCCTTTAATTGAGATAAACACACATGCTTAGCATGCTATTCTTGCATGTAAATTTAATAATAATAAACTATGACTAGATGTTAATTGTCAATTTTTAAAAATCTCATATTTTAAACTATAAATCAAACTGTGAGGGCACAGTGCTTAGTAAATATTAAAAATTATCCATAAAGTCTCAATAACATGGCTGAGTAAACAGAACCAGAACAAAGCCAGGGAAATAATTTTCCTTAGGGAAGAGTCCATTAATTGATCAATTAATTAACTAATATCAAATCCTTAGCTATCAATACTAGAGATATTAAATGTATTATGTATTTAGAAATGTTTGTGTGTGTGTGTGTGTGTCTGTGTGTGTGTGTGTGTGTGTTTGTGTCTGAGTATATGATTATCATAATTAAACAAAAAACTTGGTATGTTTTGAAAGAGAATAAAGGGGTAAGGTGCATAAGAGGAATTGGAGAATAGACATGCAAGGAGGAAAATTTATACACATATACTTAATATTAACTTTAAAAGCATGTTTTAAACTCCATAAGGTCCTCAAGTACTCTATCTGCCCTAACAACACCTATCAGCAAATAGCTAAGCACACTACATGAACCAAGATGGATCTAGATATAACAAAAGAAACATTTGAAATTTAAACTTGATCTAATTGTTCCAAAAGCTTCCAATCTCGAGTAATCTACTATTATCCTCAATAATTAGAAATTCATCTAGTCTAAGAAGTTAAGACTTCTCAAATGACAGCCATGCCAGGCTCCTGTCTGCAAGCAACACATGGCATCAGTAATAGTGTCAGGGTTTGGTGACTGTGCATCAAGATGCCAGCAGGGCTGTGGCTGCAGTAGGTCAGTGGGTGGGTGAGCACCCTCTCAGGAGCAAAGGGGAGAAGGAAGGGGTGAAGAAATCAATCAAGGAGGGGGAACAAGGAAAGAGGGTAACATTAGAAATGTAAATAAATAAAATAATTTAATAATAAAAATAGTTAAGACTTGAGAATGGTTTTATAAAAATATAACAGTATATGCAAAGGCAAAGAAGAAGTCTGATGCACAAATCCTTTACTGACTTGTCAGGAGATATACAGGGTGAAAGATGAATCTCAAAGAGCATGTTCTAGAGAGAGGGTGCCCAGACAGGGTAACAACATCAGTGAAAGCAACAAAAATACTTTTTTAAAAGTCTTATATTACCATTAACAGAAGCAAGGAGTTTTGGAAAGGTGTTGATCATATAAAGAGTATATTTGGTAAACTTTTGGAATTTGTGTTGTTATAAAACTTAAAAGAGGGTGTTTATAAGCAGTTCTGTATGTTTCTGGATATTCAAAGCACAGCTTTAGGTGGCACACAGTATATATACATCTTAGAAACATGAGTATCTTTTGTAGCTAACTAGGAAAGAATTTTAAACATAACATTATAATATCTGTATGAGGAAATGCTTAGTATTTTTTTAAAATGTGTTGCTTATGAGACAATGCCATGTCAATGTCATGCTAATGTCATGCTAATGTCTCACACTCAGCCACTCAATCATGGGTTTCTGGCATATACAACCAAGTGCATTTATGATGAAAAATTAAAAATATATTTATAGTCTTACATAGGCTAAAGATTACTTAAAGGACATAATATTTTTTTTTCTTTCATTATTTTTTTATTTTCTATATTCTATGTTTACATTCCAAAGGCTTTCCCCTTTCCCAGTTCCCACCCACCATAGTTCCCATAGTTCCTCTCCCCCCCAACTGTTCCCCAATCATTCCCCCTCCCCCCTCGGTTTCTTTACTAAACTGGATGCAATCTTTACGGGCCCAGGGTCCTCTCCTTTCTTCTTCTTGGGAATCATTTGACTTGCTATTTGTGTCTTGAGTATTTAGGGCTTCTGGGCTCATTAATATCCACTTATCAGTGCTTGCATTTCATGTGCATTCTTTTGTGATTGGGTTAATTCACTCAGGATGATATTTTCCAGGTCTAACCATTTACCTACAAATTGCATGAATTCATTATTTTTAATTGCTGAGTAGTATTCCATTGTATAAACATACCACAATTTCTGTATCCATTCCTCCTTTGAGGGATATTTGGGTTCCTTCCAATTTCTGGCTATTATAAACAAGGCTGCTATAAACATAGTGGAGCATGTGTCCTTATTGCATGCAGGGGAATCCTCAGGGTATATGCCCAGGACTGGTATGACAGGGTCCTCTGGAAGTGACATGCCCAATTTTCTGAGGAACCGCCAAACTGATTTCCAGAGCGTTTTTACCATTTTGCAATCCCACCAACAGTGGAGGAGTGTTCCTCTTTCTCCACATCCTCGCCAGCACTTGTTGTCTCTTGAGTTTTTAATCTTAGCCATTCTGACTGGTGTGAGGTGGAATCTCGGGGTTGTTTTGATTTGCATTTCCCTGATGACTAATGATGTTGAACATCTTTTAAGGTGTTTCTCGGCCATCCGAATTTCTTCTGGTGAAAATTCTTTGTTTAGCTCTGTGCCACATTTTTTGATAGGGTTATTTGTTTCTTTGCGGTCTAACTTCTTGAGTTCTTTGTATATATTGGATATTAGCCCTCTGTCGGATGTGGGGTTGGTGAAGATCTTTTCCCACTTTGTTGGTTGCCGTTTTGTCCTTCTGACAGTGTCCTTTGCTTTGCAGAAACTTTGTAATTTTATGAGGTCCCATTTGTCAATTCTTGATCTTAGAGCATAAGCTATTGGTATTCTGTTCAGGAACTTTTCCCCTGTGCCCAAGTCCTCCAGGGTCTTCCCAAGTTTCTTTTCTAATAGTTTCAGTGTGTCTGGTTTTATGTGGAGGTCCTTGATCCACTTGGAGTTGATCTTAGTGCAAAGAGATAAGAGTGGGTCAATTCGCATTCTTCTGCATGTTGACCTCCAGTTGAACCAGCACCATTTGTTGAAAAGGCTATCTTTATTCCACCGGATGGTTGTAGCTCCTTTATCAAATATCAAGTGACCATAAGTCTGTGGGTTAATTTCTGGGACTTCAATCCTGTTCCATTGATCTGCTTGCCTGTTGATATACCAATACCATGCAGTTTTTAACACAATTGCTCTGTAGTACTGCTTGAGGTCAGGGATATTGATTCCCCCAGATGTCCTTTTATTTTTGAGAATAGTTTTAGCTATCCTGGGTTTTTTGTTGCTCCAGAAGAATTTAAGAATTGCTCTTTCTAGATCTATGAAGAATTGAGTTGGGATTTTGATGGGGATTGCATTGAATCTGTAGATTGCTTTTGGCAAGATGGCCATTTTTACTATATTGATCCTGCCTATCCAGGAGCAAGAAATATTTTTCCATCTTCTGAGGTCTTCTTCGATTTCTTTCTTCAAGGACTTGAAGTTCCTGTTGTACAGATCTTTCGCTTGTTTGGTTAGAGTTACGCCAAGATACTTTATGTTGTTTGTGGCTATTGTGAAGGGTGTTATTTCCCTTATTTCTTTCTCTGCCTGCTTGTCCTTTGAGTACAAGAAGGCCACTTACTTGCTTGAGTTAATTTTATACCCTGCCACTTTGCTGAAGTTGTTTATCAGCTGTAGAAGTTCTCTGGTGGAGTTTTTTGGGTCGCTTAGGTAAACTATCATATCGTCTGCAAATAATGATAGTTTCACTTCTTCGTTTCCAATTTGTATCCCTTTGACTTCCTTATGTTGTCTAATTGCTCTTGCTAGAACTTCAAGTACTATATTGAACAGACATGGAGAGAGAGGCCTTGTCTAGTCCCTGATTTTAGTGGGAATGCTTCAAGTTTCTCTCCATTTATTTTGATGTTGGCTACTGGTTTGCTGTAGATTGCTTTTACTATGTTTAGGTATGGGCCTTGAATTCCTGCTCTTTCCAAGACTTTTAGCATGAGAGGATGCTGAATTTTGTCGAATGCTTTTTCAGCATCTAATGAGATGACCATGTGTTTTTTTTCTTTCAGTTTGTTTATGTAGTGGATTACATTGATTGATTTCCGTATATTGAACCATCCCTGCATCCCTGGGATGAAGCCTACTTGATCATGGTGGATGATCGTTTTGATGTGCTCTTGGATTTGGTTAGCAAGAATTTTATTTAGTATTTTTGCATCTATATTCATAAGAGAAATTGGCCTGTAGTTCTCTTTCTTTGTTGGATCTTTTTGTGGTTTAGGTATTAGCGTAATTGTGGCTTCGAAGCATGAGTTGGGCAGTGTCCCTTCTGTCTCTATTTTGTGGAATAGTTTGAAAAGTATTGGTGTTAAGTCTTCTTTGAAGGTCTGGTAGAATTCTGCACTAAAACCATCTGGTCCCGTACTTTTTTTGGTTGGGAGGCTTTCTATAACCCCTTCTATTTCTTTAGGGGTTATGGGACTATTTAGCTGATCTACTTCATGCTGATTTAATTTTGGTATTTGATATCTGTCTAGGAAATTGTCCATTTCCTCCAGATTCTCCAGTTGTTTTGAGTATAGACCTTTGCAGTAGGATCTGATGATCTTTTGAATTTCCTCAGTTTCTGTTGTTATGTCTCCCTTTTCATTTCTAATTTTGTTAATTTGTATACTGTCTCTGGGTCCATTGGTTAGTCTGGCTAAGGGTTTATCTATCTTGTTGATTTTCTCAAAGAACCAGCTCCTGGTCTTGTTGATTCTTTGTATGGTTCCCTTTGTTTCTATTTGATTGATTTCAGCCCTGATTTTGATGATTTCTTGTCTTCTACTCCTCCTGGGTGAATTAACTTGTTTTTCTTCCAGGGCTTTAAGGTGTGCCATTAAGCTGCTAGTATATGCTCTCTCCAGTTTCTTTTTGGATGCACTTAGAGCTATGAGTTTTCCTCTTAGCACTGCTTTCATTGTGTCCCATAGATTTGGGTAGGTTGTACCTTCATTTTCATTGAATTCTAAAAAGTCTTTGATTTCTTTTTTTATTTCTTCCTTGACCAAGGTGTCATTGAGTAGAGTATTGTTCAGTTTCCATGTGTATGTGGGCTTTCTGTTGTTTTTGTTGTTATTGAAGACCACTCTTACTCCATGGTGATCTGATAGGAGGCATGGGATTAGCTCGATCTTCTTGTATTTGTTGACATCTGTCTTGTGACCAATTATATGGTCTATTTTGGAGAAGGTACCATGTGGAGCTGAGAAAAAGGTATATTCTTTAGCTTTAGGATGAAATGTTCTATATATATCTGTTAAATCCAATTGGTCCAGAGTTTCAGTTAGTTTCACTGTGTCCCTGTTTAGTTTCTGCTTTCCTGATCGGTCCATTGAGGAGAGTGGAGTGTTGAAGTCACCCACAATTATTGTGTTAGGTGTAATTTGTGCTTTAAGCTTTAGTAAGGTTTCTTTTACAAATGAGGGTGCCCTTGCATTTGGAGCGTAGATGTTCAGTATTGAGAGCTCTTCTTGGTGGATTTTCTCTTTGGCCAGCAAGAAGTGACCTTCTGAGTCTCTTTTGATGATTTTAGGTTGGAAGTCAATTTTATCTGATATTAGAATGGCTACTCCAGCTTGTTTCCTGAGACCTTTTACTTGTAAAATTGTCTTCCAGCCTTTTACTCTAAGGCAGTGTTTGTCTTTTAACACTGAGATGTGTTTCCTGTATGCAGCAAAATGTAGGGTCCTGTTTCCGTATCCAGTCTGTTAATCTATGTCTTTTTATTGGGGAATTGAGTCCATTGATGTTAAGAGATATTAAGGAATAGTAATTATTTCCTCCAGATATTTTTGAAATTATATTTATTTATTTTATTTATTTTTTTATATTCGAGAGGTTACCTTCTTTTTGGTTTGATGAGAGGAGGTTTCTATCTTGCTTCTTCCCGGGCGTAGTTTCCGTCCTTGTCTTGGTGTTTTCCCCCTATTATCCTTTGTAGGGCTGGATTTGTGGAAAGATATCGTGCAAATTTGGTTTTGTCATGGAATACCTTGATGTCTCCATCTATGGCGATTGAGAGCTTTGCTGGGTAAAGTAGTTTTGGCTGAAGTTTGTGTTCTCTTAGAGTTTGCATTATATCTGCCCAGGATCTTCTAGCTTTCATGGTCTCAGGTGAGAAGTCTGGTGTTATTCTGATAGGTCTTCCTTTATAAGTTACTTGGCCTTTTTCTCTTGCTGCCTTTAATATTCTTTCTTTTTTTAGTACATTTGGAGTTTTGATTATTATGTGACAGGATTTATTTCTGTTCTGATCCAGTCTGTTTGGGGTTCTGTATGCTTCTTGTATATTCATGGGCATCTCTCTCTTTAGGTTGGGGAAGTTTTCTTCCATAATTTTGTAGAAGATATTTGCTGGCCCTTTAACTTGTACATCTTCATTCTCGTCTATACCTATAATCCTTAGGTTTGGTCTTCTCATTGTGTCCTGGATTTCCTGGATGTTTTGGGTTACAGCCTTTTTGCATTTAGTATTTTCTTTGACTGTTGAATCAATGGTTCCTATGGTATCTTCAGCTTCTGATATTCTGTCTTCTATCTCTTGTATTCTATTGTTGATATTTGCATCTATGGCCCCTGATTTCTTCCCAAGGTTTTCTATCTCCAATGTTGTTTCCCTCTGCGATTTCTTAGTTGTTTCTACTTCTGTTTTTAGTACCTGGATGGATGTGCTCAGATCTTTCGCTTGCTTGATTGTGTTTTCATGTATTTCGTTAATAGATTTTTGTGTTTCCTCTTTCATAGCTTCTACTTGTTGGCCCACGTTCTTCTGTATTTCTTTAAGTGATTTTTGTCTTTCTTACTTATTGTCTTCTTCTTTTTGATCCATCTTCTCCTGCATTTCTTGAAGTGATTTTTGTATTTGCCTTGTAAAGGCTTCTAACTTTTGATCCATTTTCTCCTCTATTTCTTTACCAGATTTTTCTATGTGTTCAGCTACCAGCATCCTGATCAGTGATTTTATATCCAAGTCTTGTTTTTCTGGTGTTTTGGGGTATCCAGGGCTTCCTGTTGTTGGCAAACTGGGTTCAGATGCTGTCATGTTGTCTTGATTCTGTTAGTGACATTCCTTCGTTTTCCTTTTGCCATCTGGTTATTTCTGGTGTTAGTTGACCTTGTTGTCACTGGCTGGTGTTTGAATCTCCTGTGAGGCTGGGCTTACCTGTTGTTTCTCTACTGGTGGTTATGCGTGATTGCTGCTCAACGGGATCACGAGCTGGCTGCCACCAGCTGACTTTGTGCACGGCCTGAGGTCTCCAGGAAATGTGGGGGAGTGCAGCAGAGCCTCGGCAGGTGCTGCTGGGCCTGCCTAGTAGTGAGAGCCTAGCAGATCCCCCCACGTGGTAGCCCCTGATGGAATCTGTCTACCTGTGCCTTTCCAGCTGTGTCCTGGTTGCAATATGGAGGCCTGCTGCTATTGCTGGTCTGGGGTCCTGGGGAGCTGGGTGGTTCCGGCTGTCTCAGTGCATGGCCTAACCTCGCAGGGATGTGCTGCAGAGCCTAGGTGCCTGGGCCTGCCTTTGGGCGAGAGCTTAGCGGCTCTCCCTGCTCTAGCCCCAGACGGAGTCTCTACCTGCACTTTCTCAGCTGTGTCCTGGTTGCAATATGGAGGCCTGCCGCTATCGCTGGTCGGGGTCCTGGAGAGCTCGGTGGTTCCGGCTGCCTTGGTGCATGGCCTAAGCTCGCAGGGACATGCTGCAGAGCCTAGGTGCCTGGGCCTGCCTGTGGGCGAGAGCTTAGTGGCTCTCCCTGCTCTAGTCCCAGACGGAGTCCCTACCTGCACCTTTCCAGCTGTGTCCTGGTTGCAATATAGGACATAATATTTTAACATTTGAATTTTTTCTCTTTTGTAGAACTTAGTTTTACCCATTTTTTCCATAACTTTTTTATAAAACAATTCTTTCCCTGCCATCTATAAATTATGTGGAAATTTAACTATCTTCTAGGTTTATTGATTCAGTCTTTAAAACTGTTTATTGATTTATTTATTGTGCAAGTATACGTATATGTGTGTTGATATGCACACCATGACTTGTGTAGAGGCTGGAGGACAACCAGTTGGAAGGGGTTCTCTGCTTCCAGCATGCAGCTTCTTGAAATTCAGGCTTGAAGAGGTTTGCCTTTTATCACCAACACATCTCATCACACTTTCATTCATTCATTTAAGGAGGAAACTTTGTTTAATTCTACTATGCCCATTATCTGAGTGTATAAGCTTCTGTATATATATTTTAGTTCAATTAATATGCTTTATTTTGTTTTGTTATTTTCTGCTATTCATTTAGAGAAATCAACATGGCCCTATACACAGGTATATACATTCTTATGTAGAGTAGGTATTTCCCACTTATATTGAGTGGTTACTCCTAAGTGTTCATCGAATTATTTTTTTTATTTTTTATTGGATATATTCTATATTTACATTTCATTTCCTTTTTCCTGTTTCCCCACCCCCAAAGGTCCCACATGCCATTTTCCCTCCCCCTGTTCCCCCATCCACCACTTCCCATTTCCCTGTTCTTCCCTGTTCTGGTATTCCCCTACACTGATGCATTGAGCCTTTCCAGAACCAGGGTCCATTCCTTCCTTCTTGTTGGACATCATTTGGTATGTGGATTTTGTCTTTGGTGTTCCAAGATTCTAGGCTAATATCCACTTATCAGTGAGTGCATACCATGGGTATTCTTTTGAGACTGGGATACCTCACTTACTATGATGTTCTCCAGCTCCATCCATTTCTCTAAGAATTTCATGAATTCATTGTTTCTAATGGCTAAATAGTACTCCATTGTGTATATATACTACATTTTTTGTATCCATTCCTCCTTTGAGGGACATCTGGGTTCTTTCCAGCTTCTGGCTATTATAAATAAGGCTACTATGAACATAGTAGAACATTTATCCTTATTGTTGCTGGGGAATCTTCTGAGTATATGGCCAGGAGTGGTATGGCTGGGTCCTCCGGAAGTATCCTGTCCAGTTTTCTGAGGAAGCACCAGACTGATTTCCAGAGTGGTTGTACCAGCTTGCAGTCCCATCAGCAGTGGAGGAGTGTTCCTCTTTTTCCACATCCTTGCCTACACCTGATGTCTCCTGAGTTATTAAACTTAGCCATTCTGACTGGTGTGAGGTGAAATTTCAGGGTTGTTTTGATTTGCATTTCTCTAATGACTATTGATGTTGAACATTTTTTAAGGTGTTTCTCAGCCATCTGGAAGTTCTTCAGGTGAAAAGTCTTTGTTTAGCTCTGTACCCCATTTTTGATAGGGTTATTTGGTTTTCTGTGTTCTAACTTCATGAGTTCTTTGTATACATTGGATATTAGCCCTCTGTCAGATATAGGGTTGGTGAAGATCTTTTAACAATTTGATGGTTGCCAATTTGTCTTTTTGACAGTGTGTTTTGCCTTACAGAAACTCTGTAATTTTATGAGGTCCCATTTGTCGATTCTTGATCTTAGAGCATAAGCTATTGGTGTTCTCTTCAGGAAATTTCCCCCCGAGCCAATGTTCTCAAGGGTCTTTCCCAGTTTCTTTTCTATTAATTTTAGTGTGTCAGGTTTTATGTGGAGGTCCTTGATCCACTTGGAGTTGAACTTAGTACAAAGCTATAAGAGTGGATCAATTCTCATTATTTTGCATGTTGACTTCCAGTTGAGCCAGCACCATTTGTTGAAAAGGCTATCTATTTTCCACTGGATGTTTTCAGCTCCTTTGTCGAAGATCAATTGGCCATAGATGTGTGGGTTCACTTCTGGGTCTTCAATCCTATTCCATTGATCCACCTCCCTGTCACTGTACCAATACCATGCAGTTTTTAACACTACTGCTCTGTAGTATTTCCTGAGGTCTGGGATACTGATTCCCCCAGAAGTTCTTTTACTGTTGATGATAGTTTTAGCTATCCTGGGTTTCTTGTTATTCCAGATGTATTTGAGAATTGCTCTTTCTAACTCTATGAAGAACTGAGTTGGGATTTTGATGGGGATTGCATTGAATCTGTATATTGCTTTTGGCAAGATTGCTCTTTTAACTATATTAATCCTGCCAACCCACAAGCATGAAAGATTTTTCCATTTTCGGAGGTCTTCTTCCATTTCCTTCTTCAGAGACCTGAAGTTTTTGTCATATGAAACTTTCACTTCTTTCGTTAGAGTCACACCAAGATACTTTATATTGTTTGTGGCTATTGTGAAGGGTGTCATTTCCCTAATTTCTTTCTCAGCCTGCTTATCCTTTGAGTGTAGGAAGGCTACTGATTTGCTTGAGTTGATTTTATAACCAGCCATTTTGCTGAAGTTGTTTATCAGTTGTAGGAGTTCTCTGATGGAGTTTTTTGGGTCACTTAAGTATACTATTATACATATCTGCGAATAGTGATGGTTTGACGTCTTCCTTTCCAATATGTATTGCTTTTACTTCCTTATGTTGTCGAATTGCTCTAGATAGTACCTCAAGTAGTACATTGAAGAGAAATGGTGAGAGAGGGCAGCCTTGTCTAGTCCCTGATTTTAGTGGGATTGCTTCACATTTCTCTCCATTTACTTTGATGTTGGCTACAGGTCTGCTGTAAATTGCTTTTACTATGTTTAGGTATGGGCCTTGAATTCCTGTTCTATCCAAGACTTTTAGCATGAAAGGATGCTGAATTTTGTCAAATGATTTTTCAGCATCCAATGAGATGACCATGTGGTTTTTTTCTTTGAGTTTGTTTATGTAGTGGATTATGTTGATGGATTTCTGTATATTAAACCAGCCCTCCATCCCTGGGATGAAGCCCACTTGATTATGGTGAATGATCCTTTTGATGTGCTCTTGGATTAGGATGGCAAGAATTTTATTATTTTTGTGTTGATGTTCATAAGGGAGATTGGTCTGAAGTTTTCTTTCTTAGTTGGATCTTTGTGTGGTTTTGGTATCAGGGTAATTGTGGCTTAGTAGAATGAGTTGGATAGTGTTCCTTCTGTCTCTATTTTGTCAAATAGTTTGAAGAGTATTGGTATTATGTCTTCTTTGAAGGTCTGAAAGAATTCTGCACTAAAACCATCTGGTCCTGTGCTTTTTTTTGTTGGAAGAATTTCTATGACCCCTTCTATTTCTTTGGGTGATATGGGACTGTTTAGAAGATCTATTTGACCCTGTTTTAATTTTGGTATTTGGTATCTGTCTAGGAAATTGTCCATTTCCTCCAGATTCTCCTGGTGGTGGGTCTCAGGACTCTGTCTAACTGTGGAATTCCCTGCAGGACCTGAGCTTCCCTGGTTCCACTGCTGGAGCCTAGATGGTGGCTCTCTCAGTCCACAGGGCCCTGTCTAGTTAGCCTTCTGTGGTGCCCCAAGGGAAGATGGTGGCCCTAGCTATAATCCAGGCACAGACCCCGGAGCAAGTTGGTGCTTGTGCATGTAGGCTCAGAGACCGCTATCTGAGATGCCAGCTGGCTCTGGGTGCAGGCAAGAGCCTGACAGGGTAGTCGATGTTATACTTAGACTCAGTCCATGCACCTGGCCCCAGCTGCCAGCTGTCTGCAGTGACCCGAGGCATTTTTGGAATTCTTAGAAAATGTTTTGAAATATTTTGGGTACATTTTTTTCTATGTCAGGAAAGATCAACTGTCAGTTAATTCTTTCTACTGAATTCTCCTTTCCTCTTCATTTTCTACTTGTAAGTTTTTATTGTGGTGGTGGTTGCAAAGACCATCCAGAGACTACCCCACCAAGTGATCCATCCCATATACAGTTACAAAACCCAGACACTATTATAGATGCCCACAAGTACTTGCTGACTGGAGCCAGATATAGCTGTCACCTGGGAGGCTCTGCTAGTGCATGACAAATACAGAGGGGGACACTCTCAGCCAGCCATTGAACTGAGCACAGGGTCCCTAATGGGGGAGCTAGAGAAAGGACCCAAGAAGCTGAAGGGGTTTGCAGAGCCATAAGAGGAGCAACAATATGAGTCACCCAGTACTCCCAGAGCTCCCAGGGACAAAAACATCAACCACATAGTACACATGGTGTTACCCATGGCTTCAGAAGCATAAGCAGCAGAGGATGGCCTTGTTGAACATCAAAGGGAGGAGAGGCCCCTGGCTCTGGAAAGGCTCGATGCAGCAGTGTAGGGGAATACCAGGACAGGGAAGCAGGAGGCAGTTGATTGGGGAACAGGGTTAGGAGAGATGGCTTATGGGACTTTCGTGGGGGCAGAACCAGGAAAGGGGAAATCATTTGAAATATAAATAAAGATTATATTTAATAAAAAATAAAATAGAGTTTTAGTCAGTACAGGTAGTTTGAAACTCAGTCTCAGCCTCTATAGTTATGTGCCCCTCACCCCAACCAACTGGGGAGCCTCTCTGTCTGTCTCTGTCTCTGTCTGTCTCTGTCTGTCTGTGTCTGTCTCTCTGTCACTCTCTGTCTCTCTGTCTCTCTCTCTCTCTCTCACACACACACACACACACACACACACACACACACACAGGCAGACAGGCAGACAGACAGATAAAGAGTTTTCATACTTCAATATTATATATATGTATATAATCTATCCATTTAAAAGTATACCAAACACAAGGCGGCATATAACTAACAATTGAAACCATGCTTTTCCTTTTTCTAATGTTTTAATATTTCCTTGAGTTTCTTTCACACTACTTTGTTTTCTGTTTGGGTCATAATTGGGTTCAGAAATTTTCCACATAAAAATCTTCATACGTGATTGGCCTCTTGAGTCCCTGTGCCACATTTTGTTTTCCATTCACTATGATCCTTGTAGAAACTCTTAATTGCAGATGACATTTTAGTCTATGCTTTGGTGACTAGATGCCTTGAAAAGTGTGTGATTTGTCCTCTAGAAATAATGATTTGGATGATATCCTATGACAACATTTCTAACTTATTTCTTAGTTTCTCTTTTATCCATGAGATAGTCTTTCCCTGTCTGCGTATAGTGCATTATTGTACTTCTTATTGCCAATACCCTTCTTATTAAGTACTACATCTCTCTTTTGCACTTTCTTTTTCCCTTGTTTACACATAATCCCATTGTAGGTGACTTAACTGTCATTTCTTTGATTCTCAGCACATTCAAATTTTTGGGCTAGCATATCTTACTGTTTATTTGTTAATGTCAGTAAAATACACTTAGGTAATGGTATATTATTCTATTTATTTAATGACTCAGATACATTTTCATCTAGTCAAGCACAATGGAAATAAATGGCAATTCATCTTTAAGCCTTTATAGACCCTACTCTCATAAGTTTTACCTCAATTTATTTTAAAACATGATCTTACTTTTTCACTATGTCTACTGTGATGTGAAGACATAGCTGTTCTCAAACACACTGAGCTTTGTTTGCTTCTACCTCCTAAATGCTTGGTTTAAAAAACACACACCAAAATACACAGCCAATGTTTGAAGTTTTATCAGTGCATATTTTGGGGCAAAGTAATGATCTTCACAATTGTATTTTCATTTAAATAAATTTTATATTTTGAATCTAATTATCCTTTACCATTTCTTTTTTTTTTCTGAAGTAAATCTCTTCTTCCCAGATAGTACTGTGCTAATTTTATTTCTTTTTTTCTTTTTGTTTATTTGATATTTTCTTTGTTTACATTTCAAATGTTATCCCCTTTTCTGGTTTCCCCTCTGAAGCTCCCCAATTTCATTCTACCTCACCCTGCTCACCAACCCACTTACTCTGGATTCCCTGTCCTGGCATCCCCCTACACTTGGGCATCTAGCCTTTACAGGAGCAAGGGTCTCTCTTCCCATTGATGTCTGAGAAGGCAATTCCTCTGCTACATAATAAGCTTCCAGCCATGGGTCTCTTCCTGTGTATTCTTTGGTGGCTTAGTCCCTGGGAGCTCTGGGGGTAGGTGAAGGAGCCAGAGGTAAAGAGGATCATGAGTTTGAGGCCTGCCTGGGCTACTTTCATTTCAAACATGTGTGTGTGTGTGTGTGTGTGTGTGTGTGTGTGTGTGTGAGAGAGAGAGAGAGAGAGAGAGAGAGAGAGAGAGAGAGAAATTTTAGTTTTCACATATCAGATAAAAGATTGTTTTAGTCATTCTGATTCTGTGTGATTCATCAAGACCATCTATATTTTAATAGCATAGTTTTACTTTTCTTTATAGCTGAGTGAATTTCTCCATTCTTTCATCCTTCAATAGATATATAGGCTGGTTCCACTACTTTGGTATTTTTAATAATATCTTAATAAATATGGATGAGCTATTATCTCAGGAAAACCTAGAGGGATATGCCCAGAAGCATTATAGCTGTATCATTTGGTTGTTCTAATTTAAACCTGCTAGTGTGAGTAATTAAACATCTCATTGAATTGTGGCTGAGATAGTCCATGGAAATTACAAAAACTCTGGTTATTATCAAGGTTCTTGTTTTATCTCCATAAACTGATGCCAAGGCCCTACTCTGACTCACATAACTCACTGAAATCAGAGAAGTTTAGATGTTACTTAACTAGAGCCTTCCATCCTAAAGACTAGTATTCATAGTACTAGAAGGTTCTCTGCATGCTATCAGGGGAAGAAAAAAAGATAAACATAGATCTAGCATAAATCCTTAAATTTACTGTGGTGCCTGATTACATTATATGCTGCTGTAATAAATGCACAAAAGTTGTTGGAGTAACCACATGCTATCTTCTCAGGGAGATTCCATGGCAGACATTGCTCATGTGCCTAAAACCCCAGTAGATGGGCCATGGGGCTAAAGGAAAAGCAAATATTGCCCCTAGCTGAAGGAACATAGCAATATAATGACTCCTAAGAGCATTCTGCTATATCCATAGATCACTGTCTTTTTCAGACATCATTAGAACCATTTCCAGTTACAGTAGATGGGAACAAACACAGAGCCCCACAATTGAGCAATGTACAAAAAGTGAGAGACTGTGGAACACCTGTCTCCATTAAACCACTCCACTGAGGACACAGGAAACCTTCTTCTTTCTTCTTCTTCTTCTTCTTCTTCTTCTTCTTCTTCTTCTTCTTCTTCTTCTTCTTCTTCCTCCTCCTCCTCCTCCTCCTCCTCCTCCTCCTCCTCCTCCTCTTCTTCTTCTCCTTTTTTTTGGTTTTTCAACACAGGATTTCTCTGTATAGCCCTGGCTGTTCTGGAACTTGCTCTATAGACCAGGCTGGCCTCGAACTAAGAAATCCCCCTGCCTCTGATTCCCAAGTGCTGGGATTAAAGGCATGTGCCACCACCTCCTCGCTACAGGGAACTTCTAAGTAAAGGCAAAGAATGGAAAAGTCAGTGAGAATAGAGGCCGCCATGGAAACAAGGCCTCCCAGATACAACAGGGCTGTCACACATATCAATTCAGAGACAGTGCATCATACAGATGATGCCCACTTTAATATAGTGAGTGGTCTTTTTTAATGTGTTCTTGCATTCTGTTTTCTAGGACTTAGTGAAGTATTTTCAAATCTATATTCTAAAGTGATACTGCTCTGTAATTATGTAGTTTGGGTACCAAGGTAACTGTGACCTCCCAAAATTAATTGAGCAATGTTGCTTTAGAGGTTTTAGAATAATTTGAGGAGTGTTGGCTGTACCTCTGTTTTGAAAATCTGATAGAATTCTCCATTAAAGCTATCCATCTTGGGAGGTTTTTTTAAATTAATTCTCTCATCTTGATTTAACTTTGGTAAATGATATCTATCCAGAAAACTATCCATTTTATTTTAGATTTCTAATTTGGTGGAGTACAGTATTTTAAAGTATATCATTATTATTATTATTATTATTATTATTATCATCTGGATTTTATCAGTGTTTGTGGTTATGTCACAGTATCCATTTCTGATTTTGTTAATTTTCATATTTTCTCTGTACCTTTCAGTTAGTTTGGGTACAGATTTCTCTATCATTTCTTTAACTCAATGAATCAACTCTTTCTTTCATTGATTCTTTGTATTGTTACACACACACACATGACATAGCTCAACATTATGAAGACATATACAGCAAGACTGCCAAGGACTAGAATTGCTTAGAGAGGTTTCCTTGAGAGAAGGAGTTTCAAAAGCTGAAAGCCTAGGTTCTGCTAGAGATAGATTTTCAGATTGTTCTCTCTCCTTCTCCCTCCCTCCCTCCTTCTCTCTCTCCTCTCTCTCTCTCTCTCTCTCTCTCTCTCTCTTTCTCTCTCTCTCTCTCTCTCTCTCTCTCTCTCTCTCTCTCTCTCTCTCTGTGTGTGTGGTGTTCTGCTCAAGATAGCATTTTAGACTGCTCTGTGTTCTGCTCTGCTGGAGACAATGTTCTCTTTCTGTTCTAAAAACTCTGGGTAGTACATTTTGATCTTATAGATCAAAAGCCCATTTTTTAAATTTGTTTATTTATTTACCTATATCAGTTGAGTCATTACCTCAGCCACCATTTTGATTATTCCATGAATCAGCATCCAATGACACCAGCCCCTTAATTCTTAGAAAGAGACAGCAAGTACAATCACAGACCTTAAGATATCTAGATAGGACCCTGCCCTGGGATTACCATTCCTACCATTTTGGGCCTAGACCTAAATTGCCTCTGTACAAGGCTGACCTTGATCTCAGAAATCTACCTGCCTTTGCAAACTTAAACAAACAAAAAATACTTAACTAGGTAAAACCTTGCCTTGCAATCACCACTCTGTAAATCTCTTTATCTCCTTTCTTAATATCTTTCTGACAAGCTGGCTCATACTGTAAATGTGTCAGTTCCTTTATACCTATGAAGTTCCGTATACAATTCAAATTGCATCCTTATAATTAACATAGTTGGGAAATTATATATTTTCACACTCATATTTTCTTCCCATAATCTTAAGGGCTATTCTGAAGGTCTTATGACTCTATCGTTTTGCTGAAGCATAAACATACAGTTACCTCTTCTTGACTCTACCACACACCTGACTGACCAATTCTTGGTGACTCTGATTATCACAGAGTCATTAACATTGACAGAGAGGACATTCCTTTGAAAAAAGAACATGAAACTGTGTCCACTATTATACAAACAAGCCTTCTTCCCACAGCAACCATCAAACCTAGTAAATGCCCATGCCCTGCTGGGTCTGGTCCAGGGGCAGGAAACCATGTCATGCTCTGTCCCTTATATGTCCAAGTTGGAACCATGTCATTCTCTTTTTTTATATGTCCAATCTTGACTCAGCATCATATATTTTAATTTCAACTGTCAGACTGATTCTTTTGAGTCGTCTACACCACTTGAGTGTTGCAGGATATTTGACCACATTGTGAACTCTAAGATTTTGTTACTTTCTAAACAAACCTGTTTCTAGTTGTACTGTGGCTCACCTCTTGGCACACACATTTAATCCCAATCAATAAAGGTAAAATTAGTTTGTAGGAGGAAGCAGTGATGTTTGAAAGAAAATAAAAGAATTTACTTAAGGATCATGGTAGAAAAAGAGAAAGGAAAGAAGAAAGGGAGAGCTTTACCAGGACAGTTATAAAGAAAATTGCAGAAAGAGAACAAGCTAGACACCTGTGAAGAGAAAACATGCCAGAAAATGAGAAGGATCCAGAAAGAGCAAATTGCCAAAGGAAGAATGAGCCCAGGCACAGAAGTTCAGTAGAAGATGAGAGAAGCCAGATCAAATTATGCATCTTGGAGAGGAGTTTGAGTAAGAACAGCTGAGTTGAATACCAAGCCTGAGATCAGAAAGCACTGGGAAAGCGTAAGCTTATATAGCAGGCCATCTCAGATGCAGAAAGCTAACAGGATTAGGTTTACCTTAGCAAAGAGAGGCAGTAAGTCTTAGAGACAACTACATCAGGTGAACAAAAGTTACTTTTACACTTGGGAGTTATTGTTCCTTTTGTTCAAGAACTTTCAGGTATGCTATGTAATTTCTAGTATGAGATGGCTTCAATTATTGTATATAGCAACTTGGTGTTATGATCTTTCCACTTAGTACCACTTTCATTATGTCCTTGTGTGTGAGAAGTTTGGGAATGCTGGCTATTTGCTTTTATTGAATTCTAAAAAGTCTTTAACGTCTTTCTAGATTTCTGTTTGACCCATTTTTTAATTCAATGCAGAGTTGTTCAGTTTCCATACATTTGTAAGTTTTCTGTGTTTTCAGTTGTTGATATCCAAGTTCAAATCTATTGTGGTCTGATGGGATATATGGGGTTATTTCAATTTCCTTGTATCTGTTGAGACTTATTTTGTGTTTGAGTATGTGTTCAATGGATACTGTTCAATTAAGTTGAATGTATTTTCTTTTTTTTGTCTGGGTAGAAGGTTCTCAACTATCTCTTAAGTCAATGCCATTTTGGTGGAATATTACTTTGATTAGTCCTTACCCATGATTTTTGATAACTTTTTGCTCAAAATCAAATTTGTTAGATATTAAAATGGGTATACCAGCTTGTTTCTTAAGTTCAGTTGCTTAAAATAACTTTAGTTCACCTTTTATCTTGAGGTAGTATATATCCTTAGTGTTGTTATGTGATTCTTGGATACAGCAGAGCAACAAATCATGTTTTCACATCCATTCTGTTATTTTGTATCTTTTTATTGGGGAATTGTGACCATTGGTATTGAAAGATATCTATGACCCATTATTATATACTCACGTTATTTTGTTGTTGTTGTTGTTGTTGTTGTTGTTGTTCATGATGTTGGTGGCCATGGTATTAGTGGTGGTTTTGCTTTTCTGTGTGAGTGTGTGTGCAAGAGTGTATGTTTGCTTTTGTTCATTTTGTTTTGCTGCTGTAAGAAGATTTATTTCCTTTGATTTCACATATATAGTCAACAGCCTTGGAATTTTCTTTTTTTCTTTTATTGGATATTTATTTACATTTCAAATATATCCTTTCCAGGTTTTCCCTCTGGAAACCCCCTGGCCCCTCCCTCTCCCCCTGCTTCAGTGAGGTTCTCCCCCACCAACCCACTCATGTCTCCCTGCCCTCACATTCCCCTATACTAGGGCATCTAGCATTCACAGGCCCAAGGGCCTCTCCTCACATTGATGCCCAACAAGGCTACCCTTTGCTACATATGTGGCTGGAGCCATGGGCCGCTCCATATGTACTCTTTGGTTGGTATTTTAGTTCTTGGGAGCTCTGGGTGGGTGTATTGTCTGGTTGGTTGATATTATTGATCTTCCTATAGGGTTGCAAAGACCCTCAGTTCCTTCAGTCCTTTCTCAAACTCCTCCATTTGGGGACCCCTTACTAAGCCCAATGGTTGGCTGTGAGCATCCACCTCTGTATTTGTCAGGCTCTGGCAGAGCCTCTGGGGAGACAGATATATTAGGCTCCTGTAAGCAAGCACTTCTTGGCATCTGTTTCTAACACCTTTGATAAGATTGGATTTCTATATAAGTAATGCTTAAATTGATTTTATCAGGGAATATTTTATTTTGTCCATTTATGATTATTGAAAGTTTTGCAGGATATAGTCTAGGCAGGTATTTGTTAACTGATAGAGAAGCCTCCTTAGGCTTTTAGATTCTTTATTAAGAAGTGATAATTCTAATAGATCTGCCTTTACATGTTACTTGGCCTTCTTCTTACAGCTTTTAATATTCTTTCTTTGTTCTATATATTTAGTGTCTTGATTATTTTGTGTCAAGGCTTTTCTGATTCAATCTATTTAGAGTTCTTCATGCTTCTTATACCTATACAGGCATCTCCATCTTTAGACTAGGGATTATTTTATGATTTTGCTGAAAATGATTTCAGAATTTTTGAGTTGGATTTCTTCTTCATCAATTCTTATTATTCTCAGGCTTGCTCTTTTCATAGTATCCTGAATGTATTACCATTTTTTGTCTTGGATTTTTTTTTTAGATTTTTTGATTTACTATTTTCTTTGACTGATTTATCCCTTTCTACTTTCATATCTTCAGTGATTGAAATATTTTTTACCTCTTTCATTCTGTTGGTGAGGTACCCTCTGTAGTTTTTGTTTGAATTCTTAAATTTTTCTTCTCCAGAAATTTTTCAGTTTACATTTTCTTTCTTGATTTCTGTTTCCATTTTCAGATCTTGAAGAGTTTTGTTTTCTTCAACTCTTCCTTTGTTTATTCTTAGCTTCCTTTGAGATATTTATTCATATTTGTCAAATGTCTGTGTTTTTCTTGATTTCTTTAAGTGATATTAATTTCCTCTTTTACAACCTTTATCATCTTCATATTTTTGCTTTAAAGGTCTTTTATTATACCACAGCTATGTTGGTATTCCGGGCCTGCTGTGGTGGGATCTGTGGCTCTCATCTCCATGAGGTATTGTCCAGGAGACATATTGTCCTGGCTCTTATTGTGTTCTCATATTGGTTGTTGTCTAAGTTTGTGGTGATTATAGGTCTATGTGATTATTTCTGTGTCTTTGTTAGGTGGGTCTTTTGTTTCTTGGTTTCCATTTTGTCTTTGGATTGTCAAAGTGGCATAAATGTTTGTCATCTCTTTTTCTGGCCTGCTTAGTCGTTTGTTCCCAGGGAATGCCTGCTGGTGTTGGGTGCTGTGTTACAGCCACTGTTGTGGGAAGGAAGTCAGAATAGTATGTTCTGTGAGATGCAAAGGATATGTAGAGAGCTGGCAAGGGTGCTGCAGCTGGTACTCTGCTACAGAGGTAGCAGAGAACAGCAGGTAGCCTAGCTGATGTTCTGGCAGTTGTGCTCTTTGGATAACGAGTGGATGTCTTTCTGAGTTGGAAACTGGGATACAGAGACACTATTTAGGGAAGGGATGCTAAGAGGGAATTGTCTTTTGGATTCATAGAAGAGATGAACAGAGTTGAAGGTAGTCTGACAGACTGGGACTAGGGAAGCAGAGAAAGCAACAAAGTTCTGTTGGCAACCTATATGGTCATCTCATGTTTTTTTTTTTGTTTTGTTTTGTTTTGGTTTTTTTTTTCTTTTTTTCTTCGTTCTGTTCTGTTTTGATTTGGTTGTTTGGTGTTTGCATTTTTACTTTTTATTCTATGAAGAGTTGGATGGTTAGGGAGGATATGAAGAAAGGGGATGGGAAAGAGTGATCAGAATAAATTTTGTGAAAAATGCTGTTATTTCCTGAACATTTACAGTCCTTGGCAGAATATTCTTCCTAAGTTTGAGTTTCAATAGACTAATAATAAAAAAAGACCCTGAACTCTAAATCTTCTCGATGAAACACTTGAAGATAAAAGCATAGGAAAAATGCTCTGCGAAGGACTGCAAGAGTTCAGGAAATAACAGCATAGAATAAATGTAGCTGAAAATAAAAGGCTTCTGCACAGCAAAGCAAACAATTCATGGAGTTAAGAGGCTGCATAATGAGAGAAAGCCTTTGTTATCTGAACATCCAAAATGGTCTAATGTCTAGAATGTATAAAGAACTCTACAAAATAGTTTGGAGCTTGCTCTTACGTAAAATTTCAACCCTTCAACTAAAGTCTTATTAGCTCAGAATCTCACGTTCTGCCTGACTTAAATTTCTACATTGTTTTCCTCCCTATGGATGCTTGAAAGATTATAAAACTCAATGGTTTCACATCACTTTTTGCTCACAACATTTAAACAAACATCCTTCTCCTCTATTTAACTTTTTTTCATCTCTCATATATTACAATCTGACTGTAATATACTCTCTATTCCTACCCAACTCCCCTATCACCGAAAACCATGTCCTCTTCTACTTCCCCCTCCCTAAATAAGAGCAAACATCCCAGAGATAGTTACCAAAGATGGTCCGGCAATATACAATAATATGGTACAAAGCCCTCATATCACAGCTGAATGCGGCAACCCAGCATGGGGAAATGGGTTCCAAGTACAGGCAGTGTCCTCATTTCAATTCTTGTGTGTCCCTGAAGAGCATCAAACTACATAACCATTAAATATATGCAGAGGACCTAGCTCAGATCCATGCATGTTCCATGCTTGTCATTTCCATTTCTGTCAGCCCCCATGAACCCTACTCAGGTTGATTCTGTGGGCCATATTCTTGTGTCCTCTACATATCAAGCTTCTATAATCCTTCCTTCCCCTCTTTGGCAGGATTCCATGATATCCATCTGATGTTTGACTGTGTTTTTCTTCATAATCTCCTTTCTATTGCTGGATGCAGCCTCTCTGATAACAGCTGGGCTAGGCACTGATCTCTGACTTCCATTGACTTTTATTTTTGTTTCTTTTCAATTATGATTTTAACCAATCATGTTTGGTTCTACCCTGGGTCTGTGGACTTTACTGTTTCTGGTTCCTGGCCATAGAGGGAATATCAGGCATGTGTTCTCTCTCATGGTATGAGCCTCAAGTTGGGTCAATCATGAATGGACAACTCCCACAATTTCTGTGCCACCATGGCCCCAGCATGTGCTGTAGACAGAACATATTGTAGGCAAAAAGTTTTGTGATTGATTTGATGTCCCAGTCCTATTTCAAGGTGTTCAATAATTAACTGATTCCTATTTCAATAACCTGATTATTGAAGATGGCCAGTTTAGGCTTGGTATCCCCCATTATTAGGAGACTACACTTGGGTTATTTTACTACATTCCAGAAAGTTTCCACTTTACTAAGTTATTACATTGTCCCTCAATCCCAATTATTTCTCCAAGTATTTTTCCTCAGTCTTTCCCATCCCCATTTTTCCTTTTCCCATCTCTATTCAACACCAATCCACACAAAAATCTATTTTATTTACACCTTCCAAGTAAGTCCACCTACAAATGAGTATATAATATGTTTCTCTTTCTAGGTCTGGGTTATCTCATTCAATATACATTTTTAAATTCTATCCATTTGCGTGGAGATGCCATGATGCTGCTTTTGTTTAAACAGCTGAACAATATTCCATTGCACAAATGTAGCACAAAATCTTTTTCCATTTTTTAGTTGAGGGTTATCTATACTAATACAGTCACTATGGCAATCAATATGGTGGTTCTTCAGAAAATTGGGAATCTTAAGACCCAGCCATACAAGTTTAGGCATATACCAAAAGTGTGTTCCATGATACCACAAGGACACTTGTTCAAAAACATCTGTGGCTTTATTCACACCAAAGACCAAAATACCATATACCTTTATTTTATAGGTTGAATCTCAGACTCCCCAGGGTGCATTGTAAAGACTGCTATCTTACAGTATGAAAATGTTCAGTCTTTGAAATACTGTAAGCTTAATTTACAGACACATAATTGCATCAGCCATCATCATTTTTTATCTTAGATCAAACTTTGAATGTTTTCATAAATTCTAAGTTGATTTTATTCACTAGTCTTCAACCACTTACTGTATATCTTTAATTTCATTTTCCTCTGACACATCACTTGAACTACTCTCTTGTCATTTTCCATTATTTTACCATTGAATTCTTATATCTAATGAACTCACTTGTTTTCATATCTTATTCTTTCTACTGAGTAATGTGTATAGAGACAGAAAGTAAGCAAATATTTGGTGTTAAGTTCCTTAATTTCCCTGCAGTATGTGAAGATGATAAAATGGTCTCCTCTTGCAGCTATGACCTTCAAGTATTGTTCTCCTTAATAATTGGTTCTCGCAAGGCTTTATCAAACTGTCAAAATATATAGCTCAGTGATTGAATGTTGACTTGGCATGCAGGAATTCATAGTCTCAATCCCCAGAATTAAAAATAAAATTTCTGGTATTACTGGTACATTCCTACAATATCAGTTTCTTACTAAGATGAGGCAGGATTATGAGTTTGAGACTAGCTGGAAAAAGAGTAAATTCAAGGTAAACTTGGGTAACTTTATGAGATTCTGAAAAACTTTTAAAAGTTGGAAAAAAGTTGGCTAGGATGCAAATATCCGTCAGTAGTGAAGTTTTTGCCTAGAACGTCTAACCACTAAAACTAATCTTAATCTTAATATTGCATATATATATATATATATATATATGCAATATTAATTTCATTTTCCTCTGACACATCACTTGAACTACTCTCTTGTCATTTTCCATTATTTTACCATTGGATATATATATATCCTAACATAACACTTAGTGAGTAAGAAGTTTGTCTCTGTTCTCTCTCAATATTTCATAGTCTATCCAAGCTACCATTTCAGATTAAAGTTCTTTATATTATAGAGTATTTTTAGCTTCATTTCATGAGACTTGGAAACATAATATTGCTTCTCCTGTTGAATGTGCCTGCTGAGGCAGCCATTAACCTTCTAGATTTATGAACAATGATTCCTTTGGGCAAGTTTAATGTGTAGTAATTATATTTAAATGACAGTATGTATGAGGAGTAAAGTGCATTTTTATTTATCCCCAAATTCCTCTTACATATTAATAAGGTGTTTGCTCAAACTATCCATGTGTCATAATAGGCTTAAAATATTCAGTTGGGGAAAAAGACTTGCCTACCACTGCACTTAAACTCCTGCTATCTCTTGCTACAAAACAGTTAGAAATTGCACTTCAGGAATGAAACCTACAGGGAGAGGTCAAGCAATTTCTCTGGAGAGCAATGGGGCAAATATCTTTAGAGCTTTTAAACACAAATGATGAGTTGGTATATTAGGAGAGGAATGGATAAAAGCCTTGAAGTAAGCAGTATGAATGGGAGTGAGTAATAAGCTTCCTGGCTGAATTTTTATTGGGATTTGAGTAACTGTACCTACTGTGTTGGCTTTTCTTGGTTGTCAACGTTAAATCCAAATAACTAGGTTTAGCTGTGAAGAGTTTTTGTCTTTATTAAATTATGTGAACTTTAAAGACACCTTATTCATCTGGTGGGCAGTTACATCTTAATCGGGACCACACCTTCTGGGGGCAACCTATATACAGGATGGAAGAAGGAATCTCTCTCTCTCTCTCTCTCTCTCTCTCTCTCTCTCTCTCTCTCTCTCTCCTTGCCTCCATCGAGCTGAAAAGTCCACTCCTGTGTTGGCATACTTTGGAATTCTGAACTATCTAAAGAGCAGCTGACATATCTAGCCTTTTGGACCATACAACTGGGGATTTATGGACTTTCCATTATTAGACAGCAGAGAAACATTGTTGGACTAGCTGAACCACAGCTTGTAAGCCACCCTAATAAATCATAAGACACATATTATATATATATATGTATATATATATATATATATATATATATATATATATATATATAAAATGCATGTATAGTATCAGTTCTGTTCCATTAAAGATCCCTGACTAATATACCCGCTAAGTGCTAAAGTCCCTCTGTGAAATGGCTTTGTTTTTACTTTATTTTTAACTATTTCCTTTTCTATATGTAGGGAAGTCATCTTTGCTTATCTGAGATAACATTTTTCTCATGGGGTACGGTGAGACCATGAAAGGTCTTACATTTTTCTCTGTCTCAGAAATTGAATGTGGCTCTATGATTTCTGAGCAGCAGGGAGACAAGATTCTATTGCCTGGGTGAGTGTTGGAATCTTGTTATAATGCTTAGAACAGAACACTCAATGGCTTCTGACCTTATATTCTGCAGCTAGCTCTAGCCCAGATTGGGTGATGTCTTATGATTGAGAAGACCTTATTCTGGCTAATGGCACATCATATGGGGCCCAAACAGACAAATTCCCTGCTTCTCTGAATGTGGTGAGCACTGCATGAAGAGAATGCTGCTAAGGACAAAGGAATCCAAGTAACTTCAACCCAACCCTTCTAGGTGTGATCAGGGGGTTATTAATTTTTTCCAGGAAATAGACCCTCACTGGAGGTCAAACACTTTTTTATCTATACTCAGACTAGGGCATAGTTCATGCACAGAAAGTCAGAAAATGAGCAGTGTCCTCTGAGATAAGCAGCTTCTAGATGCTGATATTGCTGATACTGATTGAGGTTAATGGGAAGTCAGACATCAAAGTCTGAGTCATAGGATACCATGGGTTAATGTCCAATGTATAGAAGAATGAAGAGTCAATAAATATGCAGAGCTCCAATGGCTCATGATGGACCAAGGGATGTCTTTTTATGATCTATGCCTTTTAACTGCATAATTTAAGAGTACTGGTATGACTGATAAATGCCGATGTCAATTTTGTCAACCATGATGTTAGAATTGGTGCAGTCTAGAAGCCTCTACTCCAAGCCAGCTCCTTTTACACCATCTGTTAAAGCACATCTTGGTTTCTTAAGCAGAGAGATAAGCAGATTGCCTTCAGGGCTTTATAATTATCTCCCCCTTTGTACTCTTTTGCAATAAGATGAAGTTTCTAAAAAACAAAGAATATAGAAAATAAAATTAAAAAAAAAAGAATAAGAAGACAGCCCTGTGTTTTGGACATTTACTAGTTATTCTGCATTCTTTTCCAACTGTTCTGCTCTGGTTACACTTTTTGTCAGCAAAATCTTCAAATTTCTCTGAATTCCCCTTGCTTTTCTTTTGAGCTATTCTTCAGGGATGCCCAGGGCCAAGCCCTAATTTTCTCTGCATATCTAGCTCATACACCAAGGTCTGATGCCTTTGGTAAGCTTTGCTATTAAAGATGGCACTGATATCAGGGAAACTAATGATTTGTTTTGTTTTGTTGTTGTTTGTTTATTGCTTGTTTGTTTTGTGGTGTTTGTGTGTGTGTGTGTATGTGTGTGTGTGTGTACATAGTCTCCAAGGTAGAATCCTAGAAATGCTGCCTCTTCAGCAGTGGGAGTTAACAAGAAGCTGCATGGCAGAGGATAGGGATGTGAAGAAATGGTAAGAAAATGTGGGGTTTCAAGCAAAGAACTTGGTAGCCATTAATAACTGCAGTTTCTGCAGGACACACCTGGGGATGCACTTAAGATACTTCTCTGGCTCTATACCTAGAAAACAAGATCATGCTTTTCAACATCCCAAACTGGCTCACCATAGTTATAGAGTTATTGAAGAGGCAAGAGGTAGTGGAAAAGAAATAGAGGAATTTAATCATAGAAAAAAAGTATATATATATATATATATATATATATATATATATATATATATATATTCCAAGATCATTGTCTTCTACACTGAGATTTAACTTTAAATATAGAGAAAACTGGGGAATGGGGTTAACTACTATATCTAATCTAACAGACCTGGCTAAGGCATAGACCTACTCACAATGGATTTTATTTCTGCTATCCTCTAACAAGGAGAGGTTATCATTTATCCCTGTCATCTCAATATCCAGAGGGAACTGGAATGGATACCACAGGATGGTCTGCTTCAAAGTATCTTATGGAAAGCATGGGAATCATATTTATGTTTTTATCTTGGTTCTGATTACCTTGCCTCAGAAGCCTCACTCTTATAGGAATATGAGCTTATTGAAAAATTGAGACAATGACATTTTATCTTCTGCATATGTGCCCCAGTAGAGTCAAGTTGGAATCAGACCCAAGTTGGTCCCAATCCATCTGACTTGGAATGGGACCAAGAAGTCCCAAGAAGAAACAAGACATTGAGTACAGGTAGAGGTGACAGACTTTAATCTTGGTTTCCTTGATGCTTTAAGAGGAACCAATGGCACTTAGTGAAAGCCACATTTTACTGCCTATTAAATGTTATATATATTTTTACTGTGTTCACCAATCATTTATTCCATAATTATTTTACAAAAGTATATCTCTAGTAGTAAAATGTGATTTAGTTTGTTTCTAACTGTTTTTTAATCTAATAACTTGTTTAAGGACAATTAAAATGAAATGATTTGCTGCCCATTTTACAGTCTGAAATAAGACATGGTTTAAATATATCCAGTGTGGGATTATATATAATATAAAATGTTAATTTAAGTCTGAAATCCAGTACATGATGCTTTCTCTGTTTCTCTTACTTTTGTTCATTATAAGAACTGTTAAGTATGAGTGGTTTCATTTACATTTGTTAGGATGCTGAGTGTTCTCTTTCTACCAGAGCTTTCCATAAGTCAGTCACCACATCTCCTGGGTTTCACTGAACCACTGCCATAGCTCTTTAAAAGCTTAATGAAGCTCAGGCATATTCATAAGTATCTGAAAGTGGTCCCACTGGCAGTTCTTATTCCACATTTTTGAAAGGAAGACTTGTCTTTAGGGTGCAGTTCTAACATTACTAGGATCTATCTCTGGTATTCCCTCAATGCCTTGATCCCTATGAATTCAGATGACAGAACAGTCTGTAGTGTTGAATGCAGATGAAATTTAAACAGAATAATATGAGCCACTATCAGTGGTTAGAATGAATGATGGCTAGAGGGTCCTTTGTGGAAGATACACTCTCAAAGGTTGAGAATTCATTAGAGAATATTGTTTAAACTTCCATGGTTGAGCAAATAAATCCTTTACTAAAAGCACTTTGTATGTGTGTGTGTTTATAATATATATATACATATATATGTATATGTGTATATATATATATGTATATATATATATATATATATATATATATATATATATAAAATGTTACTGTCATCATTTTAAGGATTGGTAAACAGAGAAAGATGGTTAGCTACAAGTAAAGAATATTACATAAAATTACTATATAATTTCCCTTTAATCCTAAAGAACAAAAACATGGTAGGTTTGTCTTCTACTTTAGTTCTTCTATCAAGATTAATATCACTATTGAAAACATGAAAATGGCTGGAGCATATCCTGGTTTAAGACAGCATCATCTTCTCTGGAGTATGGATTGACACAATTTTAATCATAATTTTGCCATTGTCACATTCATTAAACATACATGTACACACATGCACACATGCACATACATGGACACACATGCACACACACACACACACACACACACACACACACACACAAAGCATGTTCCATTTAACTCAAGCTCTTATTTTGAATGGTCATAAAATTTTTTGAATTCATATAGGAGAAAAGTTCTATTAAATAATACAAATGCGCTCCATATTGCAACCAGGACACAGCTGGAAAGGTGCAGGTAGAGACTCCATCTGGGGCTAGAGCAGGGAGTTCTGCTAAGCTCTCGCCCCCAGGCAGGCCCAGGTGCCTTGGCTCTGCCACATGTCCCTGCAAGCTTAGGCCATGCACCGAGGCAGTCGGAGCCACCCAGCTCCCCAGGACCCCGGACCAGCGATAGCAGCAGGCCTCCATATTGCAACCAGGACACAGCTGGAAAGGTGCAGGTAGAGACTCCGTCTGGGGCTAGAGCAGGGAGATCTGCTAAGCTCTCGCCTCCAGGCGGGCCCAGGCGCCTAGGCTCTGTCGCACATCCCTGCGAGCTTAGGCTGTGCACCGAGGCAGCCAGAGCCACCCAGCTCCCCAGGACCCCGACCAGCAATAGCTGCAGGCCTCCATATTGCAACCAGAACACAGCTGGAAAGGCACAGGTAGACAGATTCCATCAGGGGTTACCATGTGGGGGGATCTGCTAGGCTCTCGCTACTAGGCAGGCCCCGCAGCACCTGCCGAGGCTCTGCTGCACTCCCCCACACTTCCCGGAGACCTAAGGCCATGCACAAAGTCAGCGGGTGGCACCAGTAGAGAAACAACAGGTAAGCCCAGCCTCACAGGAGATTCAAACACCAGCCAGTGACAACAAGGTCAACTAATACCAGAAATAACCAGATGGCAAAAGGTAAACGAAGGAATGTCACTAACAGAAATCAAGGCAACATGACAGCATCTGAACCCAGTTCACCAACAACAGGAAGCCCTGGATACCCCAAAACACCAGAAAAACAAGACTTGGATATAAAATCACTGATCAGGATGCTGGTAGCTGAACACATAGAAAAATCTGGTAAAGAAATAGAGGAGAAAATGGATCAAAAGTTAGAAGCCTTTACAAGGCAAATACAAAAATCACTTCAAGAAATGCAGGAGAAGATGGATCAAAAAGAAGAAGACAATAAGGAAGAAAGACAAAAATCACTTAAAGAAATACAGAAGAACGTGGGCCAACAAGTAGAAGCTATGAAAGAGGAAACACAAAAATCTATTAACGAAATACATGAAAACACAATCAAGCAAGCGAAAGATCTGAGCATATCCATCCAGGTACTAAAAACAGAAGTAGAAACAACTAAGAAATCGCAGAGGGAGACAACATTGGAGATAGAAAACCTTGAGAAGAAATCAGGGGCCATAGATGCAAATATCAACAATAGAATACAAGAGATAGAAGACAGAATATGAGAAGCCGAAGATACCATAGGAACCATTGATACAACAGTCAAAGAAAATACTAAATGCAAAAAGGCTGTAACCCAAAACATCCAGGAAATCCAGGACACAATGAGAAGACCAAACCTAAGGATTATAGGTATAGACGAGAATGAAGATTTACAAGTTAAAGGGCCAGCAAATATCTTCTACATAATTATGGAAGAAAACTTCCGCAAGCTAAAGAGAGAGATGCCCATGAATATACAAGAAGCATATAGAACCCCAAACAGACTGGAGCAGAACAGAAATACATCCTGTCACATAATAATCAAAACTCCAAATGTACTAAACAAAGAAAGAATATTAAAGGCAGCAAGAGAAAAAGGCCAAGTAACTTATAAAGGAAGACCTATCAGAATAACACCAGACTTCTCACCTGAGACTATGAAAGCTAAAAGATCCTGGGCAGATATAATGCAAACTCTAAGAGAACACAAACTTCAGCCAAAACTACTTTACCCAGCAAAGCTCTCAATCGCCATAGATGGAGACATCAAGGTATTCCATGACAAAACCAAATTTGCACGATATCTTTCCACAAATCCAGCCCTACAAAGGATAATAGGGGGAAAACACCAAGACAAGGACAGAAACTACACCCGGGAAGAAGCAAGATAGAAATATCCTCTCATCAAACCCAAAAGAAGGTAACCTCTCGAATATAAAAAATAAATAAGATAAATAAATATAATTTCAAAAATGTCTGGAGGTAATAATTACTATTCCTTAATATCTCTTAACATCAATGGACTCAATTCCCCAATAAAAAGACATAGATTAACAGACTGGATATGGAAACAGGACCCTACATTTTACTGCATACAGGAAACACATCTCAGTGTTAAAGACAAACACTGCCTTAGAGTAAAAGGCTGGAAGACAATTTTACAAGCAAATGGTCTCAGGAAACAAACTGGAGTAGCCATTCTAATATCAGATAAAATTGACTTCCAACCTAAAATCATCAAAAGAGACTCAGAAGGTCACTTCTTGCTGGCAAAAGGGAAAATCCACCAAGAAGAGCTCTCAATACTGAACATCTATGCTCCAAATGCAAGGGCACCCTCATTCATAAAAGAAACCTTACTAAAGCTTAAAGCACACATTACACCTAACACAATAATTGTGGGTGACTTCAACACTCCACTCTCCTCAATGGACCGATCAAGAAAGCAGAAACTAAACAGGGACACAGTGAAACTAATTGAAACTCTGGACCAATTGGATTTAACAGATATATATAGAACATTTCATCCTAAAGCTAAAAAATATACCTTTTTCTCAGCTCCACATGGTACCTTCTCCAAAATAGACCATATAATTGGTCACAAGACAGATGTCAACAAATACAAGAAGATCGAACTAATCCCATGCCTCCTATCAGATCACCATGGAGTAAGAGTGGTCTTCAATAGCAACAAAAACAACAGAAAGCCCACATACACATGGAAACTGAACAATACTCTACTCAATGACACCTTGGTCAAGGAAGAAATAAAAAAAGAAATCAAAGACTTTTTAGAATTCAATGAAAATGAAGGTACAACCTACCCAAATCTATGGGACACAATGAAAGCAGTGCTAAGAGGAAAACTCATAGCTCTAAGTGCATCAAAAAAGAAACTGGAGAGAGCATACACTAGCAGCTTAATGGCACACCTTAAAGCCCTGGAAGAAAAACAAGTTAATTCACCCAGCAGGAGTAGAAGACAAGAAATCATCAAACTCAGGGCTGAAATCAATCAAATAGAAACAAAGAAACCATACAAAGAATCAACAAGACCAGGAGTTGGTTCTTTGAGAAAATCAACAAGATAGATAAACCCCTAGCCAGACTAACCAAAGGACACAGAGACAGTATACAAATTAAGAAAATTAGAAATGAAAAGGGAGACATAACAACAGAAACTGAGCAAATTCAAAAGATCATCAGATCCTACTACAAAGGTCTATACTCAAAACAACTGGAGAATCTGGAGGAAATGGACAATTTCCTAGACAGATACCAAATACCAAAATTAAATCAGCATCAAATAGAGCAGCTAAATAGTCCCATAACCCCTAAAGAAATAGAAGGGGTTATAGAAAGCCTCCCAACCAAGAAAAGTACGGGACCAGATGGTTTTAGTGCAGAATTCTACCAGACCTTCAAAGAAGACTTAACCCCAATACTTTTCAAACTATTCCAAAAAATAGAGACAGAAGGGATACTGCCCAACGCATTCTTTGAAGCCACAATTACACTAATACCTAAACCACAAAAAGATCCAACAAAGAAAGAGAACTACAGGCCAATTTCTCTTATGAATATCGATGCAAAAATACTAAATAAAATTCTTGCCAACCGAATCCAAGAGCACATCAAAACCATCATTCACCATGATCAAGTAGGCTTCATCCCAGGGATGCAGGGATGGTTCAACATACGGAAATCCATCAATGTAATCCACTACATAAACAAACTAAAGGAAAAAAAAACCACATGGTCATCTCATTAGATGCTGAAAAAGCATTCGACAAAATTCAGCATCCTTTCATGCTAAAAGTCATGGAAAGAGCAGGAATTCAAGGCCCATACCTAAACATAGTAAAAGCAATCTACAGCAAACCAGTAGCCAATATCAAAATAAGTGGAGAGAAACTTGAAGTAATCCCACTAAAATCACGGAATAGACAAGGCTGCCCTCTCTCTCCATATCTTTTCAATATAGTACTTGAAGTTCTAGCGAGAGCAATTAGACAAAATAAGGAAGTCAAAGGGATACAAATTGGAACGGAAGAAGTCAAACTATCATTATTTGCAGATGATATGATAGTTTACTTAAGCGATCCAAAAAACTCCACCAGAGAACTTCTACAGCTGATAAACAACTTCAGCAAAGTGGCTGGTTATAAAATTAACTCAAGCAAATCAGTAGCCTTCTTGTACTCAAAGGACAAGCAGGCTGAGAAAGAAGTTGGGGAAATAACACCCTTCACAATAGCCACAAACAACATAAAATACCTTGGCATAACTCTAACCAAACAAGCGAAAGATCTGTATGACAGGAACTTCAAGTCCTTGAAGAAAGAAATCGAAGAAGACCTCAGAAGATGGAAAAATATTTCTTGCTCCTGGATTGGCAGGATCAATATAGTAAAAATGGCCATCTTACCAAAAGCAATATACAGATTCAATGCGATCCCCATCAAAATCCCAACTCAATTCTTTATAGATCTAGAAAGAGCAATTCTCAAATTCATCTGGAGCAACAAAAAACCCAGGATAGCTAAAACTATTCTCAACAATAAAAGGACTTCTGGGGGAATCAATATCCCCGACCTTAAACAGTACTACAGAGCAATTGTGTTAAAAACTGCATGGTATTGGTACAGCAACAGGCACGTGGATCAATGGAATAGGATTGAAGACCCAGAAATTAAGCCAAAGACTTATGGTCACTTGATCTTTGATAAAGGAGCCACAACCATCCAGTGGAAAAAAGATAGTCTTTTCAACAAATGGTGCTGGTTCAACTGGAGGTCAACATGCAGAAGAATGCGAATTGACCCACTCTTATCTCCTTGCACTAAGATCAACTCCAAGTGGATCAAGGACCTCCACATAAAATCAGACACACTGAAACTATTAGGAAAGAAACTTGGGAAGACCCTGGAGGACATAGGCACAGGGGGAAAGTTCCTGAACAGAACACCAATAGCTTATGCACTAAGATCAAGAATTGACAAATGGGACCTCATAAAATTACAAAGTTTCTGCAAGGCAAAGGACACTGTCAGAAGGACAAAACGACAACCAACAAAGTGGGAAAAGATCTTCACCAACCCCACATCCAACAGAGGGCTAATATCCAATATATACAAAGAACTCAAGAAGTTAGACCGCAAAGAAACAAATAACCCTATCAAAAAATGTGGCACAGAGCTAAACAAAGAATTTTCACCAGAAGAAATTTGGATGGCCGAGAAACACCTTAAGAGATGTTCAACATCATTAGTCATCAGGGAAATGCAAATCAAAACAACCCTGAGGTTCCACCTCACACCAGTCACAATGGCTGAAATTAAAAACTCAAGAGACCACAGGTGCTGGCAAGGATGTGGAGAAAGAGGAACACTTCTACACTGTTGGTGGGACTGCAAGATGGTACAACCACTCTGGAAATCAGTCTGGCTGTTCCTCAGAAAATTGGGCATGACACTTCCAGAGGACCCTATCATACCACTCCTGGGCATATATCCAGCGTATTCCCCTGCATACAATAAAGACACATGTTCCACTATGTTCATAGCAGCCTTATTTATAATAGCCAGAAGTTGGAAGGAGCCCAGATGTCCCTCAAAGGAAGAATGGATACAGAAAATGTGGTATATTTATACAATGGAATACTACTTAGCAATTAAAAATAATGAATTCATGCAATTTGTAGGCAAATTGTTGGATCTGGAAAATATCATCCTAAGTGAGTTAAACCAATCACAAAAGAATACACGTGAAATGCAATCACTGATAAGTGGATATTAATGAGCCCAGAAGCTCTGAATACTCAAGGCACAATTAGCAAGTCAAAAGAGGACCCTGGTCCTGAAAGGACTGGATCCAGTTTTGTAGGAGAGTACTAGAACAGAACAGAGAAATGGTGGGGTGGTGATTGGGGAATAGGCGGGAGGGGGTTAAGAGGACATATGGGACATATGGTGAAGGGGAACTTGGACAGGGAAAGCATTCGGAATGTAAACAAACAATATAGAAAATAAGAAAAAACAAAAAAAATCAAAAAAAAGAGAAAAGAAGAAAGAAAGAAAGGAAGGAAGGAAAGAAGAAAAGAATGAAAGAAAGAAAGAAAGAAAGAAAGAAAGAAAGAAAGAAAGAGAGAAAGGAAAAAGCAACTTGGGATAGTGGATGATGATCAATACATAAAGAGAAGAAGAGAGTAGGAAAAATAGCACTAAGATTGTCAACAAACCTTACTATTTTATATTTGCCTAAACTTATAATTCATGTAGACACAAGACTTGAATTATTTAAAACAAATGTTATCTGAAGCCCTTTTCAGGTGGTGTAGCTTCTATGGTACCAAAAATTTCTAGATAATTTTCCAAGAGAAGGAAAGCATTAATACTTCTATACAGTTGTAACATCTATGAAATATCACCATGAACAACATGGCAGAATATTCATAAATATGTAATAAGTTGTGCTAACACATTGGTCATTATCAACAGCAGTCTCACTGCACTTAAAATTTATTCAACCGGAGCTAAATAATACCAAGTACTTGTCAACTTCCCAGGGCTGTTGAGGTCATGAATCTTCGAAAAGAATCTATTACCATCAGGTTACTAGATCAACATAATTTATTATTACATACTGAATCTTGTCCTTGTACACTCCTATAAGGATTCTGCTCTTTAAAGCAAAGGAAGTCCATCTAAGAAAGCCACAGTTGGATAAAATGAAGACATCAGTGGATGATGGGGAGCCCAGCCCCAGTCTATACATCTATATGACAGTTCCAGCATCTATTGCTCAGGAAACATCCAGGAAAGAGAGCAGAAGGATTCCAAGACTGAAATACCAGGATATGAAACAGTGCCTCCTAGAAATAGCTGCCTAAACAAGACTGGAAAATGGAAGCATCAATAAAAAAGATGAAATGAGGGCAGATCTCACAGGGTACCTTCCATAAACACATAACTCCAAGCAAGTATTGACTGCTATGAGAGAGAGAATTAGTGTCTCAGAAGATTAAGGTTCTTATTGATTGTCTATCACAAAGTAGTCCAGCTCTGAAACAACATATAGACCCAAACAACAATAACCAAAACAACAGACTCAAAATGTTGTATTTATCTATTTTCACATAATTGATATTTGTATAACCTTTAAAACAAAATGAAATAGATTATAAATTTGAGAGTGTTGAAGCATAGGATGAATTGGAAGGAGGGGGCTTGGGAGGTTCTAGCAGGAGGAAAGAGAAGAGAAAAGTGACATAATTGTGTGTTTATGGGGGGTGTATATGTGAGTGTATATATTAACTAGATAAACATAGTTTATTATTACATTCTTAATCTTATCCTGGTACACTCCTATAAGGGTTATGCTCTTTAAAGCAAATGCAGTCCATCTAAGAAAACTACAATTATATATATTAAATTCTTCTCTCATACAATGCATCCTGACAACAGTTTTTCTTTCTCCAATTCTCTTAGCTCACCCCCACCTCCATTATCTGTAATTCAAAGAAATCATTATTTAACTATTGTTCAGGATAGATAGTGCACTTACCTGTATCTAAAGTGTAAAGTTAATAATTATTCAAAGGATGATTTCTAATTTTTTTCAACCTAAAGTGAGACTGCTAACTATAAAATAGTTTGGCCTGGTATGTTCTCACAGGATAGATAGTGCATTTGCCTGGACGAAAAGTATGAAGTAAGAACTTAGCAAATGAAGAAACATTCCTGATTTTCTGTATTTACATCATACCATGCTTATATTTCAGATGGAAAATTAATAGTGAATTAAGGCTTTATTTAGTAAATTTTAATCATTATACAACAATATCTGTGGCACATGATAAAATACTTTTTCTGTTTTAATCATATCTCTACTGATTTCATAAGTGATTGTCCTCTACAAAACTATCTGTGGATGCCTAGCCTCCTAGAGAAAGGCTACTCTCTTGCATACGAATCTAGGTAAATGGAGAGTTAGAAGGCATGGATCAATGTAAATTCCAGGGGCACTGGAATTGCATAAATGGCAAAGGGAACCCTATTTGCAAACAATAGATAATTCAGATGCTCTACAAGTTTACTTCATGTATTATTTCATGACAGAAAAAAACCCGTCAATATTTTATCTTCTGTTCTTGCACTATAATAAATCATTTGTTCCCTTTTTATAAAAAAAGAAAGAAAGAAAGAAACTCACAAGAAGGGACAAAAATGTAGAAGAGACTAAGGGAAATAAGACCCAGTGACTGGCCCAAATTGGGATCCATCTCAAGGGGAGGCTCCAAGGCCTGAAACTATTACTGATGTTATGGTGTGCTTATAGATAGGAGACTAACATGGCTATATTCTGAGAGGCTCAATCAATGGAATGAAGTTGGGGACTACTGTGGTTGAATTAAGGAAGGACTGGAAAAAGATGGGAAGGAGTTTGATCCCATAGAATGACCAGCAGACTCAACTAACTCTCACCCCTGAGATTTCTTAGACACTGAACCACCAACAAGGCAGCATACAGCAGCTGGTCTGAGACCACCTACACCTATACAACAGAGGACTGTCTGGTCTGGCCTCAGTGGGAGAAGATACTCTTAACCGTTTGACAGGCTTGAAACCCCAGGGAGTGGCAGTCCTGGAAGGGGAGAGAACATCTTGGTCATAAGGAGTAGGAGGAATAGGAGGAGCAGGAATTGTGGGAAGGCAGACCAGGAGCTGGGTAACAACTGGAATGTAAAAATATAAAATTAATTAAAAAAGTATAAAAATTGTAAACCAAATGACCCATTAAAAATTGTCTAAAGATCTAAACAGAATTTTTAAAAGGAGACAAAATGGCTATAAATATCTCAAAAATGATTATAGTCCATAGTATTTAGGGAGAGGCAAATCAAAACAACTTTGCCATTTCATCTTACTCTAGTCATATCAACAGACCAGCTAAGGAGAGATCTTGCAAGGGCTATGGGGAAAGCAAACCCTCATTCACTGTTGTTGGAATTGCAAACTAGTGAACAAGTATGTAAATCAGTATAAATAATTCTGAACTAAAAGCAAATATAGCATATGACTCACTATACTACTCCTTAGCATATACCTTTAAGGCTTCATATTCTACTCTATAGAGGTTTCTGCAGCCAAATTATTCCTTCTCTTTTTTCAAAATAGTTAGAAAATGGAGAAATCTTAAATATCCTTCAGTTGTCAAATGGAAAACATGATGCGTTTGCCTAAAGGAATACTATTTGGACATAAAAATGAAGTTGTGACCTTTGTAGTTGAATAGATTTATGTAGGGGAGATTATACTGAATGAAGTAACTATGACCAAGAAAGACAAACACTTGATGTTCTATCTCATCTGAGGATCCTTGCTCCAAATTTTCTCAGATATGAATGAGTATATGGCCTGGAGTGATTTCAAAAAACAAGGAAAGTAAAAACGGACTTTTTTTGATGTAAGTTTCGAGAAGCCAGAGGAACTGCAGTGTACAAGGTATTTGTATCATGAGTTAAAATAAAAGAGGGGGCTCTAATTAGGGAGTAAGGAGAAAGATAAATACAGGATAAAGGACATCTGAAAAAGTTTGTTGACATCTTTAAGTGTCTACATAAAATACCTGAAATACATGTAATTCAGTGTATGTACATAAGTATAAAATGGAAATGAAATTCTCTCGTCTATGCTGATAATGCTGTGTCCAAGAATGTAAGACCATTAAGTGAAAAATCTAACACATTTCATGAAAGGATCCCATTTTGACTGGGTTGAGGCTTTTGAAGAGACTCCAAAAACATTGTAGACGATTTTTATTGTCCTTGCATGCCTGCAAGAGTAAAGTTAATCACCTGTTGCCAAAGACACCATGAACTTCAGACATAAGGCAATAGTTGCAGGAAATACATCTAACCTGAAGACCTATATCTTGAGGATAAGCTTTCATAGTAGAGAAAGCTTCTAAAGGAGGGTAAGAATTAACAGTTCTGCCCAGCTAGTATGCCCATGAACCAGAACAGTGGCCAGAATGAAAGGATAAACATGATTATATAGTATTAGCATGTATAACTTGGTGGTAACTCACAAATCTATAATTGGACTTAGATGCTTTTCAACAGGAGGGAAATGGTACCTGGTACTAGAAGTGCAACAAACTATTCAGGCCAAGTGATGACATGAATCTTGGAGAAAAACTTATAACCTGCTTACTAAACCACCATAATTCCTAATTATATTCTACATATTTGTCCTGATATCCAAAGATAAGTATAGTCCTCACACTGCATCAAGGACATATCTCTTTACAACAAATAGAAGCCATTAAAAATTAAATAAAACTTCAGAGTTTAAGATTAAGTTAAAGACAAGTCCTTTTCCAAAATGTTATATTTAAAACACAACTTCTTAAAGTAGGCTTAGTGATCATGTGGAGGAGATAGTTGGAAGATTGTAAAAGCCAGAGGATCAGGTTGTATGCCTACAGATGTAAGAAGCTACACCCATAAATTCTCACAAACATGACTAGCTAAACATGCAGTTAATAAAGGCAACACATCTAAACATGTGAACTTGTACTGAGAGAAGCCTAGGAGGTCTCAACACTAAAAACCAACCAACCAACCAACCAACCAACCAACCAACCAACCAGTCAGCCAGCCAGCCAGCCAAACAAAAAACAAACACAGCACAATACTATACGTAACTAAGGATGTTGAGAGTTAAAGAAATAGCCTTCCTTTGAGAGGAGCACACTGACTGGTTATCAAATACATAATGGTTATCTTTGAAAGTATACTTACAAATAACATTATACCATCTAACCAGGTCTTCCTATGCATTTAGGAACATGAACACACATATACACACACAAACACACTCACTCACATACACATTTTATTTTATCTATATCTCTATCTCTATCTCTATCTGCACTTGATCTTAGTCAAAAGGCCTAGAAGCGATCTCTCTCTCTACCTGTCTATCTATCTATCTATCTATCTATCTATCTATCTATCTATCTATCTGTCTCTATATATAATTATTTATATATAATTTATATATATATAAATTTTAAAATCAGATTATATTTCCTTTTTTTAATTTTTATTTTCTATATTCTGTGTTTACATTCCAAAGGCTTTCCCCTTTCCCAGTTACCCCCTCCCTATGTCCCATAATTCCTCTCCCCCCAACTATTCCCCAATCATTCCCCCTCCCCCAATGGTTTCTTGGTACAGCAACAGGCAAGTGGATCAATGGAATAGGATTGAAGACCCAGAAATTAACCTAGAGACTTATGGTCACTTGATCTTTGATAAAGGAGCCACAACCATCCAGTGGAATAAAGATATCCTCTTCAACAAATGGTGCTGGTTCAACTGGAGGTCAACATGCAGAAGAATGCGAATTGACCCACTCTTATCTCTTTGCACTAAGATCAACTCCAAGTGGATCAAGGACCTCCACATAAAACCAGACATACTGAAACTATTAGGAAAGAAACTTGGGAAGACCCTGGAGGACATAGGCACAGGGGGAAAGTTCCTGAACAGAACACCAATAGCTTATGCTCTAAGATCAAGAATTGACAAATGGGACCTCATAAAATTACAAAGTTTCTGCAAGGCAAAGGACACTGTCAGAAGGACAAAACGACAACCAACAAAGTGGGAAAAGATCTTCACCAACCCCACATCCAACAGAGGGCTAATATCCAATATATACAAAGAACTCAAGAAGTTAGACCCCAAAGAACCAAATAACCCTATCAAAAAATGGGGTACAGAGCTAAACAAAGAATTTTCACCAGAAAAAATTCGGATGGCCAAGAAACACCTTAAGAGATGTTCAACATCATTAGTCATCAGAGAAATGCAAATCAAAACAACCCTGAGATTCCACCTCACACCAGTCAGAATGGCTAAGATTAACAACTCAAGAGACAACAAGTGCTGGCAAGGATGTGGAGAAAGAGGAACACTCCTCCACTGTTGGTGGGATTGCAAAATGGTAAAACCACTCTGGAAATCAGTTTGGCGGTTCCTCAGAAAATTGGGCATGTCCCTTCCAGAGAACCCTGGCATACCACTCCTGAGCATATACCCAGAGGATTCCCCTGCATACAATAAAGACACATGCTCCACTATGTTTATAGCAGCCTTGTTTATAATAGCCAGAAATTGGAAGGAGCCCAAATATCCCTCAAAGGAGGAATGGATACAGAAAATGTGGTATATTTATACAATGGAATACTACTCAGCAATTAAAAATAATGAATTCATGCAATTTGTAGGTAAAGGGTTATACCTGGAAAATATCATCCTGAGTGAGCTAACCCAGTCACAAAAGAATACACATGAAATGCAATCACTGATAAGTGGATATTAATGAGCCCAGAAGCCCTAAATACTCAAGGCACAATTAGCAAGTCAAATGATTCCCAAGAAGAAAGCAGATTATATTTCTAAAGCACATCAGAGAGGTGTATATTGTAAAATTTGAAGGGAGGAAAGGGAATAGGAAACTGATATAATTCTATGATAGTTTAAAAAAATAAGCACTATATCATCATAAGTGAGTTTACCCAATCACAAAAGAATACACATGAAATGCAATCACTGATAAGTGGATATTAATGAGCCCAGAAGCCCTAAATACTCAAGGCACAATTAGCAAGTCAAAAGATTCCCAAGAAGAAGAAAGGAGAGGACCCTGGGCCTGTAAAGATTGGATCCAGTTTTGTAGACCCAAAACAGAGAAATCATGGGGTAGATGATTGGGGAATAGTTGGTGGGAAGAGGAATTATGGGACGTATGGTGGGGGGGAACTGGGAAAGGGGAAAGCCTTTGGAATGTAAACGTAGAATATAGAAAATAAAAATTTAAAAAAATAAGCACTATAATAAATTTATAGTGAAATAATATGATTGCAAAACACTGTTATATGTATGTAAATTTGTAAGAAAATTAGATTTAATATTTCCTTTCTTTTGCACAATACTTTTGATAAAATAACAGTTTCAGAGGGGGTGTTTGGAGGGATACCCTCATAGAAGTAGGGGGAAGGAGGATGGGATAGGGAGTATCCGGGAAGGGGTGAAACTGGGAAAGGGGATAATATTTGAAAAATAAATAAAAAATATATCCAATTTTTTTTAATGTCTATAGTTAACTCTCCCGCTAACCATGTATTCCATTTACTTCTGAATAGTTGGGAAGCTGACTTTGTTATTTATTCTTTAAACTGTGTCATAACTGGTAGTTTTGGCATCCAGAATAATGATTAATATTCTTTTTTTAAATATATTTTTTATTTTCTATAATTTTTGTTTACATTCCAAAGGCTTTCTCCTTTCACAGTTCCCCCCTCACCATATGTCCCATAAGTCCTCTTCCCTCTGCCCATTCCCCAATCACACCCCACCAATCTTTTCTCTATTCTGTTATTCTCCTGCAAAACTGGATCCAGTCTTTTCAGGACCAGGGTCCTTTCCTTCCTTCTTCTTGGGAATTTTTTGATTTGCCAATTGTGCCTTGAGTATTCAGAGCTTTGGGGCTCATTAATGTCCACTTATCAGTGATTGCATTTCATGTGTATTCTTTTGTGATTGGGTTAACTCACTTAGGATGATATTTTCCAGATCCAACAATTTGCTTACAAATTGCATGAAGAGTATTTATTAGACAAAGAAAAATAAAATAAGGAATTTATAGGATTCTGCCACACCAACTCCAGTAGATTCTGTGTGACAAGTTCCACAGACTGAGACATTAGACTCCAAAGGGAGGAGGTCTTCTGGAACCAGTTGTGGAACTCTCTAGCCGGAGAATAATTTTGAGCCATAGTTCTCATGGTATTTTGCCTGCTTTGATTTTCCCATATTCTTTTTCTGTATTCATGAGATGTTCCTGATAGCCTGCGCCGAGAGAATCCAAGCAAGAAAGTTGGATGGGAGTCCGTCCTTTGAAGTAGAATCACTGGCCATGACCTCTTTTCTGAGAACTCTAATGCTTTGTTTCATAATCATTTACATAATTATAAGATGATACGTTGATAAAATAACCTCCCAACAACATATGAATTTGTATGGCTATGTGTGTGTAGATGATGTTGGCTCTGACATTGTGGTATAATTTTACATTGAATTTTTAGAAGTTTTAATGAGACAGAAGCTAGATGTTAGATAAGGATTATTCATGGAAATTCATTAACTTGATCATGACCTAGGGGTTGTAACCAAGTATTCTTGAGGACTCTGAACTCCTCCTGAAAATTTGCCATTAATTACAGGTGATTTTATATAATTTATTCTGGTCAGGGAATATGATGTTCTTTGTACTTGATCTTCTAAATTCATTGCATGGGAAATATTATACCTCATTGATTTTGCCACATGATTATGATAATTGTTCTTTGTGACTGCTTCACTGGATACTTCTTTTAGTAACACCAATTCTTCATGTATAAATATCGCTGCTTGAGAGCTGCAAAATGCACTTAGATCCAAACTGCTTCTGTTTGTTTCTGTTTGTCACCACTGAACCTGTGCTCTCCTGACTACCAAAGCCCTGTTTTCCCATGGTAGTGTGTTCCCAACTTGGTCGGTCCGTGGCAGGATTCAAAAGAGGCTGACTTCATATCATGGAATTGATAGCATGTTTCATTTATTTTCTGTTAACCTAAAAGTTTAATATTTCATATATCTTTCAACAGAAATCAGCATTAACGCTAAATCATCCCTTTATAACTAGGAAGTACAAGAGTATTTTAGGTGCTTTCTGTAAGTTTAGGTTGTAGCACCTCTACTTTCATCTTTTGATTGTCTATTGTCCATTAGTAATTATAATTTTAAATTTATTTAACCAAAATTACTATACATGTATCATTTTTCAAAACCAAAAGCAGTAAGAAAAATTACTGGTATTATTTTATGAGGTTAAATAAAGAACAGGAAGTGTAGATAGTACATATTCTTTCCATAGCAGCTAACTAATACATATAAATATGAATTATAACAGGAGGTTTAGAAAATATATAACTACATTTCTCCAAATTATATAGAAATATATATATACAATATATAAAATTATATAAAACTTCCTTATACTTCAAAATCAGAATCTGAAAGAAATAGGATATATTTTTCTTTTGTTCACAAATGATATGCATTTATGAATCCACTGGCTGTTAATTATACTGATCACATTTCTAATTAGACCATAAAACTCTGTGAAGACACTCATAAGACATAATACATTTGTACATAAATTAGTAACATTATGTAAATAACAAAAATAGGCTATTTTCTTTACCTTAAATTGCAGGAAACATTTGTAAATCATCATAATAGCACACATTTGTAACAAGGCAAACAGAGTAAAATACAGCCTTGAGCCAGAGAAACATAAAACTATGCTTCAAAAGTAAATATTTTCATGGTTAAGGCTTTTGTGATGCTTCACGTGGAAAGTATCTCCCTCTATACTCTGGCCTGGAACTCATCCTGTTATTAGCCGATTCTGGCCTAGAAGTGATGGTACTCTCCTTTAGACATCAACTGCTGAAATATTAGAAATGAACTACCAGGTTGGGCAAGTGTATATGTTTCATTTTTTTAAATCTTTCAAAAGGGTGTTAAATAGATGTTACTTTATTGCAGAACAAACTATCTTTCTAAATATGTATATATTAATGCAGAACCTAACAAAATTTTAGACAAATTATCTAATAAAAAACTTTTAAAACCTCAAAACCACCCTGTACTAGATCTAAAACTAAAACATAGACAAAAAATGCAACTTCAAATAATACAAAAGATGGACTCTCAAGTGTGTTCAGTAATGGCATATGCTAGCTACCTACTGTAAATTGACTTGTTAATATGAATTATAGTTGTCATAAAACCAGTTGAGAATGAATGCTGTGTTTCCTAGGAGCCCTGAGGCATCTGCATGGCCAAAATCATTGTAAACCCTTTCAGCTCCTCTGGACCACCATCCAGCTTCTCCATTGGAGACTGTACCCCCCCAGATCAATGGTTGGCTGCTAGCATTTGCCTCTGTATTTGTAAGGCTCTGGCCGGGCCCCTCTGGAGACAACCATGGCATGCTCCTTTTGGCACCAACAAAGGGAAATCAAGGGGAGAGGGAGGTGAGAGTGGGTTGGGTGGAAGGGCATATACTTGGAGGCAGGGGGTGGGAGGAAGGGTTGGGGGTCTTTGGGGAGGGTGCAAATCAGGAAAGGGTTTACCATTGGCAATGTAAATGAAGATGATATTCAATAAATAAATTTTTAAAAAGGTGTATTTCTTTATTACCAGTTAAACAAAGAAGTATGGTTTTCAAATTCTACTGCAGAATAAGGAAAATTATTTTAATGACAATATTAAGAATTAAAAAAACATTAGAATTCACAACAAAATGGAATTTCATGTCTCACTTCTCTGGTTTGTGCATTATAAAAAGAGTTGTGAAGAAAGTTGATAAAAGATGAGTGAAAAAAGAAACAGGAACAAATAAAGAAAGAGTTTGGCTGAGAGAACAGAGGCATTTACTTTTTTAAAAACAGAAGAACCCACATAGAAGCAGGGGAGGGGACATAGGGGGATTCCATAGGGAAACTGGGAAAGGGGATAACATTTGAAATATAAATACATAAAATATCAAATAAAGTAAAAAACCAAAAGCAAGAATTACTAAATATTGGGTAATACCTGAGATTGTGGAAACAAAATTGAAAATATTTAGAAACTGTTGAAATTCGCTAGGTTTATGTATCTTAAAAGCATTCTCTTGGGCTTATATGCATAGACTGTTCATGAAGGCATGTATCTAGCTTATGTTCCCTCTTTTATGAGCTATGTTGTAGCTTTGTTTTTGAGTTCTAAACATATAGCTGTTAAAGCAACTGAATGAGCTTGTGTCTTCTCAACCTCATTATTTTCTCACTGCTGTGGATAAAGCAGGTGAGGAATTAAGCACATATGACATCTCTCCAGACATGCTGATTGACCACAGACAGCTATGCTGAGGGCCACATGACTAGAGAGAAACCTGTATTTCAATGAATCTGAGTTTTTAACAGTAATTCATTTACACTAGTAATATAATTATAATTCATCATATATTTATCCTAATGGGAAGAATATTTTTATATGTTTAACAAATAGCTAAATTACTGTTGTCTACAACTGATTTTTAGGAAAGAATGCCCATTTTCCATATCACCTATCATACATCTTTTTGCTTCCAAGACACAGCTGTCTGTTAAATGTAAGTACATAAGCACAAAATTTTTCCTGAAATTGTAGTGTGCCTTTCATTTAAATGTCATTGACCTTAATTAATACATGATCAAGTTTACAGTTAGGAAGATAGATTTCCTTCCTTGTAAACATGAAGAGCTGAACTGTCTGCCTAAAACTCATGTAAAGAGATACACGTGTTGGCATGCACTTACTAGTAATCCTGTCTTTGAGAAAAAAGGGAAAAAGGATCCTTTAGGCTTGTTGCCCAATCAGCATCACTTACTCAGGATATCTCCAAAACAATGAGAGTTTATGTCTCCAAGAAAGAAGGACTGCTTCTGAGAAATGACACTTCAGGTAGACCTCTGGCCTTTGCTCATAGGTGTGCACATTGGTATACATACTTTTATACACATGAGCAACTTCTAGTCCTCATATAAGCAGTCTCATGAAATGCAATTAAATAAGAAAATATTTAACAAATTATGTTAATATGCAAAGAACTTCATACAAATAAAATATTTAATGTTATGCTAATATTATTTTGTATCATGACAAAATTGAAGTACTTTAATTACTAACCATTTTGTTTACTGTGGTATAGCTTGTGGCCAAACACTAGAAGACAGGAAAACATATACAAGCATCCTTATTGCACATTATGAAATTCACTATAAAATGTAACTGTCAAAAATGGTCTGAATCATTCTAAATGTGTCTTAGTTACATCTCAATTTCTGTGATGAAACACCATGGCCAGGGCAACTTATTAAAAAATTGTTTTATTATACTTGCCTTTTCTGTGGAGTAGAATGCAAGATTATTTTAAAAAGGCACTGTGGCAGGAACAAGTGATAGTTGCTCCACAAATATGAGGCAGATTGTAAGTGACCTTAGTCTGTGGTAACCTCAAAGTCTCTCTCCCCAAGTGACATATCTCCCCCAACAATGCCACACATCTAATCCTTCCTAAATATTGGCACTGATTAAGGACTGAAGAGTCACACATATTAGCCTATGGGGGACATTCTCATTCAAATCACAAGAAGGTTCACAACCACTGAAACTTTGATCTTTGACTTAGCAGTACAAAGTTGGAATCTCAGATTTGAAGTGACTGCAATATTTATTACATAATCAAGCCAAGCTTTCTTCTGAGACGCCACAGCTTCAAAGTTAATCCCATACATTAGGTACTGTACCAGGCCTTAGGAAGCAAGGGGAAAAGTCTCAATATGATGAGTATATGATGCCTCAAGAGTATTTTATATTTCATATATATTTAGAACATCTATCTACTGAAATATGATACACATGTACAGAAACTATAATTATTATAGGCAAGCATTTCTTGAAATAACTATGCAATGCTTAAAACAAATAGAATATTGTTTCTTAGTCAATATTGAATTCTAATAAAATAATAGCAAGGCTCTTTGAAATATATGTCATATTTAGTAACCTTCTATGTCAAGTTTTATTACCTCATTTTGTAAAAGAATCATTGCAAATTCCAAAACAACAATACTAATGATGGCATTGCATTTGAAAAGTAATTGCTTAGCTTTTTATCAATATTCAATTTTCATATTAGTATTTATTATATATAGGTAAAGTATATAAGAACACAGATTAAGGAGAAATATATGTGATTATTATGAAGAAAGATATGTTAATTCTTATGAAGTGTGCTTAAAATTGATTTCAAATTAAATAATAATATACTGCTGAGGAGTTATTAAGGTAGCAATTTTTCATGAATGAATGGCTTTCTGAGCTCAATAACTCAGTATTCACTTTGCACTCTGGTTACAGGCACATCTGATAATTATGTGCTACAGAAATGTAAATAAAATATTCAATAAATAAATAAATACATATATACATACATACATACATACATACATACATACATACAGTCACTAGGCAAAAAAGAAATCTTGAATCTAATCCCCATTCCTCACAGTAGATAGATAATACAAAATAAATTCAATTTTATGTTGACAGTTTTGTGTCTATTATTGCTCTTCCTTCCTTCCTTCCTTCCTTCCTTCCTTCCTTCCTTCCTTCCTTCCTTCCTCTTTTCTTTTTTTAACCCTACATATCTTTTGCTTATATATTATTGTTTCTGACTTTGTGTTTTTAGGGGATTCCTGTGTGTGTGTCAGTGTATAAACATCTATGTTTATATGTGCTATGTGATCTTTGCCTCTTTGTTTTTATATTATTTATTTATTTATTTATTGCCCTATTCAGACTTGTTTGTTGTTATTTTATCTTATTTTATTATTGTTTTTCACTTTTTTCAGATTCCCTATTTTTTCTTATAAGAAAGAGGAATAAAAGATCTGGTTTTTGGTGGCTGAGTAGGAGGGGTGTATTGGATAGGAGCTGTGGTAGGATAAGTAATAATCACAATATATTATATAAAAATCTATTTTAATATAAAGTAAAAATTAAAAAATATATAAATTTGTTAATAATAAACATTATAAGGAAGATAAAAAACATACATGTCAAGGACATATATGATTTTAAGGTAAGATTTTGAGAATAAAGACAAATATAAATTTTGCCTTCATTAAAACCATCATTGTATTAATTTAATGAGAGTAGAGTCTGGTAATAAAACAAATGCAAACCATTGAAAAATATCTCTAGATGCTATTTCCAGTCATTGTTTTGTCAAATATGTTTATTACTGTTCCCTTTCTTTTCTGCATCATATATGCACTGGAAACACATTATACTTCTGCATAACAACCAGTATTTATTATTAATATTGTTCAGCAAATGAGTAACATAATCCAAAAGGCTATCATTGTACCATCAAAGTTTTGTTTGTTTGTTGTTATTGGATTCTTCATTTACATTTCAAATGTTGTCCCCTTTCCTGGTTTCCCCTCCAAAACCACCCTATCCCATATCCCCCTCCCCCTGCGCACCAACCCAGCCACTCTCACTTCCCTGTCCTAGTATTCCCCTATGCTGGGGCATCGAGCATGCTCAGGACCAAGGGCCTCTCCTCCCTTTGATGTACAACAAGGCCATCCTCTGCTACATGGGCAGATGGAGCCATGATTCCCTCCATTTGTACTCTGGTTGGCAGTTCAGTCCCTGGGAGCTCTGGGGGTACTGGTTGGTTCATAATGTTTTTCTTCCTATCGGCTGTAAGCACCATCAAAGTTTTAATAAGCTGATGAAAAATTCTTCTTTCCTGGGAAAAACATAGATAATTCAAAAGTTAAAGAGTACCTATTTACATACAAATATCTGGTTGCATTCCACCAATAATAGAATTCCAACTTATGTGTGTAATATCAAAATTTAGATCTAGATTGCATAATGGTACTTAATAGATAAGTAAGACAACAGTATGTAGTCCTCAATTAGAATGTAAGTGGTCCCAGAGCTCCAGCCAAAGGTTTTATCTGATGATAGACAGACACAACGAGGAAAGATGGCTGAGGAAGTGATGAGTCACAGTCATATTTCTGTTTTTAATGTCATGTTTTTATTTTTTAGAAAATCACCATTTGTTTCAACAGAAGAATACTGGATGTGATGGCTACCTACCATACAAGGGAGGAAGGTACTTTAGTTATAAATTTGCCTCTACCAGATCAGCCTGCCTCATCATTGTGAAATATTAATAATTGCTAATTATTTTTAAAAGCCCAGTCCACTGTGGAACTTTCATTTCTAGGCACATAGAGGTTGGCTGTATAAAATGGTCTGAACTTGATACTGCAGTGAGTCTGTAGCCAGCGTTTTAATATGATCTCTACATCAGATTTTGCCTTCAGATTCCTCCCTTCACTTCCTGCTATGATTTTCTTTAGTGCTTGTCTGTTACCGAGAATGTCAGATAAAACAATCCCCTTTCTTTATAACTGCTTTTGATCAGCTATTTGGCTCAACAATAGGAAAGCAAACTAAGACACTAGACTGCAGGAAAAATGACTGACTGAAAGAATTTCTTCTAGCATTCGTTTCCATAAAAGTACTATTCAATGAGTAACAAAAAGACAAATCAAAGTATCTTACACCATGCTCCAACCATGACATTTAGTAGAGCACAGTCCCTGTGTGTATGAGTCATGGAGTATTCAGCAACAATAATCCCATCCATTATAAGTTATTTGCTCTGTTTTGCTGATTAACTTGTATGAATCTGTCTGAGATGACAAAAGCAAATGCCACAAAACCAACATTCCATAGTAATTTCTCATAGGTTTAAGGTATAAGGCTATACTGTGAGTCATTGTGTTTCTTTTTTTGTAGGGCTGCTTTCCTTGTTGGCAGATGGTACCATCTCAGTGCATCCTTGAATGACCCTTCCCGGGATGGGAACTGAAATATTTCAGAGACAGAATAAGGAGCTCCAGTTTCTTCCTCTTTTCATTAATAAAGTTGTCCCACCATGGCTTACTTTAATTATGTGTTGTAAACTTTATTATCCTGCAGAGTCCACCTCCAAAGTAAAGACATTGAGGCATATATATATATATATATATATATATATATATATGTGTGTGTGTGTGTGTGTGTGTGTGTGTGTGTATATATATATATATATATATATATATATATATTGAGATTATTAAGGCAATGTGTCTACAATTCATTATAAACGTTTAGAAATATGAGACTGAAGAGATTGCTCAGTGGTTACCAATGCTGGCTATGCTTCCAAAGGTTCTGGGTTCAGTTTCCTGCACCTACAAAGGCAGCTTACAATTGTTTGATATTCCAACTCTGGGGATATGCCACCCTTACACAGAGACAGAACACCAGTGTACATAAAATAGAAATAAATACATAATAAAAAATTATAGGTAGATGACCATGTTATGTCCATGTAGCTATGTGGCATATTATAGGAGCATAGGAGTCACTCATGTTTGTGATTGCCAACAGGGCATTGTCATCTCTTCTGTTGACTCTAGAATTGAGTTGGTACCCTGGGAACATCTAATGAGTTAAATCTACTTAGCAATAGTCACTCAACATGTACAGGGAGGTGATCTGAGGGAAAGGAGAAAGCAGACCCATCTTGAAAGCTACAGTTTTGCTGCAATGAAAGTTGAGTGTGAGCATTCCTGAATAACAAACTTTCTAATTCTGGGAATGGCACACTTTCCAAAGGCTTTACCAATATCCTTAAACTACTACTTTATGAAATAGATTTTATGATGGGATGATGATGAAATGTATTGAAGAAAAAGATATTTCAGTAGAATTCTTCACAATCTATGCAAAGTGACAAGGTAAATGTTGAGATACTATTCACCCTACAGAAACATATGCATATACATATACATACATACACACACACACACACACACACACACACACACATATATTTAGACATATGTCTTCTCATTTATCCCTCAAAAGCTTCCTGATAGTAGTTTCCAAAATAATTGCATTGTACACATAAATTCTTTTAACCTGATGTAATTGTCATCTTGGAAGCTTACTGGTGAATAAACTCATACTTTCTAGATAATTTTGAACCCTGGCTGGCTGGTTCAACTCAGCTGTTCTGGCTCAAACTCTACTACAAGATAGCAGAATCAATCCTGCTTCTCTTAGCTTCTCGCTGATCAGATCTTCTTGGCCTGAAAGTAACTCTGGCAATTTATTCTATTCTAACTCTTTCTTATCTTCTGCTTTCAGCTGATTTTGCCAACCTGCAATGAACTGGGAGAATTCACAAACAAACGCAATCCCACTATATTGCACTCACTGCACTGACTCCCAAGTAACTCACTCTTTCTCCTTGCACTGCTCTTAAATAGTCCCCATCTCCTGTCTATTCTCATAAGAGTTGGGCACATCCTATCTATGACTCATTTCTCTGTCCCTCAATTAGACATCAGTGTTTAAGAATTAAAGTGTGTGTACTAAGGGTTTGTTTCTATGCAAGCCAAATCTCACAGCCGTAGTAGGTCTTTGGATGTGATAAAATCAGCCACATTGCTAGATTAAAATTCCTCTACACTTATTTTTATTTCTAAGTTCAAATACTTTTCTTTGACAAATACATTTTGAGTTTACTGGAAAGTACATCATTTCCCAAACATTAAAATATGATTAACATTAGACTAAAGGAAAACACCCTCGTTATTAGATCCTAAGTTAAAAATAATTAGCTTTTATTACTTGCTTGATAGGTGAGTGTTTATGTGTATAGCAATACTAAACTTTCAGCAAAGGTGAGACTCTGCCTGTGCAATGAAAAACATTGAAAGTCCTTAGCAATACAAGAAAACATTCAAGGCATTTGCATATTATCATTAATATTCATATTGATTCCATGTTTCTTTAACATATTACATCTTTTGATTATATATTTCGACCATTGTGAAAGAGTTACCCTACATGGGGGAAGTAGCATGAGGAGAGACATATCTGTGGTTTAAGTAAGCATTCAGTAAGAATTGAAAATGAAGAGATCAAAGATATGTGAGCAAAAATATTGCGGTGGTTGTCACCCCAATTCTGAATACAAGTCCAGAAGAACTAATCACTAGAGGACATTGTATCTTGAATTGAATGGCAGCATGGTGTTAGCAACAAAATGAACTCTTTGTTTACTCAACTTTCATCCTAAAACTGGCAGAAAGTGCTATGAGTCCCCATTATTCATAGTTTTTATATGAAGAGATAGATTTGAACACCAAGGTTTCTACTATAAATGATACTTGTCAGTTATTAAAGTAGACATTTATAATATATCTTACAATTATATTGCTGACATAGATATACATTAATTAGAGTTTAAAGAACAATTATGAGCATATGCATTTTGAAAATGCTCTCAGAAATGAATTAGACTTAAAAAATTTTTATCTCTAAATTTATTAGTAGTGAATAAAATTCAAATAAGTTGTTCCTTTCAGTAAATGAAACACAAGTACTGTTAAAGACTGAGATTTGAGGCTGAACACTTACATATTTCCTTATATACAATAATTTTAAGCAATAAAGGCAAGAAAAAGGGAAACTCATGTTCAACAAATGAATATCTAAACAAATGTACATTTGCTGAAGAATCCATCATTCTGAGTCTGGAAAATCTATTTAGCTGCGAAAATACAGAGCACAGTTGTATTCAGTTCTAGCCTTAAGGTAACTCACTTAAATTTTAAGGCACATTTTCCTTATTAATGGAAATGAGACAGACAACCTTTTGGTTAGACAGCTTGAGAAAGGTCAGAAAGGCTAGCCTTTATAGAAATCAAATTTTAAAATTAAATTCAAAGAACAACAAAGAATAATTGACCAGCATGTACATTAGGATACTGACATGGCAAATTGGGGCATTTAAAATGAGCAAATTTAATCCATGTCTCTACTAAGAGAGATACTCTTTCCAAATATACCATATTGTAAGAATTCCAATAGCTGAGAATCTATGGCCTTTTGTGTATTATTTAAACATTGCACAAAACATCTAGTTTATCAATCTCGTTGTTCTAGTTGGGTGAATTGTACATAACTCAACTTACATTCTGTACACTGAATTTCTCATAAGATATTAGCGCATAAATTTTGTCACTATTGAATAAAAATAAAAGGTGTACAAGGTGAATTTCATCAGTTACCAGAAAATTATAATACAAGATTATTTTCGACTTTTCTGAAAAGTGTCATTAGGAAAAGGGAAATTAATTTTCATTATATAGGAGGAATTATAGCACAATACATGATCACAGATTTATAGTAAAAAAATCTATGTACCTTTATTAATTTAACCTCTTTATTCTTGAGACTGTGCCAAACACATGGCAGATTTATCTTACATTTTCTCAATCCATTTATCTGTTGGTATTCATTTATTTTATATATTTTCTCCATTAATTTATTCAATTTATATTCAGATCATAGCCCCCTTCCTCCTCTCCTCCCACCATTACAAATCCCTCTTCCCATTGCCCCATCCCCTTCTACTCAGAGGAAGTATAGCTCTCATTTGGGGACTACCCCACCTTGGGACATCTGTTTTCAGCAGTATTCGGCATATTCTTTCTCACTGAAACCCAACAAGGCAGTCCAATGTATTTGGTAAGTGAATCCAATGGTAGAAAAAAAGAGACTGAAAGACAGCACCCACCCCACATGAAAACCAAGCTGCACATTTGCTACAAATGTGCAATGGCCCTAGGTAAAACTCCTGCATACTCTGTGATTAGAGTCCAGTCACTGTGAGCTCCATGGGACCAGGGTTATTTGACCTAATAAATCTTCTTGTGGTGTCCTTGACCCCTCTGGCTTGCTAAATTCTAGCTCCCATTTATCCACGAGACTCCTGAATTCATTTAATATATACAAACTAAGTATTTTTAGACAGTTTGCAGTGAGCATGAGAGTAGAAATCTGTCTTTGATATCATTATTTCAAGTTTTTTTCAAGCTAAATACCCCAAACTAGTATTCCTGCATGAAATGATAGTTCTATTTTCGTATTTATTTTTTTTGATTTTTGGCAAGTTTTTAAATGATCCACGTTAAAACCCATGACAAGTTTTCAATTTACCAACGTCAGAATTTATAAAATATTTTCATAAATTAAGCATCTCCTGAGAGGCTCTGCCAGTGCCTGACAAATACAGAAGTGGATGCTAACAGCATCCCTACAGGGTCCCCAATGAAGAAGCTAGAGAATGGACGCAAGAAGCTGAAGGGGTTTCCAGCCCCATAAGAGGAACAACAATATGAACCAATCAGTACTCCTAGAGCTCTCAGGGACTAAACCACCAACCAAAGAGTACACATGGAGGGACCCATGGCTCCAGCTGCATATGTAACAGAGATGGCTTTGTTGGACATCAATTAGATGATAGGCCCTTGGTCCTGTGACGGCTAAATGCCCCAGTGTAGGGAAATGCCAGGGCAGGTAAGCAGGAGTGTGTGGGTTAGTGAGCAGGAGGAGGTGGAAGGGAGGCAGTGATAGGCGGTTTTAGGAGGCGAAACAAGGAAAGCGGGTAACATTTGAAATGTAAAAAAGAAATTATCTAATAAAAAAGAAATAGCATAGTGAAATGAAATGACCATTATCAAAAGAATATTGTTCATTCTCAAAGGAGCAATAGATATTTTAAAACATGTTCAATATTGGTAGTTGTCAATAAAATTAAAATTAAATCTACTTGGAGTAATTTCCTCACTAAAGTCAGAATGGATATCATCAGCAATCTGACAAGAGTCTGGAGAGACAATTCAGTGGTTAAAAAATTGAGCATGACAGGAAGCCAAAGTATGCTGAAGTTAAGAAAAACAATCTTTCTCAGGAGAAAGCATACCAATTGTCTAATCAATACTAAATTCTTAGCCATGAAAATATCACATGTACTGAACAGGTTGTATTTATATATTTAGTAACTTGTACAAAATATATATGTATGCATATTTATATACACATATATGTATATAACAATAGTGCAAACAGAGGCTATGAATGTGAAAGATAAATAGGAGGAATGTATAGGAGAATTTGTAGGGAGGAAAGGAAATAGAGAAATGATGTGGTTACAATATAAAAATAGAAAAAATTTGAAAGAAAACTATCACTTATAGAAATCTTGAATTCAGTGTTAGAACATACATGTACACTATATGTAACTCAAGACCATGTATACCTGAATCTCTCTTCTTTCCTCTTAGGGCTCCACATAAACATGTAAAGCCTCTATCTATCTATCTATCTATCTATCTATCTATCTATCATCTATCTATCTATCTATCTATCTATCTATCTATCTATAAATAATATAACTTTGTTTCTTCTGGGATTATTCTATAGGCCAGCGAGGCCTCCAAGTAATAGCTACCTATCTGATCCATCTACTTTTGCCTCCTGAGTGCTATTACTAAAGACCTGTATTAATACTTCAAATTACATATTTTTTTAAAAAAATCTAACAACAGATGCTAAAGAATAGGTAGAGAAAGAGAAGGTCTTATTCCCCATTGAAAGGAGTACAAACAAGTACAGTTATTTTAGAAATCCAAAGGGAGATTTCTTTTTTTTTATTTTCTATATTCTTTGTTTACATTCCAAAGGATTTACCCTTTCCCAGTACCCCGCTCACCATATGTCCCATAAGTCCTCTTCCCTCCACCCATTCCCCAATCTATCCCCCACCATTTCTCTGTTCTGATACTCTCCTACAAAACTGGATCCAGTCTTTTCGGGTCCAGGGTCTTCCTTAAAAGCTAGCAAACAAACAAAAAGAACTCCCATATAGCCTAGCTATTTATTCTAGAGCATATACACAAACTCTGCATCTTACCACAAAGATACTTCTATATCCAGATTTAGTGCTTCTATATTAACAATATCACACCTGGAATTAGTCAAAATGTCCATCAACAAATGTATCCAGAATGACCATGAGGTATATATACCTAGTTTATCATGGTAGCAAAAGAAAGGAGAATCTACCAAAGTACATTTTATTAGAAAATGCCTTGATACTGCTCATACACTGATTGTAAAACATTAATAAAAATACAAGTAGTACATAATACTTGCTATATTGTTCAAATGCTTCTAGTTTCTTAATTACATCATAAATATCAGTAAATAAAATGAATCACTAGTAATTCCCTCATCTAATGTTGAGTATTGGGTTTGATTTCTCTTGTCATTCTGTAGTCATGGACCACTTAACCTTAGACTCCAAAATCCTCTGTGTGATATTATACATGAAGTCTAAAGGTAGAGTATGAAAATATGTGAACTTTTTGTGTGCACCAGGACTTTGCAAACCATATAATATTGTATTACTCTAAGTTGCCGAGTATTGCGATCACAGCCAGTTGGACACACACACACACAAACACACACACACACACACACACACACACACACGAAAAAGAAAAAGAAAAAGAAAAAGAAAAAGAAAAGAAAAATGGAGGAGAGGCGTTATATAGCTGGTAGAAGTAAAGAACATAATTCTGTGAATAAATAATTGATGACTCATAGCAAACATGCTGATTTCTAATTATTAAATAGAATGCTAATTCTTTCATTAACTCATGATTAAAATGGTCGATAAAATGTCTTAAGTACTGAAGACAATGTGCTGCATAAATAGAACGGCTCTTCACTTATCAGAAACTGATGAGTTTTTTCAAAATTTTAGCACTAAATATATAATTAATAGTTTCAAAAATTTGGGAAAGACATTGATGTAAATATCATTTCCTATGTCCTTAAAAGACAGATCTTACTTAATTTATAGTGGTTTCATTTTCAGATATTAGAAAATAGCATCTAATTGAAAAATCTGTGCAGAAAGTCTTAGTTGTATATAGCTGTCAGAACATTATTTCTATAGATTCATTGCATAAATATTTCTCTGTTTAATGTCTTTTATTAGAGTATATTTAGAAACCTATGTGTAGATTGAGCCTCATAGTGATTCATTATATTAAGTTTTAATTGATCGTCTTTGAATTTAGTTTATTTTCCAACAGAAGTCTGAATAAATTGTATATTCATTCAGGGGCTCCTACAAGTCCAACCAACAATGGGAAATGACCAGACAGATACATACAGAAACCACATTTATTGGATAAACTAATAGGAGTACGAGCCACAGCAAGTACAATGTTCCATTCTAGGTAACAGAATTGAATGTCAGACTCTGGATTTTTAATATGCTTAATTGAAACTATCTTACTGTCTCTGAAGTCTTCAAAGGATGGAACTTCCCTTGAGTTTACAATTAATGTGACATTTGTAATATTGATGTGTAGCCCTGCATTACCATGCCAAAGTTTCTAATAACTATTAACTTAATGGGACTTAGGTCTTGACTCAGGCTACTTTCTGGGCTACCTGCTGAGTTCTTAGAGGTCATGTTTAGCAGAGCAACTTTGAGGTCATTTTAGGTTTTATTTCTCTATGTAAAAGAAAGATATTTTATAAATGGCTCACTCTATATGGGGAAGCTATACCTGGAGAAAATGTCTTAATAAGTGTACACAATACAAGCACACATCTAAATCCCATGATCCCATAGGTAATCTCAAGGGACCATGAGAACTACCTCTGTTGAAAGAAAATGACAAATACTAGTCTTATATAAATATACACTGGTAGTGGCAAGAAATATTTTTAAAGTCAGGTATTATTTGCAGCCATTTATCTCCTAATCTCCATAGACAGATTTTAATCTACTTTTGATTTATTTTTTAATGACTGTACTAATTCTCTGTCAATCTTTTAAGAAGAAAATGAAAAATGAATGACCATAAACATAATTGATTTATTTATTCTCTGAACATTGAGATTCTCTAAAAAATTAATAGCGTAAGCAATTCCTTAACTGAAAGTTTGAAAATGCTTGTTCTTAAAATATAGTCTTTTTGAGAAGAAAATTCACATTTTTAAGGTAAATTTTTCTATTGTTTTGAAGCTTGGTTGAATGATTATGATATATTTACACTGATTATAAATAAATAAACATCAGGAAATCACTTTGTCAAGTTCAATTTTTACAAGAAATGCATCAGAGATTAATAATGAGTATGGATGCTCCATTCCCAGCAGCATAAACATTTCATTTAGGGTTGGCACTATTTAAGCCACCCACATCCGTCTGGATTTGACAAGGAATGTTCTCATTATGCAGGTCTTCTTTAGGAAACCACATTTTGATATTTCTTGGGTGCAGCTTCCCTGTTATATTTAGAAGACATGATCTTACATTAAGTATCCTTGTCCTCTGGCTTTTACAATTTTTGTGTTTCATTTATGTTGTTTCTTGAACCTTAGTTGTAGGGATTGTGTTGTCGATATATCAGTTATGAATGGAGAACTGAAAGTAACCTAGTCTCTGCATTCTGACTAGCTGTACATCTCAGTAGTAGCCACTGCCTCCTACAAGTGAAGCTTCTCTGATGAAGTGCAAAAGATGTACTTATCTGTGTGAAAGAAAGATGAGTATTAATGCAAAGCAAAGAGTACTGGCAATTGAATTTAATTCCAGAACTCAAATGTCAAAGGCCAGTGGATCTTGAAATTTGAGGACAGCTTGATCAACGTAGAGATTTCCAGTCCTCCCAGGACTACACAGTAATGGCAAGTCTCATACAAAATAAAATACTAATACAATTAGAAACTTCATTGGTTTAGAAAAATGGCAGTAGTAGGTTCTGCAGTAGTTTATGATCACTCTATTCTCTCAGTTTCTAGGAATTCCTTCTACTGAAAAGAGACATGCAATAAGTCAGCTTCTGAGGATATTATTCAAGGCTAATAAGAAACAGTTTTCTCCATAAAAAGCACTCTGATATGTTATCCATCACAAGATATTAGCCTTAAACTCATGCATATACTTGCAACAGCATACAAATTCAATGTTGTATATATATGTGCACATGTGTGGATTATCAATGATTAGAGAAGTCAGGAAATTCAAAGAATATGAGGTGAACACATGTTATTGGAGTGGGGAGTGAACATGATATATGAAAGTCACATATGAAATTAAAATAAATAAATTTCTAGACCTGTGGTTCTTTTTGTTAAGGATGTAAGTAACTGTCTAATGGAAGAAAGCAAAAACAAAATATCTATCTCATAGTTTCATAGTTTCTTCATACACACCTCTCTCGCTCTCTTTCTCATTCTCTCTCTCTTCTCTCTCTCTCTCTCTCTCTCTCTCTCTCTCTATATATATATATATATATATATATATATATATATATATATATAATATGTATCCCCAAAGATGTACTAGCCCTAAATTCTGAGCTGGTAGTGACATTTATGATGAATAACTTATCTAGTTGAAAAGAGATAACATATAATCTGTAGATTAATCCATTTATCATCTCATATATGAAAGTGTGGGCTAGTTTAGATGAAGTATACAACATACGTAGACATTGGAAAATGATTATTTCCTACCATACAATCCATCTTTTTTCCTTAATTACCAAAAGTGAGTTTGCATGTAGTGCTTTCTTTGACATGCTTTTTTGCCATAATCATTTTTTCCCTACAAGGCCAGAATCAAAACCAGTGGCCATGTATAGAAATCTTTAAAACTATGAATATTGATATATCTCCCTCCTTAATGTGCTCTCCTGAGGTGCTTTGTCAGGGCTTTGGAAGCTGACCAACACAAGCTCTGTGGAGGAAGGGAGGCCTTCTAAATTCTCCTCCTAATCTCAATTGAAACAATTTCTTGGCTCTGTCACTGTGGATTTGTTTTCAGTTATTCTTTAAGAACAGAAACTCAGGCAGGTCAGGTACTTCAGAAGGTATGTGAAGTTGCCAACATATCTGGGGATCTGAGTTGGATCCTCAAGTTACACATGGTTTTAGAAGGTGAAAAACAAACTGAGGCCTGGAAGTTGTCAGATGACTGACACACATGTGTCTTGGTACACATTCATGTGTACATACACAAACATATACACAAATATAAATGAAAATACATTTTAAAAAGAGTAACCACAAAATTAAAAGACAAAAGATGGATTTTTATAAAAGAAAAATAGACATCAGATTCAGGAGAACAGAAGGAATCAATAAAAGCTATAATCACCTTGAGATTTCTTGTCATTGTGAGGCTAGTCTGCCCCACAAGACAAGGAAAGATTTCCATGTCTTCCAGGTATAGTTGTTATAGCCCTGCCAGTCCATAAATTAAAACTAGCAGACAGAATGGAATAAAAGGATAGAAGGAAATAAAATTCAGGAGTACATATAAATGAGCATCAAAAAACTCAGGGTGATCTGTCTTTGAGTGATAGCACTCCATGGAGTATTAAATGACACAATAAAAAAAAAAGAAAGAGAGAGGTGTTTGCATTATAACTTGCTCATGATTCATTCTGAATGGAACTCAAAATTAGCTTGAGACCTTACATAAATACCAGTTTCTGCCCAATGAAAGAAATATTTCACATCTCTTTTCTTTAAAAGAAGCTGCTATTAAAATGGGATTTTTTTCTGGCTTTTATTTAAGTTAATTTGTAAAAATTATGTTTTACTTTCTGTGTGTTTATGGGCATTCATGCCACAGCACCTATGCAGGGATCAGAGGACAACTTTCAGAAGTCGTTTCTCTTCTTCAACTAAGTAGATTCAATGGATGGGTCATTAGTTTAGTGGTATCTCTACCAATGTGCCAAATCACTGGCCTTGGTTTTAATTTTAATGTTTAAAGAATGTGATTTGAGAGATAGAATTTCAGAATTTCTACTTCCATATAAATAACTTTTGTGTTGATATCTCAAAGACAATCTCATGAATCTCAGAACATGTCTATTCAAATGCTAAACTACCAGAAAGATTTTATAAAACATGCACATAAATTAACATGTGCATATACTTATGCTATGTTTTACTAATTCCAGCCTTCAAATAGCTATTGTTAAATCTCTGATTTGTAAAAACCCTCACTTCAGTTCATAAAAATAATTCCGTTGGCAAATCAGAAGCAGTAAGAATTTTGGGGGGTAATTAAGAGTCAATTTTATAGCATATTTATTTTCAAAACCATTTATTAAACTGATTTTTCCATGGAGCTAAATAAATTTGAGAAATATATAAGACTTTTATGAAGTTTTATAGATGCTATATTTAGTATTTTAAAATATGATACTGTTATTGGCAGTTACTTTTGAATTATTAATTCACAGATTAATTATTACTTTGAAGCTAGAGTGAGAATCCCCAGTTAGAACAAAAGGAAGAAATATCAAGCAGAGAAGAATGAATAATACAGCAGACAGAATCTGGTTGGACTGTTCTAAATTTGTAGTTAAAAAGTGATAACAATTAAAGAAAATTGAGCCATATTACTTTGTATATTTTATTCTATTTTTGCAATTCTCAAGAGAAGTTGGTTTTTCTATTGTGGATTTTATTAATTAAAACGTGCAATTATAAATTGTTTTCTGTTCAACATTCTTTCATTTCCCATGGTGGCTGACTGATTTTGAGAGTTGAGCAAAGTATAATAAAAATACAAGCCTTTCAAACATGCCTATCAATACTAAACATGGAAGTTCTGTCCCACCTTATTTAAATATTTTTAATGAATGCTCTAGGAAAATGCAAACTGAGGTTCATAAATATGTTTAAGTAACTTCTTCTAGCTAGCATATCTTCAAGAATTTTATCAGGGACTAATGGAATCACTTCTTTATTGTTATTGTCATTGATTTTAGATGAGTACTTTTTAAAATACCCTCATAATAAACTTCTGGGATTACTTCCTTGTGTTTGGTATGGGTGATTTCTAAATATGATCTGAGCTTCTGGAATCTTGTGCTGTATCATATTAGTTTCTAGGATTTATAATGTCAGGCTTCCCATGTATGTGGCAATGCCTGGTATCATTCTTATATTTTACCACCATGAAGGGAGAAGTAAATAATATAATTCTTCTTTTTGCTGAGATTAAATTTCTCAAAAAGTCTACCAGCATAAAATATCTAAAACTCATGACAACAATGATCTGATAAAAATGTAAGGAAGGTAGTCTCATTAGAGGTAACTGCAACAGAGGCGCATTGGGAGTAGGAAACTGTTAATCTCTCTTGCAACCTAATGTCCAGAAATCCATCACTTTTGCTTTGAAATGCATGAAATAAACTTATTATATACTCAAAGTCTGCTCTCAAAATTTGATATGGTTTATTCAAGTCCTATTCCCAAAGTGTCATGTGGTAATGTTTTCAGCTCAAAGCTCAAAATTTCTGAATTGGATTCAACCTTTTAATGAAGCTTAATTCTCTGTTCCTGTGATATATATTACCTAATAAATATTTTTCTCTAAAGAAATAGGCAAAGAATAAATGCATCTGGAACACCTAATTGGGGTAGAAACACTCATTTGAAAAATGGGAAATGCAGAGTGAATAGTCATTAACATTCATCAAATTCAATTGAGCAGAAATAAATGAACATTCCTTTCTTTAGCAATTGATAAATTGCCTTGTTAAGCCAATTTGGCACTGTCCACTTCAGCTTTCTCAAAAGAAATGCCTTTGCCCATATTCTTTTTGATCCACAACTATATTTTCAGAAAGTTTATATTTTTGTCTGAATGTAAGACCAACTTTGAAGACTCTGTCTCAAGTCCCCAGTACCACCATATTTCATGTTGAGATGACTTAGTTTTGATAGCTGGCAGGAACTGTTGAATGATAGTATGTCACTGGTTACAGTAATTACTAACTAGTTGTAAACAAGTAACAATAGGCATTCTTACAACAGAAAGTAATAAGAATTTTATTCTCACTCATAGTCAGTATATGTTTTGAGATATCTGTGGAACAAAGTACTTATAAATTAATATTTCTTGGTTTAATAATTTAGATTCTAACATTATTTTGTTCTTCTGAAGGTGTGTAAGAATTTCTGGGAACCATTATAATTGTGGTTGATTTAAAAGTTCTCAATTACTACTACATTTTATAAAACATGGTGATTTAAAATAATACAACACAAATTAATGGACAGCAATTATCAGTCCTTTAAATAGTGTTTTAAGATCTTTATGTAGAAACATATTTCTTTTCTTAGGGAAATATATTGCATTGTTATCCAACATCATGCTTACTGGTGAAGTCCTGTTTTTATTTTATTTTTTGAGGCATACATAGATTTATTCAGATAAAGATGCTTTCATTATAAAATTCTCATATATGTATGTCATTAGTTTGGTATTGTTGCTTGATTCTTTTTATTTATATGTCCATACAGATCTCCATCTTCCTACAGGAACAGGAAGCCATTTTAAAATTTAACACTGATTCTGGTGTTATATCTGGTGATATAAAAGAAAGCATGGATGATTTTATTACTGGGCCTAGTCTTCAAAAATAAATACAGCTAAAACAATCTGAATAATAATAGAACCGGTGAAGGTCTCAAATTGTACTGAAGAGCAATAGTAATAAAAACAACATAGTACTGGCAGCAAAATCAGAAACTTCAATCAATAGAATCAACTTTAAGACCACCACATAAATTCACACACCTATGTACACATGAGATTTTATTTTTTTATTTTTTATTTTCTATATTCTTTGTTTACATTCCAAAGGCTTTCCCTTTTCCCAGTCCCCCCCACCATATGTCCCATAACTCCTCTCCCCCCAACTATTTTTTTTAAAAAGCTAGAAATAAACACTGCAAAAGGCAGCATCTTCAACAAATGATTCTCGTCAACCTTGATTTCTGCATGTAGAGTATTCAAAATACTACTAAACAAATGCTTCTGTTGTTCCAAAATAAGGTAGCTCTAAAATGGCTTCTAATGACATTCTGATGTATTCAAAAAATAGTATCTTGCCCAAGCATCATCAAAGAAGCCTCCTGCTGGAGATGAAGAGACATACAAATACAGAGACATAGCCAGGCATCATGCAAAGAATGAGAAACTTGAAGACACTCAGTCCTAAGTGGGATTCTTTGCATCAAATTCTTGATTTTAGGCCTCAGGGAACCCTGAAGAAAGACAGGCTAAACCAGGGTAAGAGCCAGAGAACTCAAGGAAACAAGGCCCTCTAAATCCACAGGGCTGCCACATATAGAAACTCAAAGAAAATGAGGCAGCATGCAAGGGGCTTGCATATACAACAAATGAAATCCTAGAGCACATGAACCTCTCCTTAACCCAGAAGAAATCGACAAGTGGAAACCAATTGCAAATGGAAATTTAGTTTTCTCAAAGGTGTCTCACTGAGGAAACAAATAATTTTTAAAGGTAGGGATGCTTGCTCAGCAGTAAACAGTAAACAGTAAACATAAACCAAACTCAATGGTATATTTGGAGGTCCCCTGTCTCATAATGTAATATCAGGAAAATCAATCAATAGCTCATAAAATTTTACTATTTATTTATACATTCATTCTTTATGTATATTTATTATTATTATCATTATTATTATTAATCCTACAAGTTCTTAACATTCCTATGGCTTTCCCTTTAGAGTTTTTATGCATTTCCAGAGTATGTCAACAATGAAGCTCTGTGACTACATCTTTTCCTTGAGCCTTTCCCTTCTTTTGTTAGTTTGGTCCTAATCTGATGAGTTAGCTTTTGTTTCATTATATTTTATTATTATTCCTTGGTAGCCTGTTTGTTTTCTAATGAGATAGATCCAGATAAGAGAAAAAGTGGGAAGAAAATGGTAGGAAAAGAGGGAGGTGAAGCAGTGTTTAGGGTTTATTATGTGAGAAAAGAGTCCATTTTCAACTTAAAAGGGAGAAGCATAGAGTATCAAAACTATATGATGAAAAGATAACCTTGCAAACTAGTTGTGCTAGAAAAAAAATAGGGGAAGACTGAAACTGGAGACACTTTTACCATGTACAAAGTCACTTAAAAACCAATAGGATACTTTAATGGAGGACCTGAAAATCTGAGCCTACTAAAATAGAACAAGGAGAATTGCTCTATGGATGGGGATATGCAGAAGCTTTCTAAACAAGAACAATAACTCAGGAACTGAGAACTGAGATGTGAGGCTGCACAAAAGCAAGATCTTCCCTCCCAGCAAGCAATGGAGTTAATAGACTTCTCACATGGGAAGAAGTCCTTGCTACCTGTTATCTGATAAGGGATTTTATCTAGAATCTATAAGCAACAACAACAAAAATGTTGAATACTGAAAAAAAAGGCTAATCACTGAATGGGCAAATTGAACGGACAGTTTTAAAAGGAAACAGAAATATCAATAAACACATGGAAAGCTCAATGTGCTGACCAAAGTTTGATTACATTTTTCAATAATGTAAACAGTGACCAGGGTTTTTGCAGCTTGTCTTACTCAAATGCATACTTTTAAAAAATTACCTGATAAGAAATCACTAAATTAATACAACATAGTGTTTTAGCATATTATTTCATGTTGAATTAAACAACACGTTTATTTCTTACATTTTACAGACTGAAAACAGGACTATAGCTTTAGAGATTTTGGTGTTTTCTCAGGCCTCTGTTATTAATCTTGTTCTTTTTTATTGAAAATAGCTTCGGCCTGCATATAAAACATTAAGACCACAGTTCTCTCTCCCTCCATTCATTCTAGGTCTTCTTACCAGACTCCCCTTTTTTCTTTTTCTTTTTTTGATCCTTGCCCTGATTTTTTCTATCAAAGAGCAGACCTCTAGGAGACAACAAAGCACAACAGCAACAACAACAACAACAACAACAACAACAACAACAAACAATTAAACAAGGCAAAATCCTTCACACTGAGGCTAGACAAGGCAATACAATAGAAGGAAAGAGTCCTAATAGCAGGCAAAAGAGTCAAAGACACATCTGCTCTCATAGGTATAAGTTTCAAAAAGTGTCAAGATAATAGCTAGAACACAGAGGAACTGCAATCAGATGTTTCTCTCTTCAGTCACTGTGAGATTATATGCACCCTGGTTAGATTCTGTCATACACCTGTCAGAGTAGGTAAGAGCATTAGTACACGTGGCAGCATGTGGCAGCTGGCAAGGATGTAGAGTAAAGGAATACCCCTCCATTACTAGTGAGATTATAAACATGTATAGTCACTATGGATATCAAGGTGGTGGTTCTTCAGAAAGTCAGGAATTGATATACCTCAAGACTCTGCTACATCATTCTTCAGCATGTAACTAGAGGATACTCCATCCCGGCACTGAGACACTTGGCCAACTTTGTTCATTTGAGTTTTTTTCATCATAGCAAGAAACTGGACCCAACCTAGATGTCCTCAACAGAAGAATGGATAAAAAATGTGATGCATTTATACAATAGAGTATTGCTCTGCTGTTAAGAAAAATCGTACCATGAATTTACTGGCATATAATCATTGGAACTAGAAAAACATCACCCTGAGCAATGTAATCTAGAAATATGGTGTATACGTATTAGTAGATATAAGCCATTAAGTAAATGATAAGCTACAATCAGTAAACTCAGAGAGGTTAAGTAAAGAGGTGGTGTCTGGGAGTGGGATAGGGCATAAGGCTTAGATCTGCCTTGACATGAAAAATAGAATAGATTTGCTAGTATTCTAGGGATCTGTAGATATGAGAGCAGTAGGCATCCGGGTGGTGAAGATATGAATTGAAGGGAGAATGCGTGGGACAAGATAGCTAGAATTATGGGGAATTTGTGGGAATTGTGGAAACCTAGTATAGTAGAAACTTCTTAGTATCTATGATTATCCTAATGAAGACTCCGAGTAATGGGGCACGTAAAGTCTGAACAGGTCATCTCTTGTAGAAAGGCAAGGCTCCCAATGGTGAGACTGGGTTGCATTTGATTGAGCTGTTGCCTGACAGGGTTCCCCTGGAAATCCTCAAACAACACTATGTATAATTTTATACATTGTAGCCAATATATTGAAATCACATTAGTCATAGATAATAAAATTATATTTGGCTATAAGTGATCCAGTGGAGCATATTAGAAAATCTAATGTTGATAAGATTTTATCAGTCAATTAAAAGTCCAGCAATTGTCTATCCTGGACTCTTAATGTCCTAAGAATCCTGAGAAAGATTGCACCAATCTGCCTTCCTGATATTCACAGTACCAATCTTAATCTTCCCACAGTATTTTCTATAAAAAAAATAAGTCTGTAGTTTGTATATTTCATTTCAATGGAATGAATTAAGGTAAAAATCATGGCAATTTGTTTAGTTCCGAGGAGCATTGGGTGTAATGAATATAATTTCTAAGCAGTGATTAGTAACCAGAATATAATTTCCTAAAAATCAATGTTATTGTGTTCCAGATGATGGAAATTTTAGGAGACTCCAGAATTATTTTTTACCTTGTGATTATCCATGACCCAAATGTTCCCCAGATAATATGCAGTGGGCAGCTGTGGTTTATCTCAGCCAATCTTAGCCCTAGATATACTGCAGCTAACAAACTATGTATACCAGGCAATGCCTCAAGCAAATTAGTCTCAGAGAAGCAAACCTTTATTTTGTAAGGCATAAATATCTTTTGCAGTGGCACTTCTATGCTTTTGCTGAAATAATTCTTTTAGAAAAAAAATCTTAATTCTTAGCATCACCAAAGGTTTCATCCTCTGCCATTTACTTTAGTAGAACACTGGATGGCATATTATTCTGGAATATAAATTGATATCAAGTTATTTTACATGGGTATTATAATAAATTCAAAATCACTTGTGGGGAATTTAGGCAATCTCTTTTCCTCAAAATGTGGTGTCAGTGTCTTCAAAGTAGCACTTGAAGTCCTAGTTAAAGCAATAAAAAATAATAAATAAATAAATAAATAAATAAATACATAAAACTAAAGGAGATCAAGGGGATACAAGATACAAATTGGAAAGGAACAAGTCAAAATATTAGCATTAACAGGTTATATCACACACACACACACAAAAAAAAACAAATATTATGCCAGATTACTATTGAGTTGGTAAATACTTTTAGCATTTTGTCTGGATACAAAATTAACTAAGAAAAAAAATCAGTGCCACTCCTAAATACAAATGATAAATAGTCTGAAAATGAACACAGAGAAATCACATTCTGCACAATATACAAAAATAATATAAAGCATTTTCAAATATAATGAACTAAAGAAACTAGACATCAGGGAAAAAAACCAATTTAATAATGAGGTACAGATACAAACAATTCTTGACAAAGGAATCTCGAATAGCCAAGAAGCATTTAAAGATGTTTTAACATGATTAGCTACCCAGAAAATGCAAATCTAAGAAACTCTGAGATTCCAGCTTACAATTGTCTAAATGGCTAAGAACAAAAACTCAAGTGACAGCTCATGTTGGTGAGGATTTAGAGCAAGAAGAATACTCATCCTAACCTGGTGGGAGTATACCCTTGCAGCCACTTCGGAAATCAATTTTATGATTTCTCAAAAACATTGGGAATATATTTCTTCAAGATCTAGCTATAATAGTCCTGGGAATATACAAAAGGATCCTCCATTATATGTTCAGAGAAGCTTATTCATAATGCCAGAAAGTAGAGATGACCAAATGTAGGTGTCCCTCAAGCAAAGAATAGATTGTTGGTTGAGAAACATTATTTCATAATGTTTCTTTTGTTCTACATTTCTGAACCAATTATGTTCTTGACTTAATGCTCATTTTGCCCCTTCAATGGGCATTTTCTCTTAAACAATTGCTTGTTTTCTACCTTATCATTTATATCTTTCTCACCAATTCACATTGAGTGTATACATACATTTTGTGCAAATGTGTTGTTACATTTATTTGTGCTTGCATATACAGAGGCTACAAGAGGAGATCAAGCTTTCTCCTCAATCCTCCTGCATCTGGAGGTAGCAGATTTCATCTAAGTCGATTTGCCAAGGAACCTCAGGTCTGTTTTCTAACACTGGGAGAGATATTATGGTAGTGGGGTCATGGCAATCTTTATAATATGGACACTGATTATCCAAATTGAAGTCCTAATGCCTGCATTGCAAGCATATTTATCTACTAAGCTATATTCTCAATTCACAGTGGATTATTTTATATACTAAAAAATCATATTTTTGTTGTTTTTTTGGTGCTTCAAATAGATTCTCTGAATTTGGGGTTAACATATATATCTTTAACCAATAAATTATGTTTATATGCATATTTTAAAATAATAAATTAACTTTAGAATTTTCATATTTCCCATTTAAGAAGTACTCTGTTATGGTGAAATATATACATTAACTTTTCAAATTACTTGTGTGAAATATGTGCAATTTTGGTTGTCTTAGAATTTTATGGTAATTGTCTGTAAAAATATTGATATATCTGTTCATCATCTTGAAAGTTCTATACAAATTTACAAATAAGTTTGGACTAATTTCTGCCATTTACTAGTGTTTTTACCTTTTTAACCTTTTAGCAGTCAAATGACTTGCTGCTTATCATAATTTTTACTTTATTTTTCTTTATCATAGGGCAATTTTCTCTCCAATATCTCATTTTATAATCTTATTATATTATTTATTCTTTGGATTTTTGTATAAATTGTACAATGACTTTATGCAATGCTATTGTATATTATCCATTTAGTAGATAATTAACAAAATTATATTTCAATATTAAAAGGACCATTAAAATGCCAGATGAATACGATAAATGAAAATACATACTAAATTCTAATGCATGAAACTACTTACCAATTAAATTATTCTGAAAAGTATTTATAATACCCACATATATAATTCAGTATAATTATATAAAGCTCACTTAACTTCTATGCAGTTTATATAGATCATTCTGAAGCCAGTATAGCAGAACATTTAGAAAGATGACCAAGAGGAAAATATTACGTCATGACAAAGAATGTGATGCAAGTATAAGGACCAATTAATCACAAAAGGAATATGAATGAATTATTTCCTTTTTTCAAATCCATAACAGTTTTGTTTTTTTTTGTATTAGATAAGTTCATAAAACAGTAATGATAGTAAAAGATGTAAAATTCTAAATGTTTTTTGATCTGCCAATGCAGTCACATAGCTGTGAGAAGAAGATAAGAAAAACTTCTGGGACATTTTTGGGCACTCTATTTATGCCATTTTCCCATGTCTGTAATAAAAGTGAGTTGGCTAGAACCCTGATGGCCAAATTCAACTAAACTTTGTTATGTAATTTTTCAATTCCTCATTTCCTTTCTTTATATATCTAAGCAACCTCTGTTAGCCTTGAATCTGAATTTTTTTAATGTATGTTTTAAATCATAGCTTCTCAGAATTAGCACTAATGACTTTTGAACTAAATCATTTCATGTGGTAGAAAGCTGATCTGTTGAGTACAGGAGATTTATCACCAACCTTGGTCTATACTCTCTAGACCCTGAGAGTTCTTGCCCCTGTTTTAAGAATCAATAATAATTCCAAACATTAAAAATGTTACCTGTGAAAATATATTGGTTCCAGTTGTGAAATACTGTTCTAGAATTCTGTGGAAATGGAACTATAAGGTATATGCAATTTGTTCTATAGCTCAATTCTTCTGTACAATCAATTATAAGTTTACACTTATATTATTTTCCCTCAGCTCCATGATCAGAATCTCTGGGAATAACTGCTTTCCCATTAAAGGAGGTATATGTCTAGATCATTGAACATATATTGGTTAGATAACAATGGATTTTGTGTTTAATGTTTCTGTATTTTGGCTGCTGTACATTAGTAGCACGAAAGTATTTATTCAGTTTGTAACTTTATTAAAAAGATAAAGTTGGAGCTATAAATATTAAAGCACTCTAATTTGTATTTGTGTTGCAATCTGAAAATGTATAATGTGTATTTCATATAATTTCATAGATATTTATAATGTAGTCTGCATGCCATGAAATTAAACTCAGCATGTTCCTCTTAGATAAGTGAAAAATTAACAAACACTATGATTAAGATGTAGAAGTGGTAAAAAAAAATCAAGTGTAATGATGCTTGAAAAATATTAATAGATAGATGTATTAGGGTGGGTAAGTTCTAGTCTAGATGTCTATTTTACTAATAGTGAATATTTTATACAATGTATTTTGATCACAATTTCTTCTTCATCACCTTCCACATCCTTGTCATCTATTCATCCAACTCCTGAATATCTCTCTTTCTCTCTCTATCTCTCTCTGTCTCTCTCTCTGTCTCTCTCTCTCTTTAGAAAATAAACAAAATAAAAAATAAAAAACCAAAAATCACAATTAGCACATATGTACAGGGTTTATGATGATATTTAAGTTCAGAATTCCTCTGTTTAATTTGATCTGAATGATATGTGTGTTAGGAGAGTGAGATAATAACTCCGCCACTATCACAGTGAGAGGTAATGTGATTTTAGCTGTCATAGTGTTTCTTTTATAAACTTGGGTGTCACTGTGTTCAGTGAATAAATATTTGTAATTCCAATGTTGGTGGTTTTTCTTTGATGTGTATATAATACCTTTCAATATCTTTCCTGGTTAATTTTAATTTTACCTTTATTTTGTCAATATTAAAATGGTTATGGCTGCTTATTTCTTGGTCACATTCATTCTGAAAATATTTTTTCTCTATTTTTAACCTTAGATTATGTATGTCCTCCAAGGTACAAAATATTTCTTGGATATAACAGTGAAAATTGCACTTTTATTACCCCAAATGAAGTGATAACCTGAGAGCAGTACTAAAACTTTAAATATACATGACTTGGGTTGAACTCAAAAGGTTTTTCTTTTCCAAATCTAACCATTCATAGGCCTAGGTCTGGAAGCTTCTAGCCGTCATAGAATGTAGTCTTCCATGTTCACTGACTGAAACTGAAATGGTGCTGGAGAAGCCAAGAGTTTTACATCTTAATCCACAGGCAGCAGAAGGGAACTTTCTTCAGCAGGCAGCCAGGGAGAGTCTCTGGATCACACTGGCCAGATTTGAGCCTATATATGAGAGTTCAAAGCCCTACCTCCACAGTGACACACTTCCACAAACAAGGCTTTACCTCCTTCAATATGGCCACACCTCCTAATAGTGACACTTCTAATGGGTCAAACATGTTCAGACCACCACAAGGAAAATTGAGGTGAATCTAACTATTGATATCAGATCTTGTCTTTATTGGGTAGATGTTCCACTCTCTGTTTCGATTGGCTATTATGGCTCTTAGGAAACTAGGGCGATTATGTGTTACTGGGTAGAATGCTTCTTTATTTAATTTATTTTTTATTTTCTATATTTTTTGTTTGCATTCTGAAGGTTTCCTCTTTCCCAGGTCCCCCCTCACCATATGTCCCATAAGTCCTCTTCCACCCTCCCATTCCCCAATCACCCTCCCACCATTTCTCTGTTCTGGTACTCTCCTACAAAACTGGCTCTAGTCTTTTCAGGACCAGGGACCTATCCTTCCTTCTTCTTGGGAATCTTTTGAATTTCTAATTTTGCCTTGATTATTCAGAGCTTCTGGGCTCATTAATATCCACTTATCAGTGATTGCATTTCATGTGTACTCTTTTGTGATTTGGTTAACTCACTTAGGATGATATTTTCCAGATCCAACCATTTGCCTAAAAATTGCATGAATTCATTATTTTTAATTGCTGACTAGTATTCCATTGTATAAATATACAATATTTTCTGTACCATTCCTGCTTTGAGGGACATCTGGGCTCCTTCCAACTTCTGGCTATTGTAAATAAGGCTGCTATGAACATAGTGGAGCATCTGTTTTTATTGCATGCAGGGGAATCCTGTGGGTATATGCCCAGGAGTGGTATGACAGGGTCCTCTGGATGTGACATGCCCAATTTTTCTGAGGAACTGCCAGACTGATTTCCAGAGGAGTTGTACCATCTTGCAAACCCACCAACAGTGTAGGAGTGTTCCTCTTTCTCTACAACCTCTCCAGCACCTGTTGTCTCTTGAGTTTTTAATCTTAGCCATTCTGACTGGTGTGAGGAGGAATGTCAGGGTTGTTTTGATTTGCATTTCCCTAATGACTAATGATGTTGAACATCTCTTAAGGTGCTTCTCAGCCATCTGAATTTCTTCAGGTGAAAATTCGTTGTTTAGCTCTGTACCCCATTTTTAATAGGGTTATTTGGTTCTTTGGAGTCTAACTTCTTGCGTTCTTTGTATATATTGCATATTAGCCCTCTGTCAGATGTGGGGTTGGAGAAGATCTTTTCCCAATTTGTTGGTTTCCGTTTTGTCCTTCTGACAGTGTCCTTTGCCTTACAGCAACTTTGCAATTTTATGAGGTCCCATTTGTCAATTTGTGATCTTAGAGCATAAGCTATTGGTGTTCTGTTCAGGAACTTTCACCTGTGCCCATGTCCTCCAGGGTCTCCCTGTTTCTTTTCTATTTGCTTCAGTGTGTGTGGCTTTATGTGGAGGTCCTTGATCTACTTGGAGTTGATCTTGCTACAAGGTGATAAAAGTGGTTCAATACACATTCTTCTGCATGTTGACCTCCAGTTGAACCAGCACCATTTGTTGAAAAGGCTATCTTTTTCCACTGGATGGTTGTAGCTCCTTTATCAAAGATCAAGTGACCATAAGTCTGTGGGTTCATTTCTGGGTCTTCAATCCTATTCCATTGATCTACTTGCCTGTTGCTGTTCCAATACCATGTAGTTTTTAACACAATTGCTCTGTAGTACTGCTTGAGGTCAGGGACATTGATTCCCCCAGAAGTCCTTTTATTGTTGAGAATAGTTTTAGCTGTCCTGGCTTTTTTGTTACTCCAGATGAATTTGAGAATTGCTCTTTCTAGATCTATGAAGAATTGATTTGGGATTTTCATGGGATTGCATTGAATCTGTAGATTGCTTTTGGAAAGATGGCCATTTTTACTATATTGATCCTGCCAATCCAAGAGCATGAAATATTTTTACATCTTTGAGGTCTTCTTTGATTTCTTTCTTCAAAGACTTGAAGTTCTTGTCATACAGTTCTTTAACTTGTTTGGTTAGAGTCACGCCAAGATACTTTATATTGTTTGTGGCTATTGTGAAGTGTGTTATTTCCCTAACTTCTTACTCAGTCTACTTGTCCTTTGTATACAGGAAGGCTAGTGATTTGCTTGAGTTGATTTTATAACCAGCCACTTTGCTGAAGTTGTTTATCAGCTGTAGGAGTTCTCTGGTGGAGTTTTTTGGGTCGCTTAAGTATATCATCTGCAAGGAATGATAGTTTGACTCCTTCCTGTCCAATTGGTATCCCTTTGAATTCTTTATGTTGTCTAATTGCGTTCACTAGAAATTCAAGTACTATATTGAAAAGATATGGAGAGAGAGGGCAGCCTTGTCTAGTCTCTGAGTTTAGTGGGATAGCTTCAAGTTTCTCTCCATTTAGTTTGATGTTGGCTATTGGTTAGCTGTACATTGCTTTTATTATGTTTAGGTGTGGGCCTTGAATTCCTGTTCTTTCCTTAAATTTTAGCATGTAAGAATGCTGAATATTGTCAAATGCTTTTTCAGCATCTAATGAGATGACCATGTGTTTTTTTCTCTTAGTTTGTTTATGTAGTTGATTACATTGATGGATTTCCATATATTGATCCATCCCTGAATCCCTGGGAGGAAGCTTACTTGATCATGGTGAATGTTCATTTTGATGTGCACTTGGATTCAGTTGGCAAGAATTTTATTTAGTATTTTTGCATCAATATTCATAAGGGAAATTGGCCTGTAGTTCTCTTTCATTGTTGGATCTTTGTGTGGTTTTGGTATCAGCATAATTGTGGCTTTGTAGAACTAGTTGGGCAGTGATCCTTCTGTTTCTATTTTGTGGAATAGTATGAAGAGTATTGGTGTTAGGTCTTCTTTGAAGGTCTGATATAATTCTACACTAAAGCCATCTGGTCCCGTACATTTTTTAGTTGGAAGACATTCTATAAACCCTTCTATTTCTCTAGGGATTATGGGAGAGTTTAACTGATCTAAGTGATCCTAATTTAACTTTGGTATTTTGTATCTGTCTAGGAAATTGTCCATTTCCTCCAGATTCACCAGTTGCATTGAGTATAGGCTTTTGTAGTAGGATCTGGTGATTTTTTGAATTTCCTCAGTTTCTGTTGTTATAGCCCCCTTTTCATTTCTAATTTTGTTAATTTGGATACTGTCTCTGTGCCCTTTGGTTAGTCTAGCTAAGGGTTTATCTATCTTGTTGATTTTCTCAATGAATCAACTCCTGGTTTTGTTGATTCTTTGTATGGTTCTCTTTGTTTCTTCTTGATAAATTTCAGCCCTTAGTTTGATGATTTTCTGTCTTCTATTCCTTCTGGGTGAATTTGTTTCTTTTTGTTCCAGGGCTTTCAGGTGTGCTGTTAAGCTGCTAGTGTATGCTCTCTCCATTTTTTTTTGGAGGCACTCAGGGATATGAGTTTTCCTCTTAGCACTGCTTTCATTGTGTCCCATAGATTTGGGTAGGTTGTACCTTTATTTTCATTGAATTTCAAAAAAATCTTTGATTTATTTCTTTATTTGTTCATTGACCAAGGTATCATTGAGTAGAGTATTGTCCAGTTTCCATGTGTGTGGGGGCTTTCTGTTGTTTTTTTTTTTTTTTTTGCTATTGAAGTCTACTTTTATTCCATAGTGATCTGATAGGAGGCATGGGATTAGTTTGATCTTGTATTTGTTGATGTCTATCTTGATACCAATTATATGATCATTTTTGGAGAAGGTACCATGTGGTGCTGAGGAAATGGCATATTCTTTTGCTTTGGGATGAAATGTTCTATATATGTCTTTTAAATTCAATTGATCCAAAGCTTCAATTAGTTTTACTCTGTCCATGTTTAGTTTCTGGTTTCCTGATCAGTCCATTGAGGAGAATGGAGTGTTGAAGTCACCCACAATTATTGTGTTAGGTATAATGTGTACTTTAAGCTCTTGTAGAGTTTCTTTTATGAATGAGGGTGCACTTGGATTTTGGAGCATAGTTGTTCAGTATTGAGAATTCTTCTTGGTGGATTTTTCATTTGAGCAACAAGAAGTGACATTCCTTGTCTCTTTTGGTGACTTTAGGTTGGAGGTCAATTTTATCTGATATTACAATGGCTACTCCGACTTGTTTCCTGAGATCATTTGCTTGTAAAATTGTCTTCCAACCTTTTACTCTAAGGTAGTGTTTGTCTTTGACACTGAGATGTGTTTCCTGTATGCAGCAAAATGTAGCGTCCTCTTTCCATATCCAGTCTGTTAGTCTATGTCTTTTTATTGGGGAACTGAGTCCATTAATGTTAAGAGATATTAAGGAATAGTAATTATTACTTCCTGACATTTTCGAACTTATTTTTTATATTTGAGTGATTTTCTTCTATTGTGTTTGATGAGAGGAGGTTTCTATCTTGCTTCTTCTTGGGTGTACTTTCCCTCCTTGTTTAGGTGTTTTCCACCATTATCCTTTCTAGGGCTGTGTTTGTAGATAGACATCATGCAAATTTGGTTTTGTCATGGAATACCTTGGTTTCTCCATCTATGGCGATTGAGAGTTTAGCTTGGAATAGAAGTTTTGGCTGAAATTTGTGTTCTCTTAGAGTCTGCATAAGATCCGCCCAGGATCTTCTAGCTTTCATGGTCTCAGCTGAGAAGTCTGGTATAATTCTGATAGGTCTTTCTTTATATGTTACTTGGCCTTTTTCTTTTACTGCCTTTAATATTCTTTCTTTGTTTAGTACATTTGGAATTTTGATTATTATGTGACAGGAGGCATTTTTGTTCTGGTCCAGTCTTTTGGAGTTCTGTAGGCTTCTTGTATATTCACAGGCATCTATCTCTTTAGGTTGGGGAAGTTTTCTTCCATCATTTGGAGAAGATATTTGTTGGCTCTTTAAGTTGTCAATCTTCCCTCTCATCTATGCTTCTAACCCTTAGGTTTGGTCTCCTCATTGTGTCCTGGATTTCCTAGATGCTTTGGGTTACAAGCATTTTGCATTTTGCATTTTCTTTGACTGTTGAATCAATGGTTTCTATGGTATCTTTGGTATCTGAAATTCTTTCTTCTATCTCTTGTATTCTATTCTTGATATTTGTATCTACGGCCTCTGATTTCTTCCCAATGTTTTCTATCTCCAAAGATGTCTCCCTTTGTGATTTCTTAGTTGTTTCTACTTCTGTTTTTAGATCCTGGATGGTTTTGCTCAGATCTTTCGCTTGCTTGTTTGTATTTTCATGTAATTCTTTAAGAGATTTTTGTTTTTAAACCCTCTTTCATGACTTCTACTTGTTGACTCACATTCTCCTGTTTTTCTTTAAGTGATTTTTGTATTTCCTCCTTATTGGCTTCTATTTTTTAATCCATATTCTCTTGAATTTCTTTAAGTGATTTTTATGTTTGTCTTGTAAGAGCTTCTAACTTTTGATCCATTTTCTCCTGTATTTTTTTTAGAGATTTATCTATGTGTTCCTCTAACAGCATCCTGACTAGTGATTTTAGTTCTCAATCTTGTTTTTCTAGTGTGTTGAGGTATCCTGGACTTACTGCTGTTGGGGAACTGGGTTTAGATGCTGCCATATTGCCTTGATTTCTGTTAGTAATGTTCCTACTTTTGCCTTTTGCCATCTGGTTATCTCTGGCATTAGTTGGTCCTGTAGTCACTAGTTGGTGCTTGAACATCCTGTGGGCTCATAAGGCTATTTTCCTACCACTGGATGGATGAGTTTTCCCTGGCACAGATTGCTGATGTGCTGTCCTACTCTTGGGTGCTGTTGGACCCCTGGTGTATCTTGCTCCAAGCAATGATATATTTGGTTGTCTCTGTGGACCTGAAGCTGCTTTCTACTCTGGTTCTGCTTGCTTAGTTCAGTCAGCAGCAAGGATGGTGGTGGTGGTCATGAGGAGTGCAAGGTCTCTCAGAGGGTAGAGAACCCATGCCAGCCTGGAATACAGGAACCACTGCTCTGCCAAGCTCCCATTCATAGATCACTGCCTGTTGGCCTGAGTCCCCAGAGATCTTAAGCCTGAGAAATCTCAGGTACCTGTTTCCTCCTGCTTGATCCAAGCAGCATCCAAGATAGTGGTGGTTGTGGGGAGTGCAGGGCCCTCCACAGGGCACAGAGCCCACACCTGGTTGGAACCCAGGAACCACTGCTCTGCCCAGATCGCTGCATGGTGGCCTGAGTCCCCAGAGACCTTAAATTCGGGATATCATGGGTACCTGGTTCGGCTTGCTTAGTCCAGTCAGCAGCAAGAATGCAGGGGGACAGGGAGGGTGGGGTCTCCCACAGGGCAGAGATCCCATGCCCAGCTGGAACCCAGGAACCACTGCCCTCCAAAAATTGATTCTTACAGAACAGCAGGATGCAGTGCTCAGCTAGGAGGGTGCTTAGATGGAATCTAGAAAGTGCTTCTGAAGGTCACTAGGTGACAGAGAGGAATAGAGTTGGAGTAGAAGAAATGTTGAGAGGGACTTCAGGAAAACGCTACTAGGATTTTATTTAATGAGACAGAGTTGTTAGCACTATGGTGTAAGGCAGGACCCTGCAAGTAAGTTTCAGTAAGGCAAAGAATAATCTAGAGAGACAGGGATGAAATGGTTAAGAGGACGCTGAGTTTCTAATGGATAAGGTTGATGTAGCAGTGGAGTATCTGTAAGCTGGTAGATATAGAGCTGAGAGTAAGAAGGAAGAAATCATAATGGAATACAGGAAGGACAGCATCATTTGCCTACCCTAGTATCTGCCAAAGGGGACCACTATAAGTCCCAAGTTAAAAAAAAAAAAGCCTAAGTATCTAAAAGAAAAAATATGAATGAGCTGAAAAAGAGTGCTAAGAGTATCAGGAAGGAGGAAACCCAGGTTCACAACGAAGTTCAGTATAGTATCCCCTATACTGGATTTTCAAATTACCATGTAGCACTTAAAATAATAAATATATTTTCTACTTTTCTTCAGTTTGCAAGAAATTCACATCCAATTATTTGGGTTTGCTTTTGTTTTAACTGCATAAGACACATTTAAACCACTAGAAAATGTGACACATATAATTTTAGTCTTAATATTACAGACTGATGAGCTATCTTATTTCTTCCCTTAATAAAATAAATACATATTAATTTGGAAAACAAAGTAGCATTTTATGTTGTTCTCTTAGTTTTCTTTCATGTTACTGTGATAAAATATTCTTAACCAATGTCACTTAGGCAAGAAAGAGTTTATTTAGCTCTCAATTTCAAGTTCTAGGACATCATTGTAGGTGTTTGGTTAGATCCAAGTCCTCACCCTTGCACAAGCTTGGAAACCTCTTCTGCCATCCTTCTCCCAAACCTCACTCACTGGAAACCTCTGAATAAAGAATAGTTCCAAAAGCTTAGGTCCATGTTTCTGGCCGCTGACACTTCGCAGGAGCACACTCAAGTGGCCATTCAAGGGCTAAATCCTGACTATTTTGGTATAATCCCAAATCTTGAGTGATACATTCCCTTTGCCCAGGACATATAAAAGCCCGTTGCCTAAGCTTAGGCACTAGATTTCCCTGGCCCAATTTTTTGGGACCTGTGAAATTGTCTGAGAGTAGCAACCAATAAACAGGCATGTATTTGCTTTTTATCTAACCTTACCTGGGCTAGTGTCAGAGAAAACTTCTTAGTAGGAAAGTCAAAACAACAAGTAAAGCAGCTGGTCACATCCACAGTCAAGCGCAGAGATAAATGAATACAGTCACATTAGTGATCAGCTACCTTCCTCCACTCTTATACAGTCAGTGCTCAGTCCATGAAATGGTACCAGTTATACAACTCAGGAAACTCAGTTAAAGAAATATCTCAGAGACACCTTCATTGGCTAACATAATCTAGGTAATTCCTCAATGAGCCATTCACTCTAGATTCTATTATGATAATTAAATATCATATTTCCTTTGGTGTTAATGTTCTTGTTCATGTGCACATGTGTGAAATGTGTGTGTATATGTATGTACCTAAATATGTATGTATGTATGTATGTTTGTATGTGTGTGTGGTGTGTATGTGTTTTCAAGGAAGTATTTCTCTGTGTAGCCCTTACAGCTGTCCTAAAACTATCTGTGTAGATCCCTATGTATTGGAACTTGCACATACCTGCTTCCCTTTCACACGTATTAAAAGCATGAACCATCATTCCCAACTTCTTCAACATTCCTTAAAGACACATGGCTACACCATTTTTGAATTGCTAGAAACTATTGGAACAGGAAGTAGAGAAAGTTATCATTGATCATAATGTCCTATATACATAAATGAGAGCAAAACTATACTACACATATACAATGTGACAATGGGTATAGAAACAATTCATGTCATCCTGGTTGCTGCACACAATGCTTTATGAACTCTCATTAACCAAGAAATCTGCTTCTATTTTATTCTTTCATATATTTTACTCATATACTTTCTGTTTTGAGATATTTATAGACCTACAGACACTGAATATGTAATAAGCATGTATGTTTATTTTGTGTACTTTCTTCTACATGACTACAAATTATCATGTCTTATAAAAGCAGAGAACAATAATACAATCAGACTATTTCCTGAAGATTTGTACTATTATTCTCACAGATTACCATTTACTAATCAATAAACTCAACATTTTACATAGATTCAACCTTAAAGACTGCTATTGATATTCTATCACTGAAAATATATTGGAAATAATAGAGTATATAAATTTGAGAATATATTCTCAATAGAGTTCTCAAAAGATTCATCTATGTTGTTAAATTATATTTAGGGTTTATATTATAATTTGCTGAAAATTTACTTGCTGAAAAATATCTGAATAATTTCTAGTTGTGAATAAAACAACTGTTCATATTTGTGTTGAAAGATTTATACATATTTAATTTTATTACTCCAGAATAAATATGCAGGAGTAGAATTTTACACTGTGTAGCAGTATTATATTTGGCTGTTTTTAAAATATTTGACATTTTTAGAGGCAATTCAAGAGTGGTATTTTTAAAATCTTTTATTTAAATGTTTCTAATACATATATGAGTGATGTCTCACTTCTTTAAATCTATATTTCCCTAGGAACTAATTAAGTTGAACTCATTCCCCACATATAATTATTGAGCATGATAATCCTTTTAGATCAATAACACACAGTCTATATATCTACTATTTTATATATAATATTTGTTATAATTTTACTATAATCCAGCAACAACTCAGGAATTTAATGGTCTTTGACTTTCATATTTAATACAATATAGCTTAAAGTATATAAGGATGTATGAGTATCTTGATGCTTACATATAGATATTAAAGATTGTTATCTGAGTAATATGTTTCATGCAATTTGGATATGAATCATGTAATCAGATATTTCAAGGTTCAAGTCCTGATAATATACCCAAGTAGCCTATCAATACTGCCTTAACTTCAAATTTTAAGAAGTAAATAGGATATATAAATGAAATAAAATAATATAAACATAATAAAACTCAGTTAGAAAGTATAGCTCAAAAACAAAATCTTATAGCTATTAATTTATTACCTATGAGTCAATGCTTTTACGATTTACTTATTATATGTTTTTGTTAGGACTAGTTTTTCCAAGTTTGAATGAAAAGAAAATGTTAAGTCTTATGGGCAAAAAGATGAAGATAATTAGAAAAGACCATAGTATTCAAAAAAAATCTTAGGAATATGGAAACATAAACTTGCTTGATGAATTCTATATAAATTAAATCAAGTTTAAAGTAGAAATTATAACAACCCCTGCATTAGAAGTATCTGCTTAAGTCTGTACAAGAGATGATGTGGTATACCAGAAGGAACCATGTTAGAGGTGATCTCTTTGGATGATTTTCTCAGATTCTTCTTTCATTTCAATTAATAAATAGTTCTGACTATCAAGTCCTCTAAAGTTTTCCTTAGAGCATCTCACTTAAAAGAGATCTTGTACTCTCCTGCAATTATAGAATTCCTGGGAGCTGTTCTTCTGAGCTGGCAGGACAGCTCCTATAGGCAGTCAGGCATAATCAACAGAGGGCTACCTGCTGCTAAACACTACATCAAAAAACGACAAAGTGAAATAATATTTTTCCTTATTCTTACACTTTCTGTGATACAGAGAAGCACAATACTGGTTGCTAGTTATTTCTCTCCATTTGTAGAGATAAAACATTACAAATGTGATTAGATCAGATACTTACTGTTTATACAGATCAAATCTCTTCAAACCACCCTGAGTACTTATTCAGATAATAAAACATTAAATCTTCTATGTAACTATGCAACATTACATCTTGTGCTTTACTTTGTTACTTATAATGTATCTCTAGATAAGCAGTTGAGAGAGGCTTATATATTATTGTACAAATGAAAGTAATACGTAATCTTAATAGGTTATAGAATGAGTAGTAGCTGTTATTCTCAAGGACTCATATATTGCTTTGAATTTTAATCATGCAGATTAGCTAATGTTTAAGTCTATCATAATATATATGTATATATATATTTCAGATACATATTTATCATTTCTACAAAATGTACTAATTCTATGATAAAAATTTATGAAGTAATATTCAACATTTTCTAAGTTAGAATAAAACTATGCTCAGTATTATGCAAAGCTAATTCAGATGAAATTTTTGTAGACATAACTCTGATATAATAAATGACTTTATTTACACATATAATAGAATGCTAATATATGCAATATTCAGACTTAGAATTACTGCTATTACTACCATTTTGTAACAAAACATTTAGAAAAAATTTATTGTGCTTCATTCAACTACTATTTGCACATTAAATTTTTCTTAGAGCTACTTGGTGTACAATGAACATTTAACTTAATTCAAGGAGACTTTCTATGAACATTTATATAATTTTCATAAACTAATACATGCAAAATAGTTTTTAAGTAGAAATCATTGCCTAGTCTTTCTATGAACTAGGCAGTCAACAACACATACATGGTTTCAAGATGCAAACCCCTGCTTAAAATTAGAAATGACAGCTTCTTCACCTATTTTATTCTACAGAATATGCTCAATACATAGTATGACATTTATTTAATGTTTTAAAACTTATTAGATATTTTCTTTATTTACATTTCAAATGTTATCCCCTTTCCTTCTTTCCCCTCCAAAACCCCCTATTCCATCTCCTCTCCCCCTGTTCACCATCCCACCCACTCCCAATTCCCTGTCCTGGTATTCCCCTACACTAGGACATCAAGGCTTCACAGGACCAAATGTCCTCTGATTGATGTCCAACAAGGCCATCCTCTGCTACATATACTGCTGGAGCCATGTGTACTTCCATGTGATTCCTTGGTTTATGGTTTAGACCTTGGGAGCTCTGGTTGGTTATTAATCTTCCTATGGGGTTGCAAAGCCCTTCAGCTCATTCGGTGCTTTCTCTAACTCCTCCATCAGGGAGACCCCCATATTCAGTTCAATGGTTGGCTCTGTATATGTGAGGTTCTGGCACAGTCTCTCAGGAGACAGTTATATCAGGGTCCTGACAGCTATATCAGGCTTCTTGGCATCCACAATAGTGTCTGCATTTGCTTACTGTATATGGGATAGATCCCCAGGTGGGGCAATCTCTGGATGGCCTTTGCTTCAGTATCTGTTCCATACTTTGTATCCATACTTTCTCTCATGAGCATTTTGTTACCCCTTTATAAAAAGGACTGAATCACCCACACTTTGGTCTTCCTTCTTGTTAAGCTTCATGTGGACTGTGAATTATATCTTGGGTATGTGAGCTTTTGGGTTAATATCTACTTATCAACAAGCATATAACATGTGTATTATTTTGTGACTGAGTTACCTCACTCAGGATATTATTAAGTTCGATACATTTGCCTAAGAATTACATGAAGTCATTGTTTTTAATAGCTGAGTAGTATTCCATTGTGTAAATGTACCACATTTTCTGTATCTGTTCCTTTGTTGAGGGACATCTGGGTTCTCTCCAGTTTCTACCTATTATAAATAAGGCTGCTGTGAACATAGTGGATCCAGTGCCCTTGTGATATGTTGGATATATGTCTTTTGGATAAATGTCTAAGTGTGGTATATCTGTGTTCTCAGGTAATACTATGTCTAATTTTCTGAGGAACCACCAGCCTGATTTCCAAAGTAGTTGTAATAGCTTGCAATCCCACCAACAATACAGAAGTGTTCTCCTTTCTCCAAATCCTTGTCAGCATCTGCTGTCACCTGAGTTTTTGATCTTAGGCATTTTAATTGGTATGAGGTAGAATCTCAGGGTTCTTTTTGATTTACATTTCGCTGGTGACTAAGAATGCTGAATATTTCTTTAGGTGCTTCTTCACCATTTGAGTTTTCTCAGTTGAGAATTCTCTGTTTAGCTCTGAACCCCATGTTTTAAATATAGTTATTTGATTTTCTGGAGTCTAATTTCATGAGTTCTTTGTATATATCAAATATTAGCCCACACTCAGATGTAGGAATGATAAAGATCTTTGCCCATTCTGTAGGTTGCCATTTTGTCCTATTGATATTGTCCTTATCCTAGTAGAAGCTTTTCAATGTGATGAGGTCCTATTTGTCAATTCTTTATCTGGGAGTATTAACTATTGATCTTCTGTTCAGGAAATTTTCCCCTGTGCCCATGTATTTGAGCCTTTTCTCTACTTTCTCTTCTATTAGTTTCAGTGTATCTGATTTAATGTGGAGGTCCTTGATCCATTTGGTCTGGAGCTTTGTTTAAGGAGATACGAATGGATCAATGTGCATTCTTCTATGTGCTGAACACCAGTTGAACCAGCACCATTGGTTGAAAATATGATTTTCCACTGGATGCCTTTAGCTCCTTTGTTGAGAACCAAGTGTGTGGGTTCATTTCTGGACATTCAATTCTATATGACATCGATCTACCTGCCTGTCTCTGTACCAATACCATGAAGTTTTTATCACTATTGCTCTGTAGTACAGCTTGTGCTCAGGGATGGTGATTTCCCCAGATGTTCTTTTATTGTTGAAAATAGTTTTCACTATCCTTGGTTTTTCATTATTCCAGAAAAAAATTTGAAATTGCTTTTTCAAAATCAATTAAGGGATTTTGATGGGGATTTCATTGACTCTGTTGATTGCTTTCAGCAAGATGGCCATTTTTACTATATTAACCCTGTCAATCCTTGAGCATGGGAGTTCTTTCTATCTTCTGAATTCATCTTCAATTTCTTTCTTCAGAGACTTGAAGGCCTTGTCATACAGTTCTTGTCATAAACAAACACTTGTTTGGTTAGAGTCGCACAAAGTTATTTTATATCATTTGTGACTCTTGTGAAGGGTGTTGTTTCCCTAATTTCTTTCTCAGCCTGTTTATCCTTTGAGGAGAGGAAGACTACTGGTTTGTTTGAGTTAATTTTATATCCATTCACTTTGCTGAAGTTGTTTATCAGGTTTAGGAGTTCCCTGGTGGAATTTTTGGGCTCACATAAGTATACTATCGTATCTTCTGCAAATAGTGATATTTTGACTTCTTCCTTTCCAATTTTTATACCTTTGACCCTCTTTTGTTTTCTAATTGGTCTGGCTAGGATTTTAAGTACTACATTGAATATAAGGGAGAGAGTAGGCATTCTATATTTTATAGATTCTCTTTTGTCCCTAACTTGGCAGAATTTTATATTTTGGTTTGAAATATTTATGTCTCTCAAATTTTGCAGAATATATATCATATGTAATAAAAAATAAGAAAAGAGTAAATCAATGTGTATATTGGATTCTTAATTGGAAATATATTCCTATTTCTTTGTTACATTTTTTTATTATTTGCAGTATATTTATTCCCTATAGAATTTCTTACAATGAGTATAATTAGAACTAGCACATTATCTACTTAAGAAGAAAGAATAATTCAGTATAATCTACTGAACCAAAGTTCAGAAAATTTGGGTAGAGATCCCATGAAAATACAAGCTGTGTTCATAATGTATGCCATTTCCTCAGGTTTTTTCATTTTGTTTTTTTATTTTGTTTTGTTTGTTTTTTTTTGTTTTGGGGTCTTTTTTTTTGATAACGTGGTTGTGACTTTGTGTTCTCTATGCTCAAGTATTTTTTAGTTTCCATGTTTTCTTATAACCTATAAATGTGGATCTGCTTATTTGACTGATTTCAAATAATCATTCTAACACATTTAATTACATAGAAATTATTGCATCGGCATCCAGCTCAGCTCAGTGCTCATTTTACAGGCACAGTTTCTCTGAAGAAATGCAGCAGAGATGCTGTGTGCTACAAGAAAATATGGCTCAGCTCCCAGTTCTTGCTCTCATATTGTTTGTTCACAAAATCCCACCAGCATCTCTATGATAGCCTCATCTCTGGCAGAAATCAAAGATGATTGCTATGTTCTTGAATAATTAGCAGCCTTCTGCATTTGCATCCACTGATTATCATTTTATGTCAATAAAGGCTATAACTGTTTTTGTAATTTTCACACAGTATCTCTATATTTTTACTTTAAGTGTGTGTGTGTGTGTGTGTGTGTGTGTGTGTGTGTGTGTGTGTGTGAAAACACAAGGAAGTGAGTTTTCACAAAAAAACCCATAAAAATTTCAATAAGAATTGTTGCCCATTATATGTCAGAGCATCTTTTGGGTATATGCCCAGTTGAGTAACAGTTGGGTCTTCAGGCAAAACTATTTCCATTTTTCTGAGTAACTGTCATATTATTTTCCAAGGTGGTTTTACCAGCTTGCAAAAACACCAGCAATGGAAGAGTAGTTTTTTTCTACATCCTCACCAGCACCTGCTGTCACTTTTGTTTTTTATCTTAATCTCTTTGATTGTTGTGAGGTAGAATATAAAGGGACCAATCTCTCTCTCTCTCTCTCTCTCTCTCTCTCTCTCTCTCTCTCTCTCTCTCTCTCTCTCTCTCTTCCTCTCTCTCTCTCTCTCTCTCTCTCTCTCTCTCTCTCTCTCTCTCTCTCCTCTTTTTGGATATTTTCTTTATTTACTTTTCAAATGTTTTCCCCATTTCTATATCCTTTTCAGAAATCCTCTGTCCCATCCATCCTCCCCTTGCCTATATGAGGGTGTTTGCCCTCCCACCTACCAACTCCTATCTTCCTGCCCTGGCATTCCCCTACACTGGGGAATTGAACACCCTTAGGCCCAAGGGCCTTTCCTCCCATAAATGTCCAACAGGCCATTCTTTGCCACATATGCCGCCAGAGCCATGGTTCCCCCCATTTGTACTGTTTGGATGGTGGTCCAGTTCCCAGGAGCTCCAGGGAGATCTGGTCTGTTAACACTGTTGCTCCCTCCATGGGACTGCTAACTGCTTCAGATCCTTCAGTCCCTTCTCCTACTCCTTCATCAGGGACCCCACACTCAGTTCAATGGTTGACTGTGCTCATCTGCCTCTGTATTTGTCAGGCTCTGCCAGAGCCTCTCAGGAGATAGCTATATCAGGCTCCTGTCAGCAAACACTACTTAGTATCCACAATAGAGTCTGTATTTGGTGACTGTATATAGAATGGATCCCCACGTGGGGTCGTCTCTGGACTGCCTTTCATTCCATCTCATTTCACACTTTGTCTCCATATTTCCTTTTGTAAATATTTTGTTCAGCCCTCTAAGAATCACTGACACATCAACACTTTGGTCTTCCTTCTTCTTAGGTTTCATATGGTCCTGTGAATTGAATCTTGGGTCTTCTGAACTTTTGGGCTAATAACCACTAATCAGTGAGTACATACCATGTATATTCTTTGTGACTGTATTACCTTATTCAGAATGATATTTTCAAGCTCCATCCATTTGCCTGCGAATTTCATTAAGTCATGTATAAATGTACCACAATTTCTGAATCCGTACCTCTGTTGAGGGACATCTGGGTTGTTTCCAGCTTCTGGTTATTATTAATATGGCTTCAATGAAAGTTGTGGAGCATGTGTCCTTTTTACACATGTTGTAGCATCTTCTCAGTATATGCACAGGAATGATATAACTGGGTCCTCATGTAGTTGTATGTTTAATTTTCTGAGGAACCAGCAGACTAATTTCTACAGTGGTTGTACCAAATTGCAATCCTACCAGCAATGGAGATGTGTTCCTCTTTTTTCACATTCTCATCAGCATCTGCTGTCCCCTGAGTTTTTGATCTTAGCCATTCTGTCTAACTGGTATGAGGTTGAATCTCAGGCTTGTTTTGATTTGCATTTCCCTGATGACTAAGGATATAGACCTTTCTTTAGGTATTTCTGAGCCCTTCAAGTTTCTTCAGTGACGAATTCTCTGTTTATCTTTGTTCCCCATAGTTTAATAGGGTTATTTGGTTCTCTGTAGTCTAACTTCTTAAGGTCTTTGAATATATTGGATATAAACCCTCTGCCAGATAAGAGATTGGTAAATATATTTTCTTAATCTATTGGTTGCCACTTTGTCTTATTTACAGAGTCCTTTGCCTTACAAAGGCTTTGCAATTTTATGATGTCCCATTTGTTCATTCTTGATCTCGGAGCATAAGCCTTTGGTGTTCTGTTCAGGAAATTTCTCCCTGTGCCCCTGTGTTCGAGAGTTTTCCTCACTTTCTCTTTTATTAGAGTATAGGGTAAATGTTGATATTTTCCTATGTACTGAGCAGATCGTCTTGCTTCTCTTTCTGGCTTGTGTAGAACATTTCCAGAGAAATCTTGCTCGACTTAGAGAGTGAAATAACAGGATGGTTGGGTAGAAAGTTTGGAAGAGAAGATCCATATTTTCAATTAGAAATGGGAACTTAGAGGATGGGAGGCTGAAACAAGTGGTCTGCCACAGAGATGAAAATGAAATTGTAGGGATGGAAATGTTCCCCTGTGCCCATTTGCTCTAGGTTCTTCCCCCTTTCTCTTGTATTAGATTCAGTGTATCTGGCTTTATGTGGAGGTCCTTGATCCACTTGGACTTGAGTTTTGTACAGGGAATATAAATGGAACAATTTGCATTCTTTTACATGTTGATTGAATGTTGTACCAGCACCATTTGTTGAAAATGCTCTCTTATTTTCCACTAGCACCTTTGTCAAATATCAAGTGAACAGATGTGTGGGTTCATTTCTGGATCTTCAACACTATTCCATTGGTCTGCCTGCCTGTCAATATACGAATACCTTGCACTATTGCTCTGTAGTACAGCTTGAGGTCAGGGATAGTGATTCCCCCAGAAGTTCTTTTATTTTTTGAGAATAGTTTTAGATATCCTGGTTTTTTTATTATTCCAAGTGAATTAGAGAATTGCTCTTTCTAACACTACGAAGAATTGAGTTGGAATTTTGATGGGGATTGCATTATTGAATCTGTAGATTGCTTTCAGCAAGATAAATCTTTTAACTATATTAATTCTGCCAATCCACCAATGTGGGAAATCTTTCCATGCTCTGAGATCTTTGATTTTTTTCTTTGAAGACTTGAAGTTCTTGGATTTTTTCCTTTTTTTCTTAGATATTTTCTTTATTCACATTTCAAATGTTATCCCCATTTCTCTTTTCACCTCTGAAAACACCCATTCTATCCCCCCTACTTACCAACCCACTCACTCCTGCTTCCCTGTTCTGGCATACCGCTATACTAGGGTATTGAGTCACCATAGGTCAAAGGGCCTCTCCACACATTGATGTCTGACATAGCCATACTCTGTTAAATATGGGGATGGAGACATGGGTTCTTCCATGTGTAGGCCATGATATTTCATGAAAATAATTTGAACTGGAATTCTGATATCAAAAGAACAAAATGCAGACCCTACATTTTAATCTATATTAGTTTGTACAATTACATATTACACACACACACACACACACACACACACACACACCTGTGTGATTTGTGATCATAAAGCTAGAAAGGTACAAAAATGATGGATGGTGGAGTGGGTTACTTTCTCAATTGCTTTTTGATTACCTTGAAAAACACGGTAAAACTTTTGTCAAATAAAAATTTTAGTTGTGTACACAGTACCAGAGAAATAGGGTCTGTAACAATTATTGGAGGCATCATGACAGCAAGCAGGTAGGCCTGGTACAGGGGCAGTAGCTAAGAACTTCCATCTGATCCATGTGCACTAGGGAGAAAGAACTAAGTGCCAGTGGTGGTTAAAGTTAAAATCTAAGCCCTAATGGTTTGCTGCCTCAAACAAGGCTACACCTCCTAATCAAGGCCAAACAGTCTGCCAACTGCAATCCAAGCAAGCATTCAAATGCATGAGTCTATGGAGCCTTCATTAAGGAATATGCAACATAAAAGAAGAAGTGGCGGCCCTAGAGGAGATTAAGGTATCACCAATAGGGAGCTAGGAAAATAAATGAGTGGGGAGGGGAGGAGAGACAAATAAGAGTAAATTATGTGCAAAATGCAATAAAAATAGGCCAATATTTTATATGCTAATTTTAAATAATAATAAATATGCATAAAGGCTTTTTAGAAAATAAAACTTCATCAGCCATGAGTTGAAAGCAAATTAAATTCAGAAAAATGTCACTGCAGATCAACCAGAATACACATCTCTAAAGAAGCAAAACGTTGAAATACACCATTTCCAGCTCTCATAGGTTTCAGACCTTCTTCAGAGGTCTGATCTTATCCTAAAAGGTATGTTTTGCAGATTAGTTAGTCAGTCTTTCTTATCTTTTGCTTTTTATTTTTAAAGAACTGACATATCTTATAGAGAGATTCTTCTCTACAAGAAGGATTAGGATAGTCTATTCTGTCTAATAAAAACCTCCTGTGTTTTCATAGCTTAGTCCTTTCTCTAAATTTCAGAAGTCTTCTGCTGTAATATCAGTGAATAAGTTTTTATGCACTTTTGTCAATTTAATTTTTTCTGTCCAACAGACTCGTGGTGTGGATTTCTGAATGTGTTCTAATGCCCTCTGAAGGGTGAGCCATTTCATTATTTTATTATATGTGTCTGAATAAACAATTGTCTCATCCTTATCCCCATCTCTGATATTTGTTTTTCTGAAGATTCCCCTTTATTGATATGTTTCTACTGATCTTGATGCCAAACTTAACATATTAATTTATTTATTGTGTTTACATTAGGTTGTTTCCCAATTTGATTTATTTTTAATGTGAATAATATTGCAATAATTACCATTTACTAATCCTAAATTCCTTGATGAATTTTGCTCCCTAATAAAAAACAAACAGCAGCAAAAAACTTCCCTGTGTCACTGATCATTGTTTTCTACTATGCTATTTTTCTGTCTAGGATCTAGATTTATTTTGTTACTTCATTTCTTTGTTTATTTAAGTATTCAAAATTTTATTGATCTTTATAAACTGGGAAGATTTTAAATAATTTCCAGGAACTTTTAATACATAGTTATTGGTTACTGATATTTAGGAGATTAAATTTTATTTTAGTGTAGCTGAGTAAGTGTGTATATGTGCGTGTGTGTGTGTGTGTGTGTGTGTGTGTGTGTGTGTTATTCTTTTTGGGATGCATATATGCTCCAATTTTCCCTCTTCTTTACTCATTCTTTTGTCTGTTTATTAGTTTTAGTTTAGTGCATTTTTTTTGGTTGGTGGTCTTCACTGGCCTTCATTCCTCTACTGGTAACAGGAGAGGATGCTGATTGAGACCACAGATACAATGTTTTGGAGCATTCCTATTGTTGACTTGCAGTAAAAGACACTTATATACTTCACCTGTGTTATCATAAAATTGAGAGACATAGAGATATTGGGAGTGTGTTATTCACAGAGGGAAATTCTATTAATAAGTTTTAGTGGTAAATATGATAGTAATAAAGTATAAAATAATACAGGATCTACATAAGGGAGAAAAGAAATATTGTGTTAATAGAAATAAAATATATGAAATTGAGAAACGAAAAATAATCAAGACCGTGGTATAGGAGGAAAGATAATAAAAAAAGACAGTGACAAAAGAATACTTGAAGCAAATGCCAGGTAAAACAAAACATCAAGGACAAAGGTAAAAAGAAAAGTAAAAAATAAAAGTACGAAGTAGAAAATACTCTAACACATCACTTTTTTTCCCCTAGTTGAAATATGGTTGTTTCTCCCTCCTATTGAATTATCCTCTGATGCAGTCTCCTCAGCTATTGGGAGTATTGCAAATATCAGTAATTTCAACAAGTTTATCTAGTACCTTTTTTCCTAGTTAAAAATATCTGCATAGGCCTACAGTTTTCTACAGGAATTTCTGACTCGTAAACTACCTGCTGTTGACTTACATTGTCCTCTTTGCCAATTCAGAAATCATGCTTCCTAACAATGGCTCTCTGTAGTAAAGGGTCTGAGATGATAAGGAGCAATAGATCTGCTTGCATTAGCTTTGTCACTGTAATGTTTCTTAGCCTTAACTTCTTTTTTTTTCTGTTTTTATTTTATTTTATTTTATTTCTTTTTTTTTATTTTCTATATTCTATGTTTACATTCCAAAGGCTTTCCCCTTTCCCAGTTGCCATCCACCATAGTTCCCATAGTTCCTCTCCACCCCCAACTGTTCCCCAATCATTCCCCCTCCCCCCTCGGTTTCTTTACTAAACTGGATGCAATCTTTACAGGTCCAGGGTCCTCTCCTTTCTTCTTCTTGGGAATCATTTGACTTGCTATTTGTGTCTTGAGTATTTAGGGCTTCTGGGCTCATAACTTCTTAGACAAACCAGCTTCATCCAGGATCAAACCCCTTGTATTTCTATGGCACTGTTCTGTCAGGGATAATTACAAGGTCTTTTCTTAGGATATCCTTTCCAGGGAACACAGGGAAAATATCTGGTTGAGTCAGACATATCACACATCTGCCTCAGTTTCCATAACCTGCATTGTATTTCTCTCTGTTTATCATTCTATTATTGTTATTTCTCTATTTATTCCATCTGTTATTTCTCTAAAGGTGTTTATCATTCCATGTATGTAGAATAGGTTATCCTACCTTGATCACTGTTGTCAGAATGCTCCTATTTGTAGAGAACACTCCCCTAGGAACCCACTCACCAAGTCAACAGTCAAGTCCAGATGAACCCCACCCAGAAGCTCCCCTAATGGTATTTTAGTGAAGACTTAGTCTTTGTGCTTAGATTTACTCTTCAACAATTTCACTCATAGTAATGGAGTTTATAGCATATAATGGATATGCTTTTTTATACTTGGTCTTATTTCTCTAGTTTTAATTGATATGGCTTCTAATTAATCATCTTACCTTGAATTCTCACTTTATATTTTTTTGACTCCTCTTCTCTCTCTCATTTGGGAATTATACTCTTTTTCACAAAATGTAAGAATTTTGTATGTGTTTGCACAGATACACATATACTAAAATTTTATGCTTCAGAATGCAGAAATGTATCAGTACTTTATAGCAATTGCTGTTATAACAGAGGACAGTTTTATTCCCCAGAATCAACCTTGTCATCCACAACTGGCCACAACTTCAGTTCCAGTGGATCTTTAAAACTCTAATGACCTCAGCAGGCAACAGGCATAAACATGAAAGAAACATAAACTTAAAATAATTAAAAGTTATATGTTGAGTAGTCAACTCATGTTGTCTACTAATAGTCTAGTAATAGTCTAGTAAGTGTGAAATTGTCAGGGCATGCTGAGCCTGGGAATTAGAATGTAACTGAAGAATAAAAAAAATTAATTAATTAATAGCTATCTGTAAAGACATGGGCTTGTCACCTTTTGTCATCTTGGGCCTCCGCCCCCTGCAGGCGGCGGTTCCGGAACTCTAGAGAAAAACACCCCCCACCTCCTCCTGGGACTCTTGAGAGAAAAACAACTCTCTTGAGGGAAACAGCTCCCGGAATAACCACAGGGGTCCCAACAGCCCCTATGGAATGTCCCAAAGCCCCAGGAATGTCACTTAATGTAACACATAGTAAATAGTAAATGTGTGACTTTTAGACTTCCCCTATTTCCTCCCCAGTCGTCCCCCCTCTTTTATGGTTTTTGCCTTTATAAGCTTGTCACAAGTTCAGGTGGGGGTCGAACTCCTCTACCCCTGCGTGGTGTATGAGTTTCGACCCCAGCATGCTGGCCTGAGATCTCGTTTAATCCCATCTTCAATAAACTTCGTGTGATCACAACGAATTTGGTCTCAGTGCCTTACTGGGTGCGCGCTACTCCCGAGACTTGAGTGAGGGTCTCCCTTCGGGGGTCTTTCATTTGGGGGCTCGTCCGGGATTTTGCGCGACCACCCAGGGGATACTAGACCCACTTGGAGGTAAGAATTTCTGTTCTGGTGTGACTCTGTGTCTGTGTTGTGGCCTGTCCAGAAATCTGGTGCGATCGCAGTTTCGGTTTTGCAAACGCTCTATCGAGGCCGCTCTCCAGGAGGAGAAGCGGAGTGGACGGGGATAGACGTGTCCGGGTGTCCACCGTTTGTTTCGCCCTGGGAGACGTCCCAGGAGGACAGGAGGAGGACCAGGGACGCCTGGTGGACCTCCACGGGGAAAGTCGGGAGATAAATTTTCTCCTTGACGATCTGTGTCAGAGGGCCATTCCTCGGCCATCTGACTCCTTTCAGAACTTCTGGTCGACTCGAAGCCGACAACTGGTTTTGTTTTCTTGTCTTTCTGTCTTTGTGATTGTTTTTGTTGTGTGTATAGCAGAGGTAGACATGGGACAGGCCGCGACGACCCCACTAACAATGACTCTGGACCATTGGAAGGATGTTAAGATCAGGGCTCAGAACCTTTCTGTCGAGGTCAAGAAAGGGCCTTGGCAAACTTTTTGTTCCTCCAAATGGCCCGCTTTCAATGTAGGATGGCCTTCGGGAGGAACTTTTAACCTACCTATCATTTTCGCTGTCAAGCGAGTTGTTTTTCAGGCCACCGGGGGATACCCTGATCAGGTTCCATACATTATCGTATGGCAAGATCTAGCCCAAAACCCGCCACCCTGGATGAAACATTGGACATCAGGAATGGAGACGGCAACGGTGGCCGTGGCCACAAAACCGAAAGTGCCTCCTTCAGATCTGCCGGCGCCTCCTTCAGATCTGCCAGCGCCTCCTGCAGATCCGCAAGCACCCGCTCCATCAGCCCCGCCACGGATCTATCCTGAAATTGATGATGTCTCCCTCCTTGACCCTCCTCCCCCATATCCTCAACCCGCTCCTCATGCAGCCCCCTCCCAGGTGCCGACCCCAACGGACTCCCGGACAACCTCTGAGATGGGGCCAGCAGCCGGGACTCGAAGCCGCCGGGGCCGCAGCCCAGAGGGATCTGGCGCAGGACCTGACTCAGCCATTGCCTTACCTTTACGGGCTTATGGACCCGCCCCAGCCCCAGGGGAATTAGTCCCATTGCAATATTGGCCATTTTCGTCAGCCGATATGTACAACTGGAAAAATAACCTCCCTTCTTTTTCAGAGAACCCCTCAGGTCTAACGGGGCTCCTCGAGTCCCTGATGTTTTCTCATCAGCCCACTTGGGACGATTGTCAGCAACTTTTGCAGGTCCTCTTTACAACTGAGGAGAGGGAAAGAATTCTCCTTGAAGCCAGAAGAAATGTTCCAGGACCAGACGGAACCTCTACTAATCTCCCTCACCTTATAGAAGCAGCTTTCCCCTTGGTCCGCCCTGAATGGGACTACAACTCCGTAGAAGGTAGGGGGCGTCTCACGGTCTACCGCCGGGCTCTAGTGGCGGGTCTTAAGGGTGCCTCGCGGCGACCCACGAATTTGGCAAAGGTAAGGGAAGTCTTACAGGGACCAATGGAGCCACCCTCTGTCTTTTTAGAACGGTTGATGGAGGCCTATAGGAGATATACCCCCTTTGATCCCTCATCAGAGGGACAACAGGCAGCTGTAGCCATGGCTTTTATAGGGCAGTCGGCCTCTGATATCAAGAAAAAGTTACAAAGATTAGAGGGGCTCCAAGATTATACTTTACAGGATCTAGTAAAAGAGGCTGAGAAGGTGTATCATAAGAGAGAGACTGAGGAAGAGAAGCAAGAAAGAGAAAAAAAGGAGGCAGAAGAGAGGGAAAATCGGCGGGATCGCCGCCAAGAGAGGAATTTGACTAAGATTTTGGCCGCAGTAGTAGGTGGAGAAAGGTCAGAGAAAGGACAGTCAGGATACCTGGGCAACAGGGCAAGAAGACCCCCGGGAGGACAGCGACTACAACTGGAGAAAGACCAATGTGCTTACTGTAAAGAAAAAGGACATTGGGCCAGAGATTGCCCTCGAAAGAAACAAAAGGGCCCCAAGATACTGGCCCTCAAGGAAGATTAGGGGAGTCGGGGCTCGGTCCCCCTCCCCGAGCCTAGGGTAACTCTCTCCGTGGAGGGGAATCCCGTTAATTTCTTAGTAGATACAGGAGCTGAACACTCAGTTTTGACTAAACCATTAGGACGATTAGGATCAAAAAGAACTCTGGTTATGGGAGCCACTGGAAGTAAACTCTACCCTTGGACAACCGAAAGAAGTTTAGATATAGGAAAAAACCAAGTAACCCACTCTTTTCTTGTGATTCCTGAGTGCCCTGCACCCCTTCTGGGGAGGGACTTGTTGACCAAACTAAAGGCTCAGATCCAGTTCACCCCGGAGGGACCAGAAGTCACCTGGGGAAAGGCCCCTATAACATGCTTAGTTCTAAGTCTAGAAGAAGAATATCGCCTCCATGAACCCAAGACTGGGGTTTTGCCCCCTAAAGAGTGGCTGACAGCTTTTCCAGAGGTCTGGGCAGAGCAGACTGGAATGGGACTGGCTAAACAAGTACCACCCATCGTGGTCGAGCTGAAAGCGGCTGCCACCCCCGTCTCGGTGAGACAGTACCCCCTGACTCAAGGGGCTAAAGAAGGCATCCGGCCGCATATCCAGAGACTGTTGCAGCAAGGTATATTGATCCCCTGCCGGTCCCCTTGGAATACCCCCCTCCTGCCAGTACGTAAGCCTGGAACCAATGATTATCGGCCTGTCCAGGACTTAAGAGAAGTTAATAAGCGGGTGCAGGACATTCACCCAACCGTGCCTAACCCTTACAACTTGCTGAGTTGTTTACCGCCTGAACGATCCTGGTACACTGTTCTAGATTTGAAAGATGCCTTTTTCTGTCTCAGGTTGCACCCAAGTAGCCAGCCTCTGTTCGCTTTTGAATGGCGAGATCCCGAAGGAGGACATACGGGTCAACTGACCTGGACTAGGTTGCCACAAGGATTCAAAAATTCACCAACTCTTTTTGATGAAGCGCTCCACCGTGACCTTGCGCCCTTCAGAGCACAGAACCCCCAAATTTCTCTCTTGCAGTACGTTGATGATTTATTGATTGCAACATCGACCCAGGAACTGTGCCTCGATGGGACTAAAAAGCTCCTGAAGGAACTGGGTAAGTTGGGGTATCGGGTATCTGCCAAGAAGGCCCAATTATGCCGCTCAGAAGTGACCTACCTAGGATACACTCTCCGAGATGGGAAACGATGGCTCACTGAAGCACGAAAAAAGACAGTGATGCAGATCCCGACCCCCACCTCTCCGCGACAAGTACGTGAGTTTTTGGGAACTGTGGGCTTTTGTAGACTCTGGATACCGGGGTTCGCCACGCTGGCAGCCCCTCTGTACCCGCTCACAAAAGAAAAAGTCCCATTTACCTGGACAGAGGAGCACCAAAGAGCCTTTGATAATATAAAGACTGCCCTGCTCACAGCTCCTGCTTTGGCCCTGCCAGATCTAACTAAGCCTTTTACTTTATATGTTGATGAGCGGGCTGGAGTGGCCCGTGGAGTTCTGACTCAGACCCTGGGGCCTTGGAAACGGCCGGTAGCCTACCTATCTAAAAAGCTGGACCCCGTCACCAGCGGGTGGCCCTCCTGCTTGAAAGCCATTGCTGCAGTAGCGCAACTTGTCAAAGACGCTGATAAGCTTACTCTGGGTCAACATGTGACTGTAATTGCTCCCCATGCTTTAGAAAGTATTGTGCGGCAGCCCCCCGACCACTGGATGACAAACGCCCGGATGACACTTTACCAGAGCTTGTTGTTAAATGATCGAATAACCTTTGCTCCTCCTGCTATTCTCAACCCGGCCACCCTGTTCCCCGAAGCAGATGACTCTACCCCGGTGCACCAGTGCACTGACATCCTGGCTGAAGAAACCGGGACCAGGAAAGACCTGACCGACCAACCGTGGCCAGGTGTGCCTAACTGGTATACGGACGGCAGCAGTTTTATGGTAGAAGGTAAACGAAGAGCGGGAGCAGCTGTGGTGGACGGAAAGCAGGTAATTTGGGCTGGCAGCCTCCCCAAAGGAACCTCCGCTCAAAGGGCTGAACTCCTGGCACTGACTCAAGCTCTGCGCCTGGCAGAAGGTAAGGCTATCAACATTTACACCGACAGCCGTTATGCTTTCGCCACAGCCCACATTCATGGGGCCATCTACAGACAGAGGGGCCTGCTCACCTCAGCAGGGAAAGACATTAAGAACAAAGAAGAAATCCTGGCTCTCCTAGAAGCCATACACCTTCCAAAGAAATTAGCCATAGTCCACTGCCTGGGACACCAGAAGGGGACCGACCCAGTCACAAAAGGAAACCGGATGGCTGATCTAACAGCCAAGCAAGCCGCCCAAGGAGCCACAGTGCTGGTGGAGGAAACTGGAACCCCGCCAGAGCCTCCACGAGCCATGGAGCCCAGCTTTAACTATCCTCATGAAGATTACGGCTTGATCGAAGATATGGCTTGTACAGGAAAAGCCCAAATGTTCAGCTTCGGTGGATTGGCAAAAACTAAAGATGGGCGAATCATTCTGCCCTCCAAAGAAGGACGAGACTATGTAAAACGAATACATCAACTTACCCATCTTGGAGATGAGAAACTTAAGCAATTAATCAAAGGTTCTAAATATTATGTTCTGAAATTAAATACAGTGGTGAAACAGGTAGTAGGGTCGTGTCAAGCTTGCACCTTGACCAATGCTGCCCGACCGTTCAGAGAACTTGGAAAGAGGATGAGGGGAGACCGGCCGGGAGTTTATTGGGAGGTAGACTTCACTGAAATTAAGCCAGGAAAATATGGTAATAAGTACCTTCTAGTTTTTATAGATACTTTCTCAGGATGGGTGGAAGCCTTTCCCACCAAGTCTGAAACTGCTCAAGTGGTAACCAAGAAGATACTGGAAGAAATTCTACCCCGGTTCGGGATCCCCAAGGTAATCGGTTCGGACAACGGACCGGCTTTTGTTGCCCAGGTAAGTCAGGAATTGGCCATCCAACTGGGGACTAATTGGAAATTACATTGTGCTTACAGACCCCAGAGCTCAGGACAGGTAGAAAGAATGAATAGAACTCTAAAAGAGACCCTTACTAAATTAGCTATTGAGACCGGCGGGAAAGACTGGGTGACCCTCCTCCCCTTTGCGCTCCTTAGGGTCCGAAACACACCTGGACGTTTTGGCCTTACCCCTTATGAAATCCTGCATGGGGGACCGCCCCCCTTGACTGAGTCAGGCGGGATATTGGATCCTTGCACTGACTCTTCCTTTGCTCTGTTCACCCACTTAAAGGCCTTAGAGGTCGTTAAGACACAGATCTGGAACCAGATCAAGGAAGCCTACGCTCCAGGGACTACAGCAGTGCCCCACGGGTTCCAGGTCGGAGACTCAGTCTTGGTCAGACGACATCGTGCTGGCACGCTTGAGCCTCGGTGGAAAGGACCCTATTTGGTGCCGCTAACTACCCCCACGGCAGTCAAGGTAGACGGGATCGCCGCCTGGATCCACGCCTCCCACGTCAAGAAGGCACCCAATCAAAATGAAGACAACCATGAAGATAAATGGACAGTGGCCGCTACTGACAATCCTCTTAAGCTGCGCCTTCGCCGTCGCCCCAATCTTGGAGAATAACCCTCATGCCCCCCAAAAACTGACATGGGAAGTGCTTAATGAAGAAGGTAACATCGTGTGGTCAAAAACTGCAGTGCACCCCCCGTGGACTTGGTGGCCTGATCTTGCACCTGATGTCTGTAAGTTAGCTGCCGGTTCCCCGGCTTGGGATCTTTCTAATTATGACAATTTAGATAAACCACCCCCGGAGGAACAATGTGTCCCTCATGGTATAGGGAGCACATTGGGATGTTCTGGACAGTTTTTTCGAGCCAACCTCCAGGCGGCAGATTTCTACGTCTGCCCTGGGCAGGGACATAGCAGAGAGATGAAGAGACGATGTGGGGGGGCATCTGATTATTTCTGTGGTAAATGGGGATGTGAGACCACAGGAGAAGCTTACTGGAATCCTTCCTCCTCCTGGGATCTGATATTAGTAAAAAAAGGTCGTAAGCCAGGAGAGTCAGGAGAAGGAGAAAGAGACCCATCTAAATATCCGTCTTATAGGACTGGATGTGCATCCGGGGCCTCGGGTGGCCCTCAGGGGCCATGCAAAGGCAGCTATTGCAACCCTCTGAATATTAGTTTCACAGCACAGGGAAAACAAGATCGCCAATGGGTAAAAGGCAACCGCTGGGGGTGGAGAGTCTATACTGGAACAGGAGACCCTGGGTTCGTCTTCGCTATCAGAATAAAGATAGAGAGTCCACCTGCACGACCTGTAGGCCCCAACCCGGTGCTTGATGACCCCCTACCCAGGCCGGGGAGACTTCCTAGTCTCACCCCATCACCGAAGGAAGGTTCCTCTTCTGGCCCTAATTCATACCCTCTCTTGACCACATCCTCCCACCTCCCTATGAGAACCGAGGATCGCCTGTTCAATCTGCTCGATAGTGCGTTCCTCGTTTTAAACCGCACAAACCCCACTGCTACCCAATCTTGCTGGCTGTGCTTTGCTTCTAATCCCCCTTATTATGAGGGAATAGCCCAGCTGAGGAGCTATAATGTTACTTCTGACCATTCACATTGCCCCTGGGGGAACCAACGAAAGTTGACCCTCTCAGCAGTATCAGGCACTGGACTATGCATAGGCAAAGTGCCTGCCAGACACCAGCCCCTCTGTAACGAAACTATTGACACCCTGACAGAGGGCCCAAATCAATATCTAGTACCCCCCCCCCCGACACTTGGTGGGCCTGTGGCACCGGCCTGACCCCCTGCCTGCATACTTCGCTTTTTAACAGTACTAGGGACTTTTGTATTTTGGTTCAGCTGGTACCTAGGGTCATCTATCATGATGAGAACTCATTTATAGATGAATTTGATCACCGTACTCGTTACAGGAGGGAACCTGTAACCCTGACCTTGGCTGTCTTGTTAGGACTAGGGGTAGCAGCAGGGATTGGAACTGGAGCAACTGCCCTTATCCAGCAACCCCACTACTATAATGAGCTTAGAGCAGCTATGGATGCAGACTTGGGAGCGTTGGAACAGTCCATAACTAAACTAGAAGAGTCATTAACTTCATTGTCAGAAGTAGTGCTGCAGAATAGAAGGGGATTAGACCTGCTTTTTCTTAAGAAGGGAGGGCTCTGCGCAGCCTTAAGGGAAGAATGTTGCTTTTATGTAGATCATTCTGGTGTCATCAGAGATTCCATGGCAAAGCTTAGAGAAAGGCTAGAGAACAGAAAAAAAGAAAGAGAAGCATACCAAGGATGGTATGAGAATTGGTTTAATCGGTCACCTTGGTTCTCTACTCTGGTCTCCACCTTGGCCGGGCCTTTAATCATTTTGCTACTAATCCTAACCTTCGGGCCATGTATTCTCAATAGGCTGGTGACATTTGTAAAAGAAAGGATAAGTGCTGTCCAGGTAATGGTCTTAAGACAGCAGTACCAGGTACTACAGGAAGCTGAGGGGTCGCTCTAAGATTAGAGCCATTTACAAGGAGAAGTAGGGAATGAAGAATAAAAAAAATTAATTAATTAATAGCTATCTGTAAAGACACCGGCTTGTCACCTTTTGTCATCTTGGGCCTCCGCCCCCTGCAGGCGGCGGTTCCGGAACTCTAGAGAAAAACACCCCCCACCTCCTCCTGGGACTCTTGAGAGAAAAACAACTCTCTTGAGGGAAACAGCTCCCGGAATAACCACAGGGGTCCCAACAGCCCCTATGGAATGTCCCAAAGCCCCAGGAATGTCACTTAATGTAACACATAGTAAATAGTAAATGTGTGACTTTTAGACTTCCCCTATTTCCTCCCCAGTCGTCCCCCCTCTTTTATGGTTTTTGCCTTTATAAGCTTGTCACAAGTTCAGGTGGGGGTCGAACTCCTCTACCCCTGCGTGGTGTATGAGTTTCGACCCCAGCATGCTGGCCTGAGATCTCGTTTAATCCCATCTTCAATAAACTTCGTGTGATCACAACGAATTTGGTCTCAGTGCCTTACTGGGTGCGCGCTACTCCCGAGACTTGAGTGAGGGTCTCCCTTCGGGGGTCTTTCATAACTTCATTTTGTTTTTGTTTTGTTTTGTATATGGTCACACTATATAACCCTGGCTGGCTTATCATTATGTAGATTTTGTTGGCCTTGAATTCATACCCATTCCAATTGCTGGAATGAAAGGTACAATATACCTTTAGTTCATACATACCTGATTTTTACATAACATACTTGAGGCACAATACTTTCTCCAGAAAACCTTGGTTTATTATACTATTTAGGAGGAATTGTTAAACTACTTTACATAAATTAGGTGAGTCTTATGTATCACTGTCCTTAAGGTATATAAAAAAAACTAATTGTGAATATATATGTATCTCTCACTCACATTTTTCTTTTTTCTTTTATTGAATGTAGATTCATTTTTCTTTTTATTTTGTTGTTTTTTTTGTTTTATTTTTTGTTATTTTTTCTTCACATTTCATGAGGTAACATTTATTTTTTTAATTTTTATTTTCTATATTCTATGTTTACATTCCAAAGGCTTTCCCCTTTTCCAGTTCCCCCCCCACCATACATCGCATAATTCCTCTCCCCCCCAACTATTCCCCAATCATTCCCCCACCACCACAATTTCTCTGTTCTGGGTCTACAAAACTGGATCCAATCTTTACAGGCCCAGAGTCCTCTCCTTTCTTCTTCTTGGGAATCCTTTGACTTGCTAATTGTGCCTTGAGTATTTAGGGCTTCTGGGTTCATTAATATCCACTTTCAGTGATTGCATTTCAGGTATTTTTTTTTGTGATTGGGTTAACTCACTCAAGATGATATTTTCCAGGACTAACCATTTACCTACAAATTGCATGAATTCGTTATTTTTAATTGCTGAGTAGTGTTCCATTGTATAAATATACCACATTTTCTGTATCCATTCCTCCTTTGAGGGATATTTGGGCTCCTTCCAATTTCTGGCTATTAGAAACAAGGCTGCTATGAACATAGTGGAGCATGTGTCTTTATTGTATGCAGGGGAATCCTCTGGGTATATGCCCAGGAGTGGTATGCCAGGGTCCTCTGGAAGCGACATGCCCAATTTTCTGAGGAACTGCCAAACTGATTTCCAGAGTGGTTTTACCATTTTGCAATCCCACCAGCAGTGGAGGAGTGTTCCTCTTTCTCCACATCCTCGCCAGCACTTGTTGTCTCTTGAGTTTTTAATCTTAGCCATTCTGACTGGTGTGAGGTGGAATCTCAGGGTTATTTTGATTTCTTACAAATACATTTTTATTATCCTTTCTCCTCTCCCTATGCCTTCAGGTTCCTCCCCACCTACTCTCTTCTCTAGATCCACTTTCTTTCTGTCCCTCATTAGAAAAAAAATAGGTTTCTAAGAAACACCAAGTGGGATAAAATTAAATATAATGCTGAGCGTGGTAGAACATGCCTGTAATCCCAGCACTTGGGAGGCAGAGACTGGCAGATTTCTGAGTTCGAGGCCAGCCTGGTCTACAGAGTGAGTTCCAGGACAGTCAGAGCTACACAGAGAAACCCTGTCTCTAAAAATAAAAAAATAAATAAATATAATAATATAATACAAGAACTATCACAAGGAAGTTCAACCAGGCCTCCAATCAAGAAGAGTTTCAAGAGGAGGCACAAGAGTCACAAGGCACCTGCTTATTCTCACACTCAGGATTCTAATAAAAATACTAAGCTAAAAGTTATAATAAATACTCAGAGAATCTGGTTAAAACCTATGTATGCCCTGTGTTTGCTGCTTTAATCTCTGAAATCACATGTGCTTTGCTTAATTGATTCCAAGGGCCTACTTCTTGTATTCTCCATACTATGGGTCTAAAAGCTCTGTGAGGTTTCCTTCAGTGTAAGGGGAGTGTTTAATAGACATCTCCAACTTAGATTCTCTCTCCACGTAAGGTTTTGCTGTGGATCCATGCTTCTGTCATTCTGTTCCCATTTGATGTCAGAGGAAACTTTTCTGATGATAACTGATCTGATATTGATCTAATTGTATAGCAGAATATGGTCAGGATTCATTTATTAATACTATTTTTATAAGTAGTATTTGCTGTTACCCTGGTACTATCTAATTTATGGTCCTTTGTTACCCTAGCAGTGTTGGGTATGGGTTCCTTCTCTTGGAGTGGGCCTTAAGTCAATTTATTGGCTAGTCCCACAAGTTCTGTACCAATATTGTCCTAGGATATTTTGACATTGGACAGAGTGTATATCAAAAGTTTTGGTGTTTGATTGGTGGCCATGTTTTTCTTTCAAAAGACTACATAGTACCTTCTTATACCAAAACACTAGAACATAAGGATGAAGTCTCCACAAATACATCAGCCCTAGTTCTCCGTGTTCAAACAGCTATGTGGATGTTGTCCTAGAAAATGAAGTCCTCATTTTCAGTTTGATGAAAGCAAACCACTGACTGAGTACCAGGCTGGCTTATTTAGGGATTTCCTTGGGACATACTTAGCAAATAACTCAAGGAAATACAGTCCAATTCCACCATTGGATGTTTCACCTGGCAACAAGAGTCTGGTTGAGATTACATAACTCTTATTACTAGAAGTCTTCATTAGAATCACCTCCATAGTATCTAGGTGGTTTTCTCCACTGGAGGTTTCCACACAGTTTCCCCCAAACACTAATTTGAGCTATCTCTGCACCTAATCTGTACCTGTACCTCATCTCTCTCCTACATGATCCCCCACCTCCATTCCTTTCCAAACTAGCTTCAGGTATACTTGTAAGCTCTACTCTATTTCCCTTACAGAGATATGCATGTATTTCCTTCTACAGCTCTCCTCTTTAACTAATTCCTCTGAGTCTATAGATGGTTATCTTCATTATCATTTTCTTAACATCTAATATCTATTTATAAATGAATACATACCACATGTATCTTTAAGGGTCTGGGTTGTATCGTGCCCTATGATTTTTTTCTAGTTCCATTCATTTTCTGCAAATTTCTTGATGTTAATTTTTGTAATTGCTGATTAATACTCCCTTGTGCAAATTAACCAAATTTTGTTTATCCACTCCTCCATAGAGAAAAATTAAGGTTGTTTACTGTTGTGGTTGATATTTAATTTTAATCAAGATTTTTTACTCTGTCTGATTATTTAGTTCCCAGAAAAAAGACATAAACCTTTACATTTACAATAAACCTTAATCAACACTAGAAATTCGCAGATATCTAACCTCTATGCTATTAAAATGTACTTCCCCGTCAATGACTCTGACTTATAATTTGTCGTGTTCCATCTGGGTAGGTCTCAAATTGGATAGCCTTCATGGTTGTGTTTTTACGATTCACCCACTCCACAGTGACTTCATCCTCTCTCCACCTTTTTTTCTCATGCTACTGTTCAGAGTCTAAGCCTGGGAAACCCAAACCCCACCTATGTCTCTTCTACCCAGATCTTGGCTGTCAACATCTTCATTTAACCGACAATTTAAAATTAGGGAGCAAAGTCACATTGCATGTGCAGATTCTCTACTCTCTGTGGATAACCAGCTTTGGGGAACAATATTTATCTTTGTAACATAGCAAAAGACTGAACCTCAAAAGTTTTGGCTTATTATAAAGGCGTATCAATGGATGTGATTGAACAAGTTTTCTTGTAAGGTGGAGCATCTATAGGGTATATGTCCAAGAGTTGCAGAGCTAGGTGCCATAATGTGTTTACAGTACAGGTTTGTACATGGATCAACAATGAACATGTGTTCCACTTGCTCTAAATCTTCACAAGAATGAAGTGATATTACTGATCTTACTCATTCTGATAGGTGTATGATAGACTCTCAATGTAATTTTGATTTACATTTCCCTTATTACTAAGGATGTTGAACATTTCTTTGTTTTTAAGCCCTTTGAGTTTCCTTTATTGAGAATTTTCTTTCAATCTGCACCCCATTTCTTTTTGCACTATAAATTTGATACCAAGTCTCCAGAGTTCTTTATATAAGTTGATATTGTCCTCTAGTAGATATGGACTTTGCAAAAATCATTATCAATTGTAGAGGATCCCCTTTTGTCTGATTGGAGAGTGTCCTTTTCCTAACAAAATCTTTTCAGTTTCATGAATGGCATTTTTTAATCTTATTTCCTGTGTTCTGTTCAGGAAGCTGTCTCCAGTCCAAATGTGTTCAGATCAATATCACATTTTCTCTTCTGTTATATTTAGTGTATCCAGTTTTATGTTGAGGTCTTTGAACTATTTGGACTCAAGATTTTATATAGAATGATAAATATTGATCTATTTGTATTTTTATAGATGTAGACATTCAGTTATACCAGAACCATTTTTTTGAAGATGCTGGTGTGTGTGTGTGTGTGTGTGTGTGTGTGTGTGTATGTGTGTGTGCATGTGTGTGTACATTTTTTATCATCACATCAAATTACATGCCCATGTTTGTGTAGATTTATGTCTCAGTCTTCAATTTAATTCTGTTGATGAATGTGTCTTTATTCCAATACCAAAGGTTTTTATTACTATAGCTCTGAAGTACAATTTGAAATCAGGAATGAGGAGACCTCTTATAAAGTAACACTTATTCACCAAATATAATTGTCTTCTTGGAAGCTTACTGCTGAAAAAGCTCACCCTTTCTAGTTCTTTCTGAAATCTGGCTAGGTGGTTCAACTCACCTGTTCTGGATCAACTCTACTCCCTAAGTTGACGGCTAAGTTGACTGATTTAATCTGCCTTCTCTTCGTTTCTGACTAAATTACTCTGCTTAGCCTCATACTAACTTTGGCAATATGCTCTAATCTTTTTGCTGTTTCACATTATCTAGATACTTCTGTCTTTACCTGTGTCTATCTTGTTCTCTCTGCAACATGTCTTTATAAAACTCTCATAGTAAAACTGCCTTACACTTATACTGTACTTTCTCTATTTTATAGTGCTAAGTAGCCTCTCTTTCCATCTTTCCAATGATGGTCTCATGTGAGTTGGGCACATCCTATCTCTGGCTAATTTTGTCAAATATGTCTCTGACTCATCCTTGTGTCTTCCCCTCAATTAGCGGTCACTTTTAAACATGCTTATTACTTTTACAAACAAGCATCTCCTCCATTTTTAGGGACTAAAGATATGTATTATGAGTGTGTCTGTATTCCAGCTAGACCAACCTATAATCTGGAGTGTGTCCATATTTTGTACAGATCATATAGACCTAGAAGATCTTTGAATGTGGTCCCTTGTCACAGCAGCCATATTGCTTGATTAAAATCTCTATGTAGTCTTTAACATATGCTTTATTTTTCAGAATTTTATAGCTAACTTTATTTTTTTTCATATATGAAGTTGATAATAGTCCTTTTAAGGTCTATAAAGAATTGTGTTGGGATTTTAATGGGGGTTACATTGAATTGTTAGATTGCTTTTGGTAAGATGGCTATTTTTACTATGTTAATTGCACTGTTCCATGAGCAGAGAGATCTTTGCATCTTCAGATAACTTCTTCAATATCTTTCTTGAAAGACTTGATGCTTTTATTAATCAGGTACCAATGATACCATAGGGTAAACTAAGGGAAGCAGTTAGTGAGGTGTCAGTGCTGACACCTGATAAGAGATGGCTAATCAACCTATTTGTGCTGCTGCCTATGACAGCCAGTGATTAGAGAAATTCCTTAGCAAACTTTTCTCTGAGGGACCATAGCTTAATTTACTGGAGATGAAACTCCCTGTGGCCAGCAAAATACTCTGAACTCTTCTAATTCCTTGGGGCCAGTGAGGAAGGAAAGGAAAAAGAAAATTGTTATACACATACACATATATACACACACTGTGTAAATGAAGCAAAGACAGACTCCAATAACTTCATACATAAAAAATCATACATATATGCATATATATATGCATACAGTCAGACAGATGGACAGACATATATATTTTCATATATAGAGTGGGTGGAGTAAGGCTCCAACAAACATGCTCCAAGAATAGACACATATACATGCACACATACATAGACATACACACACACACACACACACACACACACACACAAACACACACACACACACACACACACACACATATTCACACACAGTTGATAGATGAAGCAATCTCCTATACATACCCAGACAAGCTTTAGATATATACATGTTGGATATATACCCATAAACAATAAGATTATTGATCTCAGTCAGACAAGGGTGATTTATTGAATATACACCCTAATACTGATTGATCAGGACTGTAGCTCAGAATTCAGGGCCTGAGCCAAGGTGACAATCATCTTCCTCTGTCAATTTATAATGCATAAAACTAGAGAAAACACAGTGAGCACATATGCAGGTACAGGAAGTGCTGCCCGGTAGTAGACTCTGAATCATGTCATTTTAGATGTAACAGGTCACACTGGCCTTTAATTTGATAGATCCTATGTAAAGACTCATGAAACTTCTTAAGATTGACAAACCTATACAGAACATAACAGGATATATAATCAGAATGACCTATCTCTGACTCAAGTAATTTTTCTGTATCAATGACTGGCAGGCATATAACAACAATATGAAATACCTGGCAGGCATGGGACAAATGGCTAAAGCTATGCTGAGGGGAAGTTGGCAGACCTCAATAAATATGCATACAGATTTGATGGATGGAAAACAGTTCAAACATATGATCACACAAACTTTACATATTTACATGAATATGTGTAAGTGTGTACATAGATACATACATACTTAGAAGGTAGAAGCAACAAAGTTCCAAGGACTTTATTTTTTTCTCCTGTGGCATATTTATCCCAGCAAAATCTTTCAAATAGTGTAAAATTACCATGTGATTATATTTTTCTTTCCTTCTATTGCTGAATCCTGCATGGACATGTGGAAGGAACAGTGTTACATGGTTTCCCACCTCTGAAACAGAGCCTGTAGGGCATGGACCTCTGTGATTACTGACAGCTGCTAAGAGTGAGGTTTGTTTGATATATATTTGTCCTTCAGGAAATATTCTCCCTGCTAAGGTTATGGGGAAATGTATGCCCTTCCAAAGTTATCATGGAATGTCCTCTTTGCTAAGGTCCATGAAAAAATTAGAAACAGTATGAGTCTGAGAGGGGAGTCTTATGTCCTTAGCAAAATTGGTAAATATTGTAACCTACAGGACAGCCCTTGGGTATCTGGGAAAGAACTTTGTAAATATTAATTCAAAGATATATAATTTTCAACTATGCAAAATATAAGGATGTATTATATGAGCAGCTTTAAAGACCTTAAAGAACAAAGGCAGCTGTACTATGAACCAGCTTAATGGCTAAGATTAAAAACTCAAGAGACAACAGGGGCTGGCGAGGATTTGGAGAAAGAGGAACACTCCTCCACTGTTGGTGGGATTGCAAAATGGTAAAACCGCTCTGGAAATCAGTGTGGTGGTTCCTCAGAAAAGTGGGCATGTCACCTCCAGAGGACCCTGGCATACCACTCCTGGGCATATACCTAGAGGATTCCTCTGCATACAATAAAGACACATGCTCCACTATGTTTATAGCAGCCTTGTTTATAATAGCCAGAAATTGGAAGAAGCCCAGATATCCCTCAAAAGAAGAATGGATACAGAAAATGTGGTATATTTATACAATGGAGTACTACTCAGCAATTAAAAATAATGAACTCATGCAATTTGTAGGTAAATGGTTAGATCTGGAAAATATCATCCTAAGTGAGCTAACCCAATCACAAAAGAATACACATGAAATGCAATCATTGAAAAGTGGATATTAATGAGCCTAGAAGCCCTAAATACTCAAGGCACAATTAGCAAGTCAAATGACTCCCAAGAAGAAGAAAGGAGAGGACCCTGGGCCTGTAAAGATTGGATCCAGTATTGTAGACCCAGAACAGAGAAATCATGGGGGGGGGGAATGAGTGGGGAATAGCAGGGAGGGAGAGAGGAATTATGGGACATATGGTGGGGTATAACTGGGAAAGGGGAAAGCCTTTGGAATGTAAACATAGAATATAGAAAATAAAAATTTAAAAAATGTTATGGAAATAGTTAAAAGGAGTTGGGGAGTGGTGATTACAGGGAATGATCCCACCTAGATAAATTTATTGTTTGTGCTTAATGAAGTTGGCAGATTCCTGAGTTCAAGGTCAGCTTGGATCAGAGTTAACTTCAGCCCTGGATTGGTGGTACTAGTAATCACAGAACTGGATCCCACCAAGCTAGTTTATTGTTCATACTTACAAAGTCAGGGAAATCTCTGAGTTCATTTGCAATGTTTTAAACAAATGTACTTGCTGTCTTTTCCTAATACTCAGGGGGCTAAGATCAAGGAAAAGTGATTCATAGAATGGCCAAGAGGGAACATGATATAAATAATTGAATGAATATGTAAATAAAAGACTTGGATTTGATCTGCAAACCTAAGCTACCTAGATGAGCTATTCAGACAGCTCTTCAGTAATTTGTTTTCTAGCAGATTTTCTGACTTTAGTTGGAAAATTCAGGAGGTATTCAGAAATCTTTTAGAATATTTTCTAGCGCATAAGCAATTGGTGTTCTGTTCAGGAAATTTCCCCCTGAGCCAATGTCCTCAAGGGTCTTCCTCAGTTTCTTTTCTATTAGTTTTAGTGTGTCTGGTTTTATGTGGAGGTCCTTGATCCACTTGGAGTTGAGCTTAGTGCAAGGAGATAAGAGTGGATCAATTCTCATTCTTCTGCATGTTGACCTCCAGTTGATTCAGCACCATTTGTTGAAAAGGTTATCTTTTTTCCACTGGATGTTTTCAGCTCCTTTGTCAAAGATCAATTGGCCATAGATGTGTGGGTCCAATTCTGGGTTTTCAATCCTATTCCATTGATCCACCTCCCTGTCCCTGTACCAATACCATACAGTTTTTAACACTACTGCTCTGTAGTATTGCTTGAGGTCTGGGATATTGATTCCCCCAGAAGTTCTTTTACTGTTGATTAAAATTTTAGCTAGCCTGGGTTTTTTGTTATTCCAGATGAATTTGAGAATTGCTCTTTCTAACTCTATTAAGAACTGAGTTGGGATTTTGATGGGGATTGCATTGAATCTGTATATTGCTCTTGGCAAGATTGCAATTTTAACTATATTAGTCCTGCCAAACAACTAGCATGGAAGATTTTTCCATTTTCTGAGGTCTTCTTCAATTTCCTTCTCCAGAAACCAGAACTTTTTGTCATATAAATCTTTCACTTGTTTGGTTAGAGTCATACCAAGATACTTTATATTGTTTGTGGCTATTGTGAAGGGTGTCATTTCCCTCATTTCTTTCTTGGCACGCTTATCCTTTGTGTATAGGAAGGCTACTGATTTGCTTGAATTGATTTTATAACCAGCCACTTTGCTGAAGCTGTTTATCAGCTGTAGGAGTTCTCAGGAGGAGATTTTTGGGTCACTTAAGTATACTATCATATCATCAGCAAACAGTAATAGCTTGATTTCTTCCTTTCTGATTTGTATCACTTTGAAATCCTTATGTTGTCGAATTGCTCTAGCTAGTACCTCAAGTACTATATTGAAGAGATATGGTGAGAGGGGGCAGCCTTGTCTAGTCCCTGATTTTAGTGAGATTGCTTCAAGTTTCTTTCCATTTACCTTGATGTTGGCTATTGGTCTGCTGTAAATTGCTTTTACTATGTTTAGATATGGGCCTTGAATTCCTGTTCTTTCCAAGACTTTTAGCAAGAAAGGATGCTGAATTTTGTCAAATGCTTTTTCAGCATCCAATGAGATGACCATGTGTTTTTTTTCTTTGAGTTTGTTTATGTAGAGCAAGAATAGACAAATGGGACCTCATAAAATTACAAAGTTTCTGTAAGGCAAAAGACACTGTCAAAAGGACAAATCAGCAACCAAAAAATTGGGAAAAGATCTTCACCATCCCCACAACCGACAGAGGACTAATATCTAATGTATACAAAGAACTCAAGAAGTTAGACCCCAGAAAACCAAATAAACCTATCCAAAAATGGGGTACAGAGCTAACCAAAGACTTTTCACCTGAAGAAATTTGGATGGCTGAGAAACAACTTAAAAAATGTTCAACATCATTAGTCAATACAGAAATGCAAATCAAAACAACCCTGAGATTTCACCTCACACCAGTCAGAATGGCTAAGATTAAAAACTCAGAAGACATCAGGTGTTGGTGAGGATGTGAAGAAAGAGGAACACTCCTCCACTGCTGGTGGGACTGCAAGCTGGTACAACCACTCTGGAAATCAGTCTGGTGGTTCCTCAGAAAACTGGACATGATACTTCCAGAGGACCCAGCCATACCACTCCTGGGAATATACCCAGAAGATTCTCCAGCATGCAATAAGGATACATGCTCCACTATGTTCATAGCAGCCTCATATATAATAGCCAGAAGCTGGAAAGAACCCAGAAGTCCCTCAACGGAGGAATGGATACAAAAAATGTGGTATATATACACAATGGAGTACTATTCTGCCATTAGAAACAATGAATTCATGAAATTCTTAGAGAAATGGATGGAGCTGGAGAACATCATACTAAGTGAGGTAACCCAGTCTCAAAAGAATACTCATGGTATGCAGTCACTGATAAGTGGATATTAGCCTAGAATCTTGGAACACCAAAGACACAATTCACATACCAAGTAATGTCTGACAAGAAGAAAGGAGTGGATATTGGTGCTGGAAAGGCTCAAAGCATCAGTGTAGGGGAATATAAGAACAGGGATGTGGGAAGGGGTGGATGAGGGAGCAGGGGGAGTGAAAAGGGTATGTGGGACCTTTGGGGGGTGGGGAACCAGAAAAAGGGAAATGAATTGTAAATATAGAATATATCCAATAAAAAAAGAAATTAATAGCTTTAATTGAATGTTCAGAATTACAAAAAAAGAATATTTTCTAGCATTAGAGTGTTGTTTTGAGCAGGGAATTGTCGCAAGAAGAGAGCTGTCTTGACCAGAAAGCAGCCTACAGAGCCAAGAGCTATCTAAAGGATCTATCTAGGGAGCCATTTTGAGTAAACTAGAAGGCTGTCAGGTTCCACCCAATCATTTGACTTAGAGTCATTTCTTTCACTGTTTCCCAAACACCTCTTCCTCAGGACCCCCAACCAAGTTAAGAATGGTTCTTGGCACTTCTAGAGAATGATTATGATAAAAACATTGTGTTCCCAAATACCTTTACAAGAAATAACATTAATCAGTCCAGGAGATGTGAAAAATAAAAATTATTCCCAAGAATATATATACATTCATAACAGCAACTTGTTTTAGACTAATAAAATGTGAGCAAGCAAGGTCTTTTTCTCAGACAGTTTTTCTTACTGACAGGCAGAAGTTTGTAGTTACAAAGAAAGGATTAGTTATTTTATTTTTATCTTTAAAAGTAATCCCATAAACATCTTAAAAGAATTACAAATCTATTCTTTTCTGTAAAATTCAGGCATATATACTTTATATCCTCAGAAAGTATATCTACTCATCAGCAGTTCTTATTAAATCTTATCAGAAAACTGAGCGCAAAATGGGTATAAGAAATCAATCATCACAGGTCCAGCCTCAGTGAGAGTCATATCAGCCATTGTTTTTGTTCCCTGACCATACAATGTTCCTAGCTTAACTATTAAGTGTGTGTGCCCTTTTTAACTTCAAATATTTTCCTATGATTTAATATATCTGTGCCACTAGCAAAAACCTGTTAACATAGCTTCACTAATAATTTTATTTTGGCAAATGTTTTCTAAGGGTCGTGGTCATAGTTAACAATCTACATTTCTAAGTTCTTTCCAAGCATGGTGATTGAATCATTAATCTGTTCCAGAAGTACTGTGTGAAGAGATCAGGAACTGTTACTGTGATTGCCAGAGAAAGTTTTCAGTGAAGGGGATGGAAGGACCCTTAGAGTTTTCAAACAATTCTTAGATTAAGAGGGATGTGACTTCTTCCTTTTCAATTTGTATCGCCTTAATCCCCTTCAATTGTCTTTCTGCTCTAACTAAGATGTTAATAATATTTAACATAGATATGAAGAGTATTGACAACCTTTTCTTTTGCTATATTTCATAGGAATTGGCATGTAAGCCTCTACATTAAATTTGAAGTTGGGCATAGGCTCTGTTTAAATTGCTTTATTATTCTGAGGTATGCCCTTTTTTAACTTTTTCCAGGACTTTTATCATGAAATGGTGTTGAATATTATTAAAGTTCTTTTCTTCCTTTGTTTATGTTGTATTGGGATGACATTCCCTCACACATTTTTATCACATGTTTTGTAGGTAAATCCCTGTATTTTCAATTGTTAATTTCTGTGTTGGCAGAGATAAGTGGTAGTAGAATATTTGGCAGAATATTATCCTCTCAATAGTCCATTACCAGCTTTAGTTATATGTATATGCTTGTCCTTTTTCACCTGCCCAAAAGTTGATTCTCTGATATTATCCTGCTAAAAGGGAGGCTTCTATAAGTGTGGAAGAGGTCACATAGCCCTCATCCCAATGAAAGGCAATCAAATAAATAGATTGGTGTTATATTTCTGATGATAGGTTCAGAATGGAATGCAGTTTTTGGGAGATAATGAGCAGTGGCTGAGCTTGAGTGAAAGACATCACACAGGCAATAGTAGACAGACACATTGAGGGGAATAAAGTATGGGGGTAAAAAGTGAGAGTCACATGGAGAGAGGCAGTGGCAAGGGAATCTGGTTGCTTTAGATTGTAACTGAGTCGGCCCCAACAATAGACCAAGAGTCTTATACTATAGAAATATCTTCCCATCTTTATTTTCAACCCTCAAGCAGGATTCCCCAAAACCAAACCATAATATTAGAGGTTACATTTAATTATTTTCATATAGTGAACAATTCCTGTGCTTCTGTCATGAAGCCTACTTAATCATGGTGGATTATTATTTGGTGTGTTCTTGGATTCACTTTGCCAGTATTTTATCCAGTAGGTTTTAGTCTATGATCCTAAGTGAAACTGGGCTGTAATTTTCTCTTTGTTGAATTTTTGTGTGGTTTGGGCATATGAGTAACTAGCCTAATGAAATAAATTGGGTAAGGTTCCTTCTGTTTCTGTTTGTGGAATAATTTGTGGAGTATTGTCATTAACTTTTTTTTTAAAGTATGCTAGAATTCTGCACTAAAACCATCTGTCCCTGGTTTTGTTTATTTGAGTTTTGTTGTTTTGTTTTGTTTTCCAAAAAGATGCTAAGTTCTTTTTTTTTTTTTTGTAATCTGAGTTTTATTTTTTTTGTTTTTTGTTTTGTTTTATTCTATATTCTTTGTTTACATTACAAAGGCTTTCCCCTTTCCCAATTCCCACCTCACCATATGTCCCATAAGTCCTCTTCCCTCTCCCCCTCCCCCAGGCAATCCCCAATCACCCCCCACACACACATACACACACACCATTTCTCTGTTCTGGTACTCTCCTACAAAACTGGATACAGTTTTTTCAGGACCAGGATCCTCTCCTTCCTTCTTCTTGGGAATGTTTGGATTTGCTAATTGTGCCTTGAGTATTCAGAGTTTCTGTGCTCATTAATATCCACTTATCCGTGATTGCATTTCATGTGTATTCTTTGTGATTGGGTTAACTCACTTAGCATGACATGTTCCACATCCAACCATTTGTCTACAGATTGCATGAATTCATTATTTTTAAGTGCTGAATAGTATTCCATTGTATAAATATACAACATTTTCTGTTTCAAATCCTTTGAGGGACATCTGGGCTCCTTCCAAATTCTGGCTATTATAAATAAGGCTGCTATGAACATAGTGCAGCATGTGTCTTTATGGTATGCAGGGGAATCCTATGGGTATATGTCCAGGAGTGGTATGACAGGGTCCTTTGGAAGTGTCATGCCCAATTTTCTGAGGAACCGCCAGACTGATTTCAAGAGCAGTTGTACCATCTTGCAATCCCACCAAGAGTGCAGGAGGGTTCCTCTTTCTCCAAATCCTATCCAGCACCTGTTGTCTCTTGAGTTTTAATCTTAGCCATTCTGACTGGTGTGAGGTAGAATCTCAGGGTTGTCTTGATTTGCATTTCCCTGATGACTAATGATGTTGAACATCTCTTAAGGTGCTTCTCGGCCATCTGAATTTCTTCTGGTGAAAATTCTGTGTTTAGCTCTGTACCCCATTTTAAATAGGGTTATTTGGTTTTTTGGGGTCTAACTTCTTGACTTCTTTGTATATATTGGATATTAGTCCTCTCTTGGATGTGGGGTTGGTGAAGATCTTTTTCCAATTTGTTAGTTTCCGTTTTTTCCTGACTGTGTCCTTTGCCATACAGAAACTTTGTAATTTTAAGAGGTCCCATTTGTTAATTCTTGATCTTAGAGCATAAGCTATTGGTGTCCTGTTCAGAAACTTTCCCCCATGTGCCCATGTCCTCCAGTGTCTTCCCCAGTTTCTTTTCTATTAGTTTCAGTGTGGCTGGTTATAAGTGGTGGTCCTTGATCCACTTGGAGTTGATCTTAGTACAAGGAGATAAGAGTGGGTCAATTCTCATTCTTCTGCATGTTGACCTCCAGTTGAACCAGCACCATATGATGAAAAGCCTATCTTTTTTCCACTGGATGGTTGTAGCTCCTTTATCAAAGATAAAGTGACCACAACTCTGTGGGTTTATTTCTGGGGCTTCAATTCTTTTACATTGATCTACTTGCCTGACGTTGAACCAATATCATGCAGTTTTTAACACAATTGCTCTGAAGTACTGCTCAAGGTCAGGGATATTGATTCCCCCAGAAGTCCTTTTATTGTTGAGAATAGTTTTAGCTCTCCTCAGTTTTTTGTTGCTCCAGATGAATTTGAGAATTGCTCTTTCTAGATCTACGAAGACTTGATTTGGGATTTTTATGGGAATTGCATTGAATCTGTAGAATACATTTGGCAAGATGGCCTTTTTTACTACACTGATACTGCCAATCCAAGAGCATGAAATATTTTTCCATCTTCTGAGGTCTTCTTTGATTTCTTTCTTCAAGGACTTCAACTCCCTGTCACACAGATCTTTCACTTGTTTGGTTAGAGTCACACCAAGATACTTTATATTGTTTGTGGCTATTGTGAAGGGTGTTTATTCCCTAACTTCTTTCTCAGTCTGCTTGTCCTTTGAGTACAGGAAGGCTACTGATTTGATTGAGTTGATTTTATAACCAGCCAATTTCCTGAAGTTGTTTGTCAGCTGTAGGAGTTCTCTGGTGAAGTTTTTTGGGTCGCTTAAGTATACTATCATATCATCTGCAAATATGATAGTTTGAGTTCTTCCTTTCCAATTTATATCACTTTGACTTCCTTATGTTGTCTAATTGCTCACTCTAGAACTTCAAGTACTATATTGAAATGATATGGAGATAGAGGGCAGCCTTGTCTAGTCCCTGATTTTAGTGGAATTGGTTCAAGTTTCTCTCCATTTAGTTTGATGTTGGCTACTGGTTTGCTGTAGATTGCTTTTACTATGTTTAGGTATGGGCCTTCAATTCCTGTTCTTTCCAGGACTTTTAGCATGTAAGGATGCTGAATTTTGTCAAATGCTTTTTCAGCATCTAATGAGATGACCATGTGGTTTTTTTCTTTGTGTTTGTTTATGTAGTGGATTACATTGTTGGATTTCCATATATTGAAACATCCCTGCATCCCTGGGATGAAGTCTACTTGATCTTCTTGAATGATTGTTTTGATGTGTTCTTGGATTCTGTTGGCAAGAATTTTATTTAGTATTTTTGCATCAATATTCATAAGGGAAATTGTCCTGTAGTTCTATTTCTTTGTTGGATCTTTGTGTGGTTTTGGTATCACCATAATTGTGATTCTTAGAACGAGTTGGGCAGTGTTCCTTCAGTTTCTATTTTGTGGAATAGTTTGAAGAGTATTGGTGTTAGGTCTTCTTTGAAGGTCTGATATAATTGTGCACTAAAACCATCTGGTCCCATACTTTTTTTGGTTGGAAGACCTTCTATCACTTCTTCTATTTCTCTAGGGGTTATGGGACTGTTTAGCTGATCTAATTGATCCTGATTTAATTTTAGTATTTGATATCTGTCTAGGAAATTGTTCATTTCCTCCAGATTTTCCAGTTTTGTTGAGTGTAGGCATTTGTCATAGGATCTGATGATTTTTTGAATTTCCTCAGTTTTTGTTATATCCTCCTTTTCATTTCCAATTTTGTTAAATTGGATTCTGACTCTGTGCCCATTGGTTAATCTGGCTAAGGGTTTATCTATCTTGTTGATTTTCTCATAGACCAGCTCCTGGTTTTGTTGATTCTTTGTACAGTTTGCTTTGTTTCTTCTTGATTGATTTCAGTCCTGGGTTTGAGGATTTAATGTCTTCTACTCCTACTGGGTAACTTAGCTTCTTTTTGTTCCAGGGCTCTCAGGTGTGCCATTAAGTTGCTAGTGTATGCTCTCTCTAGTTTCTTTTTGGAGGCACTCAGGGCTATGAGTTTTCCTCTAAGCATTGTTTTCATTGTGTACCATAGATTTGTGTAGGTTGTACCTTGATTTTCATTGAATTCTAGAAAGTCTTTGATTTCTTTCTTCATTTCTTCATTGAGCAGAGTATTGTTCAGTTTCCATGTGTATGTGGTTTTTCTGTTGTTTTTGTTGCTATTGAAGACCACTCTTACTCTGATAGGGTTAGGGTTAGGGTTAGGGTTAGGGTTAGGGTTAGGGTTAGGGTTAGGGTTAGGGTTAGGGTTAGGGTTAGGGTTAGTGATCTGATAGGAGGCATGGGATTGTTTCAGTCTTCTTGTATTTGTTGACATCTGTCTTGTACCAATTATATGATTGATTTTGGAGAAGGTACCATGCGGAGAAAAAGGTATATTCTTTTGCTTTAGGATGAAATGTTTTATATATATATATATATATATATATATACACACACACACACACACACACACACACACACACACACACATATATATATATATATATATATATATATATATATATATAATCCAATTGGTCCAAAGTTTCAATTAGTTTCACCGTGTCCCTGTTTACCTGTTTAGTTTCTGGTTTTCTGATTTGTCCATTGAGGAGAGTGGAGTGTTGAAGTCACCCACAATTATTGTGTTAGGTGCAATGTGTACTTTAAACTTTAGTAAAGTTTCTTTTATGAATGAGGGTGCCCTTGCATTTGGAGCAGAGATGTTCAGTTTTGAGAGTTCTTCTTGGAGTATTTTCCCTTTGACCAGCAAGAAGTGACATTCCATGTCTCTTTTGGTGACTTTAGGTTGAAAATCAATTTTATCTGTTATTAGAATGGCTACTCTGACTTGTTTTCTAAGACCATTTGCTTGTAATATTTTCTTCCAGCCTTTTACTCTAAGGTAGTGTTTGTCTTTGGCACTGAGATGTGTTTCCTCTATGCAGCAAAATGTAGGGTCCTGTTTCCGTATCCAGTCTGTTAGTGTATATCTTTTTATTGGGGAATTGAGTCCATTGATGTTAAGAGATATTAAAGAATAGTGATTATTACCTCCTGATATTTTTGAAATTATTTTTTATATTTCAGAGGTTATCTTCTTTTGGGTTTGATGAGAGGAGGTTTCTATCTTGCTTCTTCTGGGGTGTAGTTTCCATCCTTGTGTTGTTTTCCTCCTATTATCCTTTGTAGAGCTGGCCTTGTGGAAATATATCGTGCAAATTTGGTTTTGTCATGGAATACCTTGGTTTCTCCATCTATGGCAATTGAGTGTTTTGCTGGGTATAGTAGCTTTGGCTGAAATTTGTGTTCTCTTAGAGTCTGCATGAGATCCACCCAGGATCTTCTAGCTCTCATGGTATCAGGTGAGAAGTCTGGTGTAATTCTGATAGGTCTTCCTTTATGTGTTACTTGGCCTTTTTCCCTTACTGCCTTTAATATTCTTTCTTTGTTTAGTACATTTGGGGTTTGGATTATTATGTGATTGGAGGTATTTCTGTTCTGGTCCAGTCTGTTTGGTGTTCTGTAGGCTTCTTGTATATTCATGGGCATCTCTCTACTTAGATTGGGGAAGGTTTTTTTTGCATAGTTTTCTAGAAGATAGTTGCTGGGCCTTTAAATTCTAAGTCTTCACACTCATCTATGCCTCTAATCCTTAGGTTTGGTCTTCTCATTGTGTCCCGGATTTCCTGGATGTTTTGTGTTACAAGCTTTTTGCATTTAGCATTTTCTTGGACTGGTGAACCAATGGTTCCTATGGTATCTTCGGCATCTGAGATTCTTTCTTCTATCTCTTGTATTCTATTGTTGATATTTGCATCTATGGCCCCTGATTTCTTCCCAAGGTTTTCTATCTCCAAAGTTGTCTCACTGTGTGATTTCTTAGTTGTTTTTACTTCTGTTTTTATATCCTCGATGGTTTTGCTCAGATTTTTCTCTTACTTGTTTGTGTTTTCATGTAATTCTTTAAGAGATTTTTATGTTTCTTCTTTCATGACTTCTGCCTGTTGACCCACGTTCTCTTATATTTCTTTAAGTGATTTATGTATTTCCCCCTTATTGGCTTCTATTTTGTGATCCACATTCTCCTGAATTTCTTTAAGTAATTTTTGTGTTTGCCTTGCAAGTGCTTCTAACTTTTGATCCATATTCTCTTGTATTTCTTTAAGAGATTTATCTATGTGTTCTGCTATCAGCATCCTGACCAGTGATTTTAGATCCAAATCTTGTTTTTCTGCTGTGGTGGGGTATCCAGGACTTCCTGTTGTCAGCGAACTGGGTTTGGATGCTGCCATGTTGCCTTGATTTCTGTTAGTAATGTTCCTACTTTTGCCTTTTGCCACCTGGTTATCTCTGGTGTCAGTAGGCCTTGTTTCCACTGGCTGGTGTTTGAACCTCCTGTGAGGCTGGTCCTGCCTGTTGGTTCTCTACAGATAACCAGGCGGCAAAATGGAGACTGCTGCTGTGAGTGCTGGGCGGAACTCAGGGTAGGCGGTTCCCAATCAAGTTGGTGCATGGCCCAGTGGTCGTGGAGATGTCTGCCGAGCCACCCGGGCACTGGCTACTGGCAAGGGCCTGGCAGGTTTCTACCCGAATGATGGTAGTCACAGATTAAGTCTGTGTATCTGGGCCTCTCTACTGGTGGCCTGATGGCAAGATGGATACCACTGCTGTAAGGGTTTGGGAGGACTGTGGGGCAGGCAGCCCCCAGCCGTGTTGGTACATGGCCTGGTGGCCATGGAGATGTCCTGCAGAGCTGCCCTGGCACTGGCTACTGGCGATAGCCTGGCAGGTGTCCACCCTAGTGATGATAGTCACAGATTGTCTGTGTACCTGGGCCTCTCTACCAGTTGCCTGGCGGCAAGATGAAGCTTCGGAGGACTGTGGGGCAGGCAGCTCCCAGCAGCGCATGGTCTGGTTGCTGTGTAGATGTCACACCGAGCCATCCTGTCACTGGCTACTGGCAAGAGCCTGGCAGGTTTCCACCAGAGCAATGGTAGTCACAGATTAAGTCTGCATACCTGGGCCTCTTTACTGGTGGCCTGGGGACAAGAGGGAGACTGATAACCGCTCGGATCCAAAGTTCTTGAATGGCTTCTATGACCACCACACATGCACATGGTACATAGATGTACATATAGGTAAAACAGAAAATAAGTTAATTAAAAATACTATATTTGACAGTAAAAATAAATAAAAATTCAGAGATTTTTTATTCTCTAGTTTTTTATTAGTTTATATTAATTTTCTTCCCAATGCAAAGATTTGATAATTATTCTATTAAACACAAAACTCAGTTTAAAATTGAAGTTTTAAAAAGTATAATGCTATTGAAAATCTGAAGAACATTTCTCATGAAAATTTACTCTCTAATGTCACAAATTCCAAGACATCTTTTAAAATTATCTCAAGTGCATTGCATATTTTACATTTGCAAATCTAAGGAATTCTACTTTAGAACAAATTATATAAATTCAGGCATTTACTGGAAAAAAGTAAGGTTTATGTCTGTACATTTTACGGTTTCATGACAATGATCAGTATCATTTCTCTTCAAAATAAGATCATTTTATATAATACCCATGTTCTTTTTGTCTACATAGCCAACATTACATTTGAATAACTTTGTGACTCTCAAAGCTGAGTGTTCTTCTCATATTTTAAATGAGCTGTTAGAAATGCTTACTCATTTTTAAATGTGAACATCCAGTATAGATTTCAAGTACATATATTTGAAAAGATTAAATTTTGATTCTCAATCATGTATAAGAAAGGAACTAAAAATGAGAAATTTATATTTCCATAGGCTTTTTTTATGAATGATTAGAGAAAACATACAATCCATTTATAATCATGCTGCCAAAATGCTTCTTTATATTTAGGATATATCAAAAACATCTTGGAAATTTATAACATAAAGAAACTCAATAGAAAAATAAATACATTTTGTTGCTAAGAACTATGTGACATAAGAATAATTTTGACATGATTCATAATAACTTTCCCAAGTTCAAATTATGCATAAAGTATATATTCTTTTATTACTTATGCTGGAACGCTAGGAGAACTGGGAAAGCAGAACTCCAACTGGATTCACCAATGGCAAAGGCAGAGGCTGGGGATTTCACAGTTGGAGCCTGAAGTTGAAGGTCATTATTGAGTCAGAAATAAAGGTATTCTCACTGGGTGGTACTAAGAAATTCAGCTGGAAATTCCAGAAAGGGCTTCCACTTCACCCACCTCATTCTTATCTATATAAAAAATCTGCATAAGCATCTTCTAAGCATGACAAGTAAAAGGACATCCTTAGTTTATGGGAATAAACCTGGATACACAGAAGGTAGTCTGGCTATGCGTTCACTTAAAAACACACACTGTGTCCTCATCTACAGATTCTGACTTCCTAAGAATCCCAATAGTCTTCTCCCTCCTTAATTGTTGTTGATGTTTTTGTTGTTGCTAGGTTTATTCTAATTTTGTCATATGTGCATACTTTCACTCTCAAGATACTTTTCCCCCAATAATGCTAGAGTTTAGGAGAGGGAAAGGTAGAAACCCTTGTTTCATGAAGCCTAGTCATATTAGTCAGAGTCTGCTACACTGGGGCTGAATCTCTGTTTGAAAGTCTTACTTTCAGAGAAGTGCTCAGTACCTGTTCTTGCTAAGTGTTTTACTTAAAACGCTGACTTCAGTCTTTGTAAGTTGTGACTAACTGGAGTGCTCTTTCTGGTGGACAGTAGAGTCAAATAATGGTAAAGCCTTGTGGTGAGACTAGGTGCCTGCTTAGTTGTACCCAAAGTGTTTGTGTTCTTCCAAAAAGACAGTATTAGTATGCAAACACTTTCTAGTAGGCTGCTAACCTAAGATCACATAAAATGCATATAATTAAAAACTATAAATATATAATGAACTGTGATATAACTGTGAGAAATTACTTGAAAATTCTCAACTAAAGAAACTAATATAGCATCAGAAAATGAGGTATTAGCAATAATTCAAATCCTATTCTCATATTTGTTAAATATTTTAGACTGAATACTGATTCTTGGTGAAAACCAGGCACACTGAAGATTGTTTGGCTAACCGGGAAGACAATGTAAATTAATGTGTTACAGAAGGATATGTAGGGGCCACATATGTCATGGATATGATTGCCAAATTATAAAGACCAAAGAGAAGAAAGGTGAAGTGATAAATTACCATAAAAATTGCTCAGATACTTCTCTAGAATCAAACAGCACGTAAACAAGCATATAGAGGGTAAGAAACATGCACATGTGTTTTATTTATCAAATGTGAATAAATAACAAGAGCTAAATGACCTTTAGATATTGATTTACATAATAGATTACTGTGAAAGTTATTTCTTTCATTGGCCCCACACTTGAAGTATGGAGATAATTTTTATTTGATTGTATATGATATCAGGACTGACAACTTTCTAATTATATATTTGTGCATGTCTATATATACATAATTATATTTGCATCAATTATACTTGAGGCTATCAATTTAAGAAAGACTGAGGGTATAATGGGAATAGCTGGAGGTAGGGGGTGTGAAAGGTGTTGGATGAAGGAAAATAGAGAAGTAATATAATTATATTTTATTAAAATTATGACAAAAATATGTGCATAAATCCAGGGAGATCAAAATTTTAACCTAAAATATTACTTTGCTTTCTAGTCATGGTGATTTTTATAACCTTGACAGTTCAGGGTTAAAGAAAAAAGATATTTAAAGACAGTATGTTAGCCTACGATTTTGATAATAATTACTCTAATCTAAAATATATTTATATTAAAAAATAAATCATATATAAGAATAACTAATTTCATTGCCAAGCTGTTCTGTGGAGGAGTGGGAAGACTGACTCATGTAGTACAGGATGGCCTGAAGCTTACTATGACCTTGAATATAACCTCAATGAACCTTCTGACTAAGGACCTGGCTTACAGCTTTATTGTATAGCACAACACTCAATTTTTAATCAAATTGTAGAAGAGTTATAGAATTCCACTTGCTTTTATAATAATTGCATAGCTCTATAAATCTAGCATAGGTTCAAAGATAAGAGTTATTTAAGTGACTTAAAGCTTATTGCGTGTTGCTGTTAATTCTTTCCACGTAGAAACATGCTTTAAGATTACATAATCTTCCAGTATTTTGGCTTGATATGACAAGATCAATGTGTACTATATCATCACTTTCAAAACACCTCTCCCACTACTAGTATTGGTTGTTGTGAAAAGCTTTATATAATTATAGGAAGAAAAGTAAGTTTTGAAATTGTAGTCTAATTAAGAGCCTGCATCTTTATATACCAGGAAATATTTAAAGACAAACTAAAGTTCCTTCCTGCAGCTAACAAGGAACTGCACTCCAGATATTAAAAGATTGATTGTAATCATGTTTTTAAAACCTCCGGCAATGAAATCTGAAGGGAAATGATATACTTGTAGTAATAATAGCATACTAAACAATATAGTATAGATTTGTGCTTTTTAGTGTATTGAATATGCTTTTAGCCTTTACTCTGAAGTCAAATCAATTTAGTAACAGATAGAGAACAATTATCAACATTTTATCCTATTCCTGGCTTTTTAAACCTACTCTACATGATTATTTAGTATTATGTTCACACAACCTATATCTGTGTGACATATAGAATTTTAATGGGTTTGTGATTGCAATAAAAAAGAAAATGCTTTGGTTGTATCAACATTAGAAAAATGAATGAGAACTACTGTAAAATGTTTTAAAAACATATCTAAAGTTAGGTTTCTCATTAAACCATTACATAAGAATCTTTTCCTTTGGTTATCTCAATAATTTCAAAGGCTTATAAGAAAAATATTTCTCAAGTGATAAAACTAAAATCTTACTAATTATAGATTTAACATGTATGATATAACATTTAGAAGAAATGTATCTATCAAGGACATGCGTCATAGTTCTTTTTTATTTAAAGACACAGAAATATAGCAGGAATGAGTTTCATTAACTGCATTGATAATCTGTGATAAAGGGCTATTTTTCAGCTAGATGTAAGTAGATGTTAATAGAGCCTCCTGTGCTGTATTTAATAAACATATCTGAACTCAGATAAAGTAGTAACAGTTCAAAATAGCCAAAGTATCAGAAAGAAGTTGAGAAAGGATGTGACAGGAGTAAGTGCTAGGTTTGTGTAGTTTATATATAATTACAAAGTCTAATTTTATTCATGTTAAACTAATTAATTTGAAACATCTTCAAGCATTTCACATTAAGTCACTCTAAGTTACCTTCAAGAATCATATTATTTATAATTAAATATATTATTTTTTCCAATTTATATTATCTAGAATTAGTATCTAAATCATGCAGGTTACATGTTGAACTAGAGATTTCAAATTATATGTTGAACTAGAATATGATATTACTACCTCATTGGCATTCAAAAAATTTGACATTAATAAAACATTATTCAGCCCATTTTTTAGACTTCTTGTTCTCTCTATGTTTATTAAGCTTCACCTTTAAGGTATGGTCATATCTTTATGAGTACACGCCTATCAAGACCTTACACACTTTACCTTTTGAACTAGGTCCTTGGGATCTCACATTCCATGCCTTTCCCATGCCAGTGAGTCAGTCTTTTTACTCATTTAAATACAGAAACAAATAAGCCTCTTTATATAAGATATCAATATAGAGTGCCAGTTAAAATAGGTAGCAGTTTTCTGATATGGATGGAAATTTAATCTAATTTCACAATTGTAGTGGTTTGAATAGTTTTGACACAAATGACAGATCAAATGAAGCTTAAGAAGGAGGAAGAACAAAGTATAGATACTCTGGTCCTTCTTAGAAGGGGGAACAAAATAACCACAGAAGGAGATAGAGACAAAGTGTGGAGCAGAGACTGAGGGAAAGACCATCCAGAGACTACCCCACCTAATGATCCAACCCATATAAAGTTACAACACCCAGACGCTATTATCAATGCCCACAAGTACTTGCTGAATGGAACCGAATATAGCTGTCACCTGGGAGGCTCTGCTAGTGCATGACAACTACAGAGGGAACACTCTCAGTTAGCCAGTGAACTGAGCACAGGTACCGCAATGGGGAAGCTAGAGAATGGACCAAAGGAGCTGAAGCGGTTTGCAGCACCATAGTAGGAACAACAATATGAGTCACCCAGTACCGCCCAAGCTCCCTGGGACTAATCCATCAAGAGCCATGGAGTTTCCCATGGATCCAGACACAGAGGCAGCAAAGAATGGCCTTGTTGGACATCAAAGGAAGGAGAATCCCTTAGTCCTGGGAAGGCTCGATGCAGCAGTATAGCAGAATACCAGGACAGGGAAGCAGGAGTGGGTTGACTGGTGAAAAGAGGGAGGGGAGATAGTTTTGACTCCAAACACTCAAGGGTTTGAATGCTTGGCCTACTGGAAGGTTTCACTATTCAGAGGTTTGTCATTTTTAGAATAAGAGTAGCTTTGTTGGATGAAATGTGTCACGGTGGGGTGTAGGATTTGCAGCCTTATGCTTTAGTTCTACCTAGGGCAAAAGAGCTTTTTGTCTCCTGGCTGCAGTTGGATCGACATGCAGAACTCTCAGCTCATTCCTCAGAACCATGTCTGTCTAGACACTGCCATGCTTCTTGCTATGATGGTAATTTACTAAACCTGTGACATTGTAAGCCAGTCCCAGTTAAGTGTTGTCCCAATGTAAGAGTCAACAGGGTCAAGGAATTTCCTCACAGCACTGGAATCCCTAACTAAGACAAATTAGTATGAAAAGTAGGGTATTGCTATGATAGGCCTGAGCAGGTGTTTGGAGGAATGTGGACGTGGTGCTTTTGGATTTGGAAAGCCATTGAATGCTTTAGGTGGGAAATAATGAGTCATCCTAACAGCAATATGGAAGGCACTGGTGCTAAGGATGATTTGAACTCTGGAGATCTTTCTTATGATATTTTGGTGAAGAATGTTACTGCTTTTTGACCTAGTCCAAAGAGAATGTCTGAGGATAAGTTAAAAGGATTTATATTAATTGTGCTGACAGAGAAAGTCTCAAAATAAAAGCCCAGCATAGACTTGATTTTCTCCTTTACACTCATGAAAAGCAATATGATCAAGGTTAGAAAGCTTTTAAAAGGAGAATACAAAATATAATGTTCAAGTAATAAAAGTATACCAGAAAATGCAGTGGAGATAAATCTTGTGTTTGAGAAGATAAGTAAAATAAGAGAGTGGTAACTTTAGGGCAAGAACCCACCTAGCTAAGTTTATTTTTTATGTGTTGGGAATTGAACCAGGAATAGTTACATCTTGTTAGTCTTTTTATGACTTAGTAATTGTTTTCATTTGGACTTTAAATCTGAAGTAAACTATAATCCAGAAATGGAGGATACCAGCATTTGGGTATTTGATCCTGATCTTGAGGAATAGTCATCATGAAAGCTTAGGTCCAAGCATGGTGATGATATATGTCTTCATCCCATTATTAAGGAGACAGAGCCATGCAGATCTGAGTTCAAGTTCAATCTACAGAGTGGGTGACAGTACAGCCAAGCTTAGCCAGAGAAGGAGTTGGAAAACAGAAAGAAGTTGATAATGTAAAAGAATAAGGGTGTGGGCATGTTAAACTCTAGCAAGCAGCAAAACTCAGCAGCTTCAGCCATACAGCTCTTGCTTAAAAATCAAGACGAGAAGGGACTACTGGGACAATTGATGCTGGTTATCTGGGGGTAAGAAGTTAGTGGTAATTATGAGACCAGCATTGTTGAAGATTGAGGTAAAATCTTCTGAAAAGTGTTTTCTGAGAGTACAAAGAAGCTGTGTTCCAGAGATATTCTTGTGCTGCTGCTGGACTTCGTAATATATAAGAATTATTCAAGTGGTCCTGGTTTTGAAGGCATAAATGAGTTATGGAGAGGAGCTGAGCCTTGGCACTTCAAGAGGCCAGGGAAGGTCATTGGAGAAGTTGTAGTTTCTGGTGAAATTGATGGCTATCTTTGTCAGGGTTACCATTGCTGTGAAAAGACACCATGACCAAGGCATATCTTCCAACAGGCTACATTTAATTGGGACTAGCTTACAGGTTCAGAAGTTTAGTTAATTATCATCAAGGTAGAAAGCATGGCAGCATCCAGGTAGGCATAATCCTAGAGAAGGAGCAGAGAGTTTTACATCTTGTTCTGAAGCGAACCAGAATTTCAAATCTCCCAGGTAGCTGGAAAGATAATCTAAAAGTCCACCCCAACAGTGACACACTTTCTCCAGCAAGGCCAGACCTATTCGAACAAGGCCGTACCTCCTAATAATGCCACTCCCTGGGTTAAGCATATTCAAACCAACACATTCTGTTACCTGGCCCACATACACTTGTTCAAATAAGGGTATGGGAGGTCATAACTAGCCATAGCATAATGCAAACATATTTAGCCCAACTTCAAAATTTCCATAGTCTATAACACTTTAAACAATGTTAAAGTCTAAAGTTCAAAGTCTCTTCTGAGTTTCATTCAATCACTTAACTGTAATCCATTATAAAATCAAAATAAAAGCAAATCACATACCTCCAACATCACAGGGCACACATTACCACTCTAAGACATAGCAATAAGGAAATACTGAACCAAACAAGACCAAAAAACTATCAGGCAAAACTCCAATCTCTGCATCTCCGTGTCTGATGCCAAATTGCTCTTCAGAACTCCAACTCTTATCATCATTGTTTACTGCTAGGAACTTTTTCCTAGACTGGTTCCACTCCTGTTAGTAACTTTCCTTGACTAGTACCCCATGGATTTGACATTTCTAATATCATGGGGTTTCTAATATAACTTCATCTTTACAGCTTCTTATTCCAATGCCTGGGAACTACATATGATGTGTGATATTCTGGGCTCCTCCAGAGGGCTACAGCTCTGCCCTCTGTGACACTCCAGGATCTGGTTGATGCCACTGAATTTCAGCTGATATCCTTAGTGATCATCTCTTGGAACTGTCATCTACAGTTTGCTGGGTTCTTCTGCTACCACTAAGCTTCACCAATAGCCTCTCACAGAGTCCCTTTATGGTGCCAAGCCTCACATTATTTTCCTGACTCCTCAGTTTTGGGCTGATAACTGCAAATGAGGCTGCACCTTCACCAATGGCCTTCTCTGGCATCTCACAGCATCAAGCCTCAGCTCCTCTCCATGATCCCTTCTTGCCTTCAAAACCACTACTACCTGGGTGATTCTTACACATTATCAAGTAAAGATGCATCACAAGGTATTACTTTGACTATCTCTGAAATACAGTTTCAAAAAACATTTTCGAGATTTCATCTCAGTAATACTGCTGTCTTCTTAATTATCAAAAATTTCTTAGCTCCAGCTAATCAGCATCAAGTGTTCCAGTAGTTTCTTTTTCTTGATTGCTAAGCCCGAGCCACATGCCTGAAGCTGTGGAGTTCTGCTGCCTGGTGGTGCTGAACATGCCCCCCTCTTATTCTATTACATTATTACCAGCTTTTTGTTTTCCAGTTCCTTCACCACCTAAGCTTGGTTATCCTGGAACTCACTGTGTAGACTGACCTTGAACTCAGAAATCTGCATGGCTCTGTTTCCTGAATGCTGGGATTAAAGTTGTGTACTACCTACCATGCTTAGATTTAAGCTTTTCTGTATCTGGAACTTGCTTTGAACTAGGCTGGCCTTGAACTCAGAGATCTGCTTGTGTCTGTCTTCTGGGATTAAAGGTGTATACCACCATACCTGGGACTAAGATTTTCATTATAGATCTTAATCAAGTTGAAAATTGAGAATAGCTACCACAGTCCATCCCTTTTCAGTTTGGCACATCATATTTCCTTATATCAAAACAAAAATGATAACCAAGTTGTAGTAGCACCAAACATGATACATCTCTTCCTCTTACAACAGTTTGCATAAATTTAGCTGTGTGGGATCTTCCAATGAGGTCATTACTCCTTTAATACTGTTCAATATCCCTGAATATAGGATTCAGCTTCATTCAAATTCCTGGTTCCCCTTTACACTTTTAAGGATACATTTTACTTTCTAAGCTTCCTCTGTTTGAACAAAATGACCTTCATGAGAAAGAACCACAGGACAAAGTCTATACTGGGCTTTTCTAAGACTTCCTTTGTCAATGCAATTAATCTGATTATTTTCATGTTAGACTAAACCTCAGGCAGACACCAGACAAGTGAAACAGCAACCAAAATAGTCACCAAAATACCACAAATACAGTCTCTAGGCCACACCATAACATTCTTCTCTGAACCTCTTAAGCCAGGTCCCCACATGTCAAATCATCCTCAGCATCGTTGTCTTCCATATTCCTAGGACAATGGCCCATTAATCCCCACTTGAAGCACTGAATTGCTTTTCAAATCCAAAATCTCCAAGCCGCTGTACTTTCAAGCAAAATCATGCTATACCAGCAGTAGCCCAGTCCATTGTACCAACTTCTGTCTTAGTTATGGTTTCTATTGATGTAGAGAGAAAGAATGGCCAAGGCGACTCTTATAAAGGACAACATTTATTTGGGACAGGCTTATAGGTTCTGAGGTTCAGTCCATTATCATCAAGGCAGGAAGCTTTGAAGCATCCAGGCAAGTAGAATTGCCCAGGAGAGGGAGATTTTCTTTCTTCCTTTTCTCTCTTCAGTGCTCTCCTCACCTACCATATCACCTCTACTTTTCCACTGTAAGGGAGAAGGCTGCCCCTGGATTCTAATCCACATAGACACAAGTCATGGCAGGATTATGCACATCCTCTCCCACTGAGTTCAGACAAGCATGCTTGTTAGAGGAACAGGATCCATAGGCAGACAACAGAATCAGGGACGGCCCCTCTCCAGTTACGGAACCCACATAAAGACCAAGCTGCACATCTACATATGTTCTACATATATGCAGTGGTGGATGTGTGTGTGTGTGTGTGTGTGTGTGTGTGTGTGTGTGTGTGTGTTTGTGTGTGTGTCTAGGTCAAACCCATTTATGTATGCTCTTTGGTTTGTGGTTTAATATCTGGGAACCCTTATGAGTTAGTTGACTCTTTTCCTGTGGAGTTCATATCCCTTCCAGGTCCCTCAATCCTTCCTCCAATTCTTTCATAAGACTCACAAGCTCCATCTAATGTTTGACTGTGGGTTCCTGCAACTCTTTCAGTCATATCCTGGGTGGAGCCTCTCAGAGGACATTTATGCTAAGCTCCTGTCTGCAAGCATACAGAGTTTTATTAATAATGTTAGGGATTTGTTCTTTCCCATGGAATAGATCTCAAGTTTTGCCAGTCATTCGATGACCATTTACTCTGTCTCTGCTCCATCTTTGTCCCAGTACTTCTTGTAGGCAGGACAAATTTTGGTTTGAAGCTTTGGTGGAAGAACTGGTATCCTTATTACTGGTCACACTGGTCATAGGAAAAATGTTTGGATTTTGAAAAGATAAGCCAGTAAAATGAACAAATAATTGCCTCTCGAGGTTATTTGCTATAGCTCTAATATTTAAATATGTTTTATACATAATTTTAATTTTTTGTCTCAGAAAGGTGATGGTGAACAGACATTGCTAACTCCAAAGACTGAATTGCAAGCAATACTTCAGGTTTTCTGATAATTCTTCTAATTCTTTCTACATAGGGGTATGTGTGAGTTGCTCTGGTAAGTTCTTCCAGGTTTCATGATTTTTTTTTCTTTTAAGCTCCTTCTAGTGTTTAACCACAATATACATTCTGAATCCTTCTCATGTATACCCTGAGGTTCAACACAATATTAAAATTTTTGCTAAGTAAGAGAATCATTTAGGATTGTGCTAGTTAAGTGTACCATCTGGACTGTTATCTGATGTAGATGATAGTGAATAAATTTATTCCCTGAAAAATATATGAAAACCGAAAATATATTTAATTGTGATGAATTTCAAGGAAATGAACAATAGCAAGCCTGTGTTTTCTGTACTAACACAACCTCCAAATTAAACAGATCTCAAAATATGTTTTCCGATTTCAAGTTATACACTAAGAAAAAAAAAAGAGTTACATTGTTTATCCTTGAGGAAAATGAAGCTATTTTGTTCCTATAAAAGCTAATTTCTCCTTATATGCAACAGAGGAAGAACAATTTTATGGTAAATGAGTGATGAGATCTGTCTTGTTATAATCAGAGAAATAGCAATGAAAGTAAAATAATGCAATATTTCATCCATGAGATTAGCAAAATGCAGTAAGCATAAAAGTGACATTCTCAAAGCTGTAAGAAATGAAAGCTAGTGTATTGATATTGCTTAAGCTACAGTCACATTGAAATCTAGTTCAGCACACTTTAGAAGCACTAAAGACAGCTAGTGGATATATTCATGGCATAGTCTCTGATAGCCAGTGAAAGGAAGATGAGCTGAAAAAGGAAAATGGGACATAGCAGCAAAATTCAGGCTGAGTTTGACACAGTTATCAAAAAAATACTGTGCCCATTAAAAGAAAGTGAGACAGGCTAGTAGTTCAATTGCTGATATAATAATTGCAAAATATTATGTAAAGTGTCATGATTTAAAGCTTTTGTGAACTTGATGCATCTTATTCTCTGTAAAGAATTTTTATCTACCAATAAAAAATGATCATTTTAACTGAGTATTATCCTAAAAATCTCACCATTTCAGTTGTTTAAAAACTAAATTGTATGTGTTAAGGCATATTTCTTCTAGAATATTATATATATACATATTTCCATATATATACATATATACATATATATGTATATATAAATAATTAAAGTAGAGATTCATATTTGATATTATACATAGATAATATATGCAACGTTTGGAAGTTATGCCTAAAAATTATTGAGTTTTATTATTTTTAAATAAGAGATGCTGGAAATTATTTTTTATTTTTATTTATTTATTTATTTTTTTTTTGGTTTTTTCGAGACAGGGTTTCTCTGTGTAGTTCGGGCTGTCCTGGAACTCACTTTGTAGACCAGGCTGGCCTCGAACTCAGAAATCTGCCTGCCTCTGCCTCCTAAGTGCTGGGATTAAAGGCGTGCGCCACCACCGCCTGGCGAAATTATTTTTTATATAATGGCTATGCATTACTTCCAAGGTGACTAATTTTTATTTTGTGATAGTAGGCAATTACTTGAGGGAGATAGACATATTCTAAAGTCATTACTTATAGACAACAGAACATTTACTTATTAATGACTTTAATGTTTTATGTCTTTTAAAAGGTTATACTGAATAATTTCTTTGAAAAAAAATAGATGCTTTAAAAAAAGAAATTATCAACATGAAGGAGTTAGCAATATACAAGCTATGAGTGTGTTAACTCTGTAAGGTGCTAAAAATTTTGAGGAAATCTCAGATAAATGATACACCTGTGGAAGTTTGTTCTTAGAATAGCAGGGCTGTCATTAATAAAATTTCATGGAGGGATTAAAGAGTAAATAGATTTTACAACAAATAAAAACAACAAATTAAAAAAAATACATATTCCATTTATTACTAGTATGTTTTGAAGAATCCAGTTGGGTTTTCACAATAAACTAAATTGATTTGCACAGAAGTAGGGAATATTTCAAATCTGATAAATGCAATTTCATTCCCTAATGAAACAAATATGCGAAGTGTAGAAAATGCATTTACTTAATAAAACATTTCTAAATTATACAATGATAATTTTTACTTCTTGTAGTTGGAAATACCAAAAACATTTTATATGAGTAGTTTAACAGTAAAATAGTCATTAATGGTTTAGAGCAACCATATAGTGTTAAAACATGGAAAACTTTGGACATTAAAATATTGCGTTTTTATTTATTATTCTGAAAAAGTGTAAGATCTCTCCCCTGGTCATGAGTAGAGATTTATCCAGCATCTGCATGAGTGCTTACTTTCACAAAAGGTACTGGAATTTGAGGAAAACTACAGAGAAACCTGAAGGTTACACTGATTTTCTCATCTCTGAAAGCTGATGACTATGAGTATTTGTAACAGAACTGAAAAAAAAGTACAGATGATGGGTGAATAATAATAATTTAATGTATTTAATGGAGACAATAGGAAGATCATACCGAGAGAAAGTAAAACTGTCATTTAAAATCCTGAGCACGTTTGCGAATTTTGAACATGAATAATTTGACGAAAGTACTCATTTTACCTCATCCCATGCCACATGCGTATTTGTTTTATATTATAAAAGCGTCACAAAGTATATTTGATTATTACCATAAACTGGCCATGGAGTCATTTTTTTGTGTGGTTTATGTCAAAGTGATGCCCATAACTATGTATTTGATAAACAGGCAGTGATTTCTGTTTGTTTTCTCATATTTTCTGAAGGGAGAACATCACTGTGAATTTGCAACTATTCCCCTATCAAGGTGTTTGCTGACATTTATGTCCCTTTGATTGTAAAACTATCCAATTTTCCTGTTGTTGATTTAGTTCAATGGATTCAGCACTGTGAACTTCAATTTTTCTCTTCTTTGTGATTCTACAAAGAGCAGAATATTTCCTTCTATTCTTTAAATTTGTATATCTCAGTCTCTCCAAAATTGTTAAATTATGGACAGCTGTATAACAGACTTCCAGTCTTGAGAAAAAGTCTCACTCATTGTTGGTATTACAAGTCATTTTTGCAGTAAGTTTTCCAGTAAATTTGGGTTCATAAAGATATAAACTGTCATTATGAATTCAGTCCTCAATTAACTGGATGGGAGTTAAAAGTTTTAGTAGTTGGTCTTGTTTTCTAATTACAAAAAAAAGGCAATGATTTATTTAAAAGGAATGTGTAGATTGTGCTAATTTGCAGAAATTGAAAATATTTCAAAATGGAGACGATTCACACAATTGATTTTCATAGGAAAATGCCCTCCAGAGATTGAGAGAGAGAGAGAGAGAGAGAGAGAGAGAGAGAGAGAGAGACAGAGAGACAGAGAGACAGAGAGACAGAGAGAGACAGAGACAGAGACAGAGAGAGAGACAGAGAGAGAGAAAACTGTTCAACATGAACAAATATGCACATATAAATGCATTGACAATGAATGCCCAAAGTGAATATTTTCCCAAATATCAGTTCTATATTTTTCCTTTTCTTAGATTTATTTATAATTTTATGTAATTATATATAAGACAGTTTTATCATATATATATGATATATATATTATATATATCAATATATAATATATATATAATTTGACTAAAGTACTCATTTTACCTCATCCCATGCCACATGCGCATTTGACTTATATTATAAAAGCTTCACAAAGAATATCTGATTATTACCACAAACTGGCCATGGAGTCATTTTTTCTGTGGTTTATGTCAAAGTGATGCCCATAACTATGTATTTGATAACACACACACACACACACACACATACACACACACACACACACACACACATACACACACACATATACATGTATATATATATGGCTTCCTCAGAGGACAGAAGAGAGTACTTTGGAATTGGAGTAATTTATCGTGTTGTGGGTTGCCATGTGAGTACAGGGAATTGAACCTAGGTCATCTCCAAGTGCAACAAGTACTCTTAACTGTTGAGTCATTTCTCAAATCTTAAGTTTTTTATTTTCAATATCCATGTTTGTACTGTCCCATAGAACCTATATGATGTACTATCTCCTCATAATTATTACAATTCACCCATTTTTATGATGTTTTATTTTTTCATTAGTTTCTTGGACAACTTTTTCTCTCTTTTTGTATTTATACTATTGTTTAAAATTCTCAGTAAGCTTGATGTCAATATATATAAATAAATCAAATAATTGAAATATCATTTCAATATTGCTGTACAAGAGGCATATCTCAACAATATATCTGAACCATTTTTCCCCACAGTCTTTTCATCTCTTGTTCCCACATTTGATGGTTGTGTATGTTATATGATAATATTCTCAAAGAAATCTTTAGAGATAAGTTTAACAGTAGCAGGTTTGGCTTTGTTTTGGGTACCATTCTTGGAATTATTAAGTGTCCTTATTTACTTTTAAATTAATTTCAGTATTTTAATCTGAATGTTATCATTATTTAAACTATTTTGAAATAACATATATATATATATTTATTTGTGAATTTATAATAACCCATAGTCATAACATTCATTAGCAACTATTGTGTTGTTACTGAACTCACAGAGTTATTGTATAACCTATAGCCATTTGAAAAGTGTGCTGTTTTGATGGAGTTGTCTTCCATAAGTCACAGGCAGTTGGATTTTTTCACACTTGGTTGTTGCTTGATTAATAGGATGTGTAAATGTAAAGGACAAAATATGAGAGCTTTAAAGTTTCAAAAGACTGGGACTATTCCCTGTGTAGTCTCTGCTTCTGGATACTGTCATGCCTATCTTCATGCTATTGTGCCCCAAAGTAAAGGTGATATCTCCAAACCCCTGAACCGTAAGCCCCAAATCAACCCTTCCTTCTAAAAGGTGCCTCACTCTCAAAATTATATCTTAGCAATAGAAAAGTAACCAAGGAAATCATTTGGAATGTAAATAAAGGATATATCTAATAATAATAATAATAAAAGAAAAGTAATCAAGACAAAAATCACTTGAATCAAAATTATCTTAGTATATTTTGGATCTTATTCCTTGATTGACATATACATTGAATATGCTACTGCTCCCCTCTTCCCAGAATGTCTTTAGCTGTCCTGGTAGAATTCTATCACATATTGTAATATTTTCTCAGATATCGGTAGATATAAGCCCCACAGAAATGGTTTAGGTTAAGTATATAGACAGGTCTTACTGCATTTTAGAAAATATAATAAAAACAAAAGATTCAGTTGTTGTTTTTTTTTCTGATATATCTTCCATATACATGAACCTGTTTCTGAAAAATGCACCAACAGAATTTTTCAGCCACATCCAGTTTGGATTCACTCAGTTGATTGTGCTAATAACATAAACAAGTCATCCTCTGCATGCAGAAGTGGCAGATACTACATATTTTCTCTTGTGTCTATCTAGGCCACAAAGGCTTCTTAAACTGATTCTTATATTTATTCATGTATTCTAAGAGAAAGAAACTGCTTATGTTTTAAAATCCTTCCAAAGAAACCATTATTTTTATGACTGTATTTTGTTTATCGTGTGTTCATTTTTGAACTATGGTCTTTAATTTTAATCTGCAACAGTATTTAAAAACATACCCACAGATATAAAGAAACAATGAGATGTGAATGCTCATTGCTACTTGTTTGGGTTTTTTTTGGCGATAGTAAGAAGTGCTTGATAAATATGTCTGTTATTTTAAATTATAAAGTATTGAATTATAATAATGATATGAAATAAATTGGGTTACAATTAGAAACAGATATAAGAATTCTTATCATTGTTCATATCTACATACAACAGGAATATAGATATACACATTAAACTTGCTTATATAACCTATAATATAATTAGATTTCTCATTCTTCCTAGGTAAAAAAAAAAATGTGGAGATTTTTTATCCTGTAGTGATTACCAGAAACAAAGACAAGTGATGGAGAGGGATGTATGGGAATAAAGGCAATCCAAAGACAGCAAAAGTAAATCATAACACACACACACACACACACATACACACACACACACACACACACACACACACACACACACACATGCATACACACACATACATGCATACATACACGTATACGCACACACTTTTTGGAATTACATAATAACAGCCTCAGATGCCAATTATTCAGTGCTACAAGTTTCATGACTTCTAAAGTGTGTTATAAGCCTGTTTCCCAGCAGCATCAATACACTTGAGAACCATCTCAAGTATAACATAGTTGTTTCACTTGCGTTCATGCTTTCCTTAGTTAAGGTTTCTATTTCTGTAATAAAACAGCAGAACCAAAATGGATTTGTTTTATTTATACTTCCACATCACAGTCTTCTATCAAAGTAAACAGGAGAGGAACCCAAGAGAGGAACCAGCAGGCAAGAGCTGAAGCAAGGGCTGTGGAGACATGGTGCTTAATGTTCATTGAAAGAAAATTACCATTCATAGGCATGTCCATATCAACAATTAATCAAGAAATCCACCATATGCATATGGAAGCCAATTTTATATAGGAATTTTCTCAAGTGAGAGTGCCTATTCTAAGATAACTTTTCATGAGTCAAGTTGGCAAAACAGAAACCAAAAAGATGTGCCTTTTATTTGTAAGAAGGAAGAGAGTCAGAGTCTGAAGAAATTATGTTCTGATGGATCTGTATGGTTAGAGACAAAGATCAAGATTTCAAAGTTGCATGGGTTCTTATGGATATCCCCTACCTAAACTTTTTATTTTACCCACTCAAAAGTGAAACAGAAAATAGATTTGGCTTTTTATAACAATGATCTGAGTGATCATCTTCATCTTGAGGCTCATATGAGTGGTATCTGCTGGAGCAAGCTACAATAAAACCAGTCACCTACCAAGAGTGATTCAGCCTAGGAAATGAGTCTTTTCAATTCCAGTTTGCGGAAGTAATCAGCAGCAGTATATTTACATAGGGAAATAATAATAATAATTGCAATGTGTTATTTTTACTTCTTTCACTTACCTTACTTATATTGATACCTAAAACAATAATACATTTTGCTAAAAAAAATGCCTGTTTTGGAAATGTGGTGTTTATAGCTTGCTTAGTGTCTGGAATACTGTCAATAAAAAATGAAATCAAAAAATTTGCCTGAAAAGGCATGGCCGTCTGTGGCAAGATAAGAGATTCTCTACAATGTGACTTCCCTTGTTAACCACCTACTAACATGTGAATGCAGCCTTCTATTTTACCCCCTCTGAGAGTAGTGAATTGGAAAGCATAGGGTTTTACTACAATAATTATGACTTGTGCTTCTTTTGTGACCTCACTTGTGGGAAGTTGAAACATTTCAATCACCTGAAATCTGAGAAAAGGTATACAGTTTCAATTCTTTATGCACTTTCCCCAAGACTCAGAGGAAATGGTCCACTGCACTTCTTTGAATTATTCTTAATAGAAAGAAAAGATTGAAATGCTGACTCAGGGTTGTAAAGATTACATCTAAATTTGATGTAGTTTGCAACTGATTTTGTTAGTATGTCTCAATAACACTGTTCAATATAAATCGGAATAACTCATCAAAGACATTTTCATTTTGAACTTAAATCCTGGAAGGTAACTTTCAGTTAGTGAAATTGTTGCTAATATAGATTTAAAAAAATGTGTTTCAATACTTCTATCACTTCTACCTTTGAGGAGCAAAATAAAAATTGTCATTCCATTAAAGTAGCTGGGACTAATGGGAGCTTTGATTAATACAATAGGGAGGGGAGACACATTGTTCTCGAGTCCAAGCCCAAAACTCAAAGATTGCCCTTTACAAAACATCCACTCCAGAGAAAGCCAACTATACTGTGTTATGTCTGGCAACCAGGAGGTACTACTAAGAAAGCATTGAAAAGTAAATCCAACTATAGACTCACAGTTATGGATTTACCCATGTCTTCCTAAATAATATTAATATAGCTGAACGTGGGACTATTCACCTGTAATCTCAGGAACAAGATAATTCGATAAGAAGATCACAACTTGAGGCTATTCTGTTAAAAATAAAAAGAAAAGAAGCATATGATGCATTAATGTCCTCTGCTCATCCATATAATAAAATCCTTATGAAAAGAGTGTTTTCTCACTTCAACAGAAATGCCTTCCTTATATGATGTGATATCATGTTAAGAGTGATGACAGGCTGGTCCAAAGGAAGTCAGTTATCTCAATTGATTGTTCACAGTCAGTTACAGATTGAATGCTTGTTCTATATTCCCCCTACGCCATTCTCACTACTGCACTAGACTAGGGATAGAGTAAGACAAAGGCCACCTATCCCAGAACTCCCCTATGTGCTTTAAATTGGGCTTGTGAGCTCACTTTGGTGTCTCTCTATCTTGGTAATAGGAGAACCAAGCATGCTGGATTTCCCTAGTCTCAAAAGAATACCCATGGTTTGCAATCACTGATAAGTGGATATTAGCCTAGAATCTTGGAACACCAAAGACACAATCCACATATCAAATGATGTCCAAGAAGAAGGAAAGAGTAGACCCTGGATCTGGAAAGGCCAATGAATCAGTGTAGGAGAACATCAGAACAGGGAAGTGGGAAGGGGAAGATGGGGGAACAGAGGGAGGGAAAAGGGCATAGGGGACCTTTGGGGGAGGGGCGAGGAACCAAGAAAAGGTAAATAAAGAATATATTCAAGAAAAAAAAGAAAAAAAAGAGTATAACACTCTTCACGATCACATACTATTTGAGTCTGGGGTATCATTCTTTGGCAAATCACAGACCCGTAAAATGTTAAGACATAGAAGAATACTGTCTGATAACAAGGGTGAAAATTGTGATCTATCTACAGACCACGAACGCCACATTCAACAAAAATGAGATCATGAAAGTAAAGCACCATGGTCCTGTTGACTAAAATTTAGACTGCTAACTTCTAGATATTTATGGCATTTGAATTCTGTTTAAGTAATAAAATTTTGGCAAATCTGGAAAAAATGCACAAGGCATGAGACACATATACATTATCAAAATGCACAACAGTGCCTTTGTATATATCACATATGGACCATTTGGAGTCTCCTAGTTCTGAATGTATAGGGTACTAGATTATCCCTGGATATGTATGTTAAAAATACTCTCCATTAAAATCTACCTAATTAACCACCCTGATTATGGCAATAATGTCTTTTATTATTTTAACATACAGATTATGGCTCATGAAATTCAAATTGACATAAAAATAAACTATACAGAAAAAATCCATAAAAATAAGAATAATTATGCAGGGAAAATTTTATTCAAACTTTTCCTAGTAGTTTGTTTTGGAGGGAACACAGCCCCATTGATTCAGATTCTCTATGTGAAAGTTAAAGAAATTGCTTGTCACCCCTCAAATGCATCAGATCATGTCTACATTTACTACCAAAAGTATAAATTATAACTAGTATGATTAATAGTTTGGACAATAACGTAATCCATAATTACCATATAGAATATTAATAAGAAAATACTTTGTCATGAAGCAAAAAATATTGAGTGAATTAGAGGTAAAACTTTTCTCACAAATTTCCATATTTTTAACTTTTTATAGTATTACTATTATAAATTTTTCTTCCAAATATGTCAGCACACTGTGAGAACAGAAAGCTAACAATCTTCTTTTAAGAGTACTTTAAAAGATGTGATTCTAGAGTTATACTTAATACACCTTGATAGGGGAAGGTTATGTCGCCAGCTAACTATTTGCTTCATAAAGCAAGTTATTCTAATTTTTTAACATTTCAGCAATGAGCACACAAATTTTCTCACAGAGTATATCTCTTTTATTTTTTAATAGTTGTAGATTCCTGGCACATAACCTCTCCTCTATCATACAAAGTTCAAACTTTTATTAGAAATTTTCTTTATTTACATTTTAAATGGTATCCCCTTTCCTGGTTTTCCCTCTGAAAACTCCCTATCCCATCCCCCCTACCCCTGATTACCAACACACACACTCCTACTTCCTTGTCCTGGCATTCCCCTACACTAAGGCATGCACCCTTCTCAGGACCAATGATCTTTCCTCCCTTTGATATCCAACAAGGCCATCCTCTGTTACATATGCAGCTGGAACGATGGGTCCCTCATTGTGTATTCTTTGATTGGTGGTTTAGACCTTGAGAGGTCTGGGGGTACTGGTTGGTTCATATTGTTGTTCTTCCTATGGGAATGCAAGCTCTTTCAGCTCCTTCTGTCCTTCCTCATGCTCCTCCATTGGGGACCGTGTGCTCCGTCCAATGGTTGCCTGAGAGTATCCACCTCTGAGGAATACTGAATGACTGAGAACCACCTACCGAAATGTTCAACATCCTTAGTCATCAGGGAGATACAACTCCAAACAATCCTGAGATTCTACCTCACACCAGTCAGAATGGCTAAGATCAAAAATTCTGGTGACGGCAGATATTGGCGAGGATGTGGAGAAATAGCAATACTCCTTCACTGCTGGTGGGATTGAAAACTGGTACAAACTTTCTGGAAATCAGTTTGGCAGTTCCTGAGAAAATTGGACATAGTAGTACTGGAGGACCCAGCTATACCACTCCTGGCCATATATCCAGAAGATTCTCCAACATGTAATAAGGACACATGTAGAATGTAGTGTGAAGTACCAGAATATATACTTTAAGAGAAATACATTGAAAATTATTAGAAATCCTGAATATCAAAACTTAGAGAAGTAAATATAAATGGTAGACATATATAATGCATATTTAAGAAATACTAGTACTATAAGATCAGTCCTTCAGGGAAGAAAATATATCATTATATATTTTTATATATATCATTGATATATATATATATACATATATATATATATAAAATGATAATATATCATTATATCATTGCATTATATGTGGGTTCCAAGATTAAAGTATGTCATATGTTTTGAATTTGAATAGGGTATTGCTTCACACTGTTGAAAACACAGATAATAAAAACACTTCATAAAATATTCATTTATCTAGAAACATAAATATTAAAAATAATACCTTTTGAATATTAGTTAAAATATGTTTTTGTCTCCCTTTAAATATGGGTAGCCACAAAAATTAAAAAAAATGACATAAATCAAACTGTAGGTGAAATATATATAATCAATCTCATTAGATGTAGAAATAGCCTTTGACAATTTCTAATATCTTTTCATAATAAAAGTTCTAGATATATTAGTTATACAAATGACACAACTCAACATAATAAAGGCAATTTATTACAGCAAGTCCATAGCTAATATCAAATTAAATAAAGAGAAATTCAAAATCATTTCTTCTAAAATCAGGAACAAGACAAGGTTGCCTACTATCCCCACATCTCTTCAGTATAATATTTAAAGTCTTAGAGTAATAACTCAACTTAAGGAGATCAATGGTATACAGAATAGAAAGAAAGAAGTCAAAATTTGCAAACAGAACAGTATGCATAAGAGATCCTAAAACTTTTACCAGAAAATTTTTACAACTGATAAACACTTTCAGCAAAGTATCTGGATACCCAATAAATAAACAGAAATCAATAGCCCTCTTACATAAAAATTACCAATGGATTCAGAAAGAAATCAAGGAGCAATGGCTTTTATAATTAATGGAAGAGGCAAAAAGAGCATAAGAGTTAGAGATGATGAAGCATAAAAGGAACACAAGGCCCCCAATATCAATACGGCTAAAGTACATACGAACTCATAGAGACTGCATCAGTTTGAATAGGTCCTGCATGGGTATGTACCAGGTCCACTAAATATGTATTATGACTTCTAATTTAGTGTTTTTCTGGTATTTGTGTGTGTGTGTGTGTGTGTGTGTGTGTGTGTGTGTGTGTGTATGACTGGGTCTCTATTTTCTTGTGTCTTGTCTTGTATTCTTTTTCTTCATTTGTTTGGTTGGCCAATTTCAATTTGTGTTAGTGTGATCAACTTATTTTTTTATCTTATTTTTATCCCTCAGAATCTTGCTTTTTTTCTTTCTCCTAATGAGAGATGGGGAGTTGACACGAATTTGTGCGGAGTTGGAGAGGAACATAGAGAAGCAGAGAGAGGAAAATAAATAATCTAGATATACTATGTGAGGAAAATTATATTATAAATGAAAGGGGAAGATAAAATCTAAAATTACAAACATAAAACTCAATTTTGTATCCTTGTTTGTCAATCATGAAGCCTTCTTGAGAAATTGTCAATATAGTCTTATGTTCCACTTATCTTTTAAATTTAGAAAACTCAATTAGTCATTGACAGCTTCAGCCTGGTTTTGCTATTCATTGTTTATTCTATTGATAATTATCATACCATAAAATTTTCAGAACAGAGTTTTAACATGCATCTTTGGGCCTTTCACTCATTATTTAACAGCTTTCTGCTGGTCTTTGTCTTATTTTCTGTGATTTGTATAGGTAAGTTCTCCTTCTCTTGAGTTACAGCAGTGTGTGTGTGTGTGTGTGAGAGAGAGAGAGAGAGAGAGAGAGAGAGAGAGAGAGAGAGAGAGAGCAGAAACAAAGTGAGACAGAAAGAGAAAGAGGCAGAGAGACAGAGAGGAGTTACATCATCAGTTGTTCAGTTCATTCTGTATATTTATTCACATCATCTACTTTTGCTATCAAATATGGCAGGCTCTAGACTGCCCAACCTTTTTTTCATTATTTTCCCCTTCTTTTAAAGAGCTGTACAAATAAATATAATACTAGAATCACTGAATTTTCGAAAAATGCTCTGCAAAGGTTACTTATAATTTTATTAGGAAAATATATTCTTTGAACATGAGTGTTTCTTCACAGTGAAAGGAGTTTCAAAACTTCTGTCATATAAAATATCTGATTTTAAACATGTTGACAGTATGGTTACTGTGGTTGAACTTTTATCACACATTTTTCTTATTTTTAAATAAATAAAAACAAAGATAGCATGAAATTAGTTTCCCCAGCATGAAATTATTTATGGCAGCAATATAGCAAGATCATAGATAAAAGCCTAGCAATGTGTGTGTCTGAGAGGCTGGGATTTATGCAGCTTGACTCCCCTGCATCTGGAGGTCGACAGCTGGTTATTATGTACACCTAATTTACCAGAGCGGTAAATACCACAAGTGAAGAGATCAATTCACCAAAGGTCTGTGGTTCAATAGGTTTAGTACTTTATCTTGGAAATAAAATATGGAATAAATTAGTAGAAATCCTTCCCTGCACTGCCTTGATAATAAAAAAGAATCACCACAGTGGAAAAGGCACTAAATGAGGTGTCTTTAATATAATTATGTTGATGTTAATAAACCCAGTTTGATCTCTTTTATGAAAGTGTTGTGGTAATATTAATGATGTTTAACCATATTACAATCCCTGGACAAATGACAAATTTTCATTCAATATCCAATTACTTGTTTTAAAAGAAAGTAAATTAATATGATTTCCTAATTTTCTGGACATTGCAATACAATCAAATTAAAGAATGCTTATAACCTGAAGAAATAAATCACAAAAGAAACAGATTTTCTTATTGATTTTAGAATTAAGCATCTGCCTTAACTTAGAACACTAGCTAACATTTTGGAGTACAGATCTAGCAATGTAAGGATTATATTGTTTTCACTGAGTGAGTAACAACGGATTATGCTATATGATCCAACCTTTAATCTTAGTATGATTAACCAATATTTACACATAAAATATTATCTACTTATCTGTGTACAAGGTCCTTGATAGACAATAGCTGATATAACACCTAGATAAGACTTAGATTTCCTCATTCCTCTTTATGCTTGACAGCATACTTCATCTTGTTATTGATGTCATTTCTTAGATTAAGTTTGCAATCATTAAGATAGTTTTGCTTTTTGACAGAAGAGTGATTGATAAGTTCTGATAAATATATGTAGTTTTGGTGTCACTACCAAGACAAATAAAACAGAGTATGACACTATCTCATGGTGGGTTTTTTTTTGTGCCCATTTGTTCTCTCCATGACCATGAATTCCACATAGCATGATGTTTTTGAGTTTTTCTGTTGCTATTATATTGCTATTATTGATGTCTTCTTTATTGCTTTTGAGGCTGGACCATACAAATATCAGACAGACAACTGTCAAGAGGATCATCTAATATATCAAAGTTGGATTTACCTATGTGCACTTCCATTGTGGTTTCGCAAGTTGTTAATGATATGTATTATTTGCTTTTAGCTTCAATATTTTAAACACATGTATATTTAGTAATAAATGCTAGTGTTAAAATATAATGTCATCATTGATGTTGCAATAGTCAATGATTTTTCTTATTCTTTATCACTGAAATCACCTACCTTCCTTAAGAACTCTGAGTTATGAGTCATTTATTAATACCATGTGTCCATTTCTATTTCTCCCTTTCTCATACCACATTTCTTTATTTCTTAATTTTGGGGAGGGTTAGGTGGAGTTGATCCTTCTTTTGACAACTTGTAACCACACTACACTTATTCTCCTGTGACATTTTTACCTCTGTGCTTCTTCTTTACTTCTTCCATTTTTACTCTCAGTAGTTGTTTCTGATGTAAATGGAGGTCTGGATATCTTATGATTCTTAAAACTAATACAGTATCCCTAATAATAGAATTATTCATTCTACTAAAGTGATTTTTCCCATCTATCTAAGTTTTTATTTTAATGCAGAATTTCTCTAGGCTCAATACTTTCCCCAGTTTTCTAGAAAATAATAAGTTTCTGAGCTTTAAATTTTGTCCATCTGGTAAAGTACTTAATTAATTAATTAATTAATTTGGAGCAGCCCTTCACTATGAAACTCCGTTTTAAAGTTATTTATTTACTTTACAACGCTATTAGAGCTTCCGCTCCCTTCTCCCCTACCAGTCCCTCCCTCTCCCCTCCCCTCCCCTCCCATTTTCTCCTCCCACTCCTTTACTTTCACTCTCCTCACTCTTTCTCAGAAAAGAGAAGGAATCCTACTGATATCAAAAAGCCTTTGCATATCACTTTTCAGAAAGAGTAGTGGCATCTTCTCTTATTCAGGCTTGATGATGCAGCGCAGTTAAGGACAAAGTGATCCAGAAGCAGGTAACAGAGACAACTCCTTTTCCTATTGTTAGGAGTGCTTCATGAGGACTCAGTTGCACATCTGTTACATGCAGAGCTCCTAGATCCACCCCATACATGTTCTCTGCTTTTGTTTCAATCTTGCTCAGCCACTAGGGGTACAGATTATTTGATTCTGTAAAGTTTTAATTTTGATGTCCTTTACCCCTCTGGCTCTTTCAATTCTTCCTCCATTTCTTCCATAGGATTTCCCACAATTCTCCTAAAAATTGGCTGTGAGTCTCTGAACCAGTTTCTATCATTTAGTAGTTGAAGCCTCTCTGATGACAGTTATGCTAGGCTCCTGTCTATAAGTATAGAAGAATATCATTAATAGTGTCAAGAGTGAACTCTCCTTCATGACATGTGTCTGAAGATGGCCTGTCATTGAGAGGCTGATAAACTTAGTGTTCCATATTCCCACTTCACATCTTGTCCGCAGGACAAATTGTGCATCAAAGGTTTTGTGGCTGAGTTGGTGCACTGTCCTCCACTGGAACTATTTACTGCCTGGTTACAGGAGATTGTTTTTTCAGGTTTCATATTGCTCATTCCTAAGGATCTTAGCTAGTATGCCCTTATAGATTCCTGGGTTCCTATTGTACTAGGCTTCTAGCTTGTCCCAGAAATTCCCATCGCACATTACAGTTTTCTCTTCAAATACTCTTTTCCTTTCTCCTAACCATGCCTGATTCTTTCTGCTTCAATCCCCATGTAGCCCCACAGAGTACCTTATATCCATCCACACTGGATGTGTACTCTATTACCCCTTCTCAGTGAAAATCAAGCATCCCACCTTGATCCATCCATTTTACTTAGCATCTGTGGGTCAGTTGATTTTTGCAAGATCATATAGTATAATAAGAGATAATATCCACTTATTAATGAGTACAAACCATGTTTGTCTTTCTGGGTCAGGATTGCTTCACAAACAGTCATCATTTCTAGTTCCATCTTTTGCCTTAATATTTTATGATGCTATTGTTTTTTATAGCTGAGTAATATCCCATTGGATAAATGTCCCACATTTGTTTTTGTTTATTCTTCAGTTGATGGACATCTAGGTTGTTTCCAGTTTCTGGCAATTAGGAATAAAGCTGCTGTGAACACAGTTGTGCAAGTATCCATTTGGTATGGAGGAGCATTTTTTGGGTGTATGAGAAACCACCAAATTGATTTCTAAAGTGGTTGTATAGACTTGTACTCCCAACAGCAATGGAGGAGTGTTCCTTTTGCTCCATATTCTCACTAACATGTACTGTGCTTTAAATTTTTAATCTTAGCCATTATGATAGGTCTAAGATGGAATCTCAAGAATCGTTTTGATTTGCATCTCCCTGATGACTAAAGATGTTGAATATTTCTAGTGCTTCTTGGCCATTAAAGATTCTTCTGTTGAAATTATCTGTTTAGATTGATAACCCATTTTTATGGGGGGGGGTCATTTGTTTTGGCAATGTCTAGATTCTTTAGTTCTTTATATATTTTGAATATCAGACTTCTATTAGATATGAAGTTGGTGAAAATCTTTGTCATTTTGATAGTGTCCTTTATCATTTCAGTTTCATGATGTCCCCTTTATTAATAGTTGATCTTAGTTTCTGAGCTATTACTGTTTTATTCAGGAAGTGGTCTACTGTGTCGGTGTGTTCAAGGCTAATCCCCACTTTCTCTTGTATCAGGTGTAGTGTATCTAGTTTTACCTTGATGTCTTTGTTTCGATTGGATGTGAAATTTTTTTCAGCATGGTAGATATGGATATATTTGCAGTCTTCTATATGCAGACAACCAGTTAGATTAGCACTATTATTGAAGATAGTGTCTTTTCTTAATTGTTTAATTTTGACTGCTTTGTCAAATATTATGTGTTTACCAGATGTGTAGGTTTAATTTGGGATCTTTAGTGTTATTCCATTTATTAATGTATATGTTTTTATCCCAACATATTGTGATATTTTTGTTACTATTGCTCTGAAGAGGAGCTTGAAATCAGGGATGGTGATATTTCCAGAGATCCATTTACTCATTGTACAGGAATATTTCAGATATCTTATGATTTTTTAATTTTTCCATATGAAGTTTAGTATTATTATTTCAAGGTCTGAAGAGAATTATGATGAAGTTTTGAGGAGAATTAAATTGATTTTATGGATTGCTTTTGGTAAGATGGCAATTGGTACTGTTAATCCTACCAATCCATGGGCATAGGAGATCTTTCCATCTACTGATATCTTTTTCAATTTCTTTCTTCAAAGTTCCTGTCATACAAGTCTTTCACATGCTTGGTTAAAAGTGCATCAAGGTATTTTATTTTATTTGTGGCTATTGGAATGGCTGTTTCTCCCCTAATTTCTATCTCCAAGTATTTATTGTCTGGATAAAGGTTTCAGAGGGTTTTTTGTTTTTGTTTTTTGTTTTTTGTTTTGTTTTGTTTTGTTTTCGAGACTGAGTTTCTCTATGTAGCCCTGGCTGTCCTGGAACTCACTCTGTAGACCAGGCTGGCCTCGAAGTCAGAAATCCACCTGCCTCTGCCTCCCCAGTGCTGGGATTACAGGTGTGCTCCACCACCGCCCAGCCAGATTTTTTTTAAAGTTAAGTTTTTATTCATCCACTTTGCTGAAGGAGTTCTTTGATTGAATTATGGATGGATATATATAACCATATTATTTGTGGATAGTGATGGCTTTGGCATTTTCCTTTCCAATCTATATCCCTGTGGTCTCCTTTAGCTGTCTGATTGCTCTAGCTACAACTTTAAGTACTATATTGAATTTCTAATAGCTATTTCTAGAGAGAGGAAATAGCCTTGTCTTTGATTCTAGTGCAATTGTTTTAAGTTTCTACTTGATTTAATGGTGGTTATTGGCTTACTCTATATTGCTTTACTATATTTTTGTATGTTCTTTGTATCTCTGATTACTGCAAGGGTGTCAATTAAGAATTGGTGTTGAGCCAGGCAGTGGTAGCACATGCCTTTAATTCTAGCACTTGGGAAACCGAGGCAGGCAGATTTGTTTAATTCTAGCACTTGGGAGACAGAGGCAGGCAGATTTCTGAGTTCAAGGCCAGCCTATTCTACAGAATGAGTTCCAGGACAGTCAGGGCTATACAGAGAAACCCTGCCTTGAAAAACAAAACAACAACAACAACAATAGCAGCAGCTAAAAGGAATAGTGTTGGACTTTGTTAAAGGATTTTCAGCATCTAATGAGATGATCATTAGATTTAGATTTTTTTTCTGTTTATTTATATGGTAGATAACAGTGATGGATTTTTGTATTTTGAACCATTCCTGCATCTTTTTTGATGAAGCATACTTGGACATGTTTGATAATAGTTGTAGCTTCCTGATGTATTCTTGGATTTGGTTCGCTAACATTCTATTGAGATTTTTGACATAAATATTTATGAGAGAAATTGTTATGAATTTCTCTTTCTTTGTTTAGTCATCTTGTGGTTTAGGTATCAGGGTGACTAGGGTCTTATAAAATGAATTTGGCCATGTCCCTACTTTTTCTATGTTGTGGAATAATTTGATGAACATTGGTATTAGCTTTCCTTAGTCTGGTTGAAATCTACATGCAAAGACACACACACAAACACACACACACACACACACACACACACACACACACACATGCATATACACGCATGTACACACACACCTAGCCTTGGGATTTTGGTGGGAACAGAAGACCTTTATTGACTGCTTCTATTCCATTAACAGCTATTTATAGTGGACTTCCCCCATGACCTCAGGCTGTGCACCAAGGCAGCCGGTGGCAGCCAGCTCCCGGAACCCTGGACCAGCAGTAGCATCAGGCCTCCATATTGCAACCAGGACACAGCTGGAGAGGCCCAGGTAGACAGATTCCATCTGGGGCTACCGCTCAGGGGGGATCTGCTAGGCTCTCGCTGCCAGGCAGGCCAAGTTCCACCCACCGAGGCTCTGCTGGACTTCCCCATGACCTCAGGCCGTGCACCTAGGCAGCGGGTGGCAGCCAGCTCCCGGGCCCCTGGACCAGCAGTAGCGGCGGGCCTCCATATTGAAACCAGGACACAGCTCGAGAGGCCCAGTTACACAGACCCCATCAGGGGCTAACTGCCAGGGGAGATCTGTTAGGCTCTTGGCACCAGGCAGGCCCAGCTCTGCCCACCGAGGCTCTGCAGGACTTCCCTGCCCCCTCAGACCTTGCACCTAGGCAGCAGGTGGCAGCCAGCTCATGATCCCTTTGAGCAGCAGTCACACATAACCACCAGTAGAGAAACAACAGGGGAGCCCAGCCTCAAGGGAGATTCAAACACCAGCCAGTGACAACAAGTCCAACTAACACCAGAAATAACCAGATGGCAAAAGGAAAACGAAGGAACGTTACTAACAGAAATCAAGGCAACATGACAGCATCTGAACCCAGTTCGCCAACAACAGGAAGCCATGGATACCCCAAAACACCAGAAAAACAAGACTTGGATATAAAATCACTGGTCAGGATGCTGGTAGCTGAACACATAGAAAAATCTCGTAAAGAAATAGAGGAGAAAATGGATCAAAAGTTAGAAGACTTTACAAGGCAAATACAAAAATCACTTCAAGAAATGCAGGAGAAGATGGATCAAAAAGAAGAAGACAATAAGTAAGAAAGACAAAAATCACTTAAAGAAATACAGAAGAACGTGGGCCAACAAGTAGAAGCTATGAAAGAGGAAACACAAAAATCTATTAAAGAAATACTCGAAAACACAATCAAGCAAGCGAAAGGTCTGAGCATATCCATCCAGGTACTAAAAACAGAAATAGAAACAACTAAGAAATCGCAGAGGGAGACAACATTAGAGATAGAAAACCTTGGGAAGAAATCAGGGGCCATAGATGCAAATATCAACAATAGAATACAAGAGATAGAAGACAGAATCTCAGAAGCCGAAGATATCATAGGAACCATTGATTCAACAGTCAAAGAAAATACTAAATGCAAAAATGTTGTAACCCAAAACATCCAGGAAATCCAGGACACAATGAGAAGACCAAACCTAAGGATTATAGGTATAGACGAGAATGAAGATTTACAAGGTAAAGGGCCAGCAAATATCTTCTACAAAATTATGGAAGAAAACTTCCCCAACCTAAAGAGAGAGATACCCATGAATATACAAGAAGCATATAGAACCCCAAATAGACTGGATCAGAACAGAAATACATCCCGTCACATAATAATCAAAACTCCAAATGTACTAAACAAAGAAAGAATATTAAAGGCAGCAAGAGAAAAAGGCCAAGTAACTTATAAAGGAAGACCTATCAGAATAACACCAGACTTCTCACCTGAGACCATGAAAGCTAGAAGATCCTGGGCAGATATCATGCAAACTCTAAGGGAACACAAACTTCAGCCAAAACTACTTTACCCAGCAAAGCTCTCAATCGCCATAGATGGAGACATCAAGGTATTCCATGACAAAACCAAATTTGCATGACATCTTTCCACAAATCCAGCCCTACAAAGGATAATAGGGGGAAACCACCAAGACAAGGACAGAAACTACACCCGAGAAGAAGCAAGATAGAAACCTCCTCTCGTCAAACCCAAAAGAAGATAATCTCTCAAATATAAAAAATAAATAAATATAATTTCAAAAATGTGTGGAGGTAATAATTACTATTCCTTAATATCTCTTAACATCAATGGACTCAATTCCCCAATAAAAAGACATAGATTAACAGACTGGATACAGAAACAGGAACCTACATTTTGCTGCATACAGGAAATACATCTCAGTGTTAAAGACAAACACTGCCTTAGAGTAAAAGGCTGGAAGACAATTTTACAAGCAAATGGTCTCAGGAAACAAGCTGGAGTAGCCATTCTAATATCAGATAAAATTGACTTCCAACCTAAAATCATCAAAAGAGACTCAGAAGGTCACTTCTTGCTGGCCAAAGGGAAAATCCACCAAGAAGAGCTCTCAATACTGAACATCTATTATCCAAATGCAAGGGCACCCTCATTCATAAAAGAAATTTTACTAAAGTTTAAAGCACACATTACACCTAACACAATAATTGTGGGTTACTTCAACACTCCAATCTCCTCAATGGACCGATAAGGAAAGCAGAGACTAAACAGGGACACAGTGAAACTAATTGAAACTCTGGACCAATTGGATTTAACAGAGATATGTAGAACATTTCATCCTAAAGATAAAGAATATACATTTTTTTCAGCACCAAATGGTACCTTCTCCAAAATAGATCATATAATTGGTCACAAGACAGATGTCAACAAATACAAGAAGATGGAGCTAATCCATTGCCTCCTATCAGATCACCATGGAGTAAGAGTGGTCTTCAATAGCAACAAAAGCAGCAGAAAGCACACATACACATGGAAACTGAACAATACTCTACTCAATGACACCTTGGTCAAGGAAGAAATAAAAAAAGAAATCAAAGACTTTTTAGAATTCAATGAAAATGAAGGTACAACCTACCAAAATCTATAGGACACAAGGAAAGCAGTGCTAAGAGGAAAACTCATAGCTCTAAGTGCATCCAAAAAGAAACTGGAGAGACCATACACTAGTAGCTTAATGGCACACCTTAAGGACCTGGAAGAAAAAGAAGTTAATTCACCCAGGAGGAGTAGAAGACAAGAAATCATCAAACTCAGGGCTGAAATCAATCAAGTACAAACAAAGAGAACCATACAAAGAATCAACAAGACCAGGAACTGGGTCTTTGAGAAAATCAACAAGATAGATAAACCCTTAGCCAGACTAACCAAAGGACACAAAGACAGTATACAAATTAACAAAATTAGAAATGAAAACGGAGACATAACAACAGAAACTGAGGAAATTCAAAAGATCATCAGATCCTACTATAAAGGTCTATACTCAAAACAACTGGAGAATCTCGAGGAAATGGACAATTACCTAGGCAGATACCAAAAACAAAAATTAATTCAGCATCAAATAGATCAGCTAAATAGTCCCATAACCCCTAAAGAAATAGAAGGGGTTATAGAAAGCCTCCCAGCCAAGAAAAGTACAGGAACAGATGGTTTTAGTGCAGAATTCTACCAGACCTTCAAAGAAGACTTAACACCAATACTTTTCAAACTATTCCACAAAATAGAGATAGAAGAGATACTGGCCAACTCATTCTTTGAAGCCACAGTTACGCTAATACCTAAACCACAAAAAGACCCAACAAAGAAAGAGAACTACAGTCCAATTTGTCTTATGAATATAGATGCAAAAATACTAAATAAAATTCTTGCCAACCGATTCCAAGAGCATATCAAAATGATCATTCAACATGATCAAGTAGGCTTCATCCCAGGGATGCAGGGATGGTTCAATATATGGAAATCCATCAATGTAATCCACTACATAAACAAAATAAAAGAAAAAGACCACATGGTCATCTCATTAGATGCTGAAAAAGCATTCGACAAAATTCAGCATCCTTTCATACTAAAAGTCTTGGAAAGAGCAGGAATTCAAGGCCCATACCTATACATAGTAAAAGCAATCTACAGCAAACCAGTAGCCAACATCAAAATAAATGGAGAGAAACTTGAAGCAATCCCACTAAAATCAGGGACTAGACAAGGCTACCCCCTCTCTCCATATCTTTTCAATATAGTACTTGAAGTTCTAGCGAGAGCAATTAGACAACATAAGGAAATCAAAGGGATACAAATTGGAAAGGAAGAAGTCAAACTATCATTATTTGCAGACAATATGATAGTTTACTTAAGCGACCCAAAAAACTCCACCAGAGAACTTTTACAGCTGATAAACAACTTCAGCAAAGTGGCTGGTTATAAAATTAACTCAAGCAAATCAGTAGCCTTCTTGTACTCAAAGGGCAAGCAGGCTGAGAAAGAAGTTAGGGAAATAACACCCTTCACAATAGCCACAAACAACATAAAGTACCTTGGCGTAACTCTAACCAAACAAGTGAAAGATCTGTATGACAGGATATCCAAGTCCTTGAAGAAAGAAATCGAAGAAGACCTCAGAAGAGGGAAAAATATTTCTTGCTCCTGGATTGGCAGGATCAATATAGTAAAAATGGCCATCTTGCCAAAAGCAATATACAGATTCAATGCGATCCCCATCAAAATCCCAACTCAATTCTTCATAGATCTAGAAAGAGCAATTCTCAAATTCATCTGGAGCAACAAAAAATCCAGGATAGCTAAAACTATTCTCAACAATAAAAGGACTTCTGGGGTAATCAATATCCCTGACCTTAAACAGTACTACAGAGCAATTGTGTTAAAAACTGCATGGTATTGGTAAAGCAACAGGCAAGTGGATCAATGGAATAGAATTGAAGACCCAGATATTAACCCACAGACTTATGGTCACTTGATCTTTGATAAAGAAGCCACAACCATCCAATGGAATAAAGATAGCCTTTTCAACAAATGGTGCTGGTTCAACTGGAGGTCAACATGCAGAAGAATGCAAATTGACTCACTCTTATCTCTTTGCACTAAGATCAACTCCAAGTGAATCAAGGACCTCCACATAAAACCAGACACACTGAAACTGTTAGAAAAGAAACTTGGGAAGACCCTGGAGGACTTGGGCACAGGGGGAAAGTTCCTGAACAGAACACCAACAGCTTATGCACTAAGATCAAGAATTGACAAATGGGACCTCATAAAATTACAAAGTTTCTGCAAGGCAAAGGACACTGTCAGAAGGACAACAGGACAACCAACAAAGTGGGAAAAGATCTTCACCAACCCCACATCCGACAGAGGGCTAATATCCAATATATACAAAGAACTCAAGAAGTTAGACAGCAAAGAACCAAATAACCCTATCAAAAAATGGGGTATAGAGCTAAACAAAGAATTTTCACCAGAAGAAATTCAGATGACTGACAAACACCTTAAGAGATGTTCAACATCATTAGTCATCAGGGAAATGCAAATCAAAACAACCCTGAGATTCCACCTCACACCAGTCAGAATGGCTAAGATTAAAAACTCAAGAGACAACAAGTGCTGGCAAGGATGTGGAGAAAGAGGAACACTCCTCCACTGTTGGTGGGATTGCAAAATGGTAAAACCTCTCTGGAAATCAGTTTGGCGGTTCCTCAGAAAATTGGGCATGTCACTTCCAGAGGACCCTGGCGTACATATTGTATTCCCCTGCATACAATAAAGACACATGCTCCACTATGTTTATAGCAGCCTTGTTTATAATAGCCAGAAATTTTAAGGAGCCCAAATATCCCTCAAAGGAGGAATGGATACAGAAACCGTGGTATATTTATACAATGGAATACTACTCAGCAATTAAAAATAATGAATTCATGCAATTTGTAGGTAAATGGTTAGACCTGGAAAATATCATCCTGTGTGAGTTAACCCAATCACAAAAGAATACACATGAAATGCAATCACTGATAAGTGGATATTAATGAGCCCAGAAATCCTAAATACTCAAGGCACAATTAGCAAGTCAAATGATTCCCAAGAAGAAGAAAGGAGAGGACCCTGGGCCTGTAAAGATTGGATCCAGTTTTGTAAAGAAACCGTGGGGGGAGGGGGAATGATTGGGGAATAGTTGTGGGGAGAGGAATTATGGGACGTATGGTGGAGGGGAACTGGGAAAGGGGAAAGCCTTTGGAATGTAAACATAGAATATAGAAAATATAAATTAAAAAAGAGCTATTTATATTGATTACTTGATCTTGATTTAACTGTGCTCTTATCTATCATCTCTATCTATCTATCTATCTATCCATCCATCCATCTATCTATCTATCTATCTATCTATCTATCTATCTATCTATCAATCTATCTATCTATCATTTTATTTAGATTTTCCAGTTTTGTGGAATACAGGTTTTTGAAGTAAGACAAAACGATTCTTTGGATTTTCTCAGTGGCTGTTTTTCTGTCTCTATTTTTATTTCTGATTTTGTTAATTTAATCTCTCTGCCTTTTAATTAGTTTGGCTATGGGTTTGTCTATTCTGTTGATTTTCTCAATGATCTGTTTGATTCATTGATTCTATGTATTGTTCTCTTTGTTCCTATTTTATTGATATCAGCCGTGAGATTCCCTGATGTCTACTCCTCTTGAGTGTGTTTGTTTTCTTTGTTCTATGACTTTCAAGTAGGCTGTTCAGTCCTTTGTATGAGATCTCACTAATTTATTTATGAAGATATTTAGTACTATGAACTTTCCTCTTAGCACTGCTTTCATTGTGACCCATAGCTTAGGATACGTTGTACATTTATTTTCATTGAGTTATAAAAAAACTTTAATTTCTTTCTCTTTTCTTGTTTGATCCAGGGGTCACTAAGTAGATTGGTTTGCAGTTTCATTGAGTTTGTAGGCTTTGTCTTATTTCTGTTGTTTTTAAAATACAGATTTAATGTATGGTGGTCTGAAAAGATACAGGTTGTATTTAAATTTTCTTGTATTTCCTGAGACTTGCTTTGTGACTAAAAGTATGTATGGTTGTGGGGCAGTGGACCCTGCCACCAGACAGAAAACCTGGTAAGGTCAAGAGAATTCAGGAATTCTGTCAATTCTTATAATTGAGAACAGTAGATATTTAAATCTAGTACTATTCAGGTTTCTGTCCTAGAACATGTGACCATGACACTCTATGGAGGGAACTGTGACAATTAGTCAAGTAGAGGAAATAATTGAAACCCTTCCACAAGCAGATGAGGCATGCCTAACATCTGAGGCATGGCCAATAGAAACTATCTGCCTTTAGACTCTAACACACCCTAAAATGTTTATAAGATCCTATCCTCAAGAAATAAAGAAAATGAGTTATTTCACCAAATATTGTCTGAGAGTGCCTGTCTTATGGAGCTGTAACACCCTGGAGAAGAGTATTCTTTCCTGAAGCTTTCCTCCTCACTGGAAGCGGCCTGAGCCTACTGCAGTGACTACCAGCTCAGTGACCCAACTTTGGCTCCTATTTGCCCTCTCTGTACTGCTGCCTTCCACTAACTGAGATGAGCTACCTTCCTCCAGCTCTTCCTCAGAGAGCTGAAGCTCTTTGGCCACTCTGGCCAGGCCAGAGCCCCACAGATTCCCCTCGGTAGTGCACGGAAGGCAGTCATATGGTCAGTTTGCAGAAAGGTTCTGTAAGGTGCTCAGAGTAAGGTGTATTATTTTCTGTTTTGGTGAAATATTCTGAAGTATCTATTAGGTCCATTTGAGTCATAAAGTTTGTTATTTTAGATTACCTGTCCATTGGTGAGAGTGTGGTCTTGAAGTTTCCCACTATTACTGTGTGGCTTTTGATGGGTGATTTAAGTTTTGGTAATGTTTCTTTAACAAGTATGGGGGAGGGTGGCCTGCATTTGAGGCATAGATATTCCGAATTGAGAAATCACCTTGGTGGAGTTTTCTGTTGCTGAATGCGAAGTGTCTTTCTCCATCTCTTTTGGTTACTTATGGTTGATGATATCATTAGATATCATCATTAGATAATATAATGAATACTCCAGCTTGCGTAATACATCCATTTTCTTTGAGTCTTTTTTCAGCCCTTTACTTGGAGTTAATATTTATCTTTGATGTTGTGGTGTGTTTCTGTTATGCAGCAGAATGATGGATCCTCTTTTTGCACCCATTCTGTTAGCCTGTGTCTTGGAGAACTCACTCCTTTGATCTTAAGATGTATTAATAACCAATGATTATTAATTTCTGCTATTTTAAGTTTTGTGGTTGTTAATGGTGTATATATACATGTTTGTGTGTGTATGTTCATGTGTGTGTTTGGTTGGTTGGTTTCTTTTGGTTTTGCTAGTGTGAAATTATGGTGTGTGTGTGTGTGTGTGTGTGTGTGTGTGTGTGTGTGTGTTTTGGGTTTTTTTTTTGAGACAGGGTTTTTCTGTGTAGCCCTGGATGTCCTGGAACTCACTCTGTAGACCAGGCTGGCCTTGAACTCAGAAATCTACCTGCCTCTGCCTCCCAAGTGCTGGTATTAAAGTCCTGCACCACCATAGCCTGGCTCGTGTTTTTTTTTTGGGGGGGGTATTTAACTCCATTTGGTTGCAGTTTCTCTTCAGATATCTTATGTAGAATCGAAATGTTGGATCAACAATGTGTGAATTTGTTTTCTACCTCTCCCTCTATGGTGACTGAAAGAATTTTCTGGGGATATTAGTCTCTTAGAGACTCCAAATCATTTTCCCAGGCTCTTCTGGGTTTTTGAGTATCAATTGAGAAGTTGGGTGCAATTCTAATACATCTGCCTTTATAGTTCACTTGGCCTTTGACTGTTGTATCAATTCTATTCTGTTGTATCTTCTATCCATGAGATTCTCTATTCTATCTCTTGTACTTGGTTTGTGATGCTTATGTATGTAGTTCTGGTTAATTACCTTGGTTTTCCAGCTCTAGAATTTTCTGTTTTTGTTTTATTTACTGTCTCTGTTTCCATTTGAAAGTTTTGAGTAGTTTTATTTATTTCTTCCACTTGTTTGATTGTATTTTCCTGCATTTCTTTGAGGAAATTTATTCATTTCCTCCTATAAGGCCTCTATAATCTTCATAAGAATTGATTTAAGGGAATTTTCTTGGGTTTCAGCTATGTTAGAATATGAAGGGCTTGCTGCAGTAGGATAGCTTGATTCTATTGTGCCATATATCCTAACTGTTGTTGACTATGTCCTTAGGCTGGCCTCTAGCCATCTGGTTTTTGTTTTTTTGTTTTGTTTTTGTTTTTTTTGCTATTATATCTTTAGATGTTAATTTCTTAGTTTATGTTTGTTCAGTTGGTCTTCTTCTTCCTCTTCCTCTTCCTCTTCCTCTTCCTCTTCCTCTTCCTCTTCCTCTTCCTCTTCCTCTTCTTCTTCCTCTTCTTCTTCTTCTTCTTCTTCTTCTTCTTCTTCTTCTTCGTCTACTCCTCCTCCTCCTCCTCCTCCTCCTCTTTTCCTCCTTCTCTCCTCCTCCTCCTCCCCCCTCCTCCTCCTCCTCCTCCTCTCCTCCTCTTCCTCCTCCTCTTCCTCCTCCTCCTTCTTCTTCTTGGTATCTATTTTCTATCTGTTAAGGCCTGAGTGTTGTGGACTTCTACTGACCAGCAAGTCTTCACATATAGTGCAGTGTCTCTGCTAGGATTTTGTGGCCTGTTTGCCCTCTGTAGGTGAAAGTTGGATCTCTGTCTTTAGTTACAGCACTTGGGAGGCAGAGGCAGGTGGTTTTCTGAGTTTGAGGCCAGCCTGTTCTACAGAGTGAGTTCCAGGACAGCCAGGGCTACAGAGAGAGTCCCTGTCTCGAAAAAATAGACAGAAAGAAAGAGAGAGAGAGAGAGAGAGAGAGAGAGAGAGAGAGAGAGGGAGAGGGAGAGGGAGAGGGAGGGAGGGAGGGAGGGAGGGAAAGAAAGAAAGAAAGAAAGAAAGAAAGAAAGAAAGAAAGAAAGAAAGAAAAGTTGTATGTGTGCTTCCTAATACCTGTGTGGCTGTGTGGCCTGGGTTACCTTTGTGCCTATGTGGCTTCCCAGAATTCTGGTAGAGTGGTGGGCCAGACAATAGGGTGCAATGTACTGCTTTTGGGTGTGCTCTTTCTTTTCTTTCTTTTCTTTTTTTTTATTTAATCTTTTTTCCTTAGGTATATTCTTTATTTACATTTTAAATGTTGTACCCTTTCCTGGTAGCTACCTTCCCGGAAATCCCAATCAACTCCCCCACCCCACCCCCCACTTCCCTGTCCTGGTATTCCTCTACACTATGGCATCAAGTATTTCCAAGACCATGGACCTCTCCTCCCTTTGGTATCCAATAATACCATCCTCTGCTGCTAATGTGTCTGGTGCCATGGGTAAATCCATGTGTACTCTTTGTTGATGGTTTTGACCTCGGGAGCTCTGGGAGTACTGAATGACTCATATAGTAGTTCCTCCTGTGGTGCTGTAAACCCCTTCAGCTCCTTGGGTCCTTTATCTAGCTGCCCCATGGGTGATCCTGTGCTCAGTTCAATGGCTGGCTGAGAGTGCCCCCCTCTGTATTTGTCATAGAGTAGGAGAGCCTCCCAGGTGATAGTTATATCTGCCTCCAGTCAGCCAGAACTCCTGGGAACCCACAATAGTGCCTGGGTTTTGTAACTGTATATAGCATGCATCCCTGGGTGGGGTTGTCTTAGGATGGTCTTTCCCTCAGATTCTGTTCAAACTTTTGTCTTTGTATCTCCTTCTGTGGGTATTTTTTCCCTTTCTACAAGTACCCTAGGATCCATACTTTTTTCTTCCTCCTGCTTAGGCATCATTTGATATGAGAATTGTATCTTGGGTATTCAAGCTTCTAGGCTAATATCCACTTATCAGTGAGTGCATACCATGAGTGTTCTTTTGTGACTGGGTTACCTCACTCAGGATGATATTCTCCAGTTCCATCCATTTGTCTAAGAATTTCATGAATTCATTGTTTTTAATGGCTGGATAATACTCCATTGTGTATATATAACACATTTTCTGTATGCATTCCTCCATTGAGGGACATCTGAGTTCTTTCCAGCTTCTGCCTATCATAAACAGGGCTGCTTTGAATCAGTGGAGCATGTATCCTTATTACATACTGGAGAATCCTCTGGGTATATGCCCAGGAGTGGTATAGCAGGGTCCTCCAGTAGTATTATGCCCAGTTTTCTGAGGACTCCAGAGAACCAAATAACCCTATTTAAAAAAAATAGGGTACAGAGCTAAACAAAGAATTTTCACCTGAGGAATATCAAATGGCTGAGAAGCACCTAAGGAAATGTTCAACATCCTTAGTCATCAGGGAAATGTAAAGCAAAAGAACCCTGAGATTTCACATCACACTGTTCAGAATGGCTAAGATAAAAATCTTAGGAGACAGCAGGTGCTGCAGAGGTTGTGGAGAAAGAGGAACACTCATCCACTGCTGGTGAGCTTGCAAGCTGGTAAAAACACTCAGGAAATGAGTTTGGGTGTGCTTTAAAGTAAGTTGATAGGTATAAGGCGTGGACTTTTCTGGTGGTCCTTTCTTCAGCATGCCTCTAGGAAAGCTGTCTGAGTTTCCAGCTGGAAAATGGAGCAAAGAAGATGGTATGCAGTTTATTGCTCTTCACTAGGTAGCTCATGCTGTCCTGGAATTTGCAGAGGTATACCCACTTTGGCATCCCAAGAGCCAAGATTAAAGTCATAGACACCCAAACCTAGTCTTCAAATAAATTAATCTAAAGTTTAATGAGGTTATTTTTTCTTTTTAAAAATGAAACAAATTTTGAAATCATTGATTTTATAAAGAATTCTAGAAATCAAACTGTTTCTTACTGTGTTGTTTGAAATTTTTGTCAATAAATCTTAGATGCATATACTACTGAATGGCAAAGAGTAGCTTACATAGTCTCCTTCCCTGGATCATTTTCATAAGATTGAGCAACAGGAAGACAAGAAGGCTAAAGGTAAAAAGGGAACTGTCAACAATCCCAATGACTTCAGCTTGATTACTGAATCCCAAATGACAAGAGAAATAATTTGTGAAGACTTCTGGCCTCCTTACCTACATACTATGGCATTTCTCTCCTTCCTAATAGTACAATGAATGAATAAATATAACATAGAAATAAATCAAATACATAGAAACAAATACAACATAAAAAATCAAAAAAAGATTGATATTCCATATATTAATTTAATTTAAGCTCTATTGTATCGGTGTTGGGTTAGTGAAAGGATAGTAATATTCATTCAGACAAAAAAGGTTTCTTGTGAAATTCAGAATTGCTACTTATCAAGTGTACTAGAGATGGCATAAGGCTTTCTCCTGTGGAAATAGAAAGGGAAGACAGCTGAACACTAAGAGGACTACTCTTTTTTGACAAAGTTCTCTGTCAAAAGTCTATGATATAATAATCTAATATACTATCATTCTAAGAAATCATTATTCTACAGGTCTGTGAGCTCTCAAATATTCAAGTTATGTAAGATATTTGTAAATTTCCTACCAATGTTGTAAAGCTGTCTGCTTTATATTAGATTGTTTTCACCCACGTTTATAATTTAACAGAACATTATTTTCTGGTATCATTGTTATTTTATCTTAGTATCATTAGAATTCCTCTGCATACAATAAAGACACATGCTCCACTATGTTTATAGCAGCCTTGTTTATAATAGCCAGAAATTGGAAGGAGCCCAGATATCCCTCAAAAGAGGAATGGATACAGAAAATGTGGTATATTTATACAATGGAGTACTACTCAGCAATTAAAAATAATGAACTCATGCAATTTGTAGGTAAATGGTTAGATCTGGAAAATATCATCCTAAGTGAGCTAACCCAATCACAAAAGAATACACATGAAATGCAATCACTGATAAGTGGATATTAATGAGCCCAGAAGCCCTAAATACTCAAGACACAATTAGCAAGTCAAAGGACTTCCAAGAAGAAGAATGGAGAGGACCCTGCGCCTGTAAAGATTGGATCCAGTATTGTAGACCCAGAACAGAGAAATCGTGGGGGGGGGGGAATGAGTGAGGAATTATGGGACATATGGTGGGGGGGGTAATTGGGAAAGGGGAAAACCTTTGGAATGTAAACATAGAATATAGAAAATAAAAAAAATAACTAGAAAAAAAAGAAAATTATGTTTTTTATATTTGTAATTTGTTGAAGGGCAATTGGTAAATATAACTGGAAGACATAAACTGAATTTGACTAATATTTTTTAAATTAATCATAAAGAAATTGAGGCAAAATAATTTTATTAGCTTTAATATAAATTGTCTGTTTCAGTATCCGTGATACAAATATTTTGAATCGTATGTTTTGCTCCAATAGAGCTGTATCTTCAAATAACTTATAACAGAAATGATATAAAAAACAAAATGAGCAATCAGTGTAGTGAAGTGTAGCTGTAATCAATCCCACATGGTCATATGCAGATAAGAAATTCTGTACTGACAGTCAAAAGCCTCCTAGCCTCCAAAGCTCATGTAAATATTCTTTACGTGCATTAAACTTTGGGTTCTTAATCAGCATTTAGATAAGACCAAATATTTTTTACCACAGATACAGGCAAGTAAAAGAACATTTACACTCCTGGTTTACAAAATCACATTTTGTCAAGTTAAACACTTTTAAATTTGCTTTTCCCTCCTTTCTATATCATGATGATATTTGTGTTGCTTCTTATTTAATAAACAATTACCTACAATTGAGAATTATCTATATATTTCTTTTTTTAAATTTTTTTCTATATTCTTTGTTTACATTCGAAAGGCTTTCCCCTTTCCCAATTCCTCCCTCACCATGTGTCCCATAAGTCCTCCCTCCCATCAACCCCGCACATTCCCCAATCACCCCCCAACCCTTTCTCTGTTCTGGTACTCTCCTCAAAACTGGAATCAGTCTTGTCTGGACCAGTGTCCTCTCATTCCTTCTTCTTGGGAATCTTTTGATTTGCTAATTGTGCCCTGAGTATTCAGAGCTTCTGGGCTCATTAATATCCACTTATCAGTGATTGCATTTCATGTGTATTCTTTTGTGATGGGGTTAACTCACTTAGGATGACATTTTCCAGATCCAACCATTTGCCTGCAAATTGCATGAATTCATTATTTTTAATTGCTGAGCAGTATTCCATTGTATAAATATACCACATTTTCTGTATCCATTCTTCCTTCGAGGTACATCTGGGCTCCTTCCAACTTCTGGTTATTATAAATAAGGCTGCTATGAACATAGTGGAGCATGTGTCTTTATTGCATGCAGGGGAATCACCTGGGTATATGCCCAGGAGTGGTATGACAGGGTCCTCTGGGAGTGTCATGCCCAATTTTCTGAGGAACCGCCAGACTGATTTCCAGAGCGGTTGTACCATCTTGCAGGATCTATACATTTCAATAATGTGAAGTCTAATACATTAGTAATTGGAGTGGGAACCAAGGCAACAGTAGTAAATAAATGTCTAAGCTTAATTCAAAAAACTGAATAAGAAGGATACAGAAAAATATAATGTAAGCTTGTTCATAATATTTTCTATGTACATTAAATCCATAGAAACTGTGATTAGTATGTTTGTAATAAAATAGCAATTAATATATTTGTTTAAGTTTTTATTTTATTTTACTTATTAAAATAATAATATACTTATGAAATCAGTCTTTCTCTTTCCTCCATCTAAACACTGCCATATATAATGCTTTCTTTAAAAATCAGTCTCACCTCCGGAGGACCCTGCTATACCACTCCTGGGCATATACCCAGAGGATTCCCCGGCATGCAATAAGGACACATGCTCCACTATGTTCATAGCAGCCTTATGTGTAATAGCCAGAATCTGGTGAGAACCCAGATGTCCCTCAATGGAGAAATGGGGACAGAAAATGTGGTTTATTTACACAATGGAATACTACTCAGCAATTACAAACAATGAATTCATGACATTTTTAGGCAAATGGTTGAAACTGGAAAATATCATTCTAAGTGAGGTTACCCAATCAGAAAATAATACACATGGAATGCAGTCACTGATAAGTGGATATTAATTATCCCAGAAGATCTGAATACTCAAGACACAATTAACATATCAAATCATTCCCAAGAAGAAGGAAGGAGAGGGCCCTGGTCCTGGAAAGGCTTGATGCAGCTTTGTAGGAGAGTGCCAGGACAGGGAAATGGGATGGGGGTGATTGGGGAATGGGCAAAGGGAAGAGGGCTTATGGGACTTATGGGGAGGGAGAAACCAGGAAAGGGGAAATCATTTGGAATATAAACAAAGAATATAGAAATAAAAAATAAAAATAATAAAATTCAGTTTCTATTCTCATTGTTATTGCGTGCATATATGTACACATATTTATAAATACATATTTATAAATACAACCTGATCAGTCTTTATGTTAATTTTATGTATGTTTTGAGGACTATTTGCTATGTATAACAATTGGTGTGTTCTTCCCTGGGGGACACTACTTAACCTTTTGCCAGTATCCTCTACTGCTTATAGTTCTTTTAGTTAGATTGAAGCCTTATAAAATTTTCCATGTACATTATGGCTACTCAGTTGATAGAACTGAGCTGAAAGTTTCTCCCTTAGTAGTAGTATTACATCAACAGAAGGCACCATCCCAGTTTCCAACAGAAAGAGACAATGAAAAGCTCTACCTAGCTATGAAGCTAAGAAACTACATCAATGCCCAGCATGGCATGATTACACCCTGGTTTCAGTAGTGACCTGGATATCTGTATAGTAGCAAACTGCTCTCTAATTGGATTTAAGTTTCACTCAACAAGATGAAAACATTGCTTGGACCTGTATATCTAGCTAACTCCTAAATGCTAATAAAATCATGGATATTAGAAGATAATCTACAATCACTACTTTCCTACACTATCAGGACCTCTAACAACATTCTAAATATTTAATAGGTAAATGTAATTTTCAATGCTCATGAAAATAACTACTTTCTAATAGGTGGAGATCATTATTGATAATCACAATGAATCAAAATGCAAAGTTATGGAGCCTAGTCCCAGTGGATATATTTACAAAACATTTCTACACCTAAGGATCAGGAAACACTGCAGAAGATGAGGCAGAATAACTGATAAAAATTTTTAAATTACATATTTAATTTTAAAAGACTTTCATTTGGAAAATCTTCCATGCTCATGGGTTGGCAGGACTAATATAGTCAAAATGGCAATCTTGCCCAAAGCAATATACAGATTCAATGCAATCCCCATCAAAATCCCAACTCAGTTCTTCATAGAGTTAGAAAGAGCAATTCTCAAATTCATCTGGAATAACAAAAAACCCAGGATAGCTAAAACTATCATCAACAGCAAAAGAACTTCTGGGGGAATCAATATCCTGGACCTCAAGCAATATTACAGAGCAGTGGTATTAAATACTGCATGGTATTGGTTCAGTGACAGGGAAGCGGATCAATGGAATAGGATCGAAGACCCAGAATTGAACCCACACATCTATGGCCAATTGATTTTCAACAAAGGAGCTGAAAACATCCAGTGGAAAAAAAGATAGCCTTTTCAACAGATGGTGCTGGCTCAACTGGAGGTCAAAATGCAGAAGAATGAGAATTGATCCACTCTTATCTCCTTGCACTAAACTCAACTCCAAGTGGATCAAGGACCTCCACATAAAACCAGACACACTAAAACTAATAGAAAAGAAACTGGGGAAGACCCTTGAAGACATTGGCTCAGGGGAAAAATTCCTGAACAGAACACCAATTGCTTATGCTCTAAGAGCAAGAATAGACAAATGGGACCTCATAAAACTACAAAGTTTCTGTAAGGCAAAAGACACTGTCAAAAGGATAAATCGGCAACCAACAAATTGGGAAAAAATCTTCACCAACCCCACATCCGACAGAGGGCTAATCTCCAATGTATACAAAGAACTCAAGAGGTTAGACCCCAGAAAACCAAATAACCCTATCCAAAAATGGGGTACAGAGCTAAACAGAGACTTTTCACCTGAAGAAATTCGGATGGCTGAGAAACACCTTAAAAAATGTTCAACATCACTAGTCATTAGGGAAATGCAAATTAAAACAACCCTGAGATTTCACCTCACACCAGTCAGAATGGCTAAGATTAAAAACTCAGAAGACATCAGGTGTTGGCGAGGATGTGGAGAAAGAGGAACACTCCTCCACTGCTGGTGGGAATGCAAGCTGGTACAACCACTCTAGAAAACAGTATGGCAGTTCCTCAGAAAACTGGACATGATACTTCCAGAGGACCCAGCCATACCACTCCTGGGAATATACCCAGAAGATTCACCAGCATGCAATAAGGATACATGCTCCACTATGTTCATAGCAGCCTTATATATAATAGCCAGAAGCTGGAAAGAACCCAGATGTCCCTCCAAAGACATAAATCACATATCAAGTGATGTCTCACAAGAAGAAAGGAGTGGACACTGGTGCTAGAATGGACCAAAACATCATTGTGGGGGAGTACAAGAACAGTAAGGTGGGAGGGGGTGGATGAGAGAGCAGGGGGAGGGAAAAGGACATGTGGGACCTTTGGGGGTGGGGAACCAAAAAAAGGGAAATGAATTGTAAATATAGAAGATATCCAATAAAAAAATTTAAAAAAAAGGACTTTCATTTGAGATTAAGGCAACTTCCCTGAATAACAATCTGATTTGAAACATAAGACAGAGTAACAAAAGAAGAAAATCAGGACACAAACACAGAGATAGGGAATTTTATAAATTAAATAATGATAGATAATAGTTTGTGAAAAGATTCTTCTGTTCTAAAAATATTGCAAGTGGGGAGGAACAAAATGATAGAAAATAATGCTATCACCAATCCTTATCCCAAATTTCATAAAATTAGGGACATGAATGAGGCAGGTGTCATTTGGTTAAGATTATACTGTTTGACACAAGGACTTAAACTGATGAGAACTTTTGTACATAATGTGTACTTAGAATGTTGATGTTAAATTTTCATATGTTGTTAATTCATCCCTAATATGTTCTCCATGACTACACACAAAGCTTCCCTTTAGTCTAAAACAAACTTATAAAATTTTCAAATTTAACAAAAAGCATGTATATGGTCCAGAATTCACTGATTTTAGATTTGATTTCAGAGTGTAGAATAAGGAGTCCAGAGAACTTAGATGTCACTAAGAGTCTGGAGTATATAAAGACAGCAGCTGTCATACAAATTATGCATTAATGCTAGTAATAGTTGCAAACAACTATTTCAATATCAGAACCAAAACTTTCCATTAATTTGCCAATTCCCCAAGTAGAGAAAACCATCCATGGGTGCCTTCCATCTGTTACAAGAGTCTCCAATATCTGTTATTTCCTAGATGAGTGCACATCATTCAAGTGCAACACAAACTTACAAATTAGCTGTCAGGTGCCTTGAATGCAAAGATGCAGAAAAGTAAACTATGAAAATAACTTGAATAAAAAATCGATCAGAATAATTGTTTACTGCATGGTACGACATAGGATTATAATATAAACCAAACATTATATGTTATGAGTATTGTCTTCTTTTTAAAGCACTATTTGATTTAACCAAAGAACATTTATCTGTGTGAATTACTAAGTTTTGCCAAGTGACACAATACAAAATACACAGGTAGAAATACAAGAGATATGACTAAGAGAGATATACAAAGTTCAACAGCTGAAAAATATTTATTTTTTAGTATTAAAACAAATAAATGCAGGTAAAACAAATGAAAACAAATAAATGCAGTACCTGCAACCAAGTCTCGTGAATTGAGTTCAACACCTTCTTCTTAGAAGAGAATCATCTATTGATTGTCATATAGAATCCACATGTGGGCTGTGGGAGAGCTGTGGTACAAACTCACATGCAGACATGAGCACTGAGTGCATGCATACATGAACAAATACATGCACACACACACACACACACACACACACACACGTGCCCACACACTCACAACATAAATAATAATAAAATAAATATATTTTAAAATTTAGAGTAAAACAAAGCCAGAAATAATAAGCTGGCCTCTTTAGAGTACAACTTAACAAATATTTTTTCTAAACAATGAGTACTCAGTGGTACCTTTTCTCCATGTAGATTCTTAAATAATGTACTCATTCTCAAAAGGTTAATGTACGACTTGATGCTCTAACCTTCCATTATTTCTATGTTAACATCTCCATTTCATGTCAATATTGACATTATTCTTATAAGTATTCCTTGTTGACAACAACATTTATTTGGCTACTTACCCTTATGCTTTGAATAACTTAATTTGCCCTGGGAGTTTCAGATTTTCAATTATGTTGTACAATCTAGATATAAAAGCTGCATTGCTGAGCTGTTAATTTTTTCTAATATATTATGGTTTTTTGTTTGTTTGTTTTTGTTTTGATTTATTTTTATTTTTTAATTTATTGGATTTTTATTAGATGTTTTCTTTATTTACATTTTAAATGTTAGCCCCTTTCCAATTTTCCTCTCCAAAGCCCCCTCCTCATCCCCCTCCCTGCTCACTAACCTACCCACTACTGCTTCCCAGTCTGGCATTCCCCTTCACTGAGAGGACTGGCCATTGAGCCTTCCCAGGACTAAGGGCCTGTCCTCTCATTGAGGTCCAACAAGGTTATCCTCTGCTACATATGTGGCTGGAGCCATGGGTCTCTCCATGTGTATTCTTTGGTTGGTGGTTTAGTCCCTGGGGGTACTGGTCATATTGTAGTTCCTCCTATGAGGCTGCAAACCCTTTCAGCAACTTGGATCCTTTCTCTAGCTTATCCATTAGGGACCCTATGCTCAGTCCAGTGTTTGACTATGAGCATCCACTTCTGTATTTGTCAGCCACTGTCTTAGCCTCTCAGGAGACACCTATATCAGGCTCCTGATAGCAAGCATATCTGTAACACATCTGTTGACATCTGTTGACATCTGTAACAGTGTCTGGGTTTGGTAACTGTATATGGGATGGACTCCAGGTGAGGCACTCTCTAAATGACCTTTCTTTCAGTTTCTGTTCCACACTTTTTCTATATATCTCCTCCCATTAGTATTTTGATTCCCCTTCTAAGAAGGACCAATATATCCATACTTTGGTCCTCCTTCTTCTTGAGCTTCATGTGGTCTGTTTATTGTATCTTGGGTATTCTTAGCTTTTGAGCTAATATCCACCTATCTGTGAGTACATACCATGTATGTTCTTTTGTGATTGGGTTACCTCAATCAGGATGATATTATCTAGTTCCATTCATTTGCCTAAGAATTTCATGAATTCATAGGTTTTTAATAGCTGAGTATTTTAATACTATTTTAATATCTAATTTAATAGCTCCATTGGGTAAATGTGCCTCTGTTGAGAGACATCTGAGTTCTTTCCAGCTTCTGGCTATTATAAACAAAGCTGCTATGAACATAGTGGAGCATGTGTCCTTATTACATGTTGGACCATCTTCTGAGTATGCCCAGGAGTGGTGTAGCTAGGTCCTCAGATAGTACTATGTTCAATTTTCTGAATAACCACCAAACTGATTTCCAGAGTGGTCGTACCAGCTTGCAATCTCACCAGAAATGGAAGAGCATTCCTCTAACTACACATCCTTGCCATTAATTATTAATGCAAATCATCAATGTCAACATCACAGTGTCTTAGAAAGATATCTATCTACTATTTTCACTAGGTGAAGTGTGTACTGAACTTCACTAACTAAAACATTTTTGCCATTCTTTAATGATGTTTATAACAATATTATTCAAAGAAATACAAATGAACAACCTACAATTCTGTGAGAATCTTGTTATAAATTGCAAGTATATAACTCAGTACAATTTTTAGTGTGTGACACCTGTAACAACACATTACAAACATCCAATATATACTAGCACAGCATATATATTTTTATTCCAAAATCAAGAAATGTGCATACAGTGGGAGAAATACTGGACCAAAGTAGCAATGTACATCTTTTTCTTAGGATGGTTGCAAACCTACATGCAGCTTTCATTGGCTAATGGCTTAGAGAGCTAGTCTCTTTCAATCTTAGATTCTACACAGTAAATCAAGTTCTAGCTACATAGTTTCCCACGATACCCTCTTATGGACTCTTCCCTTTCATACCATCATATAAAGGGTCACTCCTGCCCCAGATTATCTGGTTTAAGTTGTTCTCTTAAGCCTGAGAAAGAAACACAACAACCACAAGGACAACAACAAACTGCAATACTATTACTCTTGCATAGTCGCCTATGTCTACAGAGGTAGGACCATACTGTTGACACTGTCAACATGGGATGTACACTCCTGTCCAAGATTTTGTTTTGTTTTGTTAGGTTTTGGTTTTGTTGTTATTTTGGTTTGGTGTGGTTAGGGTTGGAGTTTTGTTTTCATTTGTTTTATATGTATTTGTTTTCTAGAAGGAAAAAAGAAGAGGGAGGAAGGGAAGGAGGAGTAGAAAAACAACAAGGACGATGAAATAAGAAGAGAAAAAGAAACACCACCCCCCATCACTACTACCTCATACCTTGCAGTTTCAGCTTTCCTAAGTCACAGCTTAAATAATTGGGGTCTTGCTCTGTGGGCACATTCAATGCAGAGCAGGAGGTCTCTACTTAATGTTCCTAAGCTTTTTACCACCTTTCTTCCACTGCACACCTTGATTTTGGTATTAAATTTTTTTTACTGTTTTTCATCTCTCTAAATTTTAATTTTCTGTCTACTTGCTCATTCTTTTGTGATATAGAACTGTAAAAAGTTATAATTAATAACCACATACCCATTATTATTAGATCTTAAATTTGTTTTATGTTAAAATATCAATGTTTTACTTCTGTTGTTTTGTTTTGTTGTTTTGTTTGTTGTTATTTTGAGCCAGGAATTCTTAGTGTGACCCTGGCTATCCTGGGGTTCACTCTGTAGACCACTTGGTCTCAAACTCAGCGTTCTACCTGTCTTTGCCTTCGAAGTGCTGGGATTAAAGGCATGTACCAGCAGTACTTGGCTTTACTGAATTATTCTTAAATTTAGTCTCAGGCAAGTTCTTGGTCATAGGCAGAAGGTGTTCAGATTCTGTGAAAAAAATCACATTAATGTCCTCTAGAGAAGTTGCTAGAGATCTCATTTCCCTTTGAGTCTCCTAAACCAGGCCTCCACAGTGCTCATTACTCTGAGTATTCTTGTTTTCCATGTCTCCAGCTGAATGGCCCATTAAGCTCTGTTTTCAGTATTCAATTGGTTTTTCTGTCTAAAGTTCCAAAGTCTTCCTTATCTCTTTGAACTAGGGCAGTGTCCTTATGACAACCAGTTTTCTGGTATCAATGCTGTATTTATTAGTTACTTTTTGGTACTAGGACAAAACATCATGACCAAAAAAAAAAAAAAACCTTATAGATGAAAGAGTTTGTTTTGGGTCCATGTTTCCAGAGGGACAGTCCACAACAGAGGGGAAGGCATGGAAATAGGCAGTTAGAACAGAAAAGGGAAAGGTCTGATTTACTTTCATGTTCAGGAAATGAGAGAGTGAAATGGAAGTTGTGTAAAGATATAGTCTTAAAGTCTACTCCCAGTGTTATACTTCCTCTAAGAAGATTATGGTTCTACCACATTCCTTCGTGTAGCCATACCCAGGAAATAACCTTTCAAATATGTGAGCCTGTGGAGATAATTTTCACTCAAATTTTCAGAAGCAATAATACTTACTCACAGATGTTGAGAGAAACAGCTATGAAATTGCTGCTTCTTATACTGTGTGATACATTACTCATGGTGAAATCATGCTTGGGGAAAACAACCTAAATGACAATCTTGTTCCAAGTAGGAAAAAAATTGCATTAAGTATGTTATGTGAAAGAGGCAAGTCCTTACTAAGCAGAGTTTTAGATAGAAAAAATAAAAAGAAATAAGAGAGCTGTATAGTTTGGTGCACCATTCAAATCCTTAGGTGAGTATTCAAAATTTTTCTGTATAATAAAAATCATAATAGAAAAGGATTTCTGGTAAAAGGGTCAGAAGGGCAAAGGTGAATAAAGTCAAATTGCTACTCACTAAGTAGACCAAAAGTTTTCTAGGAGTCTGTTGTGAAGATTAGGAAGAAAGAGTGATGTTAACAAATTACCATATAGAAACAATTTAGAATGATCAATGTGTTTATTAACTTAAGGATGGTAATATCTGCACAAGAATGTACTTATATAAGAATAATTTGTGCATATAGATCAAGTTGATTTCCATTGAACTTTAGGAAAATTGAAATTAGGCAAATCTTCCCCTCACTTTCTTTTCCACTACACCTAGTCTCTCAGTCTAATCCCTAGTGCTTCAACAGACCACCAGCTACAGCTTTCTCCTCCCCTCCCTTCCCATAACCTCTGCCGAACCCACCAATCATTCCAACCTAACCTCCTTCCCCACACCTGTTGCTGTACCCCAGCCCTTAACACAAGCAGACACCTCCTGATTAGCCATAAGACATGCTTGATAGGAAACCAAAAATGCTATTGGCAGATGTCTTCTGTTTTCTTTCCCCTAAATCAAATCCCTCTCTCTCATCCCTAGTGCTACAAGAGATAATGAGCTACATCTCCTGCTCTCTGTGTCCACATCTCTGATGAGTCCCACAGACAATCCCCACATAGCTTCCTTCCCCCAACTCATCACTGTATCCAAACTCCAGTCTAGAGCAGGTACCCTCTGTTAAACAGAGACCAAAACTGCCAGAAAAGTAGGAAGGCTAACCACAGGCCTAATGTTCTTTCTGTTACCTTAGATCTAGTCCAACAGCTGTCTTCATCCATGCCTAGATCTTTTGTGGCTTCTGTAGACCATCATGTCCTAATCTCCTTTCCTCCCTTCATCTGAAGTCTCTTAGCAGAATTTTGACTTCCAGGCAACTAGGACGAGATCTTTGATCCCATACCCACAATGACATACCTACTCCAACAAGTCCACACTTATTCCAATAGTGCCACTCCCTGGACTGAGCATATATACATATACCAACATAGCCAAAGCAGAAGAAAAAAACCTTAAAACCCCAAAAAGGTTAGCATTAAGGTGGAAAACAAGTTTGGGGAAGTTTGGGGAAAACACGAATTTTCTAAATTGCTTTCTTATAGAAAGGCATATCCTTGTATATTCTGGTTGATTAGCTGAGATCTGTGCCATGTCATTCTTTTTGGGAGAGCAATGACCTGAACCAAGGTGGAATGAGGAAAGCAGTAGAGGTAGGGTTATAATTAAACAATCCAAGCATATGCATACAGTTCTGTTCCTTAATTTTTATTATCTACTTCATAGGGAATACTCTGAAGAGTAATGTGAATATTTCCCTATCCAAGATCTGTTATTAAGAGGAAGGAAAGCTATAGGCAAGACATATAAATGCAGGAATGCAGAATCTGTGGAAGGATCTGTTCCAAATCTTGTTCAGTACCTACATAGAAGCTAACCTGGTGGCCAGGTGGTGGTGGCGCATGCCTTTAATCCCAGCACTTGGGAGGCAGAGGCAGACAGATTTCTGAGTTCGAGGCCAGCCTGGTCTATAAAGTGAGTTCCAGGACAGCCAGGTCTACACAGAGAATCCTGTCTCGAAAAAAAAAAAGAAAGAAAGAAAGAAAGAAAGAAAGAAAGAAAGAAAGAATATTGTTACAAAAATACTCAGTAAAATGTCTGCAAACTGAATCTGAGAACATATCAAAAATACTATGCACCATGGTCAAATAGACTTCATACAAATGGTTCAGGGATAATTCAATATATAAATATCAGTATATGTAATCAATCATATTTTTAAAAAAATTGGAAATAAAAGAGACACACATGATCATAGGATTTGATGCAGAAAAGACCTTTGACAAAACTAAACACTCTTTCAAGATAAAATCCTAGAGAGATTAGTGATATAAAGAACAGACATCAGCATAATAAAGAAAGTGGAGTCACTAGGCTTAGACAGATGCTTGGCTATGACTATGTGCATCTGTATTGGTCAGGTGCCAATAGAATCTCTCAGAGAACAGTCATACCAGGTTCCAGTCAACAAGCACTTCTTGGCATCAGCAATGTGTCTGGGTTCAGTGTTGCTAATGGGATGGATCTCTAAGTAGGGCAGTTTCTGGTAGGTCTTTCCTTCAGTCTCTGCTCCGTTTTTTGTTCCTGTCTTTCCTGTGGACAGGGACATTTCTGGGTTAACAATTTTGAGATGGCTGGTTGGTCCCATTCCTCAACTAGGGGCTGTGACTACCTACTGGATGTGACCTCTAGAGTTTGTATCTTCACTTTGTTGCATATTTCCACTAAAGTCATCACATATGGGTCCATGGAGCCTTTCCCTTCCCTGGCATCTGGGACTTTATAGTGGCTACCTTCAGTTCCCCATCTCCCAATGCTACATATTTTTATTTGATTTTCTGACCCTCTGTACTTCTCTCCTGTCCCTTCCAATACCTTGATCCTGCTCCCTTCCTGCCCACCGCTTCTCTTCCATCCAGTTCACTCTCTCCCTCTACCTCCTGTGAATATTTTGTTTCCCGCTTCTTTGTAGGGTATATGCACTTTGGTCTTCCTTCTTCTTAAGCTCCCTATGGCTTGTAGGTTATATCATGGGTATTCTGAGCTTTTGGGATAATATCTACCTCTCAGTGACTACATACCATGTGTGATCTTTTCTGTCTGGGCTACCTCAATCAGGATGGTATTTGCTGGTAAGTTTCATGAAGTCATGGATTATAATAGCTGACTAGTACCCCATTGTATAAATGTACCACATTTTCTGTATCCATTCCTCTGTTAAGGGATATTTGGGTTGGTTCCAGTTTGTGACTCTTATAAATAAGGCTACTATGAACATAGTGGTACATGTATCCTTGCTATATGTGGGAGCATCTTTTGGGTATATGCCAGAAGTTGTATAGCCAGGTCTTCAAGTAGAAATATTTAAAATTTTCTGAGGAACCGCCAGATTGTTTTTAACAGTGGTTTTACCAGCTTGCAATACCATAAGCAATGAGGGAGTTTTTCTCTTTCTCTTCATCCTCTCCAGGATCTGCTGTCACCAGAGTTTTTGATCCTAGCTATTCTAATTAGTGTGAGGTGGAATCTCAGGGTCATTTTAATTTGCATTTTCTGATGACTAAGAATGTTGCACATTTCTTTAGGTGCTTCTTAGCCATTTGAGAATTTTCAGTTGAGAATTCTTTGTTTTTTTTTCTATACCCCATTTTTTAATTAAGAACTTATAGAAGTGTAGTCAACTAATGTGTGACTTGATCTAAGTCCCACTCAATGAGAAGGTTCACATAACCCAAACATCTTGAAAGACAGCCCAGAGACTGGATAGAAGCAAACACGACTGCTTTAAAAATAATCAATAAAATGATTCACAGTGACATTATGTTATGTTCATATTACCAATGCCTTATACAGATATTATCAGAGAAGGTTTCTTCAATAGCAGATGTAAACAAATTTCTATACCCACAGTGAGATGTTATGCAGAGAAAGTCTTCGTCAAATCCCTCGCTCAGAGCTCAGGGAATCCTATGGAAGCAGATTTTTAAAAAGAAAAGTGTTGGGTATAAGAAAAGGTGGAGGGTGGTTCATATCGTTGTTCCTCCTATGGCTATGCAAACCCCTTCAGCTCCTTGGGTTCTTTCTCTATCTTCTCCATTGGAGACACCGTGCTCAGTACAATGGTTGGCTGAGAGTGTACCCCTCAGTATTTGTCATGCACTGGCAGAGTCCCCCAGATGACAAATATATCAGGCACCTATCAGCAAGTCCTCGTTGGCATCCACAATAGTGTTTATCTAGGTTTAGGGGATTTTCCGGTGTGTGTGTGGGGGAATCAGGAAAGGGAACAACATTTGAATTGTAAACAATAATAATAGTAATAATAATAAAGACAAAGGACACCAGGAGAACAGACTTGTGAATCAACTAAGCAAGACACATCTGAGTTCACAGAGACTTAAGCAGCAAGCATGGGGCCTGCATGGGTCTGCACCAGATTTACATTATGCTATTAGCTTAGTATGTTATGGGTTCCTAAGTATTAGAAAAAAATGGGTTCTGAATCTATTGCTTCCTCTTGGGATCTTTTATTCTCCTGTTGGGTAGCCATGTCCAACATTGATATGAACATTTTTACTTCATTTTATTTTTACTTTGTCATATTTCTCATGTCTTTGTGACAGGAAGGGACTGGATATTAGGGAAGGGTAGGAACTAGGAAGGGAGGAGTAGAGACATAAGACACTGTAACTGGACATATTATATGAGCAAAGTGTTTATTTTCAATTAAAACAATGGAACAGGTGGATGTGGTAGAAATAGAAAAATATATTTGAAGAGATAACCTTGGTACTATAAACAAAAGTCAAACCTTCACTCAAAATATGAAATTATATTAAGGTGTATAAATCCCACTTATTGTGAAAAGAAGTGGAGAAAATGAATCAATTTGAAGTTCTTACTCCAAGTTCAGATGATGATGATAAGTCTTGATTGTGCTCAGAAGTGGTACATCAATTCTTCTAGATAGATTTGCAACAGCTTCTTGAGAGTCACTTAGATGGACACCATTCATTTGTCAAATAAACCGTGAGAGTCTGTTTTGTGTCATATTAAAACTAGAAAATCATGTATGGATTCTGCTGCAACTTTAGTGGAATATATTCAGAAAGATAGCAGGATTATATTTAAACAGAACTATTAACACTTTGAAGCTTTATTTCTTTAAGTATGAAGAGAAACCCACCAGCTGGACTCCTAAAATAGATTAGAAATTATGCACCGACAGTGAATATATACTGAAAACCAGTTTTGTATATGTATATGAGTGTATGTGATGGTATGACTATATGTCTGTTTGTGTGAGTGTGGCTTATTTGTACCTGCAGGCCTGTGTGTATGTATGTATATGTGCCTACTTGTGGCGGGTGTCAGATTGTCATGCTTTGTTTTCCACAGTTACTCTTTCACCTGATATAATGAGGCAGATTTTCATAGTTTAACTCAGATGTTGCCATTTTAGCTCCTCTGCATATGCAGTGATTCCTATCTCTCTCATCCCGATAGTAGAAAAGGGCGACAAACCCACATGATTTCCATTCATTTCTGGTGATGTGTACATCCTTGTGTGGCAACCCTCTTACTATGTGAGCTATCTCTCTGGCCCCAAAAAGACTTTAATTCTCAGTCTTTCTTCAGTGATGAGAGGGATTTAAATTGATAATTATAAGAAGTAATCATATTTTGATATTGCATTTGTACTGTAATTTATGTAAAAACCATAGTAAGCATTCAAACAAAAAGAATCAGCTAGAAATATAGGCAAGCTTTGGTTGAGTCCTAAATAACTATGAGTGAAAATCATAGACAAAACACAAAGGATAATTGATACCATCATTCTGCTTCTTATGCCCTTAATTTGACAGCTTCTTACAATAATTCTGCTCTCAACTGTGGGCTTTTCATGCACACATTCAATTACCTTTATCAATATTTTACACTATCCTTTTGATATTACTCACTAACCGTCTCAGGCTACACTTGACCTTAGCCAAAGGGCCAAGAAGCGATCCATCTCAGGCTAAAGAATATTTGCAAATATATCATGAATTTCTACACTTGTTTTTAAATTATCTTACTATAAGCAATAAATTAGGTGCATTGTTTTATTCATATACAACTGTGATGCAATTCAGAGGCCTTGGCAATACCATAGAATTACAAAGGAATAATCATTGGCACCAGACATTCAGGCATTATTTTTTTAAACAGTCACAAAACCATGCCAAGTAGAAGAAAGCATACCCATAAGCATATTCAATAAAATAAACTTATTTCATATTAACTCTGCTGGGCTATAAAGAACATGATGAAAATTAGGGCTTAAAAAGTCACATTTATAAACACTTTTATATGTTCTTTTTTAAAACAGAAATAAACGGTATTTAGAAATTTTGTGTCATCTTTCTAGATAGAAAAGGAGTAGAAGACCCTAAAAATCTTTTTACAGCTACCTCAATAATGCTTTCTGTATATATTAAACTCAGGAATGTGATGCATCTTTTATAATCAGTCATCTTAAGAACTAGAAATATTAATTTTATTAAAATCCACACTAAATTATATTTGCTGTTGCACAGTTTAGGAAGAGGGGAAGGAATTCAGAATTAGAGCTATTGAAATAATTGTCTCAATCATTCACACTAGACAATTCAAATATTGTTTAGTCTTCATTTATAGCAAGAAACGTTCATTTTGTTCAATGACTGCAGTGAGAAACATGTCTCTTATTCTTTCTCCATCAATTTTCCTCCATTTCTTTTGTTTACTTTTTAAAGGAACTAGAAACTTTGTAACAGACTTTAGAAATGAAATAATTTTGTATCAGAAGCAGATATTGAACTCTTGCTGTTCATGCTTTTAGCTTCCTAGTCTTAATACCTTAGTGTGCTATGTTATGCACTAGTTATTATTCTTCAGTTTAATGATAATATAAGACCAAATTCTACACTTTGGGAATATAGAGATTGCATTAAATCATTAATTTGATGGAAAAATATGTGTCTGATATTTGTCAAATTAAACCAAGACTGTAATTCCCATTACTTCTTAAATAGCCACAGTGTGAAATGGTGTACAAAAGCTCATCAAAACATTAGGTAATGAAGATAAACTGATTGTATAATTCAGTGGAACAGCACTAGTAAGTAGTTCCTGGATTAAATGTTATTTGAACAAAATATTTCAATGGCTCAATTTGTAACTTATTTTTATATGGATTTACAAAAAAAAACATTAACTAATTTAATTTGACCCTGTTTAAGACAAATGATATTGAAAATAAAGATCTTTAAGAAGACTAATTATATTTCCAAGTAAAACCCATTATGCTGAGTGGGTAGAAATGATTTTGTTGATGGTTTAGGAAACATTGTCATTCATGGACTTGATTCCATTATTCTAAAACACTATCTAAGCAGATGGACCACATTGCCCTTTATTCATATTGCATTAGTCAGTGTCCAAACAGAATAATATGGAAGTATGATGTTCCCATCTGTTTCAAATTGTCAGTAGATTTCATTAATGAGAAACACTGTATGACTTTGGGTATAATGTACATCTTTAAAGGTTTTCAAGGAGAATATTATCAGTTGAAGACTGAATTATTAACAATGATTAATAGTTTCATTTTGAGAATATGCATCTCTGCCTAATGCATTTTTTAATTTTTGAACATTTGTTTTAATACATTGAGAAGATAAAATACTACTTAAATTATTGTCCTCTCCCAATGGAGAATTTATATAAATAAAAATTTGGCAGCAAAATGATTATTAGATGTAACTAATTATACTTCCTCTTGTGAACACATTGTCATTAAAAGGTTAATTCATATTATTCAATTTATTAAACAGTTCAATGATATGAAATGCTTACTGCCCATTAGTAACATCATACAGACACTTGCCATACTTATGGTTAGATTTTTTTTTTCTGGAATGAATAAAAACCAATAGTAGTCATTTGTGTATCATATCCCTAGAATAAAAAAAAAATGTCAAAGTACAGTTCCATACCAATTATTTCATGTGGAATATAGTATATTTTAGTGTCACTTAATATGAATCAACCTGTTAAAATTGATTAGTCATTGATGACTGATGTTGGACTACCTACCCAACTATGGGCATTGTCAACCATGGGCACGAGCCAATAAACAGTACTCTTCTATGATATCTGTTTCACTTTTAGGTTCCTCCCTTGGTTTCTTTGCTTGGCTTCCCTGGATGATGAATTGAAACATATAATTAAAAGGGAGGGTCTATGTGACAGGGGACTGGGAGAAGGAAGAGGGCTGCTATTGAGATATAAAGTGAATAAATAAATAAATTAGTTAATGGAGAGCAATCCATCCACCCCAAGTATCTTTTGGTCTGTGTCTTATCAATCATAGCAATAGAGTTATAAATTAGGTTGGTTTATCAAGGCCACACTCCCAAATGAGTAACTACTAGGAGTGTGTGGACACTGGAGGAAGTAGATTCAGTGGAATGAAATGAAATCTTTTAGAAGACATGATTTGGGAGTGGTGATTGATGTGTTGAAAAAAATCTGGGAGAAGTGGGAGGGGATAACTAGATCATCAATATGATCAAGAAGCTTTGAATAAATATAGAAAAATTTCAAAGAATAGATTTTGAAGACCCAGCAATACCACTCTTGGGAATATACCCAAAAGATGCCCCACCATACCACAGGGGCATATGTACCACTCTGCTCATAGAGGCTTCGTTTGTGATAGCCAGAAGCTGGAAACAACCAAGATGTCCCACAACAGAAGAATGGATATAGAAAATGTGGTTCCAGCCGGCAGAATCAGCCTCTGCCATCTTCCTGGCATTTTCGAACCAGCCAGCAGAACCATCCTCCACCATCTTCCCAGAGGTTTAGAACCAGCCGGTGGAACCAGGTACCCAAGATATCCCGAGCCATACCACTCCTGGGAATATACCCAGAAGATTCACCAGCATGTAATAAGGATACATGCTCCACTATGTTCATAGCAGCCTTATATATAATAGCCAGAAGCTGGAAAGAACCCAGATGTCCCTCAACAGAGGAATGGATACAAAAAATGTGGTATATATACACAATGGAGTACTATTCAGCCATTAGAAACAATGAATTCATGAAATTCTTAGAGAAATGGATGGAGCTGGAGAACGTCATACTAAGTGAGGTGACCCAGTCTCAAAAGAATACCCATGGTATACAGTCACTGATAAGTGGATATTAGCCTAGAAACTTGGAACACCAGAGACATAAATCACATATCAAGTGATGTCTCACAAGAAGAAAGGAGTGGACACTGGTGCTAGAATGGACCAAAACATCATTGTGGGGGAGTACAAGAACAGTAAGGTGGGAGGGGGTGGTTGAGGGAGCAGGGGGAGGGAAAAGGGCATGTGGGACCTTTGGGGGTGGGGAACCAGAAAAAAAGGGAAATGAATTGTAAATATAGAATATATCCAATAAAAAAAATCTTTAAAAAAAAGACCTTTTGGGACTCAGGCCTTGAGCAGGAGCTGCCCACAGAGCAGCAGGTCCAGGGCGCCAGCCAGGCGTGGGCACTGTGCCCTGAAGGTGAACCCCACACTCCCTGCAGCCTCTGCTATCTTCCCAACTGTTTCAAACCAGCTGGCCTAACCAGCAGGCAGAACCAGCAGGCAGAACCAGATATATATATATATGGAGAGAGAGAGAACATTTTATCCTAAAGCAATAAAAATATATCTTTTTCTCAGCAATGCACAGTACCCCTTCTCCAAAATCGGTCATATAATTGGTCACAAGACAGACTTCAACAAATACAAAAAGATGGAACTAATCCCATGCCACCTATCAGATCACTATGGAGTAAAAGTATTCTTCAATAGCAAGAACAACAGAAAGCCCACATACACATGGAAACTGAACAATACTCTACTCAATGACACCTTGGTCAAGAAAGAAATAAAGAAAGAAATCAAAGACTTTTTAGAATTCAATGAAAATGAAGGTACAACCTACCCAAATCTATGGGACACAGGAAAGCAGTGCTAAGAGGAAAACTCATAGCCCTGAGTGCCTCCAAAAAGAAACTGAAGAGAGCATACACTAGCAACTTAACAACACACCTGAAGGCCCTGGAAAAAAAAAAAGAAGCTAACTCACCCAGGAGGAGTAGAAGACAGGAAATCATCAAACTAAGGGCTGAAATCAATCAAGTAGAAACAAACAGAACCATACAAAGAATCAACAAAACCAAGAGCTGGTTCTTTGAGAAAAAAATCAACAAGATAGATAAACCCTTAACCACACTAACCAAAGGGCACATAGACAGTATCCAAATTAACAAAATTAGAAATGAAAGGGGGGATATAACAACAGAAACTAAGGAAATTCAAAAAATCATCAGATCCTACTACAAAAGCCTATACTCAACACAACTGGAGAATCTGGAGGAAATGGACAGTTTCCTAGAGAGATATCAAATACCAAAATTAAATCAGGGTCAATTAGATCAGCTAAACAGTCCCATAACACCTAGAGAAATAGAAGGGTTTATAGTAAGACTCCCAACCAAAAAAAGTATGGGACCAGATGGTTTTAGTGCAGAATTCTATCAGACCTTCAAAGAAGACCTAACACCAATACTCTTCAAAGTATACCACAAAATAGAAACAGAAAGAACACTGCCCAACTTGTTCTACGAAGCCACAATTATGCTGATACCAAAAGCACACAAAGATCCTACAAAGAAAGAGAACTACAGGCTAATTTCCCTTATGAATATTGATGTAAAAATACTAAATAAAATTCTTGCCAATCGAATACAAGAGCACATCGAAACGGTCATTCACCATGATTAAGTAGGCTTCATACCAGGGATGCAGGGATGGTTCAATATATGAAAATCCATCAATGTAATCCACTACATAAACAAACTAAAAGAAAAAAAACACATGGTCATCTCATTAAATGCTGAAAAAGCATTTGACAAAATTCAGCATCCTTTCATGCTAAAAGTCCTAGAAAGAACAGGAATTCAAGGCCCATACCTAAATATAGTAAAAGCAATATACAGCAAACCAGTAGCCAACATCAAAATAAATGGAGAGAAACTTGAAGTAATCCCACTAAAATCAGGGACTAGACAAGACTGCCCTCTCTCTCCATATCTTTTCAATATAATACTTGAAGTTCTAGCAAGAGCAATTAGACAACATAAGGAATTCAAAGGGATACAAATTGGAAAGGAAGAAGTCAAAATATCACTTTTTGCACATGATATGATAGTATACATAAGTGACCCAAAAAACTCCACCAGAGAACTCCTACAGCTGATAAACAACTTCAGCAAAGTGGCTGGTTATAAAATCAACTCAAGCAAATCAGTAGCCTTCTTGTACTCAAAGAACAAGAAGGCTGAGAAAGAAATTAGGGAAATAACACCCTTCACAATAGTCACAAACAATATAAAGTATCTTGGCGTGACTTTAACCAAACAAGTGAAAGATCTGTATGACAGGATCTCCAAGTCCTTGAAGAAAGAAATTGAAGAAGACCTCAGGAGATGGAAAAATTTTCCATACTCTGGGATTCGGTGGATCAATATAGTAAAAATGGCTATCTTGCCAAAAGCAATCTACAGATTCAGTGCAATCCCCATAAAAAATCCGAAGTCAATTCTTCATAGATCTAGAAAGAGCAATTCTCAAATTCATCTGGAGTAACAAAAAACCCAGGATAGCTAAAACTATTCTCAACAGTAAAAGGACTTCTGGGGGAATCAATATCCCTGACCTCAAGTAGTACTACAGAGCAATTGTGCTAAAAACTGCATGCTATTAGCACAACGACAGGAAAGTAGGTCAATGAAATAGAATTGAAGACCCAGAAATGAACCCACAGACTTATGGTCACTTGATCTTTGATAAAGGAGCTACAACCATCCAGTGGGAAAAAGATAGCCTTTTCAACAAATGGTGCTGGTTCAACTGGAGGTCACCAAGCAGAAGAATGCGAATTGACCCACTCTTAGCTACTTGTACCAAGATCAACTCCAAGTGGATCAAGGACCTCCACCTAAAACCAGACACACTGAAACTATTAGAAAAGAAACTCGGGAAGACCCTGGAGGACATGGGCACAGGGGGAAAGTTCCTAAACAGAATACCAATAGCTTATGCTGTAAGATCAAGAATTGACAAATGGGACCTCATAAAATTACAAAGTTTCTGTAAGGCAAAGGACACTGTCAGAAGGACAAAATGGCAACCAACAAATTGGGAAAAGATCTTCACCAACCCCACATCCGACAGAGGGCTAATATCCAATATATACAGAGAACTCAAGAAGTTAGACCCCAAAGAAGCAAATAACCCTATCAAAAAATGGGGTACAGAGCTAAACAAAGAATTTTCACCAGAAGAAATTCAGATGGCTGAGAAGCACCTTAAGGGATGTTCAACATCATTGGGCATGACACTTCCAGATGACCCTGTTATACCACTCCTGCACATATACCCAGAGGATTCCCCTGCATACAATAAAGACACATGTTCCACTATGTTGCTAGCAGCCTTATTTATAATAGCCAGAATTTGGAAGGAGCCCAGATGTCCTTCAAAGGAGGAATGGATACAGAAAAATGTGGTATATTTATACAATGGAATACTACTCAGCAATTAAAAATAATGAATTCATGCAATTTGTAGGCAAATGGTTGGATCTGGAAAATATCATCCTAAGTGAGTTAACCCAATCACAAAAGAATACACATGAAATGCAATCACTGATAAGTGGATATTAATGAGCCCAAAAGCTCTGAATTCTCAAGGCACAATTAGTAAATCAAAAAATTCCCAAGAAGAAGGAAGGAAAGGACCCTGGTCCTGAAAAGACTGGATCCAGTTTTGTAGGAGAGAATCAGAACAGAGAAATGGGTCTGGGGGTGATTGGGGAATGGGCAGAGGGAAGAGGACTTATGGGACACATGGTGAGGGGGGAACTGTGAAAGGGGGAAGCCTTTGGAATGTAAACAAAAATATAGAAAATAAAAAAAATATATCAAAAAAAATAAAAAGAAAAAGAAAAGGAAAAAAAGAAAATGTGTTTCATTTACACAATGGAATACTCTTCAGCTATTTTTTTTTATTTGGTTTTTTTGGATTTGTTTTTTTTGAGACAGGGTTTCTCTGTATAGCCCTGGCTGTCTTGGAACTCATTCTGTAGACCAGACTGGCCTCAAACTCAGAAATCCGCCTACCTCTGCCTCCCAAATGCTGGGATTACAGGCATGCCCCACCACTTCCCGACTACTTAGCTATTAAGAATGAGGATATTATGTATTTTGGAGATAAATGGATGGTATTAGAATATATCATCCTGAGTGAGGTAACTCAGATGGAAAAGGACATACACAGTATGTACTCACTAGTAAGTGGATATTAGCCAAAATAATGAAATACAGAATATACAAGATACAGTCCACAGAACTCATAAAGGTCAACAAGCTGAAGGGCCCAAGTGAGGACATCTCAACCCCACTTGGGAGGGAGCAGAAAGCAATCACAAGGAGGGAGGGAGGGACCTGGAAGGGAAAGGAAACTGGGATGGGGGTAGGGAAACAGGACCTAGTATTGGGTGGAAGAAAAGGACTGAAGCCCTGAGGACCAGCAGAAAGAATGCAAACAGACAACCTAGGGAGGTAGGAGGTTGGGGAGAAGTTCCAGCATACACCAGAGCCCTGGGAGGTGAGAGTCTCTCAGGACTCAAAGTGAGGGACACTACACTGTAGAGAGGGAACTTGTAGAGCTCACCTCCAGCAGAAAGACAAGGCATCAAATGAGGGATGAGGTTGCTATCCCATAGTCAAAACTCTGATACATAATTGTTCCTTTCTGAAATAACTGCAGGCATAGAATGGAGAGGAGCCAGAGGAAAAGAATGTTTAGTGACAGGCCCAAGGAGGGATCCAGTTCAATTGGAGGACCCAAGGCTTGACACTATTACTGAGGCTATGGAGGACTTACAAAAAGGGACCTATTATGGACTAACTTCTGAAAGTCCCAACAAGCAGCTGAAAGAGTCAGATGCAAATATTTGCACCCAACTAATGGACAAAAGCTACTGACCTCTGTGGTTGAATTAGGAGAAAGCTGGTAGAAGATGAGGAAGAGGACTAGCAGTCTTAATTATCTTGGATCTCAGAGATCTCTCAGACACTGGATCATCAACCAGACAGCAAACACCATCTGATGTGAGACTCCCCCCAACACATATACAGCAGAGGACTGCTGGGTCTAGGTTTAGTCAGAGAAGATGCACCTAACCCTCAAGAAACTGGAGGCCCCAGGGAGTTTAGAAGTCAGGTGGGAGTGGCGGTGGACATCTTCATGGAGACAAGGGGGTGGGAAAGAGTTATGGGATGTGGAACAGTTGGAGGGTGCACCAGGAAGGTAATAAATTCTGGAGTGTTTAAAATATAATAAATAAATAGATAGATAGATAGATAGATAGATAGATAGATAGATAGATAGAAGAGAAAAAAGAAAAAAGAAAAAAAGAAGAGGTTCAAATGATTTTTGTAATTATTTTTAAATGAAATGATTATTTTTATTTCATTTAAAAATGATTATTTTTAAAGAAACTAGAGAATGTCAAATGAAGCAAACAAAAGCCTAAGGTTATGAACCACAGTAAAATAGAACATGTGTTAGTGAGCAATGAATATGTAGTGAGTTCCAATATTTTGTTTCTGAGTTTTAGAGTATTATTTTTAAAAATAAATTGAAATATACAATGAAAACCATGACATCAGAGTTAGGTAAGACATAAGAATAGAAGGAAAAGGAACCAAAGAGAAGTCAAATGACCCTTCATTACTCATGTCAAACAGGTCTTGCTTCCTAGCCACAACACTTCAAGGTATATACATATTCAGAAACTTCCTGTCTTTTACACATAATGATACATGAAATTTCACTTTTTGTACAAGTTGGGTTTTATCATTTGTACAAGTTGGATACTAGTTTATCAATAGATGTGCAAATACTGCAGGTTTACATAGTGAGAAAACTCTTCTTCCACTGAACTCCTTTTATATGTTTGTTGTAGACCAATTGGCTGTTGGCTGTAGATGTGTACTTCTATTTCTGAGTTTTATATTGTGTTGCATTTTTCCTTGTATCCCTTCCATATACGTGTCTCTAATAAGAAATTTCTAAAACTGAAAATTTTCAAGGGATATATCAACTATGGGATAGGAAGGTAGATATATAGATATAAATCTACAGTTTTCTAATATTGATAAGAGAATCAATAAATATCAATTATTCTTTTATATTGCTTGATGTTTTTAAGCATCCTTTTCAGATCTGTTTTCTGGTATGATCATCTTCAGTAAAAGTAATATTTCACTTTTCTTCACTTTCTTAAAGATTTTCCCTGGAATATTTCTGTTATGTTATTAGTATCTACAAATTAAATTAATTATGATCAGATTTTGTTTCTTGCTTATCAATTCTTTTCCTTAGAAACCCCAATTCATCTATTTTTTAACTTTGCATTTATTGTATAAATTTACTATAGTAATTATATTTTTCATAAAATAACAGTTCTTCATAATTACATTTTTCTGTTTCTAATCTTATTTGTCAGTCTCTGTCAATCCTTTCATTGTTTTATATTAGGAATATTAGCCAATAATCCAGTATTTGCTAAAATGAGGCAGAAACATTGAAGTTTCAAGTACAGTGAAAATTATGTGTAAATAAGCAAATAATTTGATAAATATAAATAAGCAGAAATTCCTGGGTACTTATCCCACAGCTTGAATCATGCCACAGACAGGTTCTACTACAGTGCTATAATCTGCTCCAGTCCACAGTCTCAGCTATGTTGAGACAAAGTCTTACTAAACTATTCAGGTTGATTTTGAACTCACTCTATAGCTTAGATGTGACTCAATTACCTCATGTGACATTCTCTGAAGTATAGATGGTATTAGTGTTATGTGCCATTAGACTAACCTTAATAAATAATCTTTACTATTTTTATTGAAACTGATAAAAAGTGACCTTGAAGGATGAAGTAATATTATTTGGGATAGAGTGGTCTATAACAATTTTTTTCTACTGTCACTTCCTATATGTGCAGGTATTCATCTAATCCCAAATGACAGAGGAGAAACTGATGGTATGTAGCATATCCACGTTATCAGGATTAAAGTCATATAATTAACTCATATGATTTATGAGGCCTTATTCTACCACAAATGAAGGAGAAATGGATTCCTACTTATATATAGGACAACATCATAACACAGATACAGCAATTACTCATAAACATAGTTGTAAAAATGGAATACCATATCAAATCTTTTATCACTAGAACAAAGCAGATACAACATGGATTAAGTAATAACACATAAAAGAATTATCTATTAGTAAATGAAGTATTTGCATTTAATGTATATTTAATTTTGAGCTTGGCAGGGGCAGAAGGGAATCAAAATATTGAAGACATTTGCATAAGAACGTCTCTTGTTATAAGTCCACACTCCTTTATTATATCCTGTTAAATGCTGTCAAAACCCATTTCATCATTATTCACATTTAAATTTAAAATTTTATCTTTAAATTTTTTATTTCTTAAACTTGCACCAGAGCTTATCTCAGCTCACCTCTATAGCATTCATGAGTTGGGCTAGATATTCTGTGTCAAAGAAGCAAAATGGCATTGCTTAAATAACATACTTGAAATGAAATGATCCACAAATCCTTTCTTAATCCAACAGAGAGATGAGTCCCGGTTCTTTCACATGTAGATTATACAAAGAAAATGTTAATAGACTTTGCACAGTGTGTTCCTTTAAAAAAGAACTACCAAAATCTTTCCTCTCAATTTAAAGAAACTGGATTTTCATATTGTCTACTCAACACTTTGGCAACCAGTTAAGTGTAGTTTCAAGATTTGTCATTAATTATATGAAGCTATAAAATATTTTAAGTATTTAAGCACTTGAAGTGTGAAAATTCATTCCACATTGCAAACACTCAAAATATAGCTCAATACCTCCTTATTCAAATTATATCTTATCTGTCGCATATACATATTAAAAAAATTGAATTTGTTGAATAAATTGAATTCATATCATCCCCTAGGCAATTTTATAAGCCTAAAATGCATTGGATAAGAACAGAGAATATTCTTAGTCTCTGGACATTTACCTCCTAGAAAGGAGCCATCTGCAGTCCGGCTTACTGCTATCTCAATATGGGAGTAGTCTTCAAGGTATTTGAACAATCTACTCATGTGCTTCCGCCTTAATTTGGGGTCTGTTCTGTATTAATTGTTATACTTTTTGAATAGAGTGCCTGCCCATTATTATTCAGATGCCTGCTTCCACCTGCAGGTCCTCATTCCTGTAATTAAACTTGTCTGTGAAATCTAACATAGAATCATGTCAAAAGATACAGTTGTTTTTGGATACAAATAATTTACACTCAAATCACTTTATTATTTTAATGAAAATGATAAGCTACCAACAGAAAAGCAAAGTTAAATTTTTGCTAATTTTATACTACTTCTAATAAATTGTAATGGTAATAAAAGTTAACCTTTATGCAGTTTTGTACACAAGATACTCCTCAAAGTGATCTGAATAGCTTATTAATAGTAGTAGTCATAATAGGTATAGTCATATTACTACTAGTATTGAAACACTGTTCATAGGAGAGTACATATTATCTTTAGCAATGATCATAATAGAAATAGTAACAATATCTGAAGTTCATAGAAAAGAGAATATATGATGTGCAATTGGCCTAGATACATGGGTACACAGTATAGTGAATAATATGGTCTGTCTCATTGTCGTTGCCTGTTTCTTGGTCTTGCATTGGTTTCTTTCATGTACACATACGCAGGCACATACACATATGGTCAGAGACAAAGTCACACTATATAATATTAAGAAACTCAACTTATATCCTAAAAAGAAATGTAGGACACTTTGCACTCTTATGATTGTTGTTGTGAGAGGATATTAGGATTTCTGTCTATTAGAGTGATAAAATTATGCAAGTCATAGTCAATTAGGACAACTATTTCTTATTATTCAATATTGCTGTAGAAATTTTGGAATTTTCCTATCTAAGTAAACACATCATTTTTTCCTCCCTCTTAACTTGAAGGCTTGTTCCAATCATCCTGGAATTGTTCAGTATGAGACTTGGGTCTCGACTTTAGGAGACATCTCAGCATCATTTGGATCTGACATTTGCAAACCATACCAAACTTGATTTATTGTTTTCCTTGACCCCACCCCTCTTGCCTCACACAGAAACGCAGCCAACCTATTAGGATCTGTTACTACAATGTACTTACTATGCAGTCCTTCCTATGGTCTCAGGAATGTTTTTAAGCAATGCAGATTTGTCCTGTTGTTTGTATCTACCCATCCTGGTCTACACTTGGCTGTGACTTCTTTTCTATGCTTCAAAGAGATCTGATTATCTTAACAGCACAATTATTCAAGCAACTCTGTCTTCCCAGAGAACTTTTGTTTTTTTAACTAACAATATCCTTTACCACAAAGAATTGAAATAATCCCAAATATCCTTCTCAGTAACAAAAATGGGACCTTTTATTAAAGACTCATTTCCAATACATTTAAGTAGTTTGGTTCTTATTGTAGTACCTGGACAATTAATCATTTATAAATATCAGGCTTATCCATTCATTAGTGATTAGCTAAGTAAATAGCACTAAATACAAAATTACAACAGTCATGCTTCTGAACAAGATTCACACATTTATTTTCAGGTTTAAGGTTTGAAAATATTTCTTTTAATATTTCATTTTATTTGAACATATATATTTTAGTTAAAACAATTTGTTAAGCAGAAACAGCAAGGCAACATTTGCAAATGATACTACCTCTTTCAGTTTCTCTAAAGATGCAATATCTTTCATGCTGACTGTTTAGTTAAAATTAAATTGTGTAAATAGCCCTAGGGGATGAAAATCATGCTTAACATTAATAGATTCCCAGTAGGAATCTATTGAGACATCAGAAAGCAAAATCTACCAGGAACAATTCCTGTTTTAATCAACACCTTCTTTGAATTATTACTTTTTTATTTATTTATTTTCTATATTCTATGTTTACATTCCAAAGGCTTTCCCCTTTCCCAGTTCCCACCCACCATAGTTCCCATAGTTCCTCTCCCCCCCCAACTATTCCCCAATCATTCCCCCTCCCCCCTCGGTTTCTTTACTAAACTGGATACAATCTTTACAGGAGTTAGCTTATCTATTTTGAAAAATAATAGCACTTTAAAATATATTGTTAGTACATGGAAGTATGAGGGAATACATAGAAATTAATTTTATTGCAAAAGTATGGCACTAGAGGCTTATTTCTGAATGAGTGCTCTGATTTTTGTTGTTGTTGTTGTCTAGATTATTTTCCTTGAGATTTAAGACATCTATTCATGTTTTATATACTTGAGAGCATGGGGAGAAAACATTGTGCATGGTTTAATATTTAAACAGATGCAGATATCCACTTGAAGATCTGACACTACACAACTTTGTGGTACTTGTTTGCTTTGAATAAACCTTCCTATAGAGCTGCTCTTGTACTTTGGGCAGTGGTATCTCGGTAAGGCAGTACCTCAAAGAGTTCTGAGAAGCAATGAGCACTGAAGAGCATGGTTCAGACAGTTTATAGGAAAACATACAGAGTGCTACAGAATGTCCTAGATAAAGAGAAAATGTATCATGAAGGTCAAGCTACAAAATTTCTATACTGTAGGTCAAGAATATATAGGTATAAAATATAGCTATGAAATTTCTAGATTGTCTACAGAAAATCCTCAAATGTCTTATATGTTAAATGTGGGCATTCAGCTTTGAGCACTCATGAGTCTGTGAAAATTTTGGCAGCTAGGCATATAGAGTTAGGAATTCAGATCATTGAAGTTATGCTTGGAATCCTTCCTTTTCTAGTTTCCAGATTCAGGAAAATGAGGAGCATTCTTCCATGTAGTCAGTATCAAGATGCACTATGATTCTAGGTGTTCACAAACTAAGCTCCAAAAACCTATAAATCTGTGCACCAAACAAATCTAACATTTTCTGATGTGAGAAACTTGTTCCAGAAAAGAAAGGGTAATTTACCAAGGGCTTTATCTCAGGTTTGGGGGATTTTGCTCAGGCGGAGATTAGTTGTTTTCATGGATTTAGGTAGTGATAAAAGCCTTTATATTAAGTGGAAATTCTTCAAAATTCACCTTAGGATCAAGCCTGCAGGGTAAAACAGACAGCTGGTGAGGTCACAGATTAGTTATGACATTCTGTTTTCCTTAATCAGGACAAGAGAGACATCAGGAACACCCTGGAACTTTATAAAAGATTAAATTGTCTGGAAGAGATGGCTAGTATTGAGGGAAATTTTGCAAGACATGTGAAAATTTAATGCAATTGAAACTCCCTGGAATCTATAAGGCTGACCCTAGTAAAGACTTCTAGTTAAGGCCTATCTGTATCCTGAACGAGCCATCTTCTGTAATCAAGCAAGTCTTCTAGTGGTAGTACTAGGTCATCAACCCATCCACAAAAAAACTTAAACTTACAATTTTCCTGCCTTCAAGATGTAGTGGAGTAAATATGGCATAGTATTTGTGGGAGTAGCCAACCAATGATTGGTCCAACTTGGGCCCACACCATGCCTGAAATTACCTGAATGGCCAAGAACCAGAGGCTGGATAGCCCAGAGGTCTGGGATAGAAACAAATGCAAATGCACAAAATCAATGCAATGATTCCTAATGATATTCTTGTACATTCACAGAGTGTAGCTTAGCCTAATAGTCATCAGAAAGGCTTCATCCACAAGACAATGGGAGCAGATGAAACATCCCCATCCAAACATCAGAGCTCACATAACATGAGGAAGATGGGGAAGAAGATTCCCTCTAGAATCTAGAGGGATAAATATCACAAGAACGAAGACCACAGAATCAACCAAGAAGTATGCATATATGCTCATATTCTATGTCCTCTACACACATGTTATGACTATGTAGTTTAGAGCACTTGTGGGACTCCTAAAAATGGGAGTGGGTATTGTCTCTGACTTTCGTCTCTGCTTTTCCCCCTTCCTATTACTTGTTTGCCTTGTCCAGTGTTGATATAAATGTATATGCCCAGTCTCAGTGTAGCGTGTTATGCTGTTATTGGCTATTCCTGGAAGTTTGCTGTTTTCTAAAGAGAAACAGAGGAGGAATGGATTTCAGGAGATGGAAGGGGCTGGGGGGGACTTGGAGGAGAGGTGTAAGGGGAAAATGTTTTCAGGATATAATATATGAAAGAAGAAAAAATAATTAAGTTCTAAGTTCAGATGTGATACAAATTAATTTGAAAATTGAAGTTTTTAGAAAATTTAAAAATAGTTATATTTTTGTATGTGTTTATAGAACAATTAAATTTTATATACATTTTCATTTCTCTACTTATAAACTTTCCCAATGCATTGGTGACAGTTATCAATATTCATCAGACTTACATTATCTCATTTAATCCAGTTTTAAAAATAATTATGTGACATTTTCAGAAGGAGATAACTATAAAGCATTATAGCTAATGAAATATTGCTAAAATAGAGTATAAGAGAAACTTGAAGCACTTGAGCATTATCTATTCTAAACATCAATGAACACCCTCTAATAACTTTTATATAACATTATAAAAGTTATAACTACACATAAACATCTAATAACTTTCATAACAGCATTATTGTTACTGAAAGTAGCATTTAAACTGTCTATGCAATAAAAGGTTATAATGAAAATAATTTCTTCTGTTCTAATCTAGATTTTCCTTTTCGCACTATTTGCAGTATCTTGAAATAAAAATGTTTCAGTTCACAACAATGGAAAACACACTTTCTCTTTGACAACAGTCATTGTTTGCACTGGCCTTATTTAGCCTTTGCAGGTCTTCTCTGTAATAGTACTTCCTGGCTCTGAGGTTTGTAGTCCAAGACTGTTGGGGGATGCATCTTCAAATGATGGCAGGGCCTGGTGCTCTTCTCAGAATGTCTCCTACTACAGAAGGCATTATAGAATCTGTGCTTCACCCCAGTGTGCCAAATTCTAACAACCACAGCATACCTTAGAAAGTTGCAGCCAGTATATCTACTGATAGTATGTGGTAAGAAATATGATTCTCTCATGGTCTTCTACAGTTTTGTTCCTGCAGTTTTCAGACAGGAAAAATTTGGGGTCAACGTTTTTGACTGGGGGATGGCAACCCCATTCCTCCACTTGATGTCCTGTCCCTCTTCTGGAGGGAGATTCTAGAAGTTCCCCATCCCCACTGTAGAGCACTTCATCCATTTTCCCTCCCTTGGAGTCCTGAGTCTCTCACCTCCCAGGTCTCCCATACATTCTAGGAGGTCCCTCCACTTCCTACCTCCTGAGGTTGCTGATTTCCATTCCTTAAGCTGGCCCTCAGGGCTTCAGTTCTGTCTCCCCCCCACCCCCCCACCCCCGCAATACCTGATCATGTACCCCTTTCCCCTCCCTGTCTCCTTTCCCACACAGATTCCTCCCTCTGCCCCCACCCCATGACTGGTGACTGTTTTCTTCTCCTCTTCAAATGGAATTGAGGCATTCTCACTTGGGTCCTTCAGCATGTTAACTTTCTTGAGTCCTGTGGGTTGTATTCTGGGTATTCTGTACTTGTTTCACTAATATCCACTTATAAGTGAGTACATACCATGCATGTCATATTGGGTCTGGGTTATCTCACTCAGGATGATATCTTCTAGTTCCATCCATTTGCCTGCAAAATTCATGATGTCCTCATTCTTAATAACTCCAGTAGTAATCTATTGTGTAAATGAACCACACTTCCTGTATCTATTCTTCCTTTCAGGGACATCTGGACTGTTTCCAGCTCTTGGATATGACAATTAAGGCTGCTGTGAACATAGTGGAACATGTGGGGTTAATGAAGTTTTTTTTCCCATTCTGTATGTTGCTGGTTTGTCCTGTTGACTATGTCCTTTGCCTTAGAGGAGCTTACCAGTTTCATGAGGTCCCAATTATCAATTATGGATCTTAGAGACTGAGCCATTGGAGTTCTGTTTAGGAAATTTCCCCCTATGTCAATGAGTTCAGAGGTCCGTTGACAAGCTCAAATTGGGATCTAGCTCAAGGGAAGGACTGGGGCCCTTCCACTGTTGCTGATGCTGCGATGTGCTTGCAGACAGGAACCTAGCATGCCTGCCTCTGAGAATCCCAACAGGCAGCTGGAAAAGCCAGATGCAGATACTAACACCCAATCAATAGAAGGAAGCTGGGGAACCCTGTGGAAAAGTTGGAAGGAGCTGAAGAGGAAGGGGCCCCATAAGAATACCAACAGTCTCAACTGACCTGGACCCCTGAGATCTCTCGGATGCTGAGCCACAAACCAGGCAGCATACACCAGCTGATAGGAGGCCACCAGACCCATATACAGTAGAGGACTGCCTCATCTGGCCTCAATGAGAGATGTACCTAAACCTCAAGATAATTTAGGCCCCAGGGAGTGGGGAGGGCTAGTGGAGTGGGGTAGGGGCTATGTGGGGGTAGGGATTGGGGACATTCTCTTGGAGATGGGCGTCAGGGAGGTATGAGAAGGAGAGTGGCCAGGGGGCAAACGTGGTGGGGAATATAGTCGGGATTATGAAAGGCATTAAAGAATAAAAATTTAAATAATAATAATAATAATAATAATAATAATAATAATAATAAAAGAAAAGTGATTCTGTGTGAGAAGATTGTTAGGAAAAAAAATCAAACCAATCTAATGCAAACAAATCTAAAAACAAAACATCATCCTTGGTCAAGTCTTATTGTACTTGGCCACAGAGAGAAAGTGAAAACATATAGGGACAGACAGAATAAGGACAAGGTTAGTGCATGAAGGGATATACAAAGAAGGGAAAGTGAGATGGGACTCCCTGAAAAAAAAAGGCAAGGTGGGATTCTTCATGAAACAAATCATCAAGCTTTATGTTAGAGCTGAAACATTCAGACCAGATAAAGATGATTTTGTTATTTATACCTGATTTACAAACACAAAGATGTTATAGAAAAGGTTGATGAGACATTATGAAAACAGGGTGTCTGTCTAACTCTAACTCCATGACTAATTCATATACCAGGAGATTCTGATAAACTGCATCAGCCTGATCTTGAAAGCAAAGAAAGACAATCAAAACCTTGAATCAAATAGCAATCCTGGTATAGTCTTTGGATAATTGCTTCCTAAGACTGGCTAAGGTTAGGAACATAGTCACCAGTCTTTCCCATTTCCATATTACCACAGGTTGATGGCAAGTTATGGACAGCAGGATTGTCTTTGCTTTATTGTCTTGTTTTTAAAGTATATCTAAACTTAGGAATGATTTCGGAACAATGCTGTGAATAATATATAATTATACTTATTTATACTTTAGGACAAATAATATAAATGGCTTCTTTATAACTATGCAAGTAGGAAATCCAGGCAAATGTGATGCCATATACATCTCTATTGTCTATGTTTTTCTTATGTCTTGACATAGATTATATTCTATCTCAGTCTTAGTCTCCCTTTATAAACTTTGTTCTTCAGTCAAATAAATTTAATAGCAATATATTTGTTTTTACTTTCTTTCAGTTCATTTACTATAAGTTAGAAGTTCTATGCTTTTAAAATTGAGGTATTAGCTTAAAACAAAAATATGGGGCTCAGCTTTATAATTTACTCTACCAGAATTAGATTTTAATCAATATATGCACAGCATTTATATGGAATATCCTTATTAATGTATGAGTATTTAAAGTGGCCCTTAATGTGCTTGTTTATTGTCTTTTCATGATTCATTCTGTACAATTAGATAGTGTTGTATCCACTGAAAACAGATACTACTAGATTTCCTTCCACTAAGATACCCACTTTGTCCTTTTACTTTAGAACCAGTTGTTTCAAGAATTTAGTATTCTAGTATACCTATTTTCTTTTTGCACTTGAAAACATATACATCCTTCATGTTTCTTGTGTAAGCATCTGCAGTCTTTGATAACTGTTTGCCCATAAAATGCCATATTTTTCTTTTACTTTTTGAAGAACCTTTTCCTTCTTCAGAAGCCTAATTGTATATTATCTCATTAATATTTCATGATGATTTTTCTATGTGTTCTTCATTTACCTTTTCAAGCTTATAGATTGCTATTTTTATGAATAAATTCTTTAAATTTTTAAATGTAGGAAATTTTTACAGTTTCTTTTAAGAAACATCTTTAACTTATGTTTCTACTCTTTTACTTCCTTTTAGAATCCAAATCATATAAATGTTTGGTTTTGGTTTTATTAACTTCAACTTGCTTCTCTTTCTTGGGCTAGTTCCAAACCAAACCTACAGTTTTCTGTTATGTATTATATAATTCAGCCTCATATTCACAATTTCACACAATAGCCTCCCTGGGCCTCTATACAGACATACTTCTAACATATGCCTGGCCTTAATGTTTCTTTAGCCATGGAGAGAGACTGTCCAAACCCTTCCTTTTATCATTGACTTTAAAGACACTTGGCTGGTTTTATAGTCCTGCTGCATGATGTGGCTGGAACTTGTATATTAGTTTTCTATTGTTGACAGTTTCCTTTACATAGCAAGCATTTCTTTAATTATGTTTCAGAAACTTTGGAAGCTTATCTGGTTGGGGTCTTGCCCTGGGTTTACAATTCTCTCTTCCCACTTAGCATCTGGATTTCCATTAAAGTTCTTATGACCTTGAACAGTGGAATTAACTACATAATATTTCCTGGTTCTCCTTTTCTCCTAACTGTACAATTCATATTTTCATTTTTTTCAACTTGCTCCTTTTCATTACATATCTGCATAAAAGTGATTCCTAAAAACCACAGGTCATAGTCAATACTAGGCTCTTGAAATATCCCCTGTCAATGCCATTAATTCAAAACTCTCCACTTTTGCCTTAGTTGGATTTTTTTTCTTGGCAAGGGACAGAATGCAGCCATATTCTTGTCCTAACTCTCACAACAACAGTCTCTAGGTCACTTATTACTCTTCCTAATCTCAGAAACACAGAAGTAAAACATTTCTTTGCTGGCATAGTAGATGCTGATGAACTGGTGTTGAAGAATCATCTTTGATAAAGAAGATACCAGCATCATTGAGATGATGTCTTCCTGGAAGTTTTCCCTCAAGTTGTAGCACCTACTAGCAATTGAACTTGCTTGTGTGTCACTGATATGGTATTAATTTTAAGGCATGAAGGGGTTATCAAAAACAGCTGAGGCTTGGCACTGTTTGGTGTGTTGGAGTAATTGTACAGCCCAGAAGAGACTACTAATGAAAATGTAGCAGAGCTATAGCAGAAACCATCAACATTTTGGAGACACCAGTTCCATGGGTTGCCACCAAATATTAGCAGGAGTCTAGAAGTTCATGAGTCAATCCCAGATATTGTTCATTGAGTTATGTATAACTTTGGAGTTTGACTTTTTTTTGGGGGGGGTTTTTCGAGACAGGGTTTCTCTGTGTAGCCCCGGCTGTCCTGGAACTCACTCTGTAGACCAGGCTGGCCTCGAACTCAGAAATCTGCCTGCCTCTGCCTCCCAAGTGCTGGGATTAAAGGCGTGTGCCACCACCACCCGGCTGACTTTTCTTTGTTTAGATGTGACAGTGCCTTGATTTTTATCCCTCTTTGAATAAGATAACATAGGCCACAGTTTAGAAAATAATTTGTAACTGAATTTTTGGTTCTAAAAGAGACTGAATTTTAAAGTTAATTTGTAGATTATATGACTAATTTTGTACTAATTTAAAGATTAAATTTGTACAAAATGTGGGGTTTTATTGTCTATAATATGTAGTATATTGTGATGTTGCACATGAATAGAAAAGGAATATTATGGCTTAACAGTGATGTTTGTGTGTCAAGTTGACATGGGATTATACTGGCTAGCTTTACGACAAATTAACCCAAGACAGAGTCATATGAGTGGAAGGAATCCTAATAGAGAAAAATGCCTTCATAAGATCCAGCTATATGGCATTTTCTAAATTTCTGGTTGATTATAGAGCCCAGTCCTTTTGTGGGTGGTGCTATCCCTGGATTTACAGTCCTAGGTTCTATGATAAAGTAGAATAAGCAAAGCAGGATACCCAATATTTCTAAAGTTTCTGCATTAGCTCTTGCCTCCAGGTCCTGCCTTGTTTTTCTTCACTCATGGACTAGGATATGGAACGGTAATACAAATAACAATTTGCTCTCCAACTTACTTGTTGGTCATACTGTTTCATTGCATCAATATAAACTTTACGACACTATTCAAACAAATTCTACTTTTACAAATCTAGAAAACATGAAGCAAGAATAAAACCATAATTAACAAATGAATGGGCCATTCGGCAGTCGTTTATATGTCTAGATATTCCTCATTAGTTTCTCATTAGAAGTGCTCATTTCTTACATATTAAAGATTGCTTCTGTTTTTAAAGGAATTGATTGGGGAAAATCGCAGCATCAATTCAAAAGCAGAACTATACCGTTTATTTTACTCTGAGTATTAAAACTTGAAATGAGTTGGTTAATGTCAGTCTTATAGGGAAAGACACTTTTATTCATTGAATTACTTTGAAATGTTGTACTTTTAACTATTTTTGTATAGATAACTTGAGTCAAGTTTGTATTCATTTTGTATTAATTCTGGAGTTCATTTAATTTTCTGCTTTGATTGATTTTGTCTGGTCATTTTTATGACCCGTCCCCATTCTTATTTCAAGTGTACCTATAGACTTTTGGTTCATAATTTCCAATATTTGCCAACTTGAGTTCTTCAAACCGGATTTATCATTTTCTGAATGAAAGTGATGTTTTAGCCAATATTTTCTAACCTCATACCAATGTTTTGTATTGTTGCTGTTTATCTTTACATAGATCTTTTTGTATAATTGTCCATCATTTCTATCTCTAGTTTATATGAGTTACACACAATATAACAAGTACTTGTAGCTTTTTTTGAAGCTTTTGTTTAAAATGCATTTTTGAAGTGTTTTCTAAATGTTTTTGCATTAGTTTTCACCAATGCCTGGGTTTCATTATTAACCTTTAGTCAAACACGGTTCTTCCAAATAGCCATTATTTTTATTTAATCTTGCAAACACGGAATTCTAAATCACCTTCATTTTTTTCCAAGTAACAGACTACTTAACTAAAAATTAAGTTATCACTTGCTCTAAGAGTCAAACTCCAGCTCCAAGAGATCTGACACTCTTCTGGCCTTCACAGAAACCTGCAACCACGTGGGGTTCACTCACTTAGACATAAGCATGACCATATATAAAAAATACTAATAAATATATTTTTGAACAAAATATGTAAGCTGAATTCTTAGTTTCCATTGTAAACTAAATATTGTGATAGGGGCTGCAGAACAAGCTAAGCATTTCAAACCACAGTCTACAGAGTACCCACATTCACATGATGGGTAAACTCCTTTCCAGGGGATCAAATGACTGCTCTCATTTTTCCAAGATCTTGCAAACAAATGGTATTCATCAGCTGTGTTTGCTCTTTTCTATTTCAAGTTTCTTTTGCTTCATCCTCTGGGCATCCTTAAAGAACCTCCCTCTATAATGTTGAACTAGAACTATTTTGGATTTGAATATCTTAAATCCTTTTATGAAACTGCTTAAGGAATATATATTTATATTTGATCTTCTGGTTGCTCTTATAATGGTCTATATAATGTCTGCATTTTTTTCCACACCTAATTTATCCTGAACCTAGCCACTCCAGGTTGAGATCATCTACTTCCTTGCCAGTGTTCAATGATTAGTTCATCATGTGCTTTTTGCCAACTGGATAATACAGTAGGGAGCTGATGAAGCTAGAAGGTTTGGCTGTTTTCTACATATCCATTTTAAAATATGTCTAATTTTAAATTGATTTTCAAATTAAAATTATCATGTAAGAATTGTGTACAAATTGAACAATTTTATACATGTTTTATATATTTAACATAATATGCAAGTGGCATTGAAAATAAACTCAGTTTATACAAAAATGTCTACTTTCATGTGTAAAGAAGCTAATTATTTGAGCGATATGACAATATAAGTTAATTTTATGATTAGATATACTGCCTTTAGATGTATAATTTCCCATAATTTTCTAAGAAACCAGCCTGCTGATTATTTTTCATTCCCTCTAGGCAAAGAGGATCTCATTATTGAGCCCACCTACAGATGGCATGATTGAAATTTTGAATCTGTGCATAATCACCTCATTATTTTAATCTTTTTATGCAAATCTCTACATAATCATGGACATTATACGTGGTAAAAGCTTAGGTACTTCCCTTTTAGCCTAAAATTGCTCCCATTTGTAAATGGCCTAACTAAAAGCAAAAAGTCAAAGGTAAGCTTATCTTCCCTCATTGTCAAGAACTATACTCTAAATTTTCTGTGACTAATTAATGGTTTTATTTTTCACATACAAAGAAGTTATAGTATCAAGTAGTATTTTATTTAGGAAAATTGGGTTTATAGGCAGATATCTTTTTAAAATGTAAGTATATTGTTTTTCATATTTTACTGCATATTTTCAATGATTCATTCATTTGAAAACTAATCACTGTTTATCCCTTTAGTATGAGAGATATTTTTCAACACAGGAATTTAATACTAAACAGGATTACATTTGAATTGTAGTACTTTTGAGTGTAGATATAGCAAACTTTCATTTCAATAAAATTACAATACATAAAAACATATTCTTTCAACTTTTAAAAGATAATTACTTAATTTTTGCAATTATATATAAAATTTTAGCAATGCAATTTTAAGTTAAAGGTAAATAAACCCAATTTTTATTTAATTTTGTTGAATTTAAATTTTGTTATAATATGACTCATGAAATATACCCAGAGATAATTTTATGAATTTAATTGTATTTTAATAAACCCCAGTACCATTTCCTATAGAGTCTTCAGAATCTTATAGACTCTATAGAATCAACCTGATACAACCAATGGATTTTTTATAACTTCTAATATAAAACAGTGATATTACTAACTCATCATCTTAAATTCAGATATGTTTTAAAATTTAAGTTATTAAATTATCAAATATATTCTTTTGTATATTCAGATTAGTTCACAGCTAGTAGATTAACTTATATAGAGTGGTAATTCAAATAATCTTTAAATAATATGCATTCCACTTATCAAACAATGTTCATAAACCTGTGTATGAGGTTTATCACAGTCTAAAGTAGAACCAGAAATATGTAAACAGGCATCCAATGTTAAGAAGCAGAAATTGTTTTCTAAATATTTTAAAATAATTTACTTCATGTATTTGCTAATTTAATGCTCAAAATCACATTTTTTACTAGATGTTATTTGAGCTAAAGGGTAGTTAAGGTAAATCATGTAAAACTAACATCTTGGTATGAATTTATAGATAATGTTGTATGATAGAACTATTTATGAGTAATGTTCCTAGTAATTACAGACACTTATTTTTAAGCAACATTTTATAAGAAATTGAACAGGAGCAGAGGTAACAAGTAACAAATTGACGCATTGCCTCTCTGTGTAATGCTAATATATCTTACTGGTATTCAAGCATTTTTAATCTTGGTCACTTGTTATGGTCTAAGAATTGTTGAAGAATAATGTCTCAGATTTCAATAATATGTAAAAATAAAGAACCTTTATTTAGTTGAATTTCTTGTATATAGGGATCTCCCATTTGAGAATGGTGACCACTGGTGGACTTGCAGGCCCAGGTTTTATTGTGAGAGGGCGGGGTATGTGGCCTTTTACCTTGATTGGTTAGCTAGCTCTATGGCTAGGGCTCTGACTGATTTTACAATTGGTTTGGCTCTGGAGACTTCCCAGGGAATTGCTTGCTTAATTTAGCTATCTGCTTTCATTTCAGCCACTAAATTCACTGTCAATCAGTGCCTGATTATTTACAATTTTAATCCATGTTGTTTTGTTATTTACAAATGTTGAAAGTGATAGTTTGGCAAATATAATCAAAATTATTTTATAGCCTGACAGTCTGATCATTAAAGTACTACCCAACATTTTCTTTTTTGTATTATCAACCCAGAACTCTGATTACAGTCTTCCTTCATTTAAATTGTTAATGGGTTATAAAATAGACCATTCTACCACAGCAAATGCTTTGTATAATTGTTAGAGTTTACCTAAAAGACACAATTTCAATTTACAAGTAAGGTTACATAATCATTTATATACTACCTAATATACTTTATATGTTTGGGTAACTAAAGACTATGAAGTACCTGATTTAATATACTAATATTTATCACATAGCAGAAATTTTCAAATGGAACTATTAGGAAGAACAAAATTGCCTAACCTGATATTCACTTTTTCTCTTTCCCATTTTATACTTTAATGTACATGATCATGGCAAAATGAATCCTAAAGTACAAAAAGAAAATATTAAGAAGACAAGTAAAATGCTTCAGTAATTTGCAGAACTAAAAATAGCCAAACTTTTCGTTTTTATTTCTTTTCTGCTTATTTGAGACCTGAGTAAACTTAGAAGGAACAATCTGTACTTCTGTAAGTCAGTGCATGCAACCCTCATAAATTTTCTGACCTTCTTCCTGACATCACATTCTGACACATTCACTGCCCTTGTGAGATTAATAGAAGATTAATTTTTTGTGAGAACCAAACAGAAAATACTTTTTTCCTTCCTGAAAACAATCTAATAATATTTCCATTTGTAATCATTGACTTCATAATGAAAGAATAAAGGAGAGTAAAATAGAAGAATGCTTTGTAATTCAGAGCTTGAAATTATTTACTATCTCACTGGGACACTGCTATCACATTCATTTTTCCCACCAAAAACACTGACCAGAAGAATCCTATTGTCTAAATTTAACTGCAGAGGACAACCCTTCTGAAAATACATGTTCAAGTGTATGACCCTGTGGCTTAGAGTTGTACTCATGCTACTACTCTTCCATATGAAGATTGCTATGACTAATTTCTTTGCAGAGTCATGTCTGTAACTGACTAAGTGTGATTACTGTCTTTTTTCAGATGTGTTTTATCTGCTCACTAATGATTTCATAATTTCCTTAGAACAAAAAGAAGAGACACATAATGACATAGCAAATGCCAAACTATCTAACTCCTTAGAAAATCAAGTGGTTCACTTTGTCAAGGCCAATGGGGAAACTGTTTCTTTAAAAACCTAGTTGTTCTTTTGTAACACAACTATGAGCTAGTGTAACGTTGGGCTAGAGTTTCTTTCCACTATGTTGTAATCTTTGAACATTGAATAAATATTAGTAGTCTACTCTGTTCTGGTCTTTTTAAACTAGAAGATTATTTCTCTAGAATGTTTTCTCATTTTTCTACCACAATTGCCTTGCATATTTCACACCCATCAAGTTGTATTATTGAAACTTGTTATGTTGTATTCAGTGGGTATTCCTGAGAGTCCTGTTCTTTTCTAAAGGGAAATGGGGAAGGACTGCGAACTAACAACTGTGGTGGTACTGGGAGCTGTGGAAGGAGGGAAAATCGTGATCATGATATATTATATGAAAGAATAAAAAAGCTTGCTTCTGTTTTTCTGATACACTTTTAAAATATTTTATTTAATCTCGTTTTACAGTCCAGATTTTATCCCCCTCCCAGTTCACCCTGTGACGGTTGCACATCCCATAACTCCTCTCCCTGTCTCCATGAAGATGTGCCCCTCAACACCACCCCACCATACCTCTCCACTCCCTGGGGCTTCCAGTCTCTCGAGGTTTAGGTGCATATTCTCTGACCGAGCCAAGACCCAATAATCCTCTACTATATATATGTTGGGGGACGCATATCAGCTATTGTATGTTGCCTGGTTGGTGGCCTACTGCCTGAGAGATCTCTGGGGTCCTGGTTACTTGAGATGGCTAATCTTCCAACAGAGTTGCTTTCCTACTCAGTCTCTTCCAGTTTTTCCCTAATTCAAACACATGGGTCCTAAGCTTCTGACAACTGGAAATAAATATCTGGGTGTAAATATCTGCATTTGACCCTTTAAGCTGTTTATTGGGTCTTTCAGAAGGCAGTCATGATAGGCACTGTTTTGTGAGCACACCATAGTCTCAGTAATAGTGTCAGGCCATGGGGGCTTCCCCATGAGCTGGATCCCAATTTGGGCATGGCACTGGACCTGCTTTTCCTCAGGATTTTCTCCATTGCCCCTGCAGTTCTTGCAGACAGAAACAATTATGGGTCAGAGTTTTTAACTGAGATGGCAATTCCATGCCCATTTTGCTGGAGATTGGCTCTACAAGCTACTGGTCCTCACTCTAGGGCATTTTTTCTAAGGTCCCTTCCTTAGAGGCCTGAGAGTATCTAACCTCCCAAGTCTCTCTTGCATTCTGAAGGGTCCCCCTACCTCCTACCTCCTGAGGTTGCCTGTTTCCATTCTTTCCAATGGCCCTCAAGGCTTACATATTGTTCCCCCCACTAAATCCTTGATCCCTTCTTCCATTCTCTGTCCATATTCTGTATTTTGGTCCATCCCTTCCTCTTCATCATGTGACTGATTTCTTTTCCCTTCAAAGTGCAACTGAGGCATACTCACTTGGGCCCTTTGAGTTGTTAATCTTTGAGTTTTGTGGATTGTATCCGGATATTCTGTTCCTTTTTTGGCTAATGTCCATATATTAGTGAGTATATACTATGAATGGCATGGAGGAGCATCTTTTGGGTATATGTCCAAGAGTGGTATAGATGAATCTTCAGGTATATTTATTTTAAATTTTCTGAGTAACCTCCAGATTGATTTCCAGAGTAGCTATATCAGTTTGCAATCCCACCAGCAATGGAGGAGTGTTCGTTCTGCTTTCTCCATATCCTTGACAACATGTGCTGTAGCCTGAGGTTTTGAGCTTAGCCATTCTTATTGGTCTGAGGTAAAAATCTCAGCATCCTTTTGATTTGCATTTCCCTGATCAGTAAGGACTTTGAACATTTCTTTAGGTCCTTCTCAGCCATTCAAGATTTCTCTGTTTTGAATTCTCTGTTTAGTTCTATACCCCATTTAATGATAGGATGGTTTGGTTTTTGGTGGTTAGCTTCTTGAGTTCTTTATATATTTTGGATATTAGCCCTCTATCAGATGTGGGTTTAGTGAAGATTTTTTTCCCCAATATGTAGGTTGCCAATGTGTCCTATTGATTATGTTCTTTGCCTTACAGAAGTATTCCAGTTTCATGAGGTTCCATTTGTCAATTCTTGATCTTAGAGCATAAGCCATTGGAGTTCTGTTTAGGAAATTTCTTCCTGTGTCAATAAGTTCGAGACTGTTTCTCACTTTCTCTTTTAAAACAATATCTGTTCTATGTAGACCAGCATATTTCCAGTTGTTCCACTGTGTTCTAAGCAAGAGGTAAGAGCTGGACATCTCATATGCACAACAATTAAATTTTAATGAACAGGAGTGGAAAGGAGGAAAGGGGATAACATTTGAAATATAAAGAAAGAAAATAACAAAAAAAAAGAATACAAAAGGAAACCATATCATTAATATTTTATGCTTTACTGACCAAAAGCACTTTTAAACGATACTTATTATATTAGTAATATTTCATAATGAATTATCATTTGTAGTAACAACAAATGGCACAGGGTATTACAGATTTTCTAACTGAACATTTAATTCCATGTTCTTATGCTAGTACAATAAAAAAGTAGAAATTGTGAAGTATTGCTCATTCTTTTTAATGACTTTTACATAATTACTTGTCAGTAAAGGACATGAGAAAGTAAGTCTATGTATAATACCACAAATTTTGTTCTTATATATTAATAAAAATTTGTCATAAATCAATGACTTTATTCCTGAGTAAGACTTTACGGTTTTCCTAGTTTCAGAAAAGTACTGATTCAGATCTCAACATTTTATGTCTATCTTGTTACTTCATGTCAGACAATGGCTTTGTTGGACATCAAAGGGAGGAGAGGCCCTTGGTCCTGAGAAGGCTAGATGGCCCAGTATAGGGGAATGCTAGAATAAGGAAGTAGGAGAGGCTGAATTGATGGGCAGGGGGAGGTGGGATGGGTTAGGGCATTTCCTGAGGTGGGGGGAGGGGACCAGGAAAGGGGACATTTAAAATGTAAATAAAGAATATATCTAATAAAAAAGACTCTTTAAAAAAACTATGATCATGAGACCTGCATCATATCTGGCACAGAGAGGGCCGTACTTCCTGATACTCTCTAGAGAACCAACAGGAGCAGGGCATTAGGTAAGAATCATTGCCCACCCCCTAGACTCCCAGAGCTGCTGTGCTCTGGGACTCACTCTCCAGCAACCTCCAGATCACTACTCCCCTTCAACCCCTTCTAACACTCCCTCCTCCCCTGTTCCCGCCCCTTTCCAGCAGATATGGTAGACCTGCAATAAGGCAGCAAAAGGAGGTCAAAGGTATACAAATTGGAAAGGAAGAAGTCAAAATATCACTATTTGCAGATGATATTATAGTGTACTTAAGTGACCCCAAGATGTCCACCAGAGAACTCCTAAAGCTAATAAACAACTTCAGCAAAGTGGCTGGATATAAAATTAACTCAAGCATAGAAATTAGGGAAATGACACCCTTCACAATAGTCTCAAATATTATTTCATTCCTAGTTGTGACTCTAACTAAGCAAGTGAAAGACATATATGACATGAACTTCAAGCCTCTGAAGAAAGAAATCAAAGAAGGTCTCAGAAGATGGAAAGATCTTCCTAGTTCATGGATTGGCAGGATCAACATTGTAAAAATGGCCATATTGCCAAAAGCAATCTACAGATTCAATGCAATCCCCATCAAAATCCCAAATCAATTCTTCATAGTTCTAGAAAGAGCAATTCTCAAATTCATCTGGAATAACAAAAAGCCCAGGATAGCAAAAACTATTCTCCACAACAAAAGTTTTTCTAGGGGAATCACCATCCTTGACCTCAAGCTCTACTACAGAGCAATAGTCATAAAAACAAAACAAAACAAACAAAAAAACTGTTTGGTATTCGTATGCAGGAAGATCAATGGAATAGAACTGAAGACTCAGAAAAGAACCTACTCATATAAGGTCACTTGATATTTGACAAAGGAGCTAAAAACATCCAGTGGAAAAAAGACAGCATTTTTAACAAATGGTGCTGGATCAACTGGAGGTCTGCATGTAGAAAAATGCAAATTGACCCATTCTTATCTCCTTGTACAAAGCTCCAGTACAAGTGGATCAAGGATCTACACATAAAACCAGACACGCTGAAGCTTATAGAGGAGAAAGTGGGGACAAATCTTGAACACATGGGCACAGGGAAAAGTTCCTGAACAGAACACCAGTGGCTTATGCTCTAAGAACAAGAATCGACAAATGGGACCTCATAAAGCTGCAAAGCTTCTGTAAGGCAAAGGACATGGGGAATAGGACAATATGGTAACCAATAAATTGGGAAAAGATCTTTACTAACCCTACATCCAATAGAGGGTTAATATCCAAAGTATACAAAGAACTCAAGAAGTTAGTCTCCAGAGAGTCTAATAACACTATTAAAAAATGGGGTACAGAACTAAGTAAGGAATTCTCAACTGAAGAAATTCTAAAGCACCTAAAGAAATGTTCAGCAACCTTAGTTATCATGGAAATGCAAATCAAAACAACACTGAGATTCCACCTTACACTGGGCAGAATGGCTAAGACAAAAAACTCAGAAGACAGCAGATGCTGAAGAGGATATGGCGGAAAAGGAACATGTCTCCATTGTTGATGGGATTGCAGGCTGGTAAAATCACTCTGGAAATCAGTTTGGTGATTGCTCAGAAAATTAGATATAGTACTACCTGCGGACCCAGCTATACCACTCCTAGGCATATGCTCAGAAGATACTTCTAAGATATATGTAATAAGGACACATGCTCCACTATGTTCATAGCTTCTTTATTTATAATAGCCAGAAGCTGGAAAGAAGCCAGATGTCCCTCAACAGAGGAATGGATACAGAAACTGTGGTATATATGCACAATGGAGTACTATTCAGCTATTAAAAACAATGACTTAATGAAATTCTTAGGCAAATGGATGGAGCTTGAAAGTGACATCCTGAGTGAGGGAACCTAACCACAAAAGAACACACATGGTATGCACTCACTAATCAGCAAATGTTTGCCTAAATAAGCAAGTTACAATTCACCTACCACAGGAAGCTCATGAAGAAGGAGAACTTACATAAGGGTGCTTTGGTTCCTCTAAGAAAGGGAACAAAATACTCACAAGAGCAATAAGGGAAGCATTGTGTGGAGCAGAGACTGAAATAAAGGCCACCCAGAGACTGCCCCACCTGGGGATTCATCCTATAAACAGTCAACAAACCTGAACACTAGGACAAGAAGAAGTATACCAAAAGGAGCATGCCATGGTTGTCTTCAGAGGGGCCCTGCCAGAGCTTTACAAATACAGAGGCAGAAGCTAGCAACCAACTGTTGGATTGGGGGTGAAGTCCACGATGTAGGAGCTGGAGGGTGGTCCGGAGGAGCTGAAGAGGTTTATAGTCCCATGGGGAGAACAATGATTTAGGCCACCCAGATGCCCCAAGACTCCCAGGGACTGTACCATCAACCAAGGGTTACACATTGTTCCAGGCAAAAATGTGGCAGAGGAAGGCCTTGATGGGCATCAGTGGGAGGAGTGGTCCTTGGTCAGGTAGAGGCTCAACAGAGGCCCCAACAAAGGGAAACCAAGGGAGGGGGAGGTGGGAGTGTGTGAGGCAGGAGTGGGAGGAGGGGTTTGGGGTCTTTGGGGAGGAGGGAAATCGGGAAAGGTTTTACCATTGGCAATGTAAATGAAGATGATATTCAATAAAAAAATACAAAAAAAGAAACTACAATCATATAAGAAGTATGACTTTGTAGAAAACCTGGAGTAGTTTGCATTGCAGGATCATATGGAACACAATACACACAGTCCACATTTCTTCTCCACGGAGACATTCACTCCTTCAGGGTTTTCAAAGTTTTTCTGACTAATATCTCTTTACCAGGAAATGCAGAAGTTTAGTTCTTTCCTTTTCCTTACATTTGGGTAACGTCCTTAGTGAAAAATATTCATCACTTAAATAATGATTGTCGCAAATGCACAAACATTAAAATAACTAACATAAATATTTTTGATCCTGTCTGCTTAATTTCCCCTTTTAAGTTTGTTATTCTAATATAGAATCAATTTCCATTAAGCTATGCTATGGAAATAAACACATAGACTTTACAGTGGAGAGAATCTTGATTTGTGGCAGGAGATTCCATTATCATAAAAATCAAATATTAGTATAAGAGATCACAATTTAGTTCAATTTATACTACAATACATTTTTATTAAAAGAACTTAGATTAATTCTCCAAAATTTTAGTTACTCCTCTTTGTGTTACTCATAACTGAGTTTATAATTATATTTTAAAGCTTATATCACATGATTATACTTTCACATTTTAATTTCATAAAATTTCTTTTTCTCTAGAAGTTTCCCTAAGCCCTACTTCTCCTCCCCATCTGCATGTGTTTGTATATGTGTGTGATGTGTGTGTGTGTGTATAGAACCTCAATTAATGTTTTTTAAATGGATGTTATATGAGTGAATCAATATTCTCTAAGGCAAGTGTAGACTCAATTTATATAGATCATTTAACTCTAGATCATGAGATAACATTTAACAATTGCAAAACACATTTTCTTATTCATTTTAAGAGTTAATGTGCTAAATATTTTTCAACATCAGACAAGAATGAATCCTTAATATTCCAACAAATTATGAACGATATTTTGGATAACTACAGATAAATTTTTGAAACTCAGATAAAACTTCAGATAATACTTACATATATATTTCAGAAACAGGTTCAGTTCTTAGAGGCACTATCAAATGATCAGTAATGCCAGAATTTCACACAACAACAAATAAGCATGTTAATTTGCTTTGTAATCATGTAAATTGTATACTTTAATAGACAATAAAGGTTTTAAGGACTAAAATAGAAATCAGTTAGATGTACTTTTACCTATACTGTCATTAACTTAATAACATGTGACATTTTTATTAACTTAGATGTCTCAATTGTTCTTTTTTGTTCTGTAGAATGACTACTCTCTAATGATCAGTGATTCACTCTCTTTATTTATGTAATTAGAAACACTACCTCTCTGTTCTGCTAATAATTACACTAAAAATAACAGAATACTTCAGTTATTTTTGAAAAGGTAAGACAAGAAAATTAAAATACATTAAAAGAAACTATAGATGAGAAACGTCTATGCTTACAGTTGCTAATTTATAGTGAGCTTTAATTATTTCATTGTTTGTATACAATTTTAAATTTAATTAAGTATACATTATTCAGGTATTGACAGTATTCACATAAAGTACAATTCTTGCTTTGTGCTATATGAGAAACAAATATGTGAATTTCATTATACTCTATATTTATTTTAAATAAAATACTAATCAAGTACTTATGTTTTAATATCTTAGAATTGTTATGTCATTCTGATAAAAATGATATTTTGCATACTGTATTACTATTCTGAGGCTAAGAATAAAAGCAATGTATGAGGAAAGTGTTTTTTTTTTAATATTTTAAGAGAGATAAGATTGCCCAGACACTATAGCCGATGCCAGGAAGTACTTCCTGACAGGAGCCCGGTATAGCTGTCATCTGAGGGCTCTGCCAGAGCCAGACAAATACAGATGCAGATGTACACAGCGAAACAGTGAACTGAGTGTGGGGATCTCAATGGAGAAGTTAGGACAAGGACTGTAGGAACAGATGGGGTTTGCCAACTCATAGGAAGAACATCAATATCAACCAACCAGATCCCACAAAACTCCCTGAGACTAAACCACCAACCAAAGAGTACACAGGGGGTACCCATGGCTCCAGCTACATAGCAGAGGATTGTCTTATCTGGCATCATTGAGAGGGGAGTCCCTTGAGGCTTGAAGGCCCAGGAAAAATGAATGCTAGGCCACTGAGGCAGGAGTAAATAGGCAGAAGGAGGATCACCCTCAAAGAGGCAGCAGGGTGGGAGGTGGGCATAGGGGGCTTGTGGAGCAGAAAATGGGAAGGGGATAACATTTGAAATGTAAATAATTAAAATAACCAATAAAAATAAGGAAAAGATCTTCACATGGCACAGAGGCATCAGTAACAGGTGACAGTCATGAAGACAAGAGCAGAAGCTAAGCAGTCACTCTTTCCAACCCAGCATACCCCAGAAAGAATGAGGTAGAAGAAGGCGAAGGCCTTTATTCTCAGTAATGTACTTTCTCTTGCAAGACTTTGCCATTTAAACCACCCTAAGCACCACTACAAACTGGAGATTAACTTTTCTTTTTTTTTTTAATTTTTATTTTCTATGTTCTATGTTTACATTCAAAAGGCTTTCCCCTTTCCCAGTTCCCACCCACCATAGTTCCCATAGTTCCTCTCCCCCCCCCAACTGTTCCCCAATCATTCCCTAACTTTTCAAATAAATGATCATGTGCTAGGTAACTGAAAAAAATTTCTGAAATGATCTGAGAGAGCTACTATAGGGGTAATATTTAAATGTATTTTAAGAAGATATATAATATACAGATTAATTTTATATAGATTTTCCAATAATTGCTTATAGCTCTGATCTTTTGGTGAATAATAGACTGTGGTTGTATTATGCTTTGCATTTTATCTTGCCTTGCTGAACTGATCAAGAAGCAAATAAAAAATTTGATAAATCAAAAGTGTTGTTGCTACATTTTCATATCTTGGTTTTATATATATATATATATATATGTATATATATATATATATATACATATATATATGTATATATATGCTTATCTTAGTAGTAAAACATTTTTATGAGTTATGTCAGAGCATCATAGTTGATAGATTTTGTAAATATCTCTATTCCTTGTGAGTTATTTCAAATACTAAATATTTTCCCACATGGGGGTAAGCTTTCCCTTTTTATATAAATATTGTGTGTATGTGTAAGCTTTTAAAATCCTCTGTAGACTATGCAAATCATAAGCTTTGGTCCTGTGAGATTCATCATGTTTTGTTATGATATTGTTTTGCTTCAGGGTATTGTACATAGATAGAAAGTTCTCTAAACTTCCTTTGCATAACTGTTGATTTTCAGCAGAAAAGGAGATACACACCATCTTTAGTAATTTATCATATTTTCTAAGATTATAATTACAACATTTCTCCTCTTTGTTACATCTATTCCAACCCTCCCATATAGCATACCTTCCTTTTTGCAAATTGGTGACCTCATTTTAAACTAATTGTCATTGAATGCATATGTGTGTATGTGAATGCATATGTATTCCTATACATAATCTACTCAGTCTCTGTAATATTACTGGAGGAATTTTTTTTTTGATTTGGTGTTTTCGAGACAAAATTACTCTGTATAGCTCTGGCTGTCCTGGAACTCATTCTGTAGACCAGGCTTGCCTCGAACTCAGAAATCCACCTGCCTCTGCCTCCCAGAGTGCTGGGATTGCAGGTGTGCATCACCCAAGTGCAGCACTGGAGGAAGTTTTTCATTGGATATATTCTTTATTTACATTTCATTTCCCTTTTCCTGGTTCCCCACACCCCAAGGGTCCCATATGCCCCTTTCCCTCCCCCTGTGCCCCCATCCACTCCTTCCCACTTCCCTGTTCTGGTACTCCCCTACGCTGATGCATTGGGCCTTTCCAGAACCAGGGTCCACTCCTTCCTTCTTGTCGGACATCAATTGGTACGTGGATTGTGTCTTTGGTGTTCCAAGATTCTAGGCTAATATCCACTTATCAGTGAGTGCATACCATGGGTATTCTTTTTTTTTTTGGTCATTAAATTCTTTTTTTTAATTTTCTATATTCTTTGTTTACATTCCAAAGGCTTTCCCCTTTCCCAGTCCCCCCCCCACTGTACATCCCATAAGTCCTCTACTGCCCCCCCCAACTATTCCCCAATCATCCCCCCCCACCACCATTTCTCTGTTCTGGTTCTACAAAACTGGATCCAATCTTTTCAGGTCCAGGGACCTCTCCTTTCTTCTTCTTGGGAATCATTTGACTTGCTAATTGTGTCTTGAATATTTAGGGCTTCTGGGCTCATTAACATCCACTTATCAGTGATTGCATTTCATGTGTATTCTTTTGTGATTGGGTTAACTCACTTAGGATGATATTTTCCAGATCTAACCATTTAGCTACAAATTGCATGAATTCATTATTTTTAATTGCTGAATAGTATTCCATTGTATAAATATACCACATTTTCTGTATCCATTCCTCCTTTGAGGGATATCTGGGCTCCATCCAATTTCTGGCTATTATAAACAAGGCTGCTATGAACATAGTGGAGCATGTGTCTTTATTGTACTCAGGGGAATCCTTTTGAGACTGGGTTACCTCACTTAGTATGATGTTCTCCAGCTCCATCCATTTCTCTAAGAATTTCATGAATTCATTGTTTCTAATGGCTGAATTCCATTGTGTATATATACCACATTTTTTGTATCCATTCCTCCGGTGAGAGACATCTGGGTTCTTTCCAGATTCTGGCTATTATAAATAAGGCCGCTATGAACACAGTGGAGCATGTATCCTTATTACATGCTGGGGAATCTTCTGAGTATATGCCCAGGAGTAGTATGGCAGGGTCCTCCAGAAGTATCATATCCAGTTTTTTAAGGAACCGCCAGACCAATTTCCAGAGTGGTTATACCAGCTTGCAATCCCACCAGCAGTGGAGGAGTGTTCCTCTTTCTCCACATCCTTGTCAACACCTGCTGTTTCCTGAGTTTTTAATCTTAGCAATTCTGACTGGTGTGAGGTGAAATCTCAGGGTTGTTTTGATTTGTATTTCCCTAATGACTAACGATGTTGAACATTTCTTAAGGTGCTTCTCAGACATCCAAAGTTCCTCAGGTGAAAATTCTTTATTTAGCTCTGTACTCCATTTTTTGATAGAGTTATTTGGTTTTCTGGGGTCTAACTTCTTGAGTTCTTTGTATACATTGGATATTAACCCTCTGTCAGATGTAGGGTTGGTGAAGATCTTTTCCCAATTTGTTGGATGCCGATTTGTCCTTTTGACAGTGTCTTTTGCCTTATAGAAACTTTGTAATTTTATGAGGTCCCATTTGTCAATTCTTGATCTTAGAGCATAAGCTATTGATGTTCTGTTCAGGAACTTTCCTCCTGAACCAATGTACTCAAGGGTCTTCCCCAGTTTCTTTTCTAGTAGTTTCAGTGTGTCTGGTTTTATGTGGAGGTCCTTGATCCACTTGGAGTTGAGCTTAGTACAAGAGTGGATCAATTCTCATTCTGCATGCTGACCTCCAGTTGAAGCAGCCCCATTTGTTGAAAAGACTATCTTTTTTCCACTGGATGTTTTCACTCCTTTGTCGAAGATCAATTGGCCATAGATATGTGGGTTCAATTCTGGGACTCAATCCTATTCCATTGATCCACCTCCCTGTCACTCTGCCAATACCATGCAGTTTTGAACACTACTGCTCTGTAGTAGTGCTTGAGGTCTGGGATACTGATTCCCCCAGAAGTTCTTTTACTGTTGAAAATAGTTTTAGCTCCTGGGTTTTTTGTTATTCCAGATAAATTTGAGAATTGCTCTTTCTAACTCTATGAAGAACTGAGTTGGGATTTTGATGGGAATTGTGTTGAATCTGTATATTGCTTTTGGCAAGATTGCCATTTTAACTATATTAATCCTGCCAACCCACGAGTGTGGAACATTTTTCCATTTTCTGAGATCTTCTTCCATTTCCTTCTTCAGAAATAAAGAAATCAAAGACTTTTTAGAATTAATGAAAATGAAGGCACAACATACCCAAATCTATAGGACACAATGAAAGTAGTGCTAAGAGGAAAACTCATAGCCCCGAGTGCCTCCAAAAAGAAACAGGAGAGAGCAAGTACTAGCAACTTATGGCACACCTGAAAGCTCTGGAACAAAAAGAAGCTAATTCATCCAAAAGGAATAGAAGACCAGAAATTTTTTTTTTGGTTTTTTGGATTTTTTTTCAAGACAGGGTTTCTCATTTTAGCCCTGGCAGTCCTGGAACTCTCTCTGTAGACCAGGCTGGCCTTGAACTCAGAAATTGGCACTCCTGTAATCCCAGCACTCTGGGAAGCATTAAGTTGCTAGTACTTGCTCTCTCCTGTTTCTTTTTGGAATTTTTAATCCTACTTTTTGCATCTCTAATGGTGTTGGCTCTGTGAAAGCTCTCTGTTGTTATTGCCTGACAATAGTTTTAAACACATTTTCAAAACGTGCTGTTATGATTTCAATAGCTACTTCTTGAGATTCTGATTTACTGATTTTTCTCAATACCAAAATACAAAAAGTATTGTTAGGGAATGTTGAAGTTGAATCAGTATTTGACTCAACTTTTTCTCTGAATTCCCACCATATCCCAATAAAGTCTCAAAAAAAAAGGCAATTCTAAATATAATATTTATTTCTCATTCTCCTTGGAAAACATTTTATCTAACTAATCAATTGATTCCAAAGTTTCATTTACTTATTCTATATAAGCTGCAGATACCTTTAAGTCTTTTTGAGTTAAGATGGTAAAAATTACAGCAATAAAGTTGTGATTGAAAAGGATGACAATAGTAGTTTAATAAAAAGATTAACTATGATGCACTATATAATTTACTTTTTTTCACTTTTACTTATACATGTTTTAATGTTAAAATATATTGTTTTATTTAATAGTTCCCTTTTGTTAGTTTTTCTATTTCCATTAATTAAATGAGTGATAAAATCAAATAAACTTAAGAATGTTACTCATGCACCTTTTTAAAAAAGTTGTTTAGTGTGTGTTTGTGTATATGTGTGTTAGTTTGTATATGTGTGCATGCTTGCGTGCATGCTTGCATGCATGCGTGCGTGCGTGCGTGCGTGCGTGCGTGCGTGTGTGTGTGTGTGTGTAAATACAAGCCCAAGGTATAAGAGGCCAGATGTTTAGAATATACTACACTCTAACCACAACTTGTACAGATATTTGTGAATCAATTGAATTGCATACTTCAAATTGAACTCTATCTTCTAAAAGTGAAGTGAGTACTTATAACCACAGAAGCATTAGTCCAGTTCTAGGCATGTATCTTTGAAAAAAAAGCATGTTGTATTGATTCATTACAAATTTCTTGGTTTTCTAGAGTCCCATTTGTGTTCTGTAAAATGTATTTTAAAATTTATGAAATATTTTCTCTATTAAATGCTACAAACTAAATTTTAAAATTTCAATTTTTGCCTGAAAAGACAAAAATATTTTTTCTTTCCTTAACATATCAACATCATAAGGAAAATGTCATTGATTTGTGGTTTATTCTGATAAAGTATTCAAAGTTTGGATTATATAATTTGGTTTTATTTTCTTTGAAATTAAATTTCATATTGTATCTTTAGGATAATATATAATTGATTGATCATCCACAATTCTCTAATGTTAAGTTTATGAAGACAAAACTAAAATATGCAGTGTGAATACATATTACTTATATATTTGAACTATATGAGTAATTTTGCAAAAGGAAATTTGAAAAATATATTTAAAGTATTCTTTATTTAAAGATGGATTTCTATGTATGTGTCAGTGTGGTTAGGTGTCACATAAGTATAGATTTCTACAAAGGCTAGAAGATATATAAGAGAGTCTAGAGCTGGCATCACAGGCTGTTGTGAGCCATTGACTCTAAATGCTGGAAACCCAACTAGGGTCCTCTGGAAAAGCAATAGCAGCTACGAACTGCTGAGTTTCAGAAATATTTTTCTTTATAATTTTATGTATACATATATACCTCTATCCTTCCAAAATGAATATATTATATTTATCCTTAAATTGGATGAATATATTTCATAGTTCAAAGTGGCCAGTAATATTAGTCTGTAGATTTGATAACAAATGTTCAAAGATTGTAGTTGTAGAAGAATAATTGAGTGAATTAAATGTCAGAAGAACATTGAGTGACTTAAATAAAATTAAAAAGTTAAAAGTTATGATTAGAGTAGAGCTTTAATAAAGAATAAGTAGGAACAGAGTTAGAGGATAAATAGGACCTGGCATGTGGAAGAGGTTAGAGCACCTGCTCAGTACATAGCACTAAGTTTTCTTCTCCACCTAAAAACAAAGACAGAAATCAAAGTCAAATTATGATAATAAAAACGATTAGGTACTATCCTGGAAAAAAGTTGATTAATTACTCAGTAATGTAGGATAACTTATAATGTCATGTATTAATTAGCAGAGGAGACAACACAATTTATGTTAGCATTAGTAATTAGATGATACCTGAAAAATAGCAGATGAATGGCATGGGAAGACATGTTGTGTAACAAAATATAATGCAAAGAATTGGAAAAAATAGATGGAAACTAGAATGGTAGGGGTAAATGGTAGGGTGTCTTTCAGATTTTGTGATTTGAGTTTTGTTTAGTGTTAGGTGATATTTTGTGAAAAGTCTACACATGTTACTTTCTTCAGAGAAAGCAACTAACACCAGAATGAGTAAATTATGCTCTGCAGGTCATTATGGGCTAACCAATAATGTTATGGTCACTAACAAACATATGAACAGGAATTACTTATAGGGACATCGATATCCAAATTTGAACTGCATTAGTAAAATATTTATCCCATCACAAAAGCTGAATCAATTGATATGCCTGACTACTTTGCAAAGAGCTTCTTGAAAGTCCCCCTTTCCCCAGCAAACACTTACTGCTTACAAATGATTGTGCTAGATACTATATTTTTGTCAAATTTATGACCTTGTATTTTCCAAACTTAATTTCAAACTTTTTCTTCTCTATAGGAGTGAATGATTCAGCTCTGAGGAACATTTGGCATTAAATTAGAAGAAGATCTTTAAACTTCCAAGCCAGTCTATTGAGGGAGTCAGAATTATCTTTTATCCAACATAATAATATTAATTTAAAAAAATTTAGAGAGCATATGCAACACACACATACACATTTAGAGGACATGGCAGGTAAAAAGACCAATGAAGAATCTAAAATAAAACTAATTTGATAAAGATATTGGACTTACCTGAATGAAGGTAACAGCATTCAATGACCTGTAGGCAATTAAACAGAAATAGAATGAATAATAATAATTCTAAAAATGTGTTAGAAATTAAATATTATTACATAAATGGAAAGATCCTCCTAAACAGTCCCATTATCCCTGAGGAAATAGGAGCAGTCATAACATTTGGAAAGTAAATATATAAAATATCCAATAAAAAGAAAAGAGCAAGATGGTTTTAGAGCAGAATTTTATCAGACATATAATAAACACATAATCCCAATACTTCTCAAACTGTACCACAAAATAGAAACAGAAAGATTACTACCTATTTAATTCTATGAAGCCAAAGTTATACTGATACCTAAAACACAAAACCTCAACAAAGAAAGAAAACTTCAGAACAATTTTGCTTATGTATATCTATGCAAAAATACTCAATAAAATTCTAGATAACAGGATCCAAGACCACATCAAAAGCATCATTTATGATGGTCAAGTAGGCTTCATTCCAGGGATTCAGGGATGGTTCAATATATTAAAATTCATCAACATAATCCACTATATAAACATGCACCATAGAAAAAAATCACATCACATGATCATCTCATTAGATGTTGAAAAACTTTCACAAAATATAGCATCCCTCTGGGTTAAAAGTCTTGGAAAAGTTTACCGCCCACAGGGGAGCCAGCCTCAGCCAGCTTCCCAGGTGCTCAGACTCAGCCTGCAGAACCAGGTACCCAAGATAGCCCGAGTTTAAGAGCTTCGGGGACTCAGGCATGGAGCTGGAGCTGCGCAGAGAGTAGTGGTTTGGGGGACACCAGCCGAGCCTGTGCTCCACGCTCGCAGGGCGGACCCCAAACTATCTGCAGTCAGCACCATCTTGCCAGCTGCTTCCCCTGCAGCCGGCGGCGGGGGAGCCAGCCTCAGCCAGCTTCCCAGCACCCTGGACCAGCAGGCAGAACCAGATAACTGAGATATCCCTACTTTAAGACCTCTGGGGAATCAGGACACCAGAGAGCAAACCTTGAGCAGGAGCAGTGCAGAGCAGCTGCCCAACAGGCAGAACCAAGTACCTGGGATATCCTGAGTTTAAGACCTCGGGGGACTCAGGCCACCTGTCAGCAATCTGTGAGCAGGAGCCCTGCAGGGCAGTGGTGCATGTGTCCCAGTTGCGGGGAAATAGACTTACAAGCCCACAGGAGGGTCAAGCACCAGCAAGTAACTACAGGACCAACTAACACCAGAGTTAACCAGATGGCAAAAGGCAAATGTAAGATCATTACTAACAGAAATCAAGGCAGTATGGCAGCATCCAAACCCAGTTCCCTGACAGCAATAAATCTTGGATACCCTGAAACACCAGAAAAACAAGACTCAGATCTAAAATCACTGGTCAGATTGCTGATAGAGGAACACTTAAATAAATCTCTTAAAGTAATACATGAGAAAATAGATCAAAAGCTAGAAGCCCTTACAAGGCAAACACAATTAAATTTCGGATATCTCAACACACCAGAAAAACAAGACTCAGATCTAAAATCACTGGTCAGGATGCTGATTGAGGATCACTTAGATAAATTTCTTAAAGTAATAGAGGAGAAAATAGATCAAAAGCTAGAAGCCCATACAAGGCAAACACAAAAATCACTTAAAGAAATCCAGGAGAATATAGAGCAAAAAATGAATCGCAATAAGGGGGAGAAACAAAAATCACTTAAAGAAATACAAGAGAACATGGGTCAACAAGTAGAAGTCATAAAAGAGGAAACACAAAAATCCATTAAAGAATTACAGTAAAACACAAACAAGCAATTGAAAGATCTGAGCAAAACCATAAAGAATCTAAAAACAGAAGTAGAAACAACTAAGAAATCGCAAAGGGAGACAATGTTGGAGATAGAAAACCTTGGGAAGAAATCAGGAGTCATAGATGCAAATATCAACAATAGAATACAAGAGATAGAAGACAGAATCTCAGATGCTGAAGATACCATAGGAACCATGGATTCAACAATTAAAGAAAATGCAGAATGCAAAAAGATGGAAACCCAAAACATTCAGGAAATCCAGGACACAATGAGAAGACCAAACCTAAGGATTATAGGGATAGATAAGCATGAAGATCTACAACTTAATGGGCCAGCAAATATCTTCTACAAAATTATGGAAGAAAACTTCCCCAACCTAAAGAGAGAGACGCCCATGAATATACAAGAAGCCTATAGAACCCCAAATAGACTGGACCAGAACAGAAATACTTCCCGTCACATAATAATCAAAACTCCAAATGTACTAAACAAAGAAAGAATATTAAAGGCAGTAAGAGAAAAAGGACAAGTAACATATAAAGGAAGACCTATCAGAATTACACCAGACTTCTCACCTTAGACCATGAAAGCTAGAAGATCCTGGGCAGACCTCATGAAGACTTTAAGAGAACACAAACTTCAGCCAAAACTACTATACCCAGCAAAACTCTCAATTGCCATAGATGGGGAAACCAAGGTATTCCATGATCAAACAAAATTTGAACGATATTTATCTACAAACCCAGCCCTACAAAGGATAATAGGGGAAAAATACCAACACAAGGAGGGAAACTACACCCCAGAAGAAACAATATAGAAACCCCATCTCATCCAACCCAAAAGAAGAGAACCACTCAAATACAAAAAAAATAAATAAATAAAAATAAAAATAAAAATAATGCCCAAAATGTCAGGAAGTAATAATTACTATTCCTTAATATCTCCTAATATCAATGGATTCAATTCCCCAATAAAAAGACAAAGACTAACAGACTGGATACAGAAACAGGACCCTACATTTTGCTGCATACAGGAAACACAACTCAGTGTCAAAGACAAACACCACCTTAGAGTAAAAGCCTGGAAGACAGTTTTACAAGCAAATGGTCCCAGGAAACAAGCCGGAATAGCCATTCTAATATCAGATAAAATTGACTTTCAACCTAAAGTCATCAAAAGAGACTCAGAAGGTCACTTCTTGCTTGTCAAAGGGAAAATCCACCAAGAAGAATTCTCAATACTGAACATCTATGACCCAAATGTAAGGGCACCCTCATTCATAAAAGAAACTTTACTAAAGCTTAAAGCACACATTACACCTAACACAATAATTGTAGGTGACTTCAACACTCCACTCTCCTCAATGGACCGATCAGGAAAGCAGAAACTAAACAGGGACACAGTCAAACTAATTAAAGTTTTGGACCAATTGGATTTAACAGATATATATAGAACATTCCATCCTAAAGCAAAGGAGTATACCTTTTTCTCAGCACCGCACAGTACCTTCTCCAAAATTGATCATATAATTGGTCACAAGACAGACCTCAACAAATACAAGAAGACCGAACTAATCCCATGACTCCTATCGTATCACTATGGAGTAAAAGTGGTCTTCAGTAGCAAGAAAGACAACAGAAAGCCCACATACACATGGAAACTGAACAATACTCTACTCAATGACACCTTGGTCAAGGAAGAAATAAAGAGAGAAATCAAAGACTTTTTAGATTTCAATGAAAATGAAGGTACGACCTACCCAAATCTTTGGGACACAATGAAAGCAGTGCTAAGAGGAAAACTCATAGCCCTGAGTGCTTTCAAAAAGAAACTGGAGAGAGCATACACTAGCAACTTAACAGCACACCTGAAGGCCCTGGAATAAAAAGAAGCTAATTCACCCAAGAGGAGTAGAAGAGAGGAAATCATCAAACTAAGGGCTGAAATCAATCAAGTAGAAACAAACAGAACCATACAAAGAATCAACAAAACCAAGAGCTGGTTCTTCGAGAAAATCAACAATATAGATAAACCTTTAGCTAGACTAACCAAAGGGCACAGAGACTGTATCCAAATTAACAAAATTAGAAATGAAAATGGGGATATAACAACAGAAACTGAGGAAATTCAAAAGATCATAAGATCCTACTACAAAGGCCTATACTCAAAACAACTGGAGAATCTGGAGGAAATGGACAATTTCCTAGACAGATACCAAATACCAAAATTAAATCAGCATCAAGTAGATCACCTAAACAGTCCCATAACCCCTAAAGAAATAGAAGGGGTTATATAAAGCCTCCCAACCAAGAAAGTAAGGGACCAGATGGATTTAGTGCAGAATTCTACCAGACCTTCAAAGAAGACTTAACACCAATACTCTTCAAACGTTTCCACAAAATAGAGACAGAAGGGACACTGCCCAACTCATTATTCGAAACCACAATTACGCTGATACCTAAACCACAAAAAGATCCAACCAAGAAAGAGAACTACAGGCCAATTTCTCTTATGAATATTGATGCAAAAATACTAAATAAAATTCTTGCCAACTGAATCCAAGATCATATCAAAACAATCATTCACCATGATCAAGTAGGCTTCATTCCAGGGATGCAGGGATGGTTCAATATACGGAAATCCATCAATGTAATCCACTACATAAACAAACTAAAAGAAAAAACCACATGGTCATCTCATTAGATGCTGAAAAAGCATTCGACAAAATTCAGCATCCTTTCATGCTAAAAGTCTTGGAAAGAGCAGGAATTCAAGTCCCATACCTAAACATAGTAAAAGCAATCTACAGCAAACCAGTAGCCAACACCAAAATAAATGGAGAGAAACTTGAAGCAATCCCACTAAAATCAGGGACTAGACAAGGCTGCCCTCTCTTTCCATATCTTTTCTTTTCTTTTTCTTTTTTTTTTTTGTTCTATATTCTATGTTTACATTCTAAAGGTTTTCCCCTTTCCCAATTACCCCCCCCACCATATGTCCCATAATTCCTCTCCCCCCCTGCTATTCCCCACTCATTCTCCCCCCCCCCCCCACGATTTCTCTGTTCTGGGTCTACAATACTGAATCCAATCTTTACAGGCCCAGGGTCCTCTCCATTCTTCTTCTTGGGAGTCATTTGACTTGCTAATTGTGTCTTGAGTATTTAGGGCTTCTGGCTCATTAATATCCACTTATCAGTGATTGCATTCCATGTGTATTCTTTTGTGATTGGGTTAGCTCACTTAGGATGATATTTTCCAGATCTAACCATTTACCTACAAATTGCATGAGTTCATTATTTTTAATTGCTGAGTAGTACTCCATTGTATAAATATACCACATTTTCTGTATCCATTCCTCTTTTGAGGGATATCTGGTCTCCTTCCAATTTCTGGCTATTATAAACGAGGCTGCTATAAACGTAGTGTCTTTATTGTATACAGAGGAATCCTCTGGGTATATGCCCAGGAGTGGTATGCCAGGGTCCTCTAGAAGTGACATGCCCAATTTTCTGAGGAATTGCCACACTGATCTCCAGAGCGATTTTACCATTTTGCAATCCCACCAACAGTGGAGGAGTGTTCCTCTTTCTCCACATCCTCGCGAGCACCTGTTGTCTCTTGAGTTTTTAATCTTAGCCATTCTGACTGGTGTGAGGTGGAATCTCAGGGTTGTTTTGATTTGCATTTCCCTGATGACTAATGATGTTGAACATCTCTTAAGGTGTTTCTCGGCCATCCGAAATTTTTCTGGTGAAAATTCTTTGTTTAGCTCTGTACCCCATTTTTTGATAGGGTTATTTGGTTCTTTGGGGTTTAACTTCTTGAGTTCTTTGTATATATTGGATATTAGCCCTCTGTCGGATGTGGGGTTGGTGAAGATCATTTCCCACGTTGTTGGTTGCTGTTTTGTCCTTCTGACAGTGTCCTTTGCCTTACAGAAACTTTGTAATTTTATGAGGTCCCATTTGTCAATTCTTGATCTTAGAGCATAAGCTATTGGTCTCCATATCTTTTCAATATAGTACTTGAAGTTCTAGCGAGAGCAATTAGTCAACATAAGGAAGTCACACAGATACAAATTGGAAAGGAAGAACTCAAACTATCATTATTTGCAGATGATATGATAGTCTACTTAAGTGACTCAAAAAACTCCACCAGAGAAATTCTACAGCTGATAAACAACTTCAGCAAAGTGGCTGGTTATAAAATTAACTCAAGCAAATTAGTAGCCTTCTTGTACTCAAAGGATAACCAGGCTGAGAAATAAGTTAAGGAAATAACACCCTTCAAAATAGCCACAAACAACATAAAGTACCTTGGCGTAACTCTTACCAAACAAGCAAAAGATCTGTAAGACAGGAACTTCAAGTCCTTGAAGAAGGAAATCGAAGAAGACCTCAGAAGATGGAAAAATATTTCTTGCTCCTGGATTGGCAGGATCAATATAGTAAAAATGGCCATCTTGTCAAAAGCAATCTACAGATTCAATGCAATCCCCATCAAAATCCCAACTCAATTCTTCATAGATCTTGAAAGAGCAATTCTCAAATTCATCTGGACCAACAAAAAACCCAGGATAGCTAAAACTATTCTCAACAATAAAAGGACTTCTGGGGGAATCAATATCCCTGACCTCAAGCAGTACTACAGAGCAATTGTGTTAAGAACTGCATGGTGTTGGTACAGCAACAGGCAGGTAGATCAATGGAATAGGATTGAAGACCCAGAAATGAACCCACAGACTTATGGTCACTTGATCTTTGATAAAGGAGCCACAACCATCCAGTGGAAAAAAGATAGCCTTTTCAACAAATGGTGCTGGTTCACCTGGAGGTCAACATGCAGAAGAATTCGAATTGACCCACTCTTATCTCCTTGTACTAAGATCAACTCCAAGTGGATCAAGGACCTCTACATAAAACCAGACACACAGAAACTATTAGAAAAGAAACTTGGGAAGATCCTGGAGGACATGGGCACAGGGGGATAGTTCCTGAACAGAACACCAATAGCTTATGCTCTAAGATCAAAAATTGACAAATGGAACCTCATAAAATTACAAAGTTTCTGTAAGGCAAAGGACACCATCAGAAGGACAAAACGGCAAACAACAAAGTGGGAAAAGATCTTCACCAACCCCACATCCGACAGAGGGCTAATATCCAATATATACAAAGAACTCAAGAAGTTAGACTGCAAAGAACCAAATAACCCTATCAAAAAATGGGGTACAGAGCTAAACAAAGAATTTTCATCAGAAGAAATTTGGATGGCCTAGAAACACCTTATGAGATGTTCAACATCATTAATCATCAGGGAAATGCAAATCAAAACAACCCTGAGATTCCACCTCACACCAGTAACAATGGCTAAGATTAAAAACTCAAGAGACAACAAGTGCTGGCGAGGATGTGGAGAAAGAGGAACACTCCTCCACTGTTGGTGGGATTGCAAAATGGTAAAATCGCTCTGGAAATCAGTGTGGCAGTTCCTCAGAAAATTGGGCATGTCACTTCCAGAGGACCCTGGCATACCACTCCTGGGCATATACCCAGAGGATTCCTCTGCATACTATAAAGACACATGCTCCACTATGTTTATAGCAGCCTTGTTTATAATAGCCAGAAATTGGAAGGAGTCCAGATATCCCTCAAAAGAGGAATGGATACAGAATATGTGGTATATTTATACAATGGAGTACTACTCAGCAATTAAAAATAATGAACTCATCCAATTTGTAGGTAAATGTTTAGATCTGGAAAATATCATCCTAAGTGAGCTAACCCAATCACAAAAGAATACACTTGAAATGCAATCACTGATAAGTGGATATTAATGAGCCCAGAATCCCTAAATACTCAAGACACAATTAGCAAGTCAAATGACTCCCAAGAAGAAGAATGGAGAGGACCCTGGGCGTGTAAAGATTGGATCTGGTTTTGTATACCCAGAACAGAGCAATCGGGGTGGGGGGCGATGATTGGGGAATAGTTCGGGGGAGAGGAATTATGGGACATATGGTGGGGGGGGGAACTGGGAAAGGGGAAAGCCTTTGGAATGTAAACATAGAATATAGAAAATAAAAATTAAATTAAAAAAAAGTCTTTGAAATATCAGGAATTCAAGGCACATATTTAAACATAATAAAAACAATATTCAACAAACCAACAGCCAACATCAAGTTAAATAAAGAGAAACTTGAAGCCATCACTTTAAAATCAGCGAACAGGCAAAGATGCCAACTCCCTCCCTATTGATGCAGTATAGTACTCTAAATTCTAGCTAGAGTAATTAAACAACAAAAAAGTAAAAGAAGAAATCAAGATATCTGTAATTCTACAGGTACTTCAAGCTTTCAACTTAATTAATATATAGTGAAGAAAGTCCCCTTGCTATTAACAGTCAAGTGTAGAAAAAAATATTTTCTAATTTATTTGATGTTGATTCTATGTGAAAAGCTTACAATGGGCTTATGTAACAAACTCAGTGTTTCTGATGAGGGATAAAGTACTGATACTCTTTATTTTTATTTTTCTATTCAATCCCTAAAATAACCTATACCTGGTTGTGCATCTGAGGTTATGCCAGGAGCCAAAAACAAAACAAAACAAAACAAAACAAAAAATAGACATATTCAAATAAAACATGAATGTGTTTCTTGCTCCTGTAGACAGACTACATTATTTAAGCTTGGGAAGAGCTTGCATAATGAACATATGCACACATGGCATTAAGAAAAATCTGGGGATTATGGGTGTATGAAACGGAGATTTTATACTGAATATAGTTCAAGTTCAGCCAGAACTGTGATATGAAATGAAAAGACAGTTGTAGAATTAAAAACAGCATGAAGGATTATCTCAAGGAATTTTGTGTGTTTTATAATGAGACAATTTTGATTTTAACTTTTGCACATCATTCTGGTTTAATGCCGCTTGATGCTCAGTTCAAACCCACATATAATGACAAGAATGTCTAAAGGGTCATGTTATTGAGTTTTCTGGAAGAATCAATACTATTGACAAATCATGGGCAGTCATTACATTATAGGTGACAATACCAACAGAACCTGAATTTTTTTATTTTAAAAATAAATAAGGATTATTCTAGGTTTAGCAAGTTTATAAAGTTGGAATTTGATATATTTTGATTTCCAAAGTCATAGTGAACTAAGCATTTTGCCATAAATACTTGTAGACATAGTCTAAAAAGTTTCTTGTTGAAAAATCCTTTGAATAAGATAATTCAGAGAAAGGCTATGCCAGATGATGGAATAAACTAAGAACACTTAATAGATATCAAATAAGACTTCTTTATGTAAATAAGTATTATGATTATTCAATTGTTTAATTTAGTGTATTACCTGCATGAGATTCCAATTGTGCCATCTTTTAAAAGAATGAAAAACATTCATAAAATGAAAATGAAAACCAAATATTCACTACAACTAATAGCACATATATTTGTTTACAGATTATGGATATATATTCAAAGCAGAATTTCAAAATTACTGGTATAGTGAATTTCATGTCTATGAATCATGTATGTGGATAAGCAAAATATATGAAGGATATGACAAACATAAATTCACCAAGATTTAGCTTTTCATGAAATATTGATGGTTAATAGTTTTTGCCTTGTATCTTTGAATCTTTTAGTAAAAGAATCCTTTCAGATGACAATTATTTTATTCAGTGTCTTGACAAAGGATATTCTTGATTTTTGATTAAATGCATTATTGGAGATCTTGACAGTATGAATTTCTCTGGTTCAAAATCACTGTAGTTTGTTGTTAACTTATATAATAATTACCCTTATTTATTCAGTTCAGTCCAGTAGTTCATGAATACCTATATACTTTATGTAACAGTCAAGTTAGAATAAGCACACATTATCATATATTTATCATTTCTAGATGGATAAATCACTAAAAAATATTCTTCTTTAACAAAATATAGTGTTTACTTTTAAAGTAACTGACTTATGAGTATTAGCCCAAATAATTTTATTATTCAAACAAGTCAATTTTAAATTATTATTGGTGCAACACTATAAGTGCTTTGAAGAATTTAATGATAGGGAATGAAAAATTAAGACACATGCAAATAGAAAGGCTAATTATTTCATTTCATTTACTATGAAAATGACTCATTTATACTCTCCTACTTAGACATACAGTATTTTATATACGTGTATATGCAAATATATATAGATATTTAGTAGACATCTATAAGTATATAAAGAATGTTTAATGGAGAAAGATGATTTGTTAATCATTGTATATTTTGTGTGTAAAAACACAGCCTTTTATCCACAAAACCAGATCTTTTGTTTTCTCGTGACTTTTGAAAGTTAGAAATTTTACACACCTATCTAAATTTGCAATGTCATAAGTACAGTCCCATGATAAATTTGAAGATTTTCCTTATAAATCTGTATAGAACTCATACCTCCTCTCTCAGCATTTAGGAGACTGAAGCAAAAGAATTTTGATTACCAAGGAATTCTTTGTAAGTTAGAAAGATCTTGCCTTTAAAATACAAACAGCCACTCTTGGGGATACACCCAAAAGATGCTCCACCATGCCACAGAGGCATGCATTCCACTATGTTCATAGCAGCCTTGTTTGTGATAGCGAAAAGCTGGAAACAACTCAGATTTCCCAGGCCAGAAGAATGGATACAGAATATGTGGTTCATTTACAAAATGGAATAATACTGAACTATTAAGAATGGGCATAGGGTCCCCAATGGAGAAGCTAGAGAAAGGACCCACAGAGCTAAAGTGGTTTGCAGCACCATAGAAAGAACAATATGAACCACCCAGTACCCCAAAGCTCCCAGGGACTAAAACACCAACCAAAGAGTACACATGGAGGGATCCATGGCTCCAGATGCATATGCAGCAGAAGATGGCCTTGTTGGACATCAACTGGAGGAGAGGCCCTTGGTATTGAGAACGCTAGATGCCCCAGTGTAGGGGAATGCCAGGACAGGGAAGCAGGAGTGGGTGGATTGGTGAGCAGGGGAATGGATTAGGGGATTTTCTGGAAGGGGACAAGTAAAGAAGACATTTGTAATGTAAATAAAGAATACATTTCAATTTAATACAAAAGGAGAAGGACTTCCTGAGGTTTGCAGGGAAATGAATAGAACTAGAAAATCTGGATTCAAAAGTTATAAGAAGAAAGAAAGACCTTGGTATAAGCTTATATTTTTCAAAACTTACTTTAATATCGGTTATTAAATTCTTCAGACCCCAGAAAACCAAATAACCCTATCCAAAAATGGGGTACAGAGCTAAACAAAGACTTTTTATCTGAAGAAATTCGGATGGGTGAGAATCACCTTAAAAATGTTCAACATCATTAGTCATTAGAGAAATGCAAATCAAAACAACCCTGAGATTTCACCTCACACCAGTCAGAATGGCTAAGATTAGGAGCTTAGGAGACATCAGGTGACAGGTGACACCTGGAGACATCAGGTGTTGGCAAGGATGTGGAGAAAGAGGAACAGTCCTCCACTGCTGCTGAGATTGCAAGCTGGTACAACCACTCTGGAAATCAGTATGGTGGTTCCTCAGAAAACTGGACATGATACTTTCAGAGGACCCAGCCATACCACTCCTGGGAATATACCCAGAAGATTCCCCAGCATGCAATAAGGATACATGCTCCACTATGTTCATAGCAGCCTTATTTATAATAGCCAGAAGCTGGAAAGAACCCAGATGTCCCTCAACAGAGGAATGGATACAAAAAAAAAAATGTGGTATATATACACAATGGAATACTATTCAGCCATTAGAAACAATGAATTCATGAAATTCTTAGATAAATGGATGGAGCTGGAGAACATCATACTAAGTGAGGTAACCCAGTCTCAAAAGAATACCTATGGTATGCACTCACTGATAAGTGGATATTAGCCTAGAATATTGGGACACCAAAGAAACAATTCACATACCAAATGATGTCCGACAAGAAGAAAGGAGTGGACACTGGTGCTGGAAAGGATCAAAGCATCAGTGTAGGGGAATACCAGAACAGGGAAGTGGAAAGGGGTGGATGAGGGAGCAGGGGGAGGGAAAAAGGCATATGGGACCTTTAGGGGACGGGGAACCAGAAAAAAGGAAATGAAATGTAAATATAGAATATATCCAATAAAAAAAAACGAAAAAAATGTCTTCAAACTCCCCTATAGCCTATTGATCAAATATAGGAAAAAGAAATGGCTAATAACACAAGGGAGACATGGCCTTTTTCAGAAGCTGTTTTTCAGGTAATTCCAATCTTCACTGTCAGCCATCCAGTCCCCTTAAATCAGCAGCTGCAGCTCAATCCAGAAAAAAATGAAAGGGTCTACAGATGAGCAAGAGTCCACTGTGGTGAAAAAAGCACTCTGAACACCTCCAGAAGTTCTTTGATACATTTATTTTTACGAAGTCATGACAAGCAAATATCAGAGAAGAAAACAGGGTAATCCAATGGAATAGTATCATCAGTGAAGACCAGCAAGGTGAAGCCAAAGCTCAGCAAGGTGATCCAATGGCAGAGAATTGTCTACTGTCTGTTGCTTATTCTTATACTATTTTATTTTATTTTTTATTTTATTTATCTCGAATGATATCCCATTTCCCAGCTACTCCTGCACAACCCCCTCCAATCCACGCCTGCAATCCCCTCCCTCCTCTTTGCCTCTATGTGGTTACTCTCCCACCCATCTACCCTCTCACACACTACTGCTCCAGAATCCCCCTATACTGGGGTATCAATCCTCCACATGCTCCATTATGTTTATAGCAGCCTTATTTATAATAGTCAGAAGTTGGAAACAACCCAGATGTCCCTTAAGAGAGGAATGGATACAGAAAATGTGGTACATTTACACAATGGAGTACTACTCAGCTATTAAAAACAATGAATTCATGAAATTTACAGGCAAATGGATGGAACTAGAAAATAGACCTGAGATAACCCAGTCACCAAAGAACACACAAGGTACTCACTTGCTGATAAGTGGATGTAAGCCCAAAAGCTCACAATGCACATGATGCAACCCACAGACCATATGGAGCTTAGGAGGAAGGAGGACTAGAGTGTGGATGCTGCAGTCCTGCATTGAGGTGGGAATACAATAACTGCAGGAGGTGGAGGGAGGGGACTTGGAGGGAGAGAAAAGGGGGAGTAAGTAAAGGGGCAGTATCAGGGAATGGAGGGGACAGGAGAGAGGTCAGGAAATTGAATAAAATAATATAACAATGGGGGATGAGGAATTGGGGCTACTTATCTTTCCAAATATTAGATATCATGTCAAATGTCAGTTCCAACAAAACATCACATATCCCTTTCTGTTTATGAGTTCTTCTTTTCTCTAACATTAACAGTCTATATACAATATAAATAATTATATGATTATTCTTATAATCAATTACTCACAATTAAAGGGAATCTTTAACAAATATCACTTTTCTGTTCTAGTGTCATGGACCCAGTGTCACATTCTATTCATATCTTGCACAACTTTGATTATATTTGGGGGGTGAAGCCTGAAAATCTATACACCAATTTTGACCAAATTATTCTGGACCTAGTCTATAAATGAGCAGACAGAAAAAAAGGCACAAGCACATGTACAAAGGTATCACAGCTCATATTAAGGGTCAGAGAACAACATAATTCTTGTTCTGACCTGTTGTTTCTGAATATCTGAAATAATAAGGCTTGCTTTCATGTTCCCTTAGCACTGTACCCATATTCCAACACTATCTTTTAGAAATACTTTCATCATTGTTAAAAGTCTTTTATATGGCTGGAAAGGTATCTAAAGTTAGGAGCATTTGTTTCTCTTTGGAGGATCTTAACTCAGTTCCCAGAACCCATATGGAGTGAGTCATAACTGTCTGTAGAACTAGCACCACGGAAATATCTGTAAAAAGTAGGTACATGTCTGGTGCACATATGCACATAAAAACCAACAGTCCTACACCGGAGATAAGAAAATAAATATTTTACAATTGTTCTGTTTTTGTTCTTGTTAGCACACCTATTTTTCTGCCACAGCAAATGCAACAGTTATTTCAAAGCATGCTCTTCCCTTAATATGTTGACAGAGATATTTTTTTCTGACTGCACTGCTTAATGCTATTGAAAAATACTAGGAGAAATAAAAATTTATGTATTAAGTCTCTTGGCTTAATTTGCTTCTGAAATGTAGGCAATGAGAAGATCAAGAAACTCATGTGTAAAACATGAATGAGTATATCAACATACATGATTATGCATATAATTATTAATCTCCATACCACTTCATACAGCTGTTTCTATTATAATCAAGACAGTATAACTTAGCATTGCTTGTATTTAAATTCTCATTGCACTACCACTCAGACACAAAATCCAGCTTCCACAGCCACTCAACCATTTGTCAATTTATTTAAATATGGGATAGAAGCATAAAGCAGTATGAGAACCATAAACATGAGTCTTTGTGGAAAACAGTTTTATTAAATTGTCTCTCCGTTCTGTTCCAGTCTGTTTGGAGTTCTGAAGGCATCTTGCATGCTCATGGGCATCTCTTTCTCTAGGTTAGGGAAGTTTTCTTCTATAATTTTGTTGAAGATATTATTGGCCCTTTAATTTGGAAATCTTTGCTCTTGTCTATACCTCTAATCCTTAAGTTTTGTAGTTTCATTGTGTCCTGGAGTTCCTGAATGTTTTGGGTTACCAGCTTTATGCATTTTGTATTTTCATTGACTGTTGAGTCAACGTTTTCTATGGTATCTTCAGCACCTGAGGTTCTTTCTTCTATCTCTTGTATACTGTTGTTGATGCTTGCATCAATGACTCCTGAATTCTTTCCAAGCTTTTCTATCTCCAGAGATGTCTCACCTTTATGATTTCTTTACTGTTTCTACTTCCACATTTAGATCCTGGATAGTTTTGTTCAGTTCCTTCACTTGATTGTTTGTGTTTTCCTCTAATTCTTTAAGGGATATTTGCGTTTCTTTTTTAAGGGCTTCTGCCTATTGACACATGATCTCCTTCCTGTATTTCTTTAAGAGATTTTTGTGTTTCCTCTTTAAGGGCTTTTACCTGTTGACCAATGTCAACATTGCATTAATAACAATGTAAGAAATACTATAGTATTTTATTCCCCATTTAATTCTTTATGTGTTAAGAATAACACATAACACATAACATAAGAATAACTTGGGGCTGGAGAGATGGCTTAGCATTTAAGAGCACTGACCATTGTTCCATAGGTCCTGATTTCAATTCCCAGCAACCACATGCTGTCTTACAACCATCTGTATTGGAAAACGATGCCCTCTTCTGGTGTGTCTGAAGACAGATGAAATGTTCTCATATAAATAAAATAAATTAATTTAAAAAAGAACAAAATAGCTTTTAAACATAAAAATAAATAATATTTATTATGAAAAATACAAGCCTAAACAAATGGTTCATTGGAGTAGATTGCTTGTTCTAAAAGCATGGGCATCAGTGTATAGTAAATAGTAATGTATACCCTGATACACTTGTGGCTCAGCTTGTATTTCAGAAGTCTGGGATGTTGTGAACAGAGATGGAAAGGCAGCAGGCACTCACTGTCTGTGGGCCAAGATGAAAAATTAGGAGCTCCAGACTAGGTGAGAAAGCTTGTCTCAAGGTAGAGATTAATAGAGCTGAGTCCCTGAATCCTCCTCTCTGTCTCTGCCAAAAAGACAAGAGATAGTAAATCTATAACTCTATAACACTTGACTAGAAAATTCAACATTTTCTCCTTTCAATGAGTTTTATAGAATCATTCTAAATAAATGTAAGAATAGTGAGATAATCACTGTTTCATAAGCTTTGCTAAGTGTTTGCATATACTGAGCTTCAACAATTAACAAATTAAATATTTAAAGAAGGAAACAAGTCAAAAGAAAACTTAGTATTGCAACTTAACTTCAAAAACTATTTCTTTTGAAATAGTTTTATTGCCTTCATTTTCATAATTATGTATATAATATTAGATATATTTAAATATGTTCTGAACAGCTTTAAGTATCAGAGATACTATTTGGCAAGTCTTATTTTTTTCTGGCAAGTCTTATGATTGCTAATCTTTGTTGTTTTATTACTATAATTTTATTCATTGTCACATATAATTTTGACTGATTAGATGCTGTATAATCTATAAATGTGACAGCATACATCAACCATACAAACTCACTAATTTAACGTGTTAGTATTCTTTCAGCATAAGTTATTTTTAACAATACAAAAGTTCAGTATAGACATTCAAAAGTAATTATTTTTTTGAAAATTTACAGGACTATTTAATTTATATGCCACTCTTTGTAATAGCTACCTGTAGTGCAGCAGAATTACTTGTGCTCTAAGTTCATATGGAGTTTTAGGCAAAAGATTTACTGTTTTTAATGCTGTTATTACAACTAGTTTTAAATTAAAATGTTTCTAATCCCTCTGAGTATCATTCCCCATTGGAATATGAATAAACTTGATCAAATAGCATTCAACTTCCATTTGCTTAGATTTTAATAAAAGACACCTACCACGAGCTATGATATAAAATGTTTACTAGGTGAGCTATGTTGTGACTTCTTGAATAAAATATTGCTAGTGATGGGACAATTGTGAGAATTAATTAAAATCACTGCTGAAAGTACTATCAAAAGACAATTCACATTTTTAGTGTGTTTTCATTAAAAAACTGTAAGAATGACCTTTTCCAGATGGATATATACATCGCTCCTAATATAGTAATTGTTTAAAGAGAGATCTCATTGGTTAGGTCAAAGGATGTTTAATATGATTAATTGAATAATATATTTTGATGGTCATAAAGTACATAGCCTTTTAAATACGTGGTTCTAAATTTTTATCATTATTTGGTTGATAATTATTTTTAAATTCTTGTAACTTAATTGTGCATAACAAGACAATACCGATGTGTCTAATCTTTCTACAATTAGTAACATGATCATTTTTTAAAACTTGTTATTTTAAGCAGATTTAAAGTCCTCTATCACTGAAAGTAGTTTCTTCAAAGTGACTTCATGTTTTTATGTCAGTTCTATTTTATAGGAAAGTCATGCCAGTTGCCCCATTGTGAATACTAGACTCTCATAGATTTGCTACAGTTTTGATTTTACTTAAATTATCAAATTGCTTTTTAAGAATAAAATCAAAAATTGGGTGTGGTATGAATGAAAATGACCCCCATAGACTCATAGGGTGTGATATTGGAGGTGTGGTATTTTTGAGTAGGAGTATATAACGGGTGATATTTCAGATTTCAAAAGCTCAAGACAGGCCAAGTAACTCACTCTTTCTTTCTGTTGCCTGCTAATCTGATGGATAACTCTCAGCTACTTTTCTAGCACCATGTCTACCTACATGCTCCATGCTTCTGGCCATGCCCATTATGAGCTATACTTCTGAACTGTAAGCCAGACCCAATTAAATATTTTTCTTTATAAAAGTTTCTGTGGTGATAGTGTATCTTCAGAGCAATAAAACCCCTAGCCCAAACAGAAGTTGTAACCAGGGTCTGGGATACTGTTGCAATAAGCTGGGCCATATTTGTAGGAATCTGAAACTCTTCAGGACTTTGGGTTAGAATAAGCAATTGAACACTTTAAGCCCATCTTAAGGGGCCATACTTAAGTAGGAACAATGGTGGTGAGAAAGAAGAGCCCAAGAGGCAGAGAGCTAGGGATTTCTTCCTGTACTTTCTTGAGTAATGGATATATGGAATCTTGTATATGTGAACCTTCATGTGATAACCCATCAAACATCAGTGAAGAAAACCTACTATTTTTACTTTTTCTTTTTTCTTTTGTTCGTTTTTGATTTGTTTGTTTGACACAGCGAGTATCTATCATGACCACTGACTACAATTTTTATTCATTAATATTATCTCTACATAAGCTATTTTTACTCATAGGAAAAATAAGTGTGGGTACTAAAAGTAATTACTTTTTGAAAACTCACAGAGATTTTTATTTTGGATAAATTTTAATGTAATTATTTTCGTGTATATTTTGGCACTATATAGAATTAAACTACTTGCTACCTGAATACATAAATTTTTTTTTTACAGATTTCCACATTCATTCTACATTTAACTATCTAAAATGTTTGAGTACATGCTCTATAAATTATGTGCTTTTTATCATTTTATGATAAATATTTTTATTAAATAATATTTCTTACATTTACATACCAAATGTTGCTCTCCTTCCTGGTCTCCCTTCCCACAGTTCATCACCCCACTCCACTCCCCTTTGATCTCTTAGAGGGTTACACCACTTCTTCAGAGGATCAAGTCTCTATAGCCTTAGGTATATCCTCTATCACTGATGCTAGAAAGGGCAGTCCTCTGCTACATAAGTGCCAGGCTCTTCAGACCACCCTCTGTAAGCTCTTGGTTAGTAAATTACTCCTGGAAGCTCCCAGGGGTCCAAGCTAGTTGACACTGTAGATCTTCCCAAGGTTACCATCCCCTTTGGGTCCCCTCACACGTCCATAGTGGGGGTCCCTGACCTCAGTTCAATGCTTGGCTGTAAGTATCTGTATCTGCCTCAATCAATCTGCAGGTAGAGTATCTCAGAGGACAGCCATGCTGGCTCCAGTCTACAAGCATAACATAGCATAGTAATAATGTCAAGGTTTGGTATATGCCCATGGGATGGTTGCCAAATTGGTTGGTCACTGATTGACCACTCCTTTAGATTCTGCTGCATTTTTTGTCCCTGCATTTCTTTTAGAGAGGAACAATTTTTGGCTGAAAAATTTGAAGGTGGTTTGGCATGCCCATCTCTACACTGGGGGCCCTGTATAACTACTGGAAGTGGTCTCTTCATGTTCCATCTGCGGACTGATGAGCATTTCAACTAGGGTTATCCCACTGAGTCCTGGGAGCCTCTCATATCCAAAGTAGCTGGGATTTTCTAGAGGTTCCACCTCCTGCCTTGACACCCACCCCCACACTGCTGCATATTTCCATTTGTTCTCCTGGCACTCCTGTCTTCAATCTTGACTCCCCCCTCCTCATACCTGATTCTGCTTCTCATTTCCTCTCCTCCTTACGTCTCCCACACAGGTCTTTCCTTCCTTCTGCTTCCCATGATTATTTTGTTTTGCTTTTAAAGTGGAATTGAAGTACCTCCATTTGGGCCTTCCTTTTTATTTAACTTCATAGGGTTTGTAGGGTGTATCATGGGTATTGTGAACCATTTATTAATTGTTGATCTTGGAGACTGAGCTGTTGGTTTTCTGTTCTTGAAAATTTCCTGTTTCAGTGCATTCAAGGCTCTTTCCAACTTTCTCCTCTATTAGATTCAGTGCATTTGGTTTTATGTTGAGGTCATTGATCCATTTGGACTTGAGCTTTGTTCGGATAAATATGGATCACTTTGCATTTTTTCTGCATGGAGGCTACCACTTAGACAAGTATCATTTGTGAAAGACTCTTTTTTCCACTGTATGATTTTGGCTTCTTTGTCAAAGATCAAGGGTCCATAAGTATGTGTGATGATTTCTGTGTCTTCAATTTTTTTTATTGGTCTGATTTTTATAATATACAAGTAAACATTTCTGGACAATTTCTAATATTTATTTTACTATGATACTTTTCCAATTTAAGCAATTTTATATCCTACATATTTTTCCTGTGTTACATATCTTCATGCTCTATTATTGTTTTAAATACATAAAACCATGTTCATTGCTTTACATGGTGTTTTAGTTATATGTGAAATATATTGCATGGTTCTATTAACTGAATTTTAGTCTTTATTTCATCATTAAAATTAACAATTCATTTGTAGGTCATTATTACTAATCAGAAATTACTGAGTAACATTGTTTATTAACTATATTATATTGCTTTTCTCTTTAAAGAATTATATTCTTTTTATTTTCTTTTATAAACTGTCACTTTTTCTTCTTAAGTTTATAATGCAATCAGTTGCTTAGAGACAATCATAACTGTGTCTAATTTTTATAACACATTTTTTTAGAAAAGTAGTGAATAAATATTTGTAAAATTAATACATATAGTTAAAAATTATTAAAGTTCAATACATAACCAATATTTAATATTTTCTATAATGAACTTAAATTTGTGACTTTGAATTTGAGAGGGTGTAATGTATGTATGACTGTACTCTAATATAATGTGAACATTCACTTAATGTATGTGCATTCTACAAAAGACATAAAACTTTCATACCGTCATATACATTTATAATACATTTATTAATTCCCAATCATCTTGTCTTATTCTTTCTCCTCCCTCACCAATCATATTCTTTATTTCCAATCAGCACCTTCTTTATTTTTGCCAATTTTTGTGCCTGCATACAACTATATTTAACTTTTGCTTCACAAATGTATGTGAAAACTATTTATTATTAAACATTTGTAGTTATTTCAAATTACTTGGTATTAATTCTAAATTTTTAATGTTTGTTTGAAATTATGTTCATCTTACTGTTTTTTAAAATAATAAACTTTCTGCTGAGCAGTGGTGGTACATCCCTGTAATCCCAGCACTCTAGGACGCAGAGGCAGGTGGATTTCTGAGTTTGAGCCCAGCCTGGTCTACAGAGTGAGTTCCAGGACAGCCAGTGCTATATCGAGAAACCCTGTCTTGAAAAAATCCAAATCCAAAAAAACAAAAAGCAAACTTTTAAAATGAACATGTTTCTTAATTAGATTAGTGTAATAATAAGAAACAGTAGTACTAGCAGCCTGGTATAACTTAAATTATTTTAAATAATAAAACAATAGTAAAAGAACTTGACTACAGAAAAATCTAACAGTTGGTATTATGTGAATGTATGTCCTAGACATTTCTTTGGGAAGGAAACACTTCTTTAAGAAAACATACAAATCAAATTTTATTTGAAGCAATTTAGTTTAATGAAGTGACTACATGGGCAAAAGGGTGAGTAAAAAAGGACCTTGTGTCAAATATATCACATATGAATGTCACATGTAAGCATCAAAGAAAAATAAATTTTAATATCACTGCCTACAATGGAGTTAATGAAAATCTAAAAAAAAATTGTCTCTAAAGTTTCTGTTTTTGTTTTTCTAATTCAATTTACATCTGACTTACAGTCCTCCTCTTCCTGGATACTCCTCCCACCATCCTTCCTTCCATTTCCCCTCCCCTTCTCCTCAGTGTGGTTGTCCTCCAACAGTATCTCCCTACCCTTGCACAAGGCTAGGTGCATTCTTTCCCACTGAGATGAGACAAGGAAGCCAGCTGGACAGGTAACAGCTTTTGGGATAGCACCTATACTGGTTATTTGGGACCTGCATGAAGACCAGGCTGAACATCTGCTACATACCTGGGGGATTGAGAGGGGGAGTTCTAGGTCCAGTCCATGTCTGTTCTTTGGTTACACATTCAGTCTATGAGAAAGCTAAGGGTCCAGAAGAGTTGATTTTGTTGATCTTCTTGGGGAGTTCCTATCCCCTTCTGGGTCCTCATTCCTTCCTTCTGTTCTTCCATAAGAATCCCAATCTCCATCCACTGTTTGGCTGTAGGCTTCTACATTTGTGTGTGTCAGCTGTAGGTGGAGCCTCTCAGAGGACAGCCATGCTGGACTCCTGTCTGCAAGTATAACAAAGTATCATTAATAGTATTTTGTGCTTGTCTGTGGGTCTGAAGTTGGGACAGTTATTTGGTTGACCATTGCCTCAATTTCTGCTCCATTCCCCTTTCCTGCATTTCTTGTAGACAGAATAATTTTTTTTGGTCAAAAATTTTGGAGGTGCGTTTGTCTTTGTAACACTCCAGTGAAGTTCCTGCCTGGAAAGATTCAAATATAACATGAAATATAATATAAAAATAAATTGAATAATTGCCATTGCTATGAGCATTTAGAGAGAATCTACATAACATATTAAGGGCTTAAGTAATTTGACTATGATTAAATAACAGGAAAATATAAACTTAATAATGAACCATGCAGTGCCCTCAGAATGGAAAATATATTTATTATAATACTAGTTCTCTCTGAATTATCATCAATGCATCTGTGCAACACATTAATAATTTCCTAAAGTAAAAGAATAAATACTATAAGAAGGATCTCCATTACTTTACTAAATATTAACATATGACTTGTCTATTATAAATGTTACAAATATAATGAAATAAAAATATGAATGTCTGTAGATACATGGGCTTAAACATGACCTAAAATGTGGAGGTATGTGTAAATAACACAATAATGAGACACAAATCAAAAGATCAAACAATCATTTGAAAATATTAAGAATGGTAATTTCCAAATGTAGAAAATTTCAGTAGAAGGAAAGCAATGTGAATTTTAATGTTAGCTGTTCCACAACAATTTTTACCTACTGACTGAGAACTGAGAATCACAGTTTCTAAAAGATGTTTCATCCTAACACTAAAAATTAATCATATGGCATTACATGGCAAAATGGAATATTTTGGGATAGTATCTAAGTGATAATTCTGAAATGGAAGGATTCCCATTGGCATATGAGGAATGTGAAGCAGGAGATCAGATACAGAAGATATTTAGTAGTGGCATGAGGCTCAAAGTTATGTGACTATAAGGTAAATTGGTACAAAGAGGCAATTTAAGATTTGTAATATACAGTATAATTGCGCATTTACCAGAAATCTGTGATCATGGTAATTTGCTCACAGATTATAGTTGCTGTGAGCAAACTATATGAATAATGTTACACAGTCACAAGTTACCATACAAAGAATTAAAGTAATTGGACCTGGTTCCTCAGAGAAACATAACACTTTGGCTACCTTCTCTCCATTTATTTGAAGAAAAGATTTTACTTAGAAAGTATTCACATTTCTATAAATGATATACATTAATGCAAAGAAAGTGTGGTCTGATTCTGGTTTGTTTTTCATTGGAGTTTGATTTTGTTCTGTTGTTGGTAGTAGCAAAGCAACATTGATATATTATTACTGCAATTCGAATTTTATATAGAACTCTTTTCTTATCTTTTTAACTGTTGACTGTTTTTCCCTACAAGGTCACATTCTGAATACCTTACCAAGTCAGTTTTTCCTTACATCCAGGCACCTCTGCTATGCTGTATCTAACTGGCTTTGCTTTTTTTATGATCCTGGGTGTTTTGAAATGTAGTAGGTGTATTAAAAGTACAAATGATTGGTATTTGTTTGTGATTTTCTGCTTCTGTGTTTTGTTTTTTGTCTTTTGTTTTTTTTTTAAAGGAAAATCACAAGACTCTATTCATCATATCATTTTGAATGGCCATATAGCCAGATTTTCTTATCCCTTACACTACTCATGACCATTTGAATGTAACAGCTTATGACAATTTTCTCTCATAATGTTTTTACTGCTTCTCTCCTCTTACATACTGTACTGCTTGGAAGTAAGTATCTTGGTTTCTGTTATTGAAAGGTCTATTATATTAAACATTATTGTACTGCCTGCTTTAAAATAGCCACAAAAGAGGATTTTGCAAGAAGTGACAAGGAATGAAAATGATTGACAATGTTGATCCATCCACCATGAGTCAGGGTAACAAAACATCAAACTGTAGGTATAAAGGCATGCTTTGTTATCTGTCAAAAAGTGCCCATCTTTGTTTTTTCCTGGCTTGAGTCAAGTGATGAATAATAATCCACATCATAGATTTATCAAAGTGTCACCATTTGCCTATCAAAGTGAATTTGTTTTTGTTTTTCATTTTGGGTTCAGAAACTCATGTACAGGTAATTTTAACAAAATAATTTACTTAATTAAACACCTAAGTATGCAGTTTGAATCATAAGACATACTTATGTTCAGCTTTCTTAAAAAGTGCTAAACTCTCTTCAAAATGGCACTTCTCTTCTGTACTTCTCCCAGAAAAAAAAATTAAGTTCAGTAGCTCGTTAACATGACCAACAGTAGCAGCTGTCACGATTAGGTTAGTATTTCCCATTAGCATAAGGAAGCAGCTTATAATTGTTTTAATTAGAAATAACCTAATGATAAATTATGATGAACACTCTCTTGTATTCTTCTTTGTTAATTATTGTGCTTATTACATTTATTATCATCTTGACAGGCTCTATATTGTGTCTAATTTGGACACAAATTTTTGGCATGTCTGTGAGGGCTTTTTCCAGATTATAACAGTTTAAGGTAAGTAGACCCACACTAAATGTAGATGTCACAATTCTATGGGCTAGGACCTTAGAGTGCATAGAAGGCTTAGTTGGAGCTTCTCAGCACACATACTTCTACCTGTGCCTGCTAGACCAGGATGCACTGTTACCAAGAGCTGAACTCCTGTTTTCAAGCCTTCCATGCCATGATTGAGACCACTGAAGCATTAAATACAATAAACCTGTCTTTACTTAAGTTGCCCTTTTCAGATATTTTGTCACAACAAGGGGATTTCAATAAAACAGTTCCACAAGCTGACCACTTTTTTGGGACTGTGTGTTAACACCATTTCTCTTTTCTTAGTGTTGAACTTGGAATGTTCATTTGTGTTTGTATCTAGGGTGTTCATTTCTTTGCTTGCTTTTCTTGTTTTTGTTATTGTTGTTTTCAAATTTGAAGTTTAAAATTACATTTTACCATTACATAACTAGGCACTTCTTATCGATATTGATGTATTTCACAGTGAAAATTTTTCATTTTGTTTCTTTAACTTATGAAATATTTGACTGTTTTGTGTTATATGCATACTTTTAATGATGTACACTTTGTTATTATTGTTTTGTTTTATTTTATTTTTTGTATGTAAAGAGTTATTTTAATTCCTATAGAAATTTAATCAGGGAATTGCATGTTCTATCACACTTAGGCCAACATTAAAAACACAGGGTGAAACTGCTAATTGTACAGCAACATTGAAAGAATGAGTGGGAAGGAAATAATTAAGAGATCTTGAATTTTTCTTCTCTGTCATTTTTAGAAGACCTCTTGTCTTGTGTTTTTTTTTAATTTTTATTTTCTATATTCTATGTTTACATTCCAAAGATTTTCCCCTTTCCCAGTTACCCCCCCACCATATGTCCCATAATTCCTCTCCCCCTGCTATTCCCCACTCATTCCCCCCCACACAATTTCTCTGTTCTGGGTCTACAATACTGGATCCAATCTTTATAGGCCCAGGGTCCTCTCCTTTCTTCTTCTTGGGAGTCATTTGACTTGCTAATTGTGCCTTGAGTATTTAGGGCTTCAGGGCTCATTAATATCCACTTATCAGTGATTGCATTTCATGTGTATTCTTTTGTGATTGGGTTAGCTCACTTAGGATGATAGTTTCCAGATCTAACCATTTACCTACAAATTGCATGAGTTCATTATTTTTAATTGCTGAGTAGTACTCCATTGTATAAATATACCACATTTTCTGTATCCATTCCTCTTTTGAGGGATATCTGGGCTCCTTCCAATTTCTGGCTATTATAAACAAGGCTGCTATAAACATAGTCAAGCATGAGTCTTTATTGTATGCAGAGGAATCCTCTGGGTATATGCCCAGGAGTTGTATGCCAGGGTCCTCTGGAAGTGACATGCCCAATTTTCTGAGGAACCACCACACTGATTTCCAGAGCGGTTTTACCATTTTGCAATCCCACCAACAGTGGAGGAGTGTTCCTCTTTCTCCATATCCTCGCCAGCACCTGTTGTCTCTTGAGTTTTTAATCTTAGCCATTCTGACTGGTGTGAGGTGGAATCTCCGTGTTGTTTTAATTTGCATTTCCCTGATGACTAATGATGTTGAACATTCTCCCAGGTCTCACGATCTCTAGGATGGTGAGACTGATAATCTTAGGAGCAGTGTAATCTTGTGAGCATGACAACAACAGTTCCATATTAGAAGCCTGAACACATATGAGACAGTGCCCTCCACACATGATCAAATTTCCAGACCCGTGATTCTCTAAGGTAGTTTACATTTCAGCAATGGCAATTTGTAGATAACATCATATAGCAGATACAAGTAACAATTTTTCCAGGATGTGAATGATAATTCCATGTGATTTTGGCTTTGTGCATAAAATTTTGTTTAATTATAACCTTAAATTTGAGATCAGGTTTTTGAAATGGAATGTTTTATAGTACTACTATAGTTTATCTATTCTGTATAGAAGTAATATCTTGAATGTGTTGAAAGGATGAGAATTACAGCTTAAAAATCCCTTGTGCCTAACTCTAAAATAACCCCCCAAAGTCAGAAGTTTAGCCTGTTCTTTGTTAGAAACTAGGCGAAAGGTCATATTCCTTGAGCCTACTCTCTGTATGGAACTTGGTGAAAGGACCTGAGTACGTGATCCTGGCCCCATAACAGGAAATGCATATATGATCCTGGCCCCAGAACAGGAAATACCTACGTGATCCTGGCCCCGTAAGGGTAAATGAGCTAACTAATTGCTATCCGGCTTCTATAGGAAACTGATTGGTCCTTGGATCGCAGGCTTGGATAATTTAAACTGATTGGCTTAGAAGCTATGGAGTATTACAAATCAATTGGCTTGCACTGTGTGGGCTCTCAATGCTAAGAAATGATTGGTTTGCAATACACAGGTTTTGTTGTAAACCTATAAAGGCTGTCCCAATTCTGCACTCAAGGTCCACAGTCCTCTGCCCCTGAGTGGTATATGACTGTGAACCCCAGAGTCTCTGGAATAAAGATCCTCTTGCTGTTGCATCCACAAATTCCTTCTCATGTAGGGAAGGAATTTCCCACTGTAGGGCATTTCTTCTAATGTCACGTCCTCCCCTTTGTGTACTGAGAGTCTTTCACCTCCCTGGTCTCTGGTACATCCTGGAAGGTCTCCCCAACCTCATACCTCCCGAGGTCGCACAAACGGTCAACAAAAAGAAAAGTGAATAATCCTGCAATATTGTACAATATGGTGCGTGAAAGGTTACATAGTTCTACATCAGAATATTACGCAATTGAGAGTTTCTCTTCCCAATTGACTCTCAGATATATCAGTTTGACATTTGTTTTTAGCATTCGTAAATGTAGTCTAACTAGAATGAAATAATACATTACTTTTCACTTTATTATTACCCAATATGTGATCTTTTAAAAATTATGGATAAGTATGGAATCATGATGCTATCAGGACTCAATATATATTAAAAATTATGAGTGTTGGATTTCCACGCAGTTTGGTGACCTGCAGCCCACACGAGACCTGTATGCATGCCACGGGGGCCGCGGGCCATGGCGGAGAAGCTGGGGAGATGTGGGCTGCAATGAGGGACCAAACCACACCAGACAGTTCCACCTGGCTTTATTTAAGATGGGGTAAAGGTACAGTGGGTGGGACGGAGGCAGGAAACAAAGGAAAAGGGAAGGGGGGAAGGAACACTACCCATTATATATGAGTAGTAATGTAAATTTTAGGTAAAAAGGTAGGCCCATTGAATTCTGGGTATATGGTGGCCGTTGCATTGGTAACAGGTCTCAGAACTAACATTCCTCCATATCTGTTATTAAAAAGGAAAAGGAAAAGAGGGAGGGGGGCCCGATGGTGAAAAGGAAAGAGGACTTCGTGTCTCTTAAACTCATTCCTGCTGTCTAGTGGCATCATCAGTTTGGGGGTGTAGCTGACTTTCACCATCGGGGTCCTCGGGATCAGGTACTTCTGTGGACAGCGGCTCTTCCGTGGGCAGCGGCTGGTAATTCTGTAACAGAAGCTGATTAATTAGTTTGATTGGAAATTTTTTGCATTTGCCATTGGAGGAATGTAGAAATAAGATTAATGAGGCAGGGAGCAAACAATAGCATGAGGAGGATGACTAGAAAAGGTGTTACAAAAGGCAGTATCCATTTCCATATAGGGTTTTCAAAAATCCCAGAACTGGAGGTCTCATGATCTCTGAAGTTCTTTATGTCTGACTGACGCTCCTGGATTTTGTTTCTCACTATCCCAGACTGGTTGATGTAGAAACAGCATTCTTCTTGAAGGAACAAGCAAAGACCCCCCTTTTCTCCTGTGAAGACATCCAAGCCACGTCGATTTTGAAGCAGCACGGCTGCCAAAGAATCGATCTGCTTTTGGATAGTAAGCACAGTTTCAGTCATTCCCTGGAGATTGCTTTTAAACTGGGAAGTGAATGTATTGTATTGGTCCAAAGAAGTTGTTATTTCTGCCACACCAGTGCCGACACCTATGGCTATTCCTGTAGTGACCAAGAGGGGCACGATCTGAACTGCCCTCTCATGTCGAGCAGCTATCATATCTACAACTGGTATTGGCAGAGACTCATTTCCCTGGATTACTCCCAGTTCAGGGAAAAGGAGTACCAATGTGCAAACTCCAGACCAGCTGGCAGGTAGGTGATGATATACCTGAGTGCCTCAAAGAATTGACATGTTTTGAATTGTGGGGCATTGTGGCAGAGATAATATATCAAGGCTTATGGCTTTATTGCAGTCTAGGGAGCTTAATGTTCCTACAGAACGTATCCCAGAGGTCTTAAAACAGTTTGCCATGCCAAAGAGAGGGACAGAGGTAAAGTACGGAGCCATGGTGACATCGGAGTCAGGACAGCTGACAAAAGGTGAGATAAGGTTATTTGGCAGTATCATTGGAGAAGCTGTAAGTGACAGTTTTGAGTCAATTCCTGGGGGTACACATAACCAACAATCTTTAAAGCAACCAGGACTGGTGACATTAAGGAGCTGGTATGCTGAAATAAAGGTTTGAAACAATAAATGAAATGACAAGATGGTGCCATTTATGAGGGGTGCTATCAAAGAATCAAGGACCTTGGAGGAGTGTTTGATTATCTTCCCTACCTTTTCTTTCAATACCTAGGGGTTGGGCGATTGAGATATACTTTCTCTGAATATGGATAGTACTTACTGGGGAACTGGGCTGATTTTTACAATAGAGCTTACCAACAACTCCTGTCTCCCACCTGGAATCCCATGGGTCTTTTATGTAGAAGAAAATTGTCTTCCAGTGTTGATAGAAGAAATGATTGACCCATGATCCTAGCATATGTATCTGACAAGACCAATATGGGCAGCCCGCATATTCATCTGGCCATCTTTTGCAATAATCTTTTGTTTTCTCAAAGAGAAAGCAAGTATAGAGATCATAATATTTAGATGGGCTAACCAATATAGGAATGATAGTGATTTGGATCTGTTCTTGGCATCCAGATATGAAGCAGTTTCCTGACCCTATTTGGAAAGACTGTTTGTTATCTGTGGGGGTTTCTTGAACGTCGAATCTCCAGATGTAAGGACTGCCCTGGATGGAAACGAAGAAAAGCAGGGGTAGGACAAGAAACCCATGTCTAATCCAATGAGGTCGAGCTTGGATGCCAGAGTGGAGTCTCAAGTTCTGGAATTGGGGACAAGGTGGATGGTCTCGAAGTCTTCCGGAGCTTAATAGAGCACGGTCCTGTTAGGGTTGATGTGTATGAAGAAGAGTCATTTTTAGGTAGAGGGATAGAAGGTTTAAGGTGAGACAGGTGGACTCAATGAGAGAATCCTTCGAGTTTAGCAGCTGTGGGGGTCATGAGAATCACCTTAAAAGGGCCCTGCCATTTGGGTGAGAGGGGTGACGGCTGATGATCTGGAGGGGATAAAAGGAGTTGGTCTCCAATGTTGACAGGCAGTGGACAGGAGACAGTCTGTGGCCATGGTAGATGGTGGTCAGCAAAGTTCCATAGGAGGGAATGAAGGTGGCAAAGCAATGGGGTGAGTAGGTGATCTGGGATAGCAGAGCATTTAGGTGAAAGACCAGGAGTTAAGACTGGGTGTCCATACATAAGTTCAAAGGGTGAGATGAGAAGAGGTCACTTGGGGAGAGCTCGTAGCCTGAAAAGAGCCAGAGGTAGGAGTTTAACCCAGTCAAGGTGAAGCTCCTGTGACAGCTTAGCAAGCGTGGTTTTTAAAAGAGCGAATAGTTCTTTCTACCTTACCTGAAGGTTAAGGATGGTAGGGAATGTGAAAATGCCAAAGGATGTTTAAGGTCTTAGAAAGAATTTGAGAAACCTGGGAAGTAAATTCAGGGCCATTGTCTGACTGAAGGCAAACTGGAACACCAAATCGGGGGATGATCTCTCAGAGGAGATCAGAAACTGTCTGAGCCCTTTTGTTAGTGGTGGGAAATGCTTCTACCCACCCCGAGAAGGTGTCCACCAAGACCAAGAGGTACTTGACACGCTTGACAGTGGGCATATGGGTAAAGTCAAGTTGCCAGTTGGTTCCAGGAAGGAAACCTCTAGCCTGATGGGTAGGGAAAGGGGGTGCTATGATATCTCGAGTTGGAATCTGACATCTGACAGATTTTATAAGAGACAGTGATGGATTTTAAGAAACTTAAGTCCTCAGGAGTAGGCTGTAAGTGGGTCTCAACAAAAGAAGATAACGCTCGGCTGTTAGGATGAAAGAGTTGGTGAAGATAGGATAGAGTTTGGCAAGTGTCACGGGGTGAAGGTAAAGATGTGGGTTGCAATGTAAGGATGTCTTGGGGAAGGTAAGATGAGTTTAGCCCCCTAAGGGCTGCAGTTCTAGCTGCCTCATCAGCTTGGTTGTTTCCCTTGGAGACAATAGAGTCATCCAACTGGTGGGATCTGCAATGGAAAATCCCAATAGCTGTGGGGAGATGGGAGGCCTTTAGCATGGCTAAAATGTGGCTTGCATTAGTTACTGATCCTCCTGTTGTGGTAAGTAACCCGCGCTCTTTCCAGATAGCAGCGTAGGACAGGAGGATTTGGAAAGCATATTTAGAATCTGTATAGACATTGAGGGATTGTCCCTGTGCCAGTTAAAAGGCACGGGTGAGAGCTATCAGCTCAGCCTGCTGATTAGTGGTGTGTACAGGGAGGGCCTGTGCCTCTACCACCTCGGTGTCTGACACTATAGCATAGTCAGCTTTTCTAGTCCCTTCATATAGGAAGGAGCTTCCATCTGTGTACCAGGTGTAAATGGCTTGAGGCAATGTGCCTTCCTGTATGTGTGAAGGATGAGGTAGTAGTTGCTATAAACTCTCAGTGCAGGAATGAGAAAGGGAGTGGTTAGTATTAGGTCAGGGAAGAAGATTAGAAATATTGAGAGGAGAACATGATTGGAAAGTGAGTGTGGAATCCTCTATTAGCGCTACCTGAAGAGAAAGGACCCTGGAGGGAGGTAGAGTCTGCAAGCCTTTATAAGATAGGAGCTGCAACAGGTTATGAGAAGAGAGCACAGTTATGGGAGACCCCAAGGTTAGTTTCTTTGACTCTTGAATAAGGAGTTCAGCAGCTGCTAAGGTACAAATACAAGGTGCCCATCCTTGGATGGTTAAATCTAGTCTTTTGGACAGGTATGCTACAGGTGCAAAAGAAGGTCCTAGCTGGTGACCTAAGACTCCAAGGGCAAATCCCTCCTTTTCAGTTACATAGAGGGAGAAAGGATGAGTCAGGTCTTGGAGGTGTAAGGCTGGGGCCTTAAGGAGAGCCTGTTGGAGTCTCTGAAAGGACTTGGTAACAGGTTTGAGAAAAGATTCATGGGTGGGGCCTAATGCTGCCTCATATAAGGGCTGAGAAAGGAGGGAAAAGAAAGGAACCCAGGAACATAAAAAACTAGCCATTCTGAGGAATGATAAAATCTCTTCCTTTGTAGAAGGAACAGTTAAAGACTGAATCAGATTCTATCTAAGGTAATAATAGCCTTGTGGGTTGGGGTAAATGTTAATCCCAAATAGGTAACCTGAGGAGTAGACAGTTGGACTTTAGAAGGTGAGACCCTGTAGCCTCGACTGGAAAGGAAATTTAGAAGAGCAGAGGTGTCTGCTTGGCTAATCTCGAGAGATGGGCTACAGACAAGGACATCAACTACATAAAGAAGAATTTTAGATCTAGGGAGAGATAAAGAGAGTAACTCAGAAGCCAGAGCCTGGTCAAATAGGTGTGGGCTGTCTCAGAATCCCTGAGGCAGAACAGTCCAGGTAAGTTGGGTAGGAAAGTGGGTATCAGGATCTGTCCAGGTAAAAGCAAATATGTTTTGTGACTGAGTGTCGAGAGGGATAGAGAAAAATGCATCCTTTAGATCTAGGACTGAGAAATGAGAAGTTCCTAAGGGGATAGTAGAAAGAAGTGTGTAAGGATTGGCTATGACAGGATGGAGAGGTACCACTGCAGCATTAATGCATCTGAGATCTTGAACCAGGCAATAGGTAGCATTAGGTTTTTTTTACTGCTAGTATAGGGGTGTTGAAAGGAGAAGTGGGGCAAAGGAGTTTCTTCCTTAAGAGGTCAGAAATGATAGGCTTAAGTCCCCTGAGGCTTTGGAGAGAGAGAGGGTATTGAGCTTGGGTGATGTACCTAGTTGGGGCCAGTAACTGGATGACAACAGGAGAATGATGTCTAGTGACAGAGGGATTCTGGACATCCCAAACTCTGGGGTCCACCTGAGAAGCTGGTAGAGGAAATAATGTGTTAGTGTTAGTAGGTTGACTGGCTAGAAGGAGAAGTAGGGGAACTGCTGGTGAGCTTGTGTTCAGGCGACTGGGGGGAGCAAAGGAAATTGAAGCTCCCAACTTAACTAAAAGGTCCCTCCCAAGTAAGGGAACGGGAGAAGTTGGCACTACCAAAAAGGGTGAAGGGTATGTTTCTAAAAGTGCAGCTAAGTGGTGGGGTCTGATGAGGAAGGTAAGGCTGTCCTCCTATCCTGACTATGGGAAGATGCGAGGGTGAGGCGGGTCCCCAAAACTCCATCAGGACCGAGTATGTGGCCCCGATGTCCAGGAGGAAGGAGATGGGCCACCCAGATACCACTATAGTTACCCGGGGCTCCCTGCTGATGATGGGTGTTGTTGGGTCAAGAGAGCTCCGGCCCCTTCAGTCATCCATAGCCAAGCCTAGGGGTTCTGTTGGAGGGGTATCTGGGCGAGATGGCCCTCTGTTCTGTGCAACCTGAGGGCAATCGATCGCCTAGTATCCCTCACAATGACACTTAGGGCATGATCCTCTTGGCTTGTGGGGGTTGGGGCAATCTCTCACCCAGTGACCTTTTTGACCACATCTATAGCAGAGAGCTGGTGGTACTTCAGCCTTAGAAGGCCAGGAGTCCGGGGTGGTAGCTGGAGCTGGTCGGATAGCCTTTACCAGCATGTGGTACTTTTGTTTTCGGGCTTTCTCATCTCTCCCATGGTACACCTTGAAGGCCAGTGCTAAGACTTCCACCTGTGGAGTTAGGAGCCCCCTCTCCAAGCACTTATGTCGGGGTAGCTCTGGGAAAAGAAATAAGTCATTAAAAGTTGTTTACCTTCCAGATTCTCAAGATCTAGATTAGGGTACTGTAATAAAACCTTTGTAAGACGTTCTAAATACTGAGATGGATTTTCCTGTTTGTCCTTGACAACCTCTTGGAGTTTTTGAAAATTTACTGGCTTTAAGGCTGCCTTTCTGAGACCAGCCATAAGGCATGTAATAAACCTGTCCCTGGCTAAAATACCACCTGTGGAATTGTAATCCCATTGAGGATCCTGGTCAGGTACTGCCTCAGATCCAACTGGATATGTTCTGTCTGTTTGGTGAATTTGGTCTGCATACACTCTTGCCTCTTCCAAGACTCACCTGCGTTCATCAGGAAGTAAATTGTTAGTAAGAATCATATGGACATCATGGAAAGTCAAGCTATAAGATTGAGTGATGTACTGAAACTAATTAAGTTAGAGGAATTAGAAGTATAAGAACTCTCTATTTGAGAAAGTTCACTCAAAGAGAAAGGAACATGCACTCTAACCAGACCATTAACTCCAGCCACTTTCCTCAGAGGAAGGACTGGTGCTGGGTCAGATGTCCTCAGAGGAGAAGGAGTACATGGGGTTTTGGCTGTAGCTTTAGAACGTGTAATAGGAGGAGTAAAGGTTGGCACCAGTTCAGAGTGTTTGGAATGACCTGTAGCTGGCAGAGAGGGAAAGGAGGGATCTGGGGAGGTTGGATTAGTAGACTCCAGAACCTGTTGAGAGAGAGAGACTGAAGCTGCAGTTTTGGATCTCGCAGGCCCAGTAGGCCTGCGGCGGATTAGGGGTGGCTCGTCAGCTGGATCAAACATAGCGTCATCTAGGGGAAGGTGGGTAGGTTTCATGGCTAAGAGGAGTTGGGAAGGGGGACAGGCAGAGCAGAGAGAGGGTTTAGAGTGGAGATAAATGAAAGCTTGGACATAGAGAACCTCATCCCATTTACCAGATTGCTGGCAGTATGGTCGGTTGACCTGGAGATAACTCCACGTGGTGAGCAGTAGTGTGCTCAAGTGATGGAGATTCGTGGGTCTCAGGCTGCAGAAGTCTGCCTGGTGGGGAATCCTCGTGGTAATTGTGGAGATGGCGGTGGTGGTGGTGGTGGCTGTGGTGGCTGTGGTGGCAGCGGCGGGTAAGGTGAAGGCGGTGCAGGTGTCTTCTCCTCGTGTCTGTAGCGGCTGTGTCTTCTCGTGGTCTCTGTAGGGCTGTATGCAGTCTCCTGGGTTGGCTTGCCAAAATGTTGGTTTTCCACACAGTTCAGTGACCTGCAGCCCACGCGAGTCACCTGTATGCACACCACGTGGTCCACAGCAGAGAAGCGGCGGAGAAGTCAGGGAGATGTGGGCCGCAATGAGGGACCAAACCACACCAGACAGTTCCACGTGGCTTTATTTAAGATGGGGGTAAAGGTGCAGTGGGTGGGACAGAGGCAGGAAAGGAAGGAAAAGGGAAGGGGGGAAGGAACTCTACCCATTATATATGAGTGGTAATGTAAATTTTAGGTAAAAAGGTAGGCCCATTGAATTCTGGGTATATGGCGACCATTGCCTTGGTAACAGGCCTATACTTGCAGTGCTACCTGTCACTTATATGACATCACAGGTCTCGGAACTAACAATGAGCATGTTTGGTTTTTGTCTCTTGGAGGCTTGTTCTTACTTTCCTGATGGGAAAAGATAGGGAGACGATTAAGGGGAGTGGGGAATTGAAAAGGAGAGAATAATTTATTCTCAAGTGAAAACAAAAAGAGAAATACCACAATTACATGAAGGAATTATCAATAGTTCTATTCTTTCAATAACTTAAAATCGTGTTCTACCATACAGAAACAGAGTTCTTTAAGATAATTAGAACCTACGTACAATTGTAGGATGTGCTTCCATGATGACTTGTGATAAGACCTGAATATATGATGGTTAGTATGATATTTAATGCAGACATTTATGATATGTTTTCACAAACCCCACAGGTTTGCTCAATTCTATTTGGAAATCTCCCAAAAGAATCTCTAAAGACACCCTGATGTTTGAATATGGGTCTCTTTCTGCATCTGTTTTCATTGATTGCTTGACAGAGCCTGTCATGAGACAATTATGCTAGGCTCTTGTATCCAAGAATACAAGAGTATCAATCATTTATAGTGACAAGCACTATCTCTCTTACATGGGCTGTGTTTTAAGTTGGACCCATCAAAGGTTGTCCATTCCCTGAATCTCTGTCACAACTATATCCTTTCTTGCCTTGTAGGCAGGACAAATTATGAGTTGAAGGTTTTGTGGGTGAGTTGATGTCGCTTCCATCTATTGGAAGTCCCATCTGCCTATAGGGGTTGGCTACTTCAGTATTTATATCCCCATCTTGTTGGAATCTCAACTAGCTAGGGTCACCCACATAGACACCCCAGAATCTCCTCCATCCCAGGTCTCTAGGTACTCCCAGAGATAACACCCTAAGGATTACTATTCTTACTCCAAACCTTCTCCTTCACCGCCTACCTATCCCTACACTTGACCCCATCCACATTGTCCTCCTCATCCCTTCTTCCACCAAGGTCCTTCCCTCCATGCACATCCAGTAACTAGTTTCTGCTCTTGAGTGAGAGTCAAGCATGCTCTCTTGGAACTTCTTTATTATTTATTGTTTTTTGTTTGTTTTGTTTTGTTTTGTTTTGTGGATGGTAACATGTTTATCCTGTACTTTATGGCTAATGCCCACCTCGAATTGAATAAATAACATTCATGTCTTTATGTGTTTGGGTTATCATTCTGGGGACAATTTTTTTCTATTTCCATCCATTTGCCTGTAAATTTTATGATGTCTTTGTTTTTAAAAGCAGGATAGTATTCCATTGTGTAGAGATGCCACATTTTCTTTATATATTCTTCATTTGAGGTACATCCAGTTTGTTTCCATTCTTTGGCTATTTCTGATAAAGCTAAGCCAATGTCCTCATGATATAGAGGGGCATCTTTCAGTTATATACACAAAAGTTTTATATCTGGGTCTTGGGGTAGAAATATTTCCAATTTTCTGAGATACTACCAAATTGACATCCAAAGTGCTTGTACCATTTTTCACTCACACCAACAATGGAGCGTGTTTCCACACTTGCTCCACATCCTCACCAGCATGTGTTGTAACTTGACATTTTGTTGTTTGCAATTCTGAAAGGTATGACAGGTATATAGTGGAATCTTAGAGTTTTGATTTCTTTTGGAATATTTCTTTAAAAGCTTCTTGGCCATTAGAGTTTCCTATGTTGAAAATTTTCTCTTTAGTTCTATACACCATTTTTCATTGGGTTATTTGATATGTTGATGATTAATTTCTTGAATACTTTATATGTTTCGGATATTAGTCTTCTGATGATGGTAGGGTTGATAAAGATCTTTTCCCATTTTGTTATGCTGCCCCTTTGTCCTGATGGTGGTTTTGTGTTACAAAGCTTATCAGTTTCAAGAGGTCCCATTTATTAATTGTTGATATCAGTGCCTGAGCTACTGATGTTCTTTTTGTATTCTGAGTCAATACTGTTTTAGCTGCTTTCTGTCACTTTAGTTTTTAAAAGAATAATAAAAGAATACACTGGAGAATGGACAGGCTCTACAAAACAAACAATACTAGTAAAACTGAAAATCCAGATGTAGAATGATGAATCTCTAGGTTCCTTCTTCACTCCACAAAACAATCAACCAAAACCCGACCAAAGTCATAAATATGTTTTAAGCTGATGTTGTTATAGTAAAATATATAAAAATACATATGACAAAAGTACCTCAACTATAAATATGAAGATAAAAACACAAGATACTTGAATACCGGAAAACAAAATAATACATTAAAAATGGGCAAGTTATATATTCACTTAGCAAAGAATGGAAAGTAAGTTACTAGCAAATATATGAAAGAAAGCTTCAATAATGTTGATCATCAGTAAAATACAAATCTCAATCACTCTCACATATTGGGAAAATTAGTAAAATTCCTGCTATTGGTACAAGGATAGTTGAGTACTTACACACTACAATGCAAGATGCAAATTAGCATCTTCTCTATAGGAGTCAGTGTAGAGATTCCTCTAATGTTAAAAATAGAATTGCTGTGTGATCCATCTCCCTCATTTCTTAGTAAGCTGAGACAACCCACTACAGGTACTTGCATGCAATGTACATGCACAGGCTTATACACATGTACATACACACACACACACACAAACACTCACTCACACACACACACACACACACACACACACACACCACTGGTCTTTTATTGAGAAATAAAAGAAAATGAAAGTATTTGCTTTCTAGCATAGTGCATAAGAAAAGAGACCATTAGATTAAATAAAATAAGATGTACTCTGAAATTTCCCATGATTTGTCTCATAGGCATCTAGGTTTCATACTGAATCTGAAAATAGAGATTATGTCAAGTTGGAGAAAGGCAAATTTTAAAGTTGGGGGTAGGGTATGATAAAAATTAATGTGGGGAAAAGACAAGAAAAAAAATCATTAGCTCTGTACTCTGTGCCAAAGAGTGTACATATATTAACATGTCTCTTGATGAAATTCAAACAACAAAAGCTTAAAACTAAATAAACTTTATAGGAAAACAAGAAAAAGAAAAAATAAATGAGATAAGGATCCTGGTAAGTCAAAACCATGGAAGCATCAGATGGAAGCATCACATGAAAGGAGTGCTGAAGGTCTCTGGGTGGCATTAGCTCATCCATCACATCTTACTCAATTACCAAAAGGTAAGAATTTTATTACATTGTGTTAGTATTCAATTTTTAATTAGTTTAATTTTGTCTTTCAATACTAAAATTTTCACAGGAACTCAAATCTAAAATTTATGACAACTGTCTTTTCCATCATTTGGACAAAGGAAATAGCTTTACCCATGGAAAAATAAACAAGTCGATTCTATCTTAAAGCAAAGTTTTCATAAAAATAGGAGAAATTATTCTTAAGTTTATCATGAAATATGTTTAAACATCCATTTGATTTTAATTTAGTTAAGTAAATTTTTTATCAGTTGGGTTTGGCCAAATAATTAAAACAATGTCTGCCATTTGCTAATTATATTAATGTATTTATAGACATAATTTTATGATAAAACATGTTTTCCATATTTAGTCTAATTTTAAAGGTTTGTTTACACTTGTTCTTTGAGTGGCTTACACTGTGTATCTTGATTGTATTCATACTTCCTCCATCTTTTCCTCTACCCACCTTCTCCATCTCCCACATATCCTTTGTCCTTTTCTTAATGCATGGGAACAGAGACACAAGGGATGATAGCCGCTAGTATAAAAGTGAAGCAATTGCAGTTTGAAAAGTTGGATAGTTTTCTAAATAGTCAATATCCAAGCTGCTCTATATCTGATTGTAAAGCAAAAATTTGCCATAGCTATTTACTGTGAATCACAACAAATCCTTTATGAGTCTTTATAACAATAATACAAATATTCTTTGAATGTATTCTTTCTCAGATATAAAATTGCACTGATTACTCTAACACTTCTTTTTGAAAGATTTGCATTTTTCTCTTCTACCATATGAATGCATGTTTCATTAGTTATCACACACTAAGAGGACATCAGTTGAAAATTTAGAATTTTTATAAAACTTCTTTACCAAGATAATGTTTAGAATATGGATGTGGCCTGGGATTCATTTAGTATCCTTGAGGGATATTTTTAAATTATTCAGAACCTTGTGTAAAACTTTTAGTATTTAGAATGAAACAGAACCTCATTTATTTTCTTCCAACCAATGCTTCTAATTTTTCTCACAACCAGACACCAGTTGTTAATTTCCCTAGAATTAAACAAACACAGGTGCTAAAATTATCAGTTTCCTCATATTTTCTCTACCTATTTGTGCTACAGAAAGGCTTTAAGTTTCTGTAAAAAGTACATTTTCCCAATTTGTATCATCGAAAGAAGTGCCAGGCAAAATTTAAGCTGCCAGAACATGAGCCATTGTAGACAACCCGTATGCGTAGTGTAAGCAGGTGTTCCATTTGCAGTTTGCCAGAAGCAAACTCTTTTCAGGTGTTCAGAGAATACTACCTTCCTATAAAAGAGGAAACTGTAACAACTACTCCTAGTAGAGCGTTGCTCAATAGGAGAGCAATACAGAGTTGCTAAATAAAGGATTGAGCTGAACACACAATATTAAACAGCCTAAATACGCCTATGCAGTCAAGATTCCTGTTAATTAATAATCCCAGGAGCAATGCATACAAAGCAACAGAGCAAAGCCAGAAGATGAGGACAGACACTGACTGGTAAGGTGCCCTTTACACAAAACACAGATAGTTTTCATGGACACGTGAACAGAGCATTTTATCTTCTTCATAAATAGAAAAATGGAGGCTTATCTTTTGGTGCTTATGCAACATATTTGAAATCACCAAGTAAGCATTATAGTAGCATGCAAATCCATAACAGCATGGTTATAAAGCTTCTCTTCAAGAATTAGAAACTCGCTTTGCTTTCAGCCCTCCTATGATGTTCTTCAAAGTTGTAAACCCTGTAACTGGAATGGGGCATGTGAATTTTATCTTGTGAACAAGATGATGCCTGGCAAAAAAGAGGGCCATTAGTGTTTCTGCAGATTACAGACACACTATTAAGGCTATATTGTCAAACTTGAATCAAATCTAATCAAATGAAAATCTGAGTGTTAGTCTATTGTTTTTATTCACCTTAGTAAATATGACAAAGCAATTATTCATCTGTAAATTATAGTCCCAACCAATACTCTGTTGCCAATTGGATGCTAAAGGAAAGATGCTGGAACGAGGAAGCTGAAGGGAAGGGGGAAGTCAGAGAGACTTTAAGTTAAGGGTTTCAGCTGCGACAGATGACTATGAGTCAGATATGAATGGACTGTGAGGTAACAAGGCAGCAGATACAGGTTAAAGCATTAAAAATCCAGTGACAAAGAAATAAGGGATGACTTATTTCTTTGGATTTGTGAGTTGGTGAGATTCCATAGACTAAAGAACATTATAGTCTAGTGTTGTTGCATTTTTTGCTGTTGTTTGTTTGTTCTGTTTTGTTTTGCTTTTTGTTTGTTTTGTTTTTCTGTTGTTGGACAATCCAGTCATTGTTCCTCTCCCAGTCCACTCTCTGACAGTTCCTCATCCAGTTTCTCCTCCCCCATCTCCAAGAGGATGTCCCCACCCCAACCACTTGCAAGGCGAGGCCTCTCTACTCAATTAGACAAAACCCATATTTTTTTTACTCTTATCAGGGCCAAGAAACTCTGCCTAAACAAATCACAGGCCCTAGGAAAAGAATCTTTTACAGTTACTGCTACTACTACTACTACTACCACCACCACCACCACCATCATCATCATCATCATCATCATCATCATGCCAACTTGACATAGTTTTGAATTGAATCCTAATGGCTCACTTCTGTAACAATAGATTAGTATATAACTCAGTCTTTTCCAGGGAGTTTGTAGGTGTCAATAAGCACAGAGACCCAGAACCAACATGATTCAGAACAAAAGAGATTATGGAATGTTCATATCAAAATGAGGCATCTACAATATAACCCTTCTCTAAGGCTCAGAGATACTACATCTTGGTGACATTAAGTTTATATAAACCAAAGGAATTGAATGACTATAAGAGAAACATTTTGGCCAGGACAAAAAGTACCAATTTTACACGTGAACTTAGTTTTTCAGTATGTAACCACCTGTGTACAATCATGTGTGACAGAACCGCAGAATGAAAGAAGATTGCATACTAAATTTTATTCTTAGCTTAGGAAATACTGGCAAGTAGTATCTGCTAAGAAATGGAGAATCAGCTTTCTTCAAGAGTATATACTCTGATATGCCAATCTAGGCACATAGCCCTGGTACATTAATTAAAGAGTATAGGCTTGGATTTGTTGGCCAACCTTCAGCAGAAGACCACAGACCTAAGAGCATATGGGTACACAAATTGTACTTGATCCTTTTGATTTCTTTTTTTCCCTCAACATAATATTTTTATTAATTTTTTGGGAATTGTATACAATTCACCCCCCAATCACACTGGATTTCCATTCATTCCAGATTCATCTGCCCACCCCTAAGCCCAACCACCATCCAAAATTCAAATAAAATTAAAAACAAAATCAAACAAACAAAAACCAAAACCAAGGCCAATTTGTCTTTCCCATATACTCACTGGAGCACCATCAAACTCCCAGTGTCCAGGTTCTTACAGAAAACTGTGTACTCCCCCTCCCTTACTCTTGGAGGTGCAGTCAGGAGAACTACACTTCCACAGTTATATCACTTTATATCACAGTTTTAAGAAGTCCCTTCAATAGCTACAGGTCTGAAATCTTTGTTTTCCTTTCTTTCCCCCTTTCATTCTTTTCTGTATAGGGTGGATATGGAAGAGAGAATAGACCTGAGAAGAGGTGTCTATGTCAGAGAATTATTCATTCTTTAAAGCAATAAGCTAAAAAAAAATAGCATCAGCACCCAGTAAAGAAACAGTGACCTGAGTCAAGAGACCACAGGGACATCAACAGTAATTGAACAGTCTTTGAAGTAGGTTCTAGTGTTAGCTTTGCTCGTAAGATGCTACCTGAAGCAGACAAAAGTGTAGAAGGCAATGGAGCCTATCAGGTAACCTATTTTTAAATCTATTGGATAACAAACTTGTATCGCCGGCCAGTGGTGGCACATGCCTGTAATCCCAGCACTTGGGAGGCAGAGGCAGGCGGATTTCTGAGTTCGAGGCCAGCCTGGTCTACAGAGTGAGTTCCAGGACAGCAAGGGCTATACAGAGAAACCCTGTCTCGAAAAAAACAAAAACCACAAAAAAAAACAAAAAAACAAACAAACAAACAAAAAAAAACCTTGTGATCAAGATGCTGAATTTTTCTATATTATGTTATGGGAATGCTTTGTTCCTATAACAATAAATCTATGGAAAAAGAAGTAGATAAACACAATAACCTTAGATGAAATAAAAAAGAGCTAAAATTAACTCTCTCTACTTATAGAAAAACTATATGAGGAAGCAGAAAATGGGATGATTAAAAATAATGAAATTCATTATGAAAGAGTAAACTTAGCATGTAAAATGAGGGCCCAGGGAATTCCATAAGAGCAATGTACCTCGATATTTCTAGCATAAGTGGTTGAGCTATAAATGAAAATTTAGATGTCCAAAAAAAGAATTAGGCAGAACCAATGATTCAAGTAGTAAAATATCCTCAGAGTTAGTTAGAATATGACATAACTTTAAACTTTTTCCATAACTTCAAGCAGTGAATTGAAATAATCCATAATTATTTTAGAAAATAAACTAATCAGTAATTAATTTCGATATCTAGATTCACTGTCAAAGCAATATTTATGCCAGAAAATAATTATATTTTTTTCCTTTTAGCACTTACCATGGTAAATAAGTTTCTTCTCTCTTTTTGACATCAATATTTAACATTATGAAATGTTGTTACAATACCTTTTTAATTTAATTTCCAATTTATCTTTTGAAGTTATAATACTATTACAGCATGTCTCCCATCCATTTAATTCCTCAAAGTCATTCCATTTATCACTCCAATTCTATTTCAAATTCATGGGCCATTTTTTTGTTTTAACTAATTTTTATTGCACAAATATATGTATATTAGCAAACATAAACTGTTTAGTTTGTATACTCCTACTTGGATATATATTTTCAGGGCTGAATGAAACTGGACAAGAAATTGTTGTGTGATTTTTAATTGTACAGTAGAGCTTTATCTGAATGGAAAATGAAGCTCATAGATGTTTCTAGATGTTAGTCAGGGAGTAGTGAAGAATTCAGAAATTCTAGAAGTATTAATGCAGAAATTTGAATGAAAAGCAAAAATAATTTTTTTGTATTTTACTAATTTCTTTTTATTGGTTATTTTATTTATTTATATTTCAAATGTTATGCCCTTCCCCAGTTTCTCCTCTGTAAACTCTGTACCCCATTCCCCTCTCCCTGCTTCTGTGAGGGTGCTCCCTAACCCATCCTCCCACCCACTCCCACCTCACTGCCCTAGCATTTCCCCATGCGGAGGCACTGAGCCTCAAGACCAAGGGCCTCTCCTCCCATTGATGCCAGATAGGGAAATCCTCTGCTACATGTTTAGCTAGAACCTTGAATCTGTCCATGTGTACTCTTTGTTTGGTGGTTTAGTCCCTGGGACATCTGGGGTGTCTGTTTGGTTGGCTTCCTGACAGGAGCATGATATATCTGTGCCCTGAGAGTCTCAGACTCTCAGCTGCTTAGAGCCTAACAAATACAGATGCAGATGCTCACAATCAACCATTGGACTGGGACCCCAAAGGAAGAGTTAGGGGAAGGACAAAACCTATACACTATTACCAATGTCCACAAATGCTTGCTGACTAGAGCCAGATATAGCTGTCACTTGGGAGGCTCTGCTAGTGCATGACAAATACAGAGGGGGACACTCTCAGCCAGCCACTGAACTGAACACAGGGTCCCCAATGGAGGAACTAAAGAAAGGACCCAAGGAGCTGAAGGAGTTTGCAGTGCCATAATAGGAATAATGATATGAGCCACCCAGTACTCCAGAGCTCCCAGAGACAAAAGCATTAATCAAAGAGTACACATGGAGTTACCCATGGTTCCAGATGCATAGGCAACAGAGGATGACCTTGTTAGACACAAAAGGGAGGAGAGGGAGGCCCTTGGTCCTGGAAAGGCTTGATGCAGCAGTGTAGAGAAATACCAGGATGGGAAAGCAGGAGAGGGTTGATTGGGGAACGGGGGGGGGGGAGGCTTATGGGAGTTTTGTGGCGGTGGGGGGGGACAAGGAAAGGGGACAGCATTTGAAATGTAAATAAAGAATATATGTCTAATAAAAAATTTTAAAAAGACATAAGAATAAAATAACAAACTTTCATCAATTGCACACCAAGTGAAAAATATCAATAGGCTTTTAGATACACATTAAAAGATGAAACAGTATTTAAAGATCAGCTAAATGAAACAGAAATAAACCATTTTTAGCTCACAGCTGAACAAATAATGGCTGGTACTGGTAAATGCTTTCCAAAAAGTCTCACCATATATAAACTGAATTAAAAAAAGTCAATTCCATATGCTTTCCAAACTTCATACTTCATACTGCCATAACCTAAAGTGCACATTCATAAAACCATAGAGTGAAAATCCCTTCCTTTATCTTTTCTATGTGATAAATTAGACCAAAAAGTGAATAAATAACAGGAAGGTGATAATGAGGGCAGCACAAAGTCAAAGTATGTCTACCGACCATTTCCTATATAATGCCATTGTGCGATACTTACATTGATTTTCAAACCAAATATATCTTATAAAATTTAAAAAATAATAGAAGAAAAATCCAGCATACGATATTGCTGTTGCTTTTGGTTTCCTCCTAGAATTTAATAGTATTGTTCAAGAAACCACACTCTTTCATATAGGATTTGATGGAATTAATTTTGGAGACGAGATGGAAATGAGCTGGAAGATTTCTGCATTAGGACTGTCTCTGATAGTATAAAAATGAGCTCTGGAAGATTCCAGTGCAGAATAACAATCAATAGTCTTACCAAACTGTAAAGCAAACTGGCTAATTAACAATAACTGGAACAGCAAGATATCCATGACACATGTATCCTAGTGGAACTAAAGACAGACAATGTCCCAGCACGGATGTGGGTATTGAATATGACTTCCCCTAACCAAAGGGCTAATCGCAATCTATAGATTCTTTGAGTTTGAGAGGCAGTTATTTCTGAGGTTGTTCCACTGGAAGGTTGACCAAACATGTGTGTAAGACCACATATCCAAGAATATAAGGGTATCATAAAGTGTTATTGTTGAAAATCATAACATAACAAGACACAAAACAACAAATTTGGATGGATAAGGCAAGATAACATGGATATAGGAGGTATTGCAGAAAACAGATCATTATGAACAATATGTAGTTAAGGGAATTCTCAAGATCAAGAAAAACAATGGCTCATAAGAGCAATGGTTTGCAGGAGGGGAATGCTTGTTCATTTTGGGTAGTATTGCAAATCTGTACAGCCACTATGGAAATCAGAATGAAGGTTCTTCAGGAAGATGAGCCACAGTCTACTTCAAAGTCCAGAAATTCAACTCTTGAGCATATACACAAAGAAGCTTTATGCTATCACAGAGATAGCACAGAGATGCTCAACCATGTTTATTAGTATTTTAATAGTAATAGTCTAAAACTGTCAACTCTCCAGATGGCTTTCAATAGAAGAACGAATAAAGAAAATATGGTCTATTTACACCATGAAGTATTACCCCTGTATTTAAAAATTTTAAATTAAAATTTCAGGTAATTGGATGGAACTAGAGAAAATCATGTGTGAGATAACAGACCCAGAAAGATAAATATAGTATCTTTCTCTTCTGTGAGGATATTGTGTGTTAAGTCAATGATAAAAATCTACTCTTTGTAGAGCCTTGGATGTTAGGTAGAGTAAGACACTTGGGCGAATGGATAAAAGTCTCTAGGAATGTAAAATAGAATAGCTATTTACAAGTGGATGGTGAAGGGACCTGGAATTGGGTATAGAACATGGGGAAAGGAAATCTCAACAGTGATGAGGGAGGGAATAGAGGGAGACAGCTAAAAATTTAGGACCATTTGAGTGGTAGTATTAAAAGCATCTAACCAAAACAGGAAAATAATGTGGGAGACAGAGCTCCAACTATATACATCTTTTATAATGAAATGAAATTTCTAGCACAATGAATGAAAGTATTAGTGATTTCAACTTAGCAGATATTTATATTTTGAAAGTGTACTATTAGTAGTATAGCCAGATAAATATAAAGGAAACCAATTTTGGGTGAAGTTTAGATTAATGTTACTTTTATTTTCAGTTTGATAAGGTTTCCTATAAGAAAACTGCATATTTTGCATGTGTGGTGACATGTTCCCATCCAGAGCACATGTAAAGATAAAGAGAGCACTGCGCATTTTGACAACCACATGAGTACTTTTCACATACACACCTTCACATCCCCATGAAGAATAAACATGAACGTACAATATCAACAACAGTAGTAAAGAATCATCTAATTTTACAATGTACACCTATGGCAAGCAATTATGATAATGAAATTTCATAAAATTATTTTATAAAACATGCTTGAGCTATTGAGGTAAATTAGTTTGTTTTTCTTTTCTTTTTCTTTTTCCTTTTTTGTATTAATTTTATTATTTTTTATTGAATACCGTTTTTATTTACATTGCCAATGGTATAACCACTCCCAATTACCCCCTCCCCCAAAGACCCTTAGCCTTTCCTCCTACCCCCTGCCTCCCAATATATGCCCCTCTACCTCTTCCCCCTCGATTTCCCTTTGTTGGGGCATCTATTGAGTCTTTACCTGACCAAGGACCACTTCTTCCACTGATGCCCAACAAGGCATTCCTCTGCCAGATGAATTTGAGTATTGCTCTTTCTAACTCCATGAAGAATTGATTTGGAAAGCTGGTGGCAATTGCATTGAATCTCTAGATTGCTCTTGGCAAGATGTCCACTTTTACTATATTAATCCTGCCAATTCATGACCATAGGAGGTCTTTCCATCTTCTGAGGTATTCTGATTTCTTTCTTCAGAGATTTGTTCTTTTCATACAAATCTTTCACCTGTTTGGTTAGAGACATACCAAGATTCTTCATATTGTTTGTGATTATTGTGAAGGGTGTCATTTCCCTAATTTCATTCTCAGTCGGTTTATCCTTTGAATATAAGACTGCTACTGATTTGATTGAGTTAGTTTTAAATCTGGCTACTTTGCTGAAGTTGTTTATCAGATATAGGAGTTCTCCGGTGGGGTTATTGGGGTACAGAGCTAAACAGAATTTTCTACTGAGGAATACCATATGTCTGAGAATCATCTAAAGAAATGTTTGACATCCTTAGTCATCAGAGAAATGCAAATCGGAAGAACCTTGAGATTCCACCTAGTGCAAGTCAGAATGGCTAAGACCAAAACTCTGGTAAAGCAGGTGCTGGTAAGGATGCAGAGAAAGAGTAACACTCCTCCACTGTTGGTGGGATTGCAAGCTGGTATAACCACTCTGGAAATCAGCTCAGCAGTTCCTCAGAAAACTGGACATAGTACTACTTGAGGACCCAGCTATACCACTCCTGGGCATATACCCAGAAGATTCTCCAACATGTAATAAGGACACATGCTTCACTATGTTCATACCAGCCTTATTTATACAGCAAAAAGCTAAAAAGAACCCAGATGTTCCTCAACAGAAGAATGGATACAGAAAATGTGGTATATTTACAAAATAGAATAATACTCAGCTATTAAAAACAATGAACTCATGAAATTCTTAAGCAAATGGATGGAAGTAAAAAATATCATCCTCAGTGATTTAAAACAATCACAAAAGAACACACACAGTATATACTCACTGATAAGTGGATATTAGCCCAGAAGCTTGGAGTACCCGGGATAAAAGTCACAGACTAAACAAAGCCCAAGAAGAAGGAAAACCAAAGTATAGCTACTTTGATCCTTCTTTGAAGGGTAAACAAAATACCCATGGGAAGATATAAAGAGACAAAATGTGGAGCAGAGACTGAAGGAAAAGCCATCCAGGGATTGCCCCAACTTGGGATCCATCTCATATACTGTCACCAAACCCAGACACTGATGTGGATGCCAATGAGCACTTGCTGACAGGAGCCTTATATAGCTGTCTCCTGAGAGGCTTTGCCAGTACCTGACAAATACAGAGGTTGGTGCTTTCACTCAGCCATTGGACTAAGCACAAGGTCACCAATATAGGAGCTATAGGAAGGACCCAAGGAGCTGAAGGAGCTTTCAGTCCTATAGGAGGAACAACAATATGAAACAACCAGTAACCCAAGAGCTCCCAGGGCTAAACTACCAACTAATGAGTACACATATGGCTCCAGCTGCATATGTAGCAAACGATGGCCTTATTGGACAACAAAGTAAGGAAAGTCCCTTGTCCCTCAGAAGGTTTGATGCTCCATTACAAGGAAATAACAGGACAGGGAAGCAGGAGTGGGTAGGTTCGTGAGTATTGGAAGGGGGGATGGGATAGGGTATTTTTGGAGGAGAAACCAAATATTATCCAAAGGGGATAATATTTGAAATGTAAATAAAGAAAATATCTCATAAAAAGAAAGACATAACATAAAAATTTAATGAAATCATATAAGAAAGGTAAACAAAAATAAGTACTCTGTGGAATTTGATATATGTATGAAAATGTATTCATTACATTGCTATAGAAGAACTATTTTTAAAAAATAATATGTAACAAGAATTGGCCTTTTCAATGTACTTAATTTATAACTTTCTTTTCTTCATCACCAGATGACTTCTACTCTTTTTACATTCATCCAAAAGTAGTCCTGGAACAAAGCCCAGCCACAGACACCAAGTTTGAAATATTGTCTCTAAAATTGGTATTCTAGTAGGAGGAACAAGTTTGATGAATGAAAGACTGTCACAGACTTACACAGTTGACATTGAGTCATTGCTAGCAGAAGTAGAAAAGAAAATTAGAAGAACTCACAAAGGAAAAGACTTAGAAAACTATAGAAATCTAGAGATTCCAACTAACACAAAAATATTATCTCATGAAATATGTGGAAATAACTCTTGAGAAAGACAAAAACCAAATTCAAACCCAAGCCAAACCAAACCAAAACAACCAGAAAGACCTTTTGGTAGTTTGAATAAGCCATCTCCCTGAAGTCTTGGGCATTTGAGTATTTGATGCCAATTGGTAGCAGTTTGGAGAAGATTAGGAGGGATGGCCTTGCTGGAGGAAGTATGTCACTTGGGGGGCGTGCTGTTAGGTTTCCAAAGACTTCACACATATTGAGTTAGTACTCCCTGACACCTGCTTGTGGATGGTGATGAGAGCTCTCAGCTCCTGGGTGCCACCATACCTTTGCTCTACCATTATAGTCTCAAATGTATTGGAACCATGTCTAGTTAAATGTTTTATTTTTATAAGTTGCAGTGATCATGGTGTTTTCTCATAGCAATAGTAAAGTATCTAATACAGGCATGAATATGGAAAACTGAGTCAACATAGTAGGATAGGTAATAAACATAGGAAGGAAATTATAGAATTTAGTTACAATAATTAAAATGTATTTTATAGATGTTAAGTTATCAAGAACAAATTTAGAGGAGGTTATATGGTAAAAGGCATGATATTGGACTATTATGTGTCTTGAATATGGAAGCCAGTAGCAAAACCCATGATTATCAAGGAAAGAAATCAGAAATAAATAAGATGAAAGTATATCACATAAATTTTTAGATGTGTCAGGATGACTTCCATTATTTATAAAAAATAATCTGTACTAGGGAAAGCGACCGTGCAGGAATTTTTTAATGTATTGGTTCAGGCAAATATGAATTCATAGACACTGAGGCAACATGAACAGGGCCTTTGCTGATCTGTACTAGATGGGGTCCTAGAACTGTAAAAAGACATGGACACACACTTCCATCCCTAACCCAGAAGCTGAATTCACTTAAAAACCTCATGCAAATGAAAGTTTAATTTCTGCCAAGTGGATCTCACTAGGGAAACAAACTACTCATAAGTGTAGATTGCATAACTAGGAGTGTAAGACTTCCATAGAATGAACTCAGTGGTGTCTTTGTCTCACAATTTAGTGATGATGGAATAAATGAGCAACAATGTATTCTTTCTTGAGTCTTTTCTTGTGCCATTTGTCTACCCTGTTTCTATGGATTAGTTTCTTATTATTTTTCATTTTTTATTTTATTTAAATTTCAAAGGTCCTACTTCCAGGTTTTCCCTCCTCAAACCACCCATTTCTTTCCACACCCCTTAGCCTTTCATGAGGTTGTTCCCCCACTCACCCATCCACTACAGCCTCACAGCTCGAGCATTCTCTTACACTAGGGCAACAGGCCTCCACAGGACCAAGGGCTTCCCCTTCCACTGATGCCAGATAAGGCAGTCCTCTGCTACATAAGTATCTGGAAACATAGATTCCTCAATGTGTCATCTTTGGTTAGTGGTCCGGATAGTTGATATTGTTGTTCTTCCTATGGGGTTGCAACCCCTTTAGCTCCTTCAGTCATTCCCATAACTCTTCCCTTGGGGTCCCTGCACTCTGTCAGAGCTGTGAGCATCCACATCTGTATTGGTTAGGTGCTGGAGGAGCCTATCAGGGGATAGCTATACCTGGCTCCTGTCAGCAAGAAATTCTTCTCATCAGCAATAATGTCAGAGTTTGGTGTCTGCAGATAGCATGGATCCCTAGGTGGGGAGGTCTAAGATTGCCTTTCTTTCAGTCTCTGCTCCATTTCTTGTCCTTGCATTTCCTTTAGACAGGAACAACTTTGGGTGAAAATTTTTGAGATAGGTTGTTGGCCCCATCCCTCAGCAGTGGGCAGTGTCTATCTACTGGAGTTGGTATCTATAGGTTCTATTTCCCTTTTGTTAAAAGCTTATCAGTTGACTGGCTTTGTGTGTATTTGTTGTCTTATTCATTGCATCTATAACAAAGGGAAGACTTAATAAGATGTGAGAGATACACTTATCTTTGAGCATAAGGTCATGTTTTGGAATGAAATTAGGAATTATGCTGGTCTAACAAAATGGTGGTAGCAGTTTCTCCTCTAAGATTCATAGACCCACTAGTCTCAGTTATTTTTCTAGGTTTCTACAGTCAGGTATGATTTCCCTCCTATTGACTAGACATCACATCTTATTAGATGCCTGTTACTCATCTTCAAGATATGGGTGCCACTATTACACATTTAGGAATATCTTGCTCTGCTGGTCATTGTTGTGGTTTTCCCACATAACAGCTGTCCGGGTCTATTAATTTTTTCCCTCCCTTGGCAGCTAGCATTGAGTCTTCTTGTACAAAACTATACCTCAGGAAAGAGGCTTTGAAATCCAGTTCAAGTCTTCTGAGTCCTATGTCTGAAGTTTGTGTATCTTCAGCAATTGATCTTTGGGGGCAACAAAGAGCAATAGCAATAACCAGTCATTGATTGTTGTTTGATATCATATAACTAATCTTATTGATTCTAATCCTCTGGAATATGTATAGTAGTCAAAGATCCTCCATTTTTCAGGCTCGCTTTTTACTCAGTTCTTTCCTCTCATATGGTGGCATTTTTTTGATACCATGCTGTCTTATTTGTCAATAGTTAGCTGTACTCTGAATGACTAAGCCATTTGTCAGAAAGTAAATTCCTATCCTGCTATCTTCAGGTGTCTTATCAACATTTTTCTCTATCAGTGTTAGAGTTCTGTATCTTACATTAAAGTGTTTAATCAACTTTCAATTACTTAGCATACAGCATGAGGAATGGGAAACAAATTCTTCTACCAGTAAATATCATTTTTCTCAGTTACTTGTTGAAGATGCTACTTTGTCTCTAGTGTATAAATTTTCTCTTATGAAAAGGTGGTTGTAGATGTGATTGTTTATTTCTTATTCCTCTATTACATTTCATTGTGTTTATATACTTGTTTTTTTTACTAGAGTGGTTGTACTCCTCACTTTGTTTATGTGGGGTCATTTTTTCTATAAGAATTCATAGGACTCAGATACAATGCTTATTTGTATTTATCTAAACCATTTCAAGTTGATATATCTCAGCAATACTTGTATATCAATGATAAAGTACTATTTGTAACAATAAATCTATGTGATTAGTACAGGTATCTATTAGCAGAACAAAGCATATGTAAAATGTGGCCTATATGCACAATTAATTTTACAACACTAAGAAGAATGAAATTATGCTTTTTGAAACATATGGTGAAACTTTAATCATAGTAAGTTTACTGTCAGAATGCAAATATTTTGTTTTCTCTCATTTGATAGTCCATACATTTATAAATATACAAAATAAAATGTGTACAGATAGCATGAAGGGAGAAATAAAAATATCTGGAAATCAATAGACTAATATCTTGGGATTGAATTAGAAAGAGATCATAGTGAAGCATTGGGCAGGTGGTGGGGGGATATGCTCAAAGTTCATCATGCCCTTAGGTAACCCTGTAATAATAAAAGCATAGCCATTATATCCTTAAAACGTTATAAGCACTTAGATTTTAAATTGCATTGAGATCTTCAAATTTATTCAAATACTCATTTAAACTGTGAAGAATATAGACTCTTAAAATACACAGTTTATAAATTTCATTTTATTCATGTATTTATAAACAACAGCAATGAAAGTATGAAAATAAGACAATAACTATCAATCTTTTATTAATAGTTCAGTCATTTTGTGTATTTTCTTATACATTGTTATCACCACATCATATTTCATAAAGGAAGGACCAATTTGAAACATCCCCTGATGGGCTACAGTAATACCACATAGCATTTAAAACTCTAGCATAAATGTGGCACTGTTCCTAATTTAACTGTCACACACTGATATTTATAAACTTGGTAAACTTGTACAGTTCATGATATTCTTTTTCAAACTATTTTTTTCTTAAATTTAGTTCATGTCCCTACAATTCCCTAAACTTAATATAAAGATCTCTGTTGAGGTTTGTTCTTTTGCTCTGTATTTTAATGCTACATACTGGCCCTCAAGGTATAGTTGTCTCATGGCTGAGGGAATCCTCCCATATGTACACCAAGTGATGCTTTGTAACCTTTTTCCTTAATTTAAATCTTGGTTGAGTAAAGATGCATACGGTCTATAGCTGGGCAGAGGAGAGGTAGGGAGAAGTCCCAGTCTTGGGGCCTGAGGCAATACCACAAAAAGAGAGAATGTGGAGAGAGGGGAGGATGCCATAGGGTAAGGGATCATGAGAATTGGCCATGAGGGCTGGCCATTTGGACTAAGAGTAGCCCAGTGTAAATGGACAGTTTATCTTGGGGTTTTGGGAAAGTAAATAGATACAATGTCATAGAAAGAATATACTTCTCCAGTTCTAATGCTGTCTAAGACTTACTATAAAAATAAAAATTTTGTGTCTATCTGAGAACTGAATAATCAAAGCTGGGGTAGAAGCTCCAATTAATGATAAAAATTTACAACAGATCTCATTTTCCCAACAGGGTATTATGTAAGTAAAAATATATTCTGAAAATCAGACTTATTTAGTGCCACGGTAGTGGAGAGGGTCTTCTCACATAGAACTTGAACTCAGAAACTTCCCTGTCATCTACAGACACAGTTACAATGCATCGTAAAAGAACTCCCGTCATACAATAACAAGTGAGGACATTGTCTTATATGCTTTATATATTTAATGAGGGAAAATATCCTCAGGGAATACTTCTGTGAAGTACAATATTATAAGCAGTATAAATAGTTGGTACTTTAGCATTAACCTTATAGAAACTCAGTGAGGTAAGTAGCTATTGTATCTAGTTAATGGATGACAAAACATACAAATACAGGAAAACAACACATACAGGAAAATAACCTGCATCACCCAATATCTTCAGGCAAAGAGGAAAAATACAGAATGATTTATGACTTTGTGGTTTCTGTCATAGCTTTCATTGTTTGCTTGATAATAGTTATGTGATTCCTAAAGAATGAAAACTATTTAACATCATGAAAATGTTATTCCTATAACAATTTAGGAGTTATCTTTTCATAATGACTTTAATACAAATTATGATAATTTTGCTATTAAGGAAAAACTAATTATCTGAATCATTGACAATATAATTTAATATCAAATTAAAATTCTTATCATACATCAATGCATTTTAAGTGGTAAGCTATTGTATAGCAGCAAAAGTTATAACTTATTTAGCAAAAGTTATAACTAAATATAAGCTAAAATTACAATTTAGCAATTATATACTCAGATGTAATATTTTAAGAACAAATTTTTGTAGCACTGAATTTTAAGACTTTTACTTCATTCCATTTCTAATAAGCATTCATTTAAATTACTTTTATTTTTTCCCCATAACTAATTTTCTCTCATGAATGTCTCTTTACCATGTGCATATGTCAGACAGGAAATCAGATCCATTTTGTGAATTTTCTGAGATGGCATATTCTGAACCCAACATCATCTCCAATCTTGCTATGTTCCCTCAGTTTTGCTTAATTTCCTAAATTCCTCCTTTCTCCACCAACCGAGTGCTATGATTATGATGTGTATAGCATAAGCAGTTTCTTGTGGTGCAGATGTAAATAAGGGTTGTGTGTAAATGGTGAGCATTCTACAAAATAAGTTACAACCTTAGCCCTTGGTGTGGTTTTGCTCACCTTCCATATTCTGTTGATTTATGCAAATGGATGTTATCAATTCAGTGACAGCAAATATATTTCAGAACTGTTAATTTGCAAATGAGCCAATTAACATACATATTAAAATTACCTATCATTATTTACTCTGAGAAGAAATAGTAAGAATAATTTCAGTAGCTACACCATTCTAAAAAAAATCACATAAATGACAACATCAGCATATCATAGTTGAAAATATGAAATATTTCAGTGTTTCTGTGTCTATGACTTTGTAATCAAAACTGATGAGTCCTAGAAGCATCCACTTCTTAGCCTTTGATAGACACTGAATAAATAATTATACAATCTGCCCTGCTTTTACCATACATCCCATGGATGTCATGTTTTACCATTTATTGTTACCCTATAACATAGTGTATATAGTATACACTATGTTACATTCTAATATCTTTCTTTTTTGTGGAGCTTCATTCATTCTGTAGAACTTACTTTTAAATATTTTCATTATCAAAACAATCCTTTGATGTTCAACACTGAATTCAGGCATTAAAATTAACATGGCATTGTCTCTTTTAAATACAACTCAATATATGTATAACAATAATTATTCCCCCAAAAAATGTTTAGTTCAAAAGAATTAACTGAATGCAGAAAACTGAAAAAATAAAATCTTTACAGTACTTGGAGCTCCAGTATAGTGTCTCAATCACATTTAGTGATTTCATCCTTCACCCTTTTTCTTTTTCTTACTCATCAAATCTTTTTTTGATAGTTCACACATACACTTACTTATTCCTCTGGGAATAATTTTTAATCACCTTTATCTCTCTTTACACATAATATCCACTGAGAAACAACTATAATATAAAATATAATATCCACTGAAGCAAAACAACTATAATACCAAGACAATTTCTTCTCACTAGAGATCTGCACAGACAGAGAACATTAGTTTAGAATGAAAGACTATGTCAGTTAAGTCATCAAATTAAGTAGCCATTTTGTACTGCCTTGAAATCTTTTATAATATCCATTTTTTCTTAAATATTGTGCATTATAATTTTACCTTAAATACCTAGCACCACCCAAAGGCAGTGGAAGGAACTTCCTAGCATTATGACTTTATTTGATGATATGGTGCATAAAATTCTATTTTCTTTACCACAAATATCATTATATTTGTGGTAAATGTTTGTGAAAGAAATATTATTATTTCCTTCCTTCTCCTCAAATCATGTGTGTTATGGTGCTAATTTTAATATATCCATATTTATGTGTATAACAATACTACCTATACTAAAATACATAAAATGAAATTAGAGTAAATAGAAATAGAAAGTTCTTTTGACCTCTTACCTTTAATTACATATCTGTGCTTATGATGGTAAATTGTCACCAGGCTTCATTTCTTCACAAAATTTTGTGAAGTAAATTTAATACAAACTGGCGTACACCAAAACATTCTGCATTAGGTCATACATCATCTTCATAATATATCATAGTCATTGTGCTTTGTCCTTGTGACAAAACTTTGTGGAACACAAAGAATTATCACCACTGAATTCTTCCTTCTTAAATGTCTCATTTTTCGTGTTTTGTTTTATTTTTCTCTTATTTTTGTTTATACTTACATTTTATTTTTTATTGATTCCTAAAATCTCTCTCTCACATCATTATACTTCATATCTCTGAAGCTACACTCATACACTACCACTGCCTAGTTATGCTTCTCAAATATATGTCCTTCTTGTTCTTAATCTTCTTGGAAATACTAGTACAGTACACTCAAGTTCCAGGGAAGTGTACTTACTCAAATGTTAAAAAATATATTTCACACATGATGTATACAAAGGAAAATGAACTGTCATTCACATATGAAGTATATAAAGGAAAACCAGTTCTCATTCCTATATAATCCTTCTGATGTCTCTAAACTCCAAATTTCTTGTTATTTGGTTAAAAAGACAGAAAAAGTTATTTAACAGTTTATTTCATAAAATGTGATAATGGGATTCTTTAAGTTATGTTTATTAGGGTTTTTTTGGTTGTTTAGATATGGTGTGTGTGTGTGTGTGTGTGTGTGTGTGTGTGTGTGTGTGTGTGGCATTAGTCTTTGTATGAACACTGGCACATATATAAGGGTGATGAAATATTAAAAAGTGTTCTCTGTCTCTAGCATCAACATTCCTATTTCACCAGTCCTCTGATTGCACTAATAACATAAAATGTATCTTTTTTCTCAATTTCATCATATGTTGACTACGTTTATCTAAGCTATTTATAGTTTCTTTGTTAGCAGATGTTCTGATTATGTAAGTTAATTATCTGTTCAAAATATTAGAATACTCTGTAGTCAGTATAATCAGATAGCCTGTCCTGTCCTTCCGTCTCACTGACCTGGATCTTTGCTCTGCAGTGTCCTTCTTTCCTTTAATTTTTACAAAAAGTCTGGCACTCTTGATTCATCATAACTTATATTGCATGCAGTGGAGCAGAGACAGTTTTCTGCAAAGCTTCAAACCATTGTTAAATGATTAATTGTAAAGGAGACCTTGACTCAAAGCAGAATTTTATGTATAGCTATCATGATCACAAGCTGGTAATACACCTTAAGTGGAGTGATCAGAAAGAAGGAAAGAGCCAACTTTTCTTCACCTATTTTATATGTTTAGAAGATGCATTCTAAGTGATCAACAGGGTAGGTGGAAGTAGACAGCAAAACAGTGGTTTTCCTCCGAACTGCACCAAATACTTCTTTAAGAGTAACTTCAATATTTTGGGGAAAGACTACTAGAAAATTCATCAGTGTGGCCCTAGAGAAAAATTGAAGGCCACCTGATAAGGTACAGTCGTGTCCTCACCAGAAGTGACTCCATTTTGGTCCTGAATGTGATGGGGTGCCATATTCATAGATTTGCTGCTCCACAGACTCTAGATTGCTTTTAATAACTGTGACCACTACATTTTTTAGTAAACAATATTTTCTTTTTTTAATTCGATATATTCTTTATTTACATTTCAACCGATTTCCCCTTTCCTGAATACCCCCTCCCTGAAAGTTACATAAGCCCTCTTCCCTCCCTCTGTTCCCCAATCCACCCCCTCCCAATTCCCTGCTCTGGTATTCCCCAACACTGCTGCGCTGACCATTTCCAGAACCAGGGGCCACTCCTTCCTTCTTCTTGGACATCATTTGATATGTTATTGGTGTCTTGGGTACTTCAAGCTTCTAGGCTAATATCTGCTTGTCAGTGAGTGCATACCTTGAGTGTTCTTTTGAGACTGGATTACCTCACTTAGGATGATGTTCTTCAGCTCCATCCATTTGTCTAAGAATTTCATGAATTCATTGTTTCTAATGGCTGAATAGTACTCCATTGTGTATATATACCGCATTTTCTGTATCCATTCCTCTGTTGAAGGACAACTGGGTTCTTTCCACTGTCTGGCTATTATAAAGAGGGCTGCTATGAACATAGTGGAGAATGTATCCTTATTACATGCTGGAGAATCCTCTGGGCATATGCCCAGGAGTGGTATAGTAGGGTCCTCAGAAGTGTTGTGCCCAGTTTTTTGAGGACACGCCAGACTGATTTCCAGAGTGGTTGTACCAGCTTGCAAACCAACCAGCAGTGGAGGAGTGTTCCTCTTTCTCTGCATCCTAGCCAACACCTGCACTTTCCTGACTTTTTAATCTTAGCCATTCTGACTGGTGTGAGGTGAAACCTCAGGGTTGTTTTGATTTGCATTTCCCTAATGACTAATGATGTTGAACATTTCTTTTTTTTTTAATGTTCAATCAATTTTTTTAAAATTTTTATTTTCTATATTCTATGTTTACATTCCAAAGGCTTTCCCCTTTCCCAGTTCCCACCCACCATAGTTCCCATAGTTCCTCTCCCCCCCCCAACTATTCCCCAATCATTCCCCCTTCCCCCTCGGTTTCTTTACTAAACTGGATGCAATCTTTACAGGCCCAGGGTCCTCTCCTTTCTTCTTTTTGGGAATCTCTTTTTTATTTTATTTTATTTTTTTTTAATTTTTATTTTCTATATTCTATGTTTACATTCCAAAGGCTTTCCCCTTTCCCAGTTACCTCCCACCATATGTCCCATAATTCCTCCCCCCTGCTATTCCCCACTCATTCCCCCCCACACGATTTCTCTGTTCTGGGTCTACAATACTGGATCCAATCTTTATAGGCCCAGGGTCCTCTCCTTTCTTCTTCTTGGGAGTCATTTGACTTGCTAATTCTGCCTTGAGTATTTAGGGCTTCTGGGCTCAATAATATCCACTTATCAGTGATTGCATTTCATGTGTATTCTTTCGTGATTGGGTTAGCTCACTTAGGATGATATTTTCCAGATCTAACCATTTACCTACAAATTGCATGAGTTCATTATTTTTAATTGCTGAGTAGTACTCCATTGTATAAATATACCACATTTTCTGTATCCATTCCTCTTTTGAGGGATATCTGGGCTCCTTCCAATTTCTGGCTATTATAAACAAGGCTGCTATAAACATAGTGGAGCATGTGTCTTTAAGGTGCTTCTCAGCCATCTGAAGTTCTTTAGGTGAAAAGTCTTTGTTTAGCTCTGTACCCCATTTTTAAATAGGGTTATTTGGTTTTCTGGGGTCTACCTTCTTAAGTTCTTTGTATATATTGGATATTAGCCCTCTGTCAGATGCAGGGTTGGTGAAGATATTTTCCCAATTTGTTGGTTGCCATTTTTTCCTTTTTACAGTGTCCTTTGCCTTACAGAAACTTTATAATTTTATGAGGTCCCATTTGTCAATTCTGGATCTTGGAGCATAAGCTATTGGTGTTCTGTTCAGGAACATTCCCCATGTGCCCATGTCCTCAAGGGTCTTCCTCAGTTTTTTTTCTAGTAGATTCAGTGTGTCTAGCTTTATGAAGAGGTCCTTGATCCACTTGGAGTTGAGCTTAGTACAAGGAAATAAGAATGGATCAATTTGCATTCTTCTGCATGCTGACCTCCAATTGAATCAGCACCATTTTTTGAAAAGGCTATCTTTTTTTCCACTGGATGTTTTGAGCTCCTTTGTCAAAGATCAAGTAACCATAGGTCTCATTTCTGGGTCTTCAATCCTATTCCATTGATCCATCTGCCTGTCACTGTACCAATATAATGCAGTTTTTTTTTTTTTAACAGTATTGCACTTTAGTATTGCTTGAGGTCCAGGATACTGATTCCCCCAGAAATTCTTTTACTGTTGAAAATAGCTTTAGCTATCCTGGGTTTTTGTTATTCCAGATGAATTTGAGAATTGCTCTTTCTACCTCTATGAAGAACTGAGTTGGTATTTTGTTGGGGATTACATTGAATCTGTATATTGCCTTTGGTAAGATGGCCATTTTAACTATATTAATCCTGCCAATCCATGAGCATGGAAGATTTTTTCCATTTTCTGAGGTCTTCCATTTCCTTCTTCAGAGACCTGAAGTTCTTGTCATATAGATCTGTCACTTGTTTGGTTAGAATCTCACCAAGATACTTTATATTGTTTGTGGCTATTGTGAAGAGTGTCATTTCCCTAATTTCTTTCTAAGCCTGTATTTCCTTTTAGTATAGGAAGGCTACTGATTTGCTTGAGTTGATTTTATAACCAGCCACTTTGCTGAAGTTGTTTATCAGCTGTAGGAGTTCTCTGGTGGTGGTGTTTTTTTTTTTTGGGGGGGGTCGCTTAAGTATACTGTCATATTATCTTCAAATAGTGATAGTTTGACTTCTTCCTTTCCAATTTGTATGCCTTTGATCTCCTTATGTTGTCTAATTGCTCTAGCTAGAACTGCAAGTACTATATTGAAAAGATATGGAGAGAGGGGCAACCTTGTCTAGTCCCTGATTTTACTGAGATTGCTTCAAGTTTGTATCCATTTAGTTTGATGTTGGCTACCAGTTGGCTGTATATTGCTTTTACTATGTTTATGTATGGGCCTTGAATTCTTGTTCTTTCCAAGGCTTTTAGCATGAAATGATGCTGAATTTTGTCAAATGCTTTTTCAGCATCTAATGAAATGACCATGTATTTTTTTTTTGTTGTTGTTTTTCGTTGAGTTTGTTTAAGTAGTGGATTACATTGATGGATTTCCTTATATTGAACCATCTCTTCTTCCCTTGGATGAAGCCTACTTGATCATGGTGAATGACCTTTTTAATGTGTTCTTGGATTTGGTTGGCAAGAATTTTATTTAGTATTTTTGCACCAATGTTCATAGGGGAAATTGGTCTGAAGTTATCTCTCTTTGTTGGATCTTTGTGTGGTTTTGCACATATCTCATGCAGTGGTAGTTACAGACAGTGGTGATGCATCGCATCTCATGTTGCTGCTTGAACCTTAACTCAGAGCATCTACCATAACAGAAAATTTTGTGAATTGCTGAGCCATTTCTCTAGCCCTCGAATGATTATTTTATCAAATTTCTCTTTCTTTCTTTACCTCCAACAAAGTGATATTTTGAATATCTTTATTATCTAATTATCTTTCTATTTAATCCAAAGCCAGTGAACGCATGCATTTTGTTTGGGATGTGGTATCCATTTTACCTCAGATAATAGCTGCTACTATTAGATAGCTATAAAATATTTGGAGAAGAAACAAATAAATGCTGGGAAAGAATGAATCTCATCAAAATTTTATCTTTTAAAAGTAAAATTTACATATTTTAAACAGACACAAGTGCTGATGATAAATGATTATGAGAAATTCAAAATTGAAAAATATCTATTAAATCCAAATATTATGTGTTATGGTATTAAATTTATAAACCTGGCAAGGTTTGTTTCCTTAGCACATAACAAAATGATCATGTGGAAACAAAAATGATTTGTTTACTGTAACAGGTATAATGTGTTAATATAATTTAAAATTTAATAATTTGTGCATGGATACATATTGAACTTACAAAATAATTTGAGGTGACAATTTGAATTTTAAAGTAAAAGAACACTACTAATTTGAAGGATAATTCCTTTTTAGAGGAGGTACTAATCTTTCTTTTTTGGTTATTTTATTTATGGGCACTTCAATTGTTATCCCCCTTCCCAGTTTCCCCTCCATGAACCCCCTCTCTCCAATCCTTCTTCCTGCCTCTATGAGGGTGCTGCCAACTCACTCACCTACCTACTTACTACTGTCTCGGCACCCTAGCATTCCCCTAGGCTGAGTCATCTAGCCTCCACAGGACCAAGGAACTCTCTTCCCAGTGATGCCAGATAAGGCAGTTCTCTATTACATATCCAGCTGGAGCCATGTGTTCCTCCACGTGTGATCTTTTTTGTTTTATGAGCATTTTTTAATTAGATAACATTTCAAATGTTATCTACTTTCTTGGTTTCCTCTCTGAAAACTCCCTATCCCACACCCCTCCCCCTGCTCACCAACCCATCCACTCCATGTGTACTCTTTAGTTGGTGATTTAGTCCCTGGGAGCTTTGGGGAGGTATGGTTGGTTAATATTGTTGTTCATCCTATGGGGTTGCAAACCCCTTCAGCTCCTTCAGTCCTTGCTCTAGCTCTGCCACTGTGATCCTCCTATCCAGTCCAATGGATGGCTGCATACATCCTTATCTATACTTATCAGGCTCAGGCACAGCCTCTCATTGGACAGCTATATGAGGTTCCTCTCAGCAAGTTCTTCTTGGCATCAGCAGTACTAATCTTTTTAAAACACATATTTGTTAAAAATTAATGGTCATTTTATTTTATTTTATTTTTTTTGGATTCTTTTATTTTTATTTGATATATTACTTATTACATTAAAATGATTTCCCCTTTCCTGGATGCCCCCTCCCCCAAAGTCCCATAAGCCCTCTTTCTTCCCCCTGTTCTCCCATCCACCCCTCTCCACTTCCCTGTTCTGTTATTCCCCTACACTGCTGCACTGAGCCTTTCCAGAACCAGGAGCCACTCCTTACTTCTCCTTGGAAATCATTTGATATGTTGATTGTGTCTTGGGTATTCCAAGCTTCTAGGCTAATACCTGCTTATCAGTGAGTGCTTACCATGAGTGTTCTTTTGAGACTGGGTTACCTCACTTAGGATGATGTTCTCCAGCTCCATCCATTTGTCTAAGAATTTTATGAATTCGTTGTTTCTAATGGCCAAATAGTACTCTGTTGTGTATATATACCACATTTTTTGTTTTGTTTTTTTTTGTTTGTTTGTTTTAAGGATTTTTTTTTTAGTTATTTTTATTTTCTATATTCTATGTTTACATTTCAAAGGCTTTCCCCTTTCCCAGTTCCCACCCACCATAGTTCCCATAGTTCTTCTCCCCCCCAACTATTCCCCAATCATTCCCCCTCCCCCCTCGGTTTCTTTACTAAACTGGATGCAATCTTTACATGCCCAGGGTCCTCTCCTTTCTTCTTCTTGGGAATCATTTGACTTGCTATTTGTGTCTTGAGTATTTAGTGCTTCTGGGCTCATTAATATCCACTTATCAGTGATTGCATTTCATGTGCATTCTTTTGTGATTGGGTTAGCTCACTCAGGATGATATTTTCCAGGTCTAACCATTTACCTACAAATTGCATGAATTCATTATTTTTAATTGCTGAGTAGTATTCCATTGTATAAATATACCACATTTTCTGTATCCATTCCTCCTTTGAGGGATATTTGGGCTCCTTCCAATTTCTGGCTATTATAAACAAGGCTGCTATAAACATAGTGGAGCATGTGTCTTTATTGCATGTAGGGGAATCCTCTGGGTATATTCCCAGGAGTGGTATGCCAGGGTCCTCTGGAAGTGCCATGCCCAATTTTCTGAGGAACCGCCAAACTGATTTCCAGAGTGGTTTTACCATTTTGCAATCCCACCAACAGTGGAGGAGTGTTCCTCTTTCTCCACATCCTTGCCAGCACTTGTTGTCTCTTGAGTTTTTAATCTTAGCCATTCTGACTGGTGTGAGGTGGAATCTCAGGGTTGTTTTGATTTGCATTTCCCTGATGACTAATGATGTTGAACATCTCTTAAGGTGTTTCTCGGCCATCCGAATTTCTTCTGGTGAAAATTCTTTGTTTAGCTCTGTGCCCCATTTTTTAATAGGGTTATTTGGTTCTTTGCGGTCTAACTTCTTGAGTTCTTTGTATATATTGGATATTAGCCCTCTGTCGGATGTGGGGTTGGTAAAGATCTTTTCCCACTTTGTTGGTTGCCGTTTTGTCCTTCGGACAGTGTCCTTTGCTTTGCAGAAACTTTGTAATTTTATGAGGTCCCATTTGTCGATTCTTGATCTTAGTGCGTACGCTATTGGTGTTCTGTTCAGGAACTTTTCCCCTGTGCCCAAGTCCTCCAGGGTCTTCCCAAGTTTCTTTTCTAATAGTTTCAGTGTGTCTGGTTTTATGTGGAGGTCCTTGATCCACTTGGAGTTGATCTTAGAGCAAAGAGATAAGAGTGGGTCAATTCGCATTCTTCTGCATGTTGACCTCCAGTTGAACCAGCACCATTTGTTGAAAAGGCTATCTTTATTCCATCGGATGGTTGTGGCTCCTTTATCAAAGATCAAGTGACCATAAGTCTGTGGGTTAATTTCAGGGTCTTCAATCCTGTTCCATTGATCTGTTTGCCTGTTGCTATACCAATACCATGCAGTTTTTAACACAATTGCTCTGTAGTACTGCTTGAAGTCAGGGATATTGATTCCCCCAGAAGTCCTTTTATTGTTGAGAATAGTTTTAGCTATCCTGGGTTTTTTGTTGCTCCAGATGAATTTGAGAATTGCTCTTTCTAGATCTATGAAGAATTGAGTTGGGATTTTGATGGGGATTGCATTGAATCTGTATATTGCTTTTGGCAAGATGGCCATTTTTACTATATTGATCCTGCCAATCCAGGAGCAAGAAATATTTTTCCATCTTCTGAGGTCTTCTTCGATTTCTTTCTTCAAGGACTTGAAGTTCCTGTTGTACAGATCTTTCGCTTGTTTGGTTAGAGTTACGCCAAGATACTTTATGTTGTTTGTGGCTATTGTGAAGGGTGTTATTTCCCTAATTTCTTTCTCAGCCTGCTTGTCCTTTGAGTACAAGAAGGCCACTGACTTGCTTGAGTTAATTTTATAACCTGCCACTTTGCTGAAGTTGTTTATCAGCTGTAGAAGTTCTCTGGTGGAGTTTTTTGGGTCGCTTAGGTAAACTATCATATCGTCTGCAAATAATGATAGTTTCACTTCTTCCTTTCCAATTTGTATCCCTTTGACTTCCTTATGTTGTCTAATTGCTCTTGCTAGAACTTCAAGTACTATATTGAAAAGATATGGAGAGAGAGGGCAGCCTTGTCTAGTCCCTGATTTTAGTGGGAATGCTTCAAGTTTCTCTCCATTCAATTTGATGTTGGCTACTGGTTTGCTGTAGATTGCTTTTACTATGTTTAGGTATGGGCCTTGAATTCCTGCTCTTTCCAAGACTTTTAGCATGAAAGGATGCTGAATTTTGTCGAATGCTTTTTCAGCATCTAATGAGATGACCATGTGGTTTTTTTCTTTCAGTTTGTTTATGTAGTGGATTACATTGATGGATTTCCGTATATTGAACCATCCCTGCATCCCTGGGATGAAGCCTACTTGATCATGGTGGATGATCGTTTTGATGTGCTCTTGGATTCGGTTAGCAAGAATTTTATTTAGTATTTTTGCATCTATATTCATCAGAGAAATTGGCCTGAAGTTCTCTTTCTTTGTTGGATCTTTTTGTGGTTTAGGTATTAGCGTAATTGTGGCTTCGAAGAATGAGTTGGGCAGTGTCCCTTCTGTCTCTATTTTGTGGAATAGTTTGGAGAGTATTGGTGTTAAGTCTTCTTTGAAGGTCTGGTAGAATTCTGCACTAAAACCATCTGGTCCCGTACTTTTTTTGGTTGGGAGGCTTTCTATAACCCCTTCTATTTCTTTAGGGGTTATGGGACTATTTAGCTGGTCTACTTGATGCTGATTTAATTTTGGTATTTGATATCTGTCTAGGAAATCGTCCATTTCCTCCAGATTCTCCAGTTGTTTTGAGTATAGACCTTTGTAGTAGGATCTGATGATCTTTTGAATTTCCTCAGTTTCTGTTGTTATGTCTCCCTTTTCATTTCTAATTTTGTTAATTTGTATACTGTCTCTGTGTCCTTTGGTTAGTCTGGCTAAGGGTTTATCTATCTTGTTGATTTTCTCAAAGAACCAGCTCCTGGTCTTGTTGATTCTTTGTATGGTTCTCTTTGTTTCTATTTGATTGATTTCAGCCCTGAGTTTGATGATTTCTTGTCTTCTACTCCTCCTGGGTGAATTAACTTGTTTTTCTTCCAGGGCTTTAAGGTGTGCCATTAAGCTGCTAGTGTATGCTCTCTCCAGTTTCTTTTTGGATGCACTTAGAGCTATGAGTTTTCCTCTTAGCACTGCTTTCATTGTGTCCCATAGATTTGGGTAGGTTGTACCTTCATTTTCATTGAATTCTAAAAAGTCTTTGATTTCTTTTTTTATTTCTTCCTTGACCAAGGTGTCATTGAGTAGAGTATTGTTCAGTTTCCATGTGTATGTGGGCTTTCTGTTGTTTTTTTTGCTATTGAAGACCACTCTTACTCCATGGTGATCTGATAAGAGGCATGGGATTAGCTCGATCTTCTTGTATTTGTTGACATCTGTCTTGTGACCGATTATATGGTCTATTTTGGAGAAGGTACCATGCGGTGCTGAGAAAAAGGTATATTCTTTAGCTTTAGGATGAAATGTTCTATATATATCTGTTAAATCCAATTGGTCCAGAGTTTCAATTAGTTTCACTGTGTCCCTGTTTAGTTTCTGCTTTCCTGATCGGTCCATTGAGGAGAGTGGGGTGTTGAAGTCAGCCACAATTATTGTGTTAGGTGTAATGTGTGCTTTAAGCTTTAGTAAGGTTTCTTTTACGAAGGAGGGTGCCCTTGCATTTGGAGCATAGATGTTCAGTATTGAGAGCTCTTCCTGGTGGATTTTCCCTTTGGCCAGCAAGAAGTGACCTTCTGAGTCTCTTTGGATGATTTTAGGTTGAAAGTCAATTTTATCTGATATTAGAATGGCTACTCCAGCTTGTTTCCTGAGACCATTTGCTTGTAAAATTGTCCTCCAGCCTTTTACTCTAAGGTAGTGTTTGTCTTTAACACTGAGATGTGTTTCCTGTATGCAGCAAAATGTAGGGTCCTGTTTCCGTATCCAGTCTGTTAATCTATGTCTTTTTATTGGGGAATTGAGTCCATTGACATTAAGAGATATTAAGGAATAGTAATTATTACCTCCAGACATTTTTGAAATTATATTTATTTATCTTATTTATTTTTTATATTCGAGAGGTTATCTTCTTTTGGGTTTGATGAGAGCAGGTTTCTATCTTGCTTCTTCCCGGGTGTAGTTTCCGTCCTTGTCTTGGTGTTTTCCCCCTATTATCCTTTGTAGGGCTGGATTTGTGGAGAGATATCTTGCAAATTTGGTTTTGTCATGGAATACCTTGATGTCTCCATCAATGGCAATTGAGAGTTTTGCTGGGTAAAGTAGTTTTGGCTGAAGTTTGTGTTCTCTTAGAGTTTGCATGATATCTGCCCAGGATCTTCTAGCTTTCATGGTCTCAGGTGAGAAGTCTGGTGTTATTCTGATAGGTTTTCCTTTATATGTTACTTGGCCTTTTTCTCTTGCTGCCTTTAGTATTCTTTCTTTGTTTATTACATTTGGAGTTTTGATTATTATGTGACGGGATGTATTTCTGTTCTGGTCCAGTCTGTTTGGGGTTCTATAGGCTTCTTGTATATTCATGGGCATCTCTCTCCTTAGGTTGGGGAAGTTTTCTTCCATAATTTTATAGAAGATATTAGCTGGCCCTTTAACTTGTAAATCTTCACTCTCGTCTATACCTATAATCCTTAGGTTTGGTCTTCTCATAGTGGCTTGGATTTCCTGGATGTTTTGGGTTACCACCTTTTTGCATTTAGTATTTTCTTTGACTGTTGAATCAATGGTTCCTATGTTATCTTCGGCTTCTGAGATTCTGTCTTCTATCTCTTGTATTCTATTGTTGATACTTGCGTCTATGGCCCCTGATTTCTTCCCCAGGTTTTCTATCTCCAATGTTGTCTCCCTCTGTGATTTCTTAGTTGTTTCTACTTCTGTTTTTAGTATCTGGATGGATGTGCTCAGATCTTTCGCTTGCTTGATTGTGTTTTCATGTATTTCTTTAATAGATTTTTGTGCTTCCTCTTTCATAGCTTCTACTTGTTGGCCCACGTTCTTCTGTAGTTCTTTAAGTGACTTTTGTCTTTCTTCCTTATTGTTTTCTTCTCTTTGATCCATCTTCTCCTGCATTTCTTGAAGTGATTTTTGTATTTGCCTCGTAAAGGCTTCTAACTTTTGATCCATTTTCTCCTCTATTTCTTTACGAGATTTTTCTATGTGTTCAGCTACCAGCATCCTGACCAGTGATTTTATATCCAAGTCTTGTTTTTCTGGTGTTTTAGGGTATCCAGGGATTCCTGTTGTTGGAGAACTGGGTTCAGATGCTGTCATGTTGCCTTGATTTTTGTTAGTAACGTTCCTTCGTTTTCCTTTTGCCATCTGGTTATTTCTGGTTTTAGTTGGCCTTTCATTTTATTATATTCATTTCTGTAGAATTAACGGAAAGACAGTGTATAAATCAATGACTTAAAATAGACACTGCCTTATACTCCTTAAATAAATCTCAACCAAATGACAGAGTTTAATTTTCTCTAAGTTTCAAGGTTTTGAAACCTATATTTTCACTTTGATACTTAATTTATATAATGTGAAGAAAGCTAGGATTTTAAAAATTACAAGTTTCTTTTGGTTAGAAATATTCTTCTTGCATGCAATATATACAACTACAGTTTACTTTTCCTTCATGCCTAATGCCCCCCAAGTTTCCTCACCTGTTTCCATACTTCCTACTGTTTCCTCTTTGGAAAGTAGCAAACCTCAAAGAAAAGACAACCAAATAGTACAAAGCAAGATACAGTAAGACAAGGCTAAGCCTTCATATACAGGCTGGACAAGAATATACAGTAGAGGTTCAAGAACAAATAAAAGAATCTGAGACATCCTCTCTCCCACCGTTAGGAGTCCCATAAATAATACATCATGCTAATATCCAGCTTACATGGTACTAATCCGTGAAGTTCCCATGTTGTTTGTTTTATTCTTTCTGAGCCATGTAAGTCTTCTCTAGTTGATTTGGTGGGCCATGTTCTCATGGTGTCCTCTATCACCTTTGACTCCTGCTATCATTCCTCCCCCATCTTTTGTGGGTTTTCCATCAGCTGCCAAGAGAAGCCTCTTTGATCAGGACAGGAAAAGGCATCAATCTATGAGTATGGCAGCATATCTTTAGGAATCTTTCTTTTTCTCTCTTTTTATAACTTTTATTTGTTTTATTTTAATGTTTAGTATCGAGTCTGTCCGCCACCTCAAAAAAGCTTTAATTTGTTATATGCTTTCCAGTTATTTCATATTGTTGTTCCACTATGCCTGCCAGTCATTAACACACAAAAAATACCTTGACTCAGAGCAAGGCCAGGCTGATCACATAGTCTGTCTGAAAATCAGTCTGGCAGTTCCTCAGAAAACTGGGCATTACACTTCTGGAGTACCCTGTTATACCACTCCTGTGCATATACCCAGAGGATTTCCCATTATGCAATAAGGACACAGCTCCACTATGTTCATAGCAGCCTTATTTATAATAGCCAGAAGCTGGAAAGAACCCAGATGTCCCTCAATGGAAGAATGGATACAGAAAATGTGATATATTTTCACCATGGAATACTACTCAGCAACTAAAAACAATGAATTCATGAAATTTTTAGGTAAATGGTTGGAACTGGAAAATATCCTAAGTGAGGTAACCCAATCACAAAAGAATACACATGGAATGAAGCCACTGATAAGTGGATATTAATTATCCCAGAAGCTCTGAATACGCAAGACACAGTTAACATATCAAATGATTCCCAAGGAGAAGGAAAGAGAGGGTCCTGGCCCTGGAAAGACTTGATCCAGCATTGTAGGGGAATACCAGGACAGAGAAATGGGAGAGTGATGATTGGGGAATGGGCGGAGGTAAGAGGACTTATGGGACTTAAGAGGTGGGGTTAACTGGGAAAGGGGAAGGCATTTGGAATGTAAACAAAGAATATGGAAAGAAAAAAAATTCCACACCCATAAGCTCCACTTAGGTGTAGTCAGAATAAAGGTAAGTTAGAAGTATTCTGTCTAGCTAGCCAAAGAAGCTTGAGAGAAGCTAATCCTGCATCTGCATAAGAGCTCAGTGTGGTTTCTGTGAAGGTGTTTTTTCCTTCATAAGTTAACAGAGAAAGACGTTTGGGGTCAGAGACTCAGGTAATTCCCAGTTATGCCCCTGGTCAGTATTAGAGCATGCATTCAACGAACCATCCCTGTCAGACTGATATCAGTGTTCATGTAGTTTGTGGGGCGACTCATGGACCCCAACATTAGGCAGTCATATTTAGTTCTATCCTAGGATATCCAGTCTTCAACTTCAGACATGTAACCAGTGTTGAACACAGGATTCCTCTCAAATTTTTAAGTTTTAGGATTTTTTCCATCTAAACCTTGGAAAATATGTGTACTCTATTGAATTTAATCATCTCATAAACAACCACAAGTGTGTATGTACTTCTGACATTTCTGGTATTTGGAGTTTAACTCTGAAGTTAAAAAGCAAATTAAACTTTCAAAGCTACCGAGGCAGAGTGACATTCATCTTTCCTCTATTGAAGCTACATTAGTTATAATTGAAACGGAAAATGGGGATGCAGATGTCAAGGCCCCCGAGCAACGAGGATTCTACAAAATACTTAGTGGAAAAAGACTGCTGGGCTGTAACTGTAATAACTCACACATATCTGGTTTTAATTAGACTTTGCTAGATTGGATGACCTTCTTTAAGCCCTCATAGAACATGGCATGGGACAGTGTCCCTGAATAAAACATGCCTGTTTTCTTTCTAGAAAAAAGTTATATGAGGCTATGCAGCTTAAAAACCTCATTAATCTATTGCCTTAGTATTTGCTGGAATTTAGACAACAAGTAAGGTACAGTTTTAACAATGTAAATGCTGTATATATTCATCAATGGAATGTAAACTTTTAGTTTCTTCCATTTTTATTGAGACACTGAGACATTATGCATATGTAAGCAAGTACTCTGTCACTGAGCTGATTGAACATATTCACAGCACAGCAATTTCCATTGTAAACTCAATTTTTAGCCTGTGTCAATTTCACATTTTTTCTATTATATTTTCCTCTTTTTACAGGTAAAAATCGAATTATTTCCTTTATTCTATCATATAAATAGGTGAATTTACCATATTAACTTTTTATTTTTATGCATTATATCTCCTAGCTTTTTTTCTTTTTTAGATTATTTATTGGATATATTCTATATTTACATTTCATTTCCCTTTTTCTGGTTCCCCATCTCCCAAAGGTCTCACATGCTCTTTTCCCTCCCCCTGTTCCCCCATCCACCCCTTCCCACTTCCCTGTTCTGGTATTCCCCTACACTGATGTTTTGATCCTTTCCAGCACCATTGTCCACTCCTTCCTTATTGTCGGATATCATTTGATATGTGGATTGTTGAATGTATTCTTTATGATTTCTTTTAATAAGGGAAAGAGTGAAGAAATTTTTTTGCATTTAAAAATTAAAAATTGTAATAATGGTCTTCTCAAGACTGTGCTTACTTTAAAGACAGAAGGCTTTGTAAAAATACAGATTTGTGGAATGTATGAATAAACAAAACATAGAAAAGAATCACTATTGCCAATGCCAAGAAGCCTGGTATAGCTGTCACCCGAGAGGCTCTGGCAGAGAATGACCAATACAGATGCATATATATACACAGCCAAGCATTGAACTGAGCACAGGGACCCCACAGGAGAACTAAAGGCAAGGACTGTAGCAGATGAAGGGCTTTTCATTCCCATAGCAAAAGCAATATCAACCAACCAGACTCCCCCCAAACTCCCAGGGACTAAACCACGAATCAAAAAGTACACAGGGGGTACCCATTTCTCCAGCTGCATATGCAGCAGAGGACTGCCTTATCTGGTAGCACTGGGAAGGGAATCCCTTGGTCCTGTGGAGGCATGATGACCCAGGGTAGGGGAAACGCTAGGGAGCTGAGGCAGGAATGGGTTGGTGGGTTGGGAAGCACTCTCAGAGACAGGGAGGCGAGAGGAAGAGATAGGGGGATTGTGGAGGGGAAGTTGGGAAAGGGGATAACATTTGAAATGTAAATAAATGAAATAACCAATAAAAAATAAAAAAAAAACTCAATAAGAGAAATTGCCTAATAAGAGAAATACTCTAATACTTTCACGTAAATTCTAACATTTCCCCCCACATTTTATGGTAAGAAAAAAAAAAAAAACCTCAAAGTTCTGATTTAAAAATACCCTTTCTAAAGCCCTTTAAATAAATGTGTGCTTCCAGCACAGCGCTGTGTTTTCTGAACAGATGCTTTAATTAGGTGGCTGTATGGCTCTTCAGTTTTATCTCCACATGCAGCTTGGGTCTTCAAGAGGGTTGCCTGCTGATTTTCTTCTTTGCAGTACATTCTTCTCTCTTTAATTTGTTTCCACAGACATGAAGTGCTGAAAGAAGAACATTTTTATAAGGAAATAGGCACTTCTGTGCGGATCTGAGGATGAGCAATTGAAAAAAAGAGCACAAATCTTCAGCAAAATATGTGAGTGGATTCCTGCAGTAGGCATAGTGAATGCTCACACTGTGCTATCCGTTCTCGCTGTCTCTTATTGTATGTTCTATATGATTCTGTTAAAAGCATACATCCACATCTTTCAGTAAAATTAACCCTGTTACTTTACTCTAATTATCATCACTATCTAGATTTGTTTTATACTCATTATCCTGTGTGTGTGTGTGTGTGTGTGTGTGTGTGTGTGTGTGCATGTGTCTGTATGTTTTTGCCTGGAAAGCAATAAATTCTCATCTTATTTTGGTATAATGGTTTCCTTGGCATCTTGGCATCTATTCAATGTACAAAGTTAGAGGTTTCATAAAGGCATTTATAGCAAATCTTGTTATGTTTCTGTTTTGTATTTACCATCAATACACTTCCGTTTATCTCCCTTCACCCTCCTACTGGTCCCTTTTATTGCCATAGACAAACTTGCTTCTATTTGAATGAAGTATGCATTATTTATTTATCAGTACTTAATATTTTACTTGAATTTGAGATAAAGTACTTTTTTAAACTAAGGACTTATCTCAGATAGTATAATTCTTATCATGTATGCCAAGACCCCTAGTTTGACTCTCAGCATTAAACAAGCACAGTTGAGGCAGAGAAATCAAACACTGAAGGAAATTGTGGGTAACATAGGGAATTTGAAGGATTCAAAAAACCCTGAATCAATAAAGAAAACAAATAAAATCTAAATATAAAATTATAAATTAAAATATTTCAAAAAATTATAGTGTCTTAGAATTTGCTCATTTTTACTTGTTTTATTTACATTGAACTATTTCTGAAATTATAATTAAAATGTCACTAGTTAATTAATTTCTCCATTTTTGACTCATTTTAATATTAAACATTGTACTGGCTAGTTTTGTGTGTCAACTTGACACAGGCTGGAGTTATCATAGGAAAAGGAGCTTCAGTTGGGGAAGTGACTCCATGAGATCCAGCTGTGGGGCATTTTCTCAATTAGTGATCAAGTCAGGGAGAGCCCCTTGTGGGTGGTACCATCTCTGGGCTGGTATTCTTGGGTTCTATAAGAGAGCAGGCTGAGCAAGCCAGGGGAAGCAAGCCAGTAAGTAACATCCCTCCATGGCCTCTGCATCAGCTCCTGCTTCCTGACCTGCTTGAGTTCCAGTCCTGACTTCCTTTGGTAATGAACAGCTGTGTGGAAACTTTAATTCAATGATCAGAGTGAATTTTCTGGGCAGAAACATAAGCACAGCTTTGTAATAGGTGACAAAGAACAATTGTAAAGGATATTTAAAGAACATATAGCTATCCAGAGTTTGCAAGAGGTAAGTCTGGAAGTTACACACTGAGAGGATTATCATCATTTATAGATCAATAAACCCTTTCCTCCCCAACTTGCTTCTTGGTCATGATGTTTGTGCAGGAATAGAAACCCTGACTAAGACAAACATGAATATTTAAATAACAAATTAAGAATTCATTATATAGTTGCAGTGATGTTTAGGTTTATAATCTCTCCTATCTATAAATAAGGTTACAATACTTGTAGCTAATACACAATAATATATGGGTATAGAAATCAACATTAATTGATCTATCAGCTTACAATATTATTTCTCATTGACTTTACTCAAAAGATGAATTTCATGCATTGTATATTTAATTTGCCTTTTCAGTTGATATAAGAGTGCGTTGAATTAAATAGCAAATAATAAGGCATAGTCGATTAAATTGCACTTGAGAGCATCACATATATATATATATGTGATGCTCATATATATATGTGATGCTCATATATATCTATCTATATATAGATAGATATAGATATAGATATAGATATAGATATAGATATAGATATAGATATAGATATAGATATAGATACCATACTTCCTCAGGCTTTATTGAATCAGTTATAAACTCAAAATATATATTAAATAAAACTGTAAAATAGAAAATGTTTCAATGCAAAGGCATGAATAATTTGTGTTACTCTTTTAAATATTAGTAGCCTATCAAGGGAAACTTTAATTCAATGATCAGAGTGAATTTTCTGGGCAGAAACATAAGCACAGCTTTGTAATAGGTGACAAAGAACAATTGTAAAGGATATTTAAAGAATATATAGCTATCCAGAGTTTGCAAGAGGTAAGTCTGGAAGTTACACACTGAGAGGATTATCATCATTTATAGAAAATAACTTTCACTTGTAAAATTCCAAATCTAAGTTTAAATTGAAGTCTCTAATGGTCTCAAACCATACATGTTTTTAAATAGAAAATAATTCATGCATGTTCTGATTATGGATTGCTCTTCCTCTGCTCCCCTGAGATACTCTCCATTTGCAGAGAGAGCAGAAGCCAGAGGAAACCAAATGGATTGGAACAAATGTCACATGTGACTGTGAGTCAGCTGTCTAGGTTTCTGGGAAGATGACTAGGATTTTCTGGAAGAATAGTGTTCTCTTTAAATAATGAGCCATCTCTCTAGCCTCTTTTAATGAAGTTTAGGTCCTATTACATTTTTGTTGTTGTTTTGTAGAGTTTTAGCTACAAATAAAATAAAATAAAGTAATAGTGATAAGAAAACAAACAAAATCCCCACAAATGCATGTTGATTAAATGGGTTCATTAACCACACTGAAGGAATATAGAAACAAAAATACCAGTAACGCTTTTCATCAAAAACAAACAACGAGGAGAATAAAAATTACTGAGGGAAAACTGCTATGGTCAGAGTTGAGAAGGAAGGAAATGATGGCAAATATTGCAAACACCACATCTGCCAAACCATGATAGAAAATATGACTAGAGGATTATTTAAGTGTAGAAATAGCTATTGACAAACATCCTACAGAGTGTTCCTTTTGTGACTGAAGAAATTAACACGTCATCCAAAGGTAACTTAGGAGGGATGACTGTTAGATATGTGGATTGAAATTGGCTTTCTCAACTTTGAGTTTGGATTGGTGTTATGGTCTTTATGGTCTAACTACGAAAAACAGATATTTCCTTGATAATGAGGTGTAAAATCTACACTTTCCTGCAGGTACAAAGACAAATAATCACATGTTATGTAGGTTTAAGAAATTAGTGGTTGTAATTTTACCTGTAGTAATGAGGACTTTGGCAGTACTAAGTACTTAGCTAGGTTTCTAAGAGGAGGCACTGTCTCCCTTTGGTTGACAGGGTCTTAAGTACAATTAGAGGACTGCTGGTTACTGCCAAGGAATGTGCATCACTCCTGTATCCTTAAGCCATACAGGGTGTTGATGTGGTGCATGGGCTTCATAACTTGGTAGGACTATTGATGCCACAATCCTTAGAAAGTTAGTATCTTGCCTTCTGGTACTAGGAACACCTGTCCTCAGTGAAAGATCTTTCAGACGAATTCCAGCATAGGGTTCTATGTGCTTTATTTCTTGAGTGCATTAGGTAATCAGTATTACAGACTTACCTTCCACTTCACTATGGTAATCAATGGCAATGACAATAAGCTGCATGTTTGGGGAGACTCTTAGCTCTAGCCAACAACTCAAAATACAAAGACCCATGGCTAGTTTGGGCTTCTTATTAGGTGGTCATTGTCTCTTGGAAGGAGTCCCATTAGCCTACATGAGAAAGATTCTTTAACACTACATATGCATGTTTTTATAAAAGATATGAGTACAACAGCTTTCTCATATTTTTGGTAGATAGTTAATGGCAAGTTTATAGTGGCTTTTTCTCATATCCTTATTGTTATGGTACATCTAAAAACATCCCTTCCCCTAAGCTTAAAGGAATATTTTCACAGAAGAAGAAGAAAGATTTTTAAGAGCCAATAGAACTGGAAGAGAAGTATGTGTGAGATTCTACCTCCTAGTAATGTTCAAAGTTTTTCTTCATGTAGTGGCAACACAGCTGCCTGAATGGAATCTGAACAAGGATGATGCCAATGAGCATTCCAAACTATACTGAGAAACTCCTAGAAGGTTTCAAACTTTCACAAAGAACCATCAGCCAATGAAGAGTGCTGAGAGAAGAAGGGGGTTCCAACAGGATAAAGCATACAAATTATTTGTTCAAAGACAAAATGTCAGTTGTGAAAACATATATAATGGAAGCAGTATGTGAACTGAACAGGGTATTTTTTAGGAACATATTTATGTCCGTGTAATAACAATTAGTACAATAAAAATGATATGGAGTTGAAGGAGAGTGTAAGGGATATATGGAAGGGTTTGGAGGTAGAAAAGGGACTAAACAAATGTTGAAATTATAGTACAAATCATAAATATTTGAAAATAAAGTAAAACATTTTAGATGAGCTAAAATTCCTGTCTATTGGATTACAAGATATAAAATATATAGTTTGTCCAGAAACATATTCTCAAGTAATTATCTCTGATATAACACCAAAAAATGTAAATATATTAATAAACATAAATGTATATAAATAAAACAAATAAATCATATATAAATAAAACAAAAATATATTAATAATATCTTCTCATCAATACAAATTTTAAAAATAAGAGATGGAGTGTAAATACTCTCTCCTCCATGTATTCTACAGAGGATAGCCTTGTTCGGCATCAAAGGGAAGAAAGCCAGGCCCTTGGTACTGAGAAGGCTTGATGCCCCATGGTAGGGGAATGCCAGGACAGGGAAGCAGGAGTGGCCGGGGGAGCAGAGGGAGCAGGGATGGGTTAGGGGGTTTTGGAGGGGAAACCAGAAAAGCAAATTACATTTGAAATGTACATAAGGAAAGTATCTAATTAAAAAAAGGTAGCATGTGTAACAGAGGTCAAGTTTTTTAAAAAAATTTTGAGTAAAGGAGAGGGCAAGATTTTGAATGAGTAATATGATTACGTGGGATAAACTTTCAATTTTGGAAGAAAATAAAAGATGCAAGGAAAATATAGGGGAAAATGAGCAGGGCCTCGGTGGTCCATGGACCTGGAAAACTGGCCTGTAGGGTCTGTGCACCCATATAGGGATGGTGAGTGCCTGTGTATCTGAAGAGGGAAGACTGCCCAGCTAGTGGGGAGGGAAGAGGGGCCTTGCTCAGAAGGCAGGTCTGTTCTATCAGGCCCCAGGTACCTGTTGAGGAAGCCTGGCTAGGAATATTCTCAGTCCTTTCCAGCAGCTAGAGACTCTGAGGCCTATTTCACTCCTTCTTCAGGGCAGGTTTTGATAAGAAGAGACAGTCTATAGTTTCAACGCTTCATTATAGAGAAGTTGGAAGAGAAAAAGAGAGAAGTAAAGAGAGAAAGAAGAGATAGAGAGCTGAAAGCTGGACATGACCACCACATGGAAAGAGGGGACAAAAGTGGGGAGAGAGGGAGAACAGGGGGACAAGAGCATAAGGGCAAGAGAGAAAAGCAAGAGAGTTAGAAGGGGCCAAGAAGAACACTTTTATAGTGGGCTGGGTTACCCGGCTGTTGCCAGGTAACTGTGGGGCAGGGAAAACCTGGCTGTAGCCAGGTTACTGTGGGGGTGGAGTCCAGCCAGAACACTAGGTGCCTAGCCCTACATGTGACTCATGATGGCCACAGGATTACGTACTACAGGAAAAATGCTAAATTTAGATATAAGAGAAAAAAGAATAATTCTCTGGATGAAAAATAATGGGTATCCTTTAAACATTGCAGAAAAAAAACTGTTTGTAGAACATTAGGTTTTGGCAAGTTCAAATACTTAAAAATACTCATAAAAGTAGAAGATACATAGTAAGATTAAATTTTTATTATCATGTAAAAACATTTAGCAAGCTAAGAGTATTTAATTCAAATTTCAATGAAAGACAATGAGTTTATGAAATAGTCTCACTGCCACAGCTTTGTCTTTCTAATATATTCATTTTTTAACATTTCTTCCACATTTAACTTTGAAGTTCTTGTTATAAATGTGTGGGAAACTGAATTATTGACTTAATAAAAATAAGTAATATTATTACATCTATTTTACTGCAAAACATAACATGAATATAAACTAATATTCTTAAAAAACTTACTTTTGTGCAAACTTGACTACATCTTCCTCAAAATGTCAGATATAAAGTTATAATATTATTTAATATTTAATATGTTAAGAAAAATAACATCTTGAACAATATCAATTCAAGCTGTTGAAAAACATTGTGTTACGTAAATAGAAATAAAATGCATACTTCTGGCTCCTGTGACCAAGCAACCAGCTCAGCCAGGTACACAGGGAACAACAGAGTGAAAGATCACTCAGTACACAGTCCTCCTGGGTTCCTTCTGCAATTAGGAGCTGGGCAGCTCTACAGCTGTCTGGGCACATATCCTGCAAGGGAGTCTTGCGCTTAGAGGAATTTCTGCTCCCAGAGACCTGTAACACATTTGACACTGGGAAGATCGCACTTCCTGATACTCTCTACAGAACTGGCAGGAGCAGGTGAACAACCACTGCCCCATCCATTGGATATGGTAGACCTGTGCCACATCTGACACAGGAAGATCCTGCTTCCGGATTCTCTCTGGAGAACTGGCAGGAGCAGGTTATTTGACCTGTGCTCCTTCTGACATAGGGAAGAGCCTACTTCCTGACACTCTCTAGAAAATGGGCAGGAGCAGGTCATTTGAGAACTGGCACCACTAGGTGCATTCAAACTGGTAGAAACTGGGCATTCGAGAACCAGCATCAGCAAAGCATTTGAAATATAGCACCAGCAGAACATTTGAGAAATAGAAGCCTGCAGGGCATTTGACCATTGCCCAAGATGAACTCTCAATGATGAACATCTATGCTCCGAATACAAGAAATGAAAAGGGAGACATAACAACAAAAACTGTGGAAATTTAAAAATAAATCATCAGATCCTACTACAAGAGCTTATACTCAACAAGATTTGAAAACCTGGATGAAATGGACAAATTTCTAGATACATACCATGTGCCAATGTTAAAATAGGATCAGATAAATCATCTAAATAGTCCCATAAGTCATGAGGAAATAGAAGCAGTCATTAATAGTCTCCCATTAAAAAAAAAAAGCCCAGGACCAGATGGGTTTAGCTGGGAATTCTGTCAGATCTTCGAAGAAGAGTTAACACCTATACTCTTCAAACTTTTTCACGAAATAGAAACTCAAGGAACACTACCCACTCCTTCTATGAAGCCACAATAACACTTATACCTAAACAAAACAAAGACCAAACAAGGAAGAACTTCAGACCAATTTCTGTCATGAACGTTAATGCAAAAATATTGAACAAGATCCTGGCCAACTGAATCCAAGCATGCATCAAAACTATAATTCACCAAGATCAGGTAGGTCTCATCCCAGGGATGCAGGGATGGTTCAATATACGAAAATCTGTCAATGTAATCCACTACATAAACAAACTAAAGGAACTTCCTCATTGGATCTACACCACCGTAGATATATGTTGTTCTCATGACTTACAGTAATAGATGTGAATTCCCTTTTGTGGAGCAGAGCTTAGATTCAATTAAAAATCATTTGGTCTTACAATAGCTAAGCAAGTATTGCATAGGCAGGCACATCCCACTTTACATGTCAGTATTTTGTCATATGGGTCCATAGCCAAGCATGACTTTTGGTGACAGTTCTCCAAGAGGACCTTGTAGGACCCCCCATTATTATTACAAAGCTACCCAAGAGGGCCATCACTTCCAGTTCAATCCCTGCAAAAATTCTCCATGTCCTGAAATCAAAGCATAGGCATGTGGTAATTTCACCAGTGCAGTTTTATCATCTCATTTTGTTAGGAAATACAGAATAATACAATAGCATTTATGATATGTGGAGCCTGGAGGCTTTCTTGGCCAATAACTCAGAGCAAGGTATACCACACCTGGAATTGGAGTTTTCATTCAATAATTTATGGCCTCTGGGAGAGTTTTTTTTTTATCTGTGTAGGATTCTTTTTTATTTCAAATTTCATAGTTGTTGTTTTAATATCAATTTAATTTTTCCTTTCAATTAACCCAGCTCCAGCAGAGTTGTAAGAATGTGAATGCACTATTTGAAGCAACTCTGGTCAGCCCAAGCCCTCTGACAGGCCTTTGCATTCTTCATTTCTTTTGCTTTGCTAAAATCCATTAGATTACATTCATAAAGCTAGAATCTAAGAGCTATTTCATTATTTATCTACTTCCTCTTCATGAGGTTGACTAACAAGGCCCAGCTATCAAAATATTGAAATACATTCCTTAAAACCCCCTTTCTGCTAATCTAATTAACATTCCCAAATAAAATTAAACACCTCCACCTAACATGGGGCCTAACCTTTCATCTTTGCACAGTGCCACCTGCCTAGAGGCCAGAGATGTTTCCTTTCTATAAGGAGGCAATCCTTTGTTTCTGCTATGTAACAAATACCCTTTCTCCCTCTTCCTTGGTCCCTTCATCTTCTTTTTCATTGTCTACCTCCTGTCTTTTTCTCTTATTCCCAGCACTTTACCTCTCTTAGGCAAATAAATATGCCTTTTTCTGAGAGTTTTGTCATGGTAGTCCTGGGGTAATACCACTTCATTTCAATATGGTACCAGGTTATCTTTCAAAGTCTTCAAGATACCCATGAGATTAGTATCTTGTCCTGTATATGACATAAACTTTCCTAGAAGATGGGGAGAATAACGTAATATCCTGAAGCACCATCCCATAACAAATAAGGAGGTTACAAAGTAAACTTAGGTAAGTCATTCTGAAAGTCTTTTGTCACCAATTCTTAGTAAATGTCAGGTGACTCCAGAAGTTTACCGTGAAGAAGACACTAACATTAGACATAAACAAGGTCTAATACAGCATGAAAGGTTTCTATTTGAATTAATTGCTTCCTCCACAAAAAAAAAAATGTGTACAATGCATGAATAAAGGGTACCAAATTAATTAGCTCTACTTTATCCTAAATAGTTCATTCTTTGCTACTACACTTGCTTATCCTGGAGTTCTTATATGGAGCCTCCCTACATTTCCCCACACATAATGACACAGTGAGTATGACCTAATATATGCCAAGAGGGAAAGGTGACCTGCTTCCCCACCCTGCTGTACCCATTGGCTCCCTGGTTCTGAATGCCCTAGGATTAGGATAGATATGGGATTTATTTGCAGATAATTTCTCTCTGTCTAGCATACCATACCTGAAGTTTCTGGCTGGGCAAACCATCTCTATCCCTGGAAGAAAATGCATTTTCCTTAGTCTTGCATGGATAATTAGCTACTGATGGGATAAGTTTGATTATCTTTGCCTGTGCTATTATATTATGGGTCTCTTCTATGAACTGTTCTTCAGACTTTAGTGCCTACCAGACGGTCCATAGCACACAATTTGGAGTTCTTTCATTCCCCCTGCTTAGGAGCTCCAGCTTGCCAAAATCATTCCATAGCTGTCTTTAATGAACCCAGACAGACTTCTGCTTTAACCGTTTCTATCTTCTAAATGTTGCATTCTTACTTTACACTCTTTACAAACAGGTCTAACTAAGTGAGATCTGCCAAAGCCTTTCCTATCTAATCTAACCTTGCACCAAAGAGAGACACAGCAAAGCCACTCAAAGTTCCATACCAACCTTGAGGCCCTTGCTTGATCAAACTTTTCTTTATGTTTACTGTGAACACGTGTTCTATTTGGCTTGGATACTCACAGTTATACTCACATATATGCAGGAGCATCTCATACTCCTACATTCTTCAACAGTGTCTGAACATATTCTGTGCCCCAGTTAATATATATATATTACATATATATACAATATATTAACTACTATTTAATATATATAATATATATGGTACTGGCAAACCTCAGGGAATGGCGGAGCATAGAGTATTGTTAGTACAACTATTTATCATAAATATCAAATAATAGGTACTATATATATACGAATATATATATATATATATATATATACATATATATATATATATCACTAATGTCACATATCACAAATGAGGACTGGTGGGCATAGAATATGAACAGACACTACTGAGGGAGCTAGGAATATGAGAGCTGATCTATCTATCTATCTATCTATCTATATATATATACATACATATATATATGAAACCACAGATATATATACTCAAGTGTTCCAATGGCTTAGATAATCTTTTAATACTGTCTCAAGTTATACAGCCTCTGCATTAAAGAAGGATGGGTACTTAAATTGCTCTGTTTTCCTACATCCACTCTCATTTGCTCCCATGGCCCATAGCCTCATAAGTGATGATGCAACGGGCCCTTCCATCACTGAAACAATTCTACATTAATTCTAGAAATAACTGAGTATTTCCTAATCACTCTATAGTTTTTTTTAAACTGAATCATTTTTATTGCATATTTTCTTTATTTACATTATACATGTTATTTCCTTTCCCTGTTTCACTCCAGAATTCCTCTATCCCCTCCACCTCACCCTGCTCTATGAGGATGTTCTCCCACCGACTCCTGTCTCCCCACCCTTACATTCCCTTACACTGGGACATTGAGCCTTCAAAGAACAAGGGCCTGTCTTCCCACTGATGCCCAACAATGTCATCCTCTGCTACGTATGCTGCTGGAGGCAGGGTTCTCTCCATATGTACTCTTTGGTTTAGTCCCTGAGAGCTGGGAGGGTCTGGTAGGTTGATACCCCTTCAGCTCCTTTAGTCTTTTCTATTACTCTCCCATTGGGGTCCCTGTACTCAGCCCAATGGTTGGCTGCAAGCATTTACCTCTATATTTTTCAGGCTCTAGAAAGACCTCTCAGAAGACAGCTATAACAGGCTCCTGTTAGCAAGCACTTCTTGGCATCTACAATAGTGTCTGGTTTTGGTGACTAGATTCACAGGTGGGGAAGTCTCTGGATGGCCATTCCTTCCATCTCTGCTACACACTTTGTCTCCATATTTCCTCCTGTAAGAATTTGTTCCCCCTTCTAAGAACTGAAGCGACTACACTTTGGTCTTCCTTCCCTTTGAGCTTCATGTAGTCTGTGAATTTTATCTTGGGTATTCTGAGTTTTGGGGCTAAAATCCACTTATAAGTGATTGCAAACCATTTGTGTTCTTTTGTGATTGGGTTACCTTACTCAGGATGATATTTTCTAGTTCCATCTATTTGCCTAAGAATTTCATGAAGTCATTGTTTTAAGTACACCATTGTATAAATGCACCACATTTTCTATTTCCGTTCCTCTGTTGAAGGACATCTGCATTCATTCTGGCTATTATAAGTAAGGATGTTTACTGGAGCATGTGTCCTTATTAAGTTGGAACATCCTCTGGGTATATGCCCAGGAGTGGTATAGTGTTATAGCTGGGTCGTCTGTTAGTATTATGTTCAATTTTCTGAGGAACTGCCAAACTGATTTCTAGAGTGACTTTACCAGCTTGCAATTCCACCAGCAATAGAGGAGTGTTCCTCTTTCTCCACATCCTTTCCAGCATCTGCTGTCCCCTGAGTTTTTGATCTTAGCTATTCTGACTGGTGTGAGATGGATTATCAAATTTGTTTTGATTTGAATTTCCCTGATGACTGTGTTGAACATTTTTTAGGTGCTTCTAGGCTATTCTGTATTCCTCAGTTGAGAATTGTTTGCTTAACTCTGTACCCCATTTTTAATAGGGTTATTTGATTCTCTGCAGTCTTACTTTTTGAGTTCTTTGCATATATTTGATATTAGCCCTCTATCTGGTGTAGGACTGGTAAAGATCTTTTCTTAATCTGCTGGTTGCTGTTTTGTCCTATTGAAATTTTGCCTTATAGAAGCTTTGTAATTTTTTGAGGTCTCATTTGTTGGTTGTTGATTTTAGAACATAAGACATTGGTGTTCTGTTCAGTAAAATTTCCTCTGTGCCCATGTGTTCGAGGATCTTCCCTACTTTCTCTTTTATTAGTTTCAGTATATCTGGATTATGGAAAGGTACTTGATAGACTTGAAATTGAGCTTAGTACAAGGAGATAAGAATGGATCAATGTGCATTCTTCTACATGCTGACCACCAATAAGACCAGCAGTATTTATTGAAAATGTTGTCTTTTATCCACTCTATGGTTTTAGCTCCTTTAGAGATCAAGTGACCATAGATGTGTGAGTTCATTTTTGGGTCTTCAATTCTATTCCATTTATCTACCTGCCTGTCTCTATCCCAATATCATGCAGTTTTTATCACTATTGCTCTGTAGAACAGCTTTAGGTCAGGAATGATGATTTCCCCAGATGTTCTTTTAGTGTTGAGAATAGTTTTCACTATCCTGGGTATTCCAAATGAATTTGAGAATTGGTCTTTCTAATCTTATGAAGAACTGAGTTGGAATTTTGATGAGAATTGCATTGAATATGTAGACTACTTTCAGCAAGATGGCCATTTTTACTATATTAATTCTGCCAATCCATGAACTAGGAGGTCTTTCCATCTTCTGAGGTCTTCTCAGCCTGTTTAACCTTTTAGTAGAAAAAAGTCACTGATTTGTTAATTTTATATCCAGCTATATTGTTGAAGTTGTTTATCAGGTTTAAGTGTTCTTTGGTGGATTTCTAGGGTCACTTAATTATACTATTATCTCATCTGCAAATAGTGGTATTCGGATTCCTTACTTTTCAATTTGTATCTCTTTGACCTACTTTTGTTGTCTAATTGCTCTGGCTAGGAATTGGAGTACTATATTGAATAGGTATGTAGAGAGTATGCATCCTTGTCTAGTCCCTGATTTCAGTGGGATTTCTTCAAGAATCTGCTTGCTGGATTACAGATTTTTCCCTTATTTCCTATTAAAGATAGGACTTGAGGGTATTTTCTATTACTTTTATCACCTCTATATCAACTTCTTATTTATCTAGTTTACTTGGAAAATCTAAGGATGACACATAGGTCGTTGGCAGCATCTCTCTTTCTTGCTGCAACTTCTCCTTTACAGAAACATTCCTGCTTGACTGCCTAGTTAGCCTCATGTGTATTTCTAACTACACAAAAGTAACCAAGCAAACTCAGCCGCTGTTTGTTAACAGTCTTAACTCAAGTGCACTAATCCCAAAGAAAATAAGATTTACTTTAAACCTTTAACATTCTCAAGGATATTTCCATATTCATGTGATGGATATGACTCATTGAACAGACATGCCACCCCATACCACATAGACAAATACTGTCATCACATGATTTCTTCTGCAGGCATTCTAATGCTACTGGTTCAGCCCCAATTACATTTTTTTCTAATCCATAGCAAATACCATGCAAATGTTGTCATATCACAAAGGGAATGCAACATGTACCATACAGGAAATCATGGTTGTATTGGAATTTCCTCCACAGATGCTCCTGCCTCAGGCTACTGTGCCTCTGTTGCATGTGATGCTAATCACAGCAGAACCATGCATTCATTCCTCCCATTCTTTTCTGGCCCTTGTTGACTGAAAATTATGTTGTGTGACAAGACATTTCCTAGGGAAGTACAGCACATGTATTGCATATTCATTCGAATGTATGGAGTCCAAGACAGGCAAAAGTATGCATAACACCAAGTCCGACTTGGTGAACAATGAGTTTTATTGTAGCTATTACAAGAGTATGAGTGGAAGAATACTTATAGGAGCAGACAATGGCTGCTGTATCAGTAAAGGTCACACTACAGCAATGGTGAGCATTCATAAGAGCTGAGTGCCTGGAGCATGCTGTGTCTGCTGTGATCATCAAATTGCACCAGAAAGACAACACTAGGCCAAACAGTTCTATGTGAGACATGAAATGGCAAGCTGGCAGTGGAAAGAAAAGGGGAGCAAGAGAGTGAGAGAGAGATCAGAAGGACATTTCTTTATATATGGATGGTGAAGATATAGCCACAGGTAAAGGTGGGAGGTGAGCCAAGTGGATTCTGGGAACATGGTAGTTGTTACTTTGGAAACAGGTGTGCCGGTTACACTGTCGCCTATGTGATGGCATGGGTTTTGGAGGTCCCGACACCAACAGTGCTGCTGGCAGGTAGCTTGTGTTGTGTAGAAACTTGTTGGAATGTGTCCTTTCCAAGTAACTCTGGACAAAACAGTTTCCTGGCAGCTTAGCTGTTTTCTGATTCTCCCAGGCAGCTGCTGTAGTCTGAGTCTTGTTTGCTGTTTGGCTTGTTTACAATTGGAGGGAGAATCCTAGTTTATCTGGTCAATTTTAAGGACTTCCTGATGTTATTTTAATTTCTTTGCCTTCCTGATTAAGGAATTTCCCTGAAAGTTGGAATGTTTCAATCTGGAAATAAGGTATTATAAATATCTTAAAATAAGTATTTTCTGTGGAAGGTAAAACACAGTTGACAGATTCATTCTACATTAGACTAATCCCAATGTATACATATATTGCAATAAAGAATGTATAACTATTTTATATAGCAGTAAAGTCACTGGTTTAAGTAATTTTGAATTTAATAGTGAGAATGCTTATTATTTTATTTCAATCTGTCACAAAATCCCAGAATTTTTATTCTGGTGGACCAAAACAACAGCATTTTGAGGGGTATTCATTTTTGCAACATACAATATTCCTCATTACAGTTACTTTTCTTTCCTGTGAAATCTCTGAAATTGATACTAATAAAATTTGTGCCAAAGGGGTAAGCACTATATTCCTCTGGATAAAGTTTTTCTTTACTGACATTTGGAATGTCACTGTATTCATATTTAGTGCAGTAAAATATAAGATCTCTTACTGTCTCTCCCTGTCTTTCTCTGTCTTTCTCTGTTTCTCTCTGTCTCTCTCTGTCTCTCTCTGTCTCTGTCTCTGTCTCTCTCTCTCTCTCTCTCTCTCTGTGTGTGTGTGTGTGTGTGTGTGTGTGTGTGTATGTGTGTATGTGTGTGTGTGTGAGTGAGTGTGTAGGTCCCTGGCAGGCTCAAGCATGTTACAGAAAATATTAAAAAGGACTGGCCCACCAACTCTCTGACAGAGTCCCACTCTGCGTGGCCTCAACTCCCCAACAGTCCTGCCAGCCTGGCCATATCTCCCACAAGGTTTCATGAGTTCATCTAGCTTCCACCTAATGCCCACACATACCAATTACGCGGTAGAAGCAAGACTCTTAATTCTTATTTTGTTAGTCAATTATTTATATATATATATATATATATATATATATATATATATATACACATACATATATATATATACACATACATATATATGTATGTATATATTATATATTATATATTAAACACAATTAAAAGATGCCAATACATTAATTCCAGAGCCAATTAAAATTGATAAAGCTTTTTCCCAATATTTCATTTTTTAATTGAATATTTTATTTATTTATATTTCAAATGTTATCCCCTTTCCTAGTTTCCCCTCTGAAAACCCCCTATCCTACCCCCCTCCCCAGACTCATCAACCCACCCACTCCTGCTTCCCTATCCTGGCATTTCCCTATATTGGGCATGGAGCCTTCTCAGGACCAAGTGCCTCTCCTCCCTTTGATGTCCAACAAGGCCATCCTATGCTACATATACTGCTGGAGCCATGGGTCCCTCCATGTGTACTCTTTAGTTGGGGTTTAAAAAGAAAAACAGAAAAAAATCAGAAGCTGTCCTGATTCTCAGACCTGCCACCTTTCTCCTGAGACTTCTGTGACTCTCCAACTCCTTGCTCTGCCTCCATTTTTCTGTCCAATCACAGGCCTTCTGCTGCCCCAATGTGATTGGACAGGAAATACCACATAACACAATCATGCTAAAGATGGCACTATCATCCCTTGCCTTTCTCCCTTCCCTCTCTCTTGTAAGACTTATATTACATCCATAATGCTACCCATCAAGGTCTCTTCCCTTATTTGGACAATTTCTTAGGCTAGACTCATTTCTAGGCTGATCACCAAAGTCAACCTATGAAAGTATTGATGTCTATCAGTCAAAATCCCTCTTTTGGTTAACCTAAGCCACATGCCCAATTAAATCATATCACAGCATCAGAGCCTATTCTAACACATATCTCCCTTTTTTTCTTTTCAAAAATTGCACATGCACAATCATTTGCTGCTTTTTTCTGCTTGAGTCAGAAATAAGCTACTATAATTTTCTTGCTTATTTAATCAGTGTTTGCTTGCTCTTTGTACCTAAATTCTGGATCTGGGAACAGAGTACCCTACTATATGCAGGTCCCTTCTGTCTCTAGAATAAATATAGGTAAAAGAGTATAATTTCACTGGGGTTAAACAAAGCAAGTCTACAAGTTTTGTTTCCAAATTACATTTTCAAGTTATCTGTTCTCGAATATCTATACTTGCTTGAATAATTCAGCCATCCTGGTTCTCAGACCTGCCACCTCTCACTCCTGAGATTTCTGTGACTTTATATATATACTAAATATATATAAATAATATTCACATACATATATTTGTGTTACTCAATAAGTCCCAGTGCTGTCTAATGAATAATAATTAATTTCTGAAACACTGAATTTTCTGGGAAGACATTTCTTAAAAATATTGATGACTCTTGTGTGAGAAATTTCTTCCGGGCAAGAACCCTCTGTCTTGACAAGACTCAGGTTAGATTTGAATATTCTGTCATTTAATGTTCAAAGATCATTGTGTTTTATTGCAGAAAATGTACTAATGGATTTCAAAAATCCCCATTTTAGTACTTCGTTTTTTCTTACAAGTGCCATGGCATGCTATGATATATTTTTTGATGTCTTTTTCATCCTTCTAAAATATATAAAAATGTTTAATAGTAGTTTTGGGGGGAATTAGTTCCTTTATCCTAATACTCTCCAAATTAAATTAGATTAAATTAAATAAGTTTTCGGTAATTACTTATGTGAAAGTAATTTTTACATAGAGTTCGTATTAATGATAAATTAGATGGTAAACATTCTTTTCATAATTGTTGTAAACTTTGAGATTATTTACTTAGAAAATTATCTGAAAGAGTTAATAGTTTATTACTAATTAATCATTTACTTATAAATCTATTTACATATGAAACATTATAAACTATTGAAGTTGATCCTATATTAGATATTGTTGTTTTCTTGGTAGGTAAAATATTAAATTTCATGTTATGGTTTTACAAATGATACGGTGAACATTTATTGTAAGTTGCAAACAAAATCTTTCTTCTCATGAGATATTTACAACCTATGCAAAAGGGTACAACTATCTATTTCTATTTTGCTGTCTAAAATATCAAAGATAAATTCAGGAAATATTATTGTGTTTTTCTTTTGTGTTTTGAATAATATACTTTCAGAATGTTTATTTTCAAAATGATGAATAGCAATTTCTGAATACAAAAATATCTAGAAAAATACTGAAAATACATGTAGACTATGACAGAGAAATGGAATAGGGGCATATAAAACAGTAGAGAAAAATAAAATCATACAAGAAAGCCAAATTTGCTTTGGATAATAAAGCTTTAAATGGTATATCTAAATGAATCCCCAAACCACAGTAGTAGAGTACTTTCATTGCAAGGATTTTGTCAATGTGTAATTATTAATTTTATACTGACCATTCATTTTTTTTTCCTGTGGAACTTCATGAGTATGATATGCATAGTTTTCCTTTGTCAAAGAATGGCACAAAGTATCTATGTATATTAAAAATACAAAGCCTAACCCAAGATCAGTGGTTATTAGAATTTTTATTTGTTAGCATAACCTTTTCCTTGAGCTTCTTAGATGATAAATTCTCTTCCTATTTGATGACTGATTAGAAACTCAGGTTCATATGTTAAATAACAGAGAGAATAGGACTTCCTCAAACCCAAACAAATCTTTCTCTTAAGTTGAGCAATTCATTCGCACCAAATGTCCAATCTTTAAACTGGTGACAGTTGTCTGGGGTTCTATGAGCATGGATGGCGGGTAACATCAGAATTTGTAGCTTTAAATGGATAGGTGCTACAAGTCAGAGAGTAGGTAGCAGATACCTGGCTAGCAGCCTACCCACACCCTGGAATTGCTCGACCTCATCTTCATTCCTCTTATTCACTATTAGTGCACAAAGGAGATGCTGCTCTCTGACCCTTCATGCTTATATTAATTGTTAAAAACAACATTCAGTGAAAGTTTTTCTAAAAAAGTATTTAACATTTTCATAAACAGTATTCCACAATTTTACCATTTTACAAAGCAGTGATTTAGCATGTTGATATTTCATGTTCTTTCTCATTCACCATAAACCTCAAGGTAGCAGACACAGTTTGTGTTTCTTTCTTGCATATGTTCCAATGTTTTATATTGATATTTAGAATACACACACACATACACATATACACGTATATACATATATACGTGTATATGTGTATGTGTGTATACATATATATACATATATATATATAATTAAGACTATTTGTTGACGTGAATAAGTATTGAATCATTTTGTATATAGCCTATAAGTAAAAACCTATCTATGACTATATAAGTACCCCTACATCCTACATAATCCTAATCAAACTCAATAGCCCACGTTGTTTGATATAACTCAATATGTCAGGTCAGCAAGTTATACATATTTGCTTCAGATTTTAGCCTCTGGGCATAAATCCTTTTCATGTATATTAAAGGGATCTTGAATCAGCAATTGTAACTCTGCTTTAAATTTGGAACCTAGTATACAGAGATAGAAAATATTTAGTAATTTTTGCAATAATTCATAAGTGTAGAAAACCAGTTCCAATTTGAAAAAAATCATGTAAAGTTACACATACAAAACACAACTACTCCTCCTCCAATGGCCAAAGGAAGACATAGACAGGCCAGTGCCCAGAGGTTGAACATAATTATTCAAGGGTAACCTAAAATATGACCTGGTAAATATTGCTCAAGTATGAAGTGTTTTTAGGGATGTGGGCAAGAAATTGATATATCACCATTCTGCCCATGATCAATATGGCTTCTACATTGTTCACCATCTTAGCTGGTGCTTCATTTCCTGTGATACCAGCTGTGCTTCTAACTTAAGAGGCAGAGCTTCTGTGAACCTTTAGAATTTCTGGGAAATATATGAATGTGTATACTCTCTAGGAGAGTCCAAAATACACTACAAAAAATTTCAAGAGATTTTCTCAGAAAAGTGCACTGTCAATAGAGTGCCACTTAACCATTACCTATTATAAAAGATTTTCATAGATGAACTGTGAATTTTCCTTGATCTGAAAGGATCCTTCCAAGTTTACATAAGCCTTTTACAATTATAATCACTCTTCTTATGGGTTGCTCTCTAGAAGTCTCTTACTGGAAATATTTTTCTTTTTCTTTAACTTTTTTTTTGGTAGGTTGTAAATTCCACATCACATGTCCAACCCTATTCACCTCCCTCTCCACTCATCCTTACCTTTCACCATTGTAACCTCCCCTGCAACAAGGCATGAAGAAAATTCTGTTCTGCAATCTGTAGCAAGTTACAGTGTGTCCCACATACTTTCCATTTCTCCAAACTTTGCTTTCAGATGTTCCTTGCAACAGCTAATTGGTCCATTATGAAGCCCCTGGCTTCTGCTACTACATCAATAGTGAAACCTCACTGGGACTCCTTTGGATATCATGTTGATGCCTTGTGTCATGGAGATGCTGTGGTTTTTTATATGTATAGGACTATTCCCTTCATGCACTAAAGTAGTTCATAAATTGGGATGGGCCAATTCATAGCCCTGAATCTGTACTTGGGGATCTGTCATAGATGGTCAGCCTACCAGCTCTCACACTCTCAATGCCTTCAGGTTTGGTTCACCAGCAAACCCCTCAAAAAGGGCCAGCTTTTCCCTGCTGCCCAGGTGAGACGAAGGACTTGTGCTGCAGACAGTGAGGGACATTGCCAATTCTTCTATTCTCATAAACCCAGGATCAGCAATTCTGTGTGGCATAAATGGTGATGCACTAAGGAGGGAAGAAAGGTATCTCTCTCCCAACTACATCAGCACAAAGCAAACAAGCTCCAGGGCCCATTTTCACAAACTTACAACCTCACAACCTCTGGTCCAGCTCACCTAGAACAGGCTCTACATCACTTGGTTTCAGTAGAGCTGAAACCTGGGGGTTGTGGGATGGGGGCATTGTGGGTGATCTGCCCCGAGGGCCTGAATGAGGGAGAGCTAGTCCTAACTTTCACAGGAAATCTTGCTTTAAGGAGTCTGAGACATGTCATTTTCAGCATTCTGTCTAGAAACTTTCTACACATAGTAATGAGTTAATCTGCATATTACTTATATAACTATTGTTTAACTTTCTGCTTTTTGTTATCTTTCCAAAGCTCACATCTTTCTAGAAGCTTTATAATATTTAAACTTTTCTTTTAATTTTCAATGTCATATATTTATTGGATACAATGTAAAATTTATGTACAGTGTGAAAGTGTGTAATGAAAATCAGGGTAACGTGTCCATCATGTTAAATATGTAGCAGTTTTTTGTTTTAGGAAACATGAGACTTCTTTTTCCATTCTAATTTTTAGTCCAAACTAAAATAATACTGTAGAAAAATAAAACCTACTATTCATTTGCAACAATTTTTTTTTGTGTATGAAAACTAACCTTCTGTTCTTTCTCAACATCCAGTAACTATTATTCCATATAATACTTCTCTGAGATCAAGTTACTTAGTTTCCTCATAAGGACAAAATATTTTTTTTTTGGTTTTTTTTTTTCGAGACAGGGTTTCTCTGTGTAGTCCTGGCTATCCTGGAACTCACTCTGTAGACCAAGCTGGCCTCGAACTCAGAAATCCGCCTGCCTCTGCCTCCCAAGTGCTGGGATTACAGGCATGCACCACCACGCCCGGCTAAGGACAAAATATTTATCATTTATATTTTGTGACATTTTATATTTTCATTTATTACATCAGTAAGTATATATCCAGTGCATCAAAGTGAACTTGGGTTCTCTAAGGTTTGTTGTATTAATGTTGCAAAATGTGGAATTGGCCTGTTGATATCTATTCATAGATGAATGGCTCAATCTGCATACAATAGCACATTATTAAGTCATAACAACAAATGAATCCTACCATTTACCAAATGTGGATGAATCTCTAGGACATGTTAACTTTAGTAAATTAATAATTTAATCTATAGACTACTTTGAGAATAACAAGTCCTAACATCTTGAATGCTATACTCCATTCATAATAGATTAACATACAATTTACTATTTTATTAATAGCATGTTTACATCTTACACTTTTCCTTTGAATCTACTATCTTCCTAGTTTTTAAAATATGAATTCATGACAAAAAATGATGAAATACAGGGCTAAATAGATGGTTCAATGAATACAGCATTTGTTGTTCAAACTTTAGGACCTGAGTGAATATTTTAAATTTAATGGAGTACAAATGTGGCTGCTATCTATAATCCTAATATTCAAGATGTTGAGACATAGATCTCTCAGGGTAGTTTAGTTAGCTAGACTAGCTACAATTAGCAAGCTCTGTGTACAAGAAGAAACCCTAGATAAGTAAAGGACAGACAAATTTTGGAAATGATGCAATGTAAACCTTAGGCAAAAAAGTCACACTGTATATATGGGCAGAAATAATTGCAGGGCATCCATAAAATAATCTAGAAAGTAAAATGAAATAATAATCATCATTTTAATGTGATAAAGGATGGCAACTTTACAAAGTAATGGAATAAATTAATTTATGTTCCTCTTTAAGAAGAGAACATTAATTCTTTCTAATCTATAATAGAATGAACCCGATGTTTCCAGAAGCAAGACTAATCACGTTTTCTTTAAATGATACTATTTTCATACAATACAATGAGTTCAGATTCATTTATTAAATTTAGAACACTTTTGTCTATATAATCATGTCTGCCAGTCTGTATGTGTATGATGAAATTTTACAGTACATTTATTTTATTATATTTTGTATTAGTCTGGGTTCTCTAGAGTCACAGATCATATGGGCAGTCTCTATATAGTTAGGGAATTTGTCGATGACTTACAGTCTGTAGTCCAACTCCTCAACAGTAGTCAGCAGCAGCTGTGGATAAAAGTCCAAGGATCTTGCAGTTGCTCAGTCCCACAAAGCAAGCCGGCAAGGAAGAAGCAGTCTTCCTTCTTTCAATGTCCTTATATATGTCTCCAGTAGAAGGTGTAGCCCAGATTAAACGTGTATGTATCCATGCCTTTAATCCCAGGTGATCTTGAACTAGAATCCATAGCCATAATCTGGGATTAAGTGTATGTCTCCACACCTTTAATCCCAGATGACCTTGAACTGGAATCCATGCTTCAAGATCTCCATGCTAAGTCCAGGTCAGAAACTTATATCTCTGAGCCTCCAGATTAGAATCATAGTTGAACCTTCCAATTCTAGATTGTAGTTCATTCCACATATAGTCAAGTTGACAACCAGGAATAGCCACTACAATTTTTATTTTGTTTAATTTAAAAACTGCAATATTTTTCTCATACTTTTAATAGTATATAACTAAATATGTGGAAGACTCAAAGGCTTTAGAAATAATTTGTTGACAGGTAAATATATAGAGAGAATACACACACACACACACACACACACATATATACATATACATATATATATATATATATATATATATATATATATAGAGAGAGAGAGAGAGAGAGAGAGGTATAAATATATAGAGAGTAGGTCACTAAAGTTCAGATATAATTTGACTAACTTTTCATATCTACTTACCAAACTTGAAACATTTTCACAGTTTATAACTTTGTTGAAAGCTTTATTTTCAGATCATTGCACTGAATTTCCTAATGCATCATTTCCTGGGTGCATACATGCTAAATGGTTACTAACTTTATACATTCTCAATGCTCTCTAGCAAGGACAATACTTTCATTTCTACTTGGATGACTGCTATTAATCCAGTATAATGAAAAAGCTAGTGGTTACTTGAATAATTCACTTAGTATAAATTCTGACACATTATCAACTCATGAGGCAGACACATAAATGCAGTTAAACTATTTTTGTCTGACTTTCATTGTATTCATTGTAATCTGATGTAGTACTGCTACCATTGGACTATTAACCTGAGTTTTGCATTGCTGAGAGTTTAGAAATTTCTTTTTTTTTTTTTAATTTTATTTTCTATATTCTATGTTTACATTCCAAAGGCTTTCCCCTTTCCCAGTTCCCACCCACCATAGTTCCCATAGTTCCTCTCCCCCCCATCTGTTCCCCAATAATTCCCCCTCCCCCCTCGGTTTCTTTACTAAACTGGAAGCAATCTTTACAGGCCCAGGGTCCTCTCCTTTCTTCTTCTTGGGAATCATTTGACTTGCTATTTGTGTCTTGAGTATTTAGGGCTTCTGGGCTCATTAATATCCACTTATCAGTGATTGCATTTCAGGTGCATTCTTTTGTGATTGGGTTAATTCACTCAGGATGATATTTTCCAGGTCTAACCATTTACCTACAAATTGCATGAATTCATTATTTTTAATTGCTGTGTAGTATTCCATTGTATAAATATACCACATTTTCTGTATCCATTCCTCCTTAAGCACATCCTTGATCAAGATGTTTTTCAAACTAATGGAAAAGAACAGCACAATATTCAGCGATTAAGAACATATTGTTGGCCGGGTGGTGATGGTGCACGCCATTAATCCCAGCACTTGGGAGGCAGAGGCAGGTGGATTTCTGAGTTAGAGGCCAGTCTGGTCTACCCAGTGAGTTCCAGGACAGCCGGAGCTACACAGAGAAATCCTGTCTCGAAAAATCAAAATAAATAAATAAATAAATAAATAAATAAAAATATTGTTCACTGAGAAATAATAAATTTATTTCAAGTTCATTTTTATATTGGAGAAGTTTATTTAGAGAAATTTAAGAAGTATATTTTTTATATTTTATATATCTCATAGCACAATATAGATTTACATGAAAAAGTATATACGTGAGTATATGTTATATGTGTATAGTAAAATTATGAAATAACAAAGTGAATTTAAGAGATCAGAAAACCAATTATAACAAATGCATAAGATTATTGTAATGATCATTAGTTGCATAAATCTAGCAAAAAAATTAATAATTGAAAATAACAATTATTTTAATGTGAATATTTCCATAGTTTTGAGAATTTTTCCAGTGAGAATAACTAAGTTAAATAATTATATTTTAATATTTAAATTTTTTTCTCATAGGTTTCACTAAGTTAGCACAGTGAATGTTCCAATTTTTTATTCATCTGTGTTCCCACCCATTATTTTCCTTTCTTTCAAGAATGTTATCTTGAGACAGATTGGGAACAAAGCCACCATCAAGATGTTTCTCATAGCTACAACACTAGACAAATAAAATACTTTTGCCATGTTTACAAGGTAAAATTATCAGTGTGATGATGGAAAGATGCCCAGATTAAGGAGTAAAATCTAGAACTCCTGCCAGAAGCCCCAGTGGAGTACAGACTGACCAGTGATAAATATTCCTGTCAGCCTTAGTCAGTGTGGTAGTTTTCCTTCTGTTCCTGTGATTAAACTCTGACCAAAAGCAATTTGGGGACGAAAAGGGTTTCCTTCATTTTACAGGTTATAATTCAATATGTGGTGGAGTACCTTAATATTTTTTACACAATATTTAAATTTTTTTAATCAATTGAGTGAATTTTTCAGCTATTAAAACGTTTATTTCTAGAAATTTCAGAAATAATTTGCCTAACTGTCTCTGTCTCTCTGTCTCTCTGTCTCTCTGTCTCTCTGTCTCTCTGTCTCTGTCTCTCTCTCTCTCTCTCTCTCTCTCTCTATATATATATATATATATATATACATACACACAAATACACATAAATATTTATGTAAGTGTGTATGTGTGTGTTGTTCATGCATAACATATATGCATATTTATACATGCATATACATATTTCCTATTGAATTTGAAACGAAAACTAAAGGTAAAGATACAATAAGTTTTAAGTATTTTTTTATTGCTTTTAACATTTCCATATTGCATGTTGGTTCTCTGACATTGTGACTTTGCAAATATAGGTATGTCATAAGCATTTTTATGAATATTTTAAGTTTTTAAATTGCTCACCTTATTTGTTTACATTTCAAATGTTGTCTGCCTTCCCAGTCTCCCCTCCCTTTTGCCTCTAAGAGAATGCTTCTTCACCCATTCACCCATGATGCTTCAAGCCTACTTAGAAGTGAGAACAAAAAAATCGCAGAGGATACAGGGAGGGAAGTACATGGGAAGGAGTGAGAAGTGGCTTAGAAAAAAAAAGATTGGGGAACAGTTGGGGGGGAGAGGAACTATGGGAACTATGGTGGGTGGGAAATGGGAAAAGGGAAAGCCTTTGGAATGTAAACATAGAATATAGAAAATAAAATAAAAAAATTACTCTGCCAAATACCCCTTCAAAAAAAAAAAAGATAGGGGAAGAGATAGAAGTCCAGAGGGTCAGGAAAATGAATAAAAGTGTGTAGCTGGGGGTGTGGGGGGGAATGGGAGTGTCTTAGGGTTTCTATTCCTGCACAAAATGCCATTACCAAGAAGTAAGTTGTGGAGGAAAATGGTTTGTTTGTTTTTTTGTTTGTTTGTTTGTTTGTTTGTCAGCTTACACTTCCACATTGTTGTTCATCACCAAAGGAAGTCAGAACAGGAACTCACACCAGTTCCTAACTTGAAGGCAGGAGTGGCTGCTGAAGCCATGAAAGGATGCTGCTTACTGGGTTGCTTCCCTGACTTGCTCAGCTTGCTTTCTTATAGAACCCAAGACTACCAGTCCAGAGATAACACCACCCACAATGCCCCTCCCATTCTTGATCACTAATTGATAAAATGCCTTACAGGTGGATCTCATGGAGGAATTTCCTCAAAGGACACTTTTGCTCTGTGATAATTCCAGGCTACCTAATCCTGTCTCAGAATAAAATTAAAATACAACACACACACACACACACACACACACACACACACACACATACACACACACATACACACACACACACACATACGCACTCCACACAAATACAAACATGAGCATACACATGCACAAAGACCTCATATACAAGCTAGCTAACAAATATAAATAAAAAATATGAGTTGAAATTGTAAAATATATTTGCATTTGATAGATTTGTTTTATGAACATGGTAATTTTATTAAAAATAAATTCATAATAGGAAGAAATACTTCAGTACCATATCAGTATCAAATGCCTTTTAAATGTGTATTATATTTAGCTAATAAGGAAATTATTTAACACACAGGATGGATTTTCTTCCATCTTGCTCTTTCAGATGACTCAAGATTTAAAATATTTTATTGTTCAAATCAATTTGCTCAATCTTAATGATCATTTTACTCACAATATGGGTCATTCTATACCTATACTCTCCACAAAATTGTTTAAATTTATAATCTGGTATGGATATGAATTGACATTATTATAATCTGGTATGGATATGAATTACATATTATCACATAATATGTAAGCCATGAGTCTTAAACCAATACTGGTTAAAAATTGGCTGAGATTTATAATAAAATAGAAACTGCAAAACTCAATGCCCTTGATCTTTTGAAAAAGTTTAAAAGCACTCAGAATGAATCTAAATGCCAGTCTAAAATGAATGCCATTTCAATAAAAGATTTACAACTATGGGCTTCATTTAGTATAAGGTGGGTTTGATTTATATTTCAAATATATTTCTGGATTACCCATTGTCTCTCAATATGTAAAAACAAGCCCTGGTTACAAAGTTAATATGTTTTTGATCATCATAATCTGCAGATTGACAGAGATTTTTCATGTGTATGTATACACATAATTTACATTGGTTCACATACATAGACTCCAGATGAAAGAATCACATAATCACTATAAATGAAGTTATGTCTGAATATTATAATTTCTGTCTGAGTTTTTAATAGATTTCTGTAATCATGATATCTAACACAATATTATCTATCAAGTTTTGATTTAACCATAGCTCTTCTTCTAACATTTTATTAGGCATCTTAAACCATACCTTTCAAATCTGTACATCTTTGTCCTATCTCTGTTCTGGTCATCTTAAAACTACAAGGTTATACATTAGCAGATCCTCATGAACATATTTCCAATGAATAATATAATTAGTCTGAGCAATTATGGGATTGATATATTCACAGATTGTTCTAATTAGCCTTTGAACAGACCGATGCCTCTAATGGGAAGCTAATAAATTCTCTGGCTGATCTTCATGAACCTTTTATTCAAGGGTTGATTAATGCCCAATCTTTTGGCAAAGTAACTAGGAAAAAAGGCAAAATGCCAGCCCTTTTTCAATAAACAGTTCACCATTCTGAGTTCTTCATGGGTATTTGATTTTTTAAATATATTGTGACCTACTATACCATACTCTATAGAAGGTCAAATAAATGAAATGTTTTATAATGCTTATAAAATGTTTAAAATATTTCATTTATTTGCACATGAATTGTAATGAATAGAAGTTTTGTGAAACTATTTTGACATTATGTATCAACAAATTAAAACAGAAATAATGAAAATTGAATGATTTGAAGCACTAATTTTAATTATATCCAATTTAACAATTCTGTTCAAAATTAAACAACATGCTGAGTATTACTTTTCTTAAAATTGTAAATTGTTAATATACTTCTATTTATGGACAATACAGCTATTTCCATATATTTGCAAAAATTAAGTTACTTGAAATAAAACAATATTATTGATAGATATGAGCAAGATTTGTTTGTCTTTCTTAAAACAAATCTATTCATACTTTTATAAATAAAATTTATTTTTATATAACAAGGTTAATAATATTATATATTAGCAATGTTAGCCATAATATTTATGTGAATCTCCTTTCCATTAAATTAGGGTCCCTCAACGTATTAAATCCAGTGATGCAAAGATGTTAGTTAAAACACATAATGATAACTATTAATGCATATCTAATTATATGAGTTCACATGTGCTCTTGGCAAACTTGCTTTGTTCTGCCATAGTGCTGTATAACTCTACGCACAACTAAGCTGTACTTATTCATAAATGGTCTCCCTTAAAATTTATGTAATCTCTGTGAATCATATATTTAATTTTTAGAAGACATTGGAGGTGCATGCTCCATATATTTCTATAGAAAAACAGGTTTTGATCTAATTTAAAGTTATTAAATTAGTACAATTGTATAACTCTTAGGTCTGATGAGGCTTCACACATTGATCAACCCAACATATATTTAAGGTGTGAGTAGAAATTCACCTGCAGACTGCTCATGAACTATAATGAAGAAACATTTTGGGGACATGAAATCTAAAAAAATTTAACTGCCACAAATCTTACTTTATTATAAATTGTAAAATATTCTTAGTTATTTAATAGTGAAATGAAAATGTAGTGATTACATGGTAGAAGAAACACAAGTGAAAATTTTTAAGACAATATGGAATACTTGGCAATAGTAGTTTCTCTCTCTCTCTCTCTCTCTCTCTCTCTCTCTCTCTCTCTGTGTGTGTGTGTGTGTGTGTGTGTGTGTGTGTGTTTGTGTAAAATGTGTTTGTGTGTAGTGTCTACCTGAGGGCAATTTATTGGTTCTTTCTCTGAGACATGCTCTATCACCTAACATGCAGAACATTGATAAAGCTCCACTGGATAGTCAATGAAGTTGACAAAACTACCTGTCTCTGTGTTCTCTACCATAACACAGGTTGAATATTCCTCCACTTAAATTTCACTGTTGCTGGGGATCTAAACTGAAATTACACTCTGTCTTAGTCAGGGTTTCTATTCCTGCACAAACCTCATGACCAAGAAGCAAGTTGGGGAGGAAAGGGTTTATTGAACTTACACTTCCACACAGCTGTTCATCAACAAAGGAAGTCAGGACTGGAACTCAAGCAGGTCAGAAGCAGGAGCTGATGCAGAGGCCATGGAGGGATGTTCCTTACTGGCTTGCTTCCCCTGGCTTGCTCAGTCTGCTCTCTTATAGAACCCAAGAATACCAGCCCAGAGATGGTACCACCTACAAGGGGCCCTCCCCCAGTTGATCACTAATTGAGAAAATGCCCCACAGCTGGATCTCATGGAGGCACTTCCCCAACTGAAGCTCCTTTTCCTATGATAACTCCAGCCTGTGTTAAGTTGACACACAAAATTATCCAGTACACACTCTTTGAGTAAAACCTTTTATCTTCCCAACCAAGCTATGTAATCTCACTCCAGTGTACTAATTGTTTACCATATGATCACATTGAAAAATATAAATGAATGAAATAATTTTCTGGGTATCATTTCTGCTATATGAAGAAACTTTACAGTGAGAGTTGTTTTCTTTCCTTCTTTTGTAACATTCTCCAATCTATGTCTTGAATATGTTCACATGAAAGAAATTTGGTGCTAACAAAAGTCATATTTCTGTATTTCTCACATGATTATGTGTTTTTAAGCTATTTTCTCCTTCACTTATTTAGTAATGGAATTTTCTGTTAATTTTTTTCTGGACATAAATACTTAATCTATTTTTACCTCATGTATATATCTGTGTATATATTGAGTGACTTTCTTTTAATTATTTTTTAATGAGTTAAAAATATTTCTGTGGTTAATTGAATGTTTCAATTGACAACTTAAATTTAAAATGACCTTTCTTGTATTAATACTTAAAATTTCATAGTATGTAAAACTCTGGTCCTTTATTTTATTTAATATCATAATATTTTCATATTACACATATTAGCAATATATTAGTTTTTATTTAACATTTTATTGAAAAACATTTCTTTTTTTTCAGTTTCTTTTTTTTAATTCTTTTTTTTATTTTCTATATTTTTTGTTTACATTCCAAAGGCTTTCCCCTTTCCCAGTTCCCCCCTCACCATATGTCCCATAAGTCCTCTTCCCTCTGCCCATTCCCCAAGAAAAACATTTCATTTTAAGTTTTTCTTAAAATAATCCTTAGACAAATTCTTATTTGTGCATAATATATTCTGATAGCTTTCTTCCTAGGAATTTTCTCTTTTCCTGTTACCTCCCTGCCTTTCCCACTTGATGTCTTTTAGTTCCAATGGATTTTTGTTGACTTGGTCACATATGTGTGGTTGTTGGACTGTTCCTTAAAATATGATTCCTAAGTGGCAATACAACTGAAAACAATGACTTATCCTACTCCAGAAGCCATCAGTAGCCACTACATTCCTAGAGAATGCTAGGAACCCATTAAGTCCTTAATCTTCTATGACTGACAGTTGGCAGATAAACTCTTTACAAGCCCACTGCGTGTAACTTAAGCTACATTTGATTCATAATTACAATTCTTTGAGCAGTTGTGAGTCTTTGAATTTGTAGTTCTCTGCAAAAATAAGTTTTTCTCAACAAGGTTGAGAGTAGCAGTTGATTATGGATCTGTATATGGGCATTTAGAATGTAATCCAGTACAATGTCCATTTACTAAGACAACATTGTTAGTTGTCTCCTAGGTAATTTAATCTTCCCCAGTCACTATTTCTGAGCAGGCACATTCCCAAGCATATATTATCTCCTATATAAGAAAACACAAGTCTAGCAGAGAACTGCGTATAACCTCATTAGCAGTTATGATACTGCTATACCTGGAGAAAGATTTCATCCATATTACAAATAACTGCAAATAAATACAAACAGGCCTAGAGAAATCTCTGCTCTAGACTCACTACCTTCTTCTCCGAAATAACAAGCTTTCCTCAGAACCAGGCATCTTTGCCTGGAGCAGGGAATCTCTGCCTTTAGACTAACTAGCTTCTTCTCCTCAGAAGTACCAAGCTTTCCTCAGAACCAGACATTTTGCCTGGCCTGGGGAATCTCTGCCTCTAGACTAACTCCTTCTCCAACTAGCAAACTTTCTCTTCTAAGTCTCACATTCTGTCTGCCCAGAGGAATTCCTTCTCTCAGTAGACAATTGCTTGACATTAACATAGTAAAGGATGTACTAGCTAAGCAGGGATAATTTACATGACCATACCATGGGAAGGAATGTGGATTTAGCTAGATAGAGCATATCTCAAAGACCAAGCTTAGGAACAAGATTACGGGCAAAGATATCTTTAGACTAAATGAGTTTTTATGAGTAAGCTCTAATATTTAGCTTTTGTCTATAAAACTTAAATTTGTGAAACTTACAATCTCCTGTAACTTATAATGTTAGGCAAACCCAGGACTTGTTTTCTCCTTAGCCTCATTAATAATTCATGAGTCTCACCTGGGAAAGGAGCTGTTTTTGAGGAAGTCTGGGCTTAGGGGCTACTTCATATGTAGATATACAGCAAGCTCCAGGACTAGACAGATCCGAATTATAGCATATTATGAGAGCTATGAAATATTTTCCTTAAAATTTTCATGGTCTTGGCTACCAGAAATAAACAGGTTAGAAAAGGTGCCAAAGGAACATTTATGGCTTCCACGTAGTAGGGTTTATGTGCATGCTCTAAGAGGCATTACTCCCGCCTCCTTTCTGCAGAAATATCTTACAGACACTTATTAGAGGTTAATGCAGCATTTCTTTGTTTATTTTTATTTATTTATTTTTGAGGCAAGATTTCTCAGTGTAGCCCTCACTTTTCTATGTCTCTCTATACCATGCTGGCCTCTAATTCAGAGATCAGACTGCTTCTGCTACCTGAGTGCTGGTGGCAGAAGCAGATTAAAGGCCTACGCAACCACCACCTGGTTGCTTTGAGTTTAAAATATTATTTACCTTAAAGAAAATATATGAAATGAAGTTGACTGTCAGTCAACTGAAATATGTGTTGAATGTCCACTCTCCTGACCTGAACCTCTGTAAGATCCAAAAGAAAAAACGGGGGTACCCCAGCACCCCATGCCTCGGAAATAGGCACCCCAAACACTCACAAGAGACAGACCTGATGCAATTTGCAAGAGGAATTTTAATTTCCAGAGCTCTTGGGGGGGGTCACAGTCCTACCATGCAGGGTAAAAGAAATGAGCCCCCCGTAGGCTGGCTTAGATTGGCCTTTTATAGGCTTATAACAGAACCCGCCTACCACAAGCTTCTAAGCCAATCAGTTCAAACCATCTGAACCCACACTCTCTGAGAACCTATCAGCCTCTCACAGAGGCCGGAAGAACTAGTTAAGTCATTTCCGCTTACGTGGCTGTCACGTGCAGTGTCGCGCCCACCCTCCCCCACTGGCAATGGGGGGCCTAAGCGCCCCCACAGGCAGGAGCCCCACAGCCCCCCCCCAGGTGACTCCACCAGCCCCCAGCTGTTCCTGTCCCTGCCACAGCCACTCCGGAGGGAGACGGGAAAAGATGCCAGGGACACTCCCAGCCCGAGGCTCGCAGCCAGAACCCGGAGGAAAGAATGGGTCACCCCAGACCCAGGCACGGGGATTCCCAGCCTGCAACCCCATCCTTTCATTTGGCGGTCCCACCGAGATTTATAGACAGAGGGGTTACTCACGTCCGTTGGAAAGGACATTAAGAAGAAGAAATAAATCTTGAGCCTGCTAGAAAGCCATACAATTGCCAAAGAAACTGGCCATTATACATTGTCCTGGTCACCAAAAGGGCCAAGACACCATAGCCAAAGGAAATCAAATGGCTGAACAAGAAAAGAAACCCAAAGACCATTATGATATTAAAGAAACTAGCTTCAGGTATATCCCTGAAGACTATAAGCAGATGGAAAAACTGAAAATTGTACAGGGCTATTCTCCCTATGGAGTAGCTGAGAAAGAAGATGGGAAATCCATACTACCCCCAAAAGAGGGAGATGTTATGTGACCAATCTACATCAACTAACTCATCTAGGGACAAAGAAGCTAAAAGATGTCGTACGTCACTCTGATTATCATGTTATGGGCCTCTCAGACATTGCACAAGAAGTGGTTCAGAATTCTGGGCCTGTGCTTTAACCAAAGCTGGATATCACCTAGGCGCCCCTGGTAGACGCCTCCAGGGAGACAGGCCAGGAACATACTGGGAGGTTGATTTCACAGAAGTAAAGCCAGCAAAATATGGCAATAAATATTTTTTAGTTTTCATAGATACCTTCTCAGGATGGGTAGCAGTTTTTCCTACAAGAAGGGAAACGGCTAATGTGGTAGCAAAGAAGATACTAGAGAAATTTTCCCAAGGTTCGGCATCCCTAAGGTAATTGGATCAGACAATGGCCCTGCCTTCGTTGCCCAGGTAAGCCACTGGCCACTCAACTGGTGATTAATTGGAAATTACATTGTGCCTATAGACCCCAGAGTTCAGGACAGGTAGAAAGAATAAATAGAACACTAAAAGAGACCTTGACTAAATTAGCCTTAGAGACCGGTGAAAAGGACTGGACAGCCCTCCTGCCCTTTGCCTTGTTCTGAGTTTCGGAACACTCCAGGGAAATTTAAACTCACACCATTTGAGCTCCTCCATGGGGGACCATCCCCCTTGGCAGAAGCAGGAGGGATACTTGACTCTGATGCCTCTTTTTCCAAACCCCTGCTCATTTAAAGGCCATCAAACTGGTCAGAAAGGACGCCTGGGAACAGCTCAAAGAGGCATACGAACTGGGAACCACCGCTGTGCCACATAAGTTCCAGGTGGGAGACTCTGTCCTGGTCAGATGTCATCGATCCGACAACCTCGAGCCTCAATGAAAAGGACCTTACCTGGTACTCCTATCTCCACCGCCTTTACCCAGACCCTTACCGCCTTTGCCATGTCCAGACATGACTGCATACTATAGGACCTTACATAATTAATAGGTTGATTGCTTTCATCAGACAAAGAGTTAGTTCTGTGCAGATTCTTATGCTATGTCAGCAATATCAAAGAGTAAAACAAGACAAGCTAGGATATATGGAGTCAGAAATCTAGTTTATAGTTCTAAGAATAGAACTACTTACTAGTAGGAGTGGGGAATGAGAGACCCTAACTCAATGTTTTTAGACCCCCTAGCAACCAAGCTTAACACAGAGTAAATTTTTTCTGCTTTCAGCTCAGCACAAAGTAACTCATCTTTCTGATTTTGGCTTGAGAAAAGTAACACACCCTGTTCCAGGAACCCATCCTTGACCCACCCAGTACTCTGCTTAATGTTAAACTATACATTGTCCCCAGGGTAGCTGTTCGAGATAAAATCTAAACCTTCCTTGAGGCATAAAGTGCTGCCCTACTTCCTCTTCTCCACCCCTTGCCTTGTGACCCACCCATCATGCCTTGTGACTTTCTTTACCCTCCACCCCTTACCTCATGATTTTTTGTCCTCTGCCCCCTGCCTTATGATTTTCCCCCTTAAAAACCCCTGACTTCAGTTGTTCAGGGTCGAAATCCTCTGCCCCTGCGTGGGTTATGAGCTCGGCCCCAGTGCACTGGGCTCCCCTAAATAAACCTCATGTGATTGCAGCAAGAAGGTCTCTTGTGAATTTCTGGGGTGTCGCCTTATCCCTAGACTAGAGCGAGAGTCTCCCCAATTCAGGGGTCTTTCACCTCCACCTATTGATATTTAAAGACAGGACATATCAACACATATAAAAGCTCCAGGCATTTTCTAATTCTTTTCATATGCATGTTCTTTTGCTCCATTGCATATGTTGTCATCATTATCACTTACAATTTGATATTTCAAAAAACTTCAACAAAATTGTCTTTGAAAATATCTGATAAGAAAAAAAGGATACTGAAACCCTTTCCCCACTCTATTTTTCTTATATTCATCTATGTCTTGAAACTCATAATGTAAGACCTGAAAGAAAAACGGGTGTAACCCAACACCCCACGCCTCGGAAGCCGGAACCCCAATCACTCACGAGAAACAGTCTTGATGCAAATGCAAGAGTTTTTTAATTTCCAGAGCTTTGGAGCCACGGCCCTCTCCCGTGCAGGGTAGAGAACAGTGAACCCTGGTGGCCGATACATGACCGCTTTTATAGATTTTCAGCAAAACCTGCCTATACAAGCCACTCCATAGCTTCTAAGCCAATCAGTTCAAACCATCCAAACCCGTGCTCTCTGAGAACAAATCAGCCTTCTACAGAGGCAGGATGGGACCTGGTTAAATCATTTCCGCTTACGTGGCTGCCACACACAGGGTCGTCCACCCTCCCCCACTGGCAGTAGGTGTTGGGGACCTAAGTGCCCCCAGGCAGGAGCTCCACAGCCTCCGCAGTGATTCTGCCAGCCCCCAGCTGCGCTTGTCCTTGCCATAGCTGCTCTGCAGGGGCAAGATGGGAAAAGGTACCAGGGACACTCCCAGAGGTTCGCGGCTGGACCCTGGAGGCGGGTTTGATATGTGCACACTTCCAGGCCAACAAAGAGTGGATTGAACCTCTACTCCTTTGGGGTCACCCAAGACTCAGGCACGGGGAATTCCTAGCTTGCAACCTCATCCTTTCAATAACATTAACATCCTATTTGAGCCTGTTGTTGTTGGTGGTGGTGTTTTTGAGAAAAGGTCATCCTGTATCGCCAATACTAGCTTAAAACCATCTGCATTTCAACCTCCTGATATCTTGTAGATATTCTCACCATACCCAGATGCCTTCTTGAAAATTTAATTATTGATTCTTAGGACTGTGACCATGCTAAGCTCTTTGTGACATATTTTCCCAATGACACATAATTTCACACAGCACTGATTGTCATACTTCCTTGGTTCTTAATTAGTTCCCTGCTATTAGCAACGTTTTCTAATTTTATTTGTTTGCCTTTGTTTTTTCTACCTCAACTTTCCATTTTAAGGGTTAATTTAGATATTTCATTTTATCATGTGCTAACAAAGAAAATTCTAGTGCATAAATTTGTTTGCCTGGGTATGAATACTGAAAAAAGTGAAATACCAGAACAGGGAAGCAGGAATGAGTGGGTTAGTGAGCAGGGAGAGGGGGAATGAAATAGGGAGATTTTAGAGGGGAAATGAGGAAAGAGGATAGCGTTTGAAATGGAAGTAAAGAAAATATCTAATAAAAAAAGAATACTGAAACAAACAAAAACCCATATTCTTTGCCTGTTTATGGACAACCTATAATTAGTAAGAAATTTAGCTCATCAAACCTGCCATATATATTCTGAATGCAACCAAACTACATACTAATATTATTTCCAATTTGTAAGACCAGTAATATGCATTTAATTACCACAAATGTCTGTTCTTCACTTGACATTATTTTTCTTAAATTTGTTACTTTTCACATCTTTCTAGTGGCATTAAACATTTTGGAATACTTTTCATACAATTGGGGAATAAGTGTAACACATTCAATTTTTTGTCTTAATGTGAAAATCACACTTATATCTTTTGTTTGGTATGCATTAATAAACCAGTCTCTACATTTAACAGGGGAATTTTTCAATGTAGAAGAAAATTTCTCTGTTATAAGATTTTAAAAAGATATTTTCATAACCACAAAGGCTATGCAAAATAAAGCCTCAAACCTTGTATTATTTACTACTTTATAAACTGGCCACATACTACTCCCTTGTTTAGTTGACAATTTAGTGGTCTTCCTAGCTGGCGTTTGTTTTTCATGATGAGGTAGGAGAATGAGTCCCTTGTTTTGTGTAGACAAAGCAATGTTGAAAGTAAATGAAGAATTTTGTTACTCTTAAAGTCCGTCTAACCGACATTGAAGTTAAAAAATTTAAGAATTTATGTACCATAATTTTATCATCCTAATGAAGTAAAAAGTCTTTACAAAGACTTTTAAATGCCATCAAAAACAATGTATAGAAATAGGCTTTACATACTTAATCTGTATTGAATTATGTTTTTATAATTGAAGAACATAGTGGGGATAATCCAATTACAGGATGCAGAGGAAAAAAAAACCTTATTAAAACTTATATGTAAATTAGTTAATGTGAATATAAAGTTTAATGCTACAAAAAGAAATTACAGTTTGTAATTCTAATTTTGCACCCGCATTCCAATGTTTTTATTTACTGATTCCTGATAATGCATTCTACTTTGCTCTGTAATCTTATGTACAAATGGCACCAATCTGCTTCATTTTTCCCATTTCTATAATAAGACATTCGGTATGCATGTAGTAATAGTCTTTCCATATTTTTTCTTGTATTTGAGTCTCCAATTTTAGCATTAAAACCAGTAATGGGATTTATTAGTTATATTTCTTACAGGATGCTGTGTATTAAGAAAGTTCTTTTAGGACTTGCTGCAAAATTTGGCAGTAAGAGGGAAATAATGCAAAACATTTAGTTTAAGCAGTTTTATGAAAAGATTAAACTGATGATGTAAAATTTATTAGTATTCATGAAGAAGGTTGTGCTATTATTGAAAAAGTATCAAGAATCATTAAAAATATAATGTTTCTAATTGGCATAATTCATACATATAAATTACTATAACTAATTTATCAATCCTACATAAACTTTCTTCATGATTTATCAAAATGTAGAAACTGAATTGATGAAAACATAAGATCCTTTGTTTAAGTCTATAGTTATTAACTTTTAAAAATAACTACAGTTTTCACAATTTTAAATAATACATTTCTTCCCAGTAATTAAATACATTTGTGGCTTTAATATTTCAAATTTTACATCATATGTGTTTGTGATTTGTTTTCTTGTATGTACAAAAAAAATGTATCCCTGGTACCTACAGATGCCAAGAGCAGTCATCATATCTCCTATTGAAGTTCATTGAACTACCTGGTAGGTGGTGGGAATTGAACCTAGGTCCTCTATAAGAGGATTCCATTTTCTTTTTTCATAAATTTATTAGTTTATTCATTTTACATCCCCAAATTAGTCTCCCTTTTTCCTCCCAGATCTCCCCTTATATCCCCCCTTTCTGTCCTCTGATTTTCTTCTGAGAAGGGATCTCCCCCGCCCTGCCCCCTATATCAACTCTTCTGGCCCATCAAGTCAAAGCAGGATTAAGTACATTTCTCTACCTAAGTACAGGTTCTCTTCAGTAGGCAGCAGCTTAGCTGGAAAAATGGCAAGAGGGTGAAACTTGGTTTTCAGAGTGTAAGGTTGTTCCCTAATATAACATATATATTGACATATAACATATATAGAGAGAGTCTGTTGACTCTAAGTTACTGAGGCCAGAAGCTGCAGGCCTCTGGCAATTAACACTCACTTGTAAAATGGCAGAAAATTAAGTAAAGTATTAAGTTTTAAAGCTCCTTTCTTTATTGTTCAGAAGCCTGCCCTCTCACTGGACAGGCTGGGAGGGAGACTTGGAGAAATTAAGTTTTATTTAACTAGGAAAAGAAAGTAATGCTAACAGATAGGAAAAAAAATCTTTTACACAAGCAACTGTGCATTGATACATGCATACATTCATATACACATTCACCTTTCTATTGGGCTTGACAATATGTCGCATCAACTTACACACACACACACACACACACACACACACACCTCTACACTTACATATCCATATATATTTGGTGGAGCAAAATCTTGAGTGACAGCAGAGAAAGAACTCACTCATTCTGGATGAAAAATAAGCTCCAGCCTTCACGTCATAGAAGAAGGCAAAGCTTCTACCTTTCTATTGCTAAATGAAAGAAACCAGTTTGAAGAAAAAAGCCCTGTCCTTGTTGGTAAGCAGAAGCCTGCCTTGCTGTAATTAAAAACCAAAACAAAACAAACAAAAGCCAATCCACCAAACCAAAAACAAAACAAACAAACAACAACAACAAAAAAAAAAACAAAAGACAAAAAACGTATCTCATGGAAATAAGAAGCCTGTTTGCTGCTTTCTGCTTTCTCTACACATTCTTCTGCTCTACTCTCCGTATTCTATCCTGACTCTCCTCTTTCTCCTCAGTTCTGTTATATTTTGCTGTTTTGCTGTATATCTATTTATTGTCTAGCCTCCTTTGCTTACTTAATGTCATCATTCCTAGATTTTGTACTTTTATAGGAGAATGGATCACATGGTAATCTAAGCATCTTTTTCAAAAGTTCACAATGAATTTAAACATAAACTCAAATCATACAGTGAATAAGCAGTTACAACACAGATGTTTGCATGTGTTTCCATTAAGTCTAATTATCTAGCTAAGTGTTCATTATCTGCCACTTGCACCACAGATTCAATAAAAGTTTAAAACTCGAATTCTACATTAACATGTTTCTCTGAAGAGTCAAATCATCTGCTTAGTGTGTCTTTTGAGTATTGAAGTTGTGTATAGATAATCCCAGTCTGCATTTTCTCTTCTGTCATTGCACCTAAAATAAATCCTTCATTCCCAGTTTAGGAATGTTTTCCTTAATTTTAAATCTATTACATGCATTCTTTCTATCTTAGTGAAAGTAACTTGTGACACATGAGGATTTGTAAAGTCCTAATTACAGGATTTTATAAAGGGATCAATAATTACTAGTATAAATTTAGAAATTTTTATAGAATCATTATTAGGAAATCATATTAGGAAAGAAATCATCCGTGCCTACAAAAGAGTTTACCTTTGTTGATCTGCACTAAATCTGACTAATAGGGTGGACTAATGCCCAGGAATTTTTACTATTATTAATTTAATAAATGGCAGCAAAGGCATATCAGCTACAAAAATCAACCCAGACACAAGACTTCTGAAAGTTGTGCATTTCAGAATTATCCACTGCAGACCATGCAATATGATGTGTCATCTCCAGAAGGTATTTTGTATGCATTTAACCTTTCCTAGATGGCTCATGAAGCAATATATTAATACATAATCTTAAGATAAATTCTGTTATGACTTCAATATATAACTATTTTATTTCCCCTTCTAGGTGAGATTCAGACTTCCTCACTTGGGATGACCTTAGCTTTTGTCTGTGGAGTGTTACATGATACCTGAATTTTATGGCTAATATCCACTTATAAGTGAGTGCATGCCATGTGTACCCTTTTAGGACTGGGTTACCTTACTAGGGATTATAGTCTCAAGTTCTGTCCATTTGCTATAAAATTCATTATATATTTGTTTTAATAGCTAAATAGTATTCTAATGTGTAGATATACCACATTTTATTATCTATTCTTCAGTTGAGGGGCATCTAGTTTGGTTCCAGTTCCTGACTCTTATGTAAAAGGCTGCTATGAACATAGTTGAGTATCTGATAAATGTCAGAGCATCTTTTCGGTATATGCCCAGGAGTGGTATAACTGGCTCTTAAGGTAGAACTATTCCCAGTTTTCTGATCCTTGTGGCTCTTAGAGTCTGAACCATCAGCCAAGAATGTACCTGGACTGGACCTAGTCCTTATTGCACATATGTGGCAGATATGCAACTTGGTTGGTCTTTATGTGGGTCCTGATTACCCAGAATGGGGGCTTTCCCAAAAGATGTTGCCTGTATATATGGGATATGTTCTTCTAGGTTGGCTGTCTTGTCTGGCCTCAATGGAACAGGAATCATCTAGCCTTGAAGCGACTTGAAGTGCTAGAATGGGGGATACTCAAGAGGAGGCTCACCCACACAGAGGAGAAGAGGAGGGGGTGATAAGGGAAGGATTGTAGATAAGAGTGACTGGAAAGGGAGCAGCAAGTGGGTTGTAAGGTGAGTAAGAGTAGAATATAATTAAATTAAAAAGATTTCAAGTTTTAATAAAAAGTTATGAAGTACATACATCATTCAAAATGAAATGAGATCTTTAAAAAGCGTTAGAAACCTTAGCAATTGTCATTCTCAAGTTACTAGAATAAGAAATCTGTAGGTGTAACTTTTTACCACCCACAATGCATTCATATAAATTCAACAAACTGACATTAATAAAATGTTAGAATAATGAGTAAACGATTATTGATTAATATAAGCTTTTTATAGCAAGTTATTAACAAATAGGTTCAGATTGCAAAAGAGACAGTTTATGCTTAGTCCCAACATTTTAAACACTTGAAAAGCATAAAAAAATTTAAAGTTAAATTTTAAAGTGCTTGTTAAAACAGAATCCAAAATAATATTGGTATCTGAAAAATGCATACAATCTAAATGAGTAGAAAAATGCAGTATAATAACTAATGTCTTTGATAATTTCACTTATAATACTCCTTGCAATAGACCAGATCTCACGCTAAAGGAAAAAAGACATAATAGAGCATGAGAGGGATCATTTATCTAAACTACTTCAGAGATATAGAGGTAAAATGATAAAAATAATAGAGAAATATTATAGGAGATTATTAATATATTAAACTCAAAGTAAAATGAAAGGGAGTATCTAACACAAGTATGTACATTAGCAAGTTTTGTGTGTCAACTTGACATCACAGAGAAAGGAACCTCTCTTGAGGACATGCCTCCATGAGATCCAACTGTAAGGTACTTTTTCAATTAGTGATGGGGGTGAGGTCCCAATGTGGGTGGTTGCCATCACTGGGCTGGTAGTCTTGGGTTCTATAAGAAAGCAAGCTAAGCAGGCCAGGGAAAGCAAGCCAGTAAGATTCACCCCCCCCCATGGCCTCTGCATTAGCTCCTGCTTCTTGACCTGCTTGAGTTCCAGTCCTGACTTCCTTTGGTGATGAACAGCAATATGGAAGTGTAAGCTAAATAAACCCTTTCCTCCCCAACTTGCAATTTAGTCATGATGCTTTGTGCAGAAATATAAACCCTGATGAAGACCCCATTGAAACTTAAATTAGAAGGGATGATGCATATTATTCAGTAGGTAAAATGATACCATTTGTAAATGTTATAGAGGGTTAATATCCAAAATAAGGAATTCAAGAAGTTAGATGCCAACCACCCAAATAAACCAATTTAAAAAATGGGGTACAATGCTAAAATGGAGAAATCTCAACAGAGGAATAGCAAATGGGAGAGAGGCACTTAAGGAAATATTCAATGACTTTAGTCATCAGTGAAATGAAAGTCAAAATGACTCTTGAGATTGCATCCTACAATCTTCAGAATGACTAAGATCAAAAACTCAAGTGATAGCACATGTTAGTGAGGATGTGGAGCGAAAGGAACACCCTCCATTGCTATAGTGAAAACATGTACAGCCATTTTGGAAATTTTGGTGGCTTCTCAGAAAACTAGGAATTGTTCTAATTCAATACCCAGCAAGACCCCTCCCAGGCAGATATCCAAAAGATGCTCTACCTTCCCACAAAGACACTTGCTCAATCATGTACATAGCAGTTTTATTATTCCTAATAGCAAGAAATATCCTTCAACTAACGAATGGATAAAAACTGTTGTAAGTCCACGCAACCAAATACTATTCTTTTTTTTTTTTTTTTTTTTTTTTTTTTTGGTTTTTCAAGACAGGGTTTCTCTGTGTAACTCCGGCTGTCCTGGAACTCACTCTGTAGACCAGGCTGGCCTCGAACTCAGAAATCCGCCTGCCTCTGCCTCCCAAGTGCTGGGATTAAAGGCGTGTGCCACCACCGCCCAGCTCATATTTTAAAAAAAAAAAAAAACAAAGAAATCATGCAGTTTTCTAGCAAATGGATGAAACTTGAGAATATCATCCAGAGTGAGGTAACTCAGACCCAAATGGATGCTCATTATATGTACTAATTTATAAGTAGATATCAACTATAATGTATAGGCTATCCAAGCTACACTCCACAGTCTTAAGGAAACCAAACTAGAAGGAATGCTCAAAGAAGCATCTTTGAATCTCACTTAGAAGGGGGAATAAAATGGGCATAAGAGGCAGATGTCAGCAGGGATCTTGGTGGGAGGAGAGTATTGGGAGGAGAATGTGGGTTTCAGGCTCAGGCGTGGGAATAGACAGGAGAAATGGCCAGACATCCAGGAAAATAAGTGGGAGTATGCAATTGGCAGGGGTGAGGGTTTTAGGGGCTAGTCCTGAGGTCATGGAAAAGGGTTTCAGCCCCTTGCCAAGTCAGCACTGAGTAAGCTTCCCTGGGGCAGTGTTGGAGAGCTAACCCTAATGAAGTGGGTGTTAGAGAGCTGGAAGGCTGAGCAGATCAGCTACCACAGAGGCGCAGCCAGAACCAGAGCTTTGAGTTGACCCACTCCAGCATCAACTCCATGAACTGCTGTAGCATGTGAGAGAGCAGGTCTGCAGAACCAAATCTGCAGGATCACCATGACAAAGAAGCAGATAGCCCAGAGGAATCCTAGCAAGGAAGCAGTATTGATAAGATAGCTGAAGCCTCAAAGCAGACCAAGGATTCATTGCCATGAACATTTGCAAATAAATAACTAGACAAAATGGAAGAATGTGGAACATACTGTGACACACTACAACTTCCACAATGCTATTGCTTTGTTTTGCTTTGTTTCCTTTCTTTTTTTCTTCAAGGGTGGCTGGCAGGTACAAAGGCACAGGGTGATGAGTGCTATTGGATTCATGATATGAAATTTATGAAAAAAAATCATGTTTAATAAGATAGGAGAATGTGAAAGAATATCAAATAAGTGAAGTATATCATAAAAGAAGTTACAAAATCAGTTTGTAGAGTCTCTGGAATGCAAGGGCAGAGAAATGGAGATTTGTATCTTAACTTAGATAAGGATGCAAACTTACAGTAAAATCCCATGTAGAGGGACTAAATGCTGATATAATGGGAGAATGTGAATAAAAAAAAGCAAGGCATAAAAACAAATTTGGATAAACTAAGTCCATACTTAAAAGATATTGCCAAAACAACAAAGGTCATCTCTTTTTAAAAAATGTTAATTTATATCACATCCTAACCAGAAAAATATCAATATTGAGTTATATTAATTAATGGATTCACGCAAGAACTTTGCACACATAAGATGGCTCAGGGGAGAAGCTCTGATTTAATACTTGAATTGTATTGACAGACTCATATGATGGGAGAGAACCAAGAGTCTCACATTGTCTTCTGGCTTCTGCACATGTGAGTCTGGGGCTCACTGTGTGAAATGTCTAATGACATTGTGCTTTTTATTGATTCCCGGGGAGGGATGCTGGAAAGAGAGAGGTAACAATCTGCTAAAATTACACCTAGTGAAAACAAAAAGAAAGCTTCCATCTTAACATCTCTCTCAGTTATCCTTATGTTTGTTCACAAGATTTATCCCAGTGGATAACTCAGTTACTGATTTATTATGCTGATAGAATTAAGGGAAGGTTATAGGTTGGTTTGTATGAAACCTAGAAACTTATAAACATTTATTTTTTCCTGTGTTCAAACTTCTATAAATTTAACCAACCTTTCAAATGCTTTTGGTGTCTTCTCTCAATGTACCAGGGAATAAGCCATCAACCAAGAGGTACACATTGCTCCACTGCATACGTATTGGAGGATTTCCTTATCAGACATCAATGGGAGGAAAGGTCCTTGGTCCTTTGAAGGCTTGACAGATGCTCCAGAGTAGGGGAATTGAGGGTGGGGAGGTGGAAGTGGGGTGGTTGGAGGAATACCCTCATAGAAGCAGGGGGAAGGAGAATGGAATAGGGAGTTTCTGGGAGCCAGGGAAACCAGGAAAAGGGATAACATTTGAAATTTAAATAAGGAAAATATACAATAAAAAACATAAAAAATTACCACATGAATAACACTGTTTTATCATTTAATTTTAAAACTTGTGTTTGCAAGTTTGATGAGGTATAAAGAGTTTGGGACTGGCTCTGTGTTTGAGTGGCTGTCTTCATATATCTGAGTGATGCATTATTTCTGAGTTCTTTAAAATAAAGGGATTTTTATTTAAAAATAAGGAAAGGAAAATTCTACTTAAATATAAAACTCAATTTTGACTCTCATGTATTAGATCATAAGATCATAAAATTATTATTTGGGAACCAACAGTCTTTAGATGTCAGTAAAATTGTGTAACTACCATTGTATTCTTTTATTTTCAAGTTTTTATAACTTTCTCCACTCTATCTCCCTCTCTGATCACTCTTGATATTTGATTGCTCAATAAACTAGAATTTTTTCCTGTACATTTATAACTATCCATGGACTTAACTCTGCTTCTGCCCACTTCTAAGCTTTATTTTTACCTTTTAAATTTTATAAAAATGTTTGTAAAATACAATGAGAATAATGCCAAACATCTTATTCTAATAAAAAAAGTGATAAAGATTGTAGCAAACCTTTTTTTTTTTACTTAAATTCCTACTTAAACTTTCATATTTACAAGAAAAAGAAGAGGGACTAGAGAGATGGCTCGGTGGTCAAAAGCACTGACTGTTCTTCTAGATGTCCTGAGATCAATTCCCAGCCACCACATGGTGGCTCTCAACCATCTGTAATAGGATCCAAAGCCCTCTTCTGGTGTGTGTGAAGAGAGCAACAGTACACACAAACACAAATAAATTAATAAATAAATCTAAAATGAAGAAATGTTTTATGATTCTTTATAGCATTTACTCTAAAAGGAATTTCCATATCAAGGCCTCCTGTTTTGAAACACTGTTATGTGCATAAAGCAAAACTATTTAATGTTGGAAATAGGATACATGAACTATTAAAATGTTCATATATTTTATTTTTATTTTAATTACTACCTTTAAGCCACATTAGAACTTGTAATTTTAAAAAAGTAAAAAGTACTTGTACTTAAAAATTATTGGTAATTTACTCTTCTTTCAATTGTATAATATTGTTTTCCTGTCGTGATTGACTATCAAATAAATGTCCTAGATGTACTGAAACAAGTCAATTGTATAGATTACTTTAGAAACTCTTGTAATTAAAAGGAGGATAAAAATGCACACCTGGTAGACAATCATAGCTGAAAGCAAGAAGCCTGAAATGATAAACAGTAGATTAACACCTGCTCCTGTCTTTTTTTTTCCAGGTAGTAAAAATTTTAGGAATTTGGCACAATGGTATATTTATGCTTGCTATGCAGCTGTGATATCCTGGTGCAAGTTATACAGTAAAATGTCTATTCATACATTTTGTTTGATACAAGATTGGTAAATGGAATGTAAGTTGTAATATGGAAAACCTTAAGTCTATCTGAGTACATCAATCTTATATATCATTAGCATACTTTTTAAGTCATGAAATATTTATCATCAATTCTATTGTTACAATGCTTTTCTTGTAAGAGTAGAATTTTCTGAAACTAATGTTCACAGAATATATTTTCAACATCTAAAATGACTCCAATGTAAGGAATCAGTCATGTTTCTAACTGAGAGTAAAGAATTTATTACTGTGCTTAGAATCTATGTTTATAATCACTATCTTTGGACTCTTGAATCATGAAAAAGAGAAGCAAGACAAGATATGGATGTTTGTATTTTTTTCAAGAGGTCTCCTTTTTTCCACCATTTGTCTTAGAACTGACAGAATATATTCAGGATTGTTTCCCAGGGTCATTACAAAGGCCAAGTAATGTCTAGTGACATTTACCTATAGCCTGTAGCTGTATGAGGCAAAGAAATATTATGCAAAGAAATTAATAATTTTATCTTGCTCTTCTGTAGAGCTTGAGATCAGATAAGTTACAAATTACTACCAAGCACTGGTATAGGCTTAGTGTACATAAAGACAAAAAGGCTAAAATTTTGAATGATTTCAAGAGAATGAACCAGACATACAAATTAAATACCCATTCCTGTTAACACTATCTTTAGCAAGGTATTTATATAAATATATATATATATAAAAAACCTTGTCAGCACTTGACAGTTTTACAAACTACATTTGGGCAAGCCTTTCTTCTTCCTCTTCTTTTTTTTTTTATTATTTTCTATATTCTTTGTTTACATCCAAATGATTTCATTTTCCCAGTTTCCCCCTCCCCATAAGTCCCATAAGTCCTCTTCCCTCTGCCCATTCCCCGATTAACACCCCCTCCCAATGCTCTGTCATGGCAATCCCCTAATCTGCTGCACTGAGCCTTTCCAGGACCAGGACCCTCTCCTTCCTTCTTCTTGGGAATCATTTAATATGTGAGCTGTTTCTTGGGTATTCAGAGCTTCTGGGCTAATAATCCTTATCAGTGATTGCATTCCATGTCTATTCTTTTGTGAATGAGTTACCTCACTTAGTATGATATTTTCCAGGTCCAACCATTTGCCTAAGAATTTCATGAATTCATTGTTTTTAATTGCAGAGTAGTATTCCATTGTGTAAATATACAACATTTTCTGTATCAATTCCTCCACTGAGGGACATCTGGGTACTTTCCAGCTTCTGGCTATTATAAATAAGGCTGCTATGAACATAGTAGAGTATGTGCCCTTATTGTATGACAGGGAATCATCTGGGTATATGCCTAAGAGTGGTATTACAGGGTCCTCCAGAAGTATCATGCCCAGTTTTCTAAGAAACCACCACACTGATTTCCAGAGAGGTTGTACCAGCTTGCAGTTCCACCAGCAGTGGAGTGTTCCTCTTTCTCCACATCCTTGTCAACACCTACAGTCTCCAGAGTTTTTAATCTTAGCCATTTTGACTGGTGTGAGGTGAAATCTCAGGGTTGTTTTGATTTGCATTTCCCTAATGATTAATGATGTTGAACATTTCTTAAGGTGCTTCTCAGTCATCCAAAGTTCTTCAGGTGAAAATTCTTTGTTTAGTTCTGTACCCTATTTTTAATAGGGTTATTTGGTTCTCTGGGGTCTAACTTCTTGAGTTCTTTGTATATATTGGATATTAGCCCTCTGTCAGATGTAGGGTAGGTGAAGATCTTTTCCCAATTTGTTGATTGCCATATTGTCCTTTTGACAGTGTCCTTTGCCTTGCAGAAACTTTGTAATTTTATGAGGTCCCATTTGTCAATTCTTGATCTTAGAGCATAAGCTATTGGTGTTCTATTTAGGAACTTTTACCCTGTGCCCATGTCCTCAAGGGTCATCCCCAGTTTCTTTTATATTAGTTTCAGTATGTCTGGTTTTATGTGGAGGTCCTTGATCCACTTGGAGTTGAGCTTAGTACAAAGAGATAAGAATGGATCAATTAGCATTCTTCTGCATGCTGACCTCCAGTTGAACTAGCACCCTTTGTTGAAAAGCTTATCTTTTTTCGACTGGATGTTTTCAGCTGTGTTGTCGAAGATCAAGTGACCATAGGTGTGTGGGTTCATTTTTGAGTCTTCAATCCTATTACATTGGTCTACCTGCCTGTCACTGTACCAATACCATGAAGTTTTTAACATGTAGTATTGCTTGAGGTCCAGGATACTGATTCTCCCCGAAGATCTTTTACTGTTGAGAATAGTTTTAGCTATCCTGGGTTTTCTGTTATTTCAGATTAATTTGAGAATTGCTCTTTCTAACTCTACAAAGAACTGAGTTGGAATTTGGATGGGGATTGCATTGAATCTGTATATTGCTTTTGGCAAGAGAGTCATTTTAACTATATTAATCCTGCCAATCAATGAGCATGGAAGATTTTTCCATTTTCTGAGGTCTTCTTAGATTTCCTTCTTCAGAGATCTGAAGTTCTTGTCATACAGATTTTTCACTTGTTTGGTTAGAGTCATTCCAGGATACTTTATATTGTTTGTGGCTATTTTGAAGGGTGTCATTCCCTAATTTATTTCTCACCCTGCTTATCCTTTGAGTATAGGAAGTCTACTGATTTGCCTGAGTTGATTTTATAACCAGGTACTTTGCTGAAGTTGTTTATCAGCTGTAGGAGTTCTCTGGTGGAGTTTTTTGGCTCACTTAAGTACATTATCATATCATCTGCAAATAGTGATAGTTTGACTTCTTCGTTTCCAATTTGTATCCCTTTGACATCCTTTTGTTGTCTAATTGCTCAAGGTAGGAATTCAATACTATATTGAAAAGATATGAAGAGAGTGGGCAGTCTTGTCTAGTCCCTGATTTTAGTGGGATTGCTTCAAGTTTCCATTTATTTTGATGTTGGCTATCGGTTTGCTGTATATTGCTTTTGCTATGTTTAGCTATTGGCCTTGAATTCCTGTTCTTTCCAAGACTTTTAGCATGAATTTTGTTAAATCTATTTTCAGCATCTAATGAAATGACCATGTGGTTTTTTCTTTGAGTTTGTTTATGTAGTGGATTATATTAACAGATTTCTGTATATTGAGCCATCCATGCATCACTGTGATGATGCCAACTTGATCATGGTGAATGATCGTTTTGACGTATTCTTGGATTCTGTTGGCAAGAATGTTACTGAGTATTTTTGCATCAATGTTCATAAGGGAAATTGGCCTGAAGTTGTCTTTCTTTGTTGGATCTTTGTGTTGTTTTGGTATCAGCATTATTGTGGTTTTGTAGAATGAGTTGGGTAGTGTTCCTTCTGTTTCTACTTTATGGAAGAGTTGGAAGAGTATTGGTGTTAGGTCTTCTTTGAATATCTGATAGAATTCTGCACTAAAACCATCTGGTCCTGTGCTTTTTTTGGTTGGAAGACTTTCTATGACCCCTTCTATTTCTTTGGGGGTTATGGGACTGTTTCAATGATCTATTTGATCCTGATTTAATTTTGGTATTTGGTATCTGTCTAGGAAATTGCCCATTTCCTCCAGATTATCCAGTTGTGTTGAGTATAGGCTTTTGTAGTACGATTTGATGATTTTTTTGAATTCCCTCATTTTCTTTTGTTTTATCTCCCTTTTCATTTCTGATTTTGTTAATTTGGATTCTGTCTCTCTGCCCTATGGTTACTCTGGTTAAGGGTTTTTCTATCTTGTTGATTTCCCCAAGAACCAGCTCCTGGTTTTGTTGATTCTTTGTATAGTTCTCTTTGATTCTTTTTTTTATTTTTCTTTTTTTTTAATTTTTATTTTCTATATTCTATGTTTACATTCCAAAGGCTTTCCCCTTGCCCAGTTACCCCCCCACCATATGTCCCATAATTCCTCTACCCCCCTGCTATTCCCCACTCATTCCCCCCCCCACAATTTCTCTGTTCTGGGTCTACAATACTGGATCCAATCTTTACAGGCCCAGGGTCCTCTCCCTTTTTCTTCTTGAGAGTCATTTGACTTGCTAATTGTGCCTTGAGTATTTAGGGCTTCTGGGCTCATTAATATCCACTTATCAGTGATTGCATTTCGTGTGTATTCTTTTGTGATTGGGTTAGCTCACTTAGGATGATAGTTTCCAGATCTAACCATTTACCTACAAATTGCATGAGTTCATTATTTTTAATTGCTGAGTAGTACTCCATTGTATAAATATACCACATTTTCTGTATCCATTCCTCTTTTGAGGGATATCTGGGCTCCTTCCAATTTCTGGCTATTATAAACAAGGCTGCTATAAACATAGTGGAGCATGTGTCTTTATTGTATGCAGAGGAATCCTCTGGGTATATGCCCAGGAGTGCTATGCCAGGGTCCTCTGGGAGTGGCATGCCCAATTTTCTGAGGAACCGCCACACTGATTTCCAGAGCGGTTTTACCATTTTGCATTCCCACCAACAGTGGAGGAGTGTTCCTCTTTCTCCACATCCTCGCCAGCACTTGTTGTCTCTCGAGTTTTTAATCTTAGCCATTCTGACTGGAGTGAGGTGGAATCTCAGGGTTGTTTTGATTTGCATTTCTCTGATGACTAATGATGTTGAATATCTCTTAAGGTGTTTCTCGGCCATCCGAATTTATTCTGGTGAAAATTCTTTGTTTAGCTCTGTGCCCCATTTTTTGATAGGGTTATTTGGTGCTACTTGATTGATTTCAGCCCTGTGTTTGATGATTTCCTGTCTTCTCCTCCTGGGAGAACTAGCTTCATTTTGTTCCAGGGCTTTCAGGTGTGCCATTAAGCTGCTAGTGTATGCTCTCTCCAGTTTCTTTTTGGAGGAACTCAGGGCTATGAGTTTTCCTCTTAGCATTGTTTTCATTGTGTCCCACATATTTGGCTATGTTGTGCCATCAGAAACTAAACAGGGACACAGTGGAACTAATTGAAGGTTTGGAGCAATTGGATTTAACAGATATATCTAGAACATTTCATCCTAAAACAAAAGAATATACCTTTTCCTCAGCCCTTCATGGTACCTTCTCCAAAATAGATCATATAGTTGGAAACAAGACAGGCCTCAACAAATATAAGATTGAAATAATCCCATGCCTCCTATCATATCATTATGGAGTAAGAGTGGTCTTCATTAGCAACAAAAAAACAACAGAAAGTCCACATACACATGGAAATAATAATATTCTACTCAATGATGCCTTGGTCACAGAAGAAATAAAGACAGAAAGCACTGTATTTTTATGTTCAAAATAGTAACCTAACCTTCACACAGTCAAGCTTCATAGTGAGTCAAAGTTTAGGTTCTGAATTAATCTTAGTACAGATTTATAAATAGAGAAAACCAATAATTTTTTATCTAACAGAATATTAATTATTTTAAGCACCACAATCTCACACACAGAATTTAGTGTATCATGCCCAAAAAGAGTTGATCTACTTTTAAACTATTTCCACTGTGTAGTTTAAATGTGGTAAACATGAATGTATTAGTGAATTCATTTTTTTTAATTGGATCAAATTATCTGAATGTGAAGCAGCCACTTTCATTAATCAAGTAAACAAGATAATGTTCATAGATATCTTAGTGCTTATCAGCCTTATTCTTGTTGGTATAATCAGAAACTAACAATACAAAAACCTATTTTGTGCCAGAACCTACTGGGCTCTTATATTGATGGTGTTATAACTACACACAAAAATCTGTTACAGGAAATCTAAGATGAGCTTGAAATGATGTTCATAGACATATTGAGAGATATACATTAAATATTCACATTTATTAAATGTAGTGATTATATTTAACTTTTTTCTTTTAGTTTATATTTTAATTAAATTATATTAACAAACATCTATGCTGAAAATGTTTTCTTAAGTTTTCTGTCCATTTCTTCTTCATATTCTCCTTTTGACTCCTCTTCATTATTTTTATTTTCTCCTTTAATGCTTTAAATTAATCTTGAAATTAACTGTATATGATTAATTACTATTGTCAAAGAACACAAAGCAGAATATTTTCTTGATCTATAAAATTTAACCCAGAGTAATGAAAACAAATGTTACCAAAGTTAGTCAATCACACATAAATATATATCAAGTGTAAATTCCATAAAATGCACAAATGTAAATTCCATAAAATGAAGCCATGATACATCTGCAAAGGACGTGTGTGGTTAGGAGAAAATGGCTAGACTTAATGTTAAACACTATTAGAAAAAGAATATTCGAAAAGATCATTAAATTAATTTTATGTTGTCAGCAAATGCATTGCTTGGGTCTGGCATGAAGAGTTGTTTATTTACTCAGTAAGGCTTCCTTGAAGAAAATTAGCTTTTCATTTTTCTTTTTAAAATATTTTATTGATTGATTGATTGATTGATTGATTGATTTTAAACTCCAGATTTTATTCTCCTCCCAATCTACTCTCTGTCTTTTCCACATTCCTATACCTCCTCACTGCACCCCTGTCTCCACAAGGATGTCCCCAGCCCTCACACCCTACCACACAAGACTTCATTTTTTATTAGATATATTTTTATTTACATTTCAAACAATTTTTCCTTTCCTGGTTCCCCACCCTGAAAATCCCATAAGCCATCTCCCCTTCCCCATTCCCCAATCAACCTCCTCCCACTTCCCTGTCCTGGTATTCCCCTATAATGCCAGACTTCTAAACTCTCTGTGGCCTACAATCTCTTGAGGGTTAGGTGCAAACCGAGACCAGGAAGTTCTCTGCTGGATATGTGTTGGGGGGGCTTCTGTTTGGTAGTCTAGTGCTTGAGAGATCTTGGGGTTGCAGATTGAGACCGCTGGTCCTTCTACATGGTCACCCTCCTCCTCAGCTTCTTCCAGCTTTTTCCTAATTCAACTCCAGGAGTCAGCCGCTTCTTTCCATTGGTTGGGTGTAAATAACTGCATCTGAGTCTTTTGGCTGTTTTTGTTGAGTCTTCTGGAATAGAGTCAAGATAGGTCTCTTTTCTGTGAGCACTTCACCCTCCAGAATGTACCAGAGAACTGGGAAGTGAGAAACTCTCAAGAATCAAAATGAAAGACTTTAGAAGAGATGCCCTACAGTGTGGAGAGGGAACTTGTAGAGCCCACCTCCAGCAGTAAGTCAGGGCATCAAATGAGGGATGGGTTGCCATCCCACATTGTTCCTGTCTGAAAGAACTGCAGCGATGGAAATGGAGAGGAACCTGTAGAAATAAAGGTCTAGCAACTGGCCCAAAGTGGTATCCAACTCAAGGAGAGGCCCCAAGGCCTGATACTGTTACTGAGCTTTTCATTTTTCAAATGTAAGTAGCTATCAATAGGAAGCAGCTTCTGGGTTAGAGATGGGTGTCTTTGTTTACCTCTCTTTTCAGCTGTATGACCTCATCTGGTTCAGAGCATGTAGGCTTTGTCCATATGGCCAAAGTCTTTATGTCTTAATATGTGTGCCAGACCTGTTGTTCCTAAAAGACCTTGAAACCTTGCTGTCCTCTATCCCCTCTGCCTCTTGTAATTTTCTGCCTCTTCCTTCTCAGAGATGACTAAGCTCTAAGAGGAGGGTTTTGATGGAGACATCCCTTTTAGGGCTGAGTGTTCCAAGATTTCTAAACATCTACATATTTTCTGGCTGTTGTTCTCTCTTTTTCCCCAATCTGCTGTAAGAAGAAGCCATACTGATGATAATTGAGCAAAGCATTGGTCTGTGAGTATACCAGAATTTTTGTTAGAAGTCATTGTATTGCTTCATTCTTTATCAGAACAGTAATATTCAGTTTTACCTTCAGTTTCAGAGCTGTCTAGTCTTGGGTTCTTGGCCACATAGGAAACATTGGTTATAGGTTCAATCTGGTGATATGGGCCTTAACACAAATGAAGTATTAATTGATTACTCTCACAAGTTTTGTGCTACTATTATACCAGAGTTTCTTGAGTTCAGATCATTCTTATAGTTACAAGGATTTTTGGCTGGGTGGGTATTTCCCTTTCTACTTTGGTTACATGCAAAGTATCTATCAGTAGCATGCATACTAGTCCATAGAGTCGAAGAGTCTATGCAGACACATCCTTGAAGTCTTTGTATTCAATGAGTATTCAGCAATAGGGGCTTAGCATCAGTTTGGGGAAATATATCCCTGTGTTATTTAGGAGTTAATATAGGAACACTTCAGCTACCTATTCTTGTTCTTGGAAGCTTGATTTCGTTATGAAAGATGTCCAGTTGGGGCTCTGCCTCCCCTCTTTTTTTGGTGACTTCATTGAGTCCACCTCCATATATGTATATGTTATGGAGCTTCTACTGTATTAGTTTTCCATATGACCTTTAGTTTTAGCTAACTAAATGTCCTTGTATTCCCTGACTTCCACTTCTCTCTCCTTCTCCTTTCTGTTTGATCCTCCCATTCCAGTCCTCTAGCTCACATTATCCATCCATAACTATTAATCCTATTTCACCAAGGGAGACCCATACTATCTTAGTCCCTTACTCTTAATCTAACCTCTGTGGTTATATGGATTGCAACATGCTTATAAAGTACTTAATAGCTAACATCCATATATAATCAAATGCATAAAATATTTGTCTTTCTGGTGGGTCTGAGCAACCTCTTTCCATATAATTATTTTTCTAGTATCATCCATTTACCTTAGAATATCATTATTTCATTTTTGTAAATGGCTTTTAAATATTTCATTGAGTAACACATATTTTTCACCTTTCATTCACTAGCAAAGACACCAAAACATCAATGCTTCTCTTGTTACATTCTGTCTACAATTTCTGCTATCCATCAAATACATTTGGCCAATGTTCTACTGTTGATCTGTTTTTAAATCTTAAAGTGACTGTATTTTTAATGTTTCCTTGAAAACTCATATAAATTGTTCATGCTTATATATGAATGAACAATTATCAATGAACATATAAATGTTCATTGTTTTGCTTTGTGACATTTTTAATTATTTAAGTTCACAAATATGGACAACATAATGAAAACTTTCAAAAACATACAATTATGCAATCAACAAATTGTTAAAAGTACTGAAGATATAATTCCCAAAGAAAACAAAAGTAAATTGTTTTGAAAGAGAATTCACGAAAGAGATCTGCTAAGCAACTAACATAACAGTTTAGTATAGGTGGGTGGGTGGGTGGGTAATGGGGGGTTTGGTGAGTAAGCGGTTGGGGTGCACCCTCTTGGAAGCATATGGGATCAGGGATGGGGTGAAAAACTCTGGGAGGGAGGACTAGGAAGGGGGACAACATCTTGAATGCAAATAAATAACTTAATTTAAAAACATTTTACACTTTGAAATTGATTAGTAACATTTTTTTCTTCTTAGCTTTAAAAAACTCATGATTTGTCTTCTGTAAATGTGTTGACATTTATACATTTTTTGGTAAAATGCCCATTTATGATGAATAATTTATAATTCCCTATTTTCGCCTCTTTCCAAATGATCTTATAATCATCTCTAATATCTTTAAAAACTAGATGCTAAGTCTCTGTTTTTAGAAATGATATTTTATTTATTCCATACATATAATTTTAATATTTTATATTTGCTTAGAAGTATTCATGTCAAATGACTTGTAGTGCTTGTTATAGTATTTACCTTGAGTCACAAGAATAATGATGAAATATCTAAACCTAGCAGGTTTGTCTCATTTTGTGCATAAAAATACATATATTCACACTTTTCAAGTAGTCTTGGTGGCTGAGATATAAGAGTCAGTCCTAGAAAAGTCTGTATTAACAAAAGGAACCATAAAACACTGTGAGAGGAAAAAATGAGATTTAGGCTGCTAAAGAGTGCAGGTACTAGGTGAAGAAGGCTTTGCTAACACATGCAACCAACCAAAAAAGAGAATTGTTGAACCAGAAGACAAATGTATAACAAATCCCCATTTAACAATCATGTGACTTCTACTTTTCAAAGCCCGACTTTACCAAAAAAAAAAAAAAAAAGATTAGATCACAAAAATAATGAATCAAAAGCCTCTAAAGAACATATCTATTTGAATAAATACCTTTTATTTCCTGACAGCTCTTCATTATATCCCTGCATAAAAAGTACAAACCCAATCACTCATAGCCTTACATCAGAAAGATTTCATTTTGCTAAATATTAAAGTCATATAATTACACACTTAAATATAATTTTAATCAATATCCAGGTCTATACATTTTAAGCATTTGGTAAATATAAAAATGACACTGTTTCATATAAGTGTGATTATGTATCTTAACTTTGTGATTTTATATTTCATTGTGGAAGCATACTGTCCAGGTTAGCTTAACAACAAAATGGTATATGTAATTAGTGGAACAAAATTTTGAAAAAAATCTTTTAAGTTTGAGATTATAAAAGATCATTACTATCATTCATCTTAGATCAGTTTTACTACTTATTCATTGACATACAAGACACAGGGGTGCATTTGTTATGTTTGGTACTTTTTATAAATTTATTGTGCTCTGGATTATTTCTCAGAGTATTTTAGTTGCAAATAGGTTTCAACCAAATTCCAAGAAGCTACTTTGTTTTGGAATTTATTTTTTATAATTAATTATTTTATTTACATCCCAAATGTTACTTCCCTCTGCATCTCCCTCGCAGAGTTTTCCCACCCCATTCTCCTCCCCTTTGCCTCTGAGAAGGTGCTCCATACCCAGCCACCAGCATCCTCCTTCCCTAAAGCATCAAGTCTCTACAGGATTAGGTGCAAATTCTCCCACAGAGGCCAGACAAGGCAGTCCGCTGCTTCATATGTGCTAGGATCCTCAGACCAGCCCCTGTAGAGTCTTTGGTTGGTGTCTCAGTCTCTAGGAGATCCAGAGGTCAGTCTAGTTGATCCTGTTGGTCTTCCTAGGGAATGCCATCCCCTAAAGTTCCTTCAGTCCTTCCCCTGACTCTTCCATAGAGGTCTCAGATTTCAGTCCAATAGTTGGCTCTAAGTGTCTACAATTCTCTCAGTCAGCTACAGGTAGAGCCTCTCCAAGTGCAACCATGCTAGGCTCCTGTCCGTAAGCATAGCATAGCAGCAATAATAATTTTAGGGTATAGGACATGCCCATGGGATGGATCCCATTTTGGGCAGGTAACTGGATGGCTTTTCCTCCATTTTCTGCTCCATTTTTGTCCCAGCATTTCTTTTAGACAAGAACAATTATGTGTCAAAATTTTTGAAGATTGGTTGGTGTCCCCATCACTCCACTGAGGACGCTGTGTAAGTACTGGCGGTCGTCTCTTCACGTTTCATCTCCCAACATTGGGCATTTAGCCTAAGGTCATCCCCATTGATTCCTGTGAGCCTTGGACATCACAGGTCTCTGAGATTTTCTGAAGTTCCCTCCCTCACTCCCACCCTCTGCAACCATATATTTCCATTCATTCTCCCAGCCCACTGGGCATCTCTCCTGTCTACCCCCATACCAGATCTTGTCCCTCCTTTACCCTTCCCTTCCTCTCCCACGAAAGTCCTTCATCCCTCTGCCTACTGTGATTATTTTGTTCCCCCTTCCAGTTGATTGAAGCATCCATACTTAGGCCTTCCTTTTTTTATACTTCTTATGAAGGTATGTAGGGTGTATCATGGGTATTCTGTAATTTTTGGCTAATATGCCCTTATCAGTGAGCACATACCATGCATATCTGGGTTATCTCACTCAGGATAATATTTTCTAGTTCAATCCATTGGCCTATAAAATTCATGATGTCCTTGTTTTTAATACCTGAATAGCATTCCATTGTGTAAATGAGCCACATTTCCTGTATCCATTCTTGATGGACATCTAGGTGGCTTCCAGTTTCTGGCTGTTATGTATAAGGCTGCTATGAACATAGTGGAACATATATCCTTGTGGTAGGGTAGAGCATAAATGGTTCCATTCAGGCTATTTCAGATAAATCTGTTCTTTTGTACATTCATTGACATCATAATTATTAATTTTTCACAGTATAAAATCCAAGTATTTATTTTTCTAAGTGATATACTACTACTGCAGAATGATTATGACAATGATGATAGTGATGTTGATAATGATGAGTATGTGTGTGTGTGTGTGCACGCACACACATGCTGTTTTATGCATATATAAATCAGCTACACTACAGTGGAAGGCTACATGTTCAACAATATATGGGCAGCACAAATTGGACTTGATAGATCAAAAAAAAGGATACAAAGTTGGATATTGGGAAAACAGAGGTGGATCTGGGAGAAGGGATCAGGAAAGGTTGTATATAATCAAGCAATGTTTTATAATATTGTCTCAGAACTAATAAAAATTAGTTGTCATGCTTGTATCAGTTTACCCTTGAAATGACTTTGTTCACCTAGTTATTTTTGTCTGATATAACATTTATGAATTCAATCTTTATTCTCCCCTTTGTTTCCTCTTCCTCTGTCATTTCTGTTCTTATTTTTTAAAAAAAGATATACCTATTTATTTTATGTACATGATTATGCTGTTGCTGTCTTCAGACACACCAGAAGAGAGCATTGGATGCCATTACATATGGTTGTGATCCACCATGTAGTTGCTGGGATTGAACTCAGGACCCCTGGAAGAGCAGTCAGTCCTTATAACAGCTGAGGCATCTCTTCAGCCCTGTTTCTGTTCTTTAGTTTTATTTTACATATATACTGATTTATCCACTAACCATTTAGAATTCTGTCTATTCCACAAACATTAGGATACATACAAATGTAGATTTGTGTATAGACTGCATTGCATTTTCTTTTCTGACCACCCTGCCTGCTTATCTATATGCTTGCAAAAACTTCTCATACTTATTGGAGGATAAGAAAGCTCTTAATTGGATTTCTGTTTAAAGTAGTTTCTACAACTTAGGTGTCTCTTGGGTAAATTTCCAGGTATTTAAAATCTTTAACTACCTTTACTACCTTTGAATATTTCTATCTAAACTCATCTTTTGCTATGACTCTTAATCCCTAAATTTTGTATTTGTTCTATTTTTTCCTTATGTTTTCACAGGAAGTGAAATTCTTTATCTTGACACCTATTTTGCTTTCCCCTCAATTCATTTTCCTTTGGAAGTTGCAAATATTTGAGGAGCTAACTAGACTCATATATGGTTTTATTATAGCAAATGGCTCTCTTCAACAAAAGAATTAACATACATAGGAGACTCCTGTGGACGAGGAAACAGAAGCCCCAGGTCTTATTCACTTCAGGACACATTTTGTTTCTAGATTGAATCATCACAATCTTTGAAGGCAATCCTTGGTTGAATAAGTTTAAAATTAAAATTCTCACAATTTGGACATTCCATGAGTTTCTAATTATTATTGTCAACCCGGTCTCATGAACTACCTCAGTGAAAGCCATCAATGGAATACCCAGTCTTGAATGTAGTCTAATTATTTTCTAACATAAAAACACAGTAAAATCTCAGTTTTTGAAAACAAACTAGTTGATAGATGCAGATTTTCTAAGCGATTGCAATAAGTTACAATACATTTTGGGTAGGGGGATAGAAATCTAAAGTAAATGAAATGTTTACTACAAGTAAGAAGGGATATTTACAACCAGACTTCCATGGCATCACTTGGGAATTAAACTGAAAATGTCACATTTGACTTTTATAGAATCCAGATACCTTCTGAAACAGAGTGCTGCTTGAAACAGCAATGCGTGAGTGGTTCTCTCTTGCATTGCTACAACTCTATTTGAGATTAGTCTATATTTTTCAGTCAGTGTGAAAAATGTAAATGCATCTCATAGAAAACTAATTTATCCAGGCCTTTTCTCATTGAGGAGAGCCTCTATCATTCTGACCATCTACTAGTACCTCTGTGTTTATTTTGTTGCTAAAGCCATTTGACTACTTTCAGTAAAAGATAATTTATTTTTAATGTTATACATATGTTTCCAAATGGAGTTTTCTATTTCATACTATTAGCTGTTTTAATTATCATTATAAATGTAACTATTCACTTAAATTCTATATAATCACAACTCAAATGTGTTTTGTTTTGGGGCTATGAAAAAGGAATAGAAACAATCTATCAGTAATATATATCAATTAATTATTCTTCAGAGAACAGTTCTACTAATGAAAAATAATTATAGATGTTTCAAGGCAGACATTTATTTTTATTAAGTCAACATGACCATGTATAACGCAAAGAAAAGTTAGTGTCACAACTTCTTGTGAGTTTCAGTCTAGTCTATTATTAAAAGAATCTGACTATTTCATAAGACATCTGACTTCAATACCCTGAAGTTTTGGATATTTGGGAAGTGCATTCATGATTCATTCATTAGCTATGATATGTCTATTGATCTGGTTTTACTTGAAGCTATTTGCTGAGAAAGCATAAGACATATAATCAATAAATATTTTTTAAGTCACCAAATCAGTACATAATAACAGTACTTTGGGTGGGTTTTCATTCCATTTACAATACTTCAAAGAAAGGTATACTATATAACAAACATCCTTAAACAGAAATAATTCATTATTTTTTATGTTTTAGCTCTAGGGAAATTTGTATTACTAAATAACAAATATAAACTTTAACTGCTTCTAAATCTATATTTATATGTGACACAAAGTTTTATTTTATTTTATTATTTTATTTTATTTTATTTTATACTTTCATAAGGAATTGGGTAAAGGTTTTTTTTTTAAATGATAGCATCTGGCTCATTATTTCTTCACTTTCCTCTCCAATCTCTCTTGTATTCCTATCCCAGTCTCCTCTTTTTAAAATTAATTGTTATTATGTGCAAATAAGTAAAATGATATCTGCATGCATGTTTTCAAGGCTGAGAATTTGTCATAGAACAATTAGTATGCTCTTCCTTGAGGAAGCTCACTTCTCCTATTTCTAGCCTTCCTCACTTGTCTATAGTTCTTTGTGTAGAGTTGCCCATAGATTTTTCTCTGACATCATTGCTTAGCCCACACTTGGGCTAAGCATATTGTCAGTTTAGAGATGTAGTATATGTTATTACTAGGAGACACAATCTCACAGCAGACCTCCTGATCCTCTTTTTCTTATAATCTTTCTTCAATGTGTGTGTGTGGGGGGGGGTACAAAGAAGATCATGAGAATTTAACTGTGACTAGCCCCCCAGGGTTTTTATGCTCAGATTTTTTCTCATGTGTCTTTAAATTCTTGAGGTATAAGGTGTTTTCTTAGCATCATATAATTCCCTGCCTCATCCTTTAAGATAGGCTTGAACTGACATTTTTGTTTTGCAGTCTCATTGTTTTAACAGGATAAGTTAAGATGTTAAAGGTCAGACGTATGTATATGTTGGTGAAGGACAGAGAGCTGGTTCAGCAGTTCAAAACACTACTTGTTCTTTTAGAGAACCTGAGGTCAGTTCTAAGTACTCGTGGCAGACACCTACAATTTTAGCTTCAAGCAATCTGATGGTCTTCTCTGGTTTCTATCACCATTGGCAAAATCTCAGATATGTATATGAGAAAACACATGCACAAATGCACACTGTTATTTAAGAAATAAATACATTGTTTATTCCTTTTGTGAATAACAGAAGCTGGCCCATCCAGTCCCTACTAGAGTCCAATTTTCAATATTAGTTAAATTATGTGATTTTTGTATGCATAAAATATAGAGATTGAATTACATATTACCTATAGTTGGAAAAAAATCAGAGCTCTAGGAATTCTTGGAAAGTGACATAACATAAAATATTAATATAAAATAGTAATTTAAACTATATTTCCTATACCACTACTTGTACTGAGCTTGAAATGTAAAACAATCGGCCAACTGGACCATCCTGAGACACATTCCATTGGTAAGCACCAATGCCTGACACTAATAATTTTACTCTGTTCTGCTTGCAGACAGGAATCTAGCATGACTGTTCTCAGAGAGGCTTCACCTAACCCTGACTCAGATGAATACAGAGACCTACAGCCAAACTGTGGATGGAGCTTGGGGACTCTTCTGGAAGAGTTGGGGCTAGGATTTTGAGCCCTAAAGAAGACAGAAACTCCATAGTAAGACTAACAGAGTCAACTAACGTAGACCCTTTGGGCTTTCAGAGACAGATCCTCCAACCAAGGAGCATAGGCATGCTGGACCTACCCTCTCCCTCCTGCACATATATGTAGCTCGGTTTTCATGTGGGTCCCAAGCAACTGTAGCACGGACTATCCCAAAACTTATTGTCTGTCTGTGGGAGATATTCTTCTAACTTCTCTGACTTGTACTGCCTTAGTGGGAGAAGATATACCTAGTCTTGTAGAGACTTGATGTGCCAGGGTATGAGGATATCCAGCAGGGCCTCCTGCTCAGTGGAGAATGGGATGCAGAATGGGAGAAAGGATTGTTGGAAGGTAAGACTGGGGAGGGGGGAGGAGCAGGGAGCAAGACGTAAAATGAATAAATCAAAACAACAAAACAAAAATAAAATCCCTGAAAGACAACTACCTTTTCTCAATTCAACCATTTCTGAACAGTTAAACATATTGAGAGGATAACTCCATTCCTGTGTTCACTGTGATAGTATTCTCAAAAGCCAAGATGTTAAAACAGCCAGGGAATTATTCATCAGTGGATCACAGACCACTTGAAGCCCATGAAGGAGAACCAAAATGTGGATACCTTGATCTTTCTTATAAGGGGGAACAAAATACCCACAAGAGGAGATATAGAAACAAAGTGTGGAGCAGAGACTGAAGGAAAAGCTATCCAGAGATTGCCCCACATGGGAATCCATCTCATATAGATTTACCAAACCCACATCCTACTGCAGATGCCAAGTGCTTGCTGACAGGAGCCTGACATAGCAGTCTCCTGAGAGGCTCTGCCAGTGCTTGACAAATACAGAAGTGGATGCTCACAGCCAACAAATGCACTAAGCTCAGCAACCAAAACTGGAGGAGCTAGAGAAAGGACCCAAGGAGCTAAAGATGTTTGCAGCCCCATAGGAGAGACAGTAATACAAACCAAGCAGTACTCCCAGAGCTCCCAGGGAATAAACCACCAACGAAAGTGTACACATGGAGTGACCCAGGGCTTCAGCCACATATGTAGTGGAGGATGGCCTTGTTGGACATCAATGAGAGAGAGGTCCTTGGTCCTGTGAAGACTCATTGCCCCAGTGTAAGGGAATGCCAGGATAAGGAAGCAGGAGTGGGTAACTTAGTGAACAGGGGGAGGATGGATGGAATAGTGGTATTTCAAAGAGGAAATGAGAAAAGGGGATAACATTTGAAATGTAAATAAAGAAAATATCTAATAAAGTCTAAAGAAAAATAAAAATCAACAAAGAGAGAGAGAGAGAGAGAGAGAGAGAGAGAGAAAGATGATTCCCTGACAGCAGGCATGAAGGAATCACAGGTGGTCAGAATAACAAAATCAGTTTTGGTTTTTCGAGACAGGGTTTCTCTGTGTAGCCCTGGCTGTCCTGGAACTCACTCTGTAGACCAGGTTGGCCTTGAACTCAGAAATCTGCCTTCCTCTGCCTCCCAAGTGCTTGGATTAAAGGCGTGTGCCACCACCGCCCGGCTACAAAATCAGTTTTAATCATTGCTAATCATTACAGTTACTCCAGGCACAGAACAATGGATAACCATAAGGGCATGACTGTGAACATTAGTGTCAGTGTTCATAACTAGTTTCCGTTCTCAGTACCTAGTGGCACCTGTGCTGTGAGAGGCAATCTGTTATTATATGATTGGAAATATATTGCTAAAACATGTCTAGTCTGGAATGAGGAATGGACAGAGTAATTTCATGCCACTTTCAAGATAACTATATGAACAACATACAAACAACAAATAAATATGTAATATAAAATTACTAAATAATGTAAGAACTTATACATAACAACAACACAGAAAAAAGATAATTGGTAGGACTTACTTTGTTAGTCATGATTGTCCTATGAATAACACATTTTTAAAATGACACAATATGAGTGAAAATTAATTAAAATCAAAATGCATGGAAAATAGAGTAATAATAATATATTATTATATATGAGTCTGTGTTTAGTGTAGTGTTGTTGTATACAAGTATATATGTATATATGTTTGACCACTTGATATTGAAAAGCCTATTAGGGACTTGATTCTTCAGGAAAATTAATACTTCCTTATCTCAGCAGCCAACAACTGCCTAATTTATTGCTTTTCCTATCGTTGTTGGTATGGCATCCAATGTTGCTATTTTTCAGGGCTAGTTTAGGCAGCTATATTGTTGAGATGTTATGGGTGTGGGTTTGCTTTTATATCTGGAAGATAGACTTCCCAGTTCTCTAGCTCTAGCTCTTTTTGCCTTCTCTTTCATGTTGTTCCTTGAGCATTAGGTATGTGTTTTGTATTGTAGATGGAACAGCTGGGGTTGGACATCCAATGGTCAGACTTTCTTGATATTTTGGCTAGTTATGGATTTCTGTTATGATTTCTGTTATCTTCAAAAGAGGGGTTCTTTGATGATGGGTGAATATTTTAATGAAAGGCTGGATATTATTTTGTATGTATAATAATAAATATATGTGTTTGTATTTCATGCTTTTGGTATGAAATAAGTAAAATTTAGTTGTGAAGTGGATAGTTTTTTATTGAGATACCAAGAGTAATTACAGTGTTGCCTGATTTATGTTATAGCCTATGTCATTGGCAGTTCTCCCTAGAATTCAAACACCTGTTATTACATAATTTCATGGAATTTTTGAACATGTGCTACCCCTTATGGGTTGTATACTATATATTTGTTATAATTCTTAGTGGTTTTTGTAGAGGCTTAGTTCCAAATATTTCACAGTTCCACATGGTTCCTTATGAAGTCACGGGTGTTAAAAGTAGTGAGTTCTATCAAAATGTTCACCAATTCCTTGTCACTTTGGAACTGTCCTTTAGGAGTCCGAATGCATATCTTGGCCCCTCCCCATCCCCATTTGAGAGCCACAACATAGGGCATGCTTGGAATGTTTTACTTTGTTGGTCAATGTTTACAGACTCTTTATTTTCTCTTTAAGCTGTTACTGAAAATACAATTCTAAAATTGTCAAAGTTGTCTACTTCCACAGTTTTCCTTAATGGGACAGGGTGATTCTCCATACCATACAGTTTCTTCATAATATATGTGCTGTTTCTTCCCTGCTCTATTCCTTATTACACTTTTTTATTAATCTAGTTATTATTGCCTGCAAATCAAGATGTTGTAATCCAACATTCTGTAGCTTTTTATCTGGATATGTTAGCAGACCATGATTGCTTATTATCCATTTCTTCAATTAAGTTATTTTTATTAGTATGAACTTGTAATGCAATTCTTGGAGTAGAGCCTCTAATAAACTAGACCTAACTGAAGTTGCTGTTCTGGAGTCATATTTTGTAAACATCAAATGCTAAAGATGCTAACCCAGATGTGCTTAAAAGACAGCAAGGAAGCTTTGAGTTGTTTTTTACATTTTTCCAGTTTTGGGGGGAACCTAAAACTTGTCTAAAAATGAATGTATGAATGTTAATATAAAATAAACTTGACTAATGTTAAGAATCTGTTCATTTTAAAACAATTTTACTTTAGTAACAGCCAAGTTACAGATATGTAATTGATGTAATGTGAAATCCATATGTATAAATCATTATATGCTATCTTTTGTTTCCATTTATATTCAAGGTTTAATTTTAGGATGTGTACATGTTAATCCATCTGTAAATTATCATGAACTATTCTAAATAATTTGTTCAATAAAGTAGCAAATATAATAGCTATTTGTTACTTATAATGTTGCTAGAAATATAAGTACAACAAATTGTGCTTATAATGATATAGTGCAAACTATAATCACTATCGTTTTAAATTATTTCTTGACATAGACAATAGGCAGTTTGTTATTACATATTATTTTATGAGTTTGGTTTTTGTATGATGACTGCCTCTCTAGTTAATTTTAGACAATAATGCAAATATAAATTAAGAATCACTACTAAAATTTAACTATAAGAAATTAAATACTTTTATTACTCTATAATCCTGTCATCCTCTTAAGAATAATAAATTGTAAGGTATAGCATGCATAAATGTTAAATAGTATCATATTGCATAATTACAAAAGCAATTAGTTTTAAGAGGTTACATATGTGCTAAATTAAAAATTATTTAATTTTAGTAGTTAACTTATAGTAAGCAGTTGAAGAACAATTAGAAGTTAGCTGCTATTCAAATTATATCAGTCATAATGAGAACAACAACCATTTAAATAAAGGCTTGTTGCAAACTTCCCAGTCCTTTCATATACTGACTGTCTCCATATGAAGAGTATGACTTGACTGACAAGCAGGTTATGAAATTTCACATAAAAACTTAAGAGCATAATGTTTGCTTCTTACACTCTACTCTCTCATTCTTGGTGTATATGCATGACATACTTTGGAAATTATAGATTGTATGGAAATGCTATAAAAGTAGCAGTTTTGGTCTGCATTTGGAAAAAAAATGTTTCTTTTAGGTATTCTACAAGGATGCAATACAATAGTCTCAATGGTTTAAGCAAACAACCTGAATTCTTAATACAGTGTTTCAAATCTTAGTGCTTGAAGGAAAAACATAACATTACTTTGCCAAGTGTTATATCTCTGTGTTTAATTCCCATGTCTACTATCCAAGAATCATCGTTCTTCTCCATGCCCCTTAAATAAACCATGCAAGTTCTTATCTCAAGAGCTGATGCAACACAAAAGGACTGTCCTTTCGAATAAAATAAGCTGCCTAAAATTGCTTCCATTTTTCATGTGTTATTTCTTTAAAAATTGTTTTTAAAATCATCATATAAATTAGCCATTGTTCCTAAGTAATTTTAACCTTATTTTATATTATCCTCATATTATTTTAATTATGTTTGATGTATATCATTTATTTTTAAAGAAAATAGACTTGTCTCTTAAAATGAATTTGGGCATCAGTGTGATGGCTTAGTGGATAAAGGTACTTGCCTTGTTAGCCCTTATCCCAAAATTTTATTGGTTATCTACATTTCATCTTTTGATGGTCTTCTACTTAGTTCATTAAGCCTTTTATGGATTTAGGTCATTTGAAGTTTGGAGATTTATTTCTTACAGTATTGTGGGACCATGAAAGGCAGCCTGTGTTCTGATCGAGCTAGATTTAAACCCTGGAACCTCACCAGATAATTCTGGAAGGATAGGAATGTCAGTTTGCAGTGCTCTCAGGCACCAGGCTCCTGATACGAGGCCCCAGTTCCATGATTCTGTGGCCATCAGTCACGCAGGGCAATGGCCCAAGCTCCTGTTATTCTGTCTGGACTCTTTTCTTCCTCAGCCATCCAAAGCAGACTTAAACAATGCTTTCCAGGACTAAATTCCTCAAACACCCCTGCCTTTCTAGGACAATAACAATGGACAGACCATGATGTGCTCCCAAGCAAACCACTGCAGGCTTAACATACCCTATATGCACTATGCAGACATGCCCCTGTTGTGGTTACTCTACAGGTTTAAAATGCCTGCTGAGATCATGCCACCTAAAACCTGTTATCCACAGCCTCCTTGAGGCCCAGGGACCCATGAGCTCAGCACTGCCAGGTCCCTAGGAACCCAAGTCTACCCTTCCCCACCTGTGGATTCTTACACTCCAATGCCTGCTCAGTGGTGGGGTGGGGTTATGCTCAGTCCAACTTCCCTGCGCCTGCCTTCCTCAGTTGCCAGAGCCCTGGCCGGACACAGGCCACCAGCAAACTGTGGGTTAAAAATGGTGGCCACAGAATTATGGAGCTGGGGTCTCGTGTCTGAGAACATGGGAAAATGACCTTCCATCCCTTCCAGAATTGTGTGGCGGGGCTCTGGGATTTAAACCTACCTCGAACAGAACACAGGCTACCTTCCATGGTCCCACTCACTATGTTAACCATTGAGATTTAATATCATGTACTATGTATAGTTTGCAATTCTTTTATGACTTTCAGGGATCTGTCTTAATGCCAACAACAGTGTGTGTGTGTGTGTGTGTGTGTGTGTGTGTGTGTGTGTATTATATATATAATATATATGTATGTATAATTAATCATTCTATCCATTCATTTATATCTCAAATGATATTTCACTTCCTGGTTACCCTCATCAAACAGCAATAGTTTATTTATTTTTCACAGCTATTCAATTTAAAGTAAATATATTTGATGCACCTTTGGATTATTTACTGTGCTGTTGGCATTATTTTCAGAAAATCTTTTTCTATTTTCTGCTTATGTGTTTTCCTGAAAGGGTTTCACAGTTTCTGGTCTTAGTAATACCTTAATAGGTATTTCAATTATTTTGAATTAATTTTCAGGAAAGGTGAGAAATATCAATCTGGTTTCATTTTTCTGTGTGCAGCTATTCAGTTTTCATAGACCTATTCCTTAAAGTCTGGCTTTTATATGATTTTGCTATCCATGTAGAAAATTAGGTGGATGTATCTCTGCATGTTTAGTTCAGCATAAACTATTACATTGGTTTATATGAGTATTTCATGTCAATATTTCATTTTTGGAGGTCATTTTGTCATCTTTTGAGATGATCATGTGAATTCTGTGCCTTTCTGTTACTAATGTATTGTTTACATTTATTGATTGGTTGATGAGGAAATAAAATCAATTTGATTTTGATTTGTGATCTTCATAATGGATTCTTCTGTTTAATCATTCATATTTTATCGATGATTACTGTGTCAATTTTTGTTAGGATATGGTTCATAGGTTTTGTTTTTCATGTTTTCTCATACAGTTTTGATGTTATAACTCCTACCTCTCACCAGATATGCTAATAGGCATAAACAGCACCTTTAATTGTGCTTTAATTACAGATTTGGAGATTTGAGAGTATAGCAGATTAACAGCCTAGTAAAACTAGAAGAGAAAGTGTGGAAGAGCCTCAAATACTTGGGCACAGGGGAAAAGAATTCCATTCTCTTCGTGGGCACATTGGACACATTTCTGAAGAGAATACCACAGGCTTATGCTTTAAAAACAACCAATTACAAATGGGATCTCATAAAATTGCAAAGCTTCTGTAAAGCAAAGGATACTATCAATAGGACGAAAGAGTAAACCACAGATTGGGAAAAGATATTTACCTAACCTACAGCCAATAGATGATTAATTTCCAAAATATAAAAAGAACTCAAAAAGGCACACTCCAGAAAACCAAATAACCCTATTAAAAAGTGGAATAAAGTCCACTGCCCCGTTCCATCTGATTTGGTAGATCTGTGTCCCTTTTGACATGAGGAGGATTTTCTGGAGAATGGGCAGGAACAGGGCATTCGACCTGTGCCCCATCTGATACGGGGAGGATCTGACTTCCTGATACTCTCTAGAGAACAGGCAGGAGCAGGTCATTTGAGGACTGGCACCAGTAGGGCATTCAAACTGGTAGAAGCGGGGCATTCTAGAACCAGCATCAGCAGAAATTTGAAATCTGGCAGCAGCAGAACATTTGAGAAATAGCAGCCTGGAGGGCATTCCAGCCTTGCCAAGTCTGCCACATGGAAGACCCCATCACCTGATATTTCCTACAGAACCAGCTGCTTGCAGAGCATAGGAGAGAAAGGGAATCCCAGGAGTATATAAACACGGGCGTGCAGGACAGACTACTATACCCAGAAAAACTTTCAATTACCATAGGAGAGAACAAGACAGTCTATAACAAAAGTAAATTTACACAATATCTTTTCACAGATCCAGCACTGCAAAGGTTAATGAATGGAAAATTCCAACATGGGGCAGGAAACCACACCTTAGAAAAATCAATAAGGAAATTTTTCAACAAACCCAATAGAAGATAGATACACAACCAGAATTTTACCTTTAACTAAGAAGATAACAGTAAGCAACAATCAATTTTCCTTAATATTTCTTAATATCAATGATCTCAATCCCCTATAAAAAGACAAAGACTAACATACTGGATATGTAAATAGGACCCTATGTTTTACAAGAAACCCACCTCAGTGACAAAGACAGTCACTATTTAAGAGTCAAAGTTTGGAAAACAATTTTCCAAGTCAATGGTCCCAAGAAAGAAGCTGGCATGGTCATTTTTATATCACATAAAATTAACTTTCAGCCAAAAGTTATCAAAAAAGATAAGGAGGGACACTTCATACTGATAAAAGAAAAAGTCTACCAAGGTGAACTCTCAAGTCTGAACATCTATACTCTTAATGCAAGGGCATCCAAATTCATAAAAGAAACTTTAATAAAGCTCCAAGCACACATTACACCCCACACAATAATAGTGGGAGACTTCAACACCACACTCTAAAAAATGGACAAATCGTGGAATAAGAAACTAAGCAGAGATACAATGAAACTAGCTGAAATTATGGACCAAGTGGATCTAACCAGTATTTATAGACCATTCCACCCTAAAGAAATAGAATATACCTTCTTCTCAGCACCTCATGGTACCTTCTCCAAAATTAACCATATAATTGGACATAAAACAGGCCTCAGCAGATACAGAAATATTGAAATTATTTCACATATCTTATCAGATCACCATGCCCTAAGGCTAATCTTAAGCTCAAACAAAAGCAATCAAAAACACACATACACATGGACTTTGAACAATGCTCTTCTTAATGATAGCTTGGTCAAAGAAGAAAGAACTTAAAGACATTTTAGAATTTAATGAAAATGAAGACACATCATACCAAAATTTATGGTACAAAATGAAAACAGTGCTATGAGGAAAATTCATAGCTCTGAGTGCCTCCAAAAGAGAATGGACAGAGCTTACACTAACTGCTTGACAGTGCACTTAAAAGCTGTAGAACAAAAGGAAGCAAATAGCCCCAAGAGGAGTAGACAGCAGGAAACAATCAAACTTAGGGACAAAATCAACCAAACAGAAACAAAAGAACTACAAAGAATCAACAAAACAAGGAGCTGGTTCTTTGAAAAAATCAACAAGATAGATAAACCCTTAGCCAGAGTAACCAGAGGGCACAGAGACAGTATCCCAATTATTAAAATCTGAAATGAAAAGGAAGACATAGCAGAAACTGTTGAAATTCAAAAAATCATCAGATCCTATTACAAGAGTTTATCCTCAACAACGTTTGAAAACCTGGATGAACAAGACAACGTCCTAGATACTTACCAGGTGCCAAAGTTAAAATAGGATCAGATGATCCATCTAAATAGTCCCATAAGTCCTGAGGAAATAGAAGTAGACATTAATAGTCTCCCATAAAATAAAAAAAATAAAAAAAGCCAAGGACCAGACAGGTTTAACCAAACAAAGGCCAAATAAGGAAGGAGAACTTCAGATCAATCTCCCTCATGAACATTGATGCAAAAATACTGAAGAAAATCCTGGCCAACCAAATCCAAGAAAGCATCAAAACTATAATTCACCACGATCAGGTGGGCTTCATCCCAGGGAAGCAGGAATGGTTCAATATAAGGAAATTCATGAATGTAATCCACTACATAAATTAACTAAAGGGGACGAAAAACCATGGTCATTTCATTAGCTGCTGAAAAAACATTTGACAAAATGCAGCATCCTTTCATGATAAATGTCTTGGATAGGTCAGGAATCCAAGGCCCATACCTAAACACAGTGAAAGCAATATACTACAAACAGGTGGCCAACATCAAGTTAAATGGAGAGAAACTTGAAGCAATCCCACTAAAATTGGGAACCAGACAAGGCTGCCTACTCTCTCCCTATCTATTCTATATAGTACTTGAAGTCCTGGCCAGAGCAATCAGGCAGCAAAAGAAGGTCAAAGTTATAAAGATTGGAAATGAAGAAGTCAAAATATCACTATTTGCAGATGATATGATAGTATATAAGCAACCTGAAGACTTTCAGCAGAGAACTCCTAAAGCTGATAAACAACTTGACAAAGTGGCTGTATATAAATTTAACTCAAGCAAATCAGTAGCTGTCCTCTACTAAAAGGATAAACAAGATGAGAAAGAGATTAGGGAAACAACACCCTTCACAATAGTACCAAATAATATGTCATACCTAGGTGTGACCCTAATGAAGCAAGTGAAAGATCTATATGACAAGAACTTCAAGCCTCTGAAGAAAGAAATCTAAGAAGGTCTCAGAAGATGGAAAGATCTCCCATGTTCATGGATTGGCAGGATCAATATAGTAAAAATGGCCATTTTGCTGAACACAATGTACAGATTCAATGCAATCCCCATCAAAATCCCAAATCAATTCTTCATAGATCTAGAAAGAGCAATTCTCAAATTCATCTGGAATAACAAAAAACCCAGGATAGCAAAAACTATTCTCCACAACAAAAGATCTTTTGGGGAAATTACCATCCCTGACCTCAAGCTCTACTACAGAGCAATATTCATAAAAACTGTTTGGTATTGATATGCAGACAGGCAGGAATATCATTGGAATAGAATTGAAGACCCAGAAAAGAATCCATGCACGTATGGTCACTTGATATTTGACAAAGGAGCTAAAAACAATCAGTGGGAAAAAGATAGCATTTTTAACACTTGGTGCTAGATCAACTGGAGGTCTGCATGCAGAAAAATGCAAATGGACCCGTTCTTATCTCCTTTTACAAAGCTCAAGTCCAATTGGATCAAGGACCTCCACATAAAACCAAACACACTGAAGCTTATAGAGGAGAAAGTGGGGAAGAACCATAAAAACATGGGCACAGGGGAAAATTTCCTGATTAGAACAGTAATAGCAGCCAGGCATGGTGGCACATGCCTATAATCCCAGCACTTGGGAGGCAGAGGCAGGCGGATTTCTGAGTTTGAGACCAGCCTGGTCTACACGGTGAGTTCCAGGACAGCCAAGGACTACACAGAAAAACCCTTTCTCGAAAAACCAAAAACCAAACCAAAACAAAACAAAACAACAAAAAAACAAGAACACTAATAGCATATGCTCTAAGAACAAGAACTGACAAAAGGGACCTCGTAAAACTGCAAAGCTTCTGTAAGGCAAAGGACATGGTCAATAGGGCAAATTGGCAACCAACAAATTGGGAAAAGATCTTTACTAACCCTACATCCAATAGAGGTCTAATAGCAATGAATACAAAGAACTTAAGAAGTTAGTCTCCAGAGAGTCAAATAACCCTATTAAAAAATGGGGTACAGAGCTAAACAGGGAATTCTCAACTGAGGAAACTCAAATGGCTCTAAAGCACCTAAAGAAATGTTTAGCATCCTTAGTTATCAGGGAAATGCAAATCAAAACAACACTGATTTCTTGTAAGCCATTCCACCTTACACTGGTCAGAATGGCTAAGATGAAAAACTCAGGAGACAGCAGATGCTAGAGAGGATATGAGGAAAAAGGTACACTTCTCCATTGTTGGTGGGATTTCAAGCTGGTAAAAAACCACTCTGGAAATCAGTTTGGCAATTCCTCAAAAAATTAGACACAGTACTACCTCTGGACCCAGCTATACAACTCCTGGGCATATTCCCAAAAGATGGTCCTACATGTAATAAGGACACATGCTTCCCTATGCTCATAACTGCCTTATTTATAATAGCCAAAAGCTAGAAAGATCCCAGAAGTCCCTCAACAGAGGAATGGATACAAAAACTGTGGTAAATATACACAATGGAGTACTATTCAGCTATTAAAAACAATTACTTCATAAAATTCTTAGGCAAATGGATGGAACTAGAAAGTGTCATCCTGAGCAAGGTAACCTAAACACAAAAGAAGGCACATGGCATGCACTGATAAGCAGATGTTAGCCCAAAAGCTTGAAATAAACAAGTTAAGCACAGGAAGGTCATGAGGAAGGAGGACTTAAGTGAGGCTGCTTTGGTTCATCTGAGGAAGGGAACAAAATGGTCACAAGAGCAATAAGGGAGACAATGTGTGGAGCAGAGACTGAAGTAAAGGCCACCCAGAGACTGTACTACCTGGGAGGGGGTGGGATTCATCCTATAAATAGTCAACAAACCCTGACACTACTATGAACAACAAGAAGTGTATACCAAAAGGAAGATGCCATGGTTTTCTCCGGAGGGACCCTGCCAGAACCTTACAAATACAGAGGCAGATGCTAGCAACCAACTATTGGACTGGGCATGGGTCCCCAGTGGAGGAGCTGGAGGGTGGTCCAGAGGAGCTGAAGGGGTTTACAGCCCCATGGGAAGAACAATGATTTTGGTCACTCATATGCCCGAAGACTCCCAGGGACTGAACCATCAACCAAGGGGTACACATGGTTCCATCCAAAAATGTGGCATAGGAAGGCCTTTTTGGGCATCTGTGGAAGGAGTGGTCATTGGTCAGGTAAAGGCTCAATAGAGCACCCAACAAAGGGAAACCGAGGAGGGGGAGGTGGGAGTGTGTCCGGTGGAGGGGCATATATGTGGAGGCAGGGGCTGAGAACAGGGTTTGTAAGTCTTTGGGGAGGGGGAAAATTGGGAACGGTTTTACCATTGGCAATTGTCAGGAGCCATACTCACAAAGATCTCAAAACCTCCTCCTTTGAGCCATTTCAAGCCTGCTTTTAGAAGGAAAAATATTAGCTTTCAAGATTAGCTAAGTAGCCAGGTGGTCAGTATATGCAGAACTCACCTGAGTGGGCTCGAACAAAGAGAGCTCACCTGTGGTTAGGTTACCATAGTAACTCCTTTCCACTTCACCTCCTCAAGATCAATTTATTGTGCCAATTTCCTGCAGCAATAGCCAGCTTTTCCCTGAGATTCTGAGAGACAATTCTGATTGGTTCCTAAAGACAATGTCTTGCCCCCTTCACCCCTCCCTATACGTTGCTTGCTTCCCTTTATATTGCCGTGTGTAAAAACTAAAATTTGACAGCTTGATCAGAATACTGTCTTGCTGTCGTCTCTTGTGTCTATTGTCTCTACATTCTTTCCTAGGTGGTCCTGGGACCCTGTTGACAGTCCTGCAGGTATGGACAGGCAATGTCAATGAAGACAATATTCAATAAAAATAAATAAATAAATAAATAAATAAATAAATAAATACATCTTTTTAAAAAGTGGAATACAGAGCTAAATAGAGAATTCTCAGTCGAGGGATCACAAATGGCTGAGAAACACTTAAATGTTCAACATCCTTTGTCATCAGGGAAATGCAAATCAAAACAACCCTGAGAGTCCAACTCACACCAGTCAGAATGGCTGAAATTAAGAAGGCAGGTGACAACAGATGTTGGCAAGGATATAGAGAAAGAGGAGACTTCCTTTTGGTGAAATTGCAAGCTGGTACAACCAACTCTGGAAATCAGTCTGTCAGTTCCTCAGAAAACTAGACATAGTATTACCTGAGGACCCAGCTATACTTCTCCTGGGCATATGCCCAAAGGATGTTCCAGCATTTAACAATGACACATGGTCTACTATGTTCACAGAAGCTGGAAAGAACACAGATGTACTTCAGCAGAGGAATGGATCCAGAACATGTTACATTTACACAATGGAGTACTAGGCAGTGACTAAAAATAATGTCTTCATGAAATTCACAGGCAAATGGGTGGAACTAGAAAATATCATCCTGAGTGAGGTAACCCAAACACAAAAGAACACACATGGTATATGTTCACTAATAAGTGGACACTGACCCAAAAGCTCTCAATGCCTGTGATACAACCTACAGACCATATGTGGCATTGAAGGAAGGAAGATTAGGGGGGGTGCATGCTTCAGTCCTGCACTGATGGGGGAACAGGATGATTGTGCGTGATGGAAGGAGAGGGAGACCAGGGAGGTAGAAAGGAGGAGGAGGAAATAAGGGTGTCAGTATCAAACTCTTGAGGAGACATGAGAGATAAACAGAGAGTCAGGAAATCAAATAAAAATAGGTAGCAGGGGGGATGAGGAATTGGAAATAGCCATTGGAGGGTCCCAGACATCAGAGAAACATGAGACTCCTAAGACACAATGGGATAGACTTTAGATCAGAGAAGTGGGAGATAGAACCTGTGGATTCCATCTCCAGTAGATAGGCACAGCCCCTGGCCGAGGGATGGATCCACCCACCCATCTCAAAAGTTTTTTAAACCCAGAAATGTTCCTGTTCAAAGGAAAACCAGGGACAAAAAAAATGAAACAAAGACTGAAGGAAGGGTCAACTGGGGAATGGCCCCACCTGGGGATACATTATGTCTACAGACACCAAACCCAACACTGTTGCAGTGGTCAAGATATACTTGTGGAGAGGAACCAAGTGTGACAGTTCCTGGGGAGGTTCCACCAGCACCTGACTAACACAGAGGCAGAAGAAGCCTGGAGCCCATCACCAGACTGAACTCCTGGCAGGGAAGCTGGCAGAGGGACTGGAGGAGCAGAGGGGGATTGCACCCCCACTGAAGAACTATCCAGTTCTCCTAGAGGCCTGACTCTCCAGTTCTCCCAGAGGCTAGACCATTAACCAATAAGTATACCTGGAGGGATCCATGGCTCCAGATAGAGGATGGCCTTGCCTAACAGCAATGGGTTTGATGCCACAGCATAGAGTGATGGGGCAGGAGAGTGTGTGGGGGGAGGTATAGCTGCCCGCAGCTACATATGAACGGTTTATTGGGTCCTCTGGAAGAAGATCTGGGGATGTGAAACAGAGTGACAAGGAAAAACACATGGAGTCAAGACTTGATTTCTTGCTCAAAACTCAAACTTTATTTGGGGATCTCACGATTTAAAGCTTTTGGGTGAGACCCTGCTTCCCAAAGTTCCATGGATGCTGCTGGCTCCACTGTTCCACTCTGCTCAGCAGGTGGCATGCTTGATTGGGGAAACTGTAGGTCTGGCAGTTCAAAGGAACTCACCTTGATCTCAGAGCTCAGCTCCAGACTACTATTAGGTGTTAGCTAGAGGGTAATTCACAGGAAGCTGCAGGTTCTTTGGAGAACAAAGGGCCAGGTCTTCAAAGGCTGAGAAATAGTGGCTAGTCCCTAAGACCTGGCCCCTCCCTTCCCCCTCAAAGGGTGCAGCTCCCCAATTATGGCTCTCTACAGGTGGGAAAGCACCCTCATACAGGCTAAAGGGAAGGGGGAGAAGGCATGTGGAATGAGGGAGTGGCAGAGGGGGTAACTGGGAAGTGGGATATCATTGGATGGGGTGTTGGTGGAGGAGGTAACTGGGAAGTGGGATGTCATTTGAGATGTAAAGGAATTGAATATTAATATAAATTTTAAAATAATATTTCCTAAGCACCACCATCGAGTTCTGGCTTTGGTGTTTGTGTATGTTTGGTTTTAAATTGTACTATTTGTGTGTGTGTGTGTGTGTGTGTGTGTGTGATATGTGGTGTGTATGTGTAGTGTGTGTATGTGTGTATGATGTATATGGTGTGTGTGTATGTGTGTGGTGTATTTGGTATGTGTAGTGTATGTATATGGATTCATGTGTGTAGTGGGATGATGTCTGTATGTGGATATGTGTGTTTACACATACATGCCAAGACAAGAATATATCCAATAAAAAATGCTTTACATCTTTTTTTATTGGATATATTCTTTATTTACCTTTCAAATGCTTTCCCCTTTCCTGGTTCCCCGCCCCCAGAAAATCCCAAAAGCAATCACCCCCAACTAAGCCCCCCCCAGCACTGCAGCTCTCCCCACTCAACCCTCTCCTGCTTCCCTGTCCTGGTATTCCCCTACACTGCTGCATGGAGCCTTTCCAGGACCAAAGGCCTCTCCCCCCTTTGATGTCCAACAAGGCCATCCTCTGCTGCCTATGCATCCAGAGCTATGGGTAGCACCATTTGTATTCTCTGGTTGATAGTTTTGTCCATGGGAGCTCTGGGAGTACAGGATGGCTCATATTGTTGTTTCTCCTATGATGCTGCAAATCCCTTCAACTCCCGAGGTCCTATCTCTGGCTCCCCCATTGGGGACCCTGTCCTTAATTCAATGGCTGTCTGAGAGTATCCCCTTCTGTATTTGTCATGCACTAGCAGATCCTTCCAGGTGATAACTATATCGAGCTCTGGTCAGCAACTATTTGTGGGCAACAGTAATAGTGTCTGGGTTTTGTAACTGTATGTGGGATGGATCCTTAGGTGGGGTAGTCTCTGGTTGGTCTTTCCCTCAGACTTTGCTCCACACTTTGTAATGTTAGGCCTCCTTTTGGGGGACCCCCTACTCAAATCTCAGGATGGCGCTCCCCAAGAAACTCGAGAGACCAGCTTGATGCAAACGCATAAGGTAGCTTTAATAAACGGAGCTCCGGGCCGACACTTGCCCCACGCAGGGGTGCAGAGGAGTCGACCCCGAGGCTCAAATATTGAAGGTTTTTATAGAAAGGAATTGAGGGAGGTTGATGTGGGCATACATGATAGGTTAGTTCAAACGGTTACAGGCAGATTCTTGTTGGGCAATTACATCAGCAGGCAGTACGTGGGACCGGTATCTCTGGAATGCAGGAGGGCAGCTTATCTTTTGGAGTCAGACCGGGTGACGCCAGCCTGTCCGGATGGTTTGAGGCTTAGCAGAGATAGTCCAGACCTATCCCTCATCTATATGGTTTGGGATGCCTTAATAGCCTGCCCGGGGGTATCCTGGGTTTGCTCTTCCCAGGACTGATCTCTTATTTATTTGGCCTGGGAAGCCCTAATAGCCTGCCCGGGTGTATCCTGGGTTTGCTCTTCCCAGGACTGATCCCTTATCTATATGGCTTGGGATGCCTTATTGCCCTTATCCTTTCCCAGGACTGTTTGATTCTTTAAGTCCTGTGCCCTGGGAAATTTTAATTTCTTTTATTCTTTCTTTCAGTAACTCCTTCTGTTGGTATTTTGTTGCCCCTCCTAAGAAGGACCAGAGGGTCCACACTTTGTTCTTCCTTCTTCTTGGGCATCATTGATATGTAAATTGTGTTTTTGGTATTCCAAGTTTCTGTGCTAATATCCACTTATCAGTGAGTGCATACCATGTGTGTTCTTTTGTGACTGGGTTACCTCACTTTGGGTTATATTTTCCAGTTCTACCTATTTGCCTAAGAATTTCATGAATTCATTGTTTTTAATAGCTGAATAGTATTCCATTGTGTAAATATACCACATTCATTTCTCCATTGAGGGACATATGGGTTCTTTTCAACTTCTGGCTATTATAAATAGGGCTGCTATGAATATAGTGGAGCATGTGTCCTTATTACATGCTAAAGAATCCTCTGGATGTATGCCCAGAAGTGGTATAACAGGGTCCTCTGGTAACATTATGTCCAGTTTTTTGAGGAACCACCAAACTGATTTCCAAAGTGGTTGTACCAGCTTGTAATTCCTTCAGCAGTGGAGGAGTGTACCTCTTTGAAGAATGCAAATTGATCCATTCTTATATCCTTAAACTAAGCTCAAGTCCAAGTGGATCAAGGACCTCCACATAAAACCAGATACACTGAAGCTAACAGAAAAAAAACTGGGAAAGAGCCTTGAGCACATGGGCACAGGGGAAAATTTCCTGAACACCAATAGCTTATGCTCTAAGATCAAGAATTGACAAATGGGACCTCCTGTCTTATTCTCATATTCTGGATATCTGAGATCGGCCACCTCCTAAAATCCTTAGTGTAGTTGGTATTTTTCTACCTTAACCATGTTTTTTTCCAAGGAATTCTTGGCTGAACGACAGATTAACCAGGATTACAAACTATGAACAGTTTAGACATGCTAAGCTATCAATTTGCAAATGTAGATTCCTTTTGACAACACAGAGCAAAATATTGTCTTTAAATACTGAATATAGACATACCACTATTATTCCCTCCTGGCCCCTATCATTATCTGGATAATCTTGGCTTTCTACTATGGGGAAGGTAGTGTGCCCTCCATTTCCTTTTTGTGAAACTTTTGTTCAAGCTAAAAAAGTAAAGGCTTAATTTGATTTCAAATTTTGGAGCAGATTTTGTGACCTGTCATGGCTGAGATGGCCTGAAACGAGAAGTATGACAAGGACATGATAATAAGTAAAGCTACTTCATGGAATACTAGCTCTTCCTTAAAGATTTAATAGAACATATTTATTTATTCATTCATTTATTTATGTGTGTGTGTGTGTGTGTGTGTGTGTGTGTGTGTGTGTGTGAGTGTGTACATAGCTACATAGCTAGGCCTGGTATTTCCTTTGTGGTGAAACTTGAATTATTATTTTAGTTTCTTCAATTGTAATGAGTCTATTTAAGTTGTTTAAATATTCCTTATTTAAATTTTGTGAATAGAATATGCCTATGAATTTGTCTATCTGTTCTAATTTTTATATTTTACAAATTCCTCTCTAATCTCTATTGCATTCTGTTATAATATTAACCAGATTTTATTATTATAAATTTTCTCAGTATTTTAATTAGCTTTTTCTGGGGAGTGATGAATCTTACTTTTCTTTATCTTATGAACTTTTATTTGATTGAGTCCAGTATTATTTTTTAACCTTCACACTGAAGCCTATCAAAACATTTCAACAGAGGAAGACACTAGAAATGAGTGATGCTTAACCCTCAAGAGACTGGAGGCCCCAGGGAGTTTAGATATCTGGTGGGGTTGGGAGTGGGGGGTGGGTTGGGACATCCTCTTGGAGGTAGGGGTTCGGGAAGGAGATATAGGATATGGAACAGTTGGAGGTTAGAGCAGGAGGGGAATAAAATTTGTAGTGTAACAAATACATAAAAGGTTAAACTAAAAAATAAACACATGTTTTTTACTCATCCATATGAAGTAAATAGAAACATATATCTAGGATAAGTTACTAAATAACTAAGATAATTTTCTTCAATCTTAATTACAGAAGCTAAATACACAACCTCAAAATTGTCTGATTTTGTAATTGGTCCTAGACTTGTTTTTGTTGGGAATTCAGTGGAGAAAATTATTCTAATAAATTAAAACATACTTTTTTCAAATGCAAAATGGGATCAAGCTATTTTGTCAGAAGAATTGCACAAAGTATGAATGTCTTTGTAAATTAATTTAGCAATACAGTTAGTTGAGATATGCTTTTATCACTTACTTTCATTTACTTCTCAATTAAGTATGAGACAGTTTACTGAGCCTCCAATTCTTATTTAAAATGATTTGTAGATAATAACATGTTATTTTTCCAAATCTTAAAATCTACATTACATTGAAATGACCAATATTTGACTGGTTTACAAAGTTAATAGTAATCTGACAACAAGCACTTTGACTTTTTATGACTGTTAAAGTTTTGTAAGTCATCTAATACTTAGCAAATATTCAACATCATTTTAATAATTATTTTAAATTGAAATGATATATTAACTATGACTTACTTCTTGTCTTATTTGTATGTATTAATTCAAATATTTTCTGTGATGGGATGCAGAACAAAATTATTGACTTGTTTCTACATTTAAGGCACTCATATTAGAGCACCTCTAACTTCCAAATAGAACTTAAAGTATAATTACCATGATGCATCGCATAGCTCCCAACACTCACAACAATGAGTTTTATTTTACGTGATTCTGAAGTTATACTGAAATAAAATCAATTAATGCTTAAAAGACTATGAAAAACAGTTATAGTTTAAAAACAGATTCATTAAATTAACATTTCAGAGCAGTGATGATTTACTTTATTTTGCAAATTTTAAAGCTTGTATGAATATTTTGGAAGCATTTAATCCAGTTTGTCCATTCTGTTTCAAAGATGAGTAGTTCATTGGAAATGACTGCATTATCCCTGCCGAAGTTGAAACTTTAATTGAGAATGACTGTTTCCTCAGAGAATGAACTGAACGTCTTCCATTTTTCTTCATAATTCATACTTTTAGAGAATACACATATTTGTTGGAATAATTGTGTATTCCAGTAGGAACAATTGCATATTTTCTCATGTGACTAATATTGCATACAAGCTCATTGGCGAGCAGTCACCTATGTGTGTAACTCAATTTCATTTATGTTCATCTGGGAGGGAATCCAATGTTATCTTGGCTTCAGGACTCTTAGTGATGGCTGAACAATAAAGCCCTTTTATTTCTCTTCATGGTTACAGTTTTGGCAAGATGTAATATCTTTCCAAGTTTTGTAGCACTTGCTATCAGTATTCATTGGCTATTTTTTTTTAAATTATATGTCCCTAGAAAATTTTAACTTCCCTTGATACTTTAGAATGTAAATGCAATAGTAACCCTTTAAAATATCTTGGAATAACTAAAGCTTTTCAAGTTAAAAGCTTGCCAAGGGGCCATGTTTTGGAAGCATTGTGTTTACTCTTTGTCAAAACTTTACATAGTCTCCTTGTGCTCCATTTACCTTGACATCTGTTGCCCAGTTTCTTAAATATAAACAAACACATTATAAATCTCCATGCCTGGAAGAGTGGCACCTGACAATATAATTCAAGTTAAAATGGGACATACCATTTCCATTTTTATTTTGTGTAGCATCAAGCTATAACTAGTATACGTAAGTTTTTTTTTTAATTTATTTATTTATTATATGTAAGTACTTCAGAAGAGGGAGTCAGATCTCTTTATGGATGGTTGTGAGCCACCATGTGGTTGCTGGGATTTGAACTCAGGACCTTCAGAAGAGCAGTCAGTGCTTTTAACCGCTGAGCCATCTCTCCAGCCCTATACGTAAGTTTTAACATATTAAATATATGCAGCATATAATATTAATGTATTAGTATTTTACAAGTGGTGAATAAATTTGAGAACTATCCTTAAAAGCAACAGGAAGAATAAAGATGAACGCTATGCTATTTTTCTAAGATCTGTAGATACAAAAGCTGAAAATATTTTGACATCTAAATTACTGCCTGATATCACAGAAAAAGAAATTTAGGATGTCAGACTTTCTTATTATTGCTCAGGATTCAGCAGATATACTATGCAATCTTTCCTTGGAAATTTTTATATTTAGATTATTTTTATGTGTATGTGAATGTGTGTATATATCTGAAAATGGGTGTGTTCATGAATACAAGTCCATCATCACAACAAAGGTGTTGGGCACTGGTGAGCTTAGCTCAATGCCCCCAGCTGAGCTGTTTGCACAGGTTTCCTGAGAGTAGAACAGCCTGTAGCTCAGCTTGATTTCTGTTTTCCTGACTGGTGTGGTAGGGACTTCCCAGGTGCTGGACCTATGGCTATGATTGTTTTTTCCTATTGTTTTTCATCCAGCCTCAAGTATATATTTCTGGTCCCTCAGTAAAGCTTTGGCATTCTCCTTACAGAATGACCTGTGTCTGTGTTTTCTGTTAATCCCCCACCTACGTCCCATACCTGGTACCATAGCAGCAAGGGCACTGTCACAAAGGTACACCTCTGTTATCATCCTGAGAAATATCTTCCAATTCTCATGAGACAGGGTCATTATTGGTCTAAGTATCAACAATTAATCTAGATTGGTCTGCTGTCCCTCTCTGTGCCTTCCAGTGCTGAGCTTACAAGCTTACCCCATGCCCAGCACAGTGGCTTTCAAAGCATTAATGATTAATAGAGGAAACAGCAGTTACATAAAATTAAACTATGTATGGAGTATAAAAATAAACATCTCTCCCAAATATGTATTTTCTTATTTTCTTATGTTGAGTCAATTCTGATGTTTTTTTCTAAATCAATATTTTATACAGAATTTTAAAAATAACCAAAATTAATCTAAAAAATAAAAATATCAGGAGCAGATGGTGATTACATTTTGTTTAGTTAATGTTTAATCTACATATTCACTATTAACTATTTTAAGAGTCATTTTACAGTATTTTAAACATTTTATATTTTATTTTTGTTATTATTTTATACTAACATATACGTTTTATTGTGCATGAGTGTGTGTATTTTTATTGTGTTTTAACAAACCTTAAATTCATTTATCTCATAGATTACCCCAATTCTAGTCAACATATTATAGACATTATATATTTTTAATTTATATTACTCTAGTTTGAGAAAATAACAGATACTTTGGCATAAAGCATAACACATGTGTAAGTAAGCATTATCCCCTAACTTATACAAGTAATCCCACTTCCATATTGTGATGACTCATAAACGCATGTACCATGTAAAAATGCCATTTTCTCAGACTGACAAAATAGCAGATTGTGTTATCAATATGATTGATCACATTTGAAAGGCATTTAAAAATATCTAATAAAAATATTGTTAACATAGTATGGAAGCATAATACTACACATTAGTGATCATTTATGTAAACACATTGCTGCCTAGAAAATGAAATCTATAAAGAAAATGAAAAAAATAATTCTTGTTCCTAAGACCTTTCCTCTGTGATTTTTTCTTTATGATATTCATTCTTCATTCATTATTTACTAGAACTTAATGTTAACTTCCCAGGCCTTGTTCCTGTAAATATTTGTTTAATATAACCTGATTATTTATATTTTCCCTTAGTCAAGAGTTTGAAAATAATAAGGCTCCTCTATGTTAATATGTTTACTAATCTGCAGAATATCGAAAATGTCAGGTAACAAGGGCAGGAGTGTGTGTGACAAGAAACCTAGAACTTCCATAAACCTCCCATACCAAATGCTTTATAAATAAATAAATCCATGCCTTTGTTTATTGGTAGAAAAGACATTAGTAGCAAAATTATTTTGCGTGAGGCAAATTTTCTATGAACATATTCTTGTCAGGATGGCATATTTTGTTGTCAGTGAGAATTTGGTTGCAAATGTTTATAGCCAGCACCTTTACAACCTCAGGTAGTTTTCCTTGTAATGATGTATGATATGGTTCCACGGGCTGTGCAGCTTTCTCCTGGATAAAAACATCAATCATTCTCTGAGCTTTCCTTTGTCAGGGAATATAGGGGATGCACTTTTGTTTTCCATCATATGTCACTAGTTCTTTCCTATTTATATCTTTAAAAGTTTCAGCATTCTGTATATTCTGTTTGTTTTGTCATAAAAGCCATACAGAAACTTTATAATTTTAAGGGGTTCCATTTGTCAATTCTTGATCTTAGAGCATAAGCTATTGGTGTTCTGTTCAGGAACTTTCCCCCTGTGCCCATGTCCTCCAGGGTCTTCCCCAGTTTCTTTTCTATTAGTTTCAGTGTGTCTGGTTTTATGTGGCGGTCCTTGATCCACGTGGAGTTGATCTTAGTGCAAGGAGATAAGAGTGGGTCAATTCTCATTCTTTTGCATGTTGATCTCCAGTTGAACCAGCACCATTTGTTGAAAAGGCTATCTTTTTTCCACTGGATGGTTGTAGCTCCTTTATCAAAGATCAAGTGACCATAAGTCTGTGGGTTCATTTCTGGATCTTCAATTCTATTCCACTGATCTACTTGCCTGTCGCTGTACCAATACCATGCAGTTTTTAACACAATTATTCTGTAGTAGTGCTTGAGGTCGGGATATTGATTCTCCCAGAAGTCATTTTATTGTTGAGAATAGTTTTAGCTATCCTGGGTTTTTTGTTACTCTAAATGAATTTGAGAATTGCTCATTCTAGATCTATGAAGAAAGACAAAACAACAACCAACAAATTGGGAAAAGACCTTCACCAACCCCACATCCAACAAAGGGCTAATATCCAATATATACAAAGAACTCAAGAAGTTAGACCCCAAAGAACCAAATAACCCTATTAAAAAATGGGGTACAGAGCTGAACAAGGAATTTTCACCAGAAGAAATTCTGATGGTTGAGAAGCACCTTAAGAGATGTTCAACATCATTAGTCATCAGGGAAATGCAAGTCAAAACAACCCTGAGATTCCACCTCACACCAGTCAGAATGGCTAAGATTAAAAACTCAAGAGACAACAGGTGCTGGCAAGGATGTAGAGAAAGAGGATCACTCCTCCATTGTTGGTGGGATTGCAAGATGGTACAACCACTCTTGAAATCAGTCTGGCAGTTCCTCAGAAAATTGGGCATAACACTTCCAGAGGACCCTGTCATACCACTCCTGGGCATATACCCAGTGGATTCTCCTGCATGCAATAAAGACACATGTTCCACTATGTTTATAGCAGCCTTATTTATAATAGCCAGAAGCTGGAAAGAACTCAGATGTCCCTCAGCGGAGGAATGAATATAGAAAATGTGGTATATTTATACAATGGAATACTACTCAGCAATTAAAAATAATGAATTCATGCAATTTGTAGGCAAATGGTTGGATCTGGAAAATATCCTAAGTGAGTCAACCCAATCACAAAAGAATACACATGAATTGCAAACACATTTTAAATGTGTCTTTTTTTTTTTCTGGTTTTTTTGAGACATGGTTTTTCTGTATAGCCCTGGCTGTCCTGGAACTTACTCTGTAGACCAGGCTGGCCTCAAACTCCAAAATCCACCTGCCTCTGCCTCCCAAGTACTGGGATTAAAGGTGTGTACCACCACCGCCCGTCTAAATGTGTCTTTTACAGGCCTTCTTGCAGCCTTCTCTAGTACATTTTTTTGGCAAGTTTTCTCATTGCAGTATAGATGTTTTCTCCAGTTCCATTTCCATGGAAACTTCTGTTTTAAATCACAAAGTTTCATCATTTACATATTTACACCGTCTACAGTCCTTCAGTATGACTGAGAAAGCAGTGGATTAGCTAATAGTCCCCATGTTGGCCAGGACATAGAATTTAAATCATGCTTGAAAAAAATTACCAAATCCTTCCTTTGTAACCTGATGGCACATTCATGCCTCCACTTCAACATCACAAGAATCCAACTAACAAATACAACTTCAATTTTGACCTTACATAATAACCAGAACTGAAATTTCATTTAATGTTGTAAATACTGTGGCACAGTGATCACATAGCTTTGCTTGTACTTAGGTGAAGCTGTCTTGGTTACTGATCTTTAGAAAATAGAATTAACAAAGGAGAAAAAAATCTTCAAACATTTTAATGATTTTTAGCTGTATGTTTCTTCTTGCAAATAAAAACTGTTTACCACCAAAAGAGATGGTTTCCACAATTGTCATTCTGTCTAAGTGAATCACCAGTCCTGAAGAGTAGTTCTAAATGTTAGAGGGAAGATCACTGAGCATGAAAACCTGTTTCATTTACAGTCTGTCACCCTCATTTTTAGTTTCTAGACCTGAATGTTGGCAGTCAGCCCAGCCCACAGCTGCAGAATGCTAGGCTTCCATTTGATGCTATCTTCAAGGCTCATCACTGCTCCTAACACTCCTAAGAAAACAATTAACTGTCCTGGATATCAACCTTTCTCTCTTTTTTCAAACAAAGTTTTACTTCACTGAAAGATGCAAACCTGGAGACAAAAATGAAGGTGGAAGTTATCCTTGGAAGAGAAATAGGGTCAAATTCAAACTGGAACTATACTAAACTCACTTGATGCTCTCAAATTGGTCCTACCTGTATTACTGCAGACTCAAAGGCAAGAGAAATGGTGTTTGATGGGATGTCTCTCTCCTATAACATTGCTTTGTGCTAGGCAAAGCTTATGTCACAGTTTGTATAAGAAGACATGTGTATTTGTGTGTGTGTATGTGTATATGTGCAGAAATCTATTGAAATATAGGTAAAACACATGAATAGTTCCTAATGATGACAAATATAGCTATATAATAAAACATATTCAAATATGATATGTTTCTTTCTGTTCTAAACTTACTTTATAAACTTTTTTTGTTTAAACCATAAAGAAGTCTTTCCTTCTATCTTTTATTTTTTCTTTAAAATTGCATTAGTTTTTCTAATACTTGCGAATTTTCCAAGTTCTTCCATAGATTTCTCTTTTTTTGTCTTTTATTTACTTATTTTGAATTTACACTCCAGTTTTTATTCCCCTCCCTGATCACCCACTGGGTGACTGTTTCACATCCCATATCTCCTCCTCACCCCTTGTCTCCACAAGGATGGTTCCACCATTCACCACTCACCCAACCTGATGTTTAAACTCCCTGGGGACTCCAGTCTCTTGAAAGTTAGGTGCACCTTCTCTGTGTGAACCCAGACACAGCAGTCCTCTGCTGCATATGAGTTGGGGGCTGAATATCAGCTGGTATATGCTGCCGGGTAGGTGGGCTAGTGTTTGAGAGATCTCCAGGGGTCCAGGTTAATTGCGACTGCTGGTCCTCCTACAGTATCATCTTCCTCCTCAGCTTCTTCCAGTCTTTCCCTAATTCAGCCACAAGAGTCAGCAGCTTCTGTCCATTGGTTGGGTGCAAATATCTGCATCTGACTCTTTCAACTGTTTGGTCTTTTGAAGTGCAGTCATGATAGGTCCCTTTTGTGAGTGCTCCACAGCCTCAGTAATAGTGTCAGGCCTTGGGACCATCTCTTGAGCTGGAACCCACTTTGGGCCTGTCTCTGCTCCTTCTTTTTCTCAGGCTTCTCTACATTTTCATTCCTGCAGTTCATTCAATCAGGAACAATTATGGGTTAGAATTTTGACTATGGGAAGGCAACCTCATTTGATGCCCTGTTATCTTGCTCGAGGTGGGCTCTGTAAGTTGCCTCTCCCTGCTGTCAGGCACTTCATCTAAAGTCCATCCCTTTGAGTCCTGAGTGTCTCTCACCATCTAGGTCTCTGGTGCATTCTAGAGGGTCCCTCCAAAATCTCTTATCTCCTGAGGTTGCATGTTTCCATTCTTTCTGCTAGCTCTCATGGCTTCAGTCCTTTTCCCTCACCCAATACCAGATCAGGTTCCCCTCTTACCCCTATCCTCAACCCCATATACTTCTGTCCCAGGTCACACCCTCTCCACTTGTGATTTCTTTCTTTTCCCTCTCAAGTGGGACTGAAGTGTCCTCACTTCAGTCCTTCAGCATGTTGACTTTTTTGAGTTCTGTGGACTGTATCTTGGTTATTCTACATATTTTTTTGCTAATATCCACTTATTAGTGAGTACATACCATGCATCTCCTTTTGGGTCTGAATTACCTCACTCAGGATGATATTTTCTAGTTCCATCCATTTGCCAGAAAACTCAGGATATCCTCGTTCTTAATAGCTGAGTACTATTCCATTGTGTAAATGAACCACATTTTTTTGTATCCATTCTTCTCTTGTGGGAAATCTGTCTTGTTTCCAGCTTACAGCTATCACAAATAATTAACATAATGGCATGGAGTGGGGTCATCTTTTGGGTATATTCCCAAAAGTAGTATTTCTGAGTCTTCAGGTAGATCTAATTTTCATTTTCTATGTTTGATCTAAGCTAAAACACTAAGAAGCAATTATTTATAATTTTCTGATGAAGTGCCATTTTGATTTCCAGACTGGTTGTACTAGTTTGCAATCCTACCAGCAATGCAAGAGTGTTTCGCTTTCTCTATATACTTGCCAACATGTGTTGTCACCTGAAGTTTTGATCTTTCTGTTCTGATTGTTGTAAGATGGAATCTTCAGGTTATTTAGATTTGCATTTCTCTAATCACTAAGGAATTTGAACATTTCCTTAGGTGTTTCTCAGCTACTCAAGATTCCTCTTTTGAGGATTCTCAGTTTAGTTCTATATCCCATTTTTAATTTGGTTGTTTGGTTTTTTGGTAGTTAATTTCTTGAATTCTTTATATATTTTGGATAGTAGCCCTCTATTGGATGTGGGGTTAGTGAAGAATTTTTTCCCAATCTGTATGTTGCCAATTTGTCTTATTGACTATGCCTTACAAAAGCTCTCCAATTTCATGAGGTCCCAATTTACCAATTCTTGGCATGAGCCATTAGAGTTATGTTTAGGAAATCTCCCCTTGTGCCAATGAGTTCAAGGCTCTCTCCCACCTTCTCTTCTATTAGATTCAGTTTATTTGGTTTTATGTTGAGATCCTTGATCCACTTGGACTTGAGCTTGTACAAGTTGACAAAAATTGGTATATTTTAATTTTTCTACATACAGACAGCCAGGTAGACCATCACCATTTATTGAAGATGCTTTGTTTTTTCCATTGTCTATTTGTGGCTTCTTTATCAAAGATCAATTGTCCGTAAGTGTGTGGTTTATTTTGGGGTCTTCAATTCTGTTCAATTGATAAGCCTGTCTGTTTGTACCAATACCATGCAGTTGTTATCACTATTGCAATGTAGTAAAGCCTGAGGTCAGGAATGGTGATTCCTCCAGCCATTCTTTTATTGTTAAGAATTGGTTTTGCTATTCTGGATTTTTTGTCTTTCCAGATGAATTTGAGAATTGCTCTTTACATGTCTTTGAAGTAGATTGCCTTTGATAGGATGGCCATTTTTTTATTTTACATTTTTTTTATTTTCTATATTCTTTGTTTACATTCTGAAGGCTTTCCCCTTTCCCCGTTCCCCCCTCACCATATGTCCCATTTTTTATTATATTAATTCTGCCAATACATGAGCTTGGGAGATCTCTCCATTTTCTGAGACCGTTTTTGATTTCTTTCTTGAGATACTTGATGTTATTTTCATACAGGTCCTTCACTTGTTTGGTTAGATTTACCCCAAGATATTTTATATTATTTGTGGCTATTGTGAAAGCAGTTATTCCCTAATATCTTTTGCAGCCTGTTTTTTATTTGTATAAAGGAAGGCTACTGATTTATTTTAGTTAATTTTGTATCCAGTAACTTTGCTGAAATTGTTTATTGGCTGGAAAAGTTCTCTAGTAGAATTTTTGGGTTCACTTATGTATACTATTGAATCATCTGCAAATAGTGATACCTTTATTTCTTGTTTGCCAATTTGTATCCCCTTGATGTCTTTTGTTGTCTTTTTGTCCTAGCTAGCACTTCGAATACTATATTGAGTAGATATGGGGAGAATTGGCATCCTTGTCTTTTTCCCGACTTTAGTGGGATGGTTTTTGTTTTTGTTTTGTTGTTGTTGTTGTTGTTGTTGTTGTTGTTTCAAAATAGGGTTTCTCCGTGTAGTCCTGGCTGTCCTGGAACTCACTCTGTAGACCAGGCTGGCCTCGAACTCAGAAATTCTGCCTGCCTCTGCCTCTCAAGTGCTGGGATTACAGGCATGTGCCACCATGCCCGGCTAGTGGGATGGTTTTAAGTATGTCTCCATTTAATTTAATATTCCTTGTTGGTTTTCAGTAAATTGTTTTTATTATGTTTAGGTATGGGCTTTGAATTCCTAATATCTCCAATACTTTTAATACGAAGGGGTTAAATTTTGTCAAATGCTTTTTCTGTATCTAAGGAGATAGTCTTGTGATTTTTTTCTTTGAGTTTGATTATATAGTGGATTATGTTAATGATTTTTCATATATTGTACCAACCTGGCATCCCTGGAATGAATCCTACTTGGTGGTGAATGATGTTTTTGTTGTGTTCTTGGATTTGGTTTGCAAAATTTTTTTGAGTATTTTTGCATTGATATTTATAAGCTGGATTGCTCTGAAGTACTCTTTCTTGGTTGGGTCTTTGTGTGGTTTAGGTATTAGAGTAATTGTGGCTTCATAGTATGAGTTAGGTAGTATTTCTTCTGTTTTTATTTTCTGGAATAGTTTGAGGAATGTTGGCATAAGGTCTTCTTTAAAGGTCTGGTAGAATTCTGCACTAAATCCATTTGGCCATGGGACTTTTTGATTAGGAGATTTTTAATGATTTCTTCTATATAAATGTGTGATGTGTAACTGTTTAGATAGTTTACCTGCTCTTGATTTAACTTTTGTGTATGGTTATCTCTCTAGAAAACCATCCATTTCATCTATATTTTCCAGTTTTGTTCAATATAGGCTTTTATATTAGAATCTGATAATTTTTTTGAATTTCTTCTGTTTCTGTTGTTTTGTCTCCCTTTTCAATTCTGATTTTGTTAGTTTGGGTACTGTCTCTCTGTCCTTTAGTTATTTTGGTTAGGGGTTTATCTATCTTGTTGATTCTCTCAGAGAACCAGCTTTTGGTTTTGTTGATGCTCAGTATTGTGCATTGTTCTCTTCATTTCTATTTGGTTAATTTTGACCCTGAGTTTGACTATTTCCTGCTGTCTATTTCTTTGGTGAGTTTGCTTCTTTTTGTTCTAGAGTTCTCAGGTGTGCTGTTGTTAGTGTAAGATCTCTACAGTTTCTTTACGAGGGCATTTAGTGATATAAATTTTCCTTTTATCATAGCATTTGTTTTGCCCTGTAAGTTTGGGCATGATGTGTCAGCATTTTCATTAAATTCCAGGAATGTCTTTAATTTCTTTCTTTATTTCTTCTTTGACCGAGTTATCATTGAATACACAGTTATTAACTTTAAACTTTCATGTTTTCCTTATAATTGTAAAGCTAGAGCAATATGTTTATTATGAATTCTATTTCATTGACATTTAATTAAAATAACTAAATATTTGAAATATTTTTCAATAATATATTTAGTATCAAGATAATGAGTTTTTAATTTTATAAGTTAGTGCATTAAATTTTCAAAAACATTTTCCTCGTTAATGCATAATATGATGATACACACAAAAAATTTACTAATGTCATTTCAGTATTACGTTGAATAAGATATTTGAAATTTTCAAAGAAATAAGTTCAGAAAACATAAACTTTATTTCTGATTTTTACTACCAAAACTTCAAAAATTATTTCATAAAATAATTCTAAAACAAAATGAAAATACAAAGTAATTATTTTTGAGTTATAAACTTAACTTCTTCAAAATTAATTAATAAAATAAAATACAGATATATAATTTATATACTTTTTAATACCCAACTTAATAGTTTTAAATCAAGTGTTTTGGTAATTCTTGTTTTTATTTGTGTTTATATTTTGTAGTGCTGGACCTGTAACCATTACTTATATTCACTGTGAGTTCTTTACTAAAAGAATAGTTAGTGGGAGGTAAATTGGTACTAAGCCTTCTTATAGTGACTCTTGCATCAGCATAATACTGTGATATCTACCGTGCTTTGTTTCTGCTTAAGGTTGCATTCTGAAAAGAATGTCTTTGTCGATGAATTCTTCCACTTAGAGCTCAGAGAATTCTGAAAAATTGAGGGAGAAAGAATGTAGAGATAGAGGGGATGAAAGGCACCAAGGGTTCATGGCTTTCCAAACACAACACAGTTTGTCCATATATCAACCAAAGAGACTATGGGAGCATGGACAGGGCCTGCACAGGTCTGTGCTAGATGGGGTCCTAGAGCTGAAAGAAGTGGACACAAGCACCCACAAGCTATCTCCAATTAATAATGTTTTGAAAATGAAAAAAATTCAGATTTTTTCCCTAGGTATCCCACCTCTATATCCTGCCTAAGTCATAGGCTATAGGCTTTTTAATTGACAGGTGGAACATCCATACAATATACAAAATATTCTTTCTACAACTAATAAAATATCATATAATACAATACAGTAAAACAAAAACAAATCACACTCCCAATACAATCAACAAGATAAAGGGCTAAAGTAAGAACAAAGGAAGTCATATAGCTGTACAGACACACAGGTTCCCACATATAAGAACTTCATAAAAATATAAAAGAATGAGCCTTAATATTTATGCAAAGAACCTGTAATGTTAATGTTGAATAATAATAATAATGATGATGATGATGATGATGATGATGATGATAATAATAATAATAATAATAATAATAGTAATCCTTCACTTAAGAATATGAGACAAAGAATCTCCAAAAAAAAAACTGAGTTTCCTTTCTATTGTCCACTATTACAGTCAATGGAGTCTTTAAGAATGATTTGTTTCTGCCAGGCAGTGGTGGTACATGCCTTTAATCCCAGCACTTGGGAGGCAGAGCCAGACAGATTTCTGAGTTCAAGACCAGCCTGGTCTACAGAGTGAGTTCCAGGACAGCCACCGGGGTGGGGGTGGGGGTGGGGGAAAGGAATAACTTGTTTCCCCAAATAGAGTCCTTTTGAGATTGTAAATAAAGAAAATAGCTAATAACCAAAATCTCAAAAAAGAGTCCTTTCGAGAAAACAAATTTTATAGTTTCATGTGGTTATCAATTATAGGTAGCTTCTAGGTGCTTGTGTCCACTTCTCCTTGAAGTTCTAGGACAACATTTGGAGTAGACCTTTACAGACTTGTACATGTTGTCAGTCTCTGTGGGTCAATATATGTTCCTCTTACCCTGTTGTCTCTAGAAGGCTTTTATTCTTGGTGAGCTACATCTACTCCGGCTCTTACAATATTTCTGCTTCCTCTTCACATAGTTCTTAGAACTCTAAGATTAATTATTTGATTGAGACATTGCTTTTAGAACTAAATATTCTCCAGTTTCTCTCTGTCTCTCTCTCTGTCTCTCTCTATATATCTTTCTCTGTCTGTCTCTGTCTCTCTGTCTCTCTGTCTCTCTGTCTCTCTGTCTCTCTCTCTCTCTCTCTCTCTCTCTCTCTCTCTCTCTGTCTCTCTCTCCGCTCTCTACCTATTGTCTCACAGTGGTTCTTTTTATTTGCCGGCATTTCTTACAGGAAGAATTTCTGGTGGTGGTTGAACATCACCATTGATCCATGAGTATAGCAAAAACTGTCATTAGGAGACATTTTATTACTATGTTCCTTTAGCAGAGCAATAGTAGATGTGATGGAAATTGATTAACACCCTTTGACCAAGAACTCTATTAGATATTACCCATTCTCAGTACAGGAAGCTACACTTGATGACAACAGATGGCTAGTTGGGGTTTTGTCTTGGCCATTTTTATGGATTTCACTTAGATTTCTGTAAAAGTTATTTACCAGATATAATTGTCCTCTCAGAGGCTTACTGCTGAATATACCCCACCATTCTATCTTTTTCTGAACCATGTCTGCATGCTTCAACTCAGCTGTTCTTGCCTAAACGCCTCACTGAAGTGACTAATTTAAACTGGCCTCTCTAGTATCTGACTTAATTGATCTGCTTGGCTTCCAGCTAACTCTGGCAAGCCATTCTAACCTTTTGGCTACATTTCATTCTCTGTCTCATTCTGTCTTCACTTATAACCTGTCTGAATATAAAACTGCCCTAGTAAAATTCTCTCTTGAATCTGTCTCTCGCTGTCTGTCTCTCTGTCTGTCTCTGTCCCTGTCTCTGTCTCTGTCTCTGTCTCTGTCTCTCTCTCTCTCTCTCTCTCTCTCTCTCTCTCTCTCTCTCTCTCTCTCTCTCTCTCTCTCTCTCTCTCTCTCTCTCTCTCTCTCTCTCTCTCTCTCTCTCTGTGTGTGTGTGTGTGTGTGTGTGTGTGTGTGTGTGTGTGTGTGTTTCACTCCTGAGTTGACTTGCTTTCCTACTTGTTCTCAAAAGAATTGGGATATACTATCTCTGGGTCATTCAGTCAAATCTTTCTTTGATTTATCACTGTTTCTGTCCCTCAATTATGCCATTTTTAAACTTGGTTGATTCCTTCTACAAACTAATATTACTTTCATTATTAAGGATTAAAGGTATATATTCCTGACAGATTATTCTGAAATCCATGGTGTGTTTGCATCTCTTCTGGTTTCTATAGACCAAGAAGGATATGGTCCCTTGCCAGAGCAACCATGTTGCTGGTTTAAATTTTCTTTATGGAATTTCATCATATATGTACATATTTTAGGAAGCTAAAATTGCATTAGGTTTCCATACTGCATTAGGATTTCATATTACTTCTCAAGTATCCTTTAACTTTTAATGTCCCTCCTTCCATTTCTTTCCCTAACCTCTTCATTCCTCCCATCTCTCTTGGATACATTGTGTCCGGTCCCCAACCTTGTTTCCATACATATCTATCTCTTTCATTTTCCCCCTTCCTATGGAGATCTACACCCTTCTAAATCCTTTATTTTATACCAAACCTCTGTGGTTATATATATATCATAGTCTACTTATTAATGACATTAGAGTTAAATTTCAAAGTTTATGAAAGTATATCATATTCTCCATGGTCTATGTTATCTCACTGAGGATGATTCTAAGTAATTCTGTCATTGTAACTGTGACTTTCTTGATTTCATTTGTTAATGACTGAGTCATATTTCATTATATAAATGTACCATACTTTCTATTCATTCTTCTACTGAGAGTCATCTAGGTTGTTTCAAATTTCTGGCAATTGTGAATATGTTTGAGCAAGTGTTTATGTAGTAAGATATGGTAAGATGCCCAAGAGTTGTAAAGCTGTATCTTGGGAAAGATATATCCCCAGCTTATGCAAAACTGCCATACTGATTTCCACAACAGCAACATAGTATGCACTCTCTCAAGCAATGTGTGAGTGTTCCTTCCACATCCTCATAAGCATTCACAGTCTTTGGACATTCTGACTATTGTAAGATGAAATTTCAAAGCAGTTGTGATTTTCATTTTTCTGATTGCTAATGGTATTATTTCTGTAAGTACTTCTCATTCATTTGAATTTCCTTTCTTCCTTTACTTTCTTTTCTCATCTTTTTATTTATATCTGTACCCCTTTATCAAGTAACTTGCTTTCTTGATGCTGAATTTTTTGAGTTGTTAAAATGTTTTCCATATCAACCTTATAACAGATGTGTAGTGTGGAGAGTAAAAGTCTGAAATTCATCTTCTTGCTTCTCTGGCTCATATGGCAGGAGATTTTTCTAGGGGATGCATGTGGGAGTTGGCAGCTGAGATGAGTGGGTGCTATCTTGTAGGAAGATGTAGAAGAGCTGTGTGATCTGTTGGAGATGGAAGCAAAAGTAGACTTCTCTTTTTAGCACATGAGCAATATCTAGAAACAGGAAGTCACCATTGGTACATACAAGAAATGGAATTTTTTTCACATATTATTGAATAAAGAATGAGCATTTTTCTCTAGTATTCATATGCTGTTTGGAAAGTAGTTATATTTTAACTACTTAATTTCAATCAGTATTCTGATTGAAATTAAATTTTCAAATTGTAGAATTTTCACATGTATAAGTACTGTCCATGATATAATCACCTCATTTTAATGAAAGTAAATGGCTTCATTTGTCTGCCTAATATTACTTAAAGCTCAAAGAAATGGGAATACAATCACTTTACAGAGCAAAACTGGACAGTAAGCATTGACGTTCAATGAACATCATAAACCAAATATCAGAATTATATGTGAGAACAATGTTATAACTGAAATCTTTTGTTATTAACCAAAGAGTAGTTCTAGGACTTTTCAGAGAAAACATCTTGAATTTGACTAGAAAAGTCAGTAAATTCTGATCAATTTGCTATTTTAACAATTCTCTCAATGTTAGGGTTAGAATATCAAGATATTGGAGAATAGTACTTGAATTTGTGAATAATCCTTGGAGTTTCATTATTTCACTAAATCCACGTTTTAATAGAAAATAAAAAATCAATTTTAGAAGAGACACGATGCTAAATAAATTATCTTATGGATACTTTTTAAAAATTTTTTCTTCTTTCAATTATCATTTCTAAAGTCTAGATTTAATGACACTGAGTTAACACTATAGGTTAATATATCTTAAATGCAATCTTTTTTTTTAATTTTTATTTTCTATATTCTATGTTTACATTCCAAAGGCTTTCCTCTTTCCCAGTTCCCATCCACCATACTACCCATAGTTCCTCTCCCCCCCAACTATTCCCCAGTCATTCCCCCTCCCCCCTCGATTTCTTTACTAAACTGGATGCAATCTTTACAGGCCCAGGGTCCTCTCCTTTCTTCTTCTTGGGAATCATTTGACTTGCTATTTGTGTCTTGAGTATTTAGGGCTTCTGGGCTCATTAATATCCACTTATCAGTGATTGCATTTCATGTGCATTCTTTTGTGATTGGGTTAATTCACTCAGGATGATATTTTCCAGGTCTAACCATTTACCTACAAATTGCATGAATTCATTACTTTTAATTGCTGAGTAGTATTCCATTGTATAAATATACCACATTTTCTGTATCCATTCCTCCTTTGAGGGATATTTGGGCTCCTTCCAATTTCTGGCTATTATAAACAAGGCTGCTATAAACATAGTGGAGCATGGGTATTTATTGCATGCAGGGGAATCCTCTGGGTATATGCCCAGGAGTGGTATGCCAGGGTCCTCTGGAAGTGACATGCCCAATTTTCTGAGGAACTGCCAAACTGATTTCCAGAGCGGTTTTACCATTTTGCAATCCCACCAACAGTGGAGGAGTGTTCCTCTTTCTCCACATCCTCGCCAGCACTTGTTGTCTCTTGAGTTTTTAATCTTAGCCATTCTGACTGGTGAGAGGTGGAATCTCAGGGTTGTTTTGATTTGCATTTCCCTGATGACTAACGATGTTGAACATCTTTTAAGGTGTTTCTCGGCCATCCGAATTTCTTCTGGTGAAAATTCTTTGTTTAGCTCTGTGCCCCATATTTTGATAGGGTTATTTGGTTCTTTGCAGTCTAACTTCTTGAGTTCTTTGTATATATTGGATATTAGCCCTCTGTCGGATGTGGGGTTGGTGAAGATCTTTTCCCACTTTGTTGGTTGCCGTTTTGTCCTTCTGACAGTGTCCTTTGCTTTGCAGAAACTTTGTAATTTTATGAGGTCCAACAAAAAACCCAGGATAGCTAAAACTATTCTCAACAACAAAAGGACTTCTGGGGGAATCAATATCCCTGACCTCAAGCAGTACTACAGAGCAATTGTGTTAAAAACTGCATGGTATTGGTATAGCAACAGGCAAGCAGATCAATGGAACAGGATTGAAGACCCAGAAATTAACCCACAGACTTATGGTCACTTGGTCTTTGATAAAGGAGCCACAACCATCCGGTGGAATAAAGATAGCCTTTTCAACAAATGGTGCTGGTTCAACTGGAAGTCAACATGCAGAAGAATGCGAATTGACCCACTCTTATCTCTTTGCACTAAGATCAACTTCAAGTGGATCAAGGACCTCCACATAAAACCAGACACACTGAAACTATTAGAAAAGAAACTCGGGAAGACCCCGGAGGACTTGGGCACAGGGGAAAAGTTCCTGAACAGAACACCAATAGCTTACGCACTAAGATCAAGAATTAAATGCAATCTTGAAGTCTAATTTTCTCTATTTCCACACAAATCATTACTGATTTACTGAGGTACAAGTAAAAATATCTAGTGTTATTCGTGCTTATTTTCTGTCTTAAACCGTGGATATATCATCACATGGTTTCATATTCTACACCAGCTTTGCCAAGTAAAATAATTTTACTCTCTAAATATATTTTAGAGAACTAAGTTGAAATATATCTAGACTGTATTGATAAAGACTTCCATACCAATCATATGCTTGGTCTCTATTCATCTAATCCAAATATACTTATTCTATTCTAAACATATATATAAATTAATATATTACTCTAAATATGTTCACTGTCCACTTCCTTTATCTATATTACACTTCCAATCTCTTTTACTGCCATATCAATTTTTTTCTCAAATTTTGAATATTTTCTTTGTTGAATGAAATAATTTGCAGCTAAGCCTTTAGTCGCACAGAAGTCCTTTTGTCCAAACGGCAACCAACAAAGTGGGAAAAGATCTTCACCAACTCCACATCCGACAGAGGGCTAATATCCAATATATACAAAGAACTCAAGAAGTTAGACCGCAAAGAACCAAATAACCCTATCAAAAAATGGGGCACAGAGCTAAACAAAGAATTTTCACCAGAAGAAATTCGGATGGCCGAGAAACACCTTAAAAGATGTTCAACATCATTAGTCATCAGGGAAATGCAAATCAAAACAACCCTGAGATTCCACCTCACACCAGTCAAAATGGCTAAGATTAAAAACTCAAGAGACAACAAGTGCTGGCGAGGATGTGGAGAAAGAGGAACACTCCTCCACTGTTGGTGGGATTGCAAAATGGTAAAACCGCTCTGGAAATCAGTTTGGCGGTTCCTCAGAAAATTGGGCATGTTACTTCCAGAGGACCCTGGCATACCACTCCTGGGCATATACCCAGAGGATTCCCCTGCATGCAATAAGGACACATGCTCCACTATGTTTATAGCAGCCTTGTTTATAATAGCCAGAAATTGGAAGCAGCCCAAATATCCCTCAAAGGAGGAATGGATACAGAAAATGTGGTATATTTATACAATGGAATACTACTCAGCAATTAAAAATAATGAATTCATGCAATTTGTAGGTAAATGGTTAGACCTGGAAAATATCATCCTGAGTGAATTAACCCAATCACAAAAGAATGCACATGAAATGCAATCACTGATAAGTGGATATTAATGAGCCCAGAAGCCCTAAATACTCAAGACACAAATAGCAAGTCAAATGATTCCCAAGAAGAAGAAAGGAGAGGACCCTGGGCCTGTAAAGATTGCATCCAGTTTAGTAAAGAAACCGAGGGGGGAGGGGGAAGGATTGGGGAACAGTTGGGGGGGAGAGGAACTATGGGAACTATGGTGGGTGGGAACTGGGAAAGGGGAAAACCTTTTGAATGTAAACATAGAAATAGAACATAGAAAATAAAAATTAAAAAAAAAAAAAAGAAGTCCTTTTGTCCTTGACCTCCATGTTTCCAAGAAGTTGACCCATTCTTTTGGGGTAAATTTTATGTTCTAACACTTTTCTGGTTCTAACTGTTGAAAAGTTATAGATTTTCATACTCACATCTAAAAAAGTATACAGCTAAATTTTTACATAAAATATTATAGTATCTGACAGCTTCAAACTGTATCCAATGTATGTGCTCTAAATTTCTACAAAGAATTATAAACTCCATGAATATTTTCTGATATATATATATATATATATATATATATGTGTGTGTGTGTGTGTGTGTGTGTGTATGTGTGTGTGTTTGTCAGATTCATTTTAACAATTTTTTCAAGACACCAAAATCTATCATTTCAGACTTTTAAGCATCTTGATCTTGTGAACATGTTACATGCTAATGCAGAAGCTTATCATAATGCTATTTTAGTCTTTAGCAGCCTCTACATGCCCTATCCAAGTAGATTCCACTGTAGATAGACAGATCTATTTTTAAGAGTAAAATTTTTAAATCAAAGTAATCTTAACATTTTTTTATAAAAGCATAGTTTAAGAACCAACAAAATAAAATAAAATAAAACCTCATGAACTTTGATTACCCCCCAAAGAGGCAACTCTTGTTTATCTATTCTTTTCCCCTGTAATTTAGTCACATTTATTATATTCCCTTTATAGTTCATTTGTATGTACATTGCAAGGTTTCTGAAACATATAACAGTTGTTTTTGTTTATCAGTAAACATTGTGCATTTAAGAGCAAATTTATACCAGTTTTTCTTTCCCTCCTTTTTCTTTTCTCCTCAAATTCATGGAAGATTTGTTAATATAAAATTTATTTATCATTATTTCATATCATTTGTAGTTATTAAACATTATTCTTATTACATATTTGAGTAGAGATTTCTTTAAAATATTTTGAACAGCGATAAATATATATTATTCATTGTTTTGTATCTCATCTACCACTGAGTCAGCTTTCTCTTTTACTACCAAATAATCTATTTGATTGAAATCCTTACACATACACTCTAACTATAGAACTCACATTGTTATCTTCATTGCTGGTAAGAGTGCAAACATGTATAAACACTTTAGAAATCAATTTGGTATTTTCTTAGAAAACTGGGACTAATTATACTTCAAGACACAGCTATACCATTCCTGGGTATATATGTAAAGATTCTGCAACATCCCATGAAGGCACTTGCTTAAGTTACTCATAGCAGCATTATTCATTTTTGTTTTGTTTTGTTTTGTTTTGTTTTGTTTTGTTTTGTTTTGTTTTTCGAGACAGGGTTTCTCTGTGTAGTCCTGGCTGTCCTGGAACTCACTCTGTAGACCAGGCTGGCCTCAAACTCAGAAATCCGCTTGCCTCTGCCTCCCAAGTGCTGGGATTACAGGTGTGCGCCACCACTGCCCAGCCGCAGCATTATTCTTAATAGTTCTTAATAGTCAGAAACTAGGACAATCTAGATGTTCCTCACCTTAAGAATGGATAAAGAAAATATGGTACATCTACACAATGAAATACCATTCAGATATCAAAACCAAGACATCACAAAATTTTCAAGGAAATGGTTGGAACTTGAGAATCACCCTGAGGTAATCCAGTCCGAAAAGGATATTCATGGTATGTACTCAGTTATAAGTGGATGTTAGCCATAAAATACAGGTATCATGCTACAGTTACCATGCTATAGCCCACAGACACAAAGAAGTTAAATAATAAGCAAGTTACAAGCTAGGAAGCTTGGATCACATGTAAAAGGTGGAATAAAATAGTCATAAGAGGCAGATGGAGGGAAGGAACTGGGTGGGACAGGGACATCATGGGGGGGAGGGAATGATGGTGTTTAGGATCAGGTATGGGGAAAGGCAGGAAAAAATGGCTAGATGTCCATGAAAATGAATGGAAATCTGAAAGTGACAGTAGTGGGGAGGTGGGGGGCATCTCCAGGATAAGACAGAGGCCTGGAATAAGGAAGGGACAAAAGAATCAATGAGGGTGAACTTACCTGTGACTCACAGCTTTGAGGATATGGAACCTGAAGAGGTCATACTCTGTAGGCAGGCAGGAACACCAGTGGATACATATACACCAACCTACCCCTAAACATTCAACCCAAAACTAATCCTGTCTACAAGAAATGCAAGTGCAGGGGATGGAGCAGAGACTGTGGGGATAGCCAATCAACAACCTATACAAGTTGACACCCATCCCATAGGTGCATATCAATTCTTAACATTTATATTTATGATACTTTGCAAACAGGAACAAGTTGTCCTCTGAGAGGCTCCACCTACAAGCTGACTCGGACAGATACAGACATGACAGACAAACAGTGCATGGTGCTTGGGCACACATATGAAACAATAGGAAGAATGATTACAGACACTGAAGGGTATAGGAACTCTACAGGAAGACTAACAGAGTCAACTAACCTAGATCCTTAGGGTTCTTACAGTCTGATCCACCAACCAAAGAACAGACATGGGCCTTCATGTGAGTCCCAAATAACTGGAGTGATGTCTACTCCAAAACCTGTTGTCTGTGTATAAGATATGTTTTTTCTAGCTGGGCTGCATTTTCTGGCCTCAGTGGAAAAGGAAGCACCTAGCCTTGCAGAGACTTGAAGTGTTAGGATCGATCCACTCAGAGGAGAAGAGGAGGGAGTGATGGGAATAAGGATTGTAGGAAGTGGAGACTTGGAGGGAGCAATGAGCAGGATAAAATTGAATACGTAAAAAAACAAAATAAAAAAAATCAAATAACTCAAAACAATAACTAAAGGAATAATAATAAAAATAAATAGATGATAGATAGATAGATAGATAGATAGATAGATAGATAGATAGATAGATAGATAGATAGATGTCAGAAGACTGAAGATAGCTCAGCTTTTGTTTGTTTTTTTGTTTGTTTTTTTGGTTTTTGAGACAGGGTTTCTCTGTGTAGCCCAGGATGTCCTGGAACTCACTATGTAGACCAGGCTGGCCTCAAACTCAGAAACCCGCCTGCATTTCCCTCCCAAGTGCTGGGATTACAGATGTGTGCCACCATGTCCAGCTGATAGCTCAGCTTTTAGGAGAGCTTACTGCTTTTGCAGAATACCAGTGTTAGTTTCCTAACTATACTGTATTCAAGTGCATACAGGGGACTTTAACTCCATTCAGGGGACTAACAGTGCACACTCACATACAAAAAACAATCAAATCAAATTGGTTTAAATCACTTAATACTAAAATTTGGGTATTGAATGCTGGTGATAGCAAATCTACTAAAGAGTTAGCTATGAGGGTAACACTATGGGCAATTAGTAGTCATTGTAGTAGAAGGAATAGAAGTCCTTGTGGCTTATGTTAAATGAGTTCATTGAAATCCAGAATTTTTCATATGCTTCCTGGACATAGGCTCAGAGCAAAGATATTTTCCAATGTTGATCTTAACTCCTAAAACTGTACTCCAAAGTATAACATTGTTAGATAGGTAACATACATGTTTCATAAGAGTGGCACAAACCTGACAGTATATGTATTACTAATTGGAGTCAATACTCACAATTTCCTAGAAATTGTTCAAATATTATGAAATCCATCATGTTTCCTTAGACAATATGCAAAATCTCCTTAAAATTCCTTTCTTAAATAAAAATATCAACTTTTCATTCTAGTATTAAGATTTATATAATTACCTATATAAAATATTTAATACCTGAAGTATATTACATTTTAAGTATGAGTGTTCAGTAAAACAATTCTATTCCATTTCATCCTCCCTTAAGCCTGTGAAAGGCACATGTTGCCAAGATTCCACCTAATGAGGTGACAACACAGGTGAGGAAATAGACAAAATCTGATTTTAATAAATGAGTAAAAATGTATGTCATTAAAAGCCTTTGGAATGTAAACATAGAATATAGAAAATAAAAAAAGAATGTTCAACATCAAAAAAATAAAGGACAAAGGTAAATATTGTTAATATTTGAAAAAAACTGAAGTAGAAAATATGACTTTTCTGTAATTTTATTTAATCTGTTTTACAGTTAAAGTTTTACCACCCCCCCCACCTCATCTACCCTCTGACTATTCCATATCTCATGTCTCCCAGAAACCTCTTCTCCATGAGGATACCCCTGGTAACTCTCACCCCACCAGACCTTCCAACTTCCTGGGGCCTGCAGTCTCTTGAGGGTTAGATTCATCTTCTCTGACTGAGTCCAGACCTAGCAGTCCTCTGCTGTATATGTATTTGAGGCCTCATATCAGCTGGTGTATGCAGTTTGGTCATTGGGCCAATATCTGAAAGATATCAGTGGTTCAGGTTAGTTGAGATTGCTGGTCTTCCTATGGGGTCACCCTCCTCCTCAGCTTCCTCCATTCTTTCCCTAATTCAACCACAGGGGAACCTGGCTTCTGTCTATTGGTTGGGTATAGGTATCTGCATCTGACTCTTTGAGCTGCTTGTTGGTCCTCTTAAAGGGAAGCCATGCTAGGTTCCTGTCTTTAAGCACACCATAGCATTAGCAATAGTGAGAGACCTTGGAGCCTCCCATTGAACTGGATCCCAATTTGGACCTGTCAATGGTCCTTTCCCTCAGGCTCTTCTTCATTTTTCTCCCTGCAGTGCTTTTAGGCAGGAACAATGTCAGAGTATTTCATTGTGGAATAGCAACGCCATCCCTCCATTTGATGCTCTGTTTTTCTACTGGAGGTGGACCCTACAAGTAACCTCTGCCAACTGTAGGGCATTTGATTTAAGTTCCTTCCCTTTGTGTCCTGAGTGTTTCTCACTTTCGAGGTCTCTGGTACATTCTGGTGGGTTCCCCCACCTCCTACCTCCCAAAGTTGCCTATTTCCATTCTTTCTTCTGGCCCTCAGTGTTCACTCCCTGCCTAGACCTGATCATGTTCCCTTTTACTCTTCCTGTCTCCTCTCCCAGCCAGGTCACTTCCTGCCTCTGTCCCCCATGATTGCTATCATCTCCTTCCCAAGTGGGACTGAGGCTCCTCATTCTTGTTAATTTTCTTGTATTCTGTGGATTTTATTCTGGGTATTCTGTACTTTATTGTACTTTACTGTTTGAAATTACTTTGTGAAAAAGAGGAAGGCAGACTAGGGTATAGAACAGTTGGTAGCATGCTTGCCTAGAGTATACAAAGCCATGTGTTTGAGTCTCAGTAATGTATGAACCAGACATGTTAGGGCATAAAATAGCATATATATACATACATACATACATACATACATATATATATACATATATATGTCTATGTATGTATATATATATATATATATATATATATATATATATATATATATGGATCTGTAGTTTAAGACCATATCAGCTACATAGTAAGACAGTAGCTTTGCAGCTAGACATAGCTATATAATATTCTGCCTCAAGCAAAACAAAACAACTAACCTGTGCGGGGAAATATGTGTTCATTTCTCCTTTTCTTATTATTTTTTTAAATATAGATTATTTTCTCATATGATATATCCCAATTAGAGTTCTCTCTCTCTTCCTCTCTCTTCTTCCTCTTTTCTCTGCTCATTGCATGCTATCTGGTTCACTCTATTTCTGTCTCTCAATAGGAAATAACAATTGTCTGCAAGATAACAACAACACATAACAATATAAAATACACTATGATAAAACCTATCATGTTAACATTAGACAAGGACAAGGCAAATAATAGAAGGAAAACAGCCCTGAGAGAGAAGGCACAAGAATCTGAGATCCCTTGTTCACATACTCCAAAGTAGGAAAAACACTAAACTGAAAGATTATATGTATGTGTGTGTGTTTGTGTGTGTGTGTGTGTGTGTGTGTGTGTGTGTGATCTGTAGACCCACACAGGGTCCTCTGCTTATTGCTTCATATCTGTGAGTTCATATGAGCTTTGTTCACTTCATTGATTTAGAAAGCCCTATACTTCTGATGTTCTCTATCCTCTCTGCCTCTTACACTCTTTTTGCCTTCATTTCTGCAGAATTTCTGAGTTCTGAAGGAAGAAATTTGTCTGAGATATTCCATTATGGCTGTGTGTTCTAGGTCTCTCCTTATCTATATAATGCCTGCCTGTGGGTCTCTGCTTTCATTCATTCTACTGCACATGGAAGCTTCTTTGATGATGGTTGATTAAGTATATCATTAAGATACATTACACTATAAAAAATCTAGTTGTATTTAGTTTTGTCATAGTTCAGCTACTTAGTCTCTTATGGTTATCCAGGGCATATCAGTTATAGAGTTAATCTTATGAAGTGAGCCTTAAATCAAATTAGACATTACTTGTTGATCCCACAGCTTTTTGCTTCAATTGTCCTAACTTTTTTTTCCAATACTTTCTACAGATTATGTTAATTTCATTATAATAATACAATAGTAATTTTTTTCTAAAGGGGGAAGAAGATCATGGTACACAATGCACATATAATCAGTTGCCTCCAGCAGCTAATTATTTTAGTTGAAGGGTGAACACTAAAGTTATGCACATAGTTTTGATGGAGGTCAGTTATGTTTCATTCAAGGATTTGGTGAGATAATTAGGAGATATATCTCTTTGACATGTTTTTGAGTCTTAATTGGTCTCTCCTTCTAAGACACCTCAAGGTACAACTTTGATCAGAATTTTTAGGCAAGTAAAATAGATTACCAATGAGATGGTTCTTGGCAGAAGGGCTAAAGTCCTGAGGCAAACTGATGGGATAATATTGCTCATATCACATTTTCTACTTCGGGACCTGTTAAATTTGAAAAGCTGTAATCTTATGTGTTGTGAGGGATAGCAGAGGTTTTTTTTTTGTTTGCTTGTTTTCCATTTATTTGTTTTTATCAGTTTTGGTGTTGCTTCATTTTGAGGTGAATGGGAAACTTTACTAAATAAAATACTGACAATAGATGAAAATCTATAAAGAGTAATCTCAGATACTTAAGTAGGCCAAACTCTAACATTTCATATCCAAGTGACCCATCAGTAAGGGGAACAAATGGGACCCAAAATTCTGACAATAAATTTATTGACCTGCTATTATAAATCTATCCTGGCAAGATCCCAAAAGGGGGTTCATAAGCCATGAAGATAAATTGGTTACTACTTTCAAAATCAGATAATTAGAACAATTTTACTTGCTTAGAAATCATATACCAAACAATACACCAGCATTGAGGTAAAGGCCCTTGAAATGATTTGGGTGGTCAAAACAACCTTTAATGGAAAGTCTGTCTTAGATATTGGGTGGAAATAATATAAAATTAAGGTACTTTGCAAGTATGAATTCTCAACTGATGAACATAGTTTGTGAATTCTGAGATGACTGAGAAAATTAGAATGGTTGAGCAAACCTGCAGTGTTATTGAAATTGTTCAGGGTTAGAAATCTGGAAGCAAAGTCCCAATCCAACCAGGGAAGAAGTACTTTAGGGAGGAATCAGTGTACATACTATAATGAGAATAGGCATTGGATGAGACATTACACCAAACTCTCAAACAGTAGGAGCTGGTTTGACAAACAGCCAAAGTGCCAGATGACAGGAGTTAATGATGTCTGTGCAGAGATCCAAGTATGCCTAAGGGCTTCCACAACCCTTTCAGCTCCAATAATGATTTCTTGTACAGGAGTTCTGGGTAAAACAAACAATAGAGAATAATACCAAAATCATCCTGGTCTTAAAGGGCACTACATATTTAGGTTCAATGGTTCCTTTAACAAAAGGAACTAACCGGACTTTGCCTGTTCAATGAGAGTTGGCTTGATGGCAGCTGCTAGTAGCACTATAAACCTGTAGATTTTATAGTTTTCACAAAGTTCCAGTGATAAGGAAATATTCTATGGTCTAATAACCCTCTTCCAAAAGGAAAAAAAAATATGTGAGCAAAAGTGCCAACTGAGTATGCCCTGCATGTCTGTATGATGTTAATTCAGGAAACCATTCAGAAGGGGAATGTGCATCTCAGATATGAATAAAATCATTAACCCAGCACTCTGCACTGATGGGAATCCAGGCAAAACTCAAGCAAACAAACAAGACTGCATGTCTGTGAAGGATTTGGAATTTGTAACTACAAAACAGTTGAATGGATACTCATTATTCTATAAGATTCTCAGGGAATTTGAATTAAATCATGTTATAGTAGTCGTATTCTTATTGGAATATGATTGGCATAATTTTGTTCAAGATTTAAAACTATGAAATATATTGTACAATATAATTATACCACAGTTCCTAATTTTATTAGCGAAGGAAAACAATTCAATCACTTTCCTCTATCTAACTGATACAATTACTAAAATATAACTTGACAGTTATTTTTGCTGTCAATTAAAAAGAACATGAATCACGCCCAATCAGTATGGCGGTTCCTCAGAAAACTGGGCGTGATACTTCCGGAGGACCCAGCCATACCACTCCTGGGAATATACCCAGAAGATTCACCAGCATGCAATAAGGATACATGCTCCACTATGTTCATAGCAGCTTTATATATAATAGCCAGAAGCTGAAAAGAACCCAGATGTCCCTCAACAGAGGAATGGACACAAAAAATGTGGTATATATACACAATGGAGTACTATACAGCCATTAGAAACAATGAATTCATGAAATTCTTAGAGAAATGGATGGAGCTGGAGAATGTCATACTAAGTGAGGTGACCCAGTCTCAAAAGAATACCCATGGTATACAATCACTGATAAGTGGATATTAGCCTAGAAGCTTGGAACACCAAAGACACAAATCACATATCAAGTGATGTCTCACAAGAAGAAAGGAGTGGACACTGGTGCTAGAATGGACCAAAACATCATTGTGGGAGAGTACAAGAACAGTAAAATGGGAGGGGGTGGATGCGGGAGCAGGGGGAGGGAAAAGGACATGTGGGACCTTTGGGGGTGGGGAACCAGAAAAAGGGAAATGAATTGTAAATATAGAATATATACAATAAAAAAAAATCAAAAAAAAAAGAACATGAATAAAGAAGTTAACACTTTCAATAATCATGGGTAGTATTGATTGCCAAGTTGAGATTTACAACTACCTAGGAGACAAAGCTATGTTCATGTCTATGAGGGAATTTGTAGATTAGATTAACTCACTGAGAATACCCATGTTAAATATGAGTAGCAACCTTATCCCAGCTGAGAGGATGAAATGGATTAAAAAGAGAAAGTTATCTGAACAACAACATTCATCTCTCTCTGATTACAAACTGTGCACGCAGTTGACCATTTACATCAATGTTTGCTGTAGGCTTATATTTTTTTCAAAACTCACTTTAATAAGGCTTCTCAAACACCTCGATCCCCCTTTTTACCCCCCTGTCCAAGGGTAGAAGAGAAAAGAGTTAGTAGGCCAAGGGGATATGGACCTGTTTAGAAGTACTTCTTTGGGGCAATTCCAATCTCCATTGTCAGAATACTTGCATTCCAATTCAGTTGTGTTAGAATACCAAACACAATTCAGCAGTGGTGGCAAGATCTAGCTAGGGCTCAGCCAAATCAGCAGGAATCAGAGGGAATGACCAGAACCACCTGGGACACCAGGAGAAACTTCTGTCAATGAAGTAAAGATCAGCAAATATGGGAGCCTAATGAATTCTTTCAAGGCTAGTTATGAAAGAGCACCTTCACTGTCCCTTAAGTCCTATTTATACTGTCTCCAAACTGCACATGTCCTCCCATCAGACTTGGCTCAGCAAAGCTTCACCCGAGTCTACCTCAGCAAAATACCACCGGTGTCTGCATCATATCATACAACCAGAAACTTCAACTTAAGTTTCCCATTGGACGTCTACATAAACAACTCTACCAATAATTATGAGACAGACCATTCTTTATCTCATTTAAGTTGTTTTTTTTCAGGTATTTTATAATTGAAATTAAAAAAGTATAATACAGTTTAATGTCTCCCAAACAGCAGGGATTTTTTTTTTACTCAACTGACCAGGTTATTAATGGACTTTTTGAATTTGCTTTGGAACCTTGAATGGAAAATGTCCCCCAAATAAAGAAAATTCTTGATAAGCCCTTTGTGTGCAAGTCTTGAAGTTCAGGACACTGAATGAAATGTCAACAACAGAGATTTAAAGATTTAGTCATAATCTTTTATAAAGAAACAAGAACATTTTGTAATTTTGCTAGCCTTTTCCTTTTGTGGATATATAATTTATCTTTATTTTTTTCTTCATTCTTTTCTCATACATAACACAGCCTCCTCTTACTCCTACCCTCCTACCAGTTCCACTCCTGCATATACCTCCATTCTGCTCCAGATCCACTGCTTCTCTGTCTCCTATCACAAATGAGCAAGTCTCGCTGTGATAAACATAGCATAACAAGACACAATAAGACTAAGCATAAGCTCTCATATCAAGGCTAGACAAGGAAAGCCAGTAGCAGAAAAAATATTTTGCCTATGTTATGGTAACATTATGTGTCTGAATTTAAATGTGATAGAATAATGTGAGGGCAGCATTTATGATTAATGATCATTGCTCTAATTTAGACCAACAGCAAGCAAAAGCAGAAAGATGAAATAATTTGAAACTTGGCATCGAATATCTTATAAGTCAGTTGAAAGGTTTTGTTTAGATGAATTAACTAGGGCCAAAATAAACTATGTAATTTATTTAATTTTTAACTAGCACTATTAAAGAAAAGCATTGAGGTTCCAGCAGCCTCTACCATCTTCACTCCCTGATGAACCAGACAAACAACACCAAGCCCAAAGAGATATCCCAAGTTTAACATTGCTCAGGACAAACCCCGCCAGGATTTTGCCTGTGCCCAGTGCCTGGGCAGCTCTGCGGGTTGGCTGTGTGCCAGCCCTGTCCTGGGACATTTACCCTGCCGAGTGCCCCGCAGCCTCTGCTATCTTCTCTCCTGGATGGACCAGGCAGGCAGCACCAGGTACACAGAGACAACAGGAGTATAACATTGCCTGGGGCAAAGCACACCATGACTCCAATGGCAACCAAGAGTAGGCCAGCCCATCAGCAATCTGAGCCAGGGGAAACCCAGACATCCAGTGGTCCAGAAGTAGCCTTACAGGATCACAGGATGTTCATGCATCAGCCAGTGACAACAGGACTAACTGAGACCAGAGATAACCAGATGGCAAAAAGGCAAAGGTAGGAACTTTACTAACAGAAATCAAAGCAATATGGCAGCATTTGTACACAATTCTCTGACATCAGCAAGTGCTGGATACACCAGCACATCAGAAAACAAGATTTGGATTTAAAATCACAACTCGTGATGCTGTTAGAGGATTACAAGAAGGAGATAAATAAATCTCATAAAGAAATACAGGAGAACATGAATAAGGAAGTAGCCCTTACAAAGGAAACACAAAATATCATTTAAAGAAATTCAGGAGAATATGGGTCAACAGATAGAAGCCAATGAAAAGGAAACACAAAAATCACTTAAGGAAATTCATGAGAACTTGGGTCAACAGGCAGAAGTCATGAAAGAGGAAAGACAAAAATCATTTAAGGAATTACAGAAAAACACAAACAAGGGAAGGAACTGAACAAAGCCATCCAGGATCTAAAAACAGAAGTAGAAACAACTAAGAAATCACAAAGGGAGACAACTTTGGAGACAGAAAACCTTGTGAAGAAATCAGGGGTCATAGATGCAAATATCAAAAAGAGAATACAAGAAAGAATTTCAGATGCTGAAGAAATCAGGGGTCATAGATGCAAATATCAAAAATAGAATACAAGAAAGAATTTCAGATGCTGAAGATACCATGGAAACCTTGGGAAGAAATCAGGGGTCATAGATGCAAATATCAAAAATAAAATACAAGAAAGAATTTCAGATGCTGAAGATACCATGGAAACCATTGACTCAAAAGTCCAAGAAAATGAAAAATGCAACAAACAAACAAACAAACAAAAAAACTTGTAAACAAAACATCCAGGAAATCCAAGACACAATGAGAAGACCAAATCTAAGGATTATAGGTATAGATGTAAGTGAAGATTTACAACTTAAAGGGCCAACAAATATCTTCAACAAAATTATGGAAGAAAACTTCCCTAACCTAGAGAGAGATGACCATGAATATACATGAAGCCTACAGAACTCCAAATAAACTGGACCAGAACAGAAATACCTCCCATCACGTCACATAATAGTCAAAACCACAAATGGACTAAACAAAGAAAAAATATTAAAAGCAGTAAGAGAAAAAGGCCATGTAACATATAAAGGAAGACCTATCAGAATCACACCAGACTTCTCACAACAGACCATGAAAGCTAGAAGATCCTGGACAGATCTCATACAGAATCTAAGAGAATACAAATGCCAGCTAAGACTACTATACCCAGTAAAACTCTCAATGACCATAGATGGAGAAAACAAGATATTCCATGATAAAACCAAATTTACACAGTATCTTTCCACAAACCTAGCCCTACAAAGGTTAACAGGTAGAATGCCAATACAAGAAGGGAAACACACCCTGGAAAAAGAAAGACACTTCTGACTGGTCAAGGGAAAAATCCATCAAGAAGAACTCTCAATTCTGATCATCTATGCTCCAAATACAAGGGCATCCCTTCATAAAAGAAACTTTAGTAAAGCTCAAAGCAAATATTAAACCTAACACAATAATTGTGGGTGATTTCAATACTCCACTCTCCTCAATGGACTGATAAGGAAAACAGAAACTAAATGGGGACAAACTGAAAGTAATTGAAGCTTTGGACCAATTGGATTTAACTTATGCACACACACACACACACACACACACACACACACACATACACACACACACACACAATATGCGTGTGTGTGTGTGTGTGTGTATGTGTGTTTAACATGTCATCCTAAAGCAAAAGAATATACCTTTTTCTCAGCACCTCATGGTACCTTCTCCAAAATCGACCATATAATTGGTCACAAGACAGACCTCTACAGATATAAGAAAATGGAACTAATCCCATGCCTCCTATCAGATCACTATGGAGGAAGAGTGGTCTTCAATAGCAACAAAAACAACAGAAAGCCCACTTACACATGGAAGCTGAATAATACTCTACTCAATGATACATTGATCGGGGAAGAAATGAAGAAAGAAATCAAAGACATTTTAGAATTTAATGAAAATGAAAGCACAGCATACCCAAATTTATGGGACATAATGAAAGCAATGCTAAGAGGAAAACTCATAGCCCTGAGTGCCTCCAAAAAGACTGGAGAGATTATACACTACCAGGTTAACTGCACATCTGAAAGCCCTGGAATAAAAAGAAGATAATTTACCCAAGAGGAGTAGAAGGCAGGAAAGCATCAAACACAGGGCTGAAATCAATCAAGTAGAAACAAAGAGAACCATACAGAGAATCAACAAAACCAGAAGTCAGTTCATTGAGAAAATCAACAAGATAGATAACCCTTAGCCAGACTAACCAAAGGGCACAGAGAAAGTATCCAAGTTAACAAAATTACAAATGAAAAGGGAGATATAACAACAGAAAATAAGGAAATTAATAAAATCATCAGATCCTACTACAGAAGCCTATACTGAGCACAACTGCAAAATTGGAGGAAATGGACAATTTCCTAGACAGATACCATATACCAAAATTAAATCAGGATCAAATAGATCATCTAAACAGTCCCATAACCCTTAAAGAAATAGAAGTGGACATTGTAAGCCCACCAAACATAAAAAGCACAGGACCAGATGGTTTTAGAGCAGAATCCTATCAGACCTTCAAATAATACCTAACTCCTACTGTTCAAACTATTCCACAAAATTAAACAGAAGGAACACTACACAACTCATTCTATGAAGCCACAATTACACTAATACCAAAACCACGCAAAGATCCTACAAAGAGCACTTCTGACCAATTTCCCTTATGAATTTCGATGCAAAAATACTGAATAAAATACTTGACAACAGAATCCAAGAACACATTAAAACAATCACTCACCATAATCATGTCTGCTTAATCCCAGGGATGCCTGGATGGTTCAATATACTGAAATCCATTAATGCAGTTCACCACATAATACAAAGTCAAAGAAAGAAAACCACATGGCCATTTCATTAGATGCTGAAAAAGCATTTGACAAAATTCAGCATCCTTTCATGCTAAAAGTCTTGGAAAGAACAGGAATTCAAGGCACATACCTAAACATAGTGAAAGCAGTATACAGCAAACGGTTAGTCAACATCAAAATAAATGGAGAGAAACTTGAAGCAATTAGGGACTGTACAAGGCTGCCCCCACTCTCTCTCAAGTACTATATCATTTCAATATAGTGCTTGAGGTTTTAGCTAGAGCAATTAGACAACATAAGGAGGTCAAAGAGATATTGAAAAGGAAGAAGTCAAACTATCACTATTTGCAGATGATATTATAGTGTAATTAAATGACCTAAAAAACTCCACCAGAGAACTTCTACAGCTCATAAACAACTTCAGCAAAGTGGCTGATTATAAAATCAACTCAAGCTAATCAGTAGCCTTTTTGTACTTAAAAGTTAAACAGGCTGAGAAAGAAATTAGGGAAATGACACCCTTCACTAGAGCCACAAACAATATAAAGTATCTTGGTGTGACTCTAACCAAACAAGAGAAAGATATATATGACAAGAACTTCAGGTCTCTGAAGAAGGAAATCGAAGAAGACCTCAGAAAATGAAAAAACCTTCCATGCTTGTGTATTGGCGGGATTAATATAGTTAAAATGGCCATCTTGCCAAAAGTGATATGTAGATTCAAAGCAATCCCCAATAAAATCCCAACTTAGTTCTTCATAGAGTTAGAAAGAACAATTTTCAAATTCATCTGGAATAACAACACCACCACCACCACCACCAACAACAACAACAACAAACAGGATAGCTAAATCTATTAGGAACACTAAAAGATCTTATGGGGGATTCAGTATCCCGGACCTCATGCAGTACTACAGAGCAATAGTGTTAAAAACTGCATGGTATTGGTACTATGACAGGCAGGTAGATCAATGGAATAGAATTGAAGACCCAGAAATGAACCCACTTGATCTTTGACAAAGTAGCTAAAACCATCCAGTGGAAAAAAGATAGCCTTTTCAACAAATGGTGCTGGATCAACTGGATGTCAGCATGCAGAAGAATGCAAATTGATCCATTCTTATCTCCTTGTACTAAGCTCAACCCCAAATGGATTGAAAACCTCCACATAAAACCAGACACAATGAAACAAATAGAAAAGAAACTGGGGAAGAACATTGAGCACATGGACACAGGGAATAATTTCCTGAACTGAACACCAATAGCTTATGTTCTTAAGATCAAGAATTGACAAATGGGACCTCAAAAATTACAAAGTTTCTGTAAGGCAAAGGAGACTGTCAAAAGGACAAAATGGCAACCAACTAATTGGGAAAAGATCTTCACCAACCCTACATTTGACAGTGGGCTAATATCGAATATATACAAAAAACTCAAGAAGTTAGACTGCAGAGAGCCAAATAACCCTAATGAAAATGGAGTCCAGAGCTAAACTAAAAATTTTCACCCGAATAACTTCAAAAGGCTAAAAAGCACCATAAGAAATGTTCAACATCATTAGTCATTAGGGAAATGCAAATCAAAAAACCATGAGATTTCACCTCACATCAATAAGAATCTCTAAGATTAAAAACAGCAGACAGCAGGTTGTGGCGAGGATGTGAAGAAAGAACACTCCTCCACTGCTGTTGGGATTGCAAGCTGGTACAACCACTCTGGAAATCAGTCTGGGGTTTCTCAGAAAACTGGGCTTGACACTTCTGGAGGACCCTGCTATACTACTTTTGGGCATATACCCATAGAACTCCTCTGCATGCAATAAGGATACATGCTCTACTATGTTCATAGCAGCCTTATTTATAATAGCCAGAAGCAGGAAAGAACCTAGATGGCCCTCAGTGGAGGAATGGATACAGAAAATGTAGTATATTTACACAATGGAATACTACTCAGCAATTAAAAACAATGAATTCATGAAATTCTTGGGCAAATGGAAAATATACTAAGTGAGGTAACTCATTCACAAAAGAACACACATGGAATGCAATCTCTGATAACTGGATAATAGCCCAGAAGCTCTGAATACCCAAGACACAATTCATTTATCAAATGGTTGGAACTGGAAAATATCATCGTAAGTAAGGTAAGCCATTTGCAAAAGAACACATATGGAATGCAGTCACTGAAAGTGGATATTAGCTCACAACCTCTGAATACCCAAGACCCAATTCACATATCAAATGATACCCAAGAAGAAGGTAGGAGAGGACCCTGGTCCTGGTAAGGCTTGATGCAGCATTAAACGGGATTACCAGGACAGAGAAGTGGGAGGGGGTTGATTGGGGAATGGTTTGAGGGAAGAGGGCTTAAGGGACTTATTGGGAGAGGGGAATTGGAAAGGGAAAATCACTTTCAATGTAAACAAAGAATATAGAAAAAAGAAGCCAGGGAGATTAAAATTTAAAAAAGGAAAGAAAAGGAAAGCATTGAACCATTAAAAAGTTGCTCAGTAACCAATTTCCTATCCTTCAAGATTTCTGCTTATAATAATGCAAACTCACTGGAAGGAGAACCTAAGCTGAGATTGTTATTGAATACTTTGATGGAGAACAGCTATTTGAGGAAACATTTACCCCAGTGTCAATTCAGATAAATTTCTTCATTTATAGTACAAGGGAGGCAGACTGCATATCATGCATGCTGACGAAATTTGTGGCTTAATCTATGTGGCATTGGTTTTGAAAATGAAAGACTAAGTAAGTATGGAGTCTTGAGCCCTAGTTCTGTGTTGAAGCTGAACAATGTATGTCCTGATCAGAGTCCATGCAAGGGGTCCATAAAAATCTATTATGTGTCTTTAAAAGTAAGTTCTAACTTCAGCTGCAATCTTGAGAAGTTTAAGAGTATAGGACTATTGAGTGTCTGCTGAGGCACACTGCATTTTTCAGCACTAGAAAGAGGAAGGTGTGCTGGAAGAAACAGAGCTGGAGAGATGTGACTACCCAAGCACTGTGTAATTCAGATGATATCATTCATAGTTTCAGATGATAGGAATGAGTTTCAGGATTTGTGTCTGCCTTGCTGGGATTTAATTTTGCTTCAGTCAAATCTTTTCTTTATATGGACTGATTTTTCATTCTCTGATTGTGAATATGCCATTGTATTTGGAAGATATTTCATGTTCTTATTAGTATGTGGGATAAATCTCATAACTCAGCCTGGGCCTCAAAAGAAAGTCTACATTAGTGTGTGTGTATGTGTGTGTGTGTGTGTGTGTGTGTGTGTACATGACACATTCATGCACACATGAACAAAAAGGCCTTTTGTGAAAACTTCATATAAAAAACTCATTGTCAATCATGATCACCTGTCTGTCTTCTCTGTTCAATGCTCTAATCCTTTAACTCTTATTGTGATGTGATGTGTTGTGTTTGTATGTTTCTATATATATGTGCAAATATATATATATATATATACATATATTCTATATATATACATACACACACACACACACACACACACACACACATATATATATATATATATATATATATATATATATATTCAGTCCAAGTCATTTTTTTGTTCCCTAGCATGAGGCCCTCAGAAAAATAAAAGTCCCTTAGTGCACTGAATTCTTAGCAGCCAAAGGGAGTACAAAATATGTACTTGCATCACATATCTTTTGTTCTGTACAACCAGAACACACATTTTGCATATTAGAAAATGAATATTTAGTAATGTTGAAGTAGGCAGCTCCAGAATCTTTATAGTCAGCATCCAAAGCTTCACAGATCATCTTGTACTTCCTGAATGGTAAACCTAACCCACAGTGTATTTTCAGTTTATACATAGTATGGAATCAGAGCTGTAACTCCATTGTTTTTACTGTGACTAGTGAAAAATTTAAAATTAGATTTTCTATGAAATTCTATTTTCCACTGAAATTATTAACAAATATGCCAAGCTTTTAACTTACTGTCTATTATAAAATTAATATTCTAGGGATTTTTTAATACCTGATAAAAAAAGAAAAGTAATACTTAGTGTTTCTTTAAGCAAATTATTATAAAAAATATTTTGTTATTAGAGTTTTAAGATCAATTTTCAATGTTTTCACAACCCAAACCCTGCTAAACCAACAGTTATAGGGTTTTATCTAAGAAATTCAAAGAATAAACTCACAGGTCCCCAGGGATAATTTTAGAGATAAATGCATTAATATTGTCCTAAGTCAGTATTTGATTGGAAATTGACTGTAGTATTGCCCCTCCTTGAAATTATATTCATTATTCTTCCTTCTCAAAAACTCTAGGACTACAGGTCAGCATGACTAAGCTTGACCTAAACCTCACATTTCATACAAATTGTTCAAAGACTTTAATTTTGTAGTATGCTATAAACTCAACAAAAAGGTGAACAATATTGAAAGTAACTTTTAGTTTATGTTTAAAATTACATTGCATATGTTGAATAAAGCCAAATATAGCTTTGTACCCTGTATTTGTTTGTTTATTTATTTATTTATTTATTTTAAACTCCAAATTTTATTCTCCTCCCTGTCTACCCTCTGACTATTCCACATCCCATACCTCCTCCCTGCCTCCTTCCCTGTCTCTCCAAGAATGTCTCCACCATATATATTTATGACTATCATGTTTGGAAGAAAATTTCAGTGTAAATTAAGTAGATTAATTTGTTTATGTTTAGTTTGCTTATTTGTTTGTTTGATTAGTCTTCTTGTTTTCTTTTGTTTTGAGAAAAAGAATGTTTGTATAGCCCTGGCTTTCCTGGAGCTTGCTCTGTAGCCCAGGCTACCCTGGAATAGAAAGGTATACTGCCTCTGCTCCTGGCATGCTGGAATTAATGTCTGCATGTGCAGCTCCATTTTCTTAATGACAGAACATTAAACATAAAATGTAAGAAAATAATTTTTATATTTCTTGATAGTTATAAAAGTTCAGTTATTATAGCACCGAGCTAATTTTCTGTTTTCTCGGTGTATTAATGATGTAAAGCAAATTGAGATGATTATAATACTGAAGAAATGTATAAAGTGAAAAACTCCAGTTAGATGTGATAAATTGGGTATACTACTTTTGAATGGTAAACTGACAAGTGTGAACTATAGGGAGCTATGATTAAAAATGACAAGTTACAGATTTATGCTCACTAGGAAATTCACTAAAGAATATGTTAAGTAGGTCAAATGTGCAGAAAAACTTTGCAGATATGTTTCCATGATTTGAATTTCTGGTATTGAAGTAAAAACCTAAGCATGCTAAGTATATTCTGTAACAGGAACTTCCATGTTTCACTTACATTATTTTATCAAGGGAAATGAAATCGATTCATTTCTATTCCTGTGTGTTTCAAGCATTCTCACACCTCCATCAATTTATTAGCTTACTGTTACAGGGAATTAAAATTAATTGATTAATTGTGGAGATGCACGATAGTTTAATAAATTAGATAACCAAAAATAATGAAGAAAAATTCATACTTTCATATTTTAATTTTTACTAGGGAGAGAAAAATTCTTCCATTAAAAACCTCCAAAAGAGGTTATTCTCCACTTTTTCTACAATAGTGTTACAGTTTTATAGAATAGGTAAAAGAAAAACCAAGATATGTCTATATATCCTAGCTGAGGAGATATTTTAAAAGAATCTAGGGAAATGTCTTCCTGCATAGTAGCTCTTCAGTTTAATGATAAGGTCCTAGCCTTTCCATAGTTAAGAAGGAGTCCCAGAAAACTTTCACTATTTAGAGATAATTCTTTTGGAAGTCTGAACCAAAGAGAGGTGCACAGACATCTTGCTTTAGAATTTCACCACCAAATTTATGTTTACAGTTCAAGAGCATGTTATGCTATGCCAGATTAACACATACTTTACGGTTAACTTCATATATTAGAGAAAAAAATTTGCTGGAAAAAGAATGACAAAGGTTATTATTAGCGTCAATAGTAGTAGATGTTATTTGGAAGGTTCATTAGGAAAAGGTGTAAGAGTATTTTATGTATATATTAGGACCTCCACATAAAACCAGACACACTGAAACTATTAGAAAAGAAACTTGGGAAGACCCTGGAGGACTTGGGCACAGGGGAAAAGTTCCTGAACAGAACACCAATAGCTTATGCTCTAAGATCAAGAATGAATCAGTAGAAAATGTTGGAAATAAGATTAGGGGAATTAAACAATATTATGTTCCTTTTGAGAATATGGAGGCATTTGGAAATAATTGAGCATTTGTCCAATTGGGAAGCTATAGTCTGTGACCTGCAATGGCAACTAAAACCCTTGCTAAGCCAGAAGGTTTGGTGTTGGATTGAATTTGTCTGACAAATTCAAAGAATAAAAATCACAGGTCACAGATGGCAAGGTTTAGAGATAAATATATTATTTTAGTTGTAAGTTGGAACTTAAAAGCTAGAAAGAAGGAGAAAGCAATCAAGGGGGAAGGAGAAAAGGAAAGAGGGAGAGGGAGAGGGAGAGGGAGAGGGAGAGGGAGAGGGAGAGGGAGAGGGAGAGGGAGAAGGAGAGGAAGAGGGAGAGGGAGAGGGAGAGGGAGAGGGAGAGGAGGGGCAGCAGGAGTCCTCAGCTTCTCTTTTTACTGAATTACTCGAAAAGACAGTAATGGGGAGAGCCAAAGAGAGAGTTGTGTTACTGAAAAGAACCATGCATTTTAAGAATAAGGGATAGTTACTGATCCTCATCATTCTAGGACTCATTTGAGGGACCATATGTAAATAAACAAGATGACCCTTAATTATCTTATAAACTAGCACATTTTCCAGGATATGCTTTTTATGACAACCAGCAGCATAAGCAGTCTTATTTGGGTATTTAGGAATTAAACTCCGGGTTTGTATAAAAATCATAGGTCACAAGATATCAGGAAGCAAATAGAGGTGGCTTTAGAGTGTGTGTGTTTTATTTTGCCCTTCTGCCTTTATGCCAATCCTATTCAATTTCAACTTATCGTAATATGTTCTAGTATCAATTATTCATAAAGCTGATGAACCTTTTCTTTTTAAAAATTGACTTATTTATATTATGCACAATAATATAGCTACTGAGCAATTTGAGTACCAACAAATTAATCTGGATAAATAAATACACAAAATAAGCTTCTAAGAAATAATTCTGATATACACTTTAATTTCCAACATTATTTTAAAAGTCAAGCAAATTAATGTTCATTTAAGGTAAAATGCTTATTCCTTCCTGTGATTTCTACTTATTAAAATAATACTATTTATTTACTTATTCTTTATGCCAAATATTGTTGTTTTTCTCCAATATAAAGTCTGTACAAGAGCTACAGTTTCCCACTAAATTATAACTTTTTACTGGGAATATAATTATCAATTAATGTGAAATATAGAATATTGTCAATTTTATCTAAGGATATTCTTCTCCTGACTTTATTATGAGTTTCTAAGAGGTTACTATACCACAATATTTAAAGCATTATGTATATATCTATATCTATATCTATATCTATATCTATATCTATATCTATATCTATATCTATATCTATATCTATCTTTCTCTCTCTCTCTCTCTCTCTCTCTATATATATATATATATATATATATATACACACATTTTTAGTAGACTGGTGCATGCAATTGTTAATCTTTAGAATTTATTAATTCCCAGATAATACAAGGTATATTTTATATGATATCAGGAACCATTTTAATTAGTTGTAATTATTAAATGAAAGTACAGAATTTAACTACTTAGCTACAGGGTGGCAGGCTCTGTCATGTTATGTTCCATGGATGTGGAACACATATTGAAACAGGCAATTATAAGTACCTTTTGGTACAATGCACTAAAGCTTTGCCTGTGTCCACAAAGCAACAAAAAGCTTGAAGAAAACCTGACATTTGCTTTACATTTATTTTGTATCTGTCTGCTTTACTTTGGGTCATTTGCTTCCCTCTTTAAGTCAGCATGGTAATGGCACAATGATAATCTATATGTCCTTGCTTACCCACCGTCTAGGCTTAAGGCACAAAAACAAGAGATTATCCTAAACCTGTAGTCACATTGGATTCCTAGAAAAACAAAGCCTTTTAGGTTTCACAATCCTCCCAATTCAGGGTATTCATGCATGGTTGTGAGATCACAACCTAAAGTAAAAGAATCACCATTAAGAAACGCCTGTACTATGAAGCAGTACAGATATCTTCTGCCCACTTTGTAGGACCAGAGCTGTGACAATGATGGAAGGAAGCAGATTTAGACCAGAGCTGTACTATTATGCATGACGCTTTTCCTTTATTTAAACCAGGCATCTTATTATTTCTCAAAAGATAGACTGGATGTCAGAGGATTCTGTTATCTCTATTGTCAACATGACCAGAATTACTAAATAATTGTTATATGATTTTTTACTGTTTGTCTGCCTATTTACTTTATCAGTATGGGCTGCCAATTCCTGTGATTGGGCCTATCAGATTCAGCATCTCTCTTAAAAATGCAAGCTACAAATTAGATGATCGAACAGCCCTAAGGAAGAAATAATAATAGGAGGTCAAAAGTCAAGCAACAAAAATCAAATCATAAAAGACAGGAAAGCTTATAGCAAAAAAGGAGTTTCAATCTTTATTGTAAAATAATCAAATGGCAGATGAAAAATGAAGAGCACATAATGAAATTAGTTATTAATTTGTATTAAAGTGTTCAAGTTGTCAACTTAGGGTATATATTTTAGTTTTCCATAAAATATTGTCTTGCCCATGTGAGAATAATGTGAATACATGAAAACATTATAGTGTTTTAAATATTTTTATGTAGGTCACATGTCTGTTGCAATCAACCCTGTACAATAAGTGTAGATATGTTTTAGAATGTTGAGAGAATGCAATGCTCTGGAGAACTGTATAAATAATGAATGAGGGGAAATGAAATGAATTCATTTTAATAACTGATGAAATTAATATTAATTTGAAAATTTAACTGTCATATTTCATGTCTGTGAATGAATGCTCCTCTAAATGTCTGACACAAGGTACACGATGTGTATTATATGCTATTACCCATTTGTAAGAAGGCATACTTTTATGATTGCACCAATTTATATTCAAAGGATTTCTAACATAGCATTGTTAGAAAATATTCACATGAATAATAGAAATCAGTTACCTACTTCTTGCTAATTTTCATGTTAATTTATTAATAAAAATTATCTTTATAGTGGTATTACCAATAGCAATAAGAATAAAAATTTAGTCTTCGAAGATTCATACTGTTGATAGCAATTAATTTTTCTCTTGCAATATTAAAATTGCTAATTAATGTATCATATTATCTCATAGCTTTTGCTGGTCTATTTTTCAGTCATAATTTTCAACACTTTAAGATTCATTTATTTCAAGGGATATATATTCAAGTATATAAGTCCCATAAATCTATTTTTAACTTAACTGTTAATGTATAAGAATCCTTAATATTAAAAAAAGACACTGCTATAACACTGTAGTCATTTCATTCATATTCAAATAATCATACATTTAATTTAATGTATAATTCAGATCTATAAATGAATTCTTATTGAAATGTCTGACACCGGTCAGCTACAAGCCAGCATCCCTGTGAAACAATCTATAACAGTGGGACCTCCATTCTCCACCTGCCTCACTTCTCACCTTCATCAGACCTGATACTTTAGGAACCAGACGTGATACTTTAGGAATTAGACAGCTTAGCTTCCCTTCCACCATCTATCTTCCCTTCTCACTGAGTGGTCTTAGCCAAGCCAAGCTGCTTTGAGCAGCCTGAAATCCGAGGGAGAACTCCATTCTCCTGCCACCCCTGTCCTCATTGTCATCTGACATGTAGAGCCTGAGCCATACTGGTTAGCTTCCCTTCACCCACCCTTCTTCCCTGCTCTTTGAGAACTCTGGGCAAAGCCAAGCTGTCTTAGCAAGCTGCTAACCCAGGCGAACCTACATTCTCCTTCCTTCCCTTGGTCTACCTTCTCCTTGAGCTTCATGTGATCTGTGAATTGTATCTTAGGAATTCGGAGCTTTTGGAATAATACCCATGTATCAGTGAATGCATACTATGTGTGCATTAGGTTACCTCACTCAGGAAGATATTTCATAGTTCCATCCATTTGCCTAAGAATTTCAGGAATTCATTGTTTTTAATAGCTGAGTAGTACTCCATTATGTAAATGTAACACATTCTCTGTATCCATTCCTCTGTTGAAGGACATCTGGCTTCTTTCCAGCTTCTGGCTATTATAAATAAGGCTGCTATGAACATAGTGACACAGAAAAATTACCAACTCCATTAAATTAACCCCTCCTCCTTTTACCTTTTATTTCTCACTCTCCTAAATTGCCATCTAGTCCCTTATGACTGTATCTTCCCATTTCATTTATTTCAGCACAGGATTTCTGTTGAATAGTAACCACAGATATCCAGTGATTGGTATTAGGATATGTTGAAAAATGTTCCTCTTGATCTCAAGCTATCCATTAATATGTTTGTCACAATATTATTTTGTGAAATAGTAAATCATTCACTAAACAGTGTACTCATTGGTTAAGAGTGAAAAATGTTATGAGCACAAAAAAGGTAATCTTTATGTGTCTCCCACAGAACACAACAGAGAAGCAATCTGTATGAAAAAAAATGTATCTTTCATATGCATGTATTTTATAAGAAGGGAACTGTCTTTGTATTTGCTCTAATATCAGAAAGCTTTCAGGAAAGGTGGTTAGCAAATATGTCAGGAAGTTATATAGTCAAAAACTTATTTGAAAGTGCAGTAATGAAATAACTCTCATTAAGGACTTGTTTGTGGGAGTAGGAGAGATGTTATATCCACAGAAGAATGCACAAGTGCTTGTCCAGTGCCAAACAACCATCCTTGAAATCATCCATAAAAATACCAAACAGCAGTGTATGGACTCAACAGCATATAGTTAGAGATAAATAAATAAATACATACATACATACATACAATAAAAATTAATGAAACAAAAAAGAAACCATGAATTTGGAGATCAGGGAAGCATACATTAGTTTTGAGGAGACAGGGAAGGCAAAAATATTCTAATTAAATCACAGCCTCAAAAAATCATCTTAAAATGCAAACTATAGAGTTATATTAAAATATAAAAAGCAAATTATTTAGATATAATTATGTAGCTATATTCTAGAATAATTTATTGTTATTGTAATATAAAACAAACATGTATAATCAGATTCATAGTGCACCTTTGTCTTGTTCCTGAAATCAATTTTGTGAAAAAATACAAATTAAATTCATTTTGAAACTTCGAACTACATAGTAAAGATGAAACTTCATTTTGGAATACTTTCTTTAAATGTTTAAGAATGGATCCAATCAAGTTGTTTATAGACTATTTACACATTTGATTTACAGGAAAGGTTAATTGTATTTCTCTGCTGTCAGCCCTGTTTGAATCTTGAATCCATGAAGCATAAACGATTCTTAAGTATGCAGCAACTAAGTGGATTTTTCCCTAAGTTTATTCTTAAGGCCTTTATGCTCAGTGAAGCAACAAGACATGCTATATATTTGTATGGTAATTGCTCTCAGCACTACTGACGGTTAGGCTTTGAAGATCAAGAGACAAAAACCCAATAATGAAATGGATATCTGATTTTTGCCTCTAAACAAAAAAGTGAGTAGTAATGGCTTTCCTCTTAAAAATAATAATAATAAAAAAACCCTACCTGCATGCAAAGTCAACGAACTATATTACAGTCTCATTTCACTAACTGAAATATTACCTTTCCAATACAATTAAGATGACTTGAGTCTAATTTAATCAATATCATAGTTTAAAAAAGGTGCTTGCTGCAAGGTATTAAATAAGCTCTGTTTCAAAGATTGGCCCTGAACACCTAAACTGCTGATGCTCTGGCTTCCACCTCCCAAGAGCTGGGTTCAAAAGTGTGTCCTTCTGTGTCACCTGTTCTTTGTTTTGAAATAATGTACACTTAGAAAAAATTCATACTTAAAAAATTAAAAAGTGCATTAAAAGTGCTGCTCGAATATAGTTATATTTTCATATCATCTTATTTGAAAATGTATTTGGAGATAATTATTCATTGGGTATCAATTCTCCATTTATTTTCTGGTACATGGCATTGTATCAAAAAATATTATCCTAGCTCTTCTAAAGTGAATGAATCCAATGCAAGAATGAACAGTTGTAACTTAGAGTGTTCTATAGTATATATCCCTGTTCAAGAACCTCTGCTTTAATTATCTACATAAAAATGACCACATATAAAATAATCACTAGTGATATGATTCTATATTAATTATATATTACTTTATCATGTATTGCATTAGCTTGACTGGGTTAATGAAGGATACTAACCATGTTTTATTTATTTAGTGTTTTATAGTTTCCAATTTGTGAAAATGAAAATAGAAAAATAAAAATTGGACTTAGATTACACATCATCTCTTCCCACATTGATAAAAATTTCTTCTCATGGTACAAAATAAATCTTACTTTTCTCATAACACATAACTCTTCAATGACAATTTCTAAGAAATCAAAAGAGAAATAGTAATAAGTAAAATATTCAGATTATGTTTATTCATTCTTTAATTATTTTTTCTATTTTGCTTATGGTACTTTATATTCATTTATATTTATGCATACTGTGAGTGTGGTATCTGTAAATGATAGAAATGGACATTGAATTTTCTGTAGCTTGAGTTAAAGGTGAATGTAAGTTTTCATATGAGTGCTGATTCTATACAAGAGTGCCACATTCTCTTAACTATTAAGCTATCTCTCCAGCACTCAAAAGTTCATTCTTAAATTTAGCTCTTCCAGTAATTTGAAATTTTAATAATCCCATTGATACAGAACTTAATTTATATTTAGAAATGTTGCATAGTATTTTACAGTATGAAAACATGCTATATTTAATAAAATGTCTCAAAAATAGTAGTTATAAATAAAAATAATTTATCATAATTATCAAACATCTACAAAACAATTTTATGTTGTAAGATAAAATAAACTCTTTTCTCATGGTGCTGATTTGGGTCAAGGTCTTTATCACAGTAACAGTAACTTAACTAAGAAAGCAATCAAACACTATCATTAACAACAATTTTAACAATTGAAAGTTCAACAATGCAGGCTCATGCCCGTAATCCCAGCACTTGGGAGGAAGAGGCAGGCAGATTTCTGAGTTAGAGGCCAGCCTGGTCTACAGAGTGAGTTCCAGGACAGCAGAGCTACATAGAGAAACCCTGTCTCAAGAAAAAAAGAAAAAGAAAAAGAAAAAGAAAAAGAAAAAGAAAAAGAAAAAGAAAAAGAAAAAGAAAAAGAAAAAGAAAAAGAAAAAGAAAAAGAAAAAGAAAAGAAAAGGAAAAGGAAAAGGAAAAAAGAAAAAGAAAAAGAAAAAGAAAAAGAAAAAGAAAAAGAAAAAGAAAAAGAAAAAAAGAAAAACGAAAAAAGAAAGTTCAACAATTTAAAGACGAAGTTTCCAAAATTTTATGTGATAATATACTTTCTATATATTATAAAAATAAACCTTTGTAATATCTTGATAATTATCAGTTAGAGAACTTTGGAAAAATATAGAAATTCTGGTATTATTACAATGGCAGTCTAAATGTTTTCTCAGTTTCATCCAGGTAAAGAAAAGTCACTATAAGATATGAAATCTGTGACAGGAACCCTGGAACAGCCAGAGGCAGGATCCTTCTGTTCTACATCTGCAGCCTAGAGCTAAGGCTGTCCCACAGCTCTCCATACCCAAATCCCATAAGGAGAGAGCTGGTTTCCCCAGGAATGCTGACACACCTAAGATCACAGGCTCACAGGGCCATAGGAGGGACAAATGCTAGTCACAAACAGCAAGAACAACAAACAGCAGAGATACACATATGTCAAGAGGCAAGCTATCATTTGATCCTGTAATTCACTATAATATGTATCTAGAAAAAATATGCTTGAGGTTAAATAAAGAACATAAATAACTCCCTTAAAGAAATACAGGAGAACACAGGTAAACAGGTAGAAGTCCTTAAAGAGCAAACACAAAATTCTTTTAAAGAATTACAGGAAAATACAACCAAACAGGTAAAGGAATTGAAAAAAACCATCCATGATCTCAAAATGGAAATAGAAACAATAAAAAAAATCACAAAGTAAGAAAACCTTAGAGATAGAAAACTTAGGAAAGAGATCATAAGTCATAGATGCAAGCATCACAAACAGAATACAAGAGATAGAAGAGAGAATCTCTGGTACAGAATATTCCATAGAAAACATTGATACAATGGTCAAAGAAAATGCAAAATGCTCCTAACCCAAAACATTCAGGAAATTTAGGACACAATGAGAAGACCAAACATAAGCATAATAGGTATGGAAGAGAGCAAGGATTCCCAACTTAAAGGCTTAGTAAATATCTTCAACAAAATTATAGAAGAAAACTTCCCTAACCTAAAGAAAGAGTTGCCCATAAACATACAAGAAGCCTACAGAACTCCAAATAGATAGGAACAAAATAGAAATTCCTCCCATCACAAATAATCAAAAGACCAAATGCACAAAACAAGGAAAGAATATTAAAATCAGTAAGGGGAAAAGTTCAAGTAATATATAAAGACAGACCTATCAAAATAACACCAGGCATTTCAATAGACTGTGAAAGATAAAGGAAGTCCTTAAAGAGGAAACACAAAATTCTTTTAAAGAATTACAGGAAAATACAACCAAACAGGTAAAGGAATTGAACAAAACTATCCATGATCTCAAAATGGAAATAGAAACAATAAAAAAAAAATCACAAAGTAAGAAAACCTTAGAGATAGAAAACTTAGGAAAGAGATCATAAGTCATAGATGCAAGCATCACAAACAGAATACAAGAGATAGAAGAGAGACAGATGGACAGATGTCATATAGACCCTAAATGAAGATAAATGCCTGCCAAGGTTATTATGTCAAGGAAAACTCTAAATTACCTTAGATGGAGAAACCAAGATATACAATGACAAAACCAAATTTACACAATATCTTTCCACAAATCCAGCCCTACAAAGGATAACAGATGGAAAACTCCAACACAGGGAGGTAAACTATACCATATAAAATGCAAAAAGTAATGTGCTTTCATAAGACCCAAAAGAAGATAGCCACACAAAGGTGGTATAATTCCACCTCTAACAAAAGTAACAGAATCACTATTGTTTAGTATCTCTTAACTTCAGTTGGTGGCAAGAATCACTATTGTTTAGTATCTCTTAACTTCAATGGAAACAATTTTCCAAGAAAAAGACAAAGGCTAACAAACTGGGAACATAGAGTAGACTCAGCAATTTGCTGCATACAGGAAGTGCACCTCAGTCACATAGATAGACACTAACTCTGAGTAAAAGGCTAGAAAAAAAATTTCCAATCCAGTGGTCCCAAGAAACAAGCTGGAGTCGCCATTGTAATACTGAATAAAATTGACTTTTAACCAAAAGTTATTAAAACCAATATAAAAGGACACTTCATACTCACCAAAGAAAAAATCTACCAAGATGAACTCTCAAATCTGAACATATATGCTCCAAATGCATGGGCAACCACATATATAAAAGAAACTTTACTAAAGCTCAAAGCACATATTGTACCTCACACAAAAACACACTCTCAATAATGGATAGACTATGAAAAAAGAAATTAAACAGAGACACAGTAAAACTAACAAAAGTTGTGAAATAAAAGGGCTTCCAAGATATCTGTAGAACATTTCATCCCAAAAGAAAAGAATGTACCTTCTTTTCAGGACCTCAAGATACCTTCTCCAATATTGACCATTTAATCAGTCAAAAAACAGGCCTCAGCAGATACTATAAGATTGAAATAATCCCATGCATACTATTAGATCACCATGGACTATGGCTCTTCAATAACAAAAAACACAACAAAACAAAATTAACAAACAAAAAACCAGAAAGCCCCTATAAACATGGAAGCTGAATAATGATCTACTGAATGATATCTTTGTTGAGGAAGAAATAAAAAAATGAGGACTTTAGAATTTTATGAATATGAAGACACAATATACCCAAACTTATGGGACAAAATGAAATCAGTGCTAAGAGGAAATCTCATAGATCTGAGTTCCTCCTAAGAAAAACTTGAGAGAGCATACACTAGCACCTTAACAGCATAACTGAAAAATCTAGAACAAAAAGGAGGAAATACACACAGGAGGAGTAGAAGGCAGGAAATAATCAAAATCAGAGCTAAAATCAACCAAGTAGAAACAAAAAGAACTATATAAAAAATCAACAAAATCAGGAGCTGGTTCTTTGATAAAAATCAACAAGATAGACAAACCCTTAGCCAGACTAACCAGAGGGCAGAGAGAAAGTATCCAAATTAACAAACTCAGAAATGAAAAAGCAGATATTAAAACAGAAATTGAGGAAATTCAAAAATGATCAAATCCTTCTACAAAAGCTTATACTCAAGAAAACTGCAAAATCTACATGAAATGGACAATTTCCCAGACAGATAACAGTTACCAAAATTAAAAATCAGGATCAGATAAACCATTCTAAACAGTCCCATAATACCTAAAGAAGTAGCAGAATTCATTATACTATACTTCTCCCAACCAACCAACCAAACAAACAAACAACAAAAAACAAAAACAAACAAACAAAAAACAGGGCCAGATGGGTAGATGTGTTTAATGGATTTAGTGCAGAATTTTATCAGAAGCAGAGACCTGGGAAGTGAGAGATTCTCAGGACTCAAAGGGAGAGACCTCAGATGAAATGACCTAGATTGGTGAGAGGGAACTTGTAGAGCCCACTTCTAGCAGTAAGACAGGACACCAAGTCAGAGATAGGGTTTCCATCCCACAGTCAAAACTCTAACCCATATTTGTTCCTGGCTGAAAGAACTGCAAGACTGTGAATGGAGAGGAGCCTGAGTATAAAAAGGTCCAATGACAGGCCCAAAATGGGATCTAACTTAAGGGGAGGCGACAAGACCTGACAATATTGAGGCTTTGGAGCAATTACAAAAAGAGACCTATTATGATGGCCCTATGAAAGACCCAACAAGCAGTTGAAAGAGTCAAATGCAAATATTTGCACCCAACTAATGGACAGAAGCTACTAACCCCTGTGGTTGTATTAGCAGAAAGGTAGTCGAAGCTGAGGAGGAAGATGAACCTATATGAAGACCAACAGTCTCAGTTAACTTGGATCCTGGAGATCACTCAGATACTGTACCATGAACAAGGAAGCATATACCAGCTGATATGGGGCCCCCAACACATATACAGCAGAGGACTGATAAGTCTGGGTTAAGTCAGAGAAGATGCACATAACCCTCTAGAGACTGGAGGCCTCAGGGAATTTAGAGCTCTGGTAGAGTGGGGGTGGGAATATTCTCTTGGAGACAGATGGACTGGGAGGAGGTAAAGGATGTGGAACAGTGGAAGGGTAGACCAGGAGGGGAAGAAAATGTGGATATATATATATATATATATATATATATATATATATATATATGGTACAGTGCTAAAAAATCAATTCTCACTGGAGGAATATCAAATGGCTGAGAAGCACCTAAAGAAATGTTCAACATTGTTAATTATCAGGGAAATTCAAATCAAAACAACCCTGAGATTCCACCTCACACAAATCAGAATGGCTAACATCAAAAACTCAGGTAACAGCAGATGCTGGTGAGGATGTGGATAAAGAGGAACACTCCTCCATTGTTGGTGGGATTGCATGCTGGTACAACTACTCTGTTATTTCCTCAGAAGATTGGATATAGTACTACTTGTGGATCTAGCTATACCACTACTGGGCATATACCAAAATGATTTTCCATCATATAACAAAAGCACATGGTTCACTATGTTCATAGCAATGTTATTTCTAATAGCCAGAAGCTGGAAAGAACCCTGATGTCCTTCAACAGAGGAATTGATAAAGAAAACATGTTATGTTTACACAATGGAGTACTACTTAGCTCTTAAAAAGGGGAGGAATGATTGGGGAATAGCTGGGGGGAGAGGAATTATGGGACATATGGTGTGGGGGGGAACTGGGAAAGGGGAAAGCCTTTGGAATGAAACATAGAATATAGAAAATAAAAATTAAATAATAAAAAAGAAAGACTTCATGAAATTCTTAGGCAAATGGATGGAACTAGAAAATATCATCCTGAGTGAGGCAACCCAGTCACAAAAGAATACTCACAGGTAAGTGGGTATTAGCCCAAAAGCTCGGAATACCCAAGATACTATTCACAGATCATATGAAGCTCAAAAGAAGGAATACCAAAATGGGGATGCTTCAGTCCTTAGAAGAGGGAGCAAAATATTCATGGGAGGTAGAGGGTGGGAGGTACTTTGGAGGAACAAAGGAGTAGGAGGGGGAAAAGTGGGCATGATCAGGTATGGGAAGAAACAGCAATGATATACAGAGGGTCTGAAACTTGAACAGAGGTGTGTAGCAATGAGGGATGGGGAACTGGGGATAGTCACTAGCAAGTTTTACATGCCAGGAAAGCAAGAGTTTCCCAAGACCCAACAGGGACGAGATTAGCTGAAATGCCCAAAAAATGGGAGGGATGGGCAAGCCCCTTCTGTTCCTGGGTAGGGCCACCCACTCATCTCCAAATTCTTAACCCAGAAGGGCTTCTTTCTTAAGGAAATACTGGGACAAAGTGTGGAGTAGAGACTGAAGGAAAGGCCATCCAACTGTCCCACCTAGCGATCCATCCCATAGACACCAAACCCAGACACTATTGTGAATGCCAAAAAGTTCTTGAAGACAGAAGCCTGTTATAGCTATCTCCTGAGAGGCTCTGCCAGAGCCTGACAACCACAGAGGTGGATGCTTGGACTTAGCACAGGGTCCCTATTGGGGAAGTTAGAGAAATAATTAAAGGAGCTGAAGGGGTTTGCAACCCCATAAGAACAACAATTTCAACCAACCAGACCCATCAGATCTATCAGGGACAAAAACACCAACCAAAGAGTGCCCATGGAGGGACCCATATGTTTCAGAGGATGGCACTGTCTGGCATCAATAAGAGGAGAATTCCTTTGTTCTGTGAAGGATTGATTCCCCAATGTAGCCAGACACCTGGGCAGTAACGTGGGTGGGTAGGAACAGGAGAATCCTCATAGAAGCATGATAAGGATGGATGACAAAGGGCATTCTAGGAGGAGAAAATGGAAAAGGGGATAACATCTGAAATGTAAACACAGAAAATATTCAATAAAAATTAAGTAAATGTACGCAAAAGTAAAAAAAATATAAGAAAAGAAAAAAGAAAGAAAAATAGTCTGGGTGCTCAAGGCTAAAAGGGACATCTATACTAAGCTCTCACACACCAAAGGTCAGCAAACGTATTTAAAGAGAAGACAGAACCTACAAAAGAGCTGAATGATGGACAGGGATGCTGCTGTAAAGGGCTTTCATCTGGACTTCACATAGAATTAGCACTCATGGACTCACACCATCTGTAGTTCTAGCAATAAAATCTGCATCCTTAAGATAAAATCACTCAAAATCCCTGCCAATATGGAGTATCTAATCTTCAATAGCCACATTTTTTCATTGGTATTAACAATGGATAGTTGACAGAAAGGAAGTCATGGTAGAGTCTTTCTCCCTGTCTCACTGTCAAAGGTAAATAACATTGGTGTCTCATATTCTAATTTTTAAAAATATGTTGTCCCGATCAAATTTCTCATGCTTCAGTGAGTGACCTCAAACACATGTGTATACGAGTATTACTACTGGTAAAAGCAATAATTAAATAATTTTAACTTATGACTAAATTTGACAACATACTGAAAGTAAATAATCTAAGCTAACTATATTTTTCTCATGCCATGCCCACATAAAAGAAGCCAAAGCACATTTAAGAATTTAAATCATGTGGCCCTAATGAAAAACAAATATATTCAGAGTTAACTCCTCAGGCCAAGCCCAGTGTCCTCAGAACTCTTAAATCCTGTTTCAGGACTTGGTAAGAAGGGCTTTCTTTGACAGATGAACTGAGTCTTAACTTAGAGAGCTAGAATTAACCTGCTATAACAAACCCTACCCCCTACAAAGCCATACCTCACAATAGCCATACCTCACAATAGTGCCTCTCCCTAGATCAAGCTTCAACCCATCACAGTACACAAAGATAATTTACTAAGCTGAAGAACTATTTGGCCACATTTGTCATTTTTCCAAACAGCTCGATAGTAGTACAAACCCCAGGAAAGCCAGGGGTGTCCAGAAGTTTTTTGTCCACCAAGAAGGTGTTTGGATATATTGAGAGAAGCCATGTTGCTGGAGTAAATACCGGTAGAGATAGTCTCATAGCCAGGTTGTTTAACAGATGCTCAGTCTCTGTCTGTGGATCATGAAATTTGGGCATGCTGCCATGACAGCTTATGCCTGGGGTCAGGTGATCTAAATTCTAATCTTGTTTGTCTGGCAATCATTTTACCTAATAAGGCATCTTCCAATATACAGAGATTTTTGGGAAAGTATCAAATAGCTCAGTAAATAATACCAAGAGTTAATAAACATTATTGCTCAATACCAAGGCTTTTGGAGAGCAAAGGACACAAGAATGTGAAGAGACAGCTTACAGAAAGGAAAGGAGGTCTTTCCAAGTATAGCCAGATAGTTCAATACCTAGCATGTAAGAAAGAGTTGTAAATAGTTTATAGTAAATTGAACTAATGAACTAGAAAGGCAGAATTCTGTAGAAGAAATAAATAACAAATGAGACTTTGGAAAAATGGTGAACAGACTTAGCCTACTGCAAATTCAAGTTAAATATTTTCTGAAATTTAATTTCATCATATTACAAATGGAAAACAAATCTATGGAATATGATATTGCTCGACAGGTGTGATTATGGAATTTTTCTCAAACTGTTAAGAAAGCAAGGAATCGGGGCTGGTGAGATGGCTCAGCAGTTCAGAGCACTGACTGCTCTTCCAGAGGTCCTGAGTTCAAATCCCAGCAACCATATAGTGGCTCACAACCATCCGTAATGAGATCTGACGCCCTCTTCTGGTGTCTCTGAGTAGAGCAACCGTGTACTTACATGTAATAATAAATAAATCTTAAGAAAAAGTCTTTTAAAAAAAAAGAAAACAAGGACTCCTGGCATTTTCAAGAAAGTAATGGAATTGAAGCAGATTGCATTCAGTGAAAGAAATCACTCAGAAAAAGAATCGCATGACAAGTTCAATATAATATGGAGTATTCTGATATCTGTGTTTATTAAATAACTGTTCAAGACTGAATACATTTTACAATTTTCGTTTTATTTTTCTACACTATTTTAAAATTTAAAATGCTACTTTTAAACAATATTTTAAACATTAACAAATAATTCATATGAATATAGATATTACAAAAAATCACATATTATGACTTTCTTTTCTTAAAAAGGAATAGCATTTTGTTTTTATATTCCTTTGGAATTAAATTTTATTCCAAGGAATGATATTAAGTAACTAAACTGGACAACTGAGTAGACAGTTTTAAAATATCGATCTCACAATCTCTCCGTCTCTCTGTCTCTCTGTCTCTCTCAATGTCTCTATCTCTATCTCTATCATCTGTCTGTCTAAAGATCTACCATCCCTCTCTACCTGTCTATTTCTATCTCTATCTCTATCATTATCTCTATCTCTATTTTTTGATATCTATCTCTCTTTATAGACATAGATATAGAGACAGATATAGAAATAAACATCAACATAGAAATGGACATAGACATAGATATTGATGTAGATATAGATTTCAAACTATAAAAATTGAAAGAAGACCAAGAAGCAGAAAATCCATTACACATTAAGGGACTAAGTTTTAGATGATGTCTTAGTTAGGGTTTTACTGCTGTGAACAGACACCATGACCATTGCAAGTTTTATAAAAGACAACATTTAATTGGGGTTGGCTTACAGGCTCAGAGGTTCAGTCCATTGTCATCAAGGCAGAAACATGGCAGCATCCAGGCAGGCATGGTACAGGAGGAGCTGAGAGTTCTACATCTTCATCTGAAGGCTGCTAGTAGAAGACTGACTTCCAGGCAGCCAGGGGGAGGGTCTTAAGCCCACACCCACAGCGACACACCTACTCCAACAAGGCCACACCTCCTAATAGGTTCACTTCCTGGGCCAATCATATACAAACCATCACAGATGATCAAATTCATTTTCTTTCTAATCACCATTACTAACCGTATACATATAAACATAAATAAATAGATAAATAATTCAACAAAGAGCATAAATAATGTGTTTTATTTTTATCAACTGAATCATGGAAATGCAACATAATGAGAAATGCTGATCTGGCAGCCAGTGAAAATAATTCTTGCCCTAAGACAAAATCAAAGAACATTTTTGTGTTTGCTACATGCTTAGAGTTTCATTGTATGTCAGCCAAAAGGAATGAAAATTGTTAAAATTATTTTTTCTGTAAATTCTTTTCAAACAGCATCTAATTTTATCCAGAGAAATCTGACAAAGGGCCTTGCTAGTGTATTGCCAATAAATGTCACTACTGAATTTTTAGTTTTTAAAATAGTAAAATATAATTTTCTTAATGGCAATTATTTAATCTTAAAATTAATTTCTGTAACACATTCACATAGTCACAGATAATGCTCTAAGAACATTGTTTAAAACAATGATTCTCAGCTAAGGTGACTTCATGTTTAAAGTGTTATAATTTTTCTAAAACCTGTCAAAGTATTTTCTGGCATATTTAATACAATTTTAATAGCTGCTTTTCTTCAATAATAAATGAAGGGAATATACAATAGATTAGGTGGGAATTACTGGAACAGAGCTATGAGCCAATGTTCTCAGCTTTTAGACATTTTCAGACTCCTGAGAAGTCTGCTTTGTTTAAAATGTCTCCAGGGAACATAGGAGAAGCAGAATACTACCTGCTTCTTACTCATAAGTCTCACATGTTCACCACAAATTATCTGACATAAACTATGAATTGAGGAAATCTCTGTCCTCATGAAAGTTCAGAAAGTATTCAATGTGAAAGATTGCACTGAAAAGAAATCCTTTTAGAAAATGATGTCTTCCAAGCAGCTTCTAATTTCTCAACAATATACATTTTAATTAACTATGGATAAAAATCTAAAGAGAAATTCTAGCATGTATTTTTGCCACAAAAAGAAAAGGATAGTATATTTTTTATTATACACACTATATTACTTTATTTTATAGCTGTGTAGGTGTAGGTGTCTATGTGTGGGTGCCAGTGGTAGCCAAAAGAGAGCATTGTATCACTTGTAATTAGGTTACAGGGATTTGTGAGCTGACAGACTTAGGTTATAGGAACTGACCTCCATCTTCAGAGTGATCAGGAAGTATTGTTAACCAGAAAAAAACTCAGACATTATTTTGAAAAACTGATGAAAAGTGTTTCAAAATTCTCACATGTGATATTTGATGCTAAAAATATTAGGGGACTTTGAAATATCAAATATTGATTACCTGGAGAATATAAACTCCTAATACAATACTTCATTATTATTAATTATTTGATTTCTTAGTCAATATACACAATAATTATAGCATTATAGCTGGAATTAGAAACCAAGTGACATCTTACTTTAAACATGAACAATGAAGCACTTTTATTATAAACAGAGAAGACAATATAGATCAATATGACATATATTTGAATATTACATCAATAAAAATATGTTATTGTTCTATACTAACTTAGAAGGTGCAACTGTGAATCTTATAATACAAAGAAAACTGGCCCACGCTTGGCTTTGATTTTGCTTTTATTTATTCTATGCTCTAACTTCCTTTGCTCTTTCTCATTTTCCTTGCATTTTGCGTTGTTTAATATGTGACAGAAATACCTTCTATTACAACTCTGTCTACACATAAGTATGGTCCTTTTTTACTAATTGTACAACAATTAACTGGTAGTTTTTCAATCATATAGGATCTTCTAGCCATTCCTTTAGATATGGTTACTTGGTTTCATATCAAATTATGCTTTCGCTCTCCTCAACTGTTTAACTGTGTTTTATACAATAACTTTTCATGATAAATTAGTTTAGAAATTTGGAAAATTTAAATAGCTACTCAGCTATTCAGTTACCCATACTGGTTTATAATTAAGCATGCAATTCAATTGAAATGAGAAAGTTATAAGAATTTATGATCATATTCAGGTAAAAAATCACATACCTTTTCAAGTATAAATCTAAGAACAGACACAAAAATCTTTTTGTTGCACTATCTCTAAAATATTTGTATGCACATGAGAATATACACAATACCAGTGAAGGAACTATTAGAAGCAAAAGTGACCACTGAAATCCCTTCTCACTGAAATACCCTTTTGAAAATATTATAAAATGACCTGTGTCATAAAAGGTGCCATTCTCAGATATAATAGGCCATGGACACATTGATATAATCTAGTTAGTCTACTTCTCCTTAAACATATTTAAATATGAAGTTTTGAATAAGACTATTAAGGTAGAAATGAACCCTAATCATAACTAAGTACCAGAAAAGCTAGATTAACTATAGATATTTCATTCTAGGGCATCAGGAGACTTTTAAGATAACTGGGATTTGAGGATCAATATAGCACAGAGAAGAAAGAATCAGTGCGGTGAATATAGAATTCCCCCCTCCACTCTCATCATCACCTTATCCTCTTCCTCCTCCTATTTCCTTCCTTCCTTCCTTCCTTCCTTCCTTCCTTCCTTCCTTCCTTCCTCCCTCCCTCTGTTCCTTCCTTCCTCCCTCTCTTCCTTCCTTCATTCTTTCCTTCTTTCTTTTCTTCCCTCCGCCTGTGTTTCTTCCTCCTCTCTTTTCTTCTTTTACTTGTCATTGTTATTTTATGATTTAGATTCAGTCAAGAGTAAAATGTCTAAAGGAATGTCTGTTTCATGTATCTGGCCTTAAACTGGCTGCCCTTACTACCAGGAGACAATTGAATACCTGATAAGGTAGAAGAAACATCAAAATGTGAACTGGTTTTCATATTTTAACTGTAACTTACAGCTTTTTTTTTTTACTATCATGGTCAATTATTTAGTAAAAACAAACAAAAACATTGATATCTAAGAGTTTCACAGAGTAAAAATACTTCTATTTCTGGATGAGGTTTGCTGAAGAGTAGAGGTTTTATGAAGCTAAAAGCCAGACTATTGGATAATAATGGGAAGTGCACAAACTGTCCTTTCATCATCCTATGAAGCAAACATTTGAAAGAAACAGACTGTAGATAGAAACTGAAGGTCTTCCCTCAGTATTAAATGTGGCAGTGTGGTCATTCTTACATTATTTCCTGTCGCATCTCCCTACCTCAATACAACAGAGGCTTTACTTCAGGAGGACTCAATGAGGGATACAAGGCTCCTTCATCATTTTGTTTGTTTGTTTGTTTTATTCCTGAAACAAAGTTCTATTTGGGTGGCAAATGAAGCTGTCCTCTGGCTTTTGTCAGGGAACTTCCAGATTTTATTCACCTAAACTATCTTACATATGCTATAAAGTCTTGAGTCTCTTTTCTCATTGAAATAATCACCATTCACTACAGTAAATCCTTGACTACCAAGGCCAGAGAACAGTAGCTCCTTAGAAATGAAAAAAAACTGGTGTTTTCATTATTATCACTTTTATTCAATATTAAACTGAATTTTATTACAATGAAAATTAGTCAAGAAATAAAAGGATACATGGCACTTCTTTTTAAAGATTTACTTATTTTATGTATGTGAGTACACTGTTGCTGTCTTCAGCCACACTAGAAAAGGGCATCAGATCCTATTACTGATGGTTGTGACCCACAATGTGGTTGCTAGGGATTGAACTCTGGACTTCTGAAAGAGCAGTCGGTGCTTTCAACCACTGAGCTATCTATCTCTTTAGCCTCCAATAAATTGCGCTTTAATGAAAGGAAAACCAAACAAATATTTCCAGTTTCAAGTACTATGATATTTGTATAGTAAATTGTACACTATTGATGTTGTTCTATTTCAAATAATTTTTATGATAAAAGGATGACATAAAACTCAATTGCTTTCCAAACATAGTCAAATTTCATCCTGATAATGAACCCCAGAAAATGATATAATTGCATCAAAAACATTGACATAGTTAAATTTAGGAAAATGCATAAAAACACACAACTTGAAAATTTGAAAATATTAGTAATTGAAAAATATTTAAGTTTATAAAATCTTTTGTCATGATGAAAGAAAAATATGTGTTAACACATTGATGTGAAATATTATGCAAGTCATATGAAATTAATAGATTTAATCCCTTAAAAAATGAAAAGGTAATCTAAAAACTAGACATAGAACTGTACAAACCAAGAATACCAAATGTAAAACAAAGTTAAACTTGGAGCTCATACATTATTCTTTTCTTTTTTTTGTTACCTACATCCCCTTCCCCCCTCTATGATGTGTGTGCATGTGTGTGTGTGTGTGTGTGTGTGTGTGCATGTGTATATGTACAAATGCACATATGCATAGTGTGTGTATATGTGTTTGTGTATATATGGATGCATCCTTACCTTTTGAAAATCTGATATTGAGATAAAATATCAAGTCACTCTCATAATCTCCAGGTCCTTATTATTGTCAAAATATACAGTATATTCAATCAGGTGTTTGAAATTTTGCCTATATTGCTGGCCCCTGCACTCTTGGGATCTGCCTTTATCCAACTATCCAATTGTGCTGTGATTACAATTACATGCCATTATGTATAAATTCTTTACTTGTACTAGAATTCAAAATCAGATCTTCATATTTACACAGAAAATATTGAGCCTTTACCCAGCTCCTGATCTTACTTTAAAAACCTTTTTGAAATCAAGTGCAATAACAATAGTGTTATATTTCAAAATCAATGATTTGTAACAAGATTTTCATGGCAGCATATTAATGAACAGATGGCCCTTTCACAAATAATATTAGGGCACCTAGTTATCCTATTTCAAAATAATTAAAATAGTGTTTCTATATAATTAAAAAGATAAACAGTTTTCTCCAATGGACAACAAGCTCAAATTAACTTCCCATTGTTGTGACAAGTCCACATAAACCTAACAACCAAGATGAAGAAAAAGATTAATTTTGCCCACAAATTCTGCAGTTCAGGTCATTACTTGGCTTGCTTACATCTGGCTAATTGCAGCAGAGAACCTAATGGCATTGAGTGTATTACAAAGTAATGTTACCATATTACTTGTCACCTGACACCTAAGAAGCTCTCTCTCTCTCTCTCTGTGTGTGTGTGTGTGTGTGTGTGTGTGCTTGAAAGAGAGAGACAGAGACAGAGGGACAGAAAGACATATAAAGAAAGTACATGCCAAGGTCCTTTATAAATTACACGCAATTTATAAGATTAATTGAGCATATTGATATTACAAAAAAATTATATGAAACCAGCATACTGTTGGAACTACAAAATTCATCAGAGTCCTTATAAAGCTAGAATTATTTCTTCCCACTGGCCTTAGTTGGAGCCATATGTAAAAAATGGAGGTACATGGGAAGATGATATGAACTGTGTCACAGTGATGTGTTTGACAGGGACTAACTAACGGAAAACATGTGGCCTACAAAAGCAGAAACTGATCCAGGTTCATATGCAAAAAGTGATATCCAGTCCTGCAACAACAGACAATGGAATTCGGCCAGCAACTTGAGTGTATTCTAAAGGCAATTTACAAAGGCATTGAGCTCTGTTTACCTACCAGCTTTTCCATCTCTGAAAGCCTTGATTCAGAATAAAATTTAGGCCTAGGCCATAAACTTACTAAACTTACTGATAAGATCACTGATAACTTACAGATAAACTTAACTTACTGATAAGACCCACAGAAATGTTATGATCTAAAAGTAGGATGATCTAAAAGTAGGTTACAAAATTTATATATGTAATAGTTCTTTCAAAAAATAATTATAGGATATTATATAACCAATTATATTCATGAATAAAGACAAATTTTCTGACAAAACAATTCTAAATAATAAATGTAGAATACTACTAGAAACAAATAAAATAAAATTAGAATACATAGTAAAAAATCATCTAGGCAAGGTAAATGATTAATGTCAATTTTTCTGAGCTAAAATTTGAGAGAATATGTATTTACATAGCCTCAAAGAATCTTAGAAAGTGTTAGTTTCTCCAGGGAGCTATATCCACACATTATTTAATAACCCACTAGGATATGAAACGTAATTTTACATTTTAATATGAGTATTTTACATCATTATATTTGTTTCTTTTTATTTTACATACATTAGTGTGTTGACTATATATATGCCTGTGTGAGGGTAGCAGATCCCCTGGAACAGGAATTACAGACAGTTGTGGGCTTCCCTGTTGATGGAAGAAATTTTACCCAGGTCCCCTGCAACAGCATGCAGTGCACTTAACCTCTGAGACATCTCTCCATCCCCATATTATTATATTTCTACTTTTCACACTTAAATTATTATATAATGAAATTTAATTAAATAAAGCAAAGCAATAGATAGATCCAGAAGAGTTGCACAAAAATAAATTAACTTACATAGTAAAAGGATACAAGTGTAAAATCTAATGTGCTAAACTCTGAAATGCATAGTTTGGATTAGCTGAATATATATGTAAAATGATGACCAAGATATTACACCATTCATTTAAAATTATGTAAAGTCACAGTAGAAAATACTGAAAATTGTGGTACAGCTTAGGTCATACAATTTTAATGTCATAGATTTCAGGGAATATAGTAACAGAATTAGAGTGGATAAAAAGTGAAACTGAACATAATGGTGAACCTAAGATATATTAAAAATAATTGTATGAGAATAGCAAGTTTATGAGGCAGAAATGTGCTTATAGAACCACATATGAGAGCTTAACTTACTGATATTTTGAAAATGAATTTTAGAAGAACACAAACAAAATTAAAATATTTAGATAAAGGAAACATTTAAAAAAAACAAAACAAAAAAAAAACCCAAAACTTTTGTCTTTGTTTTACCTTTCCAGTCCTTATATAAAGTAAATTGTATCCATTGAATGAACCAGCCAATTTAATCAGCTCAAAGTAATTTCTTCACTGTGATTCTCTTTCCGTTCATATTTCATTCTTGGAGTTTTAGAAAGTTGCTTTCACATACCATTCTGCAATATACTTTGGTTCTTCTTGTTACCACTTATATTTAGTGTCCATGCAAAGGATGTCTCAAATTTCATGTAGAGAATTGATAATATCACAGGATATAGGTTGAGATTTCAGTCAAGGAAAGACCAAAATGTATGCGGTCCTACTCACATAAGCTAAATATTTTTCCTTGATCCAGCTGTATATTGTAAACTATGGACCCTGCTTTTGATTATATAATAAGAGCACCATGCTGAGTGGTGTGCAATAGCTGGTTTCTCTGTTTAATTGTCTATAATCAAAAGTTGAGCTTCTAGGGAGCCACAAAGAGGACATTTAGATGTTGGCTGATTTACGTATATTTTTATTTTCAATAACTGCTGTAATAATATCGAGTGTACCAAATGAGAGAAATGTAACAACTGAGTTTGAGTTTTAAAAAGGAAAATCATACAGATCTTTTTAAATCATGGTTTATACTATCACACATTTCAGATGCCTAGTGTATAAGAAGTAATTTTTTTCTAAAATATGCAAATCAAATAGTACATGTAATTTAATTTTTAATATGCCCAAGTTTACTAATGAATGTTTTACCAAAACCCTCGTGACCTCAAAAAGACTTCTGAGGAGCAGAATCAAATGCAGTCGCATTAGGATCTCTTTATTCAAGCTTGAGCTTATGCTAAACCCACCACCAACCCACAGGGTGGCTTTGATGGAGTGAAAGACTCTGACACTCCTCAGCATAAGTTTTTATAAAAAATGACAAGGGAGGGTTGAGTGTTTCTAGCTCTGCAAACATCTAATTGGGGATTTGCTGTTATCTTTAGCATAATTGTATGGTGCCAGAATCCAAATTGTAAACATGACTTTTGCTATCCTCCTAATTGGTGGCTGTTAGGCAGGGACAGGCTTTATCCTTGGGGGGGGGGTGCAGATTTTCAGGGGGGATAATCTAGAGACTCGTGCTATTACCTGGATTTGTTGGGGAGGGTAAATTGGAGACACAGGTCTTGTTGAAAGGTAGCATGAAAATTGGATATAGATAGCTGCATGTAAGTTTACTTGAGTTCAAACTTCTAAGATAGAGTCTGAAACTAAAATTTGGTCTTTCATTCCTCCTTTACTGTGGTAACAAGAAGGCCTAATCATGGGATTTCATGAAGTTTGTCTAATCTCATGAAAACAGTTAACTCAGGCATAGATATATTGGTGATGGGAAAGGACTGGACCATTATATTCCAGAAGGGTTTGGGGCTATAATTATTTAGTCTTTGTGGTGTCTATGGGTCTTATGTAGGGGGCGCCATCAGTTAAGCACAGGCAGAAAGATTTTATTGTAAACCCAATACCCTTATTCCTAAAGTTCTACAAATCATTTTAGCTTAAATCACATATATAACACACTATCTCACACTAGAAGCACTTTGTGGTTTCAAGATGCTTTGACAGAAAATAGATAGAATCTGAGTTAATTCAGATTAATAGCTCTGCTTTACACAGTGTATGATTAACTTTAAATGGTTAGTCATTTTACTTGAAAATTTGTATAAGCCAGAGATCAAACTTAGGAATCATTGTAGTGGATAGTTTTATTTATAATTTTATAATAATGTATTTAATAAAATGATTACTTTGTTTCTAAATTAATTAACATTACAGCAACGTGGTATAAACCAATCTTTCACAGACTGACATATCCTAGTACTGTGTTCTCCTTATATTGTTTTATCTCATCCTTGCACTGTTTATTGTATTATTTATTATATTATTACTATTATATTATCTTAATCCTTCTAGCTTTTGTTGCTGTTCTTACTAACAGCTCAGTATGCATGCTTTTTCATCATAGAGGTTATATTTCTAAAAAAAATATAAATACCTTGCAAAAGGGGTTTGGGGCTCTTATCTGTTGTTTGTCATTCCTTCTGTTTTATTGTGTCATTTCATTCTCCTCTGAGTTCAAAGTGTTCTAATTATTTTGTTTCATGAATTTGCTTAGGGTCAGATATCTCCAAATCACTGAGAAGAGTCCCAAGTAGTATCAATTAAGGTTAATTCCTAGAAAGCAAGGGTTAGTGCATTCAGCACTTTCTCGGGGGAATAGAAATCAATTTTTTCAGGGAAGACATGTGTGAATCATTACACTAATAGCCTCGCAAGTGTGTCGAATGCAGATACTCAAACCAAAAGTAAAGGGAATTAGATCAATGGCCACAGCATGTGGCTCAGCTTTGCCAGTATTTGTCAAACAGCTGTGCTGGCTTCATGATTTTCACTGTTCCTCTAGGAAAGGGCTATGCCAGTGAAGAGTCCAAGATCCAAGGACCAGAAAATATTTTCAATAAAGTCACAGAAAAGAATTTCTCTGACCTAAATAAGAGATGCATATAAACTTAACAGAAGCTTACACACATGGATTACACTGGACCACAAAAGAAAAGTTAACTGCCACTCAAAGCACTAAATCTACAAATCAAAAATAGAATATTAAAAGCTGCAAGGGAAAAAGGCCAAATAACATACAAAGGCCGACCTCTCAGAATCACAACAACTTCTCAGCAGAGACACTAATACCTAGAAGGAGCTAGATAGATGTCTTTTAGCCTCGATGAAACCACAGAAGCCTATATTACTATACCCAGCAAAACTCTCAATCACCATAGACCGAAGTAACAAGCTATTCCAAAATAAAACCAATTTTAAATAATATTTATCCACAAATCCAGTTCTACGAAAAATGTTAAAAGAAAAATTCATAAGAAAGGTGGTTTGCTAAAAAAAAAAACAAACCCACAGGAAATAAAAATTCCATATCATCAAATAAAAAAATAAGGAAAATACACCCACCACCACCACCACCACCACCACCACCACCACCACCACCACCACCAATATCAAATAACAGGAACAGGAATTAATAATAATAGGTCATTTTAATATCTATCAGTATCAATGGACTCATTTCCCAATAATAAGATACAGGCTAACAGAGTGGTTGTGAAAACAAGATAAATCATTCTGCTGCATATAAGATATAGATCTTAGCACTAAGGATTGACTTTACCTGAGAGTAAAGCGTTTGAAAAGTTTTCTAAGCAACCCCAAAAGGAAGCCACAGTAGCCACTGCAATATCTAATGAAATAAATTTTCAGTCAATTTAATCAAAAGATATAAGAAGAATACTTCATACTCATCAAAGGATTAATCTGCTAAGGTGAACATCTATGCCCCAAATGCAAGGTACTCACACGTGCAAAAGAAACATTGCTAACACTTAAATCATACATCACACCTCACTCTTTAATAGGGGTAAACTTCAAGCCCTCACACTCACATACAAGTCGTTGAGACAAAATCTGAAAAGAGAAATAATAAAACTAGCCAGCATTATGAATGAAATCAAATTAACAGATATCTCTAGTACATTTTACCCAAACACAAAACAATATAGCTGCTTCTCACCACATCGGGGAACTTTCTCCAAAATTGACCATATAGTCAGTAATAAAGCAAGCCTTAATAGGTACAAGAAAATTGAAGTAACTTCTTTTTTATTTATATTTTTATTTATTGAAAAGGGAAGTCAAGGGACTTTATGATAAAATTCAAGGTTTACATAAAAATATTTCAGATAAACACATTAAGATTGACAATTTTTGTGGAAAATTAAGGAGTAAAGTGGTAGACATGTAAAACATTGCTAAATTATCTGAAATATGGGATAGAAACATTTTATGATAGTATTAAAGATATTATTATGTGGAAAATATTTCTGATAAAATTGAAAAATGTAGAAAAACATGTTAGAATTGAAGATGATCATGGAAAATTTTATATAGATATAATAATGGTAGGCATAAAAGTATTCCTAAGTTGATTAAAAGTGAAATTATAAATATTGTTTGATAAACTTGAAGATTTACATGAAATTTTTTTCTGATAAAATTGTAGAAATATATAGAAAAACATGTTAAAATTAAAGATTATCATGGAAATTATATAGGTAAAATGATAGGCATAAAGATATTTCTAAATTGATTGAAGGTGGATTATAAACCTTTTCAGATAACATTGAAGATTTACATGGAAAATATTTCTGGTAAAATTCAAGAAATAAAAAGACAAACATGTTAAAATTGACTATTTCATGGAAAATTTCACAGAAAAAACTCTAAATTAATTGAAGGTGGAACTAGAAACATTTATGATAAAATCAAAGATTTATATTGGAAACATTTCTGATAAAATAGAGGAAGTATATAGAAGGACATATTAAATTGAAGATTATCACAAAAAATAATGCAGGTAAAATAGTAGACATAAAACATTACTAAATTAATTAAAGGTGGAATTACAAGCATTTTCTGATAAAATTGAAGATTTCAATGAAATGTATTTTATTAGTCTTTTGATTGGAAAGATGAGTCAATTGTTGTTGAGATATTTGGGAATAGTGGTTGTTGCTTCCTGTTATTTTTTATGTCATTTTTAAGTTTGTGTGGCTATCTTCTTTTGGCTTTGTTGGAAGATTACTTTCTTGCTTTTTTCTAGGGTATAGTTTTCCTCCTTGTGTTCGCAGTTTACACCAAGTATCTTTTGTAGGGCTGGATTTGTGGACAGATATTGTGCAAATTCGGTTTTATCATGGAATATCTTGGTTTCTCCATCTATGATGATTGAGAGTTTGGCTGGGTATAGTAGCCTGGGCTGGCATTTGTGTTCTCTTAGTGTCTGTATGAGGTCTGCCCAGGATCTTCTAGCTTTCATCATCTCTGGTAAGAAATCTCATGTGATTCTGATAGTTCAGCCTTTATAAGTTACTTGCCCCCTTTCCCTTACTGCTTTTAATATTCTTTCTTTGTTTAGTGAATTTGGCATTTTGATTATTATGTGCTTTGAGTATTTTCTGTTCTGGTCCAGTTTGTTTGGAGTTCTAAAGGTTTCTTGTATGTTCATGGGCATTTCTTTCTTTCTCTAGGTTAGGGAAGTTTTCGTCTACAATTTTTTGAAGATATTTAGTGGGCCTTTAAGATGTAAATTCTCGCTCTCATCTATACCTATAATCCTTAGGTTTGGTCTTCTCATTTTGTCCTGGAGTTCCTGGATGCTTTGAGTTACCAGCTTTATGTATTTTGCATTTTCTTTGACTGTTGTGTCAATGCTTTCTATGGTATCTTCAGCACGTGTGTTCTTTCTTCTATCTCTTGTATTCTGTTGTTGATGTTTGCATCTATGACTCCTGAATTCTTTCCAAGGTTTTGATCTCCAGAGATGTCTCACTTTGTGATTTCTTTATTGTTTCTACTTCCACTTTTAGATCGTGGATGGTTTTGTTCATTTTCTTCACTTTATTGTTTTTGTTTTCCTGTAATTCTTTAAGGGATTTTTGTGTTTCTTCTTTAAGGGCTTCTGCCTGTTGATTTATGACCTCCTGTATTTCTTTAAGGGAGTTATTTAAGTCTTTCTTAAAGCCCTCTGTCAGCATCATGAGTTACAATTTTAAATCCAACTCTTGCTTTTCTGGTGTGTTGGGGTATCTGGGACTTGCTTTGGTGCTAGAACTGGGTTCTGATGTTGGCATGTGACCTTGGTTTCTGTTGTTAGGGTTCTTGTGCTTACCTTTTGACATCTGGTGCTAGTTGGTATCCTTGTCTCTGGCTGGAGTTTGTTCTCTTGTGGGTCTTTAAGCCTGTGTCTTTCCTCCTCTGAGCTCAAATGTGAAAGCACTGCTGGGAATCTCTCATGGTGGGCTATGCACAGAAGACTGTGGAGTTTCCAGGTTCCCAGGTGCAAATGGTGGCAGAAGATTTCTGTCCCAGCTGCTCCACTGATCTTAAGCCCTGTGTGCTCCTAGATGGGTCTCCTCCAGAGAGAAGGTGGAGATCTCACTTCCTGGCAGGCTATGCACAGAAGGCTGTGGAATCTCCCTGCTCCCTAGTGCAAATGGTGACAGGAATAACTTCTTGTTGTCAAATCAGAACACCGTGAATTAAAGCTAGTCCTCTACAACAACAGAAAGAACTGAAAGCCTACAAACTCATGGGAGTTGAACAGTTCTCTACTCAATAATCACTGAATCAGGATCAGGAAAGAAATAAAGATATAAATTAATATCTTTCTAGAATCAATGTAAATGAAGGCACAATATTCCAAACATTTGAGACAAAGCAATGATAAGTGGGAAGTACATTGCAATAAATACATTTATTAAGTAATTGGGGAGATCTCATACTAACAACTCTAGAAAAAAAGAAGCAAACACTCAAGAGTAGTAGATGGAAGTAAATATTCAAACTCAGGGCTGATATTAATAAATTAGAAACTAAGAAAACAATACAATATCAAACAAGTATAAAACCTAAAACAAAGCAAAATCTGGTTTTTTGAGAACATCAATGAGATAAATAAACCCTTACACAAAGTAACTAAAAGATGGACATTGCCTGAACTAACAAAATTAGAAATGAATAGAAAGACATAACAACAGACAGTGATTAAATTTAAAATGTCTGTCTACTTTACTTCAAAAGCTTGTACTGCACAAAATTAGAAAACTTAAATGCAAAGAATGATTTCCTAGGTGGATATGGCTTACATAAGTAACACCAAGATCAGATGCTATTTCCATTGTCCTATAACCCCCGATAAAATAGAAGGGGTCATTAAAAGTCTTTCTACAAAAGAAATAAATCACAGGGCCAGATGGTTTTGGTTCTTTGTTTTGTTTGTTTGTTTGTTTGTTTTCGAGACAGGGTTGCTCTGTGTAGCCTTGGCTGTCCTGGAACTCACTCTGTAGACCAGGCTGGCCTCAAACTCAGAAATTCACCTGCCTCTGCCTCCCAATTGCTGGGATTACAGGCATGTGCCAACCATGCCCAGCTGCCAGATGGTTTTAGTGCAGATTTCTACTCTACTTTCAAAGAAGAGGTAATACCAATACTCTCAAACTATTCCACAAAATAGTAAGAGAACAAACACTGCCAACCTCATTCTATAAAGCCATAATCACCCTGATACTTAGATCATACAAGGACTTAATAAGGAAAAAGTATTGCAGACAAATTTCTTTTATGAACTTTCATGGTAAAATACTCAAGAAAATACTCACAAATTGAATCCAACTAAATAACAAAAATACCATCCACCTTGATCAAGCAGATTTCATCCCAGTGGTGCAGGGATAGTTCAATGTATTTATAGGTATAGGTATAGGTATAGGTATAGGTATAGGTATAGGTATAGGTATAAAATGTTGTTTTTAGTTTCTGTTTAGTATGAATAAACCTGCCACAAACATGAATATATATATATATAATACTTTAAAAAAACTTAATAAAAATCACATGATCATAGCATTACATGACAAAAAAGCCTTTTACAAAATCCAATACTCCTTCATGTTAAAAATATTAGAGAAATTGGTGATACAGGGCATATAGTTAAACACAATAAAAGTAATATAGAGCAAGCCAATAGCCAACATCAAACAAAATGGAGGGAAGCTTAAAGTAATCCCATTAAAAGGAGCCCACATATCCCTCAAAGGAGGAATGGCTACAGAAAATGTGGTATATTTATACAATGGAATACTACTCAGCAATTAGAAACAATGGATTCATGCAATTTGTAGGCAAATGGTTAGATCTGGAAAATATCATCCTGAGTGAGTTAACCCAATCACAAAAGAATACACATGAAATGCAATCACTGATAAGTGGATATTAATGAGCCCAGAAGCCCTAAATACTCAACGCACAATTAGCAAGTCAAATGATTCCCAAGAAGAAGAAAGGAGAGGACCCTGGACCTGTAAAGATTGGATCCAGTTTTGTAGACCCAGAACAGAGAAACTGTGGGAGGAGGGGGAACGACTGGGGAATAGTTGGGGGAGGAGAGGAATTATGGGACGTATGGTGGGGGGGGTAACTGGGAAAGGGGAAAGCCTTTGGAATGTAAACATAGAATATAGAAAATAAAAATTAAAAAAAAGGTAATCCCATTAAAGTCTGGGACGAGACATGCCTGCCCACTCTCCCTGTCTATTCAATGTAGTACTTGAAGTTCTAGCCAGAGCAATAAATCAATACAAATTTAAAAGGAAGGTATATTGTTACTTACAGATGATATGATAATATGCTTAAATGACCCCAAAACTCCTAGTAGAGATCTTCTACAACTGATAAACATCTTCTGCAAAGTGGCTTTATGGAAAATTAACTAAAAAAATTAGTAGCCCTTTTTTATTTTATTTTTTGAAGACCTATTTCCATCCTTTTGCTCAGAGATAGTGTCTGTCTTTGTTATTGAAGAGTGTTTCTTGTATGCAGCAAAATGCCAGATCTTATTTGTATATCCAGTCTTCAGCTTATGTCATTTTTATAGGTGAGTGGAGTCCATTAATATTGAGAGTGATTAAAGAGAGATGGCTGTTAGTTTCTGATATGTTTGTTTTTTTAGGTGGCTTTATGTGCTTGTGGTTCTCTCCTTTTGGCATTGTTGAGAGATGTTAAATATCTTGTCCTCTCTTTGGTGCAGATACCTTCCTTGTGTTGGAGTTTTCCTTCTAGAATCCTCTGTATGACTGGATTGGTAGATAAATACTGTTTGGATTTGGTTTGTCCTGGAATATTTTGGTTTCTCCATCTATGTTGATTGAGTATTTTGCTAGGTATAGTAGCCTGGGCTGGCATTTATGTTATCCTAGAGTCTACATGACCTCTGACTAGACTCTACTGGCTTTCATCATCTTTGTTGAGAAATCTGGAGTAATTCTGATAGGTCTACCATTGTATTTCCCTTGCAGTTTTTAATATTCTTTTCTTTTTCTGTATGTCTAGTGTTTTTATTATGTAATGAGAGGATTTTCTTTTCTGGTACCAAATATTTGGTGTTCTATAGGCTTGCTTTTTTATTATTTATTCTATAATTTGTTTATATTCCAAAGGCTTTCCCCTTTCCCAGTTCCCCCCACCTACCATATGTCCCATAAGTCCTCTCCCCCCCAACTAATAGAAAAGAAACCGGGGAAGACCCTGGAGGACATGGGTACAGGGGGAAAGTTCCTGAACAGAACACCAATAGCTTATGCTCTAAGATCAAGAATTGACAAATGGTACCTCATAAAATTACAAAGATTCTGTAAGGCAAAGGGCACTGTCAGAAGGACAAAACGACAACCAACAAATTGGGAAAAGATCTTCACTAACCCCACATCCAACAGAGGGCTAATATCTAATATATACAAAGAATTCAAGAAGTTAGACCCCCAAACCAAATAACCCTATTAAAAATGGGGCACAGAGCTAAACAAAGAATTGTCACCAGAAGAAATTTGGATCGCTGAAAAACACCTTAAGAGATGTTCAACATCATTAGTCATCAGGGAAATGCAAATCAAAACAACCCTGAAATTTCACCTCACACCAGTCAGAATGGCTAAGATTAAAAATTCAGGAGACAACAGGTGCTGAGGAGGATGTAGAGAAAGAGGAACACTCCTCCATTTTTGGTGGGATTGCAAGATGGTACAACCATTCTGGAAATCAGTCTGGTAGATCCTCAGAAAATTGGGCATGGCACTTCCAGAGGACCCGGTCATACCACTCCTGGGCATATACCCAGAGGATTCCCCTGCATACAATAAAGACACATGCTCCACTTTGTTCATAGCAGCCTTATTTATAATAGCCTGAAGTTGGAAGGAGCCCAGATGTCCCTCAAAGTAGCCCTTCTTTAAACAAATAACAAATGGGCCATGAAAGAAATTAAGAAAACAACACCCTTTATAATAGCTACAAGTAATATAAAATATCTTGGTGTAACACTTCCCAAGCAAGTTCAGATTTATATGACAAGAACTTCAAGTCTCTGAACAAGGAAATCATTGAAGATTTCAGAAGATGAAAAGATCTGCCATGTTTATGAATCATTAGTATTAACCTAGAAAAGTGGCCATCTTACCAAAAGCAATCTACTGGTTCAACTCAATTTCCATCATACTTCCAACACAATTCTTTACAGTCCTTTAAAGAGCAATTCTCAGCTCAAAATGAAATAACAACACCAACAAGAAAAACAAAAATAACAGCAGCAAACAAAAAACCACCATGCACAATAAAAGAACTTCTAGGGGAATAACCATCACTGTCTTTGAGATGTGCTACAGTGTAATTTTACTACTCCAGGACCTAGATATACCTCTCGTGGGAATATACCCAAAAGATGCTACACTGTACCACAGGAATACTTCTACATGTTTATGGCAGGTTTATTCATAGTAGCCAGAAACTTAAAACAACAGCAAATGTCCCTCAACTAAAGAATGGATAAATGGATATCTACACAATGGGATAACTTTCAGGTATTGGAAAGAAAGACTTCATTTGGATAAAAACTGATGGAATTTGAGAATATAATCCTTAGTGAGGTATACCAGAGACATAGCGACACATATAATTTGTACTCATAAATGGAAATTAGCTATAAAGTGCAGGATAACATTGCTAAAATATACAGTCTCAAATAAGCTGCATAATAAATAGGACCCAAGGGAGATTGTGTTAGACTCTCTCAGAAGAGGATTCAAAACAGTCATTGAAGATGAAGGGAGATAGGGACTTGTTAGGGAAAGGGGGTGAGGTGACAAATGGGTTTGGAAACCAAATATAAAGTATAAACAGGGAAGGGCTGGATTTGAGAATGGAAGTCATAATCATCGGGGCTATCTCTGGTACTAGCTGGAGTTCATGGATTGCAGACACTACCAGATTATGGTCATGATCCTAGCATGGATTCCAACTATCAGAGTATATAGAAACTGAAGTGGCCATTCCTGTAGTCAGGCAAGACTTCCAGTGGAGGAGGACATTACCCCAACCACAAAATCTTCAACCCAAAATTTGTCCTGACTACAAGATTTTTGGTGATAAAGTTGGAGCAGATTAAGGGAATAACCAAACAATGATTGTTACAATTTAAGACCTATCCCATAGGAGAGAGAGAACATATGACATTATCAATTATACTTTGTTATGCTGGCAGGCAGGAAGCTAGCATGATTGCTCCTGAGTGGCTTATCCTGCAGTGGATGGAAACAGATTCAGAGACCCCTACAACCAAACATCATGTAGAGCACAAGGAGTCTTGGGGAAGAGTTGGGGATAGAATTGATTGAGCAAAAGAGTTCAAATATACCAGAATAGGATCTACAGAGTCAACTCTACTGGACTCATGGGTGCTCACAGAGACTGACAAAATAACCAAAGAGCATGCAGGAGCTGGACCTAGGCCCTCTACACATTTGTAGCAGATAAACATCTTAGTTTTCATGTCGGTCTCCTAACAAATGGAGCAGGGACTGTCTCTGACTCTTTAACCTGCCATGGATCCCCTTGCCTTACATGGATTGCCTGGTGGGCTTTAAGAGGAAATAATGTGACTTGTCCTTCTGGCACTATATGTCCCATGGTAAGTTGGGACCCAAGGGGGGAACTTCTCATTTTCTGAGGAGAAAGGAAAGGGAATAATATCTTGAGGAGTTTAAGGATAGGAATGGAAAGGAGTATATGGGGTTGCTGCCACTAGGATGTAGAGTAAATTAAAAAATTGAAAAAATTGGGAAACATTTATTAAATATTTAATAAAAACTCAATGTCAATCTAAAGGCAGCCACAATGCTTTTTAAAGAAAATGAATCCTTTCCCCAGTATTTCTGTATACTGCAAAAATGTTAATATTAGAAAATTTGATTAGACTAACATTTATAATCTGTATCTATAAACACACACACAGATACACACACACACACACACACACATACAAACCATTATGTCATAAATATGTGGTTGCTTTTTTATCATGCCTTTCCTTTTTTTTCCTCAAGCAGCTAGTTGCTAATCTTTATAAATGAATAAATTGAAGGAAATTATATGCCAATTCTGCTCTCAAAATACTTAACTGCTTTCTCATTTAGCACACTGTAACTAGAGTTTACTTGGAGAGGAGGCAATTTGAATATTTAAGGCATTCTTGAGCCTTCATCCTGATTATGAGTATACCATCCTACATTCTATGAATTGGGGACTTGAATAATTTGAGCTCTTCTAAGGTACTTGCTCAGCAATTAGCAAGTGCCCTTTGTCTCATGCAGACATTCAGATTATCAAGTGTATTTGAACCTTTGTTTCCAACAAGCTTTTCCAATACTCTCTTGAGACTTCTCTTCTTTACTGAACTGGGATGCGAATGTATGAATAATGCAACAATCCTTTAGTTCAAAGATTATTAAGAAATAAGTGTTGGATCGTGAAAGGCAGTCTGCTGCCTGGTTGAGTGAGGCTTACTCAGGAGATCCAGAAAAATATATTCTACAAAAGACAGAACCATGAGCCATGCTCCCAGACATTTAGGCTCCAGACATGAGGCCCCCCAACTCCATAATTTTGTGGCTATCATTCACATAGGGCCATGACCCAAACCCCTAGTATTCTGGCTGGACTCCATCCCCACAGTCATCTAGCAATAGCCAGTTATGTTCCTCCCCACAGTTACCTGGCAACATACAGGTAGCCCTGCCCACTATAAAAAAGGGTGTTTGTTCCCTCCTCTCTGTCTTTCTCTCTTCCTCTCTTGTTCCGTCTCTTGCTCCTTTGCTCCTCCTTTTCCCCCCTTGCCCTCCCCCTCTCTATGTGACCCTGGCTGGTTTCTAGTTCTCTTCTTTCTCCCTCTCTTTACTTCTCTACAATGAACTCTAAAACCAATGGACTGCCTCTTCTCACCTGGACTCCCATGCTGGAGCAATGGAATTGGCCTCCCCCTAAAGAGCCCCTTTTAATCTCCCACCAGGGAGGCCTCTCCATGTTCCAGCCCTGATCCCCACCAAGCCCAGCCACCACCAGCCACCAGACCAGACCAAGGACTTGCCCACATGGGAATCACCCCAGTGTGCCTCTTCTCCTCTTTTCCTCTTCGGCCTGGGGGATGACAGACCTAGCCCTGGGAGCCTCCCATTTTGTGCCCAGCTCTTTGGCAGTATCCAGTGGCATCCTCTGATGCTCAGGGCTAAGAACCCATGAGAATGCATGCTTTACTCACCCCTCACACTGGGTGAAGTCTAGCAGCCTCACAAGGCCCAGATACCTGTCCTGAAGCAGCCCATGGCGTCACTTGCAGTCTCCTTCATCTACGGACCAGAGCCAGTGAGCTCTGGTGGGATGCAGGTTTTGCCCCACTCCCTTTTTTCCAATGCCCTGAGCTCTACAAATATATACTACTAATAATGGTATATTTGATATGATTTCAGGCATTATATACATAACAATTTTCAACGTTATAGGAGTTGTTTGTAAATATATCATTTACTAATTATTTTATTGATCATTGGAAGAGATCATGGACTGTTAAATTCAGATGGACACACAGACATATAGAAAGGACTTCTGGGGGAATCAATATCCCTGACCTCAAGCAGTACTACAGAGCAACTGTGTTAAAAACTGCATGGTATTAGTACAACGACAGGCAAGTAGATCAATAGAATAGAATTGAAGACCCAGAAATGAACCCACAGACTTATGGTCACTTGATCTTTGATAAAGGAGCTACAACCATCCAGTGGAAACAAAGATAGCCTTTTCAACAAATGGTGTTGTTTCAACAGGAGGTCAATATGCAGAAGAATGCAAATTGATCCACTCTTATCACCTTCTATTAAGATCAACTCCAAGTGGATCAAGGGCCTCCACATAAAGCCAGACACACTGAAATTAATAGAAAAGAAACTGGGGAAGACCCTGGAGGACATAGGCACAGTGGGATAGTTCCTGAACAGAACACCAATAGCTTATGCTCTAAGATCAAGAATTGACAAATGGGACCTCATAAAATTACAATGTTTCTGTAAGGCAAAAGACACTGTCAGAAGGACAAAACGACAACCAACAAATTGGGAAAAGATCTTTACCAACCCCACATGTGACAGAGGGCTAATATCCAACATATACAAATAATTCAAGAAATTAGACCCCAAAGAACCAAATAACCCTATTAAAAATGGGGTACAGAGCTAAAGAAGGAATTTTCACCAGAAGAAATTCAGATGGCTGAGAAGCACCTTAAGAGATGTTCAACATCATTAGTCATGAGGGAAATGCAAATCAAGACAACCCTGAGATTCCACCTCACACCAGTCAGAATGGCTAAGATTAAAAACTCAAGAGACAACAGGTGCTGGAGAGGATGTGGAGAAAGAGGAACATTCCTCCACTTTTGGTGGGATTGCAAGATGGTATAACTGCTCTGGAAATCAGTTTGTAGTTTATTCAGAAAATTGGTCATGACACTTCCAAAGGACCCTGTCATACCACTCCTGGGCATATACCCAGAGGATTCCCCTGCATGCAATAAAGACACATGCTCCACTATGTTCATAGCATCTTTATTTATAATAGCCAGAAGCTGGAAGGAGCCCAGATGTCCCTCAAAGGAGGAATGGATACAGAAAATGTGGTATATTTATACAGTGGAATACTACTCAGCAATTAAAAATAATGAATTCATGCAATTTGTAGACAAATGGTTGGATCTGGAAAATATCATCTTAAGTGAGTTAGCCCATTCACAAAAGAATACACATGAAATGCAATCACTGATAAGTGGATATTAATGAGCCCAGAAGCTCTGAATACTCAAAGCACAATTAGCAAATCAAAAGATTGCCAAGAATAAGGAATAAGAGGACCCTGGTCCAGAAAAGACTGGTTCCAGTTTTGCAGGAGAGTACCAGAACAGAGAAAGGGTTGGGGGGTGATTGGGGAATGTGCAGGGCAGGGGAAGACTTATGGGACACATGGTGAGGGGGAACTGGGAAAGGGGAAAGCCTTTGGAATGTAAACAAAGAATATAGAAAATAAAATTAAATGGAAAATGGTAGTACAGTTTGGTTTGAATGTAATTAATTTTCCTTTGTTCAGATTAGAAAAAAGAAGTGAATCACACCTTGAAACACATAGAAATTTATTGATAGTTAATAAGGTAATTTGAAAATAATACTTAATTTATAAAATTTTAAATTTTACTCTAATAAGGCAATGGTAATTTATGACTGATATTAAAATATATATTATTAGCAATGTATTTATTTCCTTTTGTATCATTTAGTAACACATTCCCAGAACCACCCTGCCCAATCGAATATGATAGGTACTGCCAAGGCTATTGGATTTTTTCACAATCAAACTCAAAACTCTGTAGCTGAAGGCACCATTCACATTCCCTGGAACATGGAGAATTAAAGCTGGCTAAGCAAGCCATGGGAAGGAAACCAGTAAGCAGTAATCCTTCATGGCTTCTGCATCAACTCCTATCTCCAGATTCCTGCCCTGCTTCAGGTTCTGTCCTGATTTCCTTTGATGAATATCTATGTGGAAGTGTAAGCTGAATAACACCTTTCAGGATAGTAATGTTCAAAAGAGAAAAATCCCATTTCAAAAACAAATAATCAATCAAATAAAAAATAACTAAAATACATCCTAAAAATGTACTTTTAATTATTTGTTCCTGAAAGATATTTAAGTAAACATCTATGAATTATTCTGTGCCTTCTCATATACTGCTAATGAAATTAGGTTTCTATTACTTAACGCAAAAATCAGCTTACTGTCATTTATTGGTTGCTTCAGCAGTAAAAAATAATTACACAAACATGTTGTTCTGAAGTAAACTCTACTAATTTATTACTCCATAAAAAACCTAGGTCTACCTACAATGATCTATTTCTTTATATTATGATTCCTTGCTAATTTAAATTAATATGCACTTGTTAGACCAATCTTTGTTTTTATACACATATATATGTAATACATATACATGCTAATGTTATAACTTTTAAAAGTCTATGAATATTTTATTGAAAGCATACCATAAGCTTGTATCAATCCTTATCTCCAAGTGGCATTCTGGTACTGCTTTCTGTGCCAAATTTTATGCAATGTAGCCTGACATTTTCCCCAGTGTCTTACCAGGAAACGATTTCTGAACACCCCTAAATTATAAAGAACCACTTAATATTCAAAAAAGTCCTCAGTGTCCTTTAGTGGAAAAGGACAACGATTCAGGAGAAAACAATATGCCACAGAAGTTAATTTTCAGGAGCAATTGTCTCACATTATTCAGAACAAAAGAGGTCATATTAACCTTCTCTATTTCTAAACATTTTCTCAGTGTATAGAATCTGAGGATCTGGCCAGAATGCAGACATGATATAGAATAGAGACTTATAGCATGATGTGATCTGGCTGGAATACAGACATGTCTTTAGTACAATTCTTTAGAACCTAATAATGATGCTAAGGTTAGTTTATAGAAGGAAGCAGCCATGTTTGAAAATGATAGCTAATCGAGTGGCAGACAATGTGAAGAATCAGAGAAACATTTGAAAGAATTAGAGATAAGATATACCTAACTCTCATAAAAACAGAAAAAGGAAAGTTATTTAAGAGCACTGTAGGGAGAGTGTAAATCAGTTCTCTTCAGACATTTTAGATCTGTCAGTTCTAAGTTAGTGGAATGAGGGGAAAACAATGGAAATAAGTTTATTAATGAACTCACATAGTCCTGTTTAGTTCCAGAGGCATATGAAACCAAAGAACAAGAAGGAGCAGTAAGATTAGAGTGAATGTGCCAGAGTTAGTTTGAGGACAAGTAGAGCAATTCAGTGAGAATCTTAGAGAAGCCATCAACTTGGCTTGAATCAATCATCTTGGAGAGGAGATGATTGAGCCAGAACAGCTGAGTTCACAAAGAATAAAAAATGGTGCACTTATTCAGCAATAAGCTTCTGAGAGGGCAATTACATCAGGTAAATAAAAGTTACTATTATACCTTTAAATATAAGAAACTCCCTAAGGGTGTTCATATGTACCATGGCAACAAACAACAAGAGTCAGGTATTTCCTATCAATGTTGCACTGAGCAATTAGAGAAATCTAAAATAGGTGTTAGAGTTATCATGCATAATGCATAAGACAACATTGTCCTGGTCCTAACCAAAAGTAGTCCATCCATAAAGGGCAGAGCATCTGCATTTGGTACAATAAGAAATTCTGGAGTTACCAGGAAATCTATATCCCTACATTTTAAATGGTTATTTAACAAGCCCATAGGAGTAGAGTGAAGCCTTTTGAGTGAAAAAATACAGGCTAGAAGGGCTAATACAATAGCAGCTGGAAGCTCACTCTCTAGAAGCCTCTATATGTCCTTGGATTTCCTCTATATTTCTCATTACAATGAAATCTAAAAATTGTAAGATATTGACTAGTCTAAGATCTGTGGATACAGTGATCCAACCTATTGGTCCATTACAGACGGGAATCCCTTAATCCTCTCTATTATTAAAAGAATGGTCTACAACAGAGTTAAAAGGCTGCTTCTTTTACTATTCTGCTATAAGTACAAGATAGAGAAAAAAATTGTTTTACAATACTTACATAAAATAGTGGTCAGCATGTGAGAAGATACCAATGGAATGGTCTTCCTCAAGGACTGTTAAAAAGTTCAACTCAATGTCAATATTTTGTACAAAAGCCACTACAAATAAAGTATAAACAATATTCAATCCATAATTGAACATTATATGGATGATATTTTGTTGTCTAATTCTGTTGCAAATGCATTAGAGGGAGTGTTTAATGAAACAAAAAAAAAAGATTTTGGCTATGTGGGTTTACATGTAACTATAAAAGTAACTTTTATTCGCCAAATGTATTTGCCATATTATAGGTTTACAGCTAAATAAAACACACTTTACAGCTCTTTCTCAACTCCAGCTCTCTGATTCACGTCAGCTGTTCTGACCCAAACTCCTTACCAAGCTGCCATTTTCAAACTGGCTCCTCTTGTCTTCTGACAAAATTCCTGTCCTTGACCTCAAATGAACTTTGGAAATCCGTTCCAATCATCTGGATACTACTTGTTCTTTGGCTCATTCTGTCTTTATCCTATGTTTATAAAACTGTCTCAGTAAAACTGCCTTATCTCTGCCCTCCCTCCCCTGTCAGTTCCTATGAGATGTGGATATATCCTTTGTCTCTTACTTTAATCTGTCAATTTTTTCTCTGATTTATCACTTTGCCTGATCGTCAAATAGACTTCACTTTCAAACATGGCTGTTTCCTTCTACCCACTTACCTTACCAACACTGTTGAAGATTAAAGCTGTATACTAAGAGAGTATTTGTATTCCAACCAGGGAGATTAAGGTGGATCATTCCATACCCAGAAGGTCTTTGGTTGTAGTGTCTTCCTGAACAGTCACATTGCTAGATTAAAATACTTTTTGCAGATTGCTACTGAAAAATATGGAGAGGATATTCTATTAACTATCTAGGATTTAAACTAAGTCACCAAAAGATTCAACCACAAATGGCACAGATCAGATATCATTTACAAATTCTTAATGAGTCTTACAGCTATTTAGAGGTATTAATTGCTTATGGTGTACTATAAGATTAACTAATCAAGATTTGAGTAATTTGTTTCACACATGCAAGGTAATTCAAACTTAAAGCAACCTAATCCTAAGAGCTGAAGTTGGGAAAGAGTTGATATCATTAAAGCACAAAGAGCCGGATGCAAATGTGGACAATCTAGACCCCTAACTTGACTGTTTTCTAGTTATCTTGAAGCTTGCTCATGCCCCTACTAGACTCACTATGCAAAATTGCAATATTTTCTAATGAACAATCTTAGGACATAAATGGATTCTAGAACTAAATACTTATGTTGAAGGGATTCTGCTCTAATTGAAAGAGAAGAATAAGGTTTTGTTAATTAGCAGAATTAGACCTAGCAGAAATTGAGCTACACTTAAGTTTATGTCCAACAGATTATAGAACTGTTCCTTATACAAATGTTGCAATAATAGCATTATGGGTTATTAATAAAAAATTGCCAAAGAGATCATAGCAATTATTTGAAAGAAATTAGCAACAAAGGTCCCAATACCAAGCAACTTCATTTCATAAAAATAATTGAATTCTTCATTCCTTGCAAAATAAAATATACACCAACTTCTGATTCTCCTAACATTTACTAGTAGTACAAATAAATCAGGAATGGCAAGTTATAAGTCTGAAAATGTAAGTAAAGTAATTCAAAGCCCACATGATTTTGTTGAAAAATTAGTTATTTACAATTATTTTGGTTATATTAGATTTGTTGAAGCCATCAATATAATTACTGAGTCCCAATATGTAGACATGGTGGTATTATATACTCTAACTGCTGAAGTAATTCCTGATAATTCAAAATTAACATCATTAGGTATACATCTGCAGCACACAATTTGAAACAGAAATTAACTACTACATATTACCCATATTTAATCTCATATTGAATCGCCTAGATCCTTGGCACAAAGAAATGAAGAGATTAACTACTTATTAATAAGGAGTGTGCTAGAATCCTTAGTATTTCATAATAAACATCATGTTAACAGCAAAGTTTTAATGAGAATTTTTGCATTACTTTGCAGCAAGCCAACCATATATTTTTTTAATTTTTATTTTCTATATTCTATGTTTACATTCCAAAGGCTTTCCCCTTTCCCAGTTCCCACCCACCATACTTCCCATAGTTCCTCTCCCCCCCAACTATTCCCCAATCATTCCCCCTCCCCCCTCAGTTTCTTTACTAAACTGGATGCAAACTTTACAGGCGCAGGGTCCTCTCCTTTCTTCTTCTTGGGAATCATTTGACTTGCTATTTGTGTCTTGAGTATTTAGGGCTTCTGGGCTCATTAATATCCACTTATCAGTGATTGTATTTCATGTATATTCTTTTGTGATTGGGTTAACTCACTCAGGATGATATTTTCCAGGTCTAACCATTTAGCTACAAATTGCATGTATTCATTATTTTTAATTGCTGAGTAGTATTCCATTGTATAAATATACCACATTTTCTGTATCCATTCCTCCTTGGAGGGATATTTGGGCTCCTTCCAATTTCTGGCTATTATAAACAAGGCTGCTATAAACATAGTGGAGCATGTGTCTTTATTGTATGCAGGGGAATCCTCTGGGTATATACCCAGGAGTGGTATGCCAGGGTCCTCTGGAAGTGACATGCCCAATTTTCTGAGGAACCGCCAAACTGATTTCCAGAGCCGTTTTACCATTTTGCAATCCCACCAACAGTGGAGGAGTGTTCCTCTTTTTCTACATCCTCGCCAGCACTTGTTGTCTCTTGAGTTTTTAATCTTAGCCATTCTGACTGGTGTGAGGTGGAATCTCAGGGTTGTTTTGATTTGCATTTCCCTGATGACTAATGATGTTGAACATCTTTTAAGGTGTTTCTCGGCCATCCGAATTTCTTCTGGTGAAAATTCTTTGTTTAGCTCTGTGCCCCATTTTTTGATAGGGTTATTTGGTTCTTTGGGGTCTAACTTCTTGAGTTCTTTGTATATATTGGATATTAGCCCTCTGTCGGATGTGGGGTTGGTGAAGGTCTTTTCCCACTTTGTTAGTTGCCGTTTTGTCCTTCTGATAGTGTCCTTTGCTTTGCAGAAACTTTGTTATTTTATGAGGTCCCATTTGTCGATTCTTGATCTTAGTGTGTAAGCTATTGGTGTTCTGTTCAGGAACTTTTCCCCTGTGCCCAAGTCCTCCAGGGTCTTCCCAAGTTTCTTTTCTAATAGTTTCAGTGTGTCTGGTTTTATGTGGAGGTCCTTGATCCACTTGGAGTTGATCTTAGTGCAAAGAGATAAGAGTGGGTCAATTCGCATTCTTCTGCATGTTGACCTCCAGTTGAACCAGCACCATTTGTTGAAAAGACTATCTTTATTCCACTGGATGGTTGTGGCTCCTTTATCAACGATCAAGTGACCATAAGTCTGTGGGTTAATTTCTGGGTCTTCAATCCTGTTCCATTGGTCTGCTTGCCTGTTGGTATTCCAATACCATGCAGTTTTTAACACAATTGCTCTGTAGGACTGCTTGAGGTCAGGGATATTGATTCCCCCAGAAGTCCTTTTATTGTTGAGAATAGTTTTAGCTATCCTGGGTTTTTTGTTGCTCCAGATGAATTTGAGAATTGCTCTTTCTAGATCTATGAAGAATTGAGTTGGGATTTTGATGGGGATCACATTAAATCTGTATATTGATTTGGCAAGATGGCCATTTTTACCATATTGATCCTGCCAATCCAGGAGCAAGAAATATTTTTCCATCTTCTGAGGTCTTCTTCGATTTCTTTCTTCAAGGACTTGAAGTTCCTGTCGTACAGATCTTTCACTTGTTTGGTTAGAGTTACGCCAAGATACTTTATGTTGTTTGTGGCTATTGTGAAGGGTGTTATTTCCCTAATTTCTTTCTCAGCCTGCTTGTCCTTTGAGTACAAGAAGGCCACTGACTTGCTTGAGTTAATTTTATAACCTGCCACTTTGCTGAAGTTGTTTATCAGCTGTAGAAGTTCTCTGGTTGAGTTTTTTGGGTCGCTTAGGTAAACTATGATATCGTCTGCAAATAATGACTTCTTATTTAGTTTGACTAATTCCTTTCCAATTTGTATCCCTTTGACTTTCTTATGTTGTCTAATTGCTCTCGCTAGAACTTCAAGTACTATATTGAAATGATATGGAGAGAGAGGGCAGCCTTGTCTAGTCCCTGATTTTAGTGGGAATGCTTCAAGTTTCTCTCCATTTATTTTGGTGTTGGCTACTGATTTGCTGTAGATTGCTTTTACTAAGTTTAGGTAT